>OX392531.1:27350438-29750438 GCA_947623455.1 Mimachlamys varia | reverse complement strand
TTTCCCTGTGATGCACAGTTTCTGAGACTGTACAGAGCAAGTACTGTTTAGATTAGCACTGCAGTAGTGATAGAGTGTGAACACAGGTACAAAACTGTTTTTTGCTGATTTCGTTATCGCTTGTTAAATCCAGTTTATTTTCTTTAAATTAAATTCTCTTCCATAGAAGGCAGCATGCTGACTGAGAATTATGGGATGTGATTAGAAGCCAATTAACCCTGTGCTGGGTTTATTCAGGTCTCAATTAGCCATTGTACAATACCATTGAAACCAAATTTACATCTTGTAATGCAATATTCAAGTCTTTAGAAATTGTAATCGATATAATACACCAAAACAACGTTGTACTTTTCGGTTTATAGATGTTGGAATATCATTCACGTAAATGCTCGTTCCTAATATCTTCTTCAATTAACACGATTGTGATTTTTTTAAGAAATATATAACACCAAAATATTTATACTGTAACAATCAATTTTTTTTTTTAACAATGGTAAAAAAACACCAAATAAGGGTTAACAACATTCACAAGGAGTCAAAACTTTAAAACACTTCTGAAATCTTTCATGTTTGATAGTAGCTTATTCTGCCTATTTCCAAGCATGAATCTCAGAGAATACATACCTCGTACAATGGACTGCAATGGCTACCAGACACACCAGGAGTATCAGAGCAACGGCAGCAGCAATCCCACCAATGATGGCCACTGTAACAGATGGTAGGGAAAAGTAGGTCAGATTCAGGGGAGACAACCGATACACACCAAGGGAGCTAACTGTATCATTATATTTGGGAAGCAGTTAAGAATATACCTAAACTTTCAGGACTTTTAGAAGATAAACACTCACTTGAGAAGGGATATAAAATAAAGACTCCACTATTGCCCTTTCAATGTCATTTTCTTTAATTTATACAAGGTTAAAATCTTTTCATTAGTACTTTGTAGTAGGTAGCTAAGTATCTACATATGTATACTTTTATTAGTTGTCTCCATTTCAATTTTGGGTACATCCTCTAAAAAGGCAGGAAATTCGAAGTTATTCTTAATATTAAACAATTTAACTTCCCCAGCCTTCACCCATTTTTAAGGATATATTTTTTACAAAGAGTTTAATCCTGATTCCCATGTTTGGACTTGCTTCTCTGCCACGGCGGGAATACAGAACACGTTCCCTAATGGCCCACTTCTTACAAGATAAGCATCTATGCAGCTTGAAATGAGTAATTAAAGATTTTTGGTGTAAAAGCAATAAAAAAATCTGTTTTCTGTTCACATGATGGAACAATTGCAATTTAAAACAAATCAAGATACGTAATATTGACGAATAAAATGATATTGTTTTTTTTTGTAATGCTACAAATCCAAATAAACATTTCAATTAGAACTGGATTTTTTAATGAACACCAAAAATATTTTAAATTCCACTAGAATTAGGTCTTCCGTTTTACAAAGCAATGAGGAAATTGTACTAATCTGAAGAGAGTAAAGATGATTTATCAAATAAAAACAGGAGGAAGTAATGGCTGATTTAGAGCATTGTTGTGTTTGTGTTTGTGTAAAGAAGTGGCTAATCCTGTGATGATCTACTGATTGTAGCCAGCTTTATAACGATGTGTTCACTGATTATCTCGAACGCACCACTTCAAAAATACCAACGGCACAAACAGACTTATAAAATGCAACACAGATGTATAAAAAAGGATAAAAATATTCATCTTATCAGATTTGAAAGAACACCTCCTGAATTAACAAAACATATTGCCCTTAAACCAAATAGTTTTAAGTGAGTTCACGTCAATCAACTGTGCTTGGTCCAACTAATATAGAAACAAATATTGAGAATTTGTGTTAAGCATATGCTTATTTTAGTCAATCAAATATACCAAATTATATCAGGGTACAGCAAGGTAATAGAGATGGGCTGTAAGGAGTCTGGTACAGAGATGGGTTGTAAGGAGTCTGGTACAGAGATGGTTGTAAGGAGTCTGGTACAGGGATGGTTGTAAGGAGTCTGGTACAGGGATGGTTGTTAGCTAGGAGACTGGTACAGAGATGGTTGTAAGGAGTCTGGTTCAGAGATGGGTTGTAAGGAGTCTGGTACAGAGATGGTTGTAGGGAGTCTGGTACAGAGATGGGTTGTAAGGAGTCTGGTACAGAGAAGGTTGTAGGGAGTCTGGAACAGAGATGGTTGTAAGAAGTCTGGTACAGAGATGGGTTGTAAGGAGTCTGGTACATAGATGGCTGTAAGGAGTCTGGTACAGAGATGGGTTGTAAGGAGTCTGGTTCAGAGATGGTTGTAAGGAGTCTGGTACAAAGATGGTTGTAAGGAGTCTGGTACAGAGATGGTTGTAAGGAGTCTGGTACAGAGATGGGTTGTAAGGAGTCTGGTACAGAGATGGTTGTAAGGAGTCCAGTACAGAGATGGGTGTAAAGAGTCTGGTACAGAGATGGGTTGTAAGGAGTCTGGTACATAGATGGTTGTAAGGAGTCTGGTACAGAGATGGTTGTAAGGAGTCTGGTACAGGGATGGTTGTTAGCTAGGAGACTGGTACAGAGATGGTTGTAAGGAGTCTGGTACAGAGATGGGTTGTAAGGAGTCTGGTACAGAGATGGTTGTAGGGAGTCTGGTACAGAGATGGTTGTAAGGAGTCTGGTACAGAGAAGGTTGTAGGGAGTCTGGAACAGAGATGGTTGTAAGAGGTCTGGTACAGAGATGGGTTGTAAGGAGTCTGGTACATAGATGGTTGTAAGGAGTCTGGTACAAAGATGGTTGTAAGGAGTCTGGTACAGAGATGGTTGTAAGGAGTCTGGTACAGAGATGGTTGTAAGGAGTCTGGTACAGAGATGGTTGTAAGGAGTCTGGTACAGAGATGGTTGTAAGGAGTCTGGTACAGAGATGGTTGTAAGGAGTCTGGTTCAGAGATGGTTGTAAGGAGTCCAGTACAGAGATGGGTGTAAGGAGTCTGATACAGAGATGGGTTGTAAGGAGTCTGGTACAGAGATGGTTGTAAGGAGTCTGGTTCAGAGATGGTTGTAAGGAGTCCAGTACAGAGATGGGTGTAAGGAGTCTGGTACAGAGATGGTTGTAGGGAGTCTGGTACAGAGATGGTTGTAAGGAGTCCGGTACAGAGATGGTTGTAAGGAGTCTGATACAGAGATGGGTTGTAAGGAGTCTGATACAGAGATGGTTGTAGGGAGTCTGGTACAGAGATGGGTTGTAAGGAGTCTGGTACAGGGATGGTTGTAAGGAGTCTGGTACAGAGATGGTTGTTAGGAGTCTGGTACAGAGATGGGTTGTAAGGAGTCTGGTACAGAGATGGTTGTAAGGAGTCTGGTACAGAGATGGTTGTAAGGAGTCTGGTACAGAGATGGTTGTAGGGAGTCTGGTACAGAGATGGTTGTAAGGAGTCTGGTACAGAGATGGTTGTAAGGAGTCTGGTACAGAGAAGGGTTGAAAAAGAAGCTTGATATGAAGTTTGGTAATATGAACTGTCATATAGAGATATCAAAGTTATTTGAAGCTAAACAGATCACATTTTCTTTTTGCTATAAAGAAATAAGCCGCCTCAAAACATTGTTTTTTCATAAGATGACAGAAATATTTGTTTGCAACTATAACATGAACAATACACGCATGTACAGAATTACGATTGTACCTTCTGTGGAAGGTGTATCACAGAAATGTTACATAACAATGAGTATGGAACACGCTGTATACAAACAAGTCTGATACATCTCTGTCTGTGTGTACCTTGGCAAACTCCCATACAATGATCATAACCCCATCGGTACCCATTCACATATCAAGTATCCAGAGGCTAGTAGTAGATACACACAGGGTGGCTCAACAGTTGTACTCAGGTGCAGGGACACCAAGGACGATCATTTTGACCATCAACAACAAGGACCCTTAAAATTGTCTTACCATACACCAATCAAAATCACTTACGTCAAAGGTAATGAGCATGTGCATAAGAAACAGGAAGCTACAATATGTTTGTGTAAAAGACTATATAGACTGATAAAGCCCGAGAACAAAGTATGGGAACACACAAAGTGTTACAATAACATATCAAACATGATTTGTAAACAAGACGTTCTAAACCGGTCTTTTCTACAATAGCATAATCTCCTGATCATTATATGATTATCTAGTTCAACTAATTCACTGGTGACATAATCAATTTAAATTCACTGTAGTTAATAACTTGATATACAAATAAACATGAACAAGACTGCTGGGTTTGAATGGTTCCTCCCCGTACAGGTTATTGGCAGGGTAAGACATTGCATCAACCTTCTAGACCTACACAGTGTATTGTCTGCCAAAACAGGGATGTTGTTTGATGAGCTAAAGGGAGGTCAAAGAGTACTATGAGCACTGCAGTCTAACAACAGTCTACCAATCTACCAGGGGGAGGGGGTTCGTGATCGGGTGAGGGGAGGTTAGGGGGCAGGGGTTGGTCAGGGGTTCATGAGTGGGTGAGGGGAGGTTAGGGGGCAGGGGATGGTCAGGGGTTCGTGAGGGGGGGGGGGAGAGACAGGGGTTCGTGAATGGGTGAGGGGAGGTTAGGGGGCAGGGGTTGGTCAGGGGTCTGTGAGGGGTGAGGGGAGGTTAGGGGGCAGGGGATGGTCAGGGGTTCGTGAGGGGGGGGGGGAGAGACAGGGGTTCGTGAATGGGTGAGGGGAGGTTAGGGGGCAGGGGTTGGTCAGGGGTCTGTGAGGGGTGAGGGGAGGTTAGGGGGCAGGGGTTGGTCAGGGGTCCATGAGGGGGTGAGAGATGGGGGATAGTGAGGGGGTTATGTTTGCTATCCTTATGTCTTACTAGATAAGTTTTGTCCCTCTAACACGACCTAACATGGTCAGGTATATCATTTTTTGGTTGATACCTGGTGAGTCCAATATCCTGGATGATTTGCATCAATAAGATTTAAATTAATGTATGTAATTTACTATGATCTCAGGATGGTCGTGATCTCTAAAGGGGTGGTAACCTGGTACAGTTCTAGATGCTTTATCACAGATACAGGGGTAAAATGTATGGAAGGTCACAATAAAACAAGTATTAACAACATAGAGAAGCAGAATATTGTAAAAGATTTTGCGTTGAGCTGGTTGAATATGTTAGAGGATGGAGCTAATGATTCTGACTGAACTTTTTGAAGGATTGTATTAGTGGTTCGATACATATGGAAGGAAAGAGATTTTTTGAAGAAAGTGATGTATGTGTCACATCCTGTCATAACACCCTGATACTTACCCATATCTGGTATAAGACGTGGAGTTGACCACCCTTTGCTAGGATATACAGTGCTGTTCCCTACAGGGGGCGCTCTTGATGGATTCTGGATCACACTGGTGTTTGTGGCTGGTCCGGCAGTGAGAGAACTGATAGCTTCTCCACAGTACAGATTCACAAAGTCTTCAGTGTTCTCACCTTCAAATAGAAATGACAAGTTATCATTGTTAACCTACTAGCATGCGTTATCAGATAATATAATATTACTCTTTTCATATATCGGACATCATAAAGATCAATGAGAAAGAAATGATTTCATAAAAACTTGAGTTAAATAAAAAACTTTTAAAACCTATTGAAAACAACATGAATGCCAAGATTAATATTTTGGGTTTTTTCAGATTTTATTGATCTTACTTTTGAGGTGTAGCCAAATGTAGCCACGACTGTCGTCCACGTTACTCTCCAGTTCGAGGGTAACATTTGTCACCATCCTGTTATAGATAGTGCGGTACCCGTACAGACCACCGTGGCCACAGCGGATGATCTTGATCTGGCCGTACGTGTCCTGGATACTGAGACGCTGGGGACAGAGCGTACTGTCCTCCGGCTGAGTGATCATGATGTCGATGGCGTGGATGGACAGACCTTGGGTATAGCCGGACTTGAGCACACAACGACAGGTGTGTGGACCAGGTACTATAGGTGAAGGGTAGTCTAGATTGGACAGGTACAACTCCTTACCTCGCTTATGGTCATTGGAACAGAATCTGGCAACATCTGTGTCTGTAAAAATCGTAAAATCTTTTAAAATCATAGAAAGTGAGCAAAACTCCCTTCACCATAACATCTTCCCCTTGCCCCATGTTATGACCTTGACCTTTTGTGAAAGGTTAATTTTTTTTCACAACAGACTTGACAACATGTTACAAACATCTTCATGATAAATTCAGAGATATTGATAACTTATATAGTACAACCAATAGTCTGAATGCTATGTTTATGTATAAGAATGTAGCTTCTGTCTAATCCTTGTATCTATGAACTGTTGGATTATTTTAAGTATGCACTATTTGTGTATCAAACATATTTAATTTCTAGAGCTTCATAACACCTGGACACCCCTCCCCTATTCTTTCCTCGAAGTTCCTGGCAATCAACTTAAGGACAACAATCTTTATATTTTTCCAAAGTAAGCTGGGTTGGTGTTAGACAATTTTGTGACCTTACCTGCCACACAATCGTAGATGACAGTCATGTAGTCTGTGAGCCGCCATTCTGGATTGTCACACTCCCCTCGCGTGTTAATTTTCTTCACATCCACCTCACAGTTCCTGTAGCCTGAACACATTATATTCAGCACGTTGTACTTATCCTCGTTAAATATCAGACAGTCATCGTACGTCCGACGGCAACAGTCACTCTTATGCTTACGTCCCCGGTCGGCACATTTTCGGTCAGACTTGACACCATAAAATAGTCTTTTGATGGCGATCTTGTGACCTAATGGACATCCCAACTCTATCGTCTCCCGAGAACAACCACTGACAAATATGTTCTGGACGCTGGCACTGGACACTACAACAGAAAAGGCAAACTACGATAAACATCTCCAACTTGATATATTGCTTGATTTCATGCTGCTAAAATACATATAAATGATTGCATTTTAGATCTTTTTGTGGAAATTTTTTATTTGTTCAGCTCAATCCTATAAGATATTAAGCATCAGTTCATGATTTTCTGCTAGATCCTGTAATATATCAACGGGCATGGAATTGATTACAGAACTAGTTTATAAGACTATATATTTTCAGTATTAAGTCAATACAACTTTGATGAATACCCACCATATATGTGTACTTTATAAGATAGGTCTATGATTTATAGAATCCCATTGATCGTTATGGAGACTGGTCATTCATTAGATCTGGTTCCGAATGTTTGCAAAGCAAATATCATTTTTCAAATCCATACAATGCTCCAATATCGTTACTGTACACGTGTGATATTGATACAATATACTTTACAAATGTGCCTATTTGGAAAAGAGCCTTATGATAATGAACAGCTTCAAAGTCAACACTTTTAAACAATCATATCAAACAGGGCCGACATCTTAAACAAAAGTTATTCCATAACAACACAGCCGTTTTGAATATAGGACAAAATATGTAAGATAGTTTTCAACTTTTTGGGGCATTAATGTTTCTAAAATATTTTAGTTTTTCTATTCAGAGCTAAATAATCATTTAAAATATTTTGTGTTGATTTACGTAATTATATTCCTGGTGATGCTGATTTTTGTTTTTTTTGCAAAATTTCTTTAAGATGAATATACTATAATCGTTCCGTGTAGTGTTCTTCTGTAAGTGTCGGGTAGTGTGAAATGTACTTTATTATAGATAGGGCTAAAACAGATGATAATTTACAGTAAAGCATATTTCCAGTACAGTTCAATAATTCCGTGTGCATAAATGACACTTAACACATGTACATAAATGACATTTTGTTGTCAGAGAATAGCTATTAGTAAAAATATTGTCCATGAAAAATGTTCTAAACCACCAAAGTTTAGATAAAACCCTCAAAGTCACAATCAATTTACAATAAAAGGTTTTATCATACCACAGACAGCAGTTTTATTGGAGGTTTCTACTGGTGAAATTGATCAGCCATGTAATGTGTTAACTATATAAGTCCTATAGCAGTCTGACTTCCCCTACATGGTGTTATATCTGAAGTGGTAACTAAACCCACTACTCTACTGAAAAGTTAGTTTTATGGCTTAGATTAGTTGCCTACAAATAAAACAAATAAATATTTGATATTCTGAAGAGTTCTTTATTCTCTGTCAAAACTAATTATACAGACACAGAAACATCAAAGTTTCATAATTTCTGTGCCATATCAAACAATTTAATACCACACTGACTCATGGTTCTATAGGGCCATTTTAATGGCGAAAGAACATTGCCAATCATCTAAGAGAAGGATGATAAAAACTGAACCAATAAACTTGTACCAGCATTTTATATTGTCGTGATTTGTTTACCGGTAGTTGCTTTTAAACTTTTTTGTAGATTTGAATTTGAATTTGTAGATAACATTTTGATAGAAATCTCCTCCATATGGGTAATGATTATTTTGTTTGGTATCGGCACCTCAGGCCTTAAGACCTATATGTACCTGATGAGTTACAGGGTAGAGACTGTATGGTCAAAAACATTGTAAATAATCTTTGCCGTGCCTTGAATCGATGTACAGCATGGGACATGAAGGTGATTATGAATTATTAGTTAACTGTGAAACTGGTTTTGAGGTTGTGTTAATTTGTGGAAGATATCTTTTGAATTTGATTTGACTAACATTATTTTCTTGAACGTCAGTGTTACTGATCGTCACTGAGTGATACTGGAGTAGTTATACTGGAGTAACTAAATATCATATAGCCAAAATCAGGGGAAACAATCTTCATAGTATTTTTTCAGAATATATATTCAACATTGCACTATTAGTGCTACAAGCAACATTGTAATAAGAATATAATACAATTATAATTAAAATTATGTTTCCATAGTAACAGTGTGCAGTAGTTATTTGATATGTTATCATATTTCTATGCAATAGAACACATTTCAAAAATTCTGCTGTTGTTTATTATTCAACATCTGTGTTATAAATATATAAATATACAGATATACCTGGAGTAAATTGATTCTACCCCTTTGTCAGATTGAGAAAGATACATTCATCACTGGCTATGATGTCTAATCGTTCCTGTCCAATGTCAACCCATAATGTCAACATGATTGCTGTATCTCGTTCATCCTTGAAATTCAATATTGAAGTATTCTAGTCTGTAATGTGAGATGTATCCTACTGATTTATAGATACATTTATAACAACAACCTTGGTCAAAGGTCTGCCATTACTTAGAGAAATACATAGTTTCCAAAGTGCTCGGAGACAAATTAAATCAAGACATAATTCATCAAGAAATAAGATTCAATATCTGACAAGGGATATAATTCATATTTTAAAACTATCTACATGTAACTGCTATTAAAAGGTTGCAATTCCTGTGTATTATCCTCACACATTTTCTGACCCCTGTGCCCTTTGACCTTATAACTTTGTGTCAGGTTGACATTTAACCTTTGAACTTGATGTCAGGAAGTGGTTGGCAGGTACAAGATAGGGTTGCTATGATAAGAAATGTGGGGGTGGATCTCCACAGATTAGGAAACAAGATTTATTTTTTATCTGTCAGATTCATCCAATTTCCTACCACATGATAAGGGGAGTATATCATTCAAGAAAGTTAACTATAAATAGAGAGAAAAAAACAGTCGGTAGCTAACTTCATTCTTAGTGTTGACTATGGAGGGAATTTTTCGCTAGAATCACACCAATTAGCACACATTAACCAAGATAATACATTTCTAATCTGTTAAATCTGATAAAAATTTGTTAGGCTTTTATCAATGAGAATGTACTTAATGACTTGAAGTGACCCAGTCATACTGACGTCTCCAAGTTACAGAGGCTAGCTGCCTGTGAAGCATTGGTATAATCAAGGTCAGAGATGCCAGCTGATCAATATTGTTTCCTTATTTCAAAGTAGTGTTAATATCTCCAAAATTGATTATAGATTTCATTATATTATAAGTCCCATATACAGGATAACTTGTCTAAACTGGCCCCCTGTCTAATCCAAATCCCTGTCTATTCCGCCTTACACCTCGGTCCCAATATTTCCTTGTGAAGTCATATCCAACCTCAACAAACCAGACACCTGTGTAAACCAGCCAAAACAATTGGTCCCAATGACATCCAGTTTAGACAGTATAACTTGAATATTTAATTCTATGATCATACAGGACTGCCCAGATCTTAGTCCTATACAATCAATTCTGACATCTCTATCCTCAACCATCCATGAGGTTTGAAAAGTCTCCACCCAAACATTTCTTCAACAAGCTAACTTTCTGATCTACTTCTCCCAAACCTTTCTCTAACAATTATTTCTGAGCTGTCCCCTATCAGACCACTTCAATTTCCTCCTCGTTTCAGAGATCCCCATAAGAGTTGAACATGCAGTGCACCTCCTCTACAATTATTCTGAGACATCAAGATCCCCTGTCTCCCCTTCGGCACTGTATGGCAATTCTTTGTAGTCAAGCTGATTGAAACTGTCTGTATAATAACAGTATTCAGAGACGGCCTGATGACAATGCCATTTTGTTGCCGAAGACATTCCAGGAGAGATTTCAGATATTCTAGTATATTACCCTTGGTTCACGCGCCTCTCCATACATTCAAACTATGTGGAGAAATGATCTATTTCAGCATGTAATTAGCTAACTGTACATACATGTTAATAAATGAGTAAATTGATGTATTGACATTTTATTAACTTCATGTACCTAATAATGGTATGTATGCATTTTATATCCAATGTAATCAACTGTCAGAGGTCTATTAACTGTAATTACATGTAATTAACTGTATATGATATGTAATTACATGTAATTAACTGTGTATGATATGTAATATAACTTTTATTTAATCAACTGTGATAGATCAAAAAAGAATAAGATTGCTATATTAAATGAATATAATGAACTTTATTATATATTAGTTCTATGTACATACTGTAAATGACTTTCAGTTTTGTTACATAGAAATGATGCCTCGTTCAATTTCTTATTACTCATTCACCCCAGAGGACACATTTCAACTCTTCCAATTCAAAGGTTGAAACAGTTCAGTGTGAACTTTCAGGGATGAATAAGATAAATAGAAACCTCACGTAAGTATACATTTTACACTGAATATGGAACTGGCCCAAATGGTTGTATCTTGATGCTGAATATAGATATATACCAAATACTGTACAAAAATAATTCACACTAAGCTATTAAATGGTTCAATATCCCTGTGCACTGCCATTCCTAAAGTATACCTACCTACATCTGATAATGAAGACAAAATTCAATTTTACTCTTTTTAAGTCTTTTGCAATTTTGCCTAAAATGAAGATAACATTTGTCTATTTAGTAGTGTCTTGAAGCCCTTAGTGGTTGCTAGGAGACCAAATCACACTGTCAATATCCGACTTTTAAATGGTGCCAGTCCATTAAAATGTCTTCAGAATGAATAGTTAGGTGCAAATGTATGAAATAAAGCTGTTTTCCATGGTAACAGGATGTTTAAGAAAATTGATGGTAATTTGGAAAGTGAATATCTCGTATGGCAGTCCTTTATACATACCATTTCAGAAGATATATCCTGAAACTCGTGAGGCAGTCCCTTTGTACATAACATTACAGAAAATATTCCCTAAAACTTGTATGGCAGTGCTTTACTTATACCATTACAGAATATATACCCCGAAAGTGATGTTGATAATACACTGCATCAAATGTGAAACACATTAAGTCACACTGCAGAAAATATGAAACACAGTTACGACTGCAGCAAATTTTTTATTGTTTTGAGCTCTGTTGTCCTCATGTTGATAATAAATAAACTTGCTGGTGCAATATGGCACTGTACCTGTTGAGTGTGTGGTATACATAATACATATTGGTATAGGTAGGTATACTGTAGGATCACTCAAGATGACTCTAAAGCACAATGTGTATACATGGATGCATTCTCTTTAGTCTTACCAAGCATTTTTTTTTTTCAAATGAAAATAATGTATGTTTGTCACAAATTTTCAAAAGTATGTTGTTTTTTTTTACATCTTTTCAATTACTTACAATGGTGTTTCCCTGAATAATTTGATGAGATCTTGATTCTACTACATGATTAGTAATCACCTGACAAGTTTATTGTGTCATTATAAATATATAGGGGAACTGACAGAAGTGTCAATGTCATTCGACTTATTAAATTAATGAGTTCAATAATTTGATATAAAAGAAACCCCCCTCTTTTTTTTTGCTAAAACCAATGGATCTTGAATCTAACTTTGGGGTGATGGGCCAAGGCTTAAAGATTTTGCACTCTCTTATTTCTCCAGATAAATCCATATAAATGTTAAATAAAACACCAGGAGAAAACCACTTTTAGGTACTTAAATTTTCAGTGCGGACATGTTTATGTAGCCTTCGGTCTGTGTGGCTGTCCTGTTTCTGTCCATATATTTGTCTGGGTTTGCGATGCTGTCTCAGGTGTGTACTTCAGCATGTCTTTTACATAATTAAAATACCATCACTTGTTACCAGTCCCAACGGATGTTAAATGCTACACTTGGTTATACTGGTGTGTCAGAACATTAAATGTCATCACTGCATAGTGAATAGTCCAACAGGACGTTAAATATATGTATGTATGTTTAATGTCAACACTGGTAATTGATCCAAAAGAATGCTAAATGTCAACCTTGACCTCACAGGGTGTAAAATGTCAACACTGACCCCATAGGATGTTAAATGTCAACCTTGACCTCACAGGGTGTAAAATGTCAACACTGACCCCACAGGATGTAAAATGTCAACACTGACTCAACAGGGTGTTTAATGTCATCACTGACCCCACAGAGTGTTAGATGTCATCACTGACCCCTCAGAGTGTTAGATGTCATTACTGACCCCTCAGGATGTTAAATGTCAACACTGACCCGACAGGATGTTAAATGTCAACACTGACTCCACATGATGTTAAATGTCATCACTGACCCAACAGGATGTTAAATGTCAACACTGACCCCACAGAGTTTTAGATGTCATCACTGACCCCTCAGGATGTTAAATGTCAACACTGACCCCACAGGATGTTAAATGTCAACACTGACCCCACAGGATGTGAAATGTCAACATTGACCCCACAGGATTTTAAATGTCATCAATGACAAACGGTTCCAAAGGACAATGAATGTCATTTCTGGTTACTGGCCTATAAAGTCTATGTAATGTGAAACAATTCCACACTTTCCTTTTTCCTGTAACCCTGACATACAAACAATATACATCAATCTCCCAAATACTCTGTCAGGGATTTCTCTAATGACAATATCCAGTTTACATTAACGTTGGAGGTAAATTGCCAATTTAACAAATTGGGCCAAAAAAAGGCACCCTTGTTACTCATAAATTATGTATGTGAACTGACACTCTGGAAGATTTATAACAAGACTTATATACATCTTTGGTCTAAACAATCAACATATGCTAGTCTACTACAGCAAATCCATACTATCTATTTATAAATTATATTGTCTGTAAGCTTGAGATCTTGTTAGTACCTGCGTATCATCATCTAAATATTAAACTCTTGATCCCGCCCCCCCCCCCTCCCCCCTACCTCTTTTTGTATTACACAAAATTTGTAAAAAGTACTGCATATATGGTATATTTATTTTGGCACACTCAAGTTTTCAAGCATAACCAAATTTAAACAAATAAATGCAATGATGAATTTGCATACTCACAATACTTGCTGTAGGAAGCAATATACAGAGACTATGATTGGCACAATCGTAATTTATTGAGATACTTTCAGAGCTAAATTAAGATAACTGTTGAAATATGTACACAGTAACATACAAATGTCTGTAGACTGACATTTCTCTAGATTAAATGACTGTGGTTCCACAGATCCCTTCATACGCGAGTCTGAAAAATTATAGTGAATAATTCACTCATCAATTTTTTTTTTTTTTACATTGACCCAAATGTAATGCCAACTAACTTCCTGTACATTGATCGGGGAGAATTACTCATTAACTGTCTGGAGGATTAAGTCTTTCTCTAAACTCATAGATGTTACCTCCCTGAAGTAATTAACAACTCATTCCTTTTACATGTTAAAGCACTTCAAAGAGATTTAGAATTCTTCTCCACAGAGAAAACAGTTTAAAATGTCAAATTTTTTCTTGAAAATGTGTAGAAATTGAAATGATTAAAACCATCAATAAATCTCAATGTGTTCTCACTTAAGACATGTACATTAATCACAATGAGCCAAAACCACAGTAAATTGTCTGTCTGTTACTAAATCTATAATTCTCCTTTACTTCAATTATCACCTAATGATAAGTTTCTGTTCTTACACACCAATATGGCACAGTTTTGAAAGACATTGTAACCAAACAAAACTACTTTTTTCTTACAGAACCAATTACTTCAAATTCTCCCCTGGAAAATCAACAAGCTCTCACTAACACCTCCTATTCTCCTTTCATAAATCTTTTTTTTTATCAGTGAAATAAAAGTATGCTCTATAACTTTTCGTTGCAATGAAAGATTCATCTATTGAAATGCTGAATTAAATTGTATTCAAGCACACAAATGGTCTTGTGTTACATACAATGTAATTTTACCTCATGTTGCTTTACATAAAATGTACATTTTGTAAGTTTACTTCATTTTGCTTTACATACAATGTAAGTTTACCACATGTTGTGGTTCATACAATGTAAGTTTACTTCATATTGTGTTACATACAGTTTACAATGTAGGTTTACTTTATGTTGTGTTATATACAATGTAGTTTTACCTCACATTGTGATTAATACAAAGTAAGTTTACTTTTGTTGTGTTACAATGTAAGTTTACTTTATATTGCATTATAAACAATGTAAGTTTACCACATGTTGAGTTATATACATTGTAAGTTTACTTTATATTGCATTACAATAACATACAATGTAAGTTTACCACATGTTGAGTTATATACAATGTAAGTTTACCACATGTTGAGTTATATACAATGTAAGTTTACCACATGTTGAGTTATATACAATGTAAGTTTACTTTATATTGCATTACAATAACATACAATGTAAGTTTACCACATGTTGAGTTATATACAATGTAAGTTTACCACATGTTGCGTTATATACAATGTAAGTTTACCACATGTTGGGTTATATACAATGTAAGTTTACTTTATATTGCATTACAATAACATACAATGTAAGTTTACCACATGTTGAGTTATATACAATGTAAGTTTACCACATGTTGAGTTATATACAATGTAAGTTTACCCCATGTTGAGTTATATACAATGTAAGTTTACCACATGTTGAGTTATATACAATGTAAGTTTACTTTATATTGCATTACAATAACATACAATGTAAGTTTACCACATGTTGAGTTATATACAACGTAAGTTTACCACATGTTGAGTTACATACAATGTAAGTTTACCACATGTTGAGTTATATACAATGTAAGTTTACTTTATATTGCATTACAATAACATACAATGTAAGTTTACCACATGTTGAGTTATATACAATGTAAGTTTACCACATGTTGAGTTATATACAATGTAAGTTTACTACATGTTGAGTTATATACAATGTAAGTTTACCACATGTTGAGTTATATACAATGTAAGTTTACCACATGTTGAGTTATATACAATGTAAGTTTACTTCATGTTGAGTTATATACAATGTAAGTTTATTTTATGTTGTGTTACATACAATGTAAGTTTACCACATGTTGAGTTATATACAATGTAAGTTTACCACATGTTGAGTTATATACAATGTAAGTTTATTTTATGTTGTGTTACATACAATGTAAGTTTACCACATGTTGAGTTATATACAATGTAAGTTTACTTTATATTGCATTACAATAACATACAATGTAAGTTTACCACATGTTGAGTTATATACAATGTAAGTTTACCACATGTTGAGTTATATACAACGTAAGTTTACCACATGTTGAGTTATATACAATGTAAGTTTACTTTATATTGCATTACAATAACATACAATGTAAGTTTACCACATGTTGAGTTATGTACAATGTAAGTTTACCACATGTTGAGTTATATACAATGTAAGTTTACCACATGTTGAGTTATATACAATGTAAGTTTACCACATGTTGAGTTATATACAATGTAAGTTTACTTCATGTTGAGTTATATACAATGTAAGTTTATTTTATGTTGTGTTACATACAATGTAAGTTTACCACATGTTGAGTTATATACAATGTAAGTTTACCACATGTTGAGTTATATACAATGTAAGTTTATTTTATGTTGTGTTACATACAATGTAAGTTTACCACATGTTGAGTTATATACAATGTAAGTTTACCACATGTTGAGTTATGTACAATGTAAGTTTACCACATGTTGAGTTATATACAATGTAAGTTTACCACATGTTGAGTTATATACAATGTAAGTTTACTTCATGTTGAGTTATATACAATGTAAGTTTATTTTATGTTGTGTTACATACAATGTAAGTTTACCACATGTTGAGTTATATACAATGTAAGTTTACCACATGTTGAGTTATATACAATGTAAGTTTATTTTATGTTGTGTTACATACAATGTAAGTTTACCACATGTTGAGTTATATACAATGTAAGTTTACCACATGTTGAGTTATATACAATGTAAGTTTACCACATGTTGCGTTATATGCAATGTAAGTTTACCACATGTTGGATTACATACAATGTAAGTTTACTTTACGTTGTGTTACATTACAATTAAAGTTTACCAAATGTTGCGTTATATACAATGTAAGTTTACCACATGTTGAGTTATATACAATGTAAGTTTACCTCATGTTGTTGAACCAAACATACTTACCAAATCCTAGCATGTTTATCTAATGAGTCAGGAATGGGGAAATATTCAAAGAGTTATCAACAATGCTACAATTTTTGATCAATGAATGTATACTAACCATCCCTGTAAAATTGCCACTTGACCTTTTCAGAATCTCTTCACAGAATAAAAATAGGATATATATCTCCGTTAGAATACAATGGACAAGTGGGACCCATCTTTACCCCAGTATACTGATACAGTGAATAGCATGTCAGTTACTCCTCAGCTGTCACTGTCAGTAATTTATACTATCAGTTGTGGGTAATGGTAGATTTGAGGAACACTTAACTTCCTAAATGTGGTATATTATATAATGATTTTAAATGAAAACTTATATCAAAACACATTAGCACTGTTTATTATCCGTCTACTGTGTTAGGACTCTCTTTGATTCCAACAAGCTCCACCTAAAATTCTGTTTCAACACGATTTTCAGATGACTCCGACATGAAAAAGGGGGATCAATCTGAAGAAGAAGGAAGTCCTTGAGAGTAGCCAATCCACTCCATGTTGTGTACTGTGCAGGGTGATGGTAAACTGTTACAAACACCAGCTCAATGGTAATGGGACATAATTGGGGTTTAGGATGATAGAAATAAAGGTAAATCTCGAGACAATACTTTTGTTGGTTCTGCTGAAGTTAAGACTTACAGCTGGGGTTTACATGGCATATGTGTTTATCACCCAAGTTTATAACAGGTTTATAAACTATTTAATGAGATCTGTCAGATATGGATACGCTCCCTCCACACTAATAGAAATTAAAACAAAGACACAGAGGTCAAGGTCAAAGGTCTAGCTAGATTACAAACTTGTTGTGGAACATAAATGAACATCTTTTAAAATTAAACTACCTGGTAGCTTCCTGGTAGATGTGCCAATGCTTCCATTGGTAAACCAAAGTGAAGTACCTTTCTTTGTGATTTTCTTTTTTTTAATTTCTACTGGAATTGGACTAGGTTCTCCAATGTCAGTCATAACACTTTTGTTCATAAACATTTTCTGGGTTAAATATGGCCATTATACCCTTAAAAAAATATGTGGACCTTTACAAAATGCTTCATTCAACAACATACCAAATCACAATCTGTTAACAGTAAATAAGCAAATATTAAAGTTTGACAGAATAACTGCATAGCTAGGGCGCGCACCATATAAGTCCCGGCTATATTATGGTGGGCACATAAGACTTGAATGATAATGTGAAGTTGCAAAAAAATTGTTCCAATACTTTATATGTAAATCCATAACTGACCAAAATGCATTAATTTAATCAAGGGTAAAGGTCAAGGTTACAAATATGTTGTGTAATATGTCCTTATATAAAGGCATGCATGTGCTGTAGGTGGTTGAATTACCCTAGCTGTAGTGCTTAACCAACCGCAATTCTGATAATGAACTGGCTTGGTGTAAGTATCGAATTAAGAGGTATACGTACAAACAAGGATTACACTATATATGCCACTTGGCCGATACAACTTTGGGAAATATCAATAAAGAGCAAGGAAGTGTAAGTGAAATCTATTGCGAGTACCATGTTTTTTTTTATTGTGGGACTCCAGACCTGGTGGAGTCACATGTGAAGCAAAATCAACAGAACAAGGTAAAATGAGATTTTCTGTTATCTTGAAATTGTTACTAACTGAAAAGTGCTCAATTAGGTAGGTATAATGAAGAGTTCTCTAATCTCCAATCTCAGTGCAGTATCTAAAGCTTCTAAATAATCACTCAATCAGTCTATCAACATTTAGTCTGCACTGTAAGAATATCAGGCCTTGAAAAGGTCTGTCAAAAATATACTTATAAATGGAGAATATCCTCTTTGTCCCATGTTGTCCTTTCCCAGTATACTTGGTGATCAATACCAGTGACTTGTACAGTGGCTTATCCATTCATGATTCTGGCCATGGTGGTTTGTTTTGGCCCAGTAACACATTCCACTGGTATGGTGAGTACCAGTATCTAACTCTGACAGCTGAGGTTTGTATCAGGTTTATCATACAGGTCAAGGTAAGGAATGTGGTCCCCCTCCACTACCCCATCACATCCCTTCAGCTGACCCAGTATGAAGAAATGTGGTCCCCCTCCACTACCCCATCACATCCCTTCAGCTGACCCAGTATGAAGAAATGTGGTCCCCCTCCACTACCCCATCACATCCCTTCAGCTGACCCAGTATGAAGAAATGTGGTCCCCCTCCACATCCCTCCATGCCAGTTGACCCAGTATATATATATATACATTGTGTACACTGACCAACTTTTACATTGTACTATATAGTACTCTCCTATTCCTTTCACTTGTTTCTTTGTCCCCCTTTTGAATGCTAGATTCCAATTCCAAGGTTGGTAACATTTCAGGGGTGACTGAGTTAAAATGATGTTATCCTTCCCTTATAGGCCCTTGCCCTTTTTCCCTGGCTTTATCCTTATTATCCCTTTTCTTATTTGTTCCATATGTCCACATTTTCTCTTCCATCCTTTCCACACACCCATGCCCCCACACCTCCCACCCGTTCTTGAACTATATATAAAGACAATCAAGCCTCCCCCACTAATACCCGGATGTGAAGCCATTATTACACTGGTAATGAATCATACAGCACTTACACAGCGCACCTTTCAGCTTGATGATCTCCGCAAATATTTGATGAAGTAACCATATTGGGCTCCGGTTGTTCCACCCATTAAGGGACTGAACGGCTAATTAAACACGAGAGTTTGATGGACTACCTCTCAGAACTTGACTTGATGATACCGTATTTTGTTTGTAGTTTTTGAAGTTATTGATTCTCATCACTTTGCCATGTACTAGCTGCCATCTATTATCGTTACTACACACCTGGGAGAAACCCTGAACTGACAAGACATTACCAAACCACAGACCCTGCCAAACACTGCTACCTTTTAAACAATGTATTCCAACAAAAAACAATTGTATACATCAAATACTATTCGATTTGATGCAGAGCATTCATTAATATTGTATGTACATTATATTTGTGAACATGCAAAGAGTTTACAGAAATACGTCTGTTGGAAATCAATATCTAGGCTGCAATAAATACAATTTCAGAGAATTAACTTGAGTATTCCTCTATACTTCTGTGACACATACAGGCAATTGTACAGTTGAATGTTTATTACCTGGAATTCTGTTTTTGACTCAATCAACCCTAAAGACATATTTGAACTCTTCCACTTCAAAGGTTGGAATAGTTCATTATGAAACTTAGGGGGTGAATAAGTTTATTAAGTACAGGTGTTCATTTAACTTGTACATAAATATTACGTGTACATTTACATCACATGTACATTCTAACCTCTGAAAATGCATTTAATCCCAATACATACGTTTCCCTCAATGTTTCAATCACAATTTCATGTCCCTATAATTGTCAAGCACATGGTTCCCATTAATTGTATAACAAGGCCATTTGTACGCATCAATTCTAAATTGCGCAAACCGTATCACAAGATATCTTCTCTCCGATTTAAGGAGTAACAAAGACCTAATGCCATGTAGCATACAGAGAAGAGCTCTATGTTTCAATATCATTAGACTTGGCAGTGTGTACAGCCCTTGATTCCTCTCTAGTCTGTCTCAAATGTCAAACTAGCCAAGTCATGTTAAACAAACTCTCCAGATAAAATTGGAATCCATCAGACCTGATCAGCATCTCAAACATGTCATCAATCAAATACATCAATGTTGACATGTATAAACGCTATGTCATTTTAAACCAGTGTTGGTGTATTAAGTCTGCATTAGTGGGGAGGACCCACGGTAAACCTCTCATCCCAGGCCCTTTAAACACACCACCCCCCTCTTGTTTGATGATCCGCGCGGCTTTATTGGTTTTTGATGATGTTGGCAAGTGGTGGCAGCAATCATAATGGCTGTTATTATCTAGTGTTACTGTGTGTCAATATTGTAACAGGATAATCGGCCAGGCATCACTACATCAAATATCTGCCATTCTCCTGTATTTACCGCGCCCGATAACAAACGTGTGATTCATTGGTCGTTTAACAAAGAGCAACTGGTAACAAAGGTTATAATTCAGGTGACAAAGCCAGGGTGACAAAAAGCCTAGCGAAGAAATCATATGACTAACTGTTGAATCACCACAATAATGGATAATTTATCTGTTAAAGAAAACACTATCTGACAGCTGGTGTCCACGCTGTCCAGGGAAATCCAACAAATATGTCACCACTTCAAAAATACAGCAGTCCAAGACAACTTCATAATATAGAACTCCAAGATCACTTCAAAATATAGAACTCCAAGACCACTTCAAAATATAGAACTCCAAGACCATTCAAAATACAGAAGTCCAAGACCACTTTAAAAATACAGGATTTCAATACCACTTCATAAAACCAGGATTCCAAGACCACCTCAAAATACAGGAGTCCAACACCACTTCAAAAATACAGAACTCCAAGACCACTTCAAAATACAGAACTCCAAGACCATGCACTTCAAAATGCAGTACTCCAAGAGACAAATTAATTTTGGGAGATTTAGATAGCTTTGTGTTGACAATCAAACCACTTTTGAAACATTATCAACATAATTATAATAATTACAAACAAGCTATAAAATCCTACATGTAAATGATAGCAGTATCAGTCTTAGAGTCTATTAATTTAATCTGTTAGTTCTTTCTCCACAGAGCTTTGATTATACACACTTGAAACTCTATATCAATAAAGCTTTTATACATGCAGTTAATTCAAGCCTCAGGAACAAGTACCTGCGTTGTTAAATGAGCTGTCTTTATATCGACTCCTGTATCAACATCAGTTTGGAATGATATTAATGTGTTAACTCAGTACGAAGGCTTCATCCTAATAAAGTATTACAGCTTTTCTAGTCTACCTATTAACGCTCCTTACAAATTAAGTATTGCGTTACCTAATATCAATAGCCCCTTTGTGTGCTGTATCAGATCGTATTACGATGTTTCAGTCATGCTCAAAGTTATATTATCTCTATTTCTTCCCCTTTTACTGATAAACTTTTAAATAGACACTATAAAAATGAATTTCAAAATTTAATTAATTTTCTGAATATAATCTTGTAAACAGCTCAGAGCTGAAGTTTGAACATTAATGATGTGGTACGTTACCCAACATTACGTAAATACTGACATATGGTCGAAGCTCCGAGACAGTGAGTCAGAATCAGTAGTTTTAGAAGATCAAGGGGGGATATATGATATCAGAGTCAAGTGGTGTTATCCTCCGCTTTCTTTCTCTAACAAAACATTACTAAAATCAACAGGAGGTAGGTCACTCAACTTTTGTTTTAAGTTGAAAGTTTCATCATTATTTTTCTTATCATAAACAAAACGGACATGTGGTTAACGTCAAATAAACTAGAATATATTGTAAAAGGGTGAATACTTCCTACAAGGTTTATTCTGTTGGTATAACTTACAGGTCTATACCAATAAACCATTTAACACTTCATGTTGCATAATCTCAAACATTTTATAAAATATTTAATGGTATAATACACATGATAAATACATTTCTGATTAATATACACATGATAAATACATTAATATTGTCTTTATATCAACAAAAATCTGACTTAGGGTTATTTTCCTGGGTTTTTTTTAGCATTACATAGATCCATCCCATCAGATGGTGACAGGATGAAGGCCTGGGGCTCCATTTGTAATCAGAGTGAACAAATAATGGAAGATATCATCAGTGTCACCAACCTGCCCTGTATTATATTTTACCTCTGCTTGTTCAAAAGCTTTGCCAGCTTAAAATGTATCAACCATATAGTTCCATGACAGTATTCTATAAATGTTTAAACTAAATAATTCTATATTTCTGATCTTCAACATTATCACATTAAATTACTTTAGTTTTTATTTGTGAGTTTACATATTTCTGAAATGATAAAGGATGAAATTTAATATTTTGTTAAACTGGCGTTAAGCTGACGAGACTTTAAACATCTTGGTCATAGCCTGATATCTGATCAAATCCATACATAATTTGCATAATAATGAGCTGGAATTAATATTAATTAACTTCTGTGTGATGTCCCCGTTAGGTCCTAGGTCCGGCAGCTGAGCAAAGAGTTCATGAGTCATACCTAGTGGTAAGTGTTAATTTGTGCAAATTTATGCAAGCCTGGTGGCCTGAGATTGAGTGACATATTTCTCGGTACTTTGATACAGCTATATAGCTAGTAATATACGATCTAACTGAAATAGGTTACAACATTTGTATATTGCCATTCAAAACAGTGCAAATCAAAACTCCAAACTGTAATGGTTATAGAGTTTAAACTGCTTAATTTAATCTTCTTTGTATCTTCACTTATAAAACAATAAAATTTTGAATCCGAAATATTCAATTACACAAAGTAGGTAGTTTCTCATAAATTTTGCCAGAGAAAATTGGAAACAGAATTTAACTTATAATAGAGTTTCTACATTTATATGCGTTTCAGTATGTATCTGGCATCAGGTTTAATTTCCATAAGGTGGCAGGGTTTCTCCAGATGGGTAAACCACAAGATATTAGATTTGTAATGAAAAATAATTCCAGCTCAAAACACTGCCATAAAGAGAAATCAATTCTGTTAAATTTCATGTTCAAATTGCTTTTCTATACAACGATATGGGTTTTATCTAATTTGCTGTATATTGAATGCTTATTAAATTGTTGGATGTTTCTGTCGTTACCGACAATGCCGCTGTAATCATTTTTTCCTGGTCTTATATATCTGGTACTAATATGATACCCACATCCTGGGGAGCTGATGAACCTGTCATTCCGACCAGTCCCCCAGTCCCCGTCAGCTTCACTCAGATAAAACACAAGTTACCACAGGTTTGGGAAGTTATATTTAATTGTTTATCTGTATTTTATATTAAGGCCCAAGTGTTTCCCGATGATGTAATAAATCTCAACCCCGGAATCCTTTGTGTAGCGACAATTCCCTTGTAGTCACACATGGAATAGTAATAACAGTTATAAGTCGCTTTTGATCATCCAACAGCGACTATCTTCTCACAACACGCCCACTTTTACTCCTCGTTACCCCCTCACCATCACTTGTGGAGATATCTGGTAGTTTGTAACCCCCACCCCCCTCATTATCTGGTAGCACCTGTATCAGTAAATGGTGTGATGACTGCTTAATAAATGTTATATAAGAGGGTGATACAGTTTATTACCTTGCTCATATAATGCTACAATCTGGAGGTTAATATTATATTGGAGATGTGTTAAATGGGGGCTGGCAGTGTTTTGAAAATTCCTTCTAAAATATTAAAATTGATGGACTGAATTGCACCTTGATGTACCTCAATCTGGCCATCTTCCACAATGTACCCAAAATTTAGTTTCAAATATTCTGACTTAATTGATAACAACAATATTTACTGTAACTGTTGTTATGATACTTAAAGTCTATTAGTCTTAAGGGCTCTTCATTCAAAGGTCGATGAAGAATTCCAACATGGCTGTCTATATACCTACTATTTGGGTCAGATGTTCCTGTGTTTGGCTGTCTACAATAACCATAACATCAGCTTTTTAGAGATGTGTTTTGTCTGAATCATAGTGTGATGTCTAGAAAAGCAATTTTCTCAGACTAACTTGTAAAAATGTATGTAGGGCCATTTAACTGTTAAGGACAGTATTTGACCCTGAAATCCTGAGCTTCATAGAAACATGCACAGTCTTTGCTGTAGACGAAGTAGCCTCCAGTATTTGTACCAGTATACATTTGTATGTGGAAAGTCTTAGTCTAGTCTTATCACTAGTGAATTTGGACACCTGTAAAGATGCCGAGATACTTATAGGTGTCAACCTCTGAAACCTCCAATGAGGGAGATCTCCCTCTTTCCATATTTCCAATGAAGGAGAAAGTGTGTGAAATGCGACTGAAACTGCATTGCTCAATTTGTCTTTCCCTTATTATGTATCAAAATAACTTCACAAAGTATTCATTTGATCCAGACACACCTATTATGGTCATTACAAATATCCTGTAATAACTAGGATCTCATTTGACCACAAGATGTAGATTTTGAGTTATTGCGGGTTTGGACTTAAATGAGGGAGATTTCGAGGGAGATCGGTAAATTTTGGTCAAATGAGGGAGTCTCCCTCCTAATGAGGTAGGGTTGACAGGTAGGGATCATACTGTACTGTCTGAAAACATTTCTGACTTAGCGAATCAAGGCTTAAGTAAAAAGTCTAACAACCATGATGGTACATGTAACCCTCGAAGAATGACAAGGCCATCACCAACTAATATATCTAATGGTCCACAATATTAATGTTTGTAACCTGTAAAAGCTTCACCAACCAATATATCTAATGGTCCACAATATCAATGTTTGTAACCTGTAGCAAAGACAAGCTAAATCATGTTTTATTCACTATATTTTGGTGTCACTTCACTGGTTCTTACTTCAAGGACATGACATTTTCTTTGATTTGACCAGGAAACTGGTAAAATTTAAGTCCTTTTCAAAGCAACAGCCTGAATCTATTCTGTGTTCTTAGTTTGTTCTAGTTTCAGTGGTAATGGGTTGTAATATTTATTTTATTTACACATATGTGTTCTATGGTTCTGAAGCAAGATATGTTTCCCCAACATATATATAATAGCAAATATGTTGAGTGGTGTAAATTGTTGCAACCGTCATAATATATCTGAATACATATATCCTCAGGAGCACATGTACATGATTATTTATTAAAAAAAACATCCTCTACTGATTCCAGCTGGTAATCTCTCTACCATTACAATTTGATGTCAGAATGTAAATAATGTTATAATCACCCCGTAGATCTGGTAACTCCCTGGTGCTGAGGTTGTAAATTTAGAGATATTGGAATCTTATATATACTCAAGTGGTTTACCTGATTCTGATCACTCCAGATCCTAGGACTGGCATATTATACCCAGGTATTTTATTAATCAGGAAAACATTTGCGATTCTTAACATCAACATTATTTCATGTTTGTATGTGAAGATATCAGTTGCATAAGCAGACATATCTGGAACCCTACCACTTAAAAAAGTTCACATGTACTACTGATAGGATTATGCAACGCTGCCTTCCCTCTGAGAGGATTATATGTAATGCTACCTTCCCACATGGCTTCCTCATTTCATGCACATAACTAACAGCATTAAGTAATTTCAGCATTCTAGATCAAACACATGTTGTTTGAACTCCGTACAAAGCCTCAGTAAGGGTTACAGGTATGTACAGTAGTTAATCAACCAGCTACGAATGTGGGGAATTTTCTATCAAACAACGTTATTTCTATTGACACCCCCTAATACTGAGCTTCTGAAACATAACCTGTGTTCCAAGTTGTTTATGTTTGTGGTTTTTGTTACATTGACGAAGTCACACCTTCTTATAAACGAAATCAAGATCAACCCCTACCCTAACATATGGTGATGGATAGAGATCAAAGCTGACTCCCTTTTCTGTGCTGTAGATTAAACCCTCAGTGGTAACAGTTGGCCTCTTACAACATAAATATTCTCCCATAGTGTTCTTTATGTGTTAGAATCAAATCCATATTTGAATTTTTTACAAAAGAGCGCACATGCAATATATGTGTGACTTTGTTCTTTACTGTTATCGACTCCTTCACAAGCACTTTTCACAACACATTACTCTTTCTGAATGATAATTTTGGACTCTTATGATTTATCAAATATATGTATTAAAGGTTACAAAAGTAAACATATTCCAGTGTTATAAAACAAGATGTCCATGGGACCTGTAGTGCTCACCTGTGGCCTGTCATAACATATAGTGAAAGATGTAATTGTATCAGAATGCAAAATAAAATGGCAATGTCACAAAAGAAACACAGTTTTCAACTTCTTCATATATTTAAAAACAAAAAGTTTGTAATAAATTGGTTGAAGACAGTAGAATGTGTCAAGACAAGATCTAAATTGTGAAATATGAAAGGGGCAATAACTCTCTCAAATACAGTTGAATCAAACCAATGTTCAGGAAAAGACAACTTCAAGCAATGGTGAATAAACTGGCCTTACATGTATCTCATAGAAAAGGTTATAGACAAGGGGCCTTACAAGTATCTCATAGAAAAGGTTATAGACAAGGGGCCTTACAAGTATCTCATAGAAAAGGTTATAGACAAGGGGCCTTACAAGTATCTCATAGAAAAGGTTATAGACAAGGGGCCTTACAAGTATCTCATAGAAAATGTTATAGACAAAGGGCCTTACAAGTATCTCATAGAAAAGGTTATAGACAAAGGGCCTTACAAGTATCTCATAGAAAATGTTATAGACAAAGGGCCTTACAAGTATCTCATAGAAAAGGTTATAGACAAAAGGCCTTACAAGTATCTCATAGAAAAGGTTATAGACAAAGGGCCTTACAAGTATCTCATAGAAAAGGTTATAGACAAAGGGCCTTACAAGTATCTCATAGAAAAGGTTATAGACAAAGGGCCTTACAAGTATCTCATAGAAAAGGTTATAGACAAAGGGCCTTACAAGTATCTCATAGAAAAGGTTATAGACAAAAGGCCTTACAAGTATCTCATAGAAAAGGTTATAGACAAAGGGCCTTACAAGTATCTCATAGAAAAGGTTATAGACAAAGGGCCTTACAAGTATCTCATAGAAAAGGTTATAGACAAAGGGCCTTACAAGTATCTCATAGAAAAGGTTATAGACAAAGGGCCTTACAAGTATCTCATAGAAAATGTTATAGACAAAGGGCCTTACAAGTATCTCATAGAAAAGGTTATAGACAAAGGGCCTTACAAGTATCTCATAGAAAAGGTTATAGACAAAGGGCCTTACAAGTATCTCATAGAAAAGGTTATAGACAAGGGGCCTTACAAGTATCTCATAGAAAAGGTTATAGACAAAGGGCCTTACAAGTATCTCATGGAAAAGGTTATAGACAAGGGGCCTTACAAGTATCTCATAGAAAATGTTATAGACAAAGGGCCTTACAAGTATCTCATGGAAAAGGTTATAGACAAGGGGCCTTACAAGTATCTCATAGAAAATGTTATAGACAAAGGGCCTTACAAGTATCTCATAGAAAATATTATAGACAAAGGGCCTTACAAGTATCTCATAGAAAATGTTATAGACAAAGGGCCTTACAAGTATCTCATGGAAAAGGTTATAGACAAGGGGCCTTACAAGTATCTCATAGAAAATGTTATAGACAAAGGGCCTTACAAGTATCTCATAGAAAATGTTATAGACAAAGGGCCTTACAAGTATCTCATGGAAAAGGTTATAGACAAGGGGCCTTACAAGTATCTCATAGAAAAGGTTATAGACAAGGGGCCTTACAAGTATCTTGCCTAAATAGTCATAGAAAGACGTCCTATACTTGCATCCCACAGGAAAGGTCACCAACAGGACAATTTACATGTATCTCACAGGAAGGGTCGCTAGAGTGCTTTCATATCTCATAGGAAGTGTTGCTAGAGCATTTTAATATCTCACAGGGAGGGTCATTAAGTGCTTTAGTACTCCAGTATCCCACAGGAAAGGTCTGTAGGCAAGGGGCTTTACATTTATCCCACAGGAAGGGTTCGTCAACTCCTGGAGACCTTACTTATTTAACAGGAAGGGCCCTCAACACTATGACACAATAAGGGTCACATTGGGGCCTTACATGCATCTCACAGGAAGAGATTTTTCAACAGGATCAGTTAAATGATATCCTGTCAGCTCATTACCGTGACAATGCATCCTTACACAATCAGACATTTTTGTGTTCGCAATTACAGACCCTTCTCGGCACGATCATTTGTACCTGTCAACCTTATTACCACGGTGATACTGGCAACACATCAATCAGAAAGCTGCTGTGACTTTTTACAGATTAGCGAAATAAAGATATTTCTGCCGGCTCATTTTCTTCCTATGGCCAGATTACTGCTCTCCCCTGTGACTACTGCCTACTGAACACACTGCTTGTACTAAAGACTGTAACGAGACAATGTACTAAAAACTGTAACAAGACAAACAACTTCACTTAACAGGAAGCGCAGCCTATTAGGAAAAAGTGCAAAGACATCAAAATGTACATAATTGGGTCGGTAATTTATAAGGAGACAATTGTTATTCTCATTGCATTAATTTGGGTAGTTTTAGTGCAAGTTAGCCAAATTATCTCAACATTGGAAACATATCTCTTAGACTCTTGAGAAAGAAAAAACAATTGCGATATTTCTGGATTTTAAATACCGGTACTTTGATTTTGACATGTTTCATTTTATATTTATTATTTGTTCTCTTAATGATCACTTTGAGAACCTTGCATTACACTTTGAGAACATTACTGTACCCTTTGAGAACCTTGTTGTACACTTTGGGAACCTTGCATTACACTTTGAGAACCTTGTTGTACACTTTGAGAACCTTGCATTACACTTTGAGAACATTACTGTACAATTTGAGGACCTTGCATTACACTTTGAGAATATTACTGTACATTTGAGAACCTTACTGTACACTTTGAGAATCTTACTGTACATTTGAGAACCTTACTGTACACTTTGAGAATCTTACTGTACATTTGAGAATTTTACTGTACATTTGAGAACCTTGCATTACACTTTGAGAACATTACTGTACACTTGTGAACCTTATTGTAAACTTTGAGAACATTACTGTACACTTTGAGAACCTTGTATTACACTTTGAAAACATTACTGTACACTGAGAACTTTGTTGTACAATTTGAGAATCTTGTATTACACTTTGAAAACATTACTATACACTTTGAGAACCTTATTGTATATTTGTAATCTTGCTGTACACTTTGAGAACCTTTAACTATACACTGAGAACCTTGCTTTGAGAACATTGCAATACATTTACAAACTTCCTGTACTTGAGAACTTTACTATACACTTTGAGAACCTTGTTGTACACTTTGAGAAACTTGCTGTACACTTTGAGAAACTTGCTGTACACTTTGAGAACCTTTCATTACACTTTGAGCTTCTGATCATATATAAAACTGTATTAAACTAGACTTTGTGTCAAGAATGATAAAAGAGAACAAACAGGAACGGTAGGAAGTGATGGAGACCGAGTCACCTAATTAACTCAGACCTGTGATCCTGATCTACCATCAACTATCAAGTGCAGACATGACACTTCTGTAAGTAATTCTAACCAATCAAAATGGATCTTGACAGCCTCTAGATCTGTAGTTTTCTAGCTGGTGGCTGACTATTGCCATCCATATTTCAATCCTTACCAAACCTTAAGTAATGGTTTGTACGATGTTGACTATGAATTGCCATCCATATTTCAATCGTTACCAAACCTCCAGTAATGGTTTGTACGATATATGTATTTCAGCTATTGTCCTTTGCTAAAGACATATCTGCCTGTCTCCAGTGTGACATTCTGTCCTTCATTATCAGAGGTAAAACATCGCCTATCTCTCTTGTTAGTCTACTACTGGCATTTTACATTCCATTAAAAACCTTTCTCAACATGATAAACACAAAATTTAACCAAATTTGTAACCATGGCAACTGTATCTTTCCCCATTTGATTACTGACACGTTGTCTATAAAAGCTATAAGTACATGTACCAGCTGTTTAAAATATCCATTTGAAATCGTTTAGTAAAGTATGCACAGAAACACGGGACTAACTGGATGATCAATGGAACAGTGTCACTCTTGCTGCAGAACAAAATACTTTGAAACTACTTAAAAATTCCAATGAACAACATTTGATATCAAGACGTGAATGCTTACGGTCATACACAAACTCACCAGGATAAATTTTTTTTCAAATGAGAAAAAAATGTCATGTTTATCTTAACTCCCTCCCCCTTCCCCTTATACCATTTCAATGCCCTTTAATAAGCCCCCTCCCTTAATCTTATGCACACATTTTAACTTGATGAAGTAGTTTTACATCACTGATGGCAAATTAAGAGGAATAACGATTTGTTAATTTGTTGAAAAGCAATCCAGCTGAATAGTTAAAAAAATGGTACAATATGACTGCATGAAGTATCTTCCATGAAAACAAGTTTCATACAAATGTTTGATATATCTTTAATCTAATTACATCGGTGGAGGGGGGGGTCAAAACATTTCCTCTAGAATAGATAGAACCAGGATAACAGTACATCAGGTATACAGTAAGGTGTATCAGATCTAACAGACCTGTGGGCTAGAAGTTTGGACAGGAGAGATAGATCACACTCCCCAATCTGTTCAGTAAAAGACTTGCCCAACTGTTGTAAATTAACCTAGTTTGATGAGGCAGATATAAACATGGCTGATTCTGGGGAGGAAATGCTCTGATATACTTGATAGATAGTGATATCTATAAAATATGCACCAGTATGTATCTGCCCCTCAGTGATATCTATAAAATATGCACCAGTATGTATCTGCCCCTCAGTGATATCTATAAAATATGCACCAGTATGTATCTGCCCCTCAGTGATATCTATAAAATATGCACCAGTATGTATCTGCCCCTCAGTGATATCTATAAAATATGCACCAGTATGTATCTGCCCCTCAGTGATAAGGACATCAGCATTGATACTCCGTAAAGGTAGTGACTTTTTAAATTACAAACAAAATATTTCTCTGCAAAAATACAGATAAAACTCAATATGAATGTATTTCATTAAAACTGGGAGTTCACAAAATAGGATGTGACTTGGGTGTGTTTTGGTGCGAATTGAGTGCCATGGAATATGTAATACACAGTTTTATGATCTCTGCTATCCACATGATCAGAGGTTCCGACTAGCAGCTCCTCTCAAGATTGGCTAAAGATAGACCCTCCTCATTTAAGAAATGTGTCAATATGTCAATTGATAAGTAGTCTAGATCCCATTCACACAAGATCCTGTGTAAGATTTCTACTCACTGGTGTCAAAATATGTAGGATCATACCGGCCTTGTCTTACCCTGTGTCTGATACCAAGTCATTAAGGAACAGCTTTCACATGGGAAGCTGACCATGCCATAAAAACAGAATTCCTTTTCACTCTTCTGACTATCATGACACAGAAAAATTTGATATAAAACTTGACCTCCAGATGTTAAAAGAGAAAGCAAGCTACTTCCATTAACACTGATCAATTGGATACAAAGTGAAGATTATCCCTGTCCTCAATTGTCTGATAATGAGTCAGAAACCTAACGATAAGGTTTAAGAATCTTTATATAATTATGTAGATACTGTTATTTCTTAAAATAATTGAAAATTAAACACCCAGTATAAAATCTTTTTAAAGCATAGAAACTGAAAAGGACCCCACCAATTTTCACGATTCCAATTTAAACTATGTACATTTGTAGAAGAATACCACTTAATTTAGGAAAAGACCCCATTTATAAATCCAGTGCGAATATACTCGTTACGAGTCCAGCTCTTACAGAAGATGATAAATACCAAGGGTGAACCCTGAATATAAATATTCATAAAGATCATCTATAATGGGAATACAGTATGTAAGATGAAATTTAAAATAATTACTGTCTATAATAGAAATGTAAGTTAGCTATGGGGCAGGTGGGTTTCTCTTTCAATTATTTATGTCAGGGGTTAGCGCGAACGCAGACCCCCACACTAAAAAATAGCGTACCCGAGTAATCCGCATTTGGGATTATCGCAGGGTTCAGCCCGACCGGAGTGCAATGGAAGGGCCTCGACCTGGGGGAACCGCCTTGCTGATCATGGTATCCCCTGTACCAGGTAAGTATGAATTGTTCACTGACTATTTCCAATATATACTACCAGATTCATAATCAATCCTCAGGTTAACTCATTTGCATACTACATTTTGTAAGTCCAAAATCAATTACAGAAATGATATAATTCTTTCATAGGTTAAAAATAATATCTAAAAATGATGTTTTAAAAATTGTTGCAAATTCATTTGACAGAAAAAATATTGCTATACAGTAATTTTATGCTTTGTTTGTGTAAAATGCCTGTATAAATGTTATGTTAAACCACTACTGCCCCCTAGCAGTAGGTTTAACACATAGCGAGTCCCAAGTCACTCAAGTCAAGTGGAGATAACTGTAGGCTATATATACATGATAGAGAACAGGTTCTTTTATAGTTATCAAGAACAGACACAATTGTCATCCAGTTTTGATAAAAAATCAAAAGAAGGTTTGTCAGGCCTATAATAGCTACCTACAGCTACTGGGTAGTGCTTTCGTGTATTAATGTAAGTTTCTAGCTAGGTTATTCAATAGAATATATAGTGTTGATCTGATAACTAATTCTATATAACATACGCGTGTGATAGCCGAATACAGCACCTTAGCTCTGAAATCATTATCAGTGGAACACTGCTACAAAGATGTGTATGATATCTGATATTTTAGCAATTTCTCTTTCTCATCCTGAAATAATATTTATAAATCACTAACACCAGCTGTAATTATTTTAGCAAAATACATTAGAGATCAAATTATTGATCTCAATTTTTCAAAACCAACTTACCCCTCTGACATATTAATAAATTATGATTATATTGATTTCGTTATTTCAACACCCTAGATATAACTATAATCTGTAGCTTAATATTTTCTGATACATGTAGGTTTTTTTAATTTTAATTTTTCCATTTGTTAAATGACAAATTAAACTGTCCATATGATTTTCTACAAATATATATGGGGTAAGCTAAATAAAAGTTACTACTAGATATACACAGTCATCTATAAATATATATATAGTGTTACATACTAATATTGAAGTAAGTTTTAAAACAATGTTCTGGACCACATTACATTTTTTTCTGACTTTAAAACACTATCTGCAACTATAAATGTGGATCAAGTCCTTAATTAGCATGACACATAAACCATTAATTTACTGACCTAAAGATGTGGTTTTTTTTTCCATTTGAAAAAAAATGTCTACCTATCAAACTGATCAAAGACTCAAATTATATATATCCAGAAATAATTAAATCACTTTGGTGTGGATTTATCTCTGTTGCAATTTAATTGTCTTAGTAATAACAAAGATCATGTCCTGTACAACACAGGCAGGAATTAACTCTTTTCTCCCTGAAATTTTGTTATCAACTATTCCAACCTTTAAAACAGAAGAGTTTAAATGTGTCTTTAAATGTGAATGAATTAATGTATTAATTTTTTCGAAAACAATCCACAAATAAGACAATATCTTCTGAAAACAAAACTCAAGCCACCATGCAGACATTTGAATGATAGTGACGGTGCACAAGACACATTCATTGTCAGACATCACTTTGATGTCTCTCGGTTGAGGAATTAGACCTGAGTTTGAAATTTGTGAAAACTCATGATCATATCATAACTACTTTTGGGACAAATTCTATTTTGGAAGGAATTAAAGGGTTACCAACTGATACTGGGTCTATATATCTGTTAATTGTTGATAAATCTTACCTGCAAATAAATAATTTTACCTATAAATATGTAATCTTACCTGTAAATAGGTAAAATCCCAGTAGAATATTTAACACGTGGTAAACGTGACGGATTTCCATGATGTCTCGCCACCGCTACCACAGACTGGTCCTCACTGTCAGTAAACCGATGTGTCCACAGGTGGGTGGACGTATCCAGGTATCCACAGGTGGGTGGACGTATCCAGGTATTCACAGTTGGTAGGACGTATCCAGGTATCCACCAGATAACAACAGTATTCTCAAATGTATCCACACTATAATGAACGTTTGCAGGGGATGGAACCACAGCTATCTGGTATTGCACTATTCAGTAATAGAAACTCTTTGATTCTACTGTTGTTTCGTATGTGGCACTCTGTGGCTATATCCACAGACGTTTAAAGTGTGGCACTGTCACTTTTCCATGTGGCACTCTGTGGCTATCCACCACTGCATTTGACAGTGTGGCACTCTGTGGCTATCCACCACTGCGTTTGACAGTGTGGCACTCTGTGGCTATCCACCACTGCGTTTGACAGTGTGGCACTCTGTGGCTATCCACCACTGCTGTTGACAGCGTGGCACTCTGTGGCTATCTACCACTGCTGTCGACAGTGTGGCACTCTGTGGCTACCCACCACTGCTGTTGACAGTGTGGCACTCTGTGGCAATCCACCACTGCTGTTGACAGTGTGGCACTCTGTGGCTATCCAATGCTCTGTAGTTCCCGACTTGTGTTTATGGTTCCAGCCTTCTCACCTTGCTGTGATTGTACTGGTATAATCCTGTAACATCAATAGAGATATGTCAATAGAAGCAGCATCCAGACTCCTCCCCCTCAGAGGTGGGGAGGCAGCCTCATGACTCCTCCCCCTCTTGTCCCCCTACTCGTAGGGACAGTATGACTGATAGTGCTACAGGTATTACTCTAGCTGACACATAAAGGTACTCACATCTGCTGCCATATGTACGCGGGGAATGGATGGCACCATTACTGGTAATAGTTATCAATTATTAATTTTTCCTAGTAAATCATTTTCATTCAACTATTCTCACTACCATTTTCATTGTTGCAATTGTTTTTAAAAAACAACGATGAAATAAAAGTTGTATGTTGTAATATTATCTGATTTGTATTTCCCCCACATCCATGAGTCTAGGGGGGGGGGGGTTAAAGGCTTTTACTTCACTCTGCCTGTCTGTCCTTCCATCAGACGTGTATGTTAGGTAATATCGTCTATACACTATTTTCACCTGGACTAACAAGATTAAACACTGTCAAATCATATATTTTCGTGGAGCTCAACTTTCATGGTTTTACAAAAATATTCTATTTTATGGACACTTGATTTCGCAGTTAAATAAAGCTCAATTAATCTGCTTATGTTAATTTAACAGTTCATAGACATATGAATTCGTGGATCTAGACTGTCAATGGAATCAACAAAATCCCCCACGAAAATTAATGATTTTACAGTATGCCCATCTTGTGATGGCAGAGTGTGTTAGGTACAAAAAGTAGGTCACTGTGACTGACAGGTTGACCTATTTCCTCGAAAAAAGTTCTGCAGACCATCATTCTCCTAAACTGTTTCACCAGATGTATCCATATTTGGTATGCAAGATAGACAGTCCTGTACACAGAGTATGTCACCCGAACTTTGACTGGGAAATAACAAAATCATTACTGGTAGGGATACTATTGTATCATCTTTTAATTCATTACTTACTTGTATCTATTTATAACTCCATCAAGATCAGATTTTTAAAAATATTTACCAAAATGAGATAAACAGCTTTTATTTGGCTGTTCTCTATCACATCAACAATAATTTTAAAAGAATCACAGATTATTAGGATGTATGGCAACCCTATATACAACATGTGTTATTTTCTAATGCTGCAGTCTGGTCGTTTGGAAAACAGAAATGTCTGAGATCGAGTTACTCAATTAAAGCACACAAAAAAACTTTTTTTTTTGTTTAAAATAAATCAATGTTTTTTTTTTGATGTTGAGAAGTTTGTAACAATAGTTACATCCATGATAATTAGAATTCATGAAACATTGTATTTGTTCTGAGAATTTTCATTCATAAATTGTTTGCCTTGATGAAATGCAGCTGAGTGCAATCATCATAAGTGACAGATTATGTAACTTCACTTGAATGGTATTTCAATAAACAATCCATCCCCTATGTTACTCGTTACTCGGGTACACTATGCTCTTTAAGTATCCCTCATCGATTACCCCATGTTTACATAGCTCAGTCAAGTTTGTGTGCCAATTTTCATGGATTTAATGCTTAATTAAATGACCAGAGTCAGTTGATCCATACAAAAAAGAAAACACTCTGGAGAAAATTGAACAGAAAAGTTGCATGATCAGAGATTAGTCTACAGAATGATAGACTTCACCTCACAAACAACAGACAGTGACAGCCATACAGGATCTCAAACAAGTTCCTGTTTCATCTGACGCAAGAGAAATTTATTAAGATAGATTGATGGGAATGATTTTGAAATTCTTTAACGATGCCTAACAAAAGCAAGTCAATGTGATGGATTGCACTAAAATTCAAAGGAAAATGCCACAATTTGTGCCTCTGACTCGTCAGAATAATTAAAATGCTGTCAGGTTGTTCATTTTGATGAGAAGTTACATAATGGAAGTGCATGTAGTATGTCGTTAAACAGCAAGGCTTGATTATATGTAAAATCTGTAGAGATGGTTATTGAGTGCAGTCATATATTAATGTATGTACTTGTTCTCTCATAAGCCACAAGGTCAACAAACAATCTCAGACTGAAGGTAGTATATGGGGGGGGGGGGGGGCTTATTACAGGACAACAGCTTTTATTTGCATTTATACCTATCAGAATGGGTGTATTACTGCAAACATAGACTTATTACTAGATATATGTTTCCTTAAGCTTGTCTTCAATACATAATGTAATTTGTAAAAGTTGTCATGATGGTTGAAACGTGTTGACGATTTATCCTTGCCTTCAATTAAAACTCAACTCTATGGGTTGATGTTGCTGATCCCTTATGACTATACTTATGTGTAGATCTATATGGGTTTATAATATCATGTATGGGCTTATTACAAGGCATGTACTTATTGCCAAACATGGAGTTATCACCACTCAATATGGGCTTATTGCAAAGCACAAGCTTATTACAAGATATGGGATTATTACAAGATATGGGATTATTACAAGACATGAGAATATTAAAAGATATGGAATTATTACAAGACATGGGAATATTAAAGATATGGGCTTGTTGCTTGGTATTGGCTTATCAGATATGGACTTCTTCAAAAACAAATACAAAATTACAGTACTACTGTTTAAGAGTATTTATACAATATTAAAAATGTTTTGTTTTTGCCTGTAAAATATGTACATATATTATGACACATTACATGCATGGTCACTGTAAATCACTTCTGTTATATTTGTGAGATACCTATTTTCACATTGATATCTCCTTACTTCTATCCTTCCTTTTATTACTGTGTATCTATTGTACTTTTCACACCAAGAAGCCATCTGTTGCATCTTTTATCTGATTTCCATCTGGATATAAAGGTTTATTACAGTGAATAGTAAGTCATGAGTGTAACACACAGGTGTAAATGTACCATACTAATACATGTTCTCATCAACAGTCATACCTTACTGGACATCCTGTGTCAGATTGTGAAAAGTGATGGTAGCTTTAAAACATCTATATGGTTCATAAATTGCCATTCAAATGTATTCAAAAGAAAGAAAGAGGAAAGTGGCTACACTACGTTTGCCAAAACAATTTTGAAAGAAAAACAAAACAATTAAAATGTGAAAAATGATTTTTTTTCATTGAAAATTCAACATAGTTTTTCTTCTAAATTTGAATGAAGCTGATAACATTGGTGATAATTAATTGGTAGCTGTCGCATGGAATTTTACTTTAATCGCAGATAAAAAGCAAATTCTGTCTAAATTGGGAGAACCTGCGGTAGGATGCCTCCCCTCGGTGTCACAGTAAATTAGTCTGGAGTGAGATAAGGGAGTTAGGGTTTCAGAGGAAGGGACACCTACACATACAGATAGCCAACAAATTATCACACTAGGGTATCAGGTCACATGACCTCTGCACTGTTAGAGGTCAAGGTCAAACCTGGGTGAACAAAACAGATTACATTACTTTAGACATCATCATGCAGTCTCTAGGTAAGCCCACTCTAAGAAGGAATGAGGGTCAACACTGTAAGTTCTCAGTAATTGAAGTAACATACTGGTAAATCATATATGTACTACATGTAGATATCCCTTGGTAACACCTGTTACAGATTGGTAACCAGCACAGATATCCATTGGTTACAGCTGCTAACCAGGTAGACACACTTCTTGGTAACAGCTGGTAACCAGTAGAGACACCCCTTTGTAACAGGTGGTAACCAGTTGAGACACCCCTTTGTAACAGGTGGTAACCAGTTGAGACACCCCTTTGTAACAGCTGGTAACCAGTAGAGACACCTCTTGGTAACAGCTGTTAACCAGTAGAGACATCCCTTGGTAACATCTGTTACAGATTGGTAACCAGCACAGATATCCATTGGTTACAGCTGCTAACCAGGTGGAGACATCCCTTGGTAACAGCTGGTAACCAGTAGAGACATCCCTTTGTAACAGGTGGTAACCAGTAGAGACATCCCTTGGTAACAGCTGGTAACCAGTAGAGACATCCCTTTGTAACACCTGTTAACCAGTAGAGACATCCCTTGGTAACACCTGTTAACCAGTAGAGACATCCCTTGGTAACACCTGTTAACCAGTAGAGACATCCCTTTGTAACACCTGTTAACCAGTAGAGACATCCCTTTGTAACAGGTGGTAACCAGTAGAGACATCCCTTTGTAACAGCTGGTAACCAGTAGAGACACCTCTTGGTAACAGCTGGTAACCAGTAGAGACATCCCTTGGTAACACCTGTTAACCAGTAGAGACATCCCTTTGTAACAGGTGGTAACCAGTAGAGACATCCCTTGGTAACACCTGTTAACCAGTAGAGACATCCCTTTGTAACACCTGGTAACCAGTAGAGACATCCCTTGGTAACAGCTGGTAACCAGTAGAGACATCCCTTGGTAACACCTGTTAACCAGTAGAGACATCCCTTTGTAACACCTGGTAACCAGTAGAGACATCCCTTGGTAACACCCGTTAACCAGTAGAGACACCCCTTGGTAACAACTAGTTACCAGTAGAGACACCCTTTGGTAACAGCTGGTAACCAGTAGAGACACCCCTTGGTTACAACTAGTTACCAGTAGAGACACCCCATTGGGAACATTTGTTTCATGCATGGTACTAATAAAGTTATAGTCCAAACTCCTTAACCTTGTTAATGCTATACCATATGTAACATGTATCGTGCCATACTGCAATTTCCTCTAGAGCTTAGTACCCTGAGTTAGTACCTTACTACATAAGCACCACAGTTTTATATATCTAAACCCTTTTTAGGTAAATAAACTTCATTGGTAGGTGAGCACTTAGAAAAGCCAAATAGCACTTTACTTATTGTACATGAAAGTTTTTATATTTATATAAATACCAATAGATCACGCACCATAGAAAAGCATTTTGTACAATCTTGCAAGCATAAAATAGGAGCAAATAGGATTTTGTAATCCATTACCGGCCTGATTTATTTTTGCACCAGATAAACAGTTTATTTCTTATGCTTGCAAGGTCATAAATCTATCCAAGGGTAATACAGAGTTTGGACTGTGATATAGATGAGGTGAGGTATAGAGGTTATCAGAGATGAATGGATATGTCAATGGAAACTCTAATCACCTGTAATATCATTAGTCAAATTCCATTTTTTCCTGTACCAGATCCTAAATATTACTACTGACACTTCTGGGTATAAATTTCACTTCTCAAAATAAATCTCAAGAACTTAACTGTACAGATTAATTATATATACATATATTTTTTTTTTAAATTATTAATATTGGATAAAACAAATACTTAAGTTCATTACCTCAAAAAATTAACTAATTATCATGCAGAAGCAAGCATGAGAAAACTAGAAATGTCTGTGGGTTATAAATGCCCCTCTACCCCATATGAAATTAGTTTTCATGCTTATTACGTATGTGAAGTTTGATGACAAATGGTTCAGTAGTTATTTAAATAAGCTGGTTACATTACTATGGGACGGGATGTGACGGAAGGGGCATGGTAACACTATATGCCCCCACCCCCAATTGCATGGCGGGGGCATAAATGATTTGTGTGCCTGAACATTCTCAACCCCTTATACTGTACAACATGAAATGTTTAGTTTGTATAAACTTTCATGGTTTTGTCGGTTGGTATTGAACAAGGAAAATAAATACGAACATGAATGATGTATAATTGTCTTCTGTTAGTTGATGTTGGATACCAACAAAAGACTGTACTATGTACCAGGAAACAATTTAAAAGGCTTCAAACTATGAACATTTAGGGTCATACAGTATCATATTTAAGTTCATTTTCATCATTTTCTTGTGCATTTTGATATGTATAAATGTAACTTCTGACAGCTGACACCACTGGTATCTAGAGTGAACTGTAACAGGTTATACGAGTGCGTACATGTAGACTGCTGGAACCCATCAGAAAGTTATGGATACATAAGCTCTAAATATTCCAGGAGACTAAAATAAATTTTCCTCTTGAAAGACCTCATTAAACATCAAGTAATTGAACTGATAAGTATCTGTCTTTTCTAATCGGCCCTATAACTGTAAATCAGCCAGGCTCTGATCATTAAACACCCCAGTCTCTATAGCTGCATCTGTTCACACGTACCTGGTGATACTGCTAGCAATGTAGCAACCCCAGTACCAATTTGTTAACTAAAACGTTGTGAATTGTCGTTCTATAAATATACACGAAATACAACAGGTTACGTATTCAAAATTAAACATTTGAAAACAAAAAATCAGATTTATCGGTAACTAAAAAAAATAAATTTGAACTTTATAATAGTAAAATCTCTTTCATGCAAAAGAGTCGCCTCCCTACTCACACCTTGACAATCACCTGTAGTTCCCATTGTCACACCTAGACAATCACCTGTAGTTCCCATTGTCACACCTAGACAATCACCTGTAGTTCCCATTGTCACACCTAGACAATCACCTGTAGTTCCCATTGTCACACCTAGACAATCACCTGTAGTTCCCATTGTCACACCTAGACAATCACCTGTAGTTCCCATTGTCACACCTAGACAATCACCTGTAGTTCCCATTGTCACACCTAGACAATCACCTGTAGTTCCCATTGTCACACCTAGACAATCACCTGTAGTTCCCATTGTCACACCTAGACAATCACCTGTAGTTCCCATTGTCACATCTAGACAATCACCTGTAGTTCCCATTGTCACACCTAGCTAGACAATCACCTGTAGTTCCCATTGTCACACCTAGACAATCACCTGTAGTTCCCATTGTCACACCTAGACAATCACCTGTAGTTCCCATTGTCACACCTAGACAAGCACCTGTACATTCATTGTAGCTCCTTAAGTCATATCATGACACATTTAAGTTCCCCTAGTAGTGACATCTAGAAAATCACATCTAGCTCCTTAGTGTTACCTAAACAGTTAGCTGTAGATCCCCTAGTCACACCTAGACAATCAGCTGTAGATTTCCTTAATTGTTACCCCCTAGACAATCAGCTGTAGATTTCCTTGTCACCCCTAGACTATCAGCTGAAGCCTGCCTTGTCACCCCTAGACTATCAGCAGTAGATTTCCTTGTCAACTCTAGACTATCAGCTGTAGATTTCCTTGTCACCCCTAGAATATCAGCTGAAGCTTTTCTTGTCACCCCTAGACTATCAGCTGTAGATTTCCTTGTCACCCCTAGACTATCAGCTGTAGATTTCCTTGTCAACTCTAGACTATCAGCTGTAGATTTCCTTGTCACCCCTAGACTATCAGCTGTAGATTTCCTTGTTAACTCTAGACTATCAGCTGAAGCTTTCCTTGTCACCCCTAGACTATCAGCTGTAGATTTCCTTGTCAACTCTAGACTATCAGCTGTAGATTTCCTTGTCACCCCTAGACTATCAGCTGTAGATTTCCTTGTCAACTCTAGACTATCAGCTGTAGATTTCCTTGTCACCCCTAGACTATCAGCTGTAGATTTCCTTGTTACCCCCTAGACTATCAGCTGAAGCTTTCCTTGTCACCCCTAGACTATCAGCTGTAGATTTCCTTGTCAACTCTAGACTATCAGCTGAAGCTTTCCTTGTCACCCCTAGACTATCAGCTGTAGATTTCCTTGTCACCCCTAGACTATCAGCTGTAGATTTCCTTGTTACCCCCTAGACTATCAGCTGTAGATTTCCTTGTCACCCCTAGACTATCAGCTGAAGCTTTTCTTGTCACCCCTAGACTATCAGCTGTAGATTTCCTTGTCACCCCTAGACTATCAGCTGAAGCTTTCCTTGTCACCCCTAGACTATCAGCTGAAGCTTTCCTTGTCACCCCTAGACTATCAGCTGAAGCTTTCCTTGTCAACTCTAGACTATCAGCTGTAGATTTCCTTGTCACCCCTAGAATATCAGCTGTAGATTTCCTTGTCACCCCTAGACTATCAGCTGAAGCTTTCCTTGTCACCCCTAGACTATCAGCTGTAGATTTCCTTGTCAACTCTAGACTATCAGCTGAAGCTTTCCTTGTCACCCCTAGACTATCAGCTGTAGATTTCCTTGTTAACTCTAGACTATCAGCTGTAGATTTCCTTGTCACCCCTAGACTATCAGCTGAAGCTTTCCTTGTCACCCCTAGAATATCAGCTGAAGCTTTCCTTGTCACCCCTAGACTATCAGCTGTAGATTTCCTTGTTAACTCTAGACTATCAGCTGTAGATTTCCTTGTCACCCCTAGAATATCAGCTGTAGATTTCCTTGTCACCCCTAGAATATCAGCTGAAGCTTTCCTTGTCACCCCTAGAATATCAGCTGTAGATTTCCTTGTCAACTCTAGACTATCAGCTGAAGCTTTCCTTGTCACCCCTAGACTATCAGCTGTACATTTCCTTGTCAACTCTAGACTATCAGCTGTAGATTTCCTTGTCACCCCTAGACTATCAGCTGAAGCTTTCCTTGTCACCCCTAGAATATCAGCTGAAGCTTTCCTTGTCACCCCTAGACTATCAGCTGTAGATTTCCTTGTTAACTCTAGACTATCAGCTGTAGATTTCCTTGTCACCCCTAGAATATCAGCTGTAGATTTCCTTGTCACCCCTAGACTATCAGCTGAAGCTTTCCTTGTCACCCCTAGAATATCAGCTGAAGCCTTCCTTGTCACCCCTAGACTATCAGCTGTAGATTTCCTTGTCAACTCTAGACTATCGGCTGTAGATTTCCTTGTAAACTCTAGACTATCAGCTGTAGATTTCCTTGTCACCCCTAGAATATCAGCTGTAGATTTCCTTGTTACCCCTAGAATATCAGCTGAAGCTTTCCTTGTCACCCCTAGACTATCAGCTGAAGCTTTCCTTGTCACCCCTAGACTATCAGCTGTAGATTTCCTTGTCACCCCTAGACTATCAGCTGAAGCTTTCCTTGTCACCCCTAGACTATCAGCTGTAGATTTCCTTGTCACCCCTAGACTATCAGCTGAAGCTTTCCTTGTCACCCCTAGACTATCAGCTGTAGATTTCCTTGTCAACTCTAGACTATCAGCTGTAGATTTCCTTGTCACCCCTAGAATATCAGCTGAAGCTTTTCTTGTCACCCCTAGACTATCAGCTGTAGATTTCCTTGTCACCCCTAGACTATCAGCTGAAGCCTTCCTTGTCAACTCTAGACTATCAGCTGTAGATTTCCTTGTCACCCCTAGACTATCAGCTGAAGCTTTCCTTGTCACCCATAGACTATCAGCTGTAGATTTCCTTGTCAACTCTAGACTATCAGCTGTAGATTTCCTTGTCACCCCTAGAATATCAGCTGAAGCTTTTCTTGTCACCCCTAGACTATCAGCTGTAGATTTCCTTGTCACCCCTAGACTATCAGCTGAAGCTTTCCTTGTCACCCCTAGACTATCAGCTGAAGCTTTCCTTGTCACCCCTAGACTATCAGCTGTAGATTTCCTTGTCAACTCTAGACTATCAGCTGTAGATTTCCTTGTCACCCCTAGACTATCAGCTGTAGATTTCCTTGTCAACTCTAGAATATCAGCTGTAGATTTCCTTGTCACCCCTAGACTATCAGCTGTAGATTTCCTTGTCAACTCTAGACTATCAGCTGTAGATTTCCTTGTCACCCCTAGAATATCAGCTGAAGCTTTTCTTGTCACCCCTAGACAATCAGCTGTAGATTTCCTTGTCACCCCTAGACTATCAGCTGAAGCTTTCCTTGTCAACTCTAGACTATCAGCTGTAGATTTCCTTGTCACCCCTAGACTATCAGCTGTAGATTTCCTTGTCACCCCTAGAATATCAGCTGAAGCTTTCCTTGTCACCCCTAGACTAACAGCTGTAGATTTCCTTGTCAACTCTAGACTATCAGCTGTAGATTTCCTTGTTAACTCTAGACTATCAGCTGAAGCTTTCCTTGTCACCCCTAGACTATCAGCTGTAGATTTCCTTGTCACCCCTAGACTATCAGCTGTAGATTTCCTTGTCACCCTAGACTATCAGCTGTAGATTTCCTTGTCACCCCTAGACTATCAGCTGAAGCTTTCCTTGTCACCCCTAGACTATCAGCTGTAGATTTCCTTGTCAACTCTAGACTATCAGCTGTACTAACAGACCCTGAGTAACACTATGGGGTGTATTTGAGAGGACATATATGGCCCCACTTCTGTCCCAGTCTGAAGATCTGATACTGACAGATGGATGCTCCTAGTGTCATCCATCTACAGCATAATTAGACCATTCAATTCCAATATGGCCACATGATATTTGGCTTTAAATAACTTTCATGAATCATATCAAATTGATTGATTCATCCTCCCCAGGTAAATCTTTGTCCCAATCGGAGTAAACCAATTCAGTTTATCAGATGTCAGGATCTGTTCATCTGCTTTCTATCATTCACTGTTATGAGTATTTTCTTAATAGGATTACATGTTACAATGACTCTATGGCAAAAAGGCGAAATGAGATTTCTATTTTTGATAAACAGGTGTCCAGCGAGATCTTCTATTAAATTTGAAATAGGAATTGTAGCAGGGCTGTGCCCATGCAGTAAGATCTTATTAAAATATGAAATGTAGTAAGGCTGGGTCTTGTAACTTCTAATGGCAAGGCAACTCTTGTTAAAACATCAGTATAGTGTTTGTAGGTTCTGGGATCGAATCCCAGTCTGTAATATACATGTTCAGAGCCAACTGTCGATATTTCAGTCAATAAACTGATCTCCAAGTTCAAATTTTGCGAAGAGGTCTCATTCGTTCACGAAAATCCTTGTAAAAATCATTCACCTGAAGGTGATGGTAACAAAACCATTTGTCAATTCATAAAACTACACTTATAGGTGAAACATAAATACTATACATACCTGCAACTGATGGTATCAGTAGTATTTCCATTCATAAAATCCCAATATGAGCTGTGTATCAAACTTTACACACACCAGTAGGGGGAAATAAAACTTTAGCAGTGTTAATAAGTGTGGTATTGATCATATCCAGAACCATCCATGTGAAGTATTATCCCAGGGTGTTGTGATATTAGTACAGTGTTTTCATTCATAAAATCAGTGTTCTGCATGTAAGTGATAAAACTGGTGTTGTACCAATATATATAGTATCTCCATTCATAAAACCAACAGCCTCACTCACTTGAGGTTGCTGACTGGCTGTCAGTCACAGCAGTATTTATAACCAAGTGTTTCCCCACAGAGTAAGCACCCAGTTTTATTTCTATGGTTTCTAACCACAATCTTATGATGGATGATACATGATGTAAGAACAGGAAATCTTAAGTACCAAGGCTTTATTTGTTTGTATGGGCCTAAAATAACCCTTGTTTATTTACACCCAAATTAAAATGTTCTTTGCCAGAGATGCTATAGATAGCTTGTTAATTACCGGTGGGAGTTGGTGAGTGCTGACAATATAGTACCACTGTACTATATATGTATGCACAGATTTACAGGTCTCCCACACACAGCACAACCACCCTGTGTCTCTAGGTACACCTACCTAGTACCAGGAAAAACAATAATAGTCAGACTGGAGGGCTACCTCCCTGGGACCTTGGATACAGCAGCTGGGTTCAGTCTCCAGACCACTGGTGCATCCAGCCCAGTTCCTTCAAAATCTCACCTTCAAATCACCCAGCCCAGTTCCTTCAAAATCTCACCTTCAAATCACCCAGTTCAGTTCCTTCAAAATCTCACCTTCATATCACCCAGTTCAGTTCCTTCACATTCTCACCTTCAAATCACCCAGTCCAGTTCCTTCACATACTCACCTTCAAATCACCCAGTCCAGTTCCTTCACATACTCACCTTCAAATCACCTAGTCTAGTTCCTTCACATTCTCACCTTCAAATCACCCATTCTAGGTCCTTCACATTTTCACCTCCTAATCACCCAGTCTAGTTACTTCACATTTTCACCTTCAAATCACCCAATCCAGTTCCTTCACGTTCTCACCTTCAAATCACCCAGTCCAGTTCCTTCACATTCTCACTTTCAAATCACCCAATCCAGTTCCTTCACGTTCTCACTTTCAAATCACCCAATCCAGTTCCTTCACGTTCTCAGTTTCAAATCACCCAATCCAGTTCCTTCACATTCTCACTTTCAAATCACCCAATCCAGTTCCTTCACATTCTCACCTTCAAATCACCTAGTCCTGGCCCTGGTTTCATCAACGTTCCTTAACTTAAGGAAACTCCTTAACTTAAAAAGTCTCCATAGGAAAGCATTACAGAATTTAAGGAAAGTTACTTAACTAAGGATTTTCACCTTAAATTCTGTAATGCTTTCCTATATATATGGAGATGTTTAAGTTAAGGAACGTTGTTGAAACCAGGGCCAGTTCCTTCACATATTCACCTTCAAATCAACCAGTCCAGTTCCTTCACATTCTCACATTCAAATCACCCAATCCAGTTCCTTCACATTCTCACATTCAAATCACCCAATCCAGTTCCTTCACATTCTCACATTCAAATCACCCAATCCAGTTCCTTCACATTCTCATATTCAAATCACTCAATCCAGTTCCTTCACATATTCACCTTCAAATCACCAAGTACTATCCCTTCATATGATCACTTTGGATAAAGTATTTAGGCATTAAGACACAAGAGAAACTATGTCCCTCTCACTTTTAATGCAAAACTCAGCAAGGTGATAGATGCAGCAAACTGAAGAAAATGAGACCAGACCCAACGACCTCTAGTCCGGAGACAACTGTACTGACCAACCAAGTTATTTGGTCAATGATACCTAAATCTTACCACCATTCTGATGTTCTGCACCAGTTACAGGTGGTTCTGTAACATATGTGCACTATATATTTTTAGCACATTGAACTTTACGACCTTCGAATAAACCAAACCAACAACATTGGCCATAAAGAAAGCTGGGTGACTTTGCACATGAGTTATATATGGAGGAATTACAGCACACAACTCATTCCTTAGGTACTTTTTCGACACTAAAACTCCTCTTTAAAAAATAATTCATAATAATTTAGATGTGCTTGTTTTTTCTACCCTGCTGTGGGTGAACTGTTAAAAAGTTTAAAATTTGTGGTCTTGTTAGCTGTATCCTACTGTGGACTGACTTCTGAGACTGTGTGTTCACCATACACAAGACCTCCCAGCTCTCCAACAGGATCTAAACATGTTCTGATTGATAAATTTCTCATTCATAAAATACTCGAGTTCTAACATCAGTGGTGAATCAGATAAGATAAAAGACTAATTGGACCAGCCTCATACACTTGTACCTGTGTATACCTGCTTCATCCCTACACAGGATACGGGATGTGGCAAGTCGGCATTCATTATAACATAAATGTTTATATCAAAGATCATTGACTTCGTTTCTAACAGGTCAAAGTTCAATAAGCTATAACCAGCAGGATGTGAGCAATATATAGATTTTTGTTTTCGGAATATTTTACAATTCCAGAGCCAGAAAAACCCCAGATATTTCTCAGATAAATATGTAAGTACGTTTCATAATAAATTTTGATTCTACCAGTAATACAGTGAGTTATCCTAGTCATACAGTGTAGCACAAACTTTGTATTCATTTTTTACAAGTTTGTACTAAACTTCCGTTTTCCGCCATGTTAAAACTGCTTTCACTAGCCGGCCTCCTCTGGGTCGTAGGTTCGAGGCCTACATGGAACAGTTGCCAGGTACAGACCGTAAGTCGGTGGTTTTTCTCCGGGTACTTCAGCTTTCCTCCAACACCTAAACCTGGCATACATGTCCTTAACTGCATTAGCTGTTACAAGATGGAAGCAAACCAAACAAGACTGATCCAAACAAGGCAGCATGGTTGCCAGTTTATATGAGGACTAGATTATGGGTATATGGAGAAGATTTGGGAGTAGAGCAATACAGTGGATTCCACTCAATACCACGTACTCTCCTGTTAATATCACATTCCTCTTTATATCATGTTTTTCCAAATCAAAATTTTCCCCTCTATATAATCTACATTATTCTATTTGTTTAATATCATGGATTTTGAGATACAAGATTTAGTGGAAAAACATGTTTCTTTTAATGTCACATTCCTGTTAATATCATGTTTTTGTTTGACAAATGCAACATGATATAAAGAGGAATGCACTGCATATATGTCAATTTAGCTGCAATTAAGTTTGTTTGCTCTTTATAAATTGTAAAAGAATACTTCTATTCTTCATGAATGTTTTTACATACAATGATGCTTTAATCCACCACTAATATCCATCCTGACTTCATCTTTATTGTTTGGAAAGTTTTTCACATCCTGATCATGTGTGTCACAAATATTTAGTCATTAAAGTCAATTAAGTCTCTAGAGTAATTGAAGACATTCTCTTAAACATACGCCCACCAAAACAGCAAATCCTGCTGACATTTACATAAAGGTCAACCCATCTCTTAGAAAGACAAGTAGTGAGTGGTTTGGTATTATATAACATACAGTCCTAAGTACATGTACAGCTGGAGCAGACTGGAGGACTGGGCGTGGTAAATGTTATGTTGGGGACTGGAGGACAGTATGTTGGGGACTGGGCGTGGTAGACCGTATTTTGGGGACCTAGGTAATCTAATGTGATGACCCCCCCCCCCCCCTCCTTTCCCAAGTTAGACTCAATTGGACACAGAATAATAGAAACAGTTCCAAGTTGGACTCAATTGGACACAGAATAATAGAAACAGTTAAGTGTAGATGTTTCCAATGTATTTATGAACTATATTATTACAATGTGAAAAACCTAAAACACTCATAAAATGTTTGATTTTTTCAATACAAACATATATAAACTGTTTATAACCTGAAAAACTATAGTAAAAGTGTTGTGGATTCTAAAAAGCTTAATTTACCCCCAAAATCCATAGAACAATATTGAGCATGTAAGGTCTGAGAAGGTCATAAAGATGACTTCAAAATAACCATCAGGAGAATCCCCCCCCCACCCCGCCCCATCCCCACCACACCACACCCTAGGCTGTATATATAATACAGTACTCCATTTGAGAAATGTAAAGTTAACTATACACTAGCTTGTGTGACACCATGATTACTGTATGATAAATCTATCTACCTCAATCTTCTCAGTATTTAACATAATACTGTAAGATAAACATTAGTACAGCAGTGGGATTAGGCACTTCAGCAGCACTCTAAAACAATTTCTCCTCAAGTGGTACATATATATATACCAGTTTAAGTAGCTAAAAGTTCATTGCTCTCGTATATTATCACCTGTCAAAACAATAAAGTCAAAAAAAATAACAGACAGGTACAACTGACAGGTGAATTACTAAAATCTCTTAACCACATTATATTCCCTTTCAATTCAAGAGTTATGTAGATCCAGATGAAAAGATTTTGTACAAGGTGCTGCTCTAGTGACCCGACTGGTTGGCAGTTGTTGGAATGATTTCCGTAGAAACATGAAACAGAAAATGGAGATGTGTTGATACGTTCATTAAAGGTTTAGGTACTTTTACACTACACACCTGCCCACATCTGCATAAACAACTCCAGATTTTCTTTCACCAAAACAACAGAGACAATTGTCTGCTATACAACTTCTTGAAAACTGACGTTTTTAGTTTTACCTTTCAGTCACCCCAGTATAGATGGTTGGCAACTTGTAACACAAAACAGCTGTTTCCTGTCAGAGTCTGTGCCAATGACCAAAGGATCTTTAACCTTTATCCTCCATCCAGACCAAAGGATCCTTAATCTTTATCCTCCTGACCAAAGGATACCTTAAACTTTATCTTAAAGCAAAAGAATCCTTAACCCACCTGACCAAAGATCCTTAACCTTTATCATGACCAAAGGACTCTAAAACTTTATCCTGTAGGCCCAAAGTATCCTTAAACTTTATCCTCCTGACAAAATATTAGCTAACTCTTGACTAAAGGATTCTAAACCTTTATCCTCTTTACGAAAGGATCCTTAATTTTTATCCTCCTGACTGATGGATCCTTAACCTTTATCTTCCTGACTGAAGGGTCCTTCATCCACTAGGCCAAGTATCCTTTACCTTTATCCTCTTAGCCAACGGATCCTTAAACTTTATCCTCCTGGCCAAACGATCCTTAATCTTTATCCGCCAGACAAAACATTACTTAACCTTTACCCTCCAGACCAAAGGATCCTTAACCTTCATCCTTCTGACAAAAGAATCCTTAACCCTCTTGACCAAATATCCTTAACTTTTATCCTCTTGACCCTAGGGTCCTTAACCTTTATCATGACCCAAGGATTCTTAAACTTTATCCAGCTGACCAATTTGGATCCTTAAATGTTATCCTCCCAACAAAATATTACTCAATCCTTTATCCTCTTGACCAATGGATTTTTAACCTTTATCCATTTGACAAAATGAGTCTTTACCTTTACCCTCTTGACCAAATGATTCTTAACCTTTATTCTCTTGACCAAAGGACCCTTAACTCTTCTGACCAAATATCCTTAACCTTTAGCCTGTGTCCTGACCAAAGGATTTTTAACTTTTATCCTCCTTTAAGCCAAATGATCCTTAATCACACTCCTGATCCTCAATGGTTTTGTATACCTGAAATTCATAGCTTTAGATTACCCTTATAACCATAAAAGCCTGTGGAGACATGCCAGCAGACATTAAGACCTAAGGTAGTGGTTCCATCAATTTCCATTGAAACAATTTGCAGAGTTCTTTAAAAACGACTAGAAATATCCAGAGGCTCTGAAACCGTACAATTATTTATGTAGTTTAAGGAAGACTGTATATTTCACAAGAATCCTCCTGAGCTTTACAATAGCACAGATATATACTGTTACGGTTCTGTTTGAGAAATGAGAAGGGTTCACGTTATATCTCCGGTCTACTATACTTACAAAAACAATGGATAAGTAACAAAAGAGTGATGCTGGTTGCCAAGTAATTGCCTCCCAGACAGTCTGGACCACCGTTTTCCCACCTTATCATCATCTATAGCCCAATCTGAGCAGTTAACTGTAAGTATTGTTTGTCACAACTCAGGGACAGAGGGTGGGGCCAAGTCTTTGCCATTTTGTGTAAGGTGACGTCGCTGTAACTCCCCAGACTGTATGCGAATAATCAGATAGCATAGGTCAAACCCAACCTGTCCTTCGTTCATTTACTCATGGTTACATAACCCAACCTGTCCTTCGTTCATTTACTCATGATTACATAACCCAACCTGTCCTTCGTTCATTTACTCATGATTACATAACCCAACCTGTCTTACGTTCATTTACTCATAATTACATAACCCATAGGGTCGGTCAAACGCATTCAACCACTCACTTATAACGCTTATCTCTTTATTTGCAGAAAGAAGGTAAATTTGTCTCTAACAAAATCTTGGTTTTGATACAATTTGTCTCCAACAATATCGTAATTTTCTATATCAATAAATTCACCTTTCACAGTACTTTTGTAAGTCTACAGGGAAATCAGGATGTTAGGATTACATTGAAATGTGATTGTGAAACTTCGTGCTTCCCGTAACTTTCACCCTATAGCTATACACAAAGGGCCATTTTGTGTAATCAAAACTGGAATACAATGCTGAATAGCTGCTGAGAAATTTTCCATCTTTCTGCAGTTTGAAATAGATTATTTGACTCAGATGGAACTCCACTGATAAATGGTTTTGATGTCTGTTACTGCCTTCCTCTATTGAGAGGCAAGGTGAATTGAATGACTCTATGATATGATACTACATGTATACAGGGTACCTGTGACACAAGTTATACAGTATATAGACACTGGAGATCACAGGCCTCAATTTAACCTGAAGCAAAATAAACTGCACCAATCAAATCTGTGCTCACTTTTATCACTAAAGTTTCAAATATTAATAGACATAATATATATACTGCAAATGTTTTTATAATAATTATAAGACAAGGGCTTTCACCTGATATTAATAAATCCTTTTATCCTACATGGAAGATGCTGTGAGTTTTTATGTAGAAGGAATCAGAGAACCTGGAGTTGTCTTGTTGAAAGGTATGTGTCTAATAGAAAGGTGACTTGTAGAAATTAAGGTGTCTTGTTGAAAGGTATCTTAATGAAACGTGTCTTGTAGAAAGGTATCTTTATGAAAGGTGTCAATCATATAGTAGTTAGCTCTATAAATAAGATTAAATTAAACCATGATCAACATATTTAAATCCTGTTATTGTTGTTTGTTTTGTAGATGGGAGGATGTAATCGGATTTGAACTGTATCATATAAGCAAGATTCCAGCTTGGAAGATATCTCTTTGAGATATGGTAGAATCCAACCACCTGTGTTGTAAAGTATGTATCACAGACTCTTTATCAAACGGGTCTTGTGCAGACTTTTCTGGTAGAGAAGGAGATCTATATACACAGTGTAGACAACTTGATAAATGTAAACATGCCTGGCTTATCACAAGGAAGTTCCTGACCAGATAAAGCAAACGAATGTTTTAATAAACATGCAGTGCAGTGATGTTGCTAGCTTGCTGACAGTAGATACCCTAAGGGGCCCTAATCACCATACCATTTAATGGGGTCATCTTCAAAGTCTGCTCTATCCCTGTTGTGTATTAAAAGGTCATAAAACTTTCAGGCTCTCCTGATTTTCAAAAGGGGGGTCTAATGTATTTCCATGTGTGGCCTGATCAGTACCATTATACTGATACCTGCTTAGCAACAGCCCCTACCCACGAAATATTCTACAGCCCCCTACCCTCTAAACCAAAGTTACTGGCATCTCCTTAATAACAGCCCCTACCCCACCAAATATTCAACGCCCCCCCCCCCTTCCCTCTAAACCAAAGTTACTGGCATCTCCTTAGTAACAGCCCCTACCCCACCAAATATTCTAAGCCCCCGCCTACCCTCCAAACCAAAGTTACTGATATCTCCTTAGTAATAGCCCCTACCCCACCAAATATTCTACGCCCCCCCCCCCTTCCCTCTAAACCAAAGTTACTGGTATCTCCTTAGTAACAGCCCCTACCCCACCAAATATTCTACCCCCCCCCCTACCCTCCAAACCAAAGTTACTGGTATCTCCTTAGTAATAGCCCCTACCCAACCAAATATTCTACGCCCCCCCCCCCTTCCCTCTAAACCAAAGTTACTGGTATCTCCTTAGTAACAGCCCCTACCCCACCAAATATCCTACGCCCTCCTACCCTCCAAACCAAAGTTACTGGTATCTCCTTAGTAATAGCCCCTACCCCACCAAATATTCTACGCCCCCCCCCCCCCCTCCCTCTAAACCAAAGTTACTGGTATCTCCTTAGTAACAGCCCCTACCCCACCAAATATTCTACGGCCCCCTTCCCTCCAAACCAAGGTTACCTGTATATACCTCCCACAGCCCCTAACCCCCCCCCCCCCCCCCCCCCAATTCTTCTACTGTCCCTACTCTCCAAACCAAAGTTACCGGTACCTCCCACAGTCCCTAACCCCCGAATCTCCTACTGCTCCTACCCTCCAAACCAAACCCTGTAACAATTAAAGCCCAAAGACATAGCACAAGGACAGTGTAAGCTAGGAGACGGTGTCCAAGTGGTTAAGGTGTCTTGATATTTGAATACCACTATAGTTTTCTACCACAGGATCGAGGGTTAGAGCCCTATGTTGAACAGTTGCCAGGTCGTAGGCCAGTGGTCTTATTTCAGGAACTCAGCTTTCCTTCACCACCGAAAAACCAGTAAATAATGGGATGAAACATATAAGACCAAAACCAGTGAAAGCTAGCTGCCCCTACACTCACACCCAAGCAAGTATATACTACATTTCTTTTATACTCCAATAATCTACATGTATATGACAGAACATGTAGGGCTGTGTATTCTATATCTATATCTCTCAAACCCAGTAAAGAATGATACCCAGACTTCCAGAAAAGATTATATATACTCAAAAATTTATCAAGATGTATGACATCCACCATATATGCAGTCATTTTCATCTCTCATAAGTTAATGGAACCAACTATATATGGTTTAGCTTCCACAAAGTCTTGCAGGCCAATATTCTCCACACCTAATAGGGCTATCAAGAGATATGTGGGCCCGCAGGTTCATCTCTCCATGCGACATTATATACTTATATGTACCAGGTATAAAGAATATCTCGCGAAACTTGCATTGCAGACAGATAAAGAAATGGGTAAGAAAGAATTTGTTCCATTTCAAACGGTTCTCATGATTAAATTACCCTAATCTGATAAATTCACAAAACTCTCATGAGAGCAATAAATATCGTCTTACTTTTTCTGTCTGAGTGTTGTACAAATTGCATTACGGTTTCATTTAGACAGCAAATCTCCAACAAAAAGCATGTCTTTAACGAAACCGATGTATTTTGAACAATTGTTAGGACAAGAAAATACAAAAATCTTTATCCTATACTCACAATGTTAGCTGTAAACTTGGACAGGATTCATGTTAGACTTACTGACTTACTGGTGACAGATGGACAATTAGGTACGATACTCATAAAAACACATGTATACTGTATGAAAATGAAAATCAATTATGAATAACCACATGCAGTTCTAACAAAGTTTCTGTGAACTCAATCCCCTTTGAAAAGTCTTTTATATAAGAATGCTATATTTTCTCCCGGGAAGAAACTGTCTCATGAAGGTTTAAAAAAAAAAAATTTGCAGCACAGCTAAATTCCAAGTTGGTTTTCCCACAATTGAAGCACCTTAATGATGCCATTAATTTGAACTCTTCATTGCTCAATTTAAGCTCTTAAATAACTCTTCAATGACTTACATTGTATACACCTCAATTCAAGCCTGTCAATGACTACACCTCAATTCAAGCTCTTCAATGACTACACCTCAATTCAAGTCTGTCAATGACTACACCTCAATTCAAGCTCTTCAATGACTACACCTCAATTCAAGCTCTTCAATGACTACACCTCAATTCAAGCTCTACAATGACTACACCTCAATTCAAGCTCTTCAATGACTACACCTCAATTCAAGCTCTTCAATGACTATACACCTCAATTCAAGCCCTTCAATGACTACACCTCAATTCAAGCTCTTCAATGACTACACCTCAATTCAAGCTCTTCAATGACTACACCTCAATTCAAGCTCTTCAATGACTACACCTCAATTCAAGCTCTTCAATGACTACACCTCAATTCAAGCTCTTCAATGACTACACCTCAATTCAAGCTCTTCAATGACTACACCTCAATTCAAGTCTGTCAATGACTACACCTCAATTCAAGCTCTTCAATAACTACACCTCAATTCAAGCCTGTCAATGACTACACCTCAATTCAAGCTCTTCAATGACTACACCTCAATTCAAGCTCTTCAATGACTACACCTCAATTCAAGCTCTTCAATGACTACACCTCAATTCAAGCTCTTCAATGACTACACCTCAATTCAAGCTCTTCAATGACTACACCTCAATTCAAGCCCTTCAATGACTACACCTCAATTCAAGCTCTTCAATGACTACACCTCAATTCAAGCTCTTCAATGACTACACCTCAATTCAAGCTCTTCAATGACTACACCTCAATTCAAGCTCTTCAATGACTACACCTCAATTCAAGCTCTTCAATGACTACACCTCAATTCAAGCTCTTCAATGACTACACCTCAATTCAAGTCTGTCAATGACTACACCTCAATTCAAGCTCTTCAATAACTACACCTCAATTCAAGCCTGTCAATGAATACACCTCAATTCAAGCCTGTCAATGACTACACCACAATTCAAGCTCTTCAATGACTACACCTCAATTCAAGTCTGTCAATGACTACACCTCAATTCAAGCCCTTCAATGAATACACCTCAATTCAAGCTCTTCAATGACTACACCTCAATTCAAGCTCTTCAATGACTACACCTCAATTCAAGCCTGTCAATGACTACACCTCAATTCAAGCCCTTCAATGACTACACCTCAATTCAAGCTCTTCAATGACTACACCACAATTCAAGCTCTTCAATGACTACACCTCAATTCAAGCCTGTCAATGACTACACCTCAATTCAAGCTCTTCAATGACTACACCTCAATTCAAGCTCTTCAATGACTACACCTCAATTCAAGCCTGTCAATGACTACACCTCAATTCAAGCCCTTCAATGACTACACCTCAATTCAAGCTCTTCAATGACTACACCACAATTCAAGCTCTTCAATGACTACACCTCAATTCAAGCTCTTCAATGACTACACCTCAATTCAAGCCCTTCAATGACTACACCTCAATTCAAGCCCTTCAATGACTACACCTCAATTCAAGCCCTTCAATGACTACACCACAATTCAAGCTCTTCAATGACTACACCTCAATTCAAGCCTGTCAATGACTACACCTCAATTCAAGCTCTTCAATGACTACACCTCAATTCAAGCCTGTCAATGACTACACCACAATTCAAGCTCTTCAATGACTACACCTCAATTCAAGCCTGTCAATGACTACACCTCAATTCAAGCTCTTCAATGACTACACCTCAATTCAAGCTCTTCAATGACTACACCTCAATTCAAGCCTGTCAATGAATACACCTCAATTCAAGCCTGTCAATGACTACACCTCAATTCAAGCCTGTCAATGACTACACCTCAATTCAAGCCTGTCAATGAATACACCTCAATTCAAGCCTGTCAATGACTACACCTCAATTCAAGCCTGTCAATGACTACACCTCAATTCAAGCCTGTCAATGACTACACCTCAATTCAAGCCTGTCAATGAATACACCTCAATTCAAGCCCTTCAATGACTACACCTCAATTCAAGCCCTTCAATAACTACACCTCAATTCAAGCTCTTCAATGACTTACATTGTATACACCTCAATTCAAACTCTTCGATGATTCTAAACCTCAATTTTAGCTTTTCAATGATTCTAAACCTCAATTTAAGCATGACATTGACACACCCCTCATTTAATTAAATAATTTCCAGCTCCCTTGAAAATCAAAACTCTATATAGAAGTTATTCAATGACTTGATCCCCACTACATCGATCTCCTCAGTTCAAACCTGTCAATAACACCCATAATTCATTTCTCTTGTACTATTTATTTCATAACAACTTCAGCCAAGTATTAATTTTTTATTGAAAAATGTTTTAAAAATTCACCAAGGTGGCTATTAGGATTAATGATTCCCCGATTGGGCAGGTAAAGGTATGTTCACCTGCCCGAACCAGGTTGGTTTTCTTCAGGTACTTCACTTTTTTTAATTTCCACACTGCTATAATTAATATCCCATATGTGCTAACATCTTATCCGGGTCAAAAAGAGGGATTAATAACAGTTAAAATAACTTGTTTCATGATAGTTGTAAAATAAATAATGGTTTCTATAAATAGATTGATACAGAAAAAGATGCTGTGTGTGTAACCCCACAAAACTACACCAAACTCCAATATCTAGTTTTTACAGGATGTGGTTGAATTCATGTGTTAAATTTAATGACAAAGATTCAAAAGTTACAATACTCTCTGGAAACAAAATTAGCACTTTAAAGTCAACAGCAATGAAGAAAGCTGAAAGGCCAGTAAATCTTTCGGTGACAAACAAACCAGGGTACCTGGAGATTTCCTGTGAATCAGATACCCCTAGGAACACTATCAATGACACTGTATAATACGTGTAATAAATTGCCGTTTACTACATTTGTTAGGACAGTTTTGCCCGTCCATTACACCTGTTTAAGTTTTAGATGTGTTTAGCGTTACCACAAACCCTCTAATCACTATTTGTAACAGTAACAATGGCTATCGGATACAGTCGGTTTCCCTTTGTCCTCAGTCATACAACTCTCCTGACAGCTTTAAGTGATGAATCATGCTCTGACAACCAGGGTGGGTGATCTGATACCCGTTCTATAGCAAATACTGATCCCTTATTTACATAACCAGATAGATGTTCTGCCATCTTCATTGTGTTGACTGGTCGTGTCACCAATTCACGCAGCCATTTTTTTGCAATCAAATCGTAAATTTTTTGCGATGCAATTGCGAAGCAACCTGTGTTTTGTGCCACTTTCATTTCTACAAAATTGCATGCGATTACTTTTTCCCATTGACTGGAATCAGGTGTACATTATACTGTGACTGTTCATCTCTGAAGTCACTTTTAAAGCACCTCAGAGGAATGGCTAGATAAAAACTAGATAGTTTATTCCTATACATAAAGCACATTGATAAACTGTTTGTCCCAAAACAGGCAGACTTTTGTCAGACTGATTTCACCTTCCTTGACAGTTTTGTTAAAGGAAAGCTGTGTAATAAGGTCTTTATGTTATAGATGGGAATTGCCTAACAAAATATCTTGTATTTCTTTTAAACCACTCGCATAAAATTGTTCATTTGAAGACATCAGAAATTGTATTGTTATAGCTATAGGGAAATTCAGATATCATGTAAAACAACTGTCTCTGACATATATGTCACAACTTGATGGGGTACATGTATATGATAGAATATGTCAATCTTCTTGTAAGAGTTTTATTAGATACACTTGTATACATACATTAAATACTGGTCAATCCTCTGGTAGCCAGCTACATGCAATTGTGTTGACAGATACTGTATTTTTTAATCAAATTCTGTATTTTTAACTAATAATTTTAAGAAAAGTACAAAAAAATTCTTCATGTCTGAAATTTATTTTCTTGATTACATAAACAAATAAAAGTTAAAAATGTTCATGATTGAGCCTCAAATTTTCACAGCCTGACATCAATGTGATGTCACATTGTCTTGATAGGACCTTGGTGTATGTGTTCGTCGCAGCGTGACACAAAACACAAGGGATGAACAGACAATGCTTTTGGATAAGTTTCAACAGGGCTTTGATTCAACCCTTAAAAGTCGGACAATAAATGAGCACAATGTGAGATGCCGTACAAACACATGTGTGTGATATATTGTATTTATTTTAAATCGACAATGCTTAATTCATATTTTACAGAACATCAATAATTATTTCCCATAATTTTGCTGAATTTGAGCATCATTTCCACATAACCTTATTTACAATTGCATAATAGCAATAAAATATTCAGAACCCAGGATATTATTTCAATATGTCAGTTTGCTTTCAAAAGATATAACAACAAATCTTATTTCAGTCAATTAGGAGACCTACATTTTAGCTATTAGGGTAGAGATAATAAAACAACATTTATACTACATTTAATGGACAGCTAAATTGGGAATGATTTTTCAATTTTATTTATTATTATTTTACAGAATGTACCAAACTATAGGAAAAGCATTGTATAAATATGCATGATAAAAATGTGCTTGTGTTTGACAAAGAGTTGTGTATAGGATATATAAGACACACTAGCCCAGTGTTACCCTACATATCATGATGTGACACACCACAACTGTGGCTCACATGGTCTTGGCTCCTGGTTCCTAATTAATGTGATATTAATACATGGATGCAAGCTTATAGTATACCAAGGTGTTCAAGTGAATCTGATACACTGGCTGGCACTGTGTATTGTATGGTACCACTCACTGGCTCAATTCAATAGTACTAGGCCACTCAGTTCTACAGCTTATATAAGTGTTTGTCATGAATTATTTCACAGTAGGAGGTTATTAACTTGTCTGAGAAAGTAGACATACATGCTATAGAAAACTTATACGTACATACCAGTAATGGGCTGCTCCAGTACTTAGACTGTCCAAAGTCTTCTACTTTAACGCAGGTTCCATTTCCTGAAGGAATCAGAAAAATCTTTTACAGGTAATGAAAGAAATAGCAGGTATACTTTGTTAATTTTGAACAAGAGTTAAATCCTTGAAGTGTAAATAAAATAAAATCTTTGTGAAAAGGTCAAATGCAAAGTGAAAGTATGACCCATCGGTAGCTGATCAGCAGCCGTAGCAACAGCGGTGACAACAGATGGACCAATAGAATAAGGGTTCTGTTACGGTATAGGGCCTACCCTCCCCAGCCTGGACCTGCACACAGCTATAATTAATACCCTGTATTGATTTCGGCCATAAAAATGTGGACACAATAAAGAAATCATTTTAATATTCCGCGCTTAGATTACTTCTTCTCTGTTTACAGTCTCAAATAGCTGTTGCATTATGCAAACAGTGTTATGGTTGAGTGGTTTTCTTTGCTGCCTCTCTCTCCGTAGGGAACAGCTGATACAGAGCCCTTTAGGCTACAAAATAAAATGGAGTCCCTATATAGCCACTAAACAAATTATCACTACGGTATTCTTGTCTCGATATAGTTACATCAGCCTTGATTCCAACATTAACTGCTCACACTTGTCTCTCATAAAACTGCAGTATAAGGAAACAGACAGTCAATTAAAACTAAACGACACTGCTTCAAGAGTTTGGATTATAAAATATCCAACAGGGGAAATACTGACTCTCACAAATGTTTGTAATAATATTAAAAATTCCCTCAATATCAAACAACTGAACAATGATCTTTGTGCTTTAGATGTAGTTTCTATCAATTAATATTTGCAGACATAATAATTATCTGAATGCACCATGAAAATAATTTTGAATAACAAATTCATGATGTACTAATTAATATTACCAAGCCTGCAGGTTACACGGCAGTGATCAGGCAGTGATCACCGCAGGAATTAATTCATTACAAATTTAAACGTGACTAGTATACAAAAGTTATTTTAAGGAGATAACAAAAAAAAACCGCTTTAAGGTCCTCTTGTTCATTAAGTCTTCACCCAAATCATAGGACAGCCAACTTATATCCACGTCACTGAACTAAAACCAATTTGAAATTGAATCCTGCATGACTAATCCTTATCAATGCTTTGTGGTTAAAGATTGCTGGACCAAAATAGGGACCTTTAATGAGATGATTACGAGTGTTACCATATGACCAGGATTAAGGTCACTCGGTCCCTTTGTCAATATCCATGGGAATTTCATGAAATTTCACTCAAATGTTTACTAGTGGATGAAGAACAAGTACTTGTGTTGTAATTAGCCGAAAAACTGCAGAAATCGTTTTTGGTTGAAAAACTGATATTTTCAGGAAAAACACAAGAAAGAACGAAATAAACAACTTACATATTTCTTTTTGATGTATTGCAATGCTTACGTTATATATACATATAAAACAGAAAAGAAAGCAAACATTTAACATTAATATAACTTTTATTCAACAAAACAAACACATACATGCATGCTTTTCACCAACATTTCTAAATTTTCGAAAATTGTGTGGATGAAAATTTATTTTTTTTAAATGGTGTTTTGAATAAACATTTCTTATTTAAGAATGCATAAAAAAATTGAACCAAAAAATCTTATTTCACTTAGAATTGGGGAAAATAATCAGACAACAGGGCTTAATTTTATGAAGTATAGATTTTCCGGTATCACATAAATATCTAAATATAGATTGATAGAACCACGTGTATTGAAAATACATATAAGGAACATTTTAGTTAACCCTAATTTAAACAACCCCGATACTTTACAAAAAGAAAAGTATATAAAACAGATTTTCAAATCCATACCGATTGAAAGTCAAAACGACAGACCAACATCAACAGCTGTCACAACATGTACACTTCAATTTCACAACACGTCTATCCGACACTTACTGTGGCACTTTCGGTTCGTCGCATTCGCCTCCGTTGGGTACTGTATAACATTCTCTTTTGAATGAGGCAAAGGTGCAGTGTAAGTGTGGACGAGCAACACTTGAATCACTGTTCATTCATTAAATCACAATATACAAAATGTACTTGTTTCGTCAGAAACTGTCCGCCTCGCTGGATCTTGTTGCTGCTCAATGTTTACATTGGATTATTAAATCCGGTAAAATCATTCTAGTCTCTCTAAAGAGTATCCATTTAATGCATTGAAAGTAGTGAGATATTAGGTTTATCGATTGTTTCAGCCCGATATGTATGGATAAACTCGCCTGGCGTCAGATCACACAAAAAAATAGTTAAAACTAGCATTTACGGCGTTTATTGAAAGTGATATCATTAGAACATGTTGTATTTGATATCAAATTAATATAAAACAATGTGTTTGTTGAATGATGCAGTTGTAAAGAATTGAAGCGGACATATAGGTCGCACGGGTGTCTACGTTAACATAAGATCAGGTTGATACAGTCGATAAATTCTCAACCAACTTAACCTTCTATCTTTTACATAGCTTTTATAAGACACTTGTACATTTGCCGGATTGAAAACTGCATGATCATCGGCATATGCACGGTGAATTTCTTACCCACGATAAGTATCACATTTTATATCCGTCAAAGCGGCCATGTTTTTGCCAAGAACGATAATCAACGGACCGAGAGACCTTAAGAGACAGCTCTTGAACAAATAACATAAAATCTATAAAGTTTATATAATTTGATTAAATTAGTCTTTTAACTATCAACACATTAAGGCACTTTACATTACCCAGTAATATGCACGAACATATCAACAATATCATATCGACAGGTTATAGAAGTCATCGTGTGTGCTTAAATTATTACAATCTTATATTACTTAAATTATTACAATCTTATATTACTTAAACTAAATTATTACAATCTTATATTACTTAAATCATTACAATCTTATATTACTTAAATTATTACAATCTTATATTACTTTAATTATTACAATTTTATATTACTTAAATTATTACAATCTTATATTACTTAAATTATTACAATTTTATTATATTACTTAAATTATTACAATCTTATATTACTTTAATTATTACAATCTTATATTACTTAAATTATTACAATCTTATATTGGTTGAATTATTACAATCTTATATTACTTCAATTATTACAATCTTATATTGGTTGAATTATTACAATCTTATATTACTTCAATTATTACACTCTTACAGTGTATATAGATCTAGAGGTCATCATTACATAGAGGTCATTATTATATAGAAGTCATCATTACATAGAGGTCATTATTATATAGAGGTCATCATTATTATAGTGGTCATCATGTAGTTAAGTTTACATAGAGGCCATCATTACATAGAGGTCATCATTATATACAGGTCATCATTACATAGAGGTCATCATTACATAGAGGTCATCATTATATAGAGGTCATCATTATATAGAGGTCATCATGTAGTTATCTTTACATAGAGGTCATCATTACATAGAGGTCATCATTATATAGAAGTCATCATTATATAGAGGTCATCATTATTATAGAGGTCATCATGTAGTTATCATAAAATGTTATAGACATTATCATTATAGAGGTCATTAATACATAAAGGTCATGTAAGTATACAGATATCAGCATTACACTGCAAGGGGACATAACACACACATATATAATCCATAATAGATCCATCTTTTCCCTTCAACAGAATTGATAGGTTGGTAGTAAAATGGCTTATATATACATTACCCCCAGAAAACAGCGATGCTTGTGTGGCCAAGACTTAGCATTGTCAGTATTTCTTTTCTTCCCTGGTCACTGTGTGGACACCAAAGTTACCAAGGTCATCATTTCTGTTAATGCCTCCACTATAGAAATCAAACTCTAGAGCTCTAGTTATATAGGTCAATAGCTAACGTCTTACCAAATGACGAAAGAGAAGTTCTCCCCAGCCAATTTGGTACGAAGCAGCTACTATGTTTGTGTTTTACCAGTGGTTTCTTTGTAAAGAAATCAAACTTGAGAAACATATTGCAAGACTTTATTACCACGAATGGTGAGGACACGATACAGTACTGTAGTATAGGCTAGTAGGTATATAGAGAAGGTATCGGTAGTAGATGCTTACTGTATGGGTAGATGTTCTGATTGATTTTCTTCCTGCACGATAAATCTGCTTGGTCTGCAATCTGTCTGTCCAGTGTGTGACCTAACCGTGAGGAGAGGACAATAAATCGCCACTATAACCTCAGCTGGAGGGGTGAAATGTCTGACAGGGACATGTCTCCACACCATGTACAGTAGTAAGTCATTAGGAGGTGTTAGACATCAAGATGGCTAAACATATCACTCACCCAGTGTATATACAAATACAGTCACACACTCACTGGGAACAGCAATTTACGTTTACTGCAAGAACAAATAACGGCAAATAGGCTTTGTTATGAATTTGTCTACCTTGTGAATTAGTTTTGTTCTGTTGGCTATCACCTCTAAGGTTGGTTTCAAATTTACTACATGTACCAGCTTACCTCCCCTTGCTACAAACTTTAGAATCAGGAATTGATCATTTCAAGTAGTCAAAATTATAAGAATATAGGTTAAACAATTATGGGTATAATGTTCATTATGCTTCCGGAAAAGATGTAACAGCTAGTGAGAGAAGATGAACGTCAAGACCTGGATTCAAACCCAGACCTCCAAACACTAGACTCTTCAGCTACACGTTAATCGCGATCAGCTCAATCCAGTTTCATTACAATTTCTTTTCCCTTTTTTCCAGGTCTTTGCCCCCAAAGACAAAACACAGTTACTGCCCAAGTGTCCCCTTGCCAAGCATACACCTATAAATTGAAATAAGGGTCACTGCAGCAACACTGAACAGGAAAATAGAAATACCATGCCAGACTGGGATTCGAACCTGAAACCTCTGAACTCCAAACAGGTTCTCTAACCACCTGAGCTATACCTCTGGCCATCAGCCAGTCAGCAGGCCAGTCTGGTTCTGCTTCACAAGAGATTTAAATGATTTAATTTTTGAAGACCATTTTTATTGAATACAAAGGAAATTGTCATGTGATGTCCACCATGCAATAACTAAAACATGCTGAAACACACATATGTTTGTTTGTTTATATTTTACATCCTATCAACGATTAGTCAGTAATTTAAGGAATTGTCAGGTATTGGTGGTGAAGAATAACCACCGACCAGTATACGTACCTGGCAACTGCCCCACGTAGGCCTCGAACCTGAGACCCAGAGGTGGAGGGCTAGTGGTAGCAGAATGTCAGACACCTTATCCACTCGGCCTCCACTTCCCAGAGGCAGAGGGCTAGTGGTATCAGAATGTCAGACACCTTACCCACTCGGCCTCCACTTCCCAGAGGTGAAGGGATAGTGGTAGCAGAGTGTCAGACACCTTACCCACTTGGCCACCACTTCCCAGAGGTGGAGGGCTAGTGGTAGCAGAATGTCAAACACCTTAACCACTTGGCCACCATGACCCAGAGGTGGAGGGCTAGTGGTAGCAAAATGTCAAACATCTTACCCACTTAGCCACCACTTCCCAGAGGTGGAGGGCTAGTGGTATCAGAATGTCAGACACTTACCCACTTAGCCACCACTTCCCAGAGGCGGAGGGCTAGTGGTAGCAGAATGTCAGATACCTTAACCACTTGGTCACCACTTCCCAGAGGAGGAGGGCTAGTGGTAGCAGAACGTCAGATACCTTAACCACTTGGCCACCACTTCCCAGAGGAGGAGGGCTAGTGGTAGCAAAATGTCAGACACCTTACCCACTTAGCCACCACTTCCCAGAGGTGGAGGGCTAGTGGTAGCAGAATGTCAGACACCTTACCCACTTGGCCACCACTTCCCAGAGGTGGAGGGCTAGTGGTAGCAAAATGTCAGACACCTTACCCACTTAGCCACCGCAAGCCCATCCATAAGTTAATTTACATAACAACATGTTGGCACACCAAGAAATATATATTGCAGCTCCAATGACAACAAAATAATGTCCACATCACAAAATATTTCATGATTTATACATGAATTATGATTAACATTTTAACATGTCTTCGTTATACTATATTCCACATCCCAACCCACAGACACACACTGATATTCATACACCTATAGTTACCTGTTCATGGTTCTGAACCTGTCACCAAACACTCCTCAGAAGAATTAGGCTTCTATAAACAATCAATATGTACAAGTTCCTTTATCCGTGAGATCTGGATTATATCCATCAGGCTTGCAGGTCCAAGGGAATACGCTCCAAGCTTATACCTTTTTGTGCTCTCCAGAAGAAGCTTGTGATTATGCGTGCCCCGTTTTAAGACGATAACATTATAAAACATATGTCACATTTTAAATCAATCCGGATATATCAATGACAGGTTTTCACTTTTATACAAAGCAATCAATACATGGTAATAGAAAGTCTAGCCAGAGTAGCCTTTTTAATCCTCTGGCTGATCAATGGGAGACTTAGAAATACCGCTGCTATTATAGGAATTATCAATATCATAGAAATACCGCTCCTTTTATAGGAATTATCAATACCGATCTGAGATGCACTACATGATCTTATTGGTGTGTATATCATATATTTGAGCTTATAATTAGAATGAGGTATATATTTTTTGTTTATTTCTGATATACAGTAACACATCATTTAACATAAAAACTTACTCTCATTTCTTAAATTTTGTTATTTTTATGGTTAGGTTTTTTTTTTGAATTTTCACATTTTTTGTTCTCACTCCGTTTTACAAGGATCTGACAACATCCAATAAGAGGTCATGTTCAGATGACCTTTGTAGCCTCCATTCCAGTAGAATTTTCTAATGACACTGTCATCTGCAGCTAGTCATTTCATCACAATAAGTACATTAGCTTGTTGTGACGAAATGACTAAAGATACAATTATGCAAGCTTTGTCCCCTTAAAAATTTACATTTCAGATTCTGAAAGTAGTAATTTGATTGGCTAATGCAAAATGTCATCTGAACATGACCCCCATGGGATGTCCTCAGATCTTGACGCAGCAGAGAGAAGTTTACGGAACGTCGCGGAGATCAAGATATGATTTTAATCAGATTGAGAAAAGAGATAAATTTGTCAACATGATAACATTTGTTGAAAATACTAACTCTTTTGACAAAATCTCAATTCTAAAATATATTTGATGCCGAATTCATTTGAATCACCCCTGAATCATGACAGTAAATTCAAACATCTGAGCCATTACATGTCATCCATTTAAAAGAAGTGGTTGGTAATGGTAGGAGACTATGATTTTACACATCAGAACCTAGATCTGATATACGATATACCTGTATGGTGTATATACAGCATCCATTCATACTACAGAAGACACATGCTGGAGACAAAAATCCTGGTTCCATACCTTGTGTATAGGTACCTGGCTCTCCAACAGCCATTAATACACAAGACACTAATACATCACAACATTTACAATCTCGGGTAACAAATATATATTCCTGTTGTCAGACTCGGAGTTTGGGAGAGATTTCTAACACATTGACAACATCACAACCAGCTCATGTCAAAGACATGCCTACTAAAGCTCCGTAACATTACTCTAGTGAAACAGACCATAAGTATCACATGCTGTTCTGCCAATCATAACAAACCAAAATTATGCAATTTTCTTTTTTTTTTCCAAGTAGATGCTGCAGAGAGAAGTGTTGATAATTGTAGTAATATTGTATAGCTTTACTCGGTGTTCAGCAATACTCTATCCAGCTGTTAAAACTGTGAACATGCACATCAATTAATAATAAAGATGTGATGATCTTGTGGTTAAATTCTCTCTCCATTATGACAAATTGTGAGAAGTGTATATAATGTTTCTCATGAACTCTGTACGGGAAACCTCATCATTTTCTGAAAAGTTTTATCTGATTTAAAAAGCTTCTCTCGAATGTTCAATAAACCTGAATTGTATGACAAGCCATATTTATCGAGGACTTGGTGATTCCTCCCCTGTATAATGTTGTATGGGTTGTCAAAGCTGCTGGTTATAAGGCTGATTGATTTATTTTGTGGTGACTTTTAATGTTCTAGGTATAAACAAATCTCCTTTTCCCTGATGTCTATTTGAGGCTAAATTCCTTGTTTTATGTGTCTGCATTGCAACAAATGATAGTCAAATACCAAGAGTGTATTTCAAGCAGAATAAGATCGTAGTGTTATATGTTTGTACTTTCTAGCATGTCGCCATAAATACACTTTAATATCCGCAGATTAACACTTCTTTTTCTCTAAAAAAATTCCAGTTTTGATACGATATACATATATGGAGGTTTACTTATAAAATAAATAGTTTTTTTTTCAATCAAATACCTGCAACTTATATATAATTATAATAAGGAAATACCTGTAACATTTCATGTTACACATTTTATAATATAGTTTAGTTTAAACATATCTATAATAAAACACTACCATTTTTATGTCGATCACTCAATGTTTAAGACAGCCACTTCACCAGTTAACTGTCTATTATAAAATATTAAGCGACCAAAAGGACTTTTTCTTGGTGAGAGTAACTTCCCCTGATGTATCATTCAGTGTTCAATATTTTTTTAACATGATTTTGTGGCCCATGCATGAAGACTGGACTCTCATTCTGAACCCTACGAAATGAGCCTAATTAGCTTAATCAATGCAGCTAGGCTTTGCAATAATTGAAAAAATGAGGGTCCTCAGTTCTTTGCAAACCTTGTACTCTTTGCTATTTTTTCTCTTTTTTTTTAATTTTATTTTTCAAAAACATTCATGAGTTCCGTAAAATGCATTACAACACATTGATTTAAGGAGACTTATTTTCGAAAAAAAAAAAGAAATAAATAGTAGTAATGGTAGTGATATAATCATAGTTTTAAATGTTGGTATAAATGTACGTACCCTTGGCCCTAACCAGAAGACATCTAAACACTGCAATATGAACAATTAAGCAGTTATTTCAATATATCATATAATTTCTTTTTTAAATGGTTAGGTAAAATTCTATAAATTTCCATGATTACATTTTCATTATTTGTTTCCTTCTTCTGGTCCAGATATCCAATGAATTGGTCGTGATAACCGCTGGAGGGACAGAACGTTGATGGATGAGGTGACGTTCCAGTACGGATCAATGAGCGGACAGCGGATCAACCGGAGAGGCTTCGTCAACAGAGGGGATCGGAAGCTGTCAGTTTTGTAGATTGAGATACTATTGACCTGATCGTCCAAACTGTCAATATTTGACCTGGGTCAAGTGTCTCGGGGGACCAATACTGAGTGTTTGTTTACTATAGATTAGGTAAACACAAACAATGAAGATGGATGTCTGTGGTCCTCCACACAATTACAGGCAAAATTACAAAAATTACAACGGAATCCTGCGACATATTCTTATAAATATCTGAAGTGTAAGGTTTTGTCTAAGATTATTAAAGACCTGGTCTACCTTTTATAATACTGTAACAGCTAATTACCAGGTTCTCAGAAATTCTCATATTCTAGGAGTACCACAATCTCCATAATGTGTGTGGACGATGAAATGGCCATATTTTGGTTTGTTTATGTTAACATCCTACTGGGGTCAAGGTCACAATGACCTTGGGGTCAAGGTCACGATGACCTAATGACAGTGCACTGCACATCCTCTCTGGGTGAGACAGGTGCACTGCAAGTTTTTTTATCATATCTTTAACACTTTTAAAGTTACAGCCTGATTATATTAAAGAACCAGAACAAGAACCAGTACTGATACAATATGTCTCCCTTAATTCAAAGGAGAGAATAATATAATCAAAAGAATTTCTTATGCAGTGACATATATATATATATAAAAGTGTGTATTTGTGTTAACTGTGCCTAGTTCTTAATTCCCTATCTGCTAACACAGGAGCTATAATTAGTGAGAGAAAATCTACCCACAGGAATGCTAGGCACTTATATAGTGTGGTTGTAAGTAGACCCATTGCTATAGTCCAGTATAGTATATATCATGAATTGCCTTCACACAGTAGCACATCACAAGTATACACATGTCAGTAGCCATTACCTCAAGTAAGCACACAATGTCAATCCTTGTATGTATGCAAACAAATGTCAATCACCTGCAGCACAGGATTCCCATTTAAACTATGCAGAAAGACCCCATTTATTTTGGAAAGGACCCCATTTACAAAATACCCAGTGCGAACCCTGATGACCAGTATCTAACATGTGACAGCAATCATCATTTAACACACAGTAGCCAATCATCAGTTAACACACAGTAGCCAATCATCAGTTAACACACAGTAGCCAATCATCAGTTAACACACAGTAGCCAATCATCAGTTAACACACAGTAGCCAATCATCAGTTAACACACAGTAGCCAATCATCAGTCAACACACAGTAGCCAATCATCAGTCAACACACAGTAGCCAATCATCAGTTAACACACAGTAGCCAATCATCAGTTAACACACAGTAGCCAATCATCAGTAAACACACAGTAGCCAATCATCAGTTAACACACAGTAGCCAATCATCAGTTAACACACAGTAGCCAATCATCAGTTAACACACAGTAGCCAATCATCAGTTAACACACAGTAGCCAATCATCAGTTAACACACAGTAGCCAATCATCAGTCAACACACAGTAGCCAATCATCAGTTACCACACAGTAGCCAATCATCAGTTAACACACAGTAACCAATCATCAGTCAACACACAGTAGCCAATCATCAGTTAACACACAGTAGCCAATCAACAGTTAACACACAGTAGCCAATCATGAGTTAACACACAGTAGCCAAACATCAGTTAACACACAGATCATCAGTATATTCTGTATATTGTGACATGGCAGACTAGTACTATGTATATTTCCCCAGACATAAGTTAACAATTCAGATAATTGGATTATTATCATAACTGTAGAAAGGTATGTTGAAATAATTGGTCTTTAATTGTATGATGAAAGGTATGACGATGTAGCAATCTAAGGTACTGTAATCTCAAACATAACCAGGGCATATGTCTTGTGATACTGTGGTTGTAATTATGTATAATATAAGATAAATTGAGCTTTATATTAGATACACTGAGAGAGTGAACAAATAAAAGCATACTGTAAGTTCTCCATGATTATCGAAATGTTAAATACTGCTGTAATATAGCCACATCTGAAGATTATATTGTCTGCTATGTGGTACTGAGGGTGTTGAGTGGTAGGTCCTACTGGGGACCACTGGTTCTGGAATGTTTCCTGGGGAACAATGACTATACCACAGCTTCCCAATACAGGCCAGTCATACTTCATCTTTATCATCATAGACCTTCAGTAATAAGTTATACACAGGTAGCCATTATATTAGTCCTTCAAACCCCCTCCCCCTTATGTCTGTGTTATCTTCCCCTGCCATCCCCCACCTCCTCCCACCACCTCCTCCCACCATCTCCTTCCTCATCCCCCCTCTCATTCAATTCCCATTCCCCTCCTTCCCGGCCCTCCTCCTCTCATCCTTCACCCATCTTCAAATCCCCCCCCCCCCCAATCATCAACCCTAACACCTCTATCCAAGGATTCCCTCCATTCCACAGACAGGGATATTGGAACATCTTTAGCCTATTGTATCAATGAGTTCATTAGGATACCAGATAGAAGTGTCTAGCTGGCAGCTACAAGAATCGGGACAGACTTTTGTTTGGAGTGAAACAGCTGAAACATGTTCAAATATTGCTTTTTTTCATATAAAAGAGCATATTTATACTGATATGTGATAGAGAAACAACATTGAATTGGATGTATAATGGCTTTTAGAAAGAATCAATGTGTTTCTTTACTTCCACTTACCTACCACTATACAAACAAGATAATTACATCTAAGGAATCATGTCTACGCCGTTTTATTTCTAAAGAACATGTGTACTCTTACAAATCTGCTGGGTATAAAATAGAACATTTATTTAAAATCAAACTTAATTCTGAGATCAGACCTGCAGGTTTTTATTTCTGAAGATGTACCAGTATAATGTTGTTAAATTCATTAACCAGTAAATAATATATATACCATCATTTGTTGTAAACGCAAATTATAAACATTTATAAGCGACATCAAACTATTTAGGAGGAAACATTTCTCATGTCTGGCTACAAAGCACCTAGCTTTCATTGTTAAGAAAGTAACAGAATTGGTTTAAAAGTAAGTAGAATCAATAGTTATGACCAGTAATGCGGTATTAATTACCTGTTTTAGGTGTTGTCCTGGGCCCTGGTGTAAATGTCAGCCGAGTGCTCCCTATGTATACCATACACTACACTATTGACTGTAGCACACTCCAGCCACTGCAGCAGGCCACCTTACTCTACCTAGCTCCATCTCCAATAGCCTGTACTCCGAGTTTAGATATTGTCTAATCACTAGATTTCTAACAGTATCGATATTTACTTACAGAGCTAATTGACGATACACAACAATGTATGCTCAGCATCAATTTTTAACCGATTTATGACCCCAGGTTGTAAACTAATCAACCGAATAATATACATGTTTAATCAAGTCTGCATTGACAATATACCCAGTCAATTATCAAGATATAACTTATAATGGGCACACTGGCTAGATTGGCTGCTGCTGTTCAAGTTCTGCTGCACAGATCTCTCGGTGTAGGTCAACAACGTGCAGGCACCGTAATAAAATTACACAGGGCAGGGCCCCCGATAATGTTGCTTGTGGTTTCGTAAATTAGCTTGCTTATCAGGATGTTTGCACATTTTATTCAGTTTTCATCTGATTGCGTTTGCATAAAGAATTTTAATCTGTTTGATATACGTCTGCTACAGTAGTTGTGTGTGCATGTCCTGTAGATAGCGAAGGACACAAGGTTTTGGGTGTTCATGCATGCAGCCAATGAGAAACACAGCCCTATTACCACTAATACGTCTGTATCACATGCCCCATGCATTAACAAAACTCACATTAACCACATGTAAACAACAACACTTTCAGAGCATTTCAGTACGGAAAACAGCCAGAGTTTTGTGAAGGAATCTGACTGTAAACAAAGTAAAGAGAGGTATTGATTGATCAATCATCAGTTGAGAACGTAACGAAATGAAACGATATTAAATTTTCAACTCGTTCCATGGCGTAATTAGCAAACAGCTGAATTCGCAAAACAAAAAAGGATTTCATTTTTTGGTATTGGTGTACCAGGTATTAATTAATATAATCTAAATGTACATAATCAAAGATATTCAAAGGATAAAGTATGGACTACTATAATCCAATGTAAGCTATAATTAAGATTGTTGGAAAATTATTTCATGAAATGATTGCATGTATATATAATCTTACCATTTCAATGTATTAGTTATAATCAATGTTATTTTAGACATGTTTGTAAAATGTACAAAAATGACCTTAAATGGCTTTGCAGGATAAAGATGTTAATAGAATTTCCCCTATACCTAATGCACAACAAAGCCTTATAATTAAAACCTGACCTAAAATACCATATTCTGTGAACAGTTAAGCTTTTCTCTTGTAGATCAGACAGGAACTAAATGTGTTTATATTGACAGTACACAAAGATTTTCTTTGTCTACAAAATCCATTAAGGTCATGACCACAAATTGTTCAGATACCTAGAAGTTCTCAGTGCACATACAGTAGACATAGATTCCTTAGAGAAGGACAATAGGTATATATGCTATCATTGGTTTTGGAAGTATGGATGAAGTATGAAGAATCTGAATGGAGCATCAGAAATGATATAAAGTATTTAATGTCATTTTCATGTCACATGGGACACGAAATGTTAAAGCACAGCTAGTTTCTCATAGGAAACGTGTAAAATGGCTAAGTCAAAATGATGTCCTAGATAAAAAGGCTTAGTTCCCATGATGTTCTAGCAGGCATGGCTTAGTCAAAACGATGTCCTAGATATGTACAATTTGGGCAAAGGTGTAGAGAAAGCAAGAAATCCCTGTGTTTGAAGAAGTAGTTTTACTTTAATTTCCTTAGACTCCAATAAGGGAGGAAGCTGACAGCCATTATAGATGTGATGTTGTAGAGGGAGGTATTATTTTATACACGGCTCTGTTAACTTCTAGCCATAGTATTATAAAATGGCTGTTCCTGCTCCTCACCATATACTAATGAGTGTAAAACTGTACATAAAAGATGTCAATGACCTTATAAAGAAAGCAATGAAAAAATTCTATTCTCCCTTGTTGGATATATAAGTCAACAGTAGAATTTAATAGAGTAGAAACTTACTATATATCGTGGTACAAACGTAACAACCCTAAGAGAAAATGAAAGTGATAAAAATGTTCTAAAAAAAACACGATGATGAGTTGAGATGTGTTGTAAATAGCAACAGACTTGTGGAAACAGTGACATTTGAGATCCGAGATATGGTGCTGGGTAGCCTGGGTAATCAGTTTAAAAACATTGTTAATGAAACAGAGAAAACCATAAACACTTTAATGGCATAACAAAAACGCAATTGTTCCAATAGCATAAAAATACCACATTTATTCCAAAAGCATTAAAATTATTTATTTTCAACTCTGATGTTGAACATCACAAAATTAGCTTCTGATCAAATACCACAACAGCATGATAATATTATTGTGTAGTCCAAAAAGGCAACTGTACAGGTTCCATGAAAATCTCAAACATTGTATATTTGTCTCCATGGATACAGTATCACAAACACTATAATAGGGCCAACAGAATACCATATCTTCACATTAAATACTTTATTTGTTCAAGGACACCACAATGGAAGTGTTTTGGATGCAAAAAGGATACCAATACAATCAGCATTTTATTCTATTTTTGTTATATCCAGGTTGAGAAAAAACAACTGTATACAGTATTACCAAGACATACATTCTTAGGGAAATAGGAATCTGCTGATAACTCCTTAAAGGTATATAAATTACCAATCCTCTATGATAATTACACTGAGTGAGGGGGCTGGAATTTCGAAATAAATCCCTGCAGAATTTAACTAATTTCTCCAACATTCCTTAGCACATGCGAAGTAAAATAATACCTGGTACTAATTAATGGCGTAGGCTCTGGAAGGTATATGGATATGATGGGAAGGTTATGTACCTACAGAATGGGTGTGTTACTTCATCATACATACAAGTGTTGTTCTCCATGGGATATATATATATACACAGGCAGAAAAATGAATAATGAGTTTTTGCATTCATGGCGAATTCAAGGCATTCATTCCCTATATATCCTTGACAAACCGAATAGCTTCTGTCATCATACCTATAATACAATGTCTGCTGGAAGGATATTTGAAACCTTTGGAGAGAACTTTTTAATATTTGAGGTCTGTACAGCACTATTAGTTTCGAGTAAGTCTGTTTACAAAAAAGTATGTGTCCAGAAGATGGCAAATTGTACAATCCTTGATCCTTTAAGGAGTTGGGTTAAGTATGGTCTGGGATTTCTGGAACGGGTATCACCATTTCCTGTTGTGTTCATGTTGTGTAATGAAGTGGTATGGCACTATTTTAAATAAGACATTAGAAACACTTACCGATAAAAACCAGGGTACTTATGTCATGGTACCTCCTGCATTATTCATAAATGAAGCATTTGAAACACTGACCCATGACAACCATAGAGCACATAATGCCATGGTACCTCAAGTACTATTTATAAATGAGGCATTTGAAATACTGACCCATAACAACCAAAAAGCCTATGCATGTACAAACTACCATCTCCATACAGTGAACATTTCTACACTATAGACATAACGATCATATAACTTCATAATTCAAAACAGTGTAAACTTTTTCCGCCCAAACGTAAAATTTATACTTGTGTTAAATAAAAGTTGTGCAATACATCTGTCGAAAAAAATAGATGGTATAATACAAGAAAGTAGCTATTCCTGGTAAAATAAGATGCAGAAATAGTGAAAAAAACCTCATTTGTACGCATATATTACGTGGGAAAGCAACATCTGCTCCATGAAGGACGCACATGCCTTTTACATGCCATCAACAGCTTTCCAGCATCCCTTCTGATGTAGATGTATAAACATATTAACATCTTCAGGCCATGGGAACATTACACAGAAAACATTCTTTCATGAAGGATAAATTTTCACATACCATTAGAATGAAATGTCTTCTTGCATCAAATTATTTCATTGTATGTTGTTTATGAAGCTTTTACCGAATAAAACTCCGCACACTGATTCCAGAAAAACATGTAACCTATCTAATCCAACTTGTTATATAGGAATGTAGACCTTTACATTGAGTTATATTTGCATCAGTTGGTCTTGTTAAAGAGAACGTTTCACCTTAATGCTCATAAAAACCAACAAAACATTGTCAAAAATATAAGAGGAATGCTCTGTGCTAACGTTAGGGGTATCCAACTCTTTCCTGGCCACAGATTACAGACATTCCGTACCAAACAGAACATCTACACCCATCATATAAATGGGTCTTATTGTACAGATTCCAACAAAGACTATTGAAACACACAGGGGCAGTAACTCTGAAATCACTGACCTTGGTGGTACTTAGTTATATTTGAAAATATATCTCAGTCACATATAGGCTATAAAACGTCTACAAGTGCATGTTGCTGAATAGATAGTGTACTCATATGTCCGTCTGTCAAGATTACCTGGCAGTATTGTGTTGAAAGAATACTATATACTTTTACAATATCTTCAGATTTTTCAAACAAAACAATGTCTTATGACTTAATAAAAGTGAAAACATTTCAATTTCTCTCTTTCACTCTAAGACTAGGTAAAGGCATCCATCATGGTCATTTTTAAGGACATGCCAGGGTTTGGTGGTGGAGCAGAGCCACAGTTTCTGAGAAAATTATCCACAACCTAGAGCCAGTAACCTGGCAACAGTCCTATGTCGGCCTCGAACCAATGCACGCCCCAGTGGTGGAGGGTTTGTAACATGCCCCAGTGCTGGAGAGCTTGTGACATGCCCCAGTGCTGGAGAGCTTGTGACATGCCCCAGTGGTGGAGGGCTTGTGACATGCCCCAGAGCTGGAGAGCTTGTGACATGCCCCAGTGGTGGAGGGCTTGTGACATGCCCCAGTGGTGGAGAGCTTGTGACATGCCCCAGTGCTGGAGAGCTTGTGACATGCCCCAGTGCTGGAGAGCTTGTGACATGCCCCAGAGCTGGAGAGCTTGTGACATGCCCCAGTGCTGGAGGGCTTGTGACATGCCCCAGAGCTGGAGAGCTTGTGACATGCCCCAGTGGTGGAGGGCTTGTGACATGCCCCAGTGCTGGAGAGCTTGTGACATGCCCCAGTGGTGGAGGGCTTGTGACATGCCCCAGTGGTGGAGGGCTTGTGACATGCCCCAGTGGTGGAGGGCTTGTGACATGCCCCAGAGCTGGAGAGCTTGTGACATGCCCCAGTGGTGGAGGGCTTGTGACATGCCCCAGTGGTGGAGAGCTTGTGACATGCCCCAGTGGTGGAGAGCTTGTGACATGCCCCAGTGCTGGAGAGCTTGTGACATGCCCCAGTGCTGGAGAGCTTGTGACATGCCCCAGTGCTGGAGGGCTTGTGACATGCCCCAGAGCTGGAGAGCTTGTGACATGCCCCAGTGGTGGAGGGCTTGTGACATGCCCCAGTGCTGGAGAGCTTGTGACATGCCCCAGTGGTGGAGGGCTTGTGACATGCCCCAGTGGTGGAGGGCTTGTGACTATGAAGTATGTATGAAATGGCATCATAATATATCCTTTTTTTAAGTTTTAAATAAACAGTTTGAAGAATAATCTTCAAAGGGTTAAAGTGCTAAAGCTGTATTGACAGAGAAATTATTCATTTTCTATAATACCTGTAAATTGTTTGTTCATTCCTAACGGATGCCATATTCACCTGTATCAAACACATTATGATGCTGTTCAAAAACTGTACTCCAAAGATGTTCCGGACCTAATGTCTAGCTTTTCTAGAATGTGGTTGTGTAGTACCACAAGATTAATTGACATGAAACTATGTATTTGTACATTTCTAAAGGAACAGTAAGCAAGGAACCCTAGTTTTCCCAAAGGTACAATATTTTACAGGTATATAGTTTCTTGGCTGTTAACCATGAAGCTCATTCCCTTAGCGATAAACTGTTTTAAAAATTCACTACTCTGCGTTGAAAGCAAATGAGAATAAGGATAGATCAATGTGTTCTGTGGCCTTGATGCCAAAATAATCTTTCCGGGAAAAAGATCAAGGTTATTCAGCAGAACATTATTAACCTGCTGATATCCTGTCACAATCAACGTAGAGATTTAACTCTGCGACCGGATCTCTAACCTATATCAATAAAATCTTCTTATATATATACAGGAGACAAAACTGTGACATTTTTTTTGTAATTGGTATAATTTCTATATGTTAACTGCACCTCTCCTAAATGTTAAACAAGAGGCCCAGAGGGTATGTATCGCTCATATGAACACAATTATATCAAAGCCATCCTGGACAAATTTGGCCAATATCCTGTCATTCCTTCAGCAGGTTCAGAAGATTGTAATGAATTTACTTCTCTTTTTTTTTTTTTATAATGGTTCAGATCAAATATGGAACAAATCCTTTTATTCCCACTGAAGAAGTAGCATTTTAAAGAAATTGATATATTGCCCCTAATTGAGCCCTGCTCTTCAGGACCCTATGGGGTCCGACTCACTGTTTAAAATGGCGTTTATATACAATTTGTTTCCTTTTTGACAGGTGAGCTAAAAATAAGATTTTAAGGAAACTATATTTTGTGTAAATATATTGGATTAAAGTATCAATTAGAACCATGTAAAAAACAAACTTTTCATCATCCCTTCTTGATACCCCATACAGACTTTTATAGATCTACTCCTAGACCTGAAAACACATCTGGATACTCTTCATGGACAAAAAACTTGTAATTTATACTCCTGGCTGAGTACTCTTTATACTATAGACGTGAAGTCTTACTAAATACTCTTTAATAACCTGGATATACATCTAGATACTCTTAAAAGACCAAGATACACTTTATATCCAGGGTAATCAGTATACAGTGTATAGACCCTAGATACCCTTCGAAATATGTTCTCTTAGACCCTAATACACAATTGGATGCTCCTCATAAATCTCCTTTATAGTTCCCTGGTACGTGTGAAGACATGAATACCCTTACAACATGTAGCTAAGAGATATACATATGAAGTCTTTAACCTGTAACAATTCTATATTTACTTTGACTTATACTCTTAGTTCTGTTACCACCTCGTGACACAGATTCCATTCTGGATACCCTTCAACCTGTCATAATTCTTCTCAATGCCATAAATGTATCTAAATAACTTTTGAGTACTTTTTTAGACATTGCTATTCTTTCGTTAACTTAATATACTTTATGCCAGTGGTCATATTGTCCCCAAGATTGTTAAATTCTCAAACGATAAATTGATTCTATAAGACAATTATATGTACGACAATCCTCTTGTGTAAGAATAGTAATGTGAAATGACCTTGAGAATGTGTGAGCTAGCTAACTTGGAAGGTCAATTTTCATAAAAATATCTTAGAGTTTCTACATCCTAATATGGTTTGTACCTCTCGTATCCCCCGTATTCCCCAACTGTAGGTGCGAGATAACTCACAAAGTGACCTTGAGGAAATGTTATGTTGGATAATTGTCATTGTCTGTGACAGTGGTCTTATAAGATTTACTACCTGATGGTACAGTATCTGTACCCCACACAAATCAAATCTCCAGGAAAGTTAGTATGCATATTGTACACGACCTTGAGAATATGTAACTTTGGATGAAGGACATTGTATATGACAAGTTTTCTTACAAGATATATATACTACATGATTTTATCATACTAACTACATACTCCTTCCTCAGAATAGCACACAACATAGAAATGAGGCACGCTGTTGTCCTTGCGAAGGTCATATCTTGTTTGAAGTTACAAACAACTGCATATAAAGATCATGATTTGTCTGAAGATCACCAAACAAAGTCATGTTTATTGTACTTTTTCTGTAGGTTGATAAACTTCAAATTTTGACAAAAGTCAGAACTTTGTATAAAAACCACCAAGAAGAGGTTTACAGTGATTTATGAACAGCTGGCACTGATCTGGTAAAAGTACCAAGCTTTTCTTTCACCAGGATGCTTGTTTAACACATCTCTATCATCAGGATGCTTGTTTAGCCCAGGCCCATCATCACCTCCTATTACCTGTGACAGGGTTGTATGTATACATAAAGCCAGGTCTACCGAGGTGAGAACTTCCCAGACAGGCCAACACCTCATTGTAGTACAAGGTCGGGATCAGCTGCCACCACCGGACTTGTAATGTCCATTAGACCCAGTAGCTAGCATCCCTACACTGTACATATAGCTTATCAAACCCCATAGGGACTTCAAGTGTTGCTTTTACACTGTTCCATTGCAAATAAATGGTTGTTCTAAAATGAAAATAGAAATTTAACTATGCTACATCCTCGATATTCAGAGGTAATTAAGTCTCACCTATTCTCTCTACACCCCTGGAATATGTCATGGCAAAACTGAAGGAACAAAGATAGCAGTTTGATTGTGAGGTAAAACTACCTAACCAATCTCTAGGCTGATTGATACCGGCACATGTCCTTAGAAGATTCCAAAGGACGACAACCAACTTCAAAGCCTGTAAATTTTTACAGTAATGTGACTGCAGGATTCTTTTGATGTACATTAAAGGATTATAATTATAGTCTTCTTGCTTCATCAACAAGGTGGTGCACACATGTACAGAGCCTTCAATGTTGCTATTACAGGGGTGTAGAGAGCGTAGGTGAGCATAACCCCAGGTATCAAGGATGACTCCAGGGGTGTAGAGAGCGTAGGTGAGCATAACTCCTGGATATCAAGGATGATTCCAGGGGTGTAGAGAGTGAAAGTGAGCGTAACCCCAGGATATCAAGGATGATTCCAGGGGTGTAGAGAGTGTAGGTGAGCATAACCCCAGGATATCAAGGATGATTCCAGGGGTGTAGAGAGTGTAGGTGATTGTAACCCCTGGATATCAAGGATGATTCCAGGGGTGTAGAGAGCGTAGGTGAGCATAACCCCTGGATATCAAGGATGATTCTAGGGGTGTACAGAGCGTAGGTGAGCATAACCCATGGATATCAAGGATAAGTAAACTGATAAAGTTGTAATAGGCAAAAAATAATTGAAATTGCCTTCTTCCTTAATTGCGCTTCTGTATGAAGTTTTCATAGAAATCCAACAAAAATGAATGAAGAACTTTGTATAGTGGCTACATGCATTATTTGTAAATCAGGCAGCATCAAATTGTAATTCAAGGATCATCCATATGTCTATTGTAGTATTACAAACCAACAGTCAATAGCCTAATTCAAAATTCATGCATGATCATGTGGCAGATTCATAGTATTATTTATAATAGGTAAGCTAGAGACAATTTCCCTTTAGCTCAGGTGTAAAGCCATCCAACTAGAAACCTGGAAATCAAGGGTTTGATCCCGAGTTGAAGCACATTGTTCTCTTTCCTATTACAAATTGTGTTTGTGGCCCTCACTGTGGTGAAAGGGATACAGTTAGAACCTTAATTGTGGTGTTCGAGAGTGAACAAAGGGGAGTTAAACATGTTAAATGTGGCAGATTTTCTATTGACATAGGATTATTGAGCCGAGGGAATTTCCCTTTGGCCGGGTGGAAGAGCCTGCATGACTATAGGATGTATATGGGGTCCCTACAGGTTTAATCCAAGATGGACGCACACTATTCTCCTTTTGTTATAAAATTATGAATCACCTGAGAATATTGCTGCATATTCTAAGTGCAGAAAATGTTGCTGACAGCACGCAATTTCCCCCAGTAGCAGAAATCCTTGAACTCTTGTTGCCAGTATAATATGGAACATTAAGACAAATGTATCTGTATAGAAGGCCATTAAGTGATTAACTCAATCTGTGTATGGCTGTAGTCGCTCTAAAATTCCCATAGACAGATTATAAAACAGATTATAAACGACACCACTGGTCATTTCTGTATTGTTGACCAGTGGTCAATTTGCTGTTGTCCATAGCACCACCCCCCCCCCCCCCCCCCCAAACAACATAGACCAAATGGTCAATTTGCTGCTGCCTAAAGTTAGTGCTTCGCCATGAGAATCCTGTTTTATTGGCCACTGCCCGAACTCCTGTATCAATTACTGGTCCACGTTGAGGTTTATCACTGTTTTATAGTGCACTCTTTCTACAACATACATTCCATCTCGGTCTTGCAGAATGCCAAAGAGCACATCAAGCAGGATTATCTTGGCACTATACAAACACCAAAAGGTCTAGGAAGCCACTGGGTGACAATCAGCCCCTTAAACCAAGTACATGACATACCGAACAACTGGTACACTCTGATACCCGAATTGTCAGTTCACATATTTCTGATCTGACAGCGACCAATTTTTACCGCTGGGCTACGTAAAACTACCTAGTAAAATAAAAGAGGGTTTAATTTGAGGATGACATTGCTTGTAGGTCATGGGCTATGTAAAACTCCTTGGTTATAGAGGGTTTAATTTGAGGATGACATTGCTTGTAGGTCATGGGCTATGTAAAACTCCCTGGTTATAGAGGGTTTAATTTGAGGATGACATTGCTTGTAGTTCATGGGCTATGTAAAACTCCCTGGTTATAGAAGGTTTAATTTAAGGATGACATTGCTTGTAGTTCATGGGCTATGTAAAACTCTGTGGTTATAGAGGGTTTAATTTAAGGATGACATTGCTTGTAGTTCATGGGCTATGTAAAACTCTGTGGTTATAGAGGGTTTAATTTGAGGATGACATTGCTTGTAGTTCATGGGCTATGTAAAACTCCCTGGTTATAGAGGGTTTAATTTAAGGATGACATTGCTTGTAGTTCATGGGCTATGTAAAACTCTGTGGTTAAGAGGGTTTAATTTGAGGATGGCATTGCTTGTATAGTTCATGGGCTATGTAAAACTCCCTGGTTATAGAAGGTTTAATTGGAGGATGGCATTGCTTGTAGTTCATGGGCTATGTAAAACTCCCTGGTTATAGAAGGTTTAATTTGAGGATGGCATTGCTTGTAGTTCATGGGTTATGTAAAACTCCCTGGTTATAGAAGGTTTAATTTGAGGATGGCATTGCTTGTAGTTCATGGGCTATGTAAAACTCCCTTGTTATAGAAGGTTTAATTTGAGGATGACATTGCTTGTAGTTCATGGGCTATGTAAAACTCCCTGGTTATAGAGGGTTTAATTTAAGGATGACATTGCTTGTAGTTCATGGGCTATGTAAAACTCCCTGGTTATAGAGGGTTTAATTGGAGGATGACATCGCTTGTAGTTCATGGGCTATGTAAAACTCCCTGGTTATAGAAGGTTTAATTTGAGGATGACATTGCTTGTAGTTCATGGGCTATGTAAAACTCTATGGTTAAGAAGGTTTAATTTGAGGATGGCATTGCTTGTAGTTCATGGGCTATGTAAAACTCCCTGGTTATAGAGGGTTTAATTGGAGGATGGCATTGCTTGTAGTTCATGGGCTATGTAAAACTCCCTGGTTATAGAGGGTTTAATTTAAGGATGACATTGCTTGTAGGTCATGGGCTATGTAAAACTCCCTGGTTATAGAAGGTTTAATTGGAGGATGGCATTGCTTGTAGTTCATGGGCTATGTAAAACTCCCTGGTTATAGAGGGTTTAATTTGAGGATGACATATCGCTTGTAGTTCATGGGCTATGTAAAACTCCCTGGTTATAGAAGGTTTAATTGGAGGATGGCATTGCTTGTAGTTCATGGGCTATGTAAAACTCCCTGGTTATAGAGGGTTTAATTGGAGGATGGCATTGCTTGTAGTTCATGGGCTATGTAAAACTCCCTGGTTATAGAAGGTTTAATTTGAGGATGGCATTGCTTGTAGTTCATGGGCTATGTAAAACTCCCTGGTTATAGAAGGTTTAATTTGAGGATGGCATTGCTTGTAGTTCATGGGTTATGTAAAACTCCCTGGTTATAGAAGGTTTAATTTGAGGATGGCATTGCTTGTAGTTCATGGGCTATGTAAAACTCCCTGGTTATAGAGGGTTTAATTGGAGGATGGCATTGCTTGTAGTTCATGGGCTATGTAAAACTCCCTAGTTATAGAGGGTTTAATTTGAGGATGACATCGCTTGTAGTTCATGGGCTATGTAAAACTCCCTGGTTATAGAGGGTTTAATTTGAGGATGGCATTGCTTGTAGTTCATGGGCTATGTAAAACTCCCTGGTTAAGAGCTGGGTTTAATTTGAGGATGGCATTGCTTGTAGTTCATGGGCTATGTAAAACTCCCTGGTTATAGAGGGTTTAATTTGAGGATGGCATTGCTTGTAGTTCATGGGCTATGTAAAACTCCCTGGTTATAGAGGGTTTAATTTGAGGATGGCATTGCTTGTAGTTCATGGGCTATGTAAAACTCCCTAGTTATAGAGGGTTTAATTTGAGGATGACATCGCTTGTAGTTCATGGGCTATGTAAAACTCCCTGGTTATAGAGGGTTTAATTTGAGGATGGCATTGCTTGTAGTTCATGGGCTCTGTAAAACTCCCTGGTTATAGAGGGTTTAATTTGAGGATGGCATTGCTTGTAGTTCATGGGCTATGTAAAACTCCCTAGTTATAGACGGTTTAATTTGAGAATGGTATTGCTTGTAGTTCATGGTAATACTGACCTTCCTCTACAATCACAAATAATCTCGCTTCAGAAATAATGCTTTTAAAAGTTTCATTTTTTTCTTATCTTCATAAGCAACAAATGAATCTTAAGCTGATACGGCACTAAAAACTTTGGCATATTCTTCAAAGCAAACAGATCTTCAAACCACAGTTATACATGTATAAAGTTAATTTGGCATATGACCTTTAGCTGTTAAAAGAAACGCCATGGAATTAATCAAACTCAGGATATTCAAAATGAGTAAAGAATCACAATGTATAAAATCTACCTCCAGGAGTATCTTCAATGTTTTTTTTTATATCTGTGTGAAATACAAAAATGGCCGCGGCATATCTATACTTGTCGTTGGCCACCATTCCATCATTCTGTGTATCCTATTATACTCTGTCATCAAATTTTTGTTTACATTTATCTTATGGATAGAGATAATGAACTGTCAATGGCACTTAAAACTCCATGCATTTGTGACTTCATTTGTTTCTCACACATGCCCCAACACTATAGTTTAAAGTATATTAAAACATGTACTGTGTATCTACGTGCCGTACTATTATCCTCTCAGGTATTGCTATACAAAAACCTTAATCAAAAGGTTTAATTAGTAAAATAAGACATAATGATTTTCAGTCAATTAGCAAACCCCAATGAGACCATTAATTAAAGGGAAAAACAAACATGTATGGTGAAAATAATGACACATTCTTGATTTCACAACTCAGTCATTCAAACATGAAATGAAAAGAACTATAGTATCTCCAATGTATAAATAATCTACTTACATGTTCAACATGGTTTCATCCCAGATCTGGATAAAAATGTCATACAAATTTTCATAACTATAAAGCAGACTTTAATCCATGTGTCTATCTAGCCTTGTACAATTTACATCTAGTGTTATCTGTAAGCTCGCACACTTAGATATTGTCTCCCTGATTGGACTGTACAGCACCTCCATCCTTCCACAGACAGAAACACATCTATCTTTCATAGAAAACCTACATCGCATCCCAACCATCGTTCTGCACTGTGGAACACAGCAACAAAAAGTTGACATGTTCATGTACAGAACACTCATTAATAATGCATTACTTATCCTATACTTATAACATGTTGTTTTCAATTATTTAAATCACCAGCTCTACACACATAGACTACAGCACGCAGGTCGTAGAATGTAATTTGTTCACCATTCAATAATTTTTCCTTCATCAATGATCAAATGCACACTCTTTAACACTGAAAAACTGGTTTTTCATAGACCTTTCTAAATCTAATAATTACCACTGATTAAGGGTTAACAGGGTTAAACAGAGTATTCATATGGGTGTAAAAGGCAATTGCAACAATATTGAAGCATCTCTGCAAGGATCTGAATAGAACAGTACAAATATAACTATAATGCCAACAAATGTTAACAGCTACCTTAACGTAACTGTATCTGAGAGTTAAATCCACAGTGACCATCTTCAGCAGTGGTAGTAGCTACTCAGGCTGACAGACATATAAGTATATTTTCACAAGTTAATTTTCCCGCTTATTTGTTTGTATTGTTCACTGAAACGGAAACTAACGTGTAATATGCAAGTGTTTTAAGTACCTTACAGTACACCGATGTCATTGTCAATGGAAAAGGCGCTAGATTACAGGATACGATTTAAGCGCGGGGGGGGGGGGGGGGGAGAGGGGGTTCAACATGAGTATTTCAGAGGGTTTTTTTTAGATTAAAGAGGTTTTATTTTAGATTATATGTCTTCTTTTACCCTTTTATACACAAGCTAAAGAAATATTTTCATCCCTTTTATTTGAAATAGTTTTCATGAGTTAATATAATTTTATACTAAAAGGCCAATTATGAATGCTGTAGATGTCGACAGACAGTTAAACATTTTAGACCCCCATTTTCTGATTAAATAGACAATGTGTATGACCTTGCTTTGTGATGGTTTCCTGTGATATATACCATCAGCCTTCAAGTCATTGTATGCTTCTTATACACTTGTCCTTCACAATAACTCATTCATCCCTGAAGCCACATTTCAACTCTGCCAATTCAATGGTTGGAATAGGTCATTATGATATTTCAGGGGTGAAACAGTTAAAATAGTTTTCAACAGGTATAAAAGGCCTGTTCATTTTTTCCTTTTCTGTCTTTTAAAAGATTATTCTATCATTGTTTTCATTTATTTCTTTGAAAGTTTACTTTATTGTCCAACAATGATTTAATCATCTGGGTCGTATCTCAAATTCCTGAACCAGACAGACTGCAGACCCCTGCCCAGGGCAATTGTATCTCCATGCTGGATAATTGTACTGGTTTACCAACATTTCTTTTTCTCTCTTTCATGTAATATGTGAAGTGGTATGTAAACCTGTCTGTTTTATTGAAATAAGTTGAAGTTTGTTATAAATTGAAGTTGAAATTGCTTGGGTTTGGGTCCAGTGTAACATATTGGTTATCTCCCTTTGTAAGTTTAAAACAGAATCACAATTACATCAATATTTAAATATGTTTCCTCCATCAACCAGAAACCATCTATCATTTTAACTACTGCAGGAAATAATTGTTATTATTATTGCTCTCCGGGCTCATTACCAGACTCATTTGTATCGACAATATATTCTCCGATAGTTGTGTCCCCTTGGCACTATAATCCTGAGTCATCAATCTTTAAACCCACTATTATTACGACATAACACTTATATAAGATATGACCTGGTATTCCCATAGACACAATACACTAGAGCTCTCAGACAAGACTTGTAGGTAGGAGATATTACTTCACATCTCCAACATCAGATATTGATAAATGCCCCCTCCCTTCTCATCAAATAAATGACCCCCCAGAGATTGTGTGAGGAGGTGATGAAGTGTTACACAGACACTGCAGCACCACTGCCTCAGTCTGCCTCAGTGTAGACTGACCTTGTGGGATTGCACAGCATTACGACCCAGCTAGATCATGTATACCCAGTATTGTAGATGCAGCACAGCTATCTGATGCTTATAAACATAAGTTTATCTGGTATTTTGTACAGACATTAGAATAAATTGAAGCACCTCTCTTGAAACTTCATAGATCAAAGATAAAAACATTTGAAAATTCTGTGTTGCAAACTTTTAATACATTCACCCCTGAAGACACATTTGAACTCTCCCAATTCAAAAATTGGAAAAGTCCATTACAAATTTCAGGGGTAAATGGGTTAATTTATAATCGAAACACCATAGCAGCTAAATTTTAAAACCTAATGGACCTGTAACATGTTGTTTCAATAAGTTTTCAGCACTTTTGAACTGAGGACCACTGGTGCTGTGTATTTTGGTCACTTTGCAGAGTTTTCCAAATTGTAATGAGTCACAGAACCCCTTATCTCATTGTCAGTACCATCATTCAACAGATATACTGGTTTCTCAGACAATCAAATAGATTGAAACAACTGTTTTGTATTAATTTCGGTTTATATGAAGTTGCCAGTATCAAAAAATATAGATATGTTATATAATATCACATTTGAAATACTATTTCACATTCTAGAGGTTATCAAAACAAAACTAGAATTAAACAGCTAACACTTAATTGACTCCCACAATGTTTATCCTCAAAAAGATCAATCGAGGTCTGTAAACTGACCTTAAATTCAAGTCACATTGGTCAATTGTGAAGACAGATGAGTGGTAAATAGACTGAATACCACTGAGACTGCAAATTCTGATGGTGGACCACCTACATGTACATACCAAACTAATTCCCTGATTCAAGCACTGCGGGACACAAGTTGTACAGCAAAGATACCATACAAGGTCAGGGCAAAAAAACACATCCAAAGTCTAATTTATATACCATTAACACAGAGTATGTTTCCATCACATATTATAAATACTACATGTCAAAACATTTAACAAATTAATGCAAAAGCACTGAGTAGCCCTCATATTCTATTACCTGCGTAGCATCTGGAGCAGTGTATGTGTTGTAACAAGAGTCCAGCATCCCTGGTTCAAAGTATCAACACTGACAGTAGTTATATGGAGTCCAGCATCCCTGGTCCATGTATCAATATTACACTGTCAGTAATCAGGAGTCCAGCATCGCTGGTCCATGTATCAGTACCTACAGACCACATATCTGTGCAAACAACACAGCTATACAACTTTCCTCAAAAGTAAAGGATGACAGTAAAAATCCATTGGTCATAAAATCCATACTCTACACTATAAGGGTGTTTATACAGATCAACAGCCAGAAAGTGATTACCTCCAGTTTAGGTAAACCCCAGTCATCTTTGTCCACTGAATCCAGATAAAGGGCAGCCGAACCCTTTACATAATCTCTTCATCCGGTCACAAAATCCTTCATGGTATTCTCAGAATCGAAGCTAAAGATATTGTTTGCCTTACAACCTAACCACACAGTGTTAGCATGCTCAGTGTAAGTTAGGTGCCTACATCTGAAACAGCTCCGGTGTACCCCAAGTTTCATGGCAGTGACTCAGTAATCAGCTGCTGTAGGACCGGGGCACTACTGGAAAGGTGAGAAGGACAGCAAGTATTTCTCTGAACTCAAAAGTTCACAAACACTTCCTAGAATGTCTGAGATTCTGACTAGAGAACCTTTAATTACTTATAAGACATTTATATTGATATCAAACAAGTCATGTTTGAGTACCAAGATGGATTTACTGTAATTTAGACAAATAACTGAAGGGGCTGCGGTGCCCAAGTGATTAAGGTGCATGTTCTGACATTTGTCCTCTAGCCCTCCACCTCTGGGTTGCAAGTTCAAATCCCACATGGGACAGTTGCCAGGTACTGACCGTAGGTCGGTGGTTTTCTGCAGGTACTGTCACCAATGTCTTTAAGTAGGAGTATTACTGTTAATTCTTATTTATGCAGTAAATGGTAATGCTATAATCAGCAACATAGCTAGATCATATTAAAACGGTTATACCTAGTCTATTATAAAAAATAAAAGATAAGTCGAGATATAAATCTAAAATTTTACAACTGTAAAATTGTGGATGGATCAATTTAGATCTCCTACATTTTGGTAAGCTGGTATAATGATGCATAACAGGTGTCAGTTTCATATATATATATATATATACACTTAGAGAAAGTTGCATTTAATGATCCCTTAGGGAGCCCCATGGTAACAGGAGGGTGGGGCAGAAGGGGAGAGGCAGGGGGCCCTGTCATAAACCCAGCTATGTAGTGGTAGTAGTGGTTCCACAGCTTAATCCCCTAGATCCACTGTGCTGACATCTGTTTATTTAACTAGCTCCAAATCTTGGATAACCATCTAAGTCATTAGCAGTGTGATTTATAGCATTAATGGCCTGACTCATTATCAGTACACCAAACAGTAACATCTTCATCACAAAGTCAAACCCTTCCAATCTACCCTCTAGAACCCTTCTACCCCTCTACCTTCCAGACCCTTCTACTTCTCTACCTTCTAGAACTTTTCTACTTCTGTACCCTCTAGACCCTGTCTACTTCTTTACCCTCAAAACCCCTTCTTCTTCTCTACCCTCTACACCCCTTCTACTTCTCTACCCTCTAGACCCCTTCTACATACTTCTCTACCCTCTAGACCTTTTCTACTTCTCTATCCTATAGACTTCTTCTACCTCTCTACCCTCTAGACCCCTTCTACTTCTCTACCCTCTAGACCCTTTCTATGTCTCTATCATATAGACTTCTTCTACCTCTCTACCCTCCAGACCCCTTCTACCTCTCTACCCTCCAGACCCCTTCTACTTCTCTACCCTCTAGACCTCTTCTACTTCTCTATCATCTAGACCCTTTTTTCTTTACTACCCTCCAGACCCCTTCTAGTCCTTTACCCTCTAGCCCCCTTCTACTTCTCTACCCTCTTGACCCCTTTTGCTTTTCTACCCTCTAGCCCCCTTCTACATACTTCTCTACCCTCAAGAACTCTTCTACTTCTCTACACTCTAGACCCCTTCTACTTCTCTACCCTCAAGAACCCTTCTAACCCTCTACCCTCTAGACCCCTTCTACTTCTCTACCCTCAAGAACCCTTCTATCCCTCTACCCTCTAGACCCTTCTACTTCTCTATCCTATAGACCCCTTCTACTTCTCTAGACCCCTTCTACTTCTCTACCCTCAAGAACCCTTCTACTTCTCTACCCTCTAGACCCCTTCTACTTCTCTACCCTCTAGACCCCTTCTACTTCTCTACCCTCTAGACCCTATAGTCCTTTACAATCTAGACTGACCAAGAGTTTTAAATATTGGAATATTTCCCTGGAAACCCCTCCAGAAAGCAGCATTTAATAAGGTGACCTTAGGTTGTGTAAACAATATGCATAGTTAGGTTGCCTTACAAGAATTTTAGCAGTACGGAATTCCCCTTTAGTTCAGCGGTAGAGTATTGGGCTGGAGAACCAAGGGTCGCGGGTTAGAGCCCAAGCGTCGGCACTGTCGTTATCACTATTCCTTGTCCAGGTTCAGGTTGGATCAAGATGTATCAAAATAAAGAAATAAACAACTGTATATAATTACATCAGTCTACTATTTATAAGAGTTCAGAAATCATTAAGAATATAAAGCTGCACAAACTCTTTTAAACGATTTTCATATACATAGTCTAGACATTGTTCAGTTCCTAGTAATACTTGGTTTGAAGACATTTATCAGGTATATTTTTCCCTGATAATCAAATAGGATATGAGTACATGATAAATCCTGGAGATATTATATACATAGATACAGCACTAAGTGTATGATAGCCACCTGTGGCTCCCAGGGGGAGTGGCTGTGATAAATAGACAATGTTAATGGGGTGCCAGGAAGTAGACTAAACAATAGGGGGAGGATTTATTGCATAACGTACCGCTTTAGCTTCAACGGTTACAAACAACAAAAGCATGGAGCAACACCTGTCAAAATACACTACCAAAATTGTCAGCGTCCCATCCATTTATCAATGTTTGTCTTGATCTGGTCGTTCTGTCTTGTCCCTAAACTAATTCCCAAACATGCACAAAATGTTTGTAAATTGATCGAAAATTTTGACATATTATTTAATTATACCTGAACTGTGAAAGTTTTTCAATTTGACATAAATGACCCAAGTATGATATTTAAAGTATGTCAAGGTAATTTCTATTCAAAAACGTTGTTTTGTTTATCAATTGTAGCCATCATCTCAAATCAGTATAAGTTGTTTGAATGGTTTGACACATTTGACCCCTATGACCTTGAAAGTATGCAAAGGTCTTTTCTATTCACAAACTTTATTTGGCCCTTTCCAAGGCTACCAACAAATAATTTTCTCTATGCCTTTCAGTATTTCAGTATTTAGTCCAAGGGCCTTAACTCTGTAAAAAAAAACCATTTAACTGTAACCAAATTAGAACTTGACCTAGATATTCTCATGATGTACCTGTATACCAAATTTCAGTTCAATATATGTACACTCATTGCAGACAGACAGGTAGACAGACAGGCAGCAGGTAAACTAAAAGTCCCCTCCGGTAGGGGACTTATAAATGTCTATTCATGAAACTCCATGGGCTGAAACTTGTTGAGTACACATGTACTATTGTAACTTTCTAGTGTCACCTCTAGCATAACCTTGTTATTTTATATCTCATTCTTACATTGTCCTTTAATTTTGTTCTCCCTGCTGGAAACCTTTTCAAATCTGACCTTCAACCAAAAATGGAAGTATTTTGTTTTTGCTGCAATACAATTTTGATGCAATATCTAAATTATGACTAATCTTTTCTTTGAAGTACGTCAAAGAAAAGATGATGGCAACATGACTATTTATTTAAAATATGTTTCTTCTTTGTGTAGTCTTAGACAATATGAAATACACACTGACCTGTGACTATAGAAACATGAACCGTTCATCACTTTAAAGTGTGGCCAGCAATGCTGCATCATCTAATGTTAAAATCAAACATCTCAATTCCTCTGCTACATGAACATAACACCAGTCAATTCCACGGAAAACAAATTTCTTTCTAGATCTTTAAAAACTAATGAAATTGATCATTCTGCTGAAATGCAAGCTTCTGGAAACATCTGACATTAAACACTAGAATGATCGATCCAAATGCAAGATAATCTAACGGAAAAACAACAAAAAGAGGCTCGGAGAATAAAAATAGACAAGTTGAATATCCATGAATATAAAATGAAATGGATTAATGCTGGAACAGTATGTTTAAGTGCACCAGGTCGCTGCGTACGGGGTGCTGTCCTAATCTGTTTGTGGCAGCCAGTTCATGAAATTTGATACCTTACCATTAAAGTATTCAAAATTCTTAGTAAATTTTTATCAAATGATACGTTGGATTGAAATCGTTTGATTGGTATCGCTTTACATCCTGTTCCTGAGCGTTTGGATCGTGGCTACATGCAATAATGATTTTCATTTGGTGTTGAAACAGGAAAAGGCGTGTATAGTACTCTGGAGATTCTAGGAAACATTTATTTCATACAAAACATTTATGTACAGGGAGGAATGGCAATTGGTTCCAATATTAGCAGTGAAAATTATAAATTTTAAACTGATTACCATCTGTATATTATATATATGAATACCTCTGAATCAATAGAATTATATATATACCACTAGTCACTACAGTTTTAGTTAAACTTGAAAAGTCTGGACAAGTGAAGCATTGAATTCTGAACTCAAACAGGTCTGTGTATCAGGATAGGTCCGACACTATATCAAGTACTAGCTGCCCTCACCTTCAATATGACAGGGAAATCTACATAATCATTATTAACTATATATAGTTACCAGGGATATCTACATAGCAATATTAATTAGTTACCAGGGATATCTGAATTAGCAATATTAATTAGTTACCAGGGATATCTTAATTAGCAATATTAATTAGTTATCAGGGAAATCTACATAATCAATATTAATTAGTTACCAGGGATATCTACATTAGCAATATTAATTAGTTACCAGGGATATCTGCATTAGCAATATTAATTAGTTACCAGGGATATCTACATAGCAATATTAATTAGTTACCAGGGATATCTGAATTAGCAATATTAATTAGTTATCAGGGGAATCTTCGATAACAATATTAATTAGTTATCAGGGAAATCTACATAATCAATATTAATTAGTTACCAGGGAAATCTACATTAGCAATATTAATTAGTTATCAGGGAAATCTTCGTTAACAATATTAATTAGTTATCAGGGAAATCTACATAATCAATATTAATTAGTTACCAGGGAAATCTACATTAGCAATATTAATTAGTTATCAGGGAAATCTTCGTTAACAATATTAATTAGTTATCAGGGAAATCTTCGATAACAATATTAATTAGGTATCAGGGAAATCTTCGATAACAATATTAATTAGGTATCAGGGAAATCTATATAATCAATATCAATTAGTTACCAGGGAAATCTTCATTAGCAATATTAATTAGTTATCATGGAAATCTTCATTAGCAATATTAATTAGTTACCAGGGAAATCTTCTGTATCAATATTAATTAGTTACCAGGGAAATCTTCATTAGCAATATTAATTAGTTATTAGGGATATCTGCATAGCAATATTAATTAGTTACCAGTGATATTTACATTAGCAATATTAATTAGTTACCAGGGATACCAGGGATATCTGCATTAGCAATATTAATCAGTTACCAGGTATCTATACACAGGAGTTCTACAAAATGTATACATGTTATGTAAATGATACATATGTACATTTTTGTATGTGTGCATGGTTAGTAGAACATACATATATATTGCACCATAGAATTGTACATCAGATCCTATAGATTACTAGACAGATGATTTCAGGTGTGAGGAAATACTCCACTATCCACCTAGTACTCCACTCAACCATCTGTTCCCTGGTGTTTATGTGGATGAAGATGTTGCGGTTTGGTATCCCCTCCTCCCTCTCTATACATGTACACCAGGCTCCCTGCGTGAGCCTGGCCCAGCCTCCGCAGTCAAGTCTATCTAGATGCAGTGTTATGGTAGGGAGCATAGACATCAGAGTAAACTCTAAAGTATTTTTATCTCCAATTATCTCACCCGACTGAATCTGGTATCTCTGGCGTTAATCTTCCTCCAACATCAATATTTGATGAGCTACAGTTGGACTAATCTTTTCTGTATAAACAACATGCATTGGGAGTGAAGGATTGCGCCTGCCCTCCAGGACCCTGGTACTGCCACATCATTGACTGCTAGCTACATGCATGGGCAGAGTGGCAAACCCTGTGGTTGTATTAATTGGTTAGCCTCTGGTGATAATTAAACACCATCATATAGGTGTAGAGATGTAGAATAATTGATGGAGACTTGACAGAAGAGTTGTCCTTGAGAGTGCTATATACCACACACCTGCTGATAATACACTTCTCTACACAGGTCGCCATGTTCAAAACTTAAAGAAGCCAATTGAAGCTGGTTCTAGCTTGGAACTTTGGCTAACAAAATTCTGGAAAAATCTAGAAGTTTGTATATTTTGGCATCAACATGTTTTGAGAACTCATTTCATACTATCTACAAATCTAAAAATAAACAAAACCAACCAAACCAAAATATTCTGATTTTAACTGTTTTAGACTTGACTTCAAGGTCAAAAAGAGTTCATGTAACTTTTGGTTAGCTGTGGGGTTTAAATAAAAACAGGCATGAGTGTCTTATGGTGTCTCAGATGACCAGTTCTACACTGTATAGTGATTCTACACACTATAATAATTCTATACATTGTATAAGGATTCTATACACTGTATAAGGATTATATACACTGTATAAGGATTCTATACACTGTATAAGGATTCTATACATTGTATAAGGATTCTATACACTGTATAAGGATTCTGTACACTGTATAGGGATTCTAAACATTGTATAAGGATTCTATACATTGTACAAGGATTCTATACATTGTATAAGGATTCTATACATTGTATAAGGATTCTATACACTGTAGAAGGATTCTATACACTGTATAAGGATTCTATACACTGTATAAGGATTCTATACATTGTAAAAGGATTCTATATACTTTATAAGGATCCTATACATTGTATAAGGATTCTATACACTGTATAATGATTCTATACACAGATTCTATACACTGTATAAGGATTCTATACACTGTAGAAGGATTCTATACACTGTATAAGGATTCAATACTCTGTATAAGGATTCTATATCTACACTGTATAAGGATTCTATACCCTGTATAAGGATTCTATACACTGCAGGGCATTCAACCATAACCTGTTGATGTTGTTGACTACCTTTTAACACTATGTAGTATGACCTTAACATGACCTTATGCAACTGACCTTGATATTGTGGAGAAACAGTAAGATGCAATATCAATTGTGATAACCAATACAGACAAATGTCAAGGTCAAAGCCAGATTGTCTCAGAGCTCTTTTGAACTTGAATCAGTAAATTTGATACACAGCAATTAATAAAAGATATGGTACAAATTTTGATTGACTCTATAACACTATTTGTTTTTATTGCTATTGCAACTTGATTATAATTGTTTTAACAGGCATAAGAATGACCTATATACTCATATATGTGTAAATATAACCCGATACCACAAAATTTCAACCTCTCACTATATGCCAATTAAGCCTGTCAATTTTTGGCAGGGAACTCGAAACCTGATAATTTGACCTTGGTTCAATGACATACTCCCAAGACAAATGACCTCCACCAGTTCATGTGTCTAGCATAATTAAAGGTCATCTTTTGTTGAACATATTGATTTCTGTAGCTGTTCCCAAAGTTCCAACATAACCAATGTGTGTATATATATATGCATTGATACAACATCAGGTTATTTTGACATTTATTGAAACATCTGATTTTAGGAAGAATCGGGTACTTGGCAAATTCAATAAAACTTCCACAGACTCAGTGGCACAGAGGCTGCTGTAGAAAATCTCACACTCTGACACTATCATAACTCAATCGTTTTGTCTCAATAGTTTTGTGATAAGCCCGGGGTGTCAATTACATCATTCTGTCACCACAGTAAAACAAGTCAGCAAGGCAGTGTCTGTTGGTATTATTTCATTTATCTGCCAATAAGGCCTGATGTGTGTCATTCCAGAATTCTAGCTCACATAAACTATTGATGATGAGTAGAAAATAATTCCAACAAATTCATATTCTCTTTTTCATTTTTAGAAAATATGATCATTATGGTACGATTTATATGTGTAAACATTATCTGGATAGTGACAGTGTCATAACACACAGAGAAAATTAACACCTTATGTGCAGCTGATGTACTGCCTGATACATAAAACATGACCAAACTTCCATCATTGTCGTTTTTGAGCTTTGGGTCACAGCGGTTTCGATTGCACCTGGCTGCTTTGGGTGAATCTTGCTAAAACTGTCTATTATCACGGATAGGTGATATAACGTATTGGTGTACATACCTTTACAATCTTTAGAGCCACTTAACTTCAGGACAGCTGTGCAACTGGCACGTGCACCGTACTTGTGAAGGTAAATCCAGATTTAAGGTATTGAAGTTGGAACTATTGATTTAGGTCAATCCCTCACACAAATTAGGTCCATAATTAGTTCACCAAAGTCCGAACACAGAAGATGGAGTTTGTTACTCCAAGCCAACCTGTGTACAAACTGAGGGAGTTACCTTGAGAGCAGGCTCCTCATCTACTCTAGGTTTGTAGCCATCAAACGCTATCAGAAGTAATGCTCCCCAGCCTGGCGGTGTGCTTCTCCCTCCATTTGGTATATCCTGTTAAATGTGGTAAGATTGAGAGTACGATAGTAACACGACCACTCTATGGGATCGGGCACTCACTGAGCGTAAACTTTAGAGTGCGCGAGCTGATGCCGCTTGGTGAGGTGCTGGAAACACTAATACACATCACAGGGACCTGAGAATTTGTTACAGCTAGTTGTGGTCATAAACTAAGCTGTTAAAGAGTAATTTTACACTTTTGGGGGATTACCCTAAACACTCTATTTTAGGTCCAAAACTAGCTGTAACAAATTCTCAGGTCCCTGTGTTCAGGAGTATAGGAAATTGATCTAAATCCTCCAAAAGAGTGTAAAATTACTCTTAACACCTTAGTTTAGATATATAGGTCCCTGTGGTACACATCATAGTCTGCTGTAAAGGGAAGGAGCAAATGTGCTGTGATATCATTGCATTGTGTGTCTCGCCTCATCAAAGTATTTTCTTAATAAATTGTATTGCACAAGAAATTGCGCTTGAATCATGTTGTGCAACCAGCAACCAAGATTTAGATTATTAAGCCGATATACTACAGCACAGGTGGTACAGCTAGCTATATAGTATAGTTTGGGACTTAAACTCAGGTGATACATTTTACTCTTTTGGGCGTTTAAATGAATTTTCGATGAAAATGCACCCCCAATGACATACACTAAGATGCTAAGAGTAATTTTACTCTTTTAAGAGGTTAATAACAATTTTCGATAAAAATTCACCCCGAATGGTATAAACTCCCCAATAATCACTAAGAGTGTTTTTTTTTTTAATCGAAAATTGATCTTAACCCCTAAAAGTGTTTAATTAATCTAAACACCCTAAAATAGGTCCAAATATAGCTTTAACAAATTCTCAGGTAACTGGTTATAATCTAACCAATCAGGACAAAGCGGAAATGTGTATCAGCGCGAGAATATGCCTTGTCACGCAGACATAATTAATGGTGAATGGTCCACACTGCGTCAATTATCAAGTACCCCTGTTCATAATTGTACTTCACTTTAAGGCGTGTTTATTGGCAATTTTTTCATGCATTTCAAAGATTTACCTACATGTTTTGGCTTAATGTTTTAACCAAATGCATACATAATATATTGAAATGATTCCATGACGATCCCCAGTTCATCCATAAATCTGTACATACTTTGGGAGTTACATCCCGAAATAAAATTGTAATGTTATAACAAGAGAACTGAGAAAATCTTCACCAGCTAACACATCGCGTGGCGTTTAACACACGTTAACCAACCAAATAACAATAAAAGTTGAAACTCAAAGGCACCATGAAGCCGAGCTCTTTATCAACACACAGATCCTATTATCGCACCGTATTCATGAAAACTTCGCTAATATATCGTGCACCAGACAACCACGGGCAATAGCTTTGAACCAGAGTCTCTAAACCGAATCAACTACCGCCATTGAACTCATTGTCTTATATGAAAAGCAATGGACGGGGCAAATTAAATAGGTGAAGTATTATTTTATCAAGAGAAAACTATTTGTTTCTAATCTTAAACAAACATTGTCCAAATAAATCAAATATATTCACGATTTATTGTCTTGAAAAGCACCGATGGAATATCAGCATGCACATTGCTTACAATTTAGCCCGAATTTCCTCTGGTCCTAACACCAGACTTCGACATTTTGACAGAAAGATGTCTGGTAACCTAAACCAGATTATGATGTCGGGAAATGAGGAACTCGGGATGTCACTGACCAAGTGAAATAGACACGTTTCTCTATATGCAACGCATCATGAAGTCCGTGGAATAAAAAAAAAACGCCATTCGCTGGCATCAGAAGCTCTGGCCATGTTAATTAGTTTCTATACAATTGTATTGCCAATTTCATTTGTTTTATGTCCCCGCCATTGAACTGGGAGGGGTGTATAGTGTTGCACCTAAACGTTCGTCCCGTCAACATTCTAGGTAAACATTTAATAACTTCATTCTTTAACATATTTTCGTCAAACTAAGTACAAAAGCCAAGGGTACGAGTAAACTTCGGACTTCACTTTATATAAGGGTTCAAGGTCAAGGCCAAGGTCATGATTGCTATATATAGAAAATCATCATGCGGCAGCTTGGACATTCATATCTTACTGTACATAAATGTTTTTGTTTGTGAAACCACCAAAATGGTTTACACACGAGTTCTATAACTGTGACTACATTTTTTTAAAATTTTTAAACAGTACATGCTTACAGTCCTCTGTTTGGAAGTTCTATAGACAATACGGGACATCTAAAATCCACACAACTGTATCAAGCGTACGTGATCAACCTGGCAAGATGAAGCAAGTAACAATCACTGTTGACGTTATCGCACGGAGGATGCACTTGAGCTCATCTTTTCGTCCAAATTTAATGTTATAAGTCTCAGTGAAATAGGTCCTTGATTATCTACCTGACGTCAGTGAATGTAAAAACAGATATTATCAAGTGTTTAGACCACACCACTCTGTCAAACATCATTTCTCCTCCTCAATATTCATCTTTTCTTGTTGTCTGAAAATTTCTTTATACTCAGGGAGCCACATTTATTTGTAAGGACAAAATATGTAGTCATGAAAGTCTGTCCTGTTGTTGGATAGAGATCTGGATCGAAACATTGAACTTCTTACTGCAGTGATTCATTTTTACGAAAACTGATTTTCGAAATCTTGTTTAGGACAATAGATGAGATTGCGATTGTCTCCCCTTGCGTAGAGAAACAATTGATGTAGCTTCTGCAATGCCATCGTCGGAAACCCACGGTACACTTTTGTTGCGTTTGCATACGTCAGAGAAGTGTACCGTGGTTTTCCGACGATGCTGCAAAAAACTTCAAGGTCTTTTCTATCTTTCTAGGATTTCGTGTTCCATTCTATACAAGATACAAACGTTGAAACACTCCTTGTGAATATTCACTTCTAGATCGACCCCAGCTCCAGAATTAAACTGTACACATTGATACTAATATATCAAGAAAATGACCACTTACATGTCTTAAGTTCTAAACTAAGGGAGGATACGCTAGAAGTAATACGAAGTAATAAGAAGCCAATCTAATTCACTTCTATTTTCAATGCATTCGTTTTTCATTTTGATGCTGCGCATCAATAATTTAGAAACAGTACTAGTGGTAAGACTTATGGTTGTGATAGAAAGGTGACGAATTGGACCCGGACCCAGAGGTTTTGTTTTTGCAATTCTTGTAATGGAAATGACTTATTACATATGTAAATACAATGTATATATATATAATGCACATGATTTTTTTTTTCATAACAATGCAATATTATAATTATATCGTATTTTGAACATACTCTTTAACTAATTCAAGTGGTGGTCATTTTGCAAATCAAAATCAACCAAGACATGCCTCACCAAGAGATTTGGTAATGAGGTCAAGGTGAATGTATCAAACAGACCTCACGTCATATACTGACCAGAAGGTGTCACTGACCCAGATATCGTCTTGAGTGGCGTGTGATCCGCCCTCCTCCCCCCCCCCCCCCCCCCCCCCCCCGACACCCGTCTCGTTCTGTCATCGTTTACACGTATATCGGGTCCAGGGAATACGTTTTCTTTGAGCATTATGTGGGCAGTGATAACTACCATGTATTTAAGAGCTGTAGTCATTAGGACGAGCTGTATGCTAGTTCCCTGTCGTAAAACATCACACCGCAGCCACAATATCACCAAATTACGTCACTGCGTCCCAGGCAACAAAAAAAATGCCAAGATCATGCAGACGGATGGAAGTCTTCACTCCATAAAATTATATTCTTCTTCTTAATAAATTGACTTTAAATTGATATTATCCCTCATACAGCCAAATCTTAAAAAAAAGATACTCCGTTCATTGCCTGACACAGACAAATCTTGAGAATATGATATCGTTTAAAATAAAGGTATTGATCCTCGTCTGCTTGCGTAGTTTTCTACCAATTGCGCCATTGCTCTTATTAAATTGAAACACGTTTTCTTCTAAAAACTAGAGTTTGATAAGCTTCCATAGAATTATTTCATAGCTGATGGGAGAACGAAAACATCTTCGTCATTTTGGGCGTGACTTCCGATGTGCTCGTTAACGATAAACTTTAGGTCAAGGTCATTGTATCGCCGTGTATGATACTTCCGTGAAAATGTATCGTTTTTTTTTTCTCTCAAATTTTGACAAGAAAATTTCCCGTTTATAATTTTCTTTTGATAAGATACCCATATCTTCGGCCATTGGAATGTATATTTTATTTAGGCGGAATGCAATGCAGAACGGAAATGCCACGGTGATGACATTTGGGCGTTCCTCGGATTATTTTTCGATAGTGTAGAAATTAAGAAAGTAAGCACTAACATCTATATGTATTGAACATCGAAAAAACTTTCCGCTTGTAAATACCACTTTCTTAACTGTAGGCGATATTACCCTATCGTTCTCCTGGAATACCTCAGATAACTTCTACAAAACAGGGTATCTCTCATATATTTTATGTTTCAGAGGTCACAAAGTCACTATGTTGACCAGTGATCGTTGTCTTAAGCAGTTTGTACTCGCGTATCTCTAACATGGTGGTGCGTGTCAAAGACTAGTCAGTCTCGTCACAAGCTAATTCAATTAGTCATCAGCCCTTATGACATTCATAACCAATACTTTAAGACACAGTCTACTTCTTGGCGTACTTCCACTGGAAGAAGTAAATATTCTGAAAATTTGCATACAATTCTGCTAAGCTGTAAGAACAATTGGACACCACAAGATGCCGGACCGGACAATCGGGTCAGCAAGTACATACTATGTAGCTAGTGTCCTGGTATTAATTACTGACCACTTAGCTGACCAACACAATCCCGTCGTTACCATGGAATGGTTTCCATTAGTATTTGGCACAACGTTTTCTTTTCCGGTTATGTTTCCATAAAATATAATTTGACCAGTGGTCGGCCAGACCTGTTATATAGCACTGTCGGGGGTCAATACATGTCCAGAGATTGCATGTGACCTCCATAAAACACATTTCAGATAATGATGGTCAAGAGGACGATGGCCTTGACCTTTGCCAAACCTTGCTGAATAATTGACCTGGTCATAGTAACGGCAAGTTTCGACCGCCATGGTGCCAATATTGGCGGACAGCAACGACTCATAGAATTATTTACAACAAAAACGCTTTATTGACTCCGATCGCGACAAAGGAAAGGTGTGTCTGTTGCCATATGGAGATGCAGGAAATGGACAGAATGGCGCCATATGACCTTCTGATGACCTTATGACAAAGGTTGAGCTCTACAGCTCCTTTCTGGTTCCGTGGTTTTGAAGTGACTTTGAAACTTGAAGTTAATCAGTGCTATAGATATTTGAGGAAGACTCTGTCGGACATGTTGTTTATTTTACAGTTCTGTTGTCAATATGGCAGTATTTACTGTTTTACACCCTATGACACCAAGCTACCGATAAATATCTGATTTCCTCGAAGAGGATTCGACCCTTTAATGCAATACTTCCTTCTAATCAACAACCATGCGTCTATCATTTACACATAGATCTAGGCAATTGACGTGGGGGCTTCATCTGAATCATTATGAAACATTGTGTATTGTTTCACAAGTAATCCACACTGTTTCTGATTACGTGTGTGATAACGTAGTCGTAGAACCTTGTGACGTCCTACACAGAAAGGTCTGTGTTATTTTTTGCAATATACACCCAACGGAGTACTCAACGATACAGTGCTAACGATTCACTGGCTAGTCAGATGACGTCACAACCTTATACGTTATATTGAGGATAGAAGTTTGAACGTCTTTACGGTGTTGAATATAAACATTTATACTTTATTCATTTTAAAGTAATTTCATTCATGACGCAATTAATGCTTCATTGAGCAATTGGTATATGTACTTCATTTTTCAAATTATTCAAAATGTTTGCTGAAACGTTGCACAAAGCGAGTTTAACATAATTATAAGGTAGCCAATTTCGCCGAATGAGCATCATCCGTCCCGGTCATAAAGCGTGCTCCGATATATATCAAACACAAGACATAAGCTATTCCCAGTGTGGATATACCCCAATCAAAGTCGAGAAACACTTGTCGAAGTCGCAATGCGTGTTTTGACGGTGCTAGCTGTTTTATTGGTTGAAATTCAGAAGCACGTTTCTGTTTGTTGGCACTAGAAAAATATTTACAATATTATAACATAGATCATGTATTTGTTTATAAAAGGCAGAAAAAAAACAGGATTTTTCTCACTTTTGACGTAGTTTTACGCCCTAGCATCTATTTTGCGTTGTAAACAGACATCACCGTTTACACTATGCTGTGTGGTTGATAACGCAGAAACATACATGTCGGTATCTACGATATGTATTCACACATCTGTACTCCCCAATAATCGGGAGTTCAAGGTCAGGTGGAGCATTCCTGGAACGTGTCCAGAGACAAAACAACAGATGGTTGCTACCGGGTACAGTAGTCAAATCACTACTCGTAACAAACCCCTAACTCTGTCAAATCACTACTCGTAACAACCCCTAACTCTGTCAAATCTGTCAAATCACTATTCGTAACAAACCCCTAACTCTGTCAAATCACTACTCGTAACAAACCCCTTACTCTGTCAAATCACTACTCGTAACAAACCCCTTACTCTGTCAAATCACTACTCGTAATAAATAACAAACCCCTAACTCTGTCAAATCATTACTCATAACAAACCCCTTACTCTGTCAAATCACTAATCGTAATTAATAACAAACCCCTATAACTCTGTCAAATCACTACTCGTAACAAACCCCTAACTCTGTCAAATCACTACTCGTAATTAATAACAAACCCCTACCTCTGTCAAATCACTACTCGTAATTAATAACAAACCCCTAACTCTGTCAAATCACTACTCGTAACAAACCCCTTACTCTGTCAAATCACTACTCCTAACAAACCCCTAACTCTGTCAAATCACTTCTCCTAACAAACCCCTAACTCTGTCAAATCATTACTCCTAACAAACCCCTAACTCTGTCAAATCACTACTCGTAACAAACCCCTAACTCTGTCAAATCACTACTCGTAACAACCCATAACTCTGTCAAATCACTACTCGTAACAAACCTTTAACTCTGTCAAATCATTATACTCGTATATACTCGTAACAAAAACCCCAAACTCGGTCAAATCACTACGTTTACTCGTAACAACCCCTAACTCTATCAAATCACTACTCGTAACAAACCTTTAACTCTGTCAAATCACTACTCGTAACAAACCCCTTACTCTGTCAAGTCACTACTCGTAATTAATAACAAACCCCTAACTCTGTCAAATCACTACTCGTAATTAATAACAAACCCCTAACTCTGTCAAATCACTACTCGTAACAAACCCCTTACTCTGTCAAATCACTACTCGTAACAAACCCCTAACTCTGTCAAATCACTACTCGTAATTAATAACAAACCCCTAACTCTGTCAAATCACTACTCGTAACAAACCCCTTACTCTGTCAAATCACTACTCGTAACAAACCCCTAACTCTGTCAAATCACTACTCGTAACAAACCCCTAACTCTGTCAAATCACTACTCGTAATTAATAACAAACCCCTATAACTCTGTCAAATCACTAATCGTAACAAACCCCTAACTCTGTCAAATCACTACTCGTAATTAATAACAAACCCCTAACTCTGTCAAATCACTACTCGTAATTAATAACAAACCCCTAACTCTGTCAAATCACTACTCGTAACAAACCCCTTACTCTGTCAAATCACTACTCGTAACAAACCCCTAACTCTGTCAAATCACTACTCGTAACAAACCCCTAACTCTGTCAAATCACTACTCGTAATTAATAACAAACCCCTAACTCTGTCAAATCACTACTCGTAACAAACCCCTTACTCTGTCAAATCACTACTCCTAACAAACCCCTAACTCTGTCAAATCACTACTCCTAACAAACCCCTAACTCTGTCAAATCACTACTCGTAACAAACCCCTAACTCAGTCAAATCACTACTCGTAACAAACCCCTAACTCTGTCAAATCACTACTCGTAACAAACCTTTAACTCTGTCAAATCACTACTCGTAACAAACCCCTAACTCTGTCAAATCACTACTCGTAACAAACCCCTAACTCAGTCAAATCACTACTCGTAACAACCCCTAACTCTGTCAAATCACTACTCGTAACAAACCTTTAACTCTGTCAAATCATTATGCTCGTAACAAAAACCCCAAACTCGGTCAAATCACTACGTTTACTCGTAACAACCCCTAACTCTGTCAAATCACTACTCGTAACAAACCTTTAACTCTGTCAAATCATTATACTCGTAACAAACCCCAAACTCGGTCAAATCACTACGTTTACTCGTAACAACCCCTAAATCTGTCAAATCACTACTCGTAACAAACCTTTAACTCTGTCAAATCATTATACTCGTAACAAACCTCAAACTCTGTCAAATCACTACTCGTAACAAACCTCAAACTCTGTCAAATCAATACTCGTTACAACCCCTTACTCTTTCAAATCACTACTCGTAACAAACCCCCAACTCTGTCAAATCACTACTCGTAGCAAATCCAATCGTCGGTGAAAAAACCCCTAACTCAATATTTATCACATATTCGACAAACATGTTGTACGTATATTGGTAACGCATACGCTCTAAAAAGAGGTTACAACTTTGACACTTTATTAAAATAAAAACACGTCTCATGTTTCAAAGGAAGAAGTTACGACGGGTCAGTTGTCGTACTAAGTTACCGTTATACCGTTATAACACGAACTTATTATAGATACCCTTAGTTTATGCCTTTCAAACACGTGCACTATGCCATACAGCGGTCTGAACAGGGCGGCGTTTCCAATGGCCGTAGTCTGGTTCCCGGACCCGTTTCCGTTGAAAACTCCTACAGAAACGGGTCAGGGAACCAGACTACAATGGCCGCACGCATAGTGAATCAGCCAATTTTTATAGATCAGTTACTAAGGAGATCGGTTACTATGAAATCAGATCACGATGACGTTGTCTAACCCCTCGGGCTATTTCAAGAATGATGGTCTCCAGCCTTTCTCGTTCCTTCTGTGAATAAAAAATAAGCATGATGAAATATTATCATTTGGCCGAATTTCCTCTCATTTTGTTTGTTTATGATTGTCGTCTTATGGTGTTTACTCGTCGTTATTGGTCTTTTGTCGAATTTTATTACTTTGGCCATGCACGGGGACCTGAGAATTTATTACAGCTAATTTTGTACCTAAATTAAGATTAAGATGTTAAGAGTAATTTTACACTTAGGGGTGGGGATCAATTTTTGACAAAAATGGCCTCTTACTAGTCATAAAGGCATAAACCTCTCCAAAAGTGTAAAAATGTTCTGAACACCTAATTTGGGTCCAAAACCACAGGGAACTGAGAATTTGTTACAGCCAGTAGGGTGTTTCGAGTAATTTTACATATTTGGGGGGGGGGGGGGGGTGTTCAGATCAATTTTCGATAAAAATGCCCCCTCAATGGTCATAAATAGGTTTTATGATCATTGAGGGGGCGATTTTATCGCAAATTGACCTTAACCCCCCCCCCCCCCAAATGTGTAAAATTACTCTAAACACCCTATTAGCCCCCCCACCCCCCAACACAAATGTGTAAAAATACTGTAAACACCTAAGTTTAGGCCCAAACATAGCTGTAACAAATTCTCAGGTCCCTGTGATACTAACTGTGTGATATGGCGTACATGCTTACACTTGAATCATAACATGGTGTATTATGGCAATGACCTCAATCTGATCCAACTTAAGCAAGTGTCCTAATTCCTATTTGGACAAGGTCAAAGCCCGGATATGACTACAGTATGTTGACATCATATTTTTATATAAACCTTCCTGTGATCATGGGACTCCATTGTCACGTGATGGGCGTCACTAGAAATACGAGGTAGAAATACTGATCCCGCCAACCGCTGCATTGTGATTACTTCCGGTTCGCGCATTCGACTGTCCGTTCACGTGTAAGATGTATGCTACATGTCCTTCATGTGCAGGATGCGTACGCTTAAATAGCATACACATAATCAGAAAATAGTTCTTAACCTCTATCAACTTATCTTGAAGTTTTTTTGTTTCAAGAATCATGTCAAAAGCATGCCAGCAAACTTTTAAACTAGTTTATGCCCTTTGTGTAACATTTCTACTAAATTGTCTCTCCACTACGAACACTTGTAATACAGTTTCCATCTTTGATATTTAGCTATTCTATTTCTGTAATTGTCAATTTTTCGCTTTTAAGGTTATATTGACTCTCGCTTCGTAATTGAGCACCCTTCTGAAGTGAGAGCTCCATCTGGCGGCTTTAGTATACTCTTACTTCTAAAGCAAGCGCCTTTTTGCGGCCTTCGTGTTTTCTCACTTCTACAGTTAACGCCCCTTTGGCGTATTAAGTCTCCTCTCATTTATATTTATATAGTAAGCACCACTTTTGCGTCCTTTGTATGCTCTCACTGTGATATAAGCGACCCATTCTGCTAAGGCCTTAGTCTACTCTCACTTATAAAGTAAGTGCAAAACTGCCTCGCAAGGTCTTAAAGCATCGCCGGAAACCAAATTTCGATTGTACCAGAGCGTATCGATAGAAACATAGTAAAATTTACTCTCTAGCACCAGTAAGATATCCGTTTATGTATGGTACAGGAATGGAAAAACACCACATTCACTCAAAGTTTCGAACCTGGGACCTCCAAACTCTAGATGAACGCTCAAAACCAAGTGAGTTATCGTCTCCGGTGATTGCTCAAGGGCAGTTCCGCTACCGCTTCCGTTAACTAAGAAACGAGAGTCCTTTCAGCCCAAGTTTACTTATGGCCCTATTTTGACACATAAATGTCTGTCAGGTATGGTCTCGGTGACAGAGGAAACTCGGACTATAGGCATTCAATCACCTCTTGAAGGTTATGTTAGTTGGACGTCAAATGTTCCAGGAAAGGAATTAAACATCGGTCAAGCTACCTGGTCACCGATATCCATTTTCTGTGAACAATATTACGATCGTTTAATTACGAAATCCAACCACTTCTACTCAATGGTATGTTGACATAGTGTGGAATTGTTTTGTGAAAGAGATACAAAGATATTGATAAGATACCCCTTACTAGTTACACTGTAACATGCAGTACTGCATGTTTCCTCAGAGTACAAAACTGTGTATACGCGGAATAGCAACAAAGCACGTGTATATATAAGTACAAAAAACACTTAGAATTTTGATTTTAGAAGATATTTTTCTTTCTAAAAGATTAGAGCTAAGAACCATCAGTAAAGCATACGGCATTTCAGTTCCAAGGAAAAGCACTTGACTTCCACATCCCATCAGTGGTCCCCGCTCATAGATCATTGTGGTAGAAAAATCGTGATTCTGGTAATGAACTAATTACAGGTTCATTACGTGCACTGAAACACCTGTACGTTATGGTTATTATAAACGTAATTAGGCTTGAAGCAGCAGGTGGCAGCTGATCAAAGTGTGCAACAACGATATAGCTTACTTCTCGAGGAATATAGATATGCAACAACTTGATGAAATAAGTTTACGATTTCTATCTTAGAATATGTAATTCAAGTAAATGTATGCAAAACAGCTAGAATTTGTAATTCAAGTAAATGTATAAATGTATGCAAAACAGCGATTATGCAATATGTCAACACATGAGAATATTTCTGATTTTGTGACAGCTGTCATGATATTAGCCGTGGGATCTGACTTCCGGTCATGTTTATCTCGATATCATCACCCTTTACTTGATGTATTCCCCATATTAATGACGTGTTCCAATTTTCTGATTCATCATCTTGATAATAGTAATATAAAAAAACAAACCCCGTTACCATGACAACAAAGTTCAAATTTCAATACGGACCAGTGTAACTACATGTACCACGCGTACGACGGACGATGATTCGCTATCTGTGCTCATTTCCGGTCCCGGAAATAAACACAGATAGTCATTATCGTCAAACTGTAAAAATAGATAATATTTATGGTTAAAAGTCTGGACCTTTTTGAAATTATCTTCGAAGAAATAATTCAAATCACAGAATGATCATATAAACAAAAATTGAATAATTCCTCAAAGTTCCATTATCGTTTTACATGCTATTCGTTACACTGTCTATCAACGGAGACTTTAGGATCATATTCGTCCTTGCCGTTCTGACAGTTACGCTTTTGACAAATGAACAGGTGTGTCTGACAGCGGTGTGTTGATTAAGGCACCAAACGAGTGGTTTTATCCGGAAACAGGGTTTCCAGAGGGATCTTGCCGCTCCTCTAAATAAAATGGCAATTATAGTCTTTAACTGTCAAATCGAATATGGTTGGTTGTCAGCAATCTTCTTTTACTGGTCAGTCTCAAAATCAAAAAGACAACTATGGACCAAGTAGAACCTACATGATTTAATTTGAGAAAGACAGTCTGTCAGCCATTTTGTTTTACTGATCAGTCCCAAAATCAAAATGTGACAAAAAGGGCGCAGTACCAAACATGATTGAGACAGATCCATAATGGTGGTACCTAAAGGGGGGGGGGGGGGGGGGGGTAGTACCTGGTGGTGATGGTGGTACCTGGGGGTGATGGTGTTACCTAGTGGTGATGGTGGTACCTACTGGTGGTTGTGGTCCCTAGTGGCGATAGTGGTGCCTGGTGGTAGTGATTATGGTACCTTGAAGTGATGGTGGTACCTAATGGTGATAATGGTACCTGGTGGTGGTCGCTGTGGTACCTGCTGGGTATGACAGTACAGTACCTAATAGATAGCTAATGTGCTATTGTTTTGATATTTTGAAGTTTGAAACAAAATCAATAAACGTTAAGCCCTAGCCCACTGTGTATGATAATTATAGCTGGGAATAAAGACATTTGATGTCTCAATAAACACATCACAGCCAGAATTCCACAAAGAATTTTTATTTTATATTCGATTCCTCGGCGGCATCACCAACGTATTACGTAATTATGGCAGGATAACTTCTTAAGTATCGAAATTGTTAAGGTGGGATTTCCAATGTAGTTTTTGCGAGAAATAACCCTACCAAATTCGGCTGGCATTCATTTATCCTATGCATGCCATGGAATTGTTGACTTCATCATCAAAATCAAAGCATTGAACTATGACTATTGACTATGAAAGCCATCTAAAATCCGTTCAATACTTATATTTACCATTTCATATTCATCTCATAAACATTTCAATGTCACTTTTTATATTTCAAAATTCAGACCGAATGTGTGTAACAGCCATCGCCCAGGGACGGTCAGTGGTTTCCAACGCAACAATTATGACGTCATAATAATGAAGACGTCAAAAAGTATTCAATATCATTCATAGCCTAATGAATGCCAACTGAAGTCAGTATGGATATATAGTGACAATGTCATGCAATGGTAAATATAGCTTCATTACAGATGGTAAGAATTACAAGTGTTATTTACGGGAATTCATTATATTATGTATAACTCTACAAATTCAGGTGGCAATAATATGTTGACATCATCATTATCATGACGTCATACTTGTTACGTTGAATACCACTGACCCTCCTGTAGAGACAACAGTTTTATTCATTGAACAATCATGCACGATAAATACAGTATTTAAACTAAATGTAGGATAAAAAAGTGAAAATTCCAAAAAAGGTAAATACAAGTTTTGAACTGCTTCCGGTTGGCATTCTTAGGGAATGTGAATTTCAACTGAACAAAGGAAAATCATCCAACATAAAGCGCTCTAGAACATTGAATTTGTCTTTGTCCAGTTGACATTTAATGACATATTACCCATGAATGCCAACTGAAAGCAGTGCAATGCTGCTATAAGAAATTCCGGTAGACCAAGGGGCGCACGTGGTCTCAACCAGTAAAACAGGTGCAGGATCACGTGTTGCTCAGTAGGACTTGTTTTTCCAGTACCTTCTTAGAACACATTTTATTTCGTAAGTGTTTATTGAGAAAGTTGATATTCAAAATAAATCGCATAATACTTTTATCGTGTAAACAATAGGATATCACAGCAGGTCTAGGCTTTGTCTTTATAAATACATACCCATTTATTGCAATAGACGCACTGGTAATTCTGATCAGAATCGGCTGGCACATCTTATTTTGTCATTATACAACAGAATGATACTTTTTCCTGTCAGTCAAATGAATTTTTGTGTATCAGTTCGATAAGCAAACAGTTACATTGTGTTTAGAGACTCAAACTAACACAGATGTTGTTTTGAGGTGAAATTGTCTGATCTTATCGTAATATCATACATTAGTTATTGTATTTTTATTATGCAAAACTCTCTGGAGATCTCCTTGCGATCGAGCATCCTCTCTCTATGGTGTTTCGTCTGGTGTTGCCCTCGAAAGTTCCCCCTGGTGTTTCGTCCCGATATTTCCCTCGGAAGCTCCCCCGTTGCTTCCTTTGTGTGTTCCTCCTGGTGTTCCCATTGTGTGTTTCCCCTGGTGTTCCCTTCGGGAGTTCCCCCGGTGCTTTCCTTGTCTGTTCCCCTGATGTTCCCATTGTGTGTTTCCCCTGGTGTTCCCTTCGGGAGTTCCCCCAGGTGCTTTCCTTGTGTGTTCCCCTGATGTTCCCATTGTGTGTTTCCCCTGGTGTTCCCTTCGGGAGTTCCCCCAGGTGCTTTCCTTGTGTGTTCCCCTGATGTTCCTCTCGGAAGTTCCCCCTAGTGCTCCCCTTGTGTGTCCCCCTAGTGCTCCCCTCGTTTGTTGCCCTTGTGTTCCCCTTGATGTTCCCTTTGGGCGTTTCCCCTCGTTTGTCCCCCTGGTGTTCCCCTCGTTTGTTGCCCTTGTGTGTTCCCCCTGGTGTTCCCCTCGGAAGTCCCCCTGGTGCTCCCCGTTGTATTTACATTTGAATATTGTTTTACCATAGATTAGGTTATTTTAGCCTACTGATCGAGTTCTGGACGATATTGGCCAGACATATTTTTATGAAGTCCGTATCAAACTTATTTTCGCTTCAGTGATGACCCAGGTCAGTCAGTCTAAAAAGAAGAAAAAATACATATCCTGTATGTTGGTGTATGTTGGAAATTGATTTTTTCCAGCGTGTTTTGTCTATGACGTAGTATTCAGATATATCATATGAAGGAAATTATAGTTTACCTAAAACTGAGTGATTGTTCACGGCAGGCCAGTAAGGCTGGGGTACCGGGGGATTTTGATGATGTTAAATAATGGTTCTATATAGTCGTTGTCTGACGGTCTGCTCAGCCATAAATTCACTTTTCAATATCTTATTGGAATGAGCAGGAAATGACCGTCTAGATAAGAAAGAAGAAAGTAATTCCTTATGACAAATACAGTCTGTGTGTGCAAACAGTGTGTATACGTATATGTCCTTCAAGTATATCACTCAACGACATTCTATATCAACCAGAATTTAGTTTGCTGTATATATATTTTCCAACCTTTTCTATTTACACTTTTGTTCTTTGGTTTTCATCTGTTAAACAAATGGGTTTAAGCCTAAAGCAGTCATGCGAAATGAATTATTGTCCATGTTTTCGTCAGTTCGTCCGTTTGTACAAATGCCGAAACATGTATCTTGACCCCATCCGATTTTGAGTGCGATTCGTCAAGTCGAATGTCGGGGTCAATTTTAATAGAGTTATAATTCATTGTCCGATATAACCTACTGTACTGACGCGGTTGATTTTGTTTTTCGAAAGACAAAAGGCAACGTCGTTGTGGCTTAGGTTTTGTTCCGTGTATATATATAGTAACTCCAGTGTAAGTAAGCCGTTGATTATGGTTAAGTTCTGTTTAAAAGTTAATTTTCTTCTTTTACTGGATTAAAAAAATGATCCCGCGAAGCTTAATATTTGTAACAAAAATCCAAATGTGTCATTTTAGCGTATTTCATCAAGATCACTGTTCTGAAACATACATTTTTGGGCAATATTCTTGTCGTACACGTGTCATGTGTATACCTTCAGAACAATAAAAGACGTACATGTAATTGTTTGTGGTTGACGTAGACGAGAAAATAAAATCCCGTTGATTCTGGGAATAGTCCACTGGAACATAAAGTCGCTCTACTGAAGAGTTGGATTTTCTCCTTACACGAGAACAAATAATTCCATAGAGACACATTTTTTAATCAATGTCAAAATCGTTGCTATTGATAGCAAACGATTTTCTTTAAAAACCTTCCTGTAAGGAAACCCTTTCAAATATAGAATTAATGTAAGAAATGACAAATGTGAAACTTATCAGCACAGCACCTTCCCAATAAAAATCAATAATGTATCAACAACAAGCTTACTTTAGGGATCACAGGCACATGATAATTTGTTACAGCTAGTTTAGGTCCAAAACTAGCTGTAACAAGCCTATAGCCTTTGAGGGGGCATTTTTATCGAACATTTATCATTAATCCCTCAAAGGTTTAAAATTACTCTAAACACCTTAGTTAATGTCCAAAACTAACTGTAACAAATTTTCGGGTCCCTGTGTCAGGGATGTGTGTTGTCCCTGAAGTTCTCGTCTTTACGCTCCGATACCAAGAACAATAATACATTTCTTAACTTATTCACCCCCGGAGACACATTTGAAATCTTCCAATTCAAAAGTTTGAAGAGTTCTTTATGAAATTTTAGTGATGAATGAGTTTCGAACAAAAATGTAATGAGCGTTAATTATGGTAGACTGATAAGTAGACACGTACTTTTAAGCGTAAAAGGTTCGTGAAGCAAAAATGGTGAAACTAGTTTCGTGAAAATGTCCATTTCCTGAATAAAACTATATCAGCGAGTTGGTACTGTAAACCAGGGACGTATATATACGTCCCTGTGTAAATTATATTCAATACTATGATACTTTTACACATGTCGTTGAAAACACAGGGACCTGTGAATTTGTTACGGCTAGTTTTGGACCTTATAAAGGGGGTTTAGAGTAATTTTACACATTTGGGAGGTTAAGATCAATTTTCGATAAAAATGCCCCTCAATGGTCATAAAAGCTAGGGGGCATTTTTATCGGAAATTGATCTTAACCCCCCCAAAATGTGTAAAATTAATCTAAACACCCTATTTTAATTCCAAAACTAGCTGTAACAAATTCTCAGGTTCCTGTGGTTGAAAATAGACATGTGGAGTCCATCCTAGACCTTGTAGAGCGAAAACCATAGCATTGATTAAGACCGTAAGAGTAACTTCCCTTGATCATGAAGTGATCATGAATGCAAACAAAATCGACGTAAATGCATTATATAGGTAATACGAAAGTACATGTACCAGTTATAGCGTGTACAGACTGTTTAAAAATACAAACTTCAAACATGTAACGAAAATAACAGATATTCGATATGCTCACTGTAAAATGTCGTTGAAAGATCATGTTCGTTAAAACAGAGACGTTTGCATGTCTTATAACGTACTGTACATGTACAGTTCTGTTGGAACTCTTTTGTTTCGTGAGGTAATAAAATATGGCTGTGTAAACAAGAAGGAACTGGCATGGATCCGTGATTGCAGCCTGATTTTCTATGATAAAATGGCATCAGTCATATGCGATGTCATCGACAAGGACACAGTGCGATGTAATGGAACGGATTACATAGCCGAGGAGATACTGACATATCAGGACGAATGGTTCTGGATATATCTCGGCATCTATGTCGGCCTGGTGCTAATGGCTGGTACAGATAAGATATTAAACCTGACTAGTGGATATATATATATATATATATACGGGATATGATTAATATGATGTTCACAACAGATACACATATCTACAATAATATCAAATGTAGCACACTTTCACACTTGGCTATAACGTGACGTTAATAGTGGCCATTAACATGTAATTGAAGGGAACAATATACTAAAAATACAAATGTACATGTATATCATATGATATACATTGTAGGCCTATTGTCGACGAAACCAAAACTTAGTGACACAAAATAGTGTCTGATAATTATATATATCAATATATACAAGTCCACATTTATATATATATTATAGTTGTGTGCTCAAGTCTATAATGGCAAGCCGTTTGCGTTTTTACCCATTAAATACAGACATTTCAAATTTAGATAAACATATCTTTATTAATATAAAAAAATAAAAATATTTTTAATTCAAATAAAGAATCTGTAACTGATCTTTTATTCAAATAAAGATATCTGTAACTGAGAAAGAGATATATCTAATTAAAATAGAGATATCTTCATTTGAAATAGAGATATCTTTAATTAAAAAACATATCTTCATTTCAATAGGTAAAAACCCAAACAGCTTGCCATACACTGCACTAGCTCCTCATCACCCATCTCTCTGTTTGAATATCAGGAAACCTACGTAAAAATGAGATAATAGTGATCAGGAAGTAAATGTACCTAATACATGTACCTGGTACATGTAGTTGCAATAAGAACAGGATGGTTCATAACCTATTTGGAAAGACTGAACAATCTCAAAATATAAAAAAAAAGTCAACAAGGCTAAACTTTAAGTTAAGAAAGTACCAATTAAATAAAAATAAAATAAAAGACTTGGAGCATAAGCCCTCTAATTATAATCAGAGGCAAAGCAATAACCCTCTAACTGTAACATCAGAGGCAAAGTAATAACCCTCTAACTGTAACATCAGAGGCAAAGCAATAACCCTCGAACTGTAACATCAGAGGCAAAGTAATAACCCTCTAACTGTAACATCAGAGGCAAAGCAATAACCCTCTAACTGTAACATCAGAGGCAAAGCAATAACCCTCTAACTGTAACATCAGAGGCAAAGTAATAACCCTCTAACTGTAACATCAGAGGCAAAGCAATAACCCTCTAACTGTAACATCAGAGGCAAAGCAATAACCCTCTAACTGTAACATAAGAGGCAAAGTAATAACCCTCTAACTGTAACATCAGAGGCAAAGCAATAACCCTCTAACAAACATCTGAGACAGAGCAATAACCCTCTAGCTGTAACATCAGAGGCAAAGTAATAACCCTCTAACTGTAACATCACACACAATGCAATAACCCTCTAACTGTAACATCAGAGGCAAAAAAGAGGTGACCCTCTAACTGAACTACATGTATGAGAGGCAAATAAATATACCTCTAACTTTAATATTAGAGGTGAACTAATAACCTTTTAAAATTGTGTTATTAGACAATTGTAATACCTTTTAGGGGCTGCTGTGGGCAAATGGTTAAGGTGTACAAATTGTACCTACATTCTACCAATAGCTCTCCACCTCTGCCTTGCAAGTTTGAAACCCATGTGGGGCAGCTGCCAGGTACAGTTTGTAGATTGGTGGTTTTTCTCTGGGTACTCTGGCTTTCCTCCAACTCCAAAAACCTGGCACGTCCTTAAATGACTCTGGTTTTTAATAGGACCCAAAATAAACCAAACCAAAGTAATACCTTTGAGGGCATTATATGAACTGTTACTGCTGTCTATTCAAACAAATTAAATTGGTTTGTAGGATTGATGTCTGGTCTAACAATGGGACTTTTGTCACTGGACTTGATGAGTTTAAAAGTGATGAAGGATGGAGGAACGCCCATGGAAAGGAAACACGCTAAGAAGATTTTACCCCTCGTCTCACGCCATCATCTCTTACTTGTAACCCTGCTCTTGGCCAATGCTGCTGCTGTAGAATCGATGCCAATCTTCCTGGACAAGATTTCTGACCCAATCATAGCCATTGTTGTTTCTGTTACTGCTGTACTTATATTTGGGGAGTAAGTAGCACTATATAGCCCTACAGACACTCTGAACAAGTTCCATTTTTCAACAGATAAACAATTAAGATTATCCTGTATTAAATGTTTGAAGTTAATGAGGGCTGATCTGTTACCATTGGCAAATGCATCATAATTGATACAGGGTTCCAAGTTTGTCAAAATTTGAGTAAAAAAAGACCATAAATAGAGGTTTTATTGTACAGGGGTAATAGGAAAAATAAACTGTGCACTGAGACACCTGTAGATTTTAGCTCATTATTTACAGCTGATAATATGTGACAGTTTCTTGTTTCAGAGTAATCCCACAAGCTATATGTACGAGATACGGGTTAGCAATAGGAGCCACATTAGCTCCGTAAGTATTCATTGTACATGTCACTTAATTTTTGAAAATTCATTCAAACTTATTAAATAAAAAAAGTGACGGGGACTCTGTAAACTTTTACATTTTTCTTGCTCTTAGTGATAAGGGGAATTTGCCATTTCAACATGAATGTTAATATCCAAGTTCATAAACAAGTACATTCTTTCACAACAGACACTGTAGTTTCATAACTCCAACAGAGTCCATCTTGAACTTGTATATACACAGTGTCTTTTCTTTCTGACCAGGCTGGTGTACTTCCTAATGGCTATTTTCTACATCATTTCTTGGCCTCTGTCTAAGATCCTAGACTGTGTGTTGGGGAAGGACCACACCACATTTTATAGACGCGCCCAGCTCAAGGTCTTGGTCAACCTACATGGTCCAAATGGCTCGCGAACGGCTGTCCAGCCCGACGACTCGTCAGAAGAGCATCAGGGAGAACACCTTTCTATTGACGAAGTCCTCATCATACAGGTGAAAAAAACACTTTAGTACTCCATGAAACAATATTATAGAAGTGAGAAGAAATGTTTAATGAAGTTCTCATGAAACGAGAGAAATAGATTTTCCCTTTCAGGTAAATAGATGACCATGATCATTATGGATTCAACATTGTTAAAACAAGGCAGTATGTAAATTATAACTGTGTTTCATTGTTTGTGTGGCGATTCTGTTTTCCCCTGTATTGATTTTTTTCAGAAATGTAAAGAGAACTATAAGGAGAGTGTATAATATTTATGGAGATTGCATAATTTTGGTACTGTCATATTTATATAAAGCGCAGTGGCATTTCTGGCGAGGCGATCGATATTGTGAGTATTTCGGGGCCAAGACAGAGTACAAGGCAAAAATTGTCTTCCTTTATTTTGTCATTTGTGTTTCTACGTTTTATATATATACTGGTATTTATAATAAACTCCCCATCTGATAGTCCATTACACAAATGAATTCACATATACCACAACCAACAAAGGCAGCCGTCTGCAGAATTAAAACACAGCTGTCCACCGAACAATGACAATTTTGGTAGACTACCCTGTGATAATACAGAGTAAGAACATGTTGTAATCCTGATAGGGTGCTCTGGACATGAAGACCAAGACGGTCAAGGTAGCCATGTTGCCTTTGGATGATGTCTTCATGTTAAGTATCACAGACAAGATGGACAAGGCCACCATGATGATGGTGAGTGAGGGGACATAACTCTTACAAATACTCTTTACTACCAACATTTAAAAAAATGTCAATTTACTGGATCTTGCTTATAACATTTGTCTAGCCAAAAGGGTTTAACTAAATTCATGGAAAAAACTGAATATGTTGTATTTCAAAGGTTGTTTATATGTTGTCTTTGAAATGGTGATCATTATAAAAACACTGTAGTTAAAATACCAAATGGATGAGAGTATATTTTAGTAAGACTTTTCTTGGAAAACCAAAAATCCAATATCCCTTGTTTTATTTCTCACCTCAATTATCACGATTTTTTCCCCTTTCCTGCTTTGTATAGATCATTAATATACATGGTAACAAATAGTTGTAATGTTCCAATGGTAAATAACTTTGGATTATCTTGCATGAAAACCTTTAACTTGAAAAATGAAACATCGCTATTTGGATATATAACAGGTAAAAATAATTTAAACATGTTTTGCATATTAATCCAAAGTCACTTATTTATTTACAGGATTTTATTTAAATTCAGATTTGTATATGAAATTGAAAAGCAAACATTTTGAATTTTTCATCAGGTGATGGAGAAAGCTCATTCACGGGTCCCCATCTACGACGGTCCATATACTAACATTGTAGGGGTATTACTGGTGAAATCCCTAATATTCCTTGACCCTGAAGATGCCACGCCCATCAGCAGTCTGCTCCACACCCAGGCGGGGAGGAATGTGATGTTTGTGGATGAGGACATGCCCCTGTTTGACCTCCTCAATATATTCCAGACGGGTAAAAGTGAGTGTTACAGATTAAAGATTTTTATCCCCAAACAAATTTAGCAGGAGATACAAAATGGGTTCCATCTGTCTGTCCTTCCACATTGTCGGGATCTTGATGAGTATGTCCTTGTTTAATCAAAATTAGAGTAACAAATGTATAATTTAAAAGAATCATTAGACATTATTTTTTGGGAGTTGGGTTGTCTTTTGGCATCAGGCCTAGGTATATTATATTGTAACCTAAGTGGTATTCTGTTGAAGAAAAACAAACTTGTATAAGAATTTCTTATGGTGACCCTCAATCTGTAAAATATCTAAAGTATTATTGAAATAATAAGTGTCTATATCCAGGTCATATAGCTGAGTGTGTATCTCGATCCAGGCCATATGAAAATAATGTGACTATCTCCAGGCTAAATATAGCTGTTAAATATAAATAAAATGTCTATCTCCAGGCCATATATAGCTTTTGTATATAAATAAAATGTCTCTCTCCAGGCCATATATATAGCTTTAAAATTTGTATATAAATAAAATGTCTATCTCCAGGCCATATAGCTTTTGTATATAAATAAGATGTCTATCTCCAGGCCAAAAAAAGCTTTTGTATATAAATAAAATGTCTATCTCCAGGCCATATAGCTTTTGTACAGAAGAACTCCTCCATGGAGAGGCATGATGACCACACAGACGATGTCCAGTTACTGGTCACTACGGCCGAAGATGATCTTATCAGTGGGAGAGCTCAATCATCAGGACCAGTAAGTGGACAGATTACCTCCCCTATTTTTGATCTTACAGTGTATAGTGGGAAGTTTGATCCCACAAACTTGTATCAAGTACTGTGACAGTATTTAAATAGGAACACATGGAACCATTGTAAAATTGTATATGTGTGCTCATGCATTGATTCAAAACAGTTTTAGCATTCAAGTATGATTTGTTTAAATATCGAAGTATAGATATTGTAGGGTTATATTCAGAATATATATGTTAGCTAGCACTCAGATGCCTTAAATTAGAACACAGCATTAATATTTATTATTATACACACTTGGCCAAAAAGACTTCATAATTACCAACAGTGGGATATACTACCTATATTTCATGAGGTAGGTTTTGAAGGAAAGTCTGAGCCATCAAATTAATTAGTTTACTTTATAAATATTTCAATCATTCAATTGAAGATATTAAAGCTGTTGTTTTGTTTGATACACGTAATAACAAACCGTACTCATGGTTAAAATTGTGGGGAAATGTTTTGAAGGTGATAGGTATAATAACCTTAGAAGATGTAATTGAAGAGCTCATTCAGGAGGAGATAATTGATGAGACCGATGTGTATGTGGACATACATAAGCGTATACAGGTAGCAAGGGCTCAGAAAGCAAGACGGGACCAAAGGGTAAGTGGTTTGATTTAATCAATTACCTATAACACATTCACCAGGAACACATGGCAGTATCTAATAACAGCTCTGAAAATATTCACTCAAATTAGGCTTTTTTGAAGATTGTGAATAGAAATATACAATATACAGTGGACCTGCGATAATCCGGACACCTTCGTTACCATTCTGATCCGTCCGGATTACGAGTTTTCCAGACTGCCGAATTTAGTTTACCAGGTCAAAAAATATTTCATGCAAGAGTTATTTCCCTTGACTTTATACACTGCGAGATGTTTAAATGACATAACAGAAATAAATTTTGGTCTTTTTGTGAATATGAATATTTACGTATGTTTTCTAATATAGCGATATTCTGTACAGTTATCGAAACAGGTGACTTGCCCCGGACATTTTTTTCTCTGAATCGTCCGGATTATTGCGGGAATTTTGCTGATGGAAAGTACGTTACATTCCCAAAATGGAGTCCTGAAAATGGAATCCGAATTTCTGGACTGATGAGTACAAATAATGTAACAGAAAACTGTTCCCATGCATTTCCGACCGGATTGTGAGTTTTCCGGACTATCGGCGTCCGGATTGTCGCGGGTCCACTGTATATCAAAACAAAATATCCATAATGGAGATATCTACAAAAACTGAAGTTTTAAAGAAAGTTTTACTTTCTAATTCAGTTTGAAAGTGTGTGATTATAGCATTAATCTGACTTAAAATTTTTTGGTGTTGTTGTACAGTACTTATGTTCAATTACTTTCTATGGCTTGATCTTATTTAATTCTTTTTATTTATCCTTTGCTTTTCATATGCACCGGTACAATATACAAATTATATAGACCACATTTATCTGTATAGTATATAAGTGTCAGTACTTATATAATACATAGTGCCACTCCTTTTGAAAAGCTTTAAATGGGTAGTTATATAATGCAGCCTGCAGTGCAGATGCACTTTATCATATTGTCCTTCCCTAGTGTAACTTCTTCACAGGTTCATCAATGCCTTTTGCATACCCTTTTACGTTTCACTTGAAAACAAAATACAGTGTACCCTCGTTATACGTCCACCTTTTGTCCACAGCAATTATGGCGGTATAATGAAGGTGGCGATCGTATCGAATTATGAAAATTATAACCATGAATTAAATTTCATAATAGATTGCATTTCCAACATTTTATTAAAAACAAGCTTATTATTATATCATCATATAGATCTACATTGGCACAAATTTATATCTGAAAATACATGTAGTTATTGATCTGCTTTTGCCGCATGCCATTCCAAATGGATCACTAAAGAATTCCTCAATCTCCAAAAACAGAACAATATGGCTTTATCGTCGAGGGAAATATATAGCGATTCGGGACGTTTGTATTTTAAAGGGTGTGGCGGATGGTGGTATGCGAGGGTGGCAGCTTAATGAGGGTATTATATAGGAGAGAAATCCGTTCTAGAGGTTTAGGTGGCGGTATGCTAGGTTGGCGGTAGATTCGGGCGGCGATAGGTCGAAGGTACACTGTATATCCCTTTCATTAAACTTACGAGTAAATGATGTTAATTGTTGTCATCATAAGCTGTTTCATTTTCCCCATTCTACCACACTGTGGTTCCCTTTACACAGATCCTGCATAGTCGCCAGGTCTCCACGGAGAACCAGGGGGCCGCCTCTGAGGGGGCCCCTGTCGACCCCAATGGATTAATGGAATCTCTAGACCTTGTGAGTTTCAAATACAAATTAGTTCAAGTAGCTTGTTACTCTTCCTGCTAACATTGTGTCATTTACTTTTGTATTAATGAAAATGTATATAATACAGAGCTGTTCTTTAATACTGTTTGAAAAACTCATTCACCCCTGAAATGTTTAATGAACTATTCCAACCTTTGAGTTGGAAGGGTTGAAAAGTGTCTCCAGGGGTGAATCAGTTACTAAATCCTTTTGTTGCTCTTTCTTAGCATACTAACTTGGAATATTTCACTGATGATCCAGAAGTTCTATTTAACTCCCCCCCCCCCCCCCCCACCTACCTCGGTACGAAACCTGCTTGATCCTAGATTCCAATCCTGCATGTCCACCATTTCTCTATTACTAACTCTATTACTGTAAATATGTAACACAGCCGTACTCAGAGGAAGCATACTTGCCAACTCTCTGTATTTAGGAGGGAGACTCTCGATTTTGGACCCTTTGGAAATTGCTTAACTGTTCCTTTTTTTAAAGATCTGATGATTTCATCGGAAAGAAGAATTCAAAAGAAGCCATTTGAAAGTGTTATTTTTCCTCTGAATGTACATGATTACATATTACCCGGTATTTAGGTTTTCAATTCTGAGCATGCGTAATCTCCCCCATGGAAATTTAAAAAAGTTGGCAAGTATGAGGAAGAGTCCCAGATCTGGCACACATAATTTATTATAGTTTACCTCAATTCTAATGGCTTGTGTGACACTACTATGCATGTATTTGCTAAATTTTGATTTTCTGTTTTTGTTGTGGTATTGACTCACTTTTATTTTTGTCTGTTAATTTTATCAGTTTAAAAGGAAGCATTCCACACTGTCCATGATCAGCACCTAATTAAGTTCTGTTGTATATTTGACATAACCGTCTTTTATAAGGACACTTTAAGTACATGGGTTAGGGTATGCATAGCATATCACCACACAGATATAGTTTTCTGATGTAGCAGACGTTTTGCTGATTGAAGTGTTAATTCCCTCATCCAAGTATCCTCAAAATATTTTATAAAACATTGAGGACAAATTTTGGATGGCTACATTAAATCAGCTGTACCAATTCTAGTTTTATACAGCCATGTTCCCTTGAACAAATTTTCTGGTGAGCAAGAAAGAAATCCCTGCTTTATAGTTGAGATTTAAGTTAAGTGAAACATTTTAATGGAGATTGATATGATAGCAGTATGTATTACCATAATCAATACTATAAATGTTTTTAAATTATGATGAAACCCAATGTATTACACATTTTTACAAAAATAATAGCAGCCAATATATATCCTTTTAAAAGATTTTCATTATTGTCAAATGTTTCACTATAACATGTATATACATACTCCATTATGTTGATTTAGACTTAAATTACCTTTATATATATTGCATCAATATTTGAATTAACAAGAAAGTGTTTGTAAAGGTATTACAAAAAAAAAAAAAAAAATCTGTAAGGAACACAAATAAGTACTTTACGCTCAAAATCATTCAAGATTTCAGCAGTGTGTATAATTGTATAATTAATGATTACTTTCTACTCCACAGTCAATGATGAAGAGCCGGTCCAATCCAATCATGAGAAATGATCAAGAAACACTTGAGCGTCATACCTCATACTCGATGCCTGCGACGAATAGCAATATCAACAGTGACAGAGAACCCCTTCTGGGGCCCCCTGTAGTTTATACCTAGGACCTGTATGTGATGACACCCCTTCTGCCCCCCCCCCCCTTGTAGTCTATACCTAGGACCTGTATCTGATGACAGAGAACCCCTTCTGCCCCCCCCCCCCCCCACGTAGTTAATACCTAGGACCTGTATCTCATGACACCCTTTCTGGGGCTCCCCATAGTTTATACCTAGGACCTGTATCTGATAATATAACACCCCTTCTGGGGACCCACACTCAATTGTCAAACCTATGTTATGGATACATGCAAAACTTCATTTTGGAAACAAGTTGCATAATAATGCAGACATCTGGTTACAGGATAATCTAGACATTTCTTATCTTAGGTTCTCTCAAAATTTCTACTTTGGAAGGAAAAAAAAGAAAATGGCACACTAAATTGTTTTTCTAACACTCCTTTCTCCCCACCAGTACCCTCCCCACAGGTAATCTTTGACTTGCCTTTAGTATATACAGTGACATGCCAAAAGTTTTTCATTTTTTTTTTATTTTGCTGTATATTCATTGTATTTCCTTTTTTCAATGAATTTTCCCCACTTTGTTTATGGATCATTTTTTAAGAAATTTTGTGTACTTATAGAGAATTTTTTCCTGTTTTGTCTCATAGTATTTTCACTGATTCCGTTATGTATAACCAGAGAAATCATAATTTATTTATAACATCAAATATTCGGGACGCCATTTTGACGTCATTTTGGTAGCGTTATATAGAGAAATGGTGTCACATGGAAATTAGCAGTGTAGATAATTCTGTATAGCTCCATAAATATTCAACGGAAAATTAAATAAGTATTATGAAAGGAAACCTTGGATATTTTTGTACCAAATGACAAAATCTTGTCAAAATCCATGTACTAATGAAGTTAGGAAATTTCATTGAAAAAGTTGGAAATACAAAGAATATATAGCAAAATTAAAACAATTGAAAGACTTTTAGCACGTCCCTGTATGTATCATATGATACTCCAAAGTTTTCTGTATATAATGACTGTTGTTTGTTGATTGTATGAATATCATATATGTGTGTGAATTAGCAAATGTCCTGAAAAATATTTGGACCAAATGTTATAAGGCAGGTACATTGTATATGTATGTATCACTCTGTAGAATTTTTGTACAATTTTAAAAAATAATTCCTAATTATCTTTATGCACTATATAGAAGATGCAATTTTAGTGTGTGGTTTGTATTTGTAAAATTTTATATAACCCATTGTCGTTGATCTTTTCCGGTGTGAGTTTAACATTTAAAGCATAAATATTATAATAGACTGATGGATTTATAGCTTACTTCAAACCTTGTCTTTTGACTGTGAACATGTGGTGTTTAAGTCACTTACTTGTAACCTTTTTATATATTTTAGATTAGAGGAGGGTTGATTTTTTTCATGAAGGTTTCTTATAAATGAATGGAAGATTTCTTCTCCATTACAGATATAAATGTTATTTCTGATTATTGATTATTTGGAGATCGTTAAAGAGGTTGGTCTGGTACTGATTTGACATAAAAAATCTTCAGAATTATCTGATATTTTAGTGCCCATAATGCTTTATGTAAAAGCAGAAATTTACCTCGGCAGTTTATTTCAATACAGGTAGACTTTGTTTGGATTCACAAGATGTATCAGTCAATCATAATTTACACACAGGTACTACCGGTAGTCTCGTCTATCAATATACCTGTAATATATAAAGAATATGTTTTTGGTGTATTGACAGGCTAGTTCCCGTGATTTACATAATATAAGTTTATTTTTGTATTGTTTTGCATATTGTTAGGAATTTATTTATTGTAGATAGTTTGACTAGTACTGAATTTATACTGTAACATAACGGAACCAGCTTTGACTAGGACTGAATTTATACTGTAACATAACAGAACCAGCTAAGAACCAAAGGACCAATTGCTTAGTTCAAATATGGTATTTTATGTTGCTGAATACATTTGTATAACACTACATTTATAACTGTTATTGTTCATACACTTTGGTAAAGAATTCTGCAAATTGCATTTGACTGGGAGATTGTTGTTTGGAAAATATTTCCAGAAAAGAAGTTAGAAATGCTTTGGTTTCATTTAGACATATGCTTGAACCAATAAACCAGTTTCCCCCTCCTCCCCTCTGTCTTTTTGTTCAGATACTGGATTTGAACATGGCTTATAACATGTAATTTTAATCCCTATCTGCTCTGGTTTTTACCGTTTGGTCCTGGCATATCCCTCAAAACTTACATATATCATACATTTAAAAAAACGGAAACATGTGTAAACCCACCAAAATGTTTGGTCCGATTGACTAACAGTTCAGAAAGGTTACACAGTATCTTTTTAAAAAATTCTCTTATATTTAATACATTGTATGTACTCTGTTTTCTACAATCAGTCTGTGATATACGTGTTCTGTTTCCTTTACTTTAGTTTTACCACATTTGTAGGCAAAAGTCTGTTTTGTTTATTATGATAGATGTTGATGTCTTCATAATTCTGATATTGGTATATTTCCATCATTTCTCTTTACGAACAAATATATTGTATTCTTGCATATATATAGCAATCATAGACATTCTAAAACTGAATAAGAAACACGCTGGTCATGTATTTATCTAATTTGTGTTCCATATCAGATATTGTCAAAATGTCCTTTTGGACACTGCCTAAATATTGGGCGTATTAAAAAATGACTTACTTCGTTAATACACTATCACATACATCATATAATTATGTTGACTTTATTTTCATTAAATACTTTTTGGATTCTTTTTTTCTCAAACATATCCCTAGGCCTGCATGAATTTTCTTATTTTGAAACAATGCAACTTTGTTCTTTTGTTATGAAGCTACCTTAATGAATATTTATTTGTTATAAATCTACAGACAAAAAGGATAGCAAGTCTTTAAGGAGCTGCCAGTAGGAAGATTTAATTATATTATACATTTGTATGTGAATATAGATTGTTCTATTGATGTGCTAGTTAGCAGTTTTACGTTTCTTGTAACTGATGATATGCTTACATGTATGTATCAAGATCAAAATGAGTTTGTTTTGTTAAAGATGAAGGCTAATTAATGTTCTTCTGATTTAAGAAAATAATCATTGTTTATAAAGCACTTCACTGCCATCAGAGTTCTTCATCTCTGTCTCGTTAAAGGCCCAATATAGGTAACTTTAGGAAATTTTTCGTGATTCTGAAAAATTATGAAAAAAAATCCAGTTGATAACCATACAAAAAGAAATTTACCTAAAACGAAGTAAACCTGAGCAGTAACCAACAAGAAACTCTTGACAGAAAAATCCAAAGAATTGAAAATAATTCAGGTGGGCCGGGGCCCACTTCAACAAACCAAAGTTAGAAGACAGTTCAAAATGGACGTGTTTACAAATACCGTGTTTCATCTGCTGCTGTACCGGTAACCGCATATGAATTCATCTTGCTGATACCAGTTAATCTAAACTAAATCTATTTATATAAAAAGTTATTAGGCCTTATTTTTGCTTCAAGTTTTGCCGAAAGTTACGTATACTGGACCTTTAATGTATTAACCATAATATGATGACTGTGTGTAAAGTTAATCTGCTGATATTACGGTATTAGGTTATAAGTCTGAAATTTTTCTCCGTATATGGATCAGTGAATACTGCATATTAGATTGGTTTAGCACTGTGATAATGTCCATTTGCTGTAATGGCACAAATATAAATTTATATAAGATATGAAATCCATTACCGATCTTAATCTAATTATCGACTAGTATCATTTGTCAGACTTGAATAATCCATATCGTAATTAAATGTTATGTCTCGAGAATTAAATTGGTAATTATTGCCATTATATATATATATATGTGGTACATGTATCTTTTACCAGTAAAACCAACATTACGAGAGCTTGGAATATATAGTATCCCACCTTTCAATCTAGATAATGTGATGTATCTAAACATAGGGAGATCTCCCTCTTTTCATATTTCCAATGAGAGAGAAAGTGTGTGAAATGCAATTGAAACTGCATTACTCAATTTGTCTTTCCCTTATATGTATTAAAATAACTTCACAAAATATTAATTTGATCCAGGTACACCTATTATGGTCAGTACACATATCCTGCAGTAACAAGAATCTCATTTGACCACAAGATGTAGATTTTGAGTTTTTGTTGGTTTGGACTTAAATGAGGGAGATGTCGAGGGAGATTGGTAAATTTTGGTCAAAATGAGGGAATCTCCCTCCTAATGAGGGAGGGTTGACAGGTATTGATTCTAAAACACCTTCCAAGCCCAAGAATATATCACTTTGTACCAATTCCACGTTCACATGCAGAGAAAGTTAAAAATGTTGAATGTTTGGATCTCATGTACTGCTTTGTGCATTTTTTTGATCTACAGAACTATATTCGGATTTGAATTATTATCGTTCGAGATAGAATACCTTATAACTCCGTAATTCTATGAAAGATGGTGTGTTTTGAAATATTATCCTTTAAATTAAGTAGAGCTATAACAGGCTAAAAAGAGCTGTCGGTTTGTTTTGGTTTGTTTTACGTCCTATTAACAGCCAGGATCATTTAAGGATGTGCCAGGTTTTGTGGGGTGGAGGAAAGCCGGAAAAACCACCGACCTACGGACAGTACCTGGCAACTGCCCCATGTGGGAATCAAACTCGAAACCCAGAGGTGGAGTGCTAGTGGTAGAATGTCGGGACACCTTAACCACTCGGCTACCATGGTGTCGCTGTTACTTTGACAATTTACTTTTCATTTATTGAGTGCTGTTTTCATTCCTATTTGTGAGGTGTATCTTATTACAGAATAACTTACACACTGGCTACAGTGGTGTCAGCATCAGCCGTATTATTGTACCTGGTAAACATTTTGCCAACATGTCCTTACCACATGATTAAGCTTCATGTTTGTAAATATATGTATACTGTACTGGCCAGAATCATTATTTATAATGATCTCCAACATATGTACTTAAATGAAACTGTAATACGTATAACTGATGTGTTCTTTCTCGTCTATTATTCCTTCTATAATACCTCTAGTCACATTATTTGTTCTATGTCTCCTAGTATCATTAGACGAGTATATAAAGATCATGTACCTTTGCTTCATTGAGATGGCTATCATTGCACTTTGTACAAAAAAATCATGTTTTTTCAACCTGATAAAGGTTTAAAATTGTAGAATTTTTCTTCTCTTACAAAAGTTATTATGCAAGCATTACGACGGTGCTTTTCAAGTCTATTCCAGTGTATTACAGTATTATAATGGACATAATTAATAAATATTATGCATCAATAAATTCCTCGAGTTTCTTCTCATTTAATTAGATGACCCTTATCTGTCACTGTTCCTTATATTACCGTTACCTGGCATGACGTGTCTTTGGGCTGCTCAAATCAATCTTTTTGTAGAGATCGTCATATCTGTATTTGGGGATAAATGCTCTTTCATATTGTTAACGTAACATCATTTGAATGCGACACTTAATAATTAGATGTCGTAATGCTCAATCAAGCCGTTATCTGAACGTCTTACTTCATTTCAGCCCGTTCACTGTACATGTCACATTTAACCCTTGAAAACTTTGAAGGATTAAAACATGTTGCAAATGCTTTATTGAATTCTGGAGCCTTTGCCAGTTCAGAAATACATCACTTCATTACCAGAAGTAAACTAAACGAATATAATAATAATATTACACAGAGCTTTTATTTTTCTCGTGACAGCCACATAAAATATCAATGATGATAAAGATTGTAATTCAAATCATTTCTAAAAAAAATCTACATGGGGCTTCACCTTCACATTAACTCAACACTGCAATAAACAAGATGTTCTGCGAAATCCTTCTAGAAATTGGACACCACTTACTAAATAAGGCAAGATGTTTCACTCTAGGAATTCGAGATCTGATTTCCAGCATTACAATACATTATGTAGTGCCTTTGGCTCTAGGACATGCTAAACATGAACCAGGCCTCCCCTTAAAAATATTCTTCTATGGGCCATGATGTACCTTGACCAAGCTGGTTCATTGAAACAAAATCGATAACAAAACATACCGAAAGAATGCAGTTTAAAATATAACTTTAATACAAAGTGTATATAATCAAATAAATATACAGTAAAGAACAGAAGAAAAGAAATGTGGAGGGGTTAGCCCAATCATTTATCCATGTACAACGTACACATGTCTCACCATGAAGGAACACTATGACATTGGCACACATTTATGATAAAAAAATAAGAAAATTATTGTTTTGGCTATTCCAACACAATCTTTAACGATTAGAGTTACATCCAAAAATTACTACCCAGCAAATAAAACATATCGAGCAAACTTAAGATCAAATTAATTAAGTGACCTGCCGAGCATGCTAGAAAAAATGCCTCCGATGGGAGGTTTGGGTAATTAATTTTTTTTTGCTGAGAGATACAATTTATGGATGGTTGTCATAGGTAGGTGTATAGATATTTTGTAACAATTTTTGAAATATCTCTGGACAAGCACTGAACAGCTATTAACATGCAATGTCAGATCAGGAGAGGTTTCAGGGGAGATAATGATCACATAGTTCTTCATTGGGTGATATAAGAGGACAGTGCTTATGGATACCATTTCATGAATGATCAAATGTATTTAATGATGACTCATGTGTAACGTCACATTACCTTTGATGGAAGCCAGACTAACTACAATTAAAGAATCATAAATGTATGGTTTTCAATGTTTGTTATAATTAAAACATTATTGATTAGCTGTAGATCACAATAAATGGAAACACACATTAACAATGATTGTGATGAATTAGCCAAACTATACAAAACACCATTGAAATATCAACACTTTATACCATATAACATGGAATTAGCTATGCATTTACTTTCATGGTTTTGTTTGAGTTGTACATGTACATGTTTAACCGCAAATATTTGTCATGGATCTTTCATTTCCACAACTTATACAGGTTTCCTCGCTCCCAGTTGACAAACTTGTTCTGCCAACCCAATGGTGACTACAGTAGACACTAAAGTAGAACTAAAGGACTTACAGTTACAGCATACAAAAATTAGTATCACACTCAATGATGTGCATATCACAATATAACATGTGTTGATGCCATTTACAATTAAATGTTTTCCAACAAGTTCTAAGACAGATTCCAAGAAAGTTCTAAGACAGATTCCAAGAAAGTTCTACATTAGACACGTAATATTTACTCCTTCCATGTTTTCTGTGTAACATAAATGATATTGAAGGACGATCAAACTTATGTATACTGTATATACACTACAAGTTAGGCTTGAAGACACAAGCACTGATATCACATTTAAAAAGTTGTTTACTAAATCTTGAAGATGTAATGCTGAGGATGAACCACTAGCTCTCCTTTCCCGTGGACAGCAGTTTGAGAGCTTTTGTTAAGTTATCAATAGCTGTCGGTGAATCCTCGTACTGTATGGCACTACTTGCATATTTACATAACTTCATGGCTCTTTGGTACTGGTCTGCTGACAGCGTAACTCCAGCTGTAAAAGTTAAAAGGATAATAAATTGATATGACTTTACATTTCTTAAAAAGCTAAGTGTACCAGTAATTGGAAAAATTATATACATAATACATAATGTGTTGTAAAAGTTTGTGTTACTAACTTAAAGGTAGTATTAACAGTAAACTGACATTCTAACAATGTTATTTTTTACATAATTCAATTCTGTATTGATACATTTTTGCTAACAATAACCCCAGATGACCAAATTTATCAAACTCTTTAAAGGGAAATAACTCATTTTCTCGCTTTTTTTTATCTAAAAATATTTCTGTTTATTACTGTTAGTTCTAACCATATACTGTTAAATACTTTCCCCTTTACTTGTAATTTCTAACATCAATAAAATTATGGTTGTGACATGGAAACAATTTTAAAAATGGAATTTTCCAGAACAGTTTATCTAAGATTTGGCATACCGGTATTGGGTGGAGGATTCCATGATGCTGTTCCTCCTGCTGGCTGTTGTGGCTGTTGGGGAGTAGAGGGGGGAGCATGGGCACCAGGTTGGTACTGACTACCGCCTGGTGATGGAAGGTTGAGGTTTCCGTACGAAGGGTTGCTAGGCTGCTGGGGAGGTGGGCCAGGTTGTGTAGGGGGGTAGGAAGGTTGCTGAGGTGGAGGGTACCCTGATGGGTTGGGCTCAGTTGTCGGGAAGTTTGAAGGTCCTGGCTGAGATGTGGAAGAGGTCACAGGGGCCCCTCCAAAGGCTCCTGAAATATACAATAGCAACTCACAGACCAGTGTTTTCCTCTGGACTTTGACCGGATATCTTCATGGATATAAACTATTTTCTACATATTGAATACCATGTGGTGAACCTCTTATGTTACAAATAAGAAGTGTTAACTACACTAGAAATATATCCATGACCACTATAGAAAGGTTTTGGTGAAGTAAGCAATGCTGACAAATCAAATAGAATTTAATTTTTCAATGTTTAAAGAACTAATTAAAGTTTGGTTTCTGTTTTTTTTTTCATGGCAACGAACATTTCAAGGCAAACAATACAGTACAAAATTAAGACACCTATTCAAATTCACAGGGAATGTAAATCTGGTAAACTTAATGGGAATAAACTCCAGACAAATTGTGTAAGATTCATTGACCTACAATATGATAATTGCTGTAACTATAGTTTTATTGGTGGTATGATCAATACACTTGTATTTATGTAGCTTGAAATCTTAATTGACGACTGACATAATGTGCTGTGCTCATTCAGACATAAGTTGATCAATGAACTTACCATCTTCCTCTTCCTCCCCTTCCTCCTTCATTGGACCAGGAATAGGTGTTTCTCCATTCTTCAGGCATCTATGTATGTAGGCTGCCTTCCATTTCGCATACTTTTTATTACTTTCAATCTGTAAAAATATCATTATTTAATATTTGTATGCATCAATATATTTATCTCAGACATGAAAGTGTTTGCATCAAACTTTATATATGTTTTGTAGGCTTGAGTGAATTACAAAGCAAGTAGACTACCCATATCTTTGTGTACTTGCAATGACTTTTAAAGAATTAGTATCTTAAATGTTTCAATTAAATTAACTTACATCTTCGCTGGCTTCTCCAAAAACACTTAAAACATCAAACAGCATACCAGACGAGTAGAATGATTTCACAACATTCCTGAAAAAGAAAATACAACAAATTACATCTGAAAAACACAATATATTACAAAGAAGTATAATTCTATCATCAGTTTTAGTTTGATATCTGATTATTACACAAACATGATTTTATATTTCCATACTTGCAGATAATTTGAATGAACAAAATAGTGATGTAACTAATAGAAAACTATCATACACACACAGGGAAAAAAAAAAAGAATTCATGAAACTGAAACAGACAGACTGACTGTGGGACATAACAACTTACTTGTTAAATCTACCTGCTCTGTCCTCATTGTCAGCAAATAAGAATACTTTCAGGGCATAGTCCTCCACATGGGCCTGACCAACCACCTCATTTGTGATCGCCTCGTTCTGTGTCGCGGTCTTCATCTACAAATACAGTCAGCGCCATAGTCACATTAACTTGAAACAAAAACAGTCAAGGCAACAGCTAGTCAGGTACCAGAAGGGACTTTTATTTGTGATCCCTTTCAAAAATCCCATTCTCAAAATAAGTTTAATTGCATTGATTTCAAGGGCAGTATACTGTTTTGACTAGTCATGATAAGCTTAAAAGACTTACTAGCTATAACTATATATTTTCTTAGGTTTCGATGACAGATTATCTAAACTTGTTTACATCTGTGTTAAAATGAAATATTTTCATGTGTAGTGTCTACACTCTTAAAGAGATAATGAACCACTCCCTTAGCATGTGAGACAATGATTACTCGCTTATTTCTGACTCGGAGAAGCAGAACGTCCTATCCGTAGAGAAGGACTATTTTACAACATGTATGATACATTTGCCTGTATTTTTAACATTTGCATTAAAACTAGATAATATAAGCCAACCAAACCTGTTCCAAGTAATCCATCAATGCAACCAGGTAACCGCGGCAATCAGGAGACTGTCTGTCTATTTCCATACCCTTCTGCATCGCATACAATCGACCTGAATTAGAAAAAAGACAATGAAAAATGAAAGTATTCCGTATGTACTGGATATTTTTGCGCCATATCCTTCCACAATCTCTTATTCTTTATGGCTGGCTGATCATAAGGTTTTATTTTTTTGGATCAAGGTTTAAGTCCTCACAACAGTCAAGATTTTTTACATATATATATGAGCATGAGTAACAAAATAATAGTATTGACTCGTTCTCCCCTTATATATTTTATAATGAAGTCTTCCATCTTTGAATGGGAAAAATTCTATTGTGTAACAAGAAAGAGGGAACTTACGGGGATTAAACCCTCTATATATCCTGTGTTGCTCTATAAAAATAAGTTCCCCTTCTTTTAATTTTTCACCCTCAATCACCACAATTAATTTAACCCAAGTTCAATTCCCTTTGGCCATATATAGGAAGGGCAACCAACAAAATTTTACTAGGAAATGGAGTTGTGTGCTTACACTAGAGATTGAAAGAAAGCATTGATTAAGACTTCCTTTAGCTAGTCAGTAGTCTGAAAGTTGCTAAAATTTTGCATAATCATAAAGGGAGGAATTATATTATCATAAGGCTCCATCAGCTGTTCCAATATTTTGGGGATCAGAGACTAAAGTTAAATTAGAACCATTCGCACTACCTAACCGGTTAATCTATATATATATATATATATAGCTACCTTGCCATTGAGCTATCTTAAGGCTCTAGCAGGATGTAAGCTAGACTAAGATCGTAATTAATCCTATGTGAATATATATGTCTGAGCGCCCATGAGGAGCCCCCATATGTAACCCTGGTAAATACTAGCTGCAATATACCGCTCGGCTAGAGACATCTTCTTTTTAGCTCGATCAGTTGAGCGTAAGACTAGTAACCAGAGGTTCCCATCTTCGCTAGCCAAGGGTTACGATCCGCACACTCATCTTCACCCTTGGCATATATAGACCACATTTCGTAAATCCCGCGAAGAGAATTTTCATTGGATGCAGCTAGGTCTGGCTGCGTCCAATCAGAGCACACCTTACAATTGATCACGCGCTCTTCTTATGGGACAGAAAAAAATGTAAACAAAATTGGCACAGTGTCGACTGTATCATGGATCTTTACCAGTAAAACAGGGAAGAACAATCTTCAACGACACATTTACGGTAAGGACTCAGTGCGTGGATTGCCGTTTCCGGATGCTGTCTAATTTGATCAAGCTTGAATTTTTCACAGATCAACCGAATGGGATGTTCTTCCTTGTTTACATTCATTGCAGAAGCTATTTTGTTGCACGCATTTTGATTGGTCGGTGATTACATGATTCAAAGGGAAACAACGCACACCGACCGCTAGGTGGCAGACCCGTGAGCTTTCAATTTTGCCATGATATATTCCAGGGGTGTAGATTACATAGGTGATCGTAACCCCTGGATATCGAGGATGGAGGTTCCGGGTTCGACTCCTAGCAGAGACATTGAAATAAATAATGACCTCTGTTACAATGGCGCCCACGTAGGGACCCGGAAATGACATACACTAGGGATACTTGTAAAGGAATCCCTATGACCCCCCGAAAAACTCAAGCCGAGTTCTTTCCTGGAGGGGGAGTATGTAACCCTGGTAAATACTAGCTGCAATATACCGCTCGGCTCCCCCAGAGTGATCTTCTCTTTAGCTAAATCGACTGAGCGTAAGACTTTAGTAGCCAGAGGTTCCGGGTTCGGTTCCTAGCGGAGGCATTGAAATAAATAATGACCTCTGTTACAAATGCTATTGGAAACACATCTAGCTATAGGTTGATTGCTGATAGTCTGCGACCAGATACTTTTTTTGTACATGTGTAGCTGCAGCTCAACCAGAACATATGTCTAGAATTCGGAAGGTCCCGGGCTCGAAACCCAGTCATGCCATACATTTTTCCTCTCCTGTTACATCACTTCAACTTCAATGCTGTACTCAGCAAAAACCGTTGTCGGTCATCACGCTGAGGGGTGACTATGTACATACCGGTATGTGCAGTGTGGAGCCTTTAGTGCGAATTAAATCTATTTACAGTATCATATGTTTACTCCTCCTCTCTCCTGACTGCTGCTTTGAAGGTGTCCAGATCCTCAGTGCATGCTACTCTGGGCGGCTGGAGGTTCCACATAGTGATGGTGCATTGTGTTCTGTCTGTAAGGAAGCTGGTGCGGGGGATGAATGAGTGTCTAGATCTGTATGGTTGGCGTGTGCGGGATGTAGAGCTTGTAGGGGTGGCTGGTTCTGGTTGTTGTCACTGTTGAGAAGGTAGGGTGGTAGACGACTGGAACTGCTACATGGTGGTGTATGATCTTGTGCATGAAAATGATGTCTGCTGTCTTTCGTTCTTTGTTCTAGTGTTTCCCATTTAAGGTCCCTAACCATCTGTGTTGTACTGTCTGGTTTGTTGTAACTTGTAGTTAAGTGGCTTGTTGAGTACAAATCTTGCTGCATTTTTCTGTGCCTACATGTTCTAGCTTCTTGATGTGCGGTGTTGAGTGTCGATTCCTTGTTCTATGGCACATTTCTTTATGTTAAGTTTCATCAGCCATGTGTCTGCCCATTGACACAGTGTGTTGAAAACTTGTTGTAATTTTTCGTGGTCTGTTGGTGAATTGGTAGGTGGTTAGAGTATGCAGTCATCAGCAAAAAGTCTAATGGTGGAGTTGATGTTGTCTGCTATGTCGTTGATGAATATTAGGAAAAGTGTCGGTCCTAGAACTGTTCCCTGTGGTACCCAGGATGTGACTGGTGATGGTGTTGATGATTTCCCTTCTACTAATACTTGTTGTGTTCTGTCTGTAAGGAAGCTCTTAATCCATTTCTGTGTGGTCCCCTGTTTTCTGTAGTAGTGTAGTTTTGTTGAAACTTGAAAGGCATTGGTGTGCAACTTTGTCAAACACCTTGGCGAAGTCGAGTATGGCGATGTCCACTTGTGCCTTGTTTTTGTGCTTTGTGATGTCGTCGACGTCTGTTGTGAGGAATAGTTGTGTTTCACAGGAGCGTTTGTGACGAAATCCATGTTGATTTTCGTGTAAGATTTTCTACTTGCCTAGGTGGTCCATTATCTGTGAAACTACGATGTGTTCTAATATCTTTGAGGGTACTGATGTGAGCGAGACAGGTCTTTAGTTTGCCAGTTTTTATCTATCACCTTTCTTGTATATGGGTACAATGTTTGCCTCTTTCCAGTCTGCGGGTATCGTTGTGGTGTCTATGGATTTCTGGTATAGTGCAGCTAGGATGTGTGATGTGTCTGTTGAAGTTTCTTTTAGGATATGCGTATGGGTATCTGGTCGGGTCCTGTGGCCTTCCTGGGGCTGAGTCGGTCGAGTGCCTTCTCTACACCTCGTTCATTGATGGTGATGTTCTCCATCGGTGTGTATTTGCTATCTTCCTTGTGTGGTATGGATGTGGTGTCCTCTGTGTTGAATACTGATGTGAATTGTCTGTTGATTATGTCTGACTTTTAAGTTTTTCTGTGGTGTGCCTGCAATAATCCCGTCTGCTTTTAATGTACTGATCCCTGTACAGTGTGCTGTCCTGTTTCCTAGTTCTAATGTATTTCCAAAAGGATTTAGATGTATTGTCTTTCTCTGGATGTAGCATGTTGTTTATGTAGTTCCAATATGTGTTGTGTAGTTTGTTCTTGACCTCTAGATCTCTTCTGATAGCCTGGAATTTCTTCTTGTCCTGATCCCCTCCATTCTTCCTGCCCTTCCTATAAATTCTCTGTTTCTTCTTAATAAATCTTCTAATCTCTGTTGTCATTTATTGAACGTCTGTTCTCTGTCTTATTTTCTTCTTGGGAATGTGATCTGATATACACCTATATATGGTTATCTTCAGTTGCTCCCATATTTCGTCTACAGTCTGGTTTGGTTTGTTGTCTTGTTGTATCCTTAGTTATTGTATTTCTTTCCTAATCTGGTCCAGTTTGCCTTGTTGTAGATGGGTATGTATCTACTGTCCTGTTTTGGTATATGAGGTTGAAATATATATATATACATGTACAATGTATGTATACATGAACATAATACACTATTACAGAAATTTTGATTACCCGATTTTTCAAACCTATAGCATTCATTTTTTCGAAATGTGAAAAAATATTGAAAGCCCAAAAGTATTTTCAAAGTCTGATTTCATGATCAGTTCCCGATGACTCACGATCAACAGGAGCATCAACACCACATCAGGTCGCTATGATAAAAAAAATCCCAGTTGAACAAATGTATAATATATCAATCAAGAGCCCATGAATATTTCAAGTGTTCATCTATTTAAACTTCAGATGATATGATGGCATAATATGGACTGTTAGCAACAAAGTCTTAGCAGTACTGAAGGACCTTTTAAATGTAAACATCGTCATGGCTCATGCAGTCATTTCGGTACTTCCTATGGCCGATTATGCATGATTTTCATATTTTATAGTACAAACTTTGTCGAAATACTTACAGTAGTACGCCACGACTGGATCACGTTTGTCATGTTCTGTGGCTGTCTTTAGGTAATGCTGTACAGCTTTAAGTTTAGCAGGGAGTGGGGGTAAGCCAGACATTGTTAGTCGTTTTTCTGACAGATCTCAATATTTCAACACTAGCTAAGAGAGTTACATCAAAGGGAATTAACTCTTGGATGCGCACACTCTCTCGGCCGACACAACGGAGTTACTTCCCTTGGTTTACGAAAACCAGTTTTATCTGACGTTATACGTCTCTGGTACGATGTATCAGTATCAAAATCATAAATGTTCATGTACATGTATTGCCCCACGAGGGAACTGATTTGGTTAATAAACAATCTGTATTTGTATTTGTTAAACTATTACATTATGATGATAAACCATCATAAAATCACAATATTGCACGCGTAAATATATACTTCCTTTAGCCATCAAAATTATTTTCTATAAAAATATAGTTTTAACTAAAGATCTATATTTGAACTTTAATACGTTTTGCAACAAAAAGCAACTCAAGATAATGTTAAAACACTTCACTCGACATCGCTTATTGATCATACTGGATTTATTTTTCATGTTGCCTTTTCCAATGCAAGAAAGCATAATATCGGGAAAATGCCACATAATAGGTTTATAGGCGATATCTTAGGTTTCAACTGACCATAGATTCTTTCCGATTTTTATCTATTCTCGATATGTAAGCTCCTTGATATAGATACTAGTCCCTTATTCATAATCTTATTGATCTTATTATATTTGTTTGCCATGTCTTTTACCTGAAAAACTATTACCAGTAATATACATTTGTAGCCTATACATTTACACATTTTACGCTGTATGAATTTCAACTACCTAATATTATTTAATTTTAAAGTTAAATTGCATTTTAAAATGCATCAAATGGCACTAGAGTGGTCAGACTATATTTTAAAAGTATACCGGTTAACAGGGTTTATATTTAGCAACATGACAAAGGATTATTATCTTTTCAGTAATATCAGGGGTGTATATGTGTGACGTATACGTCCCTGGTAATATGCAACGTCATTTCGTTAAAAAGGGACATTTTTGCTGCTATATGTGCAATGGGAGAAGCTAAATCTTATCATTTCGGAACGTATAAAACCATGGCTGTATACGTCTCTGATTTGCCATACGATTCCTGTTTATCAAATGTTACATATGATATGCGTAATACCGTAATATCGATTTCAAAACTTCAATTGTCATCCTTCCATTAAGTTATGTAGGCCCATTTCAGTTAATAGTCTTTGTATTTTCATATGCATATTTCTGAATGATGAATTAAATCTGATTCGATCGTATGAATTGTAACTACAAAAAATTAAACATGAATTTACTTTAAAGGGACCATTAGGTATACACCTCGCCTGGATGACATTATACATACACAAACTTTAAAGGCCCAATATACGTAACTTCGGGAGATTTTTCGGGATTCTGTAAAATTATGAAAAAAATCCAGTTGCTAACCATGCAAAAATAAGCCTATAACGAAGTAAAACTGAGCGGTAACTAACAAGAAACTGTTGACAAAAAAATTCAAAGAATTGAAAAAAAGTTCAGGTGGGGCCCACTTCAACAACAAAGCCGTAGGTAGAAGACAGTTCGAAATGGACGCGTATTTACAAATAACGTGTTTCAACTGCTGCTGTACCGGTTACCGCGCAAGATTTCATCTTGAATATTGCTGATATCAGTTAATCTTAACTAAATCTATAAATATAATAAGTGACTAGGTTTGATTTTCGCTTCAAGTTTTGCCGAAAGTTACGTATATAGGGCCTTTAATTCATATGGCTGAATTAAGAATTCTGCAAACGATTCAAACAAAAGCTGTTCCGGAAGACCTTTTGAAACTAGCATCGAGGTTCTAAAATAATTGACGACGTGACAGAATTCAACTATTTCGGCCTGTTTGAACGGACAGTCACGGGATCGCACCGTCGACTCAAAATTTTATGAAAGTCGAATTTGCCAACAATGGGATTGATGCCATGAATATCAGCAACAATATCTTACACCAAAAGTCTGTTCGAGCCAACATACCACCCTACTTCCTATATACAAATACCACTATTATTGTCTATACTTATTCTGTCCATTGCACATAACCTTTTCAAATAAGCAATCACTGCATTAATTGAATCTAAATGACCTAAGAATGACTCATTCAGCATGTTCTAGCCCGAGCTTGCTCTGGCCCCGACAACATATCTGGTTTTGGCCCACACCAGACATTTATCTGCCAAAATGTTTAAGTCTGGTATTGGGGCCAGAGGAAACTCGGGCTAAAGGTATGATCATGTTCTTCGTCTCCCTAGCGCTACGGTCCAGCTGGACATATATATGGCAATCTTAAAATTATCCCCAACATAAAGTTACGTGAGCTTTTCATAAAAGGTCCTAATTTAAGTATCGAGAGAATCCATTCCTCAATTGGAATGTGAATTTCGAGATTCTTGTTGACACTGTAGAAGATAATGTAAGACAATGGGCTAAACGTGAAGATGCTGAACTGGATTCACTTTCAAAGTGGATGAAGTCTAATAAGATCCTCTATCCAGAAAAGAATAAGCAGTTTGCAAAATGAAAACTGAACACGATTCGATATTTCCTGATTACGATGCCCAACACTCAACGATCTACATGATATATAAGAGGTGGTGTCTGCAGACAAAACATCTAATAACATGAAAATTGTTTGCAAACGCTACTAAATGTATTACTTGCAAAAAGAACAAAACTTGCTTGATAACCAAGGTAACACTACTTACACATTGACCGGTTTTTCGAAGTATGAAATAGTATCTAATCATGCTTCAGTATTGCAATTTTTCAAGATACTTAGTTCGCAAGACGCTGACCTACCTCGTCTATAGTGGATAAACGACATTTCATCGCTGGCTCTGCCAATTGCTCAACCAAGCCTTTAACCAAAACTTCTTACTAACATTTTTAGTACTATTAAACCAGGGCGTCGGTCTTATTGTGACATTGTAATACAGTATACTCCAGAAGTGGAATCAACGGGATGTGGTTTTTTAAACACTCAAAAGATCTTCTGATCAATCTTAAGCACCTCCTCCTAAATGTTTTTTTTTCGATGAAAACATTTGAGTTTTCCACCTTGTACACTACCATACTTTATTTAAAACTGAAATAACACGCACGTCTTCGATCTGTCGGTATGAGAGTTTTCTTTTCCAAGAAAGGCGGACAACAATATGAATTTATATGATAGTGAACTATCTTAGAGCATATTTTGCGAAAAACACAACAAAAACTCAGATGAAACATACTGAAGAAAATGTAGAACGAATGGTTGATTTCCTTGTTGAGAATATTTTGTGTGTTTGGAAGAAATATTTTCCAGTAGACTGCTTCTCCATAATTTGGCGCTGTATAATAATACTTTGATCTATCATAAGAATACTTCCTTCTAACACGGCTGACTCATCCAACACGTTTACCAAAAACCATCTTCCACCATTGCACGGGTTGTATGAACATTGTAGATATCTATGTACTGTAAAGCGATTAAAGAGAAGCTTATGTTAGTTAGATAGGGCGCTATATCAAATGGTGCATGTTTGGCTGTATCAAATGGTATGTATTTTTTTTAACCCTTTGGGCGCCAGAGGGGTCATATATGACCCCTATCGGTTAACTGCCAGAGGGGTCATATATGACCCCTGAAAATAACAAAAACAAAGCAATATTTCGGTTGATTAGGAACAGTTGGTCTTTCCAAACTGTTTTAACGTATAATTTCTGATCATTTCAAAATCATATCCATATCGGAACATACTGTGATTTATTGGAGACAACGTCTCGGATTTTGCATTTTATGACGTTACATTTTCGCGGATTATTTTTACGTCATCGGTTGCGATTTTTACGTCACAATGACGGCATGGCAAATTAGCGGATTTTTAAGGCACAAGATGGAAAGCGAAAGTGATCGAGATGTCGATGTACTGGGATACGTTTTCGGCAGCAGTAAGAACCACAAAAGGCAAGGTTCCATCCAAGAATATGGATAACTATATGAAACCAGAAAGATAACAAATGTCAAATCCAGATTGTTGAGTCTTTAAGGACTCGTGATGTCGTCGTTAATGAAAGCATGTGATAGGGTTCAAGGAAACGGAACACATTGTACAGAATTGTCCAGGAAAGAAGACTCTCCGATGGGGAGCCAAGTGATTTAAAATGGTAGAATCTGACACAGGATACTTGTCTTTCATCAGTTATATACAGGTGCCTGTTATCCTAATTAGTCAACATTTCAATCTATTGTTACGATAAATTCCCCAAAGTCTATCCGAAATGATTATGAGAGAAATATTTCATGGTTAAAAATTGTAACCATTGTGCCGTTCAGATAAATACTTGTATTGCAATCTAGGTAGCATATTAAATCTTTGTTAATTCATTTCCTTTTAAAGGCTCCAGTTAAACCACTGTTAATTTGCATTTGAATATGATTTTCTGTTTGAACACATATTCAAATCTTATCTGAGTTCCCGCTGAGACCTTAGGGGGCCGAGGTGGGCGAGTGGATAAGGTGTTCCGACATTCTACCACTAGTCCTTCACCTCTGTGTTGCGAGTTCGAAACTCACGTTGGGCAGTTGCGAAGCACTGACCGTAGGTCGATGGTTTTTCTCCTCGTGCTCCATCTCGGTGTTCAGGGATTACGCTCACCTACGCTCCCTACACCCCTGGAATATGTCATGACAAAACTGAAGGCTCCATATGTGCCAACTTGTTGATGAGGCAAGAAGACCCTTCGATGTACATCGAAAGAATTTCGAGGTTACATTACGCTAAAGACTGACATGCTTTGAAGTAGGTTGCGGCTCCATTGTAATCTTCAAGGGACAGGCATGCAGCCTAGCGATTGGTCAGTTTTCTTTTACCTGAACATGCCTTCAGTTTTTCCATGTCATATGCCAGTGTTGTAGAGAGCGTGGGTAATCTTAACCCCTTGATATCGAGGATGCGGGTACTCCGGCTTTCCTCCACCTCCAAAACCTGGCACGTCCATAAATGACACTGGCTGTTAATGGGACGTAAACACAAACAAACCTCCTACTTAGTTGGCTTGTTGAAATAGCGTGGTAAATATTAAGTTCGAACGATGCATGGCGGCATCTGGAATGGTTCAAGATGGTATGACATACAGGCAAGTAGCTGAGCTGTATGTTTTAATGTCAGCCGCCATTCTGTGACATTCCGGTGAATGCAGCGTCTAAAACAGATGAGGCATGTTGGTGAACGTCCCAGATCCCAGAAAGACTACAAACGGAGATCTAGGCGACTACCAACAGACCAACGAACGTCATTGCTCGCGTTATCAGGTACAGTCAACAGACGTTTGAACAATATTTGACTTCGCTCTCTCCGACCAGTAAAGCATCCCCTGTTGACATGAAGGCAGAAACAAGCAAGACTTCAATAGACACGTAATCACCGAACATGGAATATTACATCGTCGGAAACCCATGGTACACTTCTCTGACGTTTGCATCGTCAGAGAAGTGTACCGTTGGTTTCCGACGATGGGAACATTAACCACTTCTGTGCCACGGAGCCGATTTTGAGCCGATCGTACATCTACGTTCAGTGCCACAAAGCCGATTTCGAGCCGATGCAGGAGCGCCAAAAATGGACATCTTGTTTTCTAATTTTAGTTATTATGGCTATATAGGGAGATATCTCACTTACATATTGAAATAGGTTTTGACGTCATATCCGCAAAAATGACGTCACTACAGGTAAGCAATGACGTAATATAATATAATATGCGGAGAGGTCTTCATACTGGCGACGTCAGTAATGTTATTTTTTTCAACGAGTTACATATTATGCTACATCGGTTTTGTGTTTTCCCACAATATCAATACAATAACGAACCATTTACCAACTGTAGTAGGTTAGATGTTGTTCTGTTCATTTGTTTTCGTGTGAATCTGATTAGGCCTAGGAATAAAGTTGTACGGATACACATGGCTCACATTGTATAGCGACAACAAGATGTAAATCGTTGTTATTCACTATATATTTCGTTTATCTAATATTTATGCTGAAAAATATGTATAAAAAGAAAAGGATTGCAATAAAGCTGTACGGAGCAAACCCTTTGGTGGAACGGGGGGGGGGGGGGGGGTACTTGTAGATAATCTCATTGTGATGAAATACACCTTATAGTTTTAATCAACTTTACTTGAAGCTTATTTTTGTCTCAAATATTGCTGAATTTTCTTAAATCAAGGCAAAAACATTTTCGTAAAAAATGAAATATTGGTAAAATTAAATATGCGTAAATACATTTATGCATGGCTTAAAGTTTTGGATTTTGAAGGCAAAGATACTGATTCCTGTAAAGGGCCCAATAAAAAAAACGTAATGTTGGTTTTTAAGCATCAAACTTTTGCTATAAAATGGAATTATGAAAGAAATCTTGCACACGCGGGGCCTAAATGAGCTGCTTCATGCTATCTGAGCCACGTCCTTCCACTCCGTTAAAGGAAGTCCCCATATCGACGGCAGGTGATAGGACGACTTATACATATACTCTAATAAATATACTTCTACCGTTTTAGTAATTAAGGCGAAATTAACAGACTGATTGTTTACAGACTCGTTTACGAGATTAACAACGTAATAACAACAATCAGGTTAAGACATTTATGTTGTATATTTCTACTCTGTATGTATTGTAGATATATTGTTTTTTTTTTCGTACTGTTGAACATTACATGTAGGAGACCTACGCGAAGTTTCAATTTCCCTCGAAAACAGGCTGTTCAATCTACCTCATTACTTTCATTTATCTATAAAATAAATGGATCTCTCTGTTTTTTCTTAGTTTTTGCATTGGAAAATATAAAGGACGTAAACAAGTAAAGGATCAACAAGAATTATTTTTGCGCTAAAACCTTTTTAGCTGCTTATAATCATATTGTGAGAAGTGAATGGCGGTGATATACCCCCCCCCCCCCCACCCCCACCCCTCCGGTATGCCAAATCAAATCATGTGCTTTGATCGCAATGCCATAGCAATAAAGTATTTTAACAATGTTTTAGTATTGGTTAGTGTAACCTACAGTGTTCTATAAACAGTCAATTACATCTGCATTAATAGAATAAGAATATTGTATGCGGATCAGAATATTCATAAGTTTTCATTTATATTCATACTTATCTCTTGATCTCTAGTCCATAAGGTAGAACGTACGGCAGATGCTCTTAATTTCATTCCTTAAGTAACATGCAAATGCAAAAGGCAATTCCTCAACACGCATTCATTCAAGGGCTAGAACAATGGAAGAGATTTACAATTAAAGAACTGAAAGGGTTCGTGGCGGTGATTTTTAGTACGAGCCTGTTGAAAAAAAAACTACCATTGCTGAATGTAGGCAAAACAAAAAGGTCAGGAAACGTCGTGGTTAAGAGGGATGTTTTCAAGAAACAGGTTCGAACTGTTCCTGAAATTGTAAAATTCTACCACGACACTGTAACCACTACAATGGACGCAGCCGTAAAAAAACAGAGGGAGGGGGCACGGAAACTGTTAGGCTACTGAACACCACCGGCAAAAAAATCAGGAAACTGCAACCATGCATTGTTAAAATATATGAAAAAATATAGGAGGGGTCGGTGAGACGATTATGCTGTTGAGTTTTTTTTTTTGAATGTAAATAAGAAGCCAGTGAAGATAAATACACAGGCTAGGTTTCAGTATTATATATACAAGGAATAGTGCTGAGCGCGTACACAATACAACAGACAGGCCAGTAAAATCACGCCTAAGGTTTTTTTGTATACATGGGAGGAAGAACCGAGGTTTGCGCCACCCCATAGCCGAGGATAATACAGTATCGTCCTGCAGAATTTCCCAGGACCCCCCCCCCCCCCCCCCCCCCACCTCTTTCTCATTTATCTTTTTTCTTGGGATGTCCAACCCTTCGTTACATGCACCAATATATCACTGGGACTCGATACTTTAGAATATTAATGTAGCGCCTTATTTAACATCTAATTGCACCCTGGAAAAAGACGTGTGTACAGATCGTGTCCTAAAGCTAAGACATCGCGTTCGGTCAAGGACACAATGCAGTGTTTACATTCGATGAGACTAATCCTGCTGTCTACAGCAACATATTTCCGATGAAGAATGATAGAATGATTTATCGCAATTTCTATATATTATATAATAGCCTGTTATTAATGAAAACTCTGAAGTGTATGTTTTACCAGGAACGTATATAGACTATATTGTTTCAAAATTTTAGTTATTTCATTATTTATGTAAAGCATTGAGGATTTTATTTTTCCATTATTTTAATGTCTGTCAAAAAGTTCTTAAAGCGTCTCATGAAAGCGTAGAACTTGCCTGTACTTTCTGTAAAATATCATCGCTATTGATTAGAGGACGGCGACAATACTCTGGATGGAACATCACAGAAGGATATCGATTATTGCTGACAACGTCAAAACTCCTCGGCACGTAAATAGTAGGTAATTTTAATGTGACGTCAAAATTCGACGTCATCAATCCAAAACGTTGGCACTTTCGAAATTTGCCGTGGCACCGAAAGGGTTAAGACTTGGTAAAAAGCCCCCTTGTCAGACGAAAGCCGTCTTTTACTTAGTCCGACAGACAGCAAGGTCCGTGACTGCAGATAAAGAAATGATGTCATACCATCAGATGAAAAGTCGTTATTACGCGGGAAAAAGTCGCTATTTATTCGCGTAATAACGCGATTTTATTATCTATTTTCTCTTCAAAAATTGACTCTTTTAAGCTTTCGTAGGTGGCAGTATTGTTACTGTTTTTTCAATATTTTGATATTCGCATGTCCTTGATTGAACTTTAGATGGACAAAACTACCATAATATCCTTCTACATTTAGTTATTTCGTATTTCGCTGCTATTGGTAGATTGGTCTTACCTTATGATGGCATTGCCAAACCACACACAACCTGCCTAGTACAAAACGATCTTCAACAAAAACTGTTATGGGATGATCCATTTCATCAGACATGGACCCAACTGAGCGTGTGTGGGACAATATCAGATTAAAGTCAATGCACGGATCCAAAATGCCAAACATTCAGGAATGGCAGAATTTTCTCAGAAGCTTTGGCGTCTGGTCAATGGTGTGAGACGACGGACAAAAACATTATACCAGATGGTGTAGCCGTTGTTCCCGAAATAGAAATTTTCATACCCAGTTATTGTTTTGGTCAAGTACCTAACATATATCTGTGATTTGATGACGCATAACCATGTGCTTATAAAAGAGAGATAAAGACATTTTTTTTCTAGACTTTGAACACATCATATTTTTTCTAGACTTTGAACACATCATATTTTTTTCTAGACTTTGAACACATCATATTTTTAGACTTTGAACACATCATTTTAAAATAACACTCCCGGATATGTTTTATGCCTCAAAAACTATTGCATGTTCTTTTATGAAATACAGCCAACAATATAAAGCCAAACTAAGAAGTGAGTGGCGATCCTTAACGTATGGCCAAGTTTATATATGACAGCTCTCAAGATCTCATTGAGAGATCGCTGTTTCTCTATGCCATGTTAAGTTGCTGTGTTTTTGTTACTCTCCTGTGTAGCATCCGTAATGTATCTTCCGGGGCTGACAATGTCACACGACCTTGGTTTACCCTAGGTTGTAATGGTACGTGTCGTCGATGACGTAGATGACGTTACCCCTCCGGAGCACTGATCTCGTTCTCTTCGACGCTTTAAAGGATCCCAATTAACTGTTTATCTATTCATTTCATATATTAGTTTTTCCATATAGCATGATGGTTGACTGTGGTTGGACTAGTCGATAGATTGGCCGTAACTGCCTTTACATACTAGAGGCGAGTTCTAAATTAATATCAATTAAATGATCCAAATGGCCATACGGAAGAGTAAAATGTTACTTGTTATACTTTCTATACCTACCAACAATATTTGCAATAAGTGTTTTATATCTTCCCGTTTTAGAGACAGTTTTAACATTTTGTTTCCGGTCAGATTCAAATGACACTTACTCAGTGATATCACCAGGCTACCAAGAGGAAACTTTGCCGAGTCCTCGAACCATAGCTATCCACTTATTCTGGGAAAATGCAATTAACGTCCAGTGTACATATATAACTTGTTTTTTTAAAGCAGGGGATTTCTCAAATTCATATCACATCGACACTCTCTACAGTCATGTGAAATATCAGCTGTTTTTAATTGAGGTCATTTTGGTTGTTTTATGCATTTAGCATGAATTTAATACTGTCTGCCCCCCCCACCTTTCACACACACACTTTTTGTTAATATCGGGTTACGAGAGTTACATGTAGATAATCTGATATCTATAGTTAATGTATACATAGGGAAGTTTACATATTTAGTTATTATAACTTTTGATTGTTGGCAGCCATCAGACGAAATGATGCTGAGGTTGGCATTACAACAGAAATAGGGGCAGGTGTTTGTTTGAGGGGATCATTAGAGAAAGGAGGCTGTGATGTATAGTAACCTCTAGCCCCCCCCCCCCCCCCCCTGCAATTCCCCACCACCACTGTATTTACAAAATCACCATTGTTAAACTAAACACAGAACACATGTTTTCACGTCGGGCTGAATACATGTCATATGAAGTGTATTTAAAATAATACAGCTTTGACGAAAATGGGAGCAATTATAAGCGGGATGTGGTCTGGTACTGCTCCCAGCATCGGTTACATGCCCTAGTCGCTCTGCTGTTGGAGGTCTGGGAGCGTAGTTGTCGTCAACAGTGACATGTTATAGGGACGTTGTGGTCATGTAAACTCATGTGAATACAAGAAGGAAGTACGTAGTCTGTCGATTCTGTCCCGATGAGCAGATCTAATAGCGGAAGGACGTACGAGGGGATGAGATAAACCACTTGACAACATATCCGATATAAAACCCTGTGACAGAAGGAAGGTCCGACACAACAGACATCCATCGGTCATAGTTACAGTACATATTTGTCTGACGTATTGATACTGAATTAAAAGATGGAAACACCAATACTTGACCCAACAGATTACCAAGGTGAGTAGCCAGAGATTTATCCCTTTTTTCTGAGTAAGCTCACAGATAATTTAAACTGTATATCGTATACGCTTAAGTTGACTAACTATTACAAATATATTTTTGATGAAGCTTTATGGATATGTTCTCCGACTTCAGACTCTTCAAATGTTAAAAAGATATTTGTTAAAAATATAGGCAACGTTAAGATCATATGTGAACGACAATCGCGTTAGATTATATTTGGAATGGTACCGTGGTTAATTTCCCTGTGTAGTATTGATGTTACGAGACACAGATCCAGACATGTGCCTTTTCTAATCGGGAGGCTGATACCATACACGATTGTGGGGTTGTGGTTTGAGCAGTCCAGCTTTCGGTCCGAGAGAGGGTTCGATCGATGGTAACTCTCGCTACACGGTACCACCACACATGGCGGGCTATTTGGTCTGCACATGCTGAACGACGCATGTTGTGTGAAATGTTTAATTGTACAAGTCTGGTTAGTTTACCTACTCCAACAATGTTAGAGTTTAACACGGCCAGTAACTGTTGACAGGAATCGTGTGTCGCAGATTTGAAAATACAACCATGCGGACTAAGACCGAAATACGAATAGGGGAGTAAAATTAAACCTGTTGTATTTTTTTGTTTTGTTTAAAGGACTGTAATATTACTCTGACTTCTTTGAAACAAATGGGTTTTTTTATTTCCGATACCTAGTAAAATACCTAAATGGTGGGTATTCTACTGTATATTGTTTAACAGCAAGAAGAAAAAATCGCAGCATTGATGCAGTTTAAATTTATAAACAAAGAGGAGGAAATATAACATATATCGCCAGACTAGTCGTTAAATAAGTGTTGTATAGGCTGTGTCCCTGCTAAACGGGAAGTTTATAAACATATCAAGTATAACCCCTCAGAACGTTTCAGTAAATTGTGAAGTTGACCTCATTAAACAACAACGGCTGTACAACTAAACACATTTAATATTATATATATACACTGGCTGACAACTGTGTTAAATGGGAATGAATGTTGAAAAGGCACAAATGGTCTCCGAAATACTTCCGCATAACCAATCATGTTATTCACATGATGTGGCGTGAAGTGGCTGTGCATTGAAAAAGCTAACAGCTAATTTATGGTAATTACAAGTCGCTGCGTCGTGCAAAAGAGATTATGTTTGATATAAAGACATAATCGAATGAATATGGACAGACGATTTTGTAATGCGTTAGTGAATATCTTTGTAAAAAGAAAAGTATGTTTGTGTCAAAGACAATAAAGAGTGTATTACAAAAATAGAACAGAAATAAAATAGAAGATAGGAAGTATGAAGTATGTAACTAGGAACAAGGACGTGTGTAAGGGAAGATGAGTATGCGGCAAATAGTACAGAAAAATCACACAGTGGACTAAATTGATACCTTTAATTGCCAATAATAAGAGAAATGGTGAAGGATAAAGAGTGTGTGTGATTTTATAGCAAGGGTACACGTGCATGACTGAAAATGCAACGGAGGACAGAAAAATGATAACGAGATGAGTAGGCCCGTAAAATGGGGGAATATAGATTGTAGTTCAGATCTCCGTACAACGGGAAGTATATGGACTAGAAAAACTTAATAGGTAACATATGTACTGTTTGTAAGAAAACTTTTTCTCGAATCTGCTAGTATGCAATAGTCCGAAGGGTTCGAAGTCGGACTCTCGTACCCGCTAAATATTTGGACGGAGGCGGATGCGAGCTCGCACCAGCCTGCCATCTATATATTTGGCGGGTAAGCCTTAGAGTCAGAACCCTTCGGACGAAATGTATGTACATTTAAGCCATTATATAAGCCATACTTCCGGATGATATCACGTCCTGTTGTTACACAATCCATATTGCCTAATACTTTGTGTACATTGTTTAGCAACAATGGAAACTTTTTCTGTTCCAAGATACTATTTGCTAGAAATAATAGGTATTATCAAAAACAAATATTTGCTACGTTTTAAATCTGTGTCGTTCACGGTACATTGCCCAACAGTAAATAAATACAAAGGGTTATTTCTTACGATTCAATGCAATCCCGTTCGTGTTTCTTAAAATTTTTTACACATAACTGCGTTTTTATCAAAAGAACACAAAAACGAAATTGATGACAAGTTTAGATATAATTGTCGCTACAGGCTCCATCAGATGGGAAAAAAACATGTCTAGAGAGTTTAAGATACAACACAAATGTTTTGCTGCATACACATGTACCCCGGTACATCAAAACTAATAAAGGTCTGGTGTTTCTCAAAAACGCTACACCACACAGGTGTGTTATCACTGCCGTACAAACTTAATTGTTTAATCTGTTGATGTTGGTATCAATTTGTCATTACAGGAGGAAAGGCATATGGCCTGCTGATGGAGGAAAAGGCAAAACTGTTGGAGGATATTAACGAGGTAGGGCGGATATCTGCTATACAAAAGATTTTCCATTAAGTTGTAACTTTTTTTATAAAACGGTGCATACATGTATATTCATCGTCGGAAACCCACACGACACTATTTACAATGCTAACAGACATATGACAATGTAAAATGATCTAATCGCGTGCAAGGAGAATCTCCGAATAGACTTCTATTCGGGAGAACGATCGAGATTCTCCGACTGTTCCAGCCCACGGGACACAAACGTAAATGTAAGAGTCGTGTCACGTGGTTTCCGACGATGGCATATATTGTGCTATGATCGAATACTTGCTCAACGTCATATATAACAAAACCAAATTCCGTAATTTGTATGTTATTTGCCATTTTATCGGCAATAAAAAGTACGCTTTTTATTCTCGAACATCCCATAATCATACATACAGCGTACTGCGTCGTAACCCCCCCCCCCCCCCCCCCCCCCCCCCCCCCCCACACACACAAAAAACCAACATTTAGAAGAACCATTTTTCGGGGAAACGACGACGGTGTATATTGTATATATTAACATGAGATAACCAGTATATGATTTGTGAAAATAACAGTTATTTTTGGATAAAAAGTACTATAACCAAGTGTATTTGATATATTAACGGCGTATTGAAGTAGATACTGCTAATGAGATGATCTCGTTGTTGGGCACTAGAAACGTAACATTAGACACGTACGTATACGCAGCCTACATCTTTCAGCGCCAAGTGTTGTACTGTACTTCACCTAGAACTTATTTCACAGGAAACGGGTCCTAGAGAGGGAGGTCGTTATACTAACTAATGTACAATATTAAATGTCAAGTACCTATTAATTACGCAGATAAAAAGGAATTACACTTGCACGTTAACTTTTCTATTGCATATATGTAAATGCACAACTATACAACAAAGACTAAAAGTAACTATTTTAAGAACGAAGTCATCCTTATCGGTTCAGCGATACATGTAGCTTATTTTTAGAGCTGGGTACCACAAAATCAAACGTACTTCGGTATACCACGGTATTTAGGCAAATACTGCGGTACGTACCACGGTATACCACCTTGATTGAATGTTTGAGCTAGAGAAAGGTCCGGGGCTGTTTTCGTTCTGAAGCCAATCAACAAGAGGCCTGTCATAAGTTTCGCGTTGTGTTATCCTCTAATATTGTTTGAGTAAAGCTATGTCTCTCCTAGTTGATCAGCAAACTTATAGTAAATCATTATTAAACCATATTGGAATTTCAATTGATCTATGTAACAAATAGTTCTTTCAAATTGATAAGTTAAATGAAAGTCCCCAAAAAACCGGTACGTGACTAATGTACCACGGTACGTACCATCAAAACATTATACATGTACCACGGTATACCGGTAAAACCGCCCAGCCCTACTTATTTTCCTATCATTTGAACTGAATATCGAATGTTTTTGAATTTGATTGTTATCGACAAAGAGCTGTCTATATAATCACGATTGTGGTTCGTATACAACAGATTATACTTAAAGGAAAATAGAATTTATAAATTATTGAAATTAATAGTAACTCTTTGTTATCACTTTGGTCATGTAAACATAAATAGTTACAATCTGTATCCACAGTTGCTTGAGTTTCTGTCAGTAAATAATAAATATATTGTGTGAAATGAACCTCCCATTACAGTAATGTAATTCTGTAAGGGGCCGCGTTTATAAACATTCTTTTATATACTGATCATAACAGAAACTCAAGCAACTGTGCTGTATCTAAGAGGTAACATCAACGCTAACAGATATACTCTACAAACATGAGGGAGTGTAGATCTATATAATGACAGCTGGGTTAATCTTAGAATATCCGTCCACCATATATGTCTATCAAACACTCACTATCCGAAATGTGCGCTACTCTCCTTTTATGAAAATTGTTTTTCTTTTCGATCACTCGAGAAACTAACACCGTCCATATGAAATCCTTCAGGCTATCAAAGACCTGCAGTAATCCGAAATGTGAAAGTCAGATAATCAGTTCGGGCTACCATTTAACTGTCCATGTTTAATTTTACAGGAATTTCGGACCGATGATACTTACAAAGATGTCGAGGATTTGAATGAAAAACTCAACAGTTACAAAGGTCAGTCCCAGGGTCAAACGTTAGAGAGGACAAATCGAAAGTGAAAGTAACAAAAAAAAAAAAAATATAAAACAAGAAAATATTTATAATGTGAACAAATATTGATATTTATTTTTATAACTGTCTTGCGTTCAAACCTATATGAATGTTCAAAAAATATTCGCTGGGTGTATTTAGTAAACACTCCAAATAAATATTTCTGACAGTTATATACATACATGTAATATAAATATTTCCTGATATCGGATGTAATGAAGTTTCTCTCTCGTCGTGCTGACGAGGTTACTGGAAAGGAAAAACTACAAATATAATAATAATAATCCAGTGTATATTGATAGCGCTGTGGACACATCTATTTTCTGGGAATTTCATTGAATGAAAAAACAATGTAAAACAAGTTGTATGTGGATTCACTGATGAATATTACAGTAATCATGTTGTAAGGATAAAATCTGCCATTGATTTCAACGAAATCATGTATTGTAGCACTGTTTTGTCACAAATAAACTCACATTAAGGTCAGCATTTTTTTTCTTTATTACAGAGAAGTTCATGGAATTTGATCTCGACACATCTGGAGATATAAGTATGTTATTTGCGGGATTTTTATACTTGTATTTTAAAGTATTATTGTGATTGGTATGTAAAATGAAACAAGGTTCAGAGATCAAACAGATGTCGTCGATGATACATGAAGTCCATGTCACGACTCATTGGGTTAACAATTCTCCATATTGTGTCTCATTCGTTCCATTTTAATGTGCTGATCAGTACAATGAATGTAAATATTAACCTTCATAACTATATAATTATTATGGATGTAGATATATGTACCATAATGTTTGCATCTACTGATCATTATTTCGCCTGATTTCATGCAAGAGAATCTTCAAAATTACGCTGTTCAAAATTAACTGCATTCATAATCCTATAAATGCATGCGTACAGAAGAAAACAAAATTGTAGTTGTTGCCTTATATTATCTAATAAATTGACATCGAGATTGTTGAATATAAGCTGACATAGTTTAAACCTATGCCTATCTGTGTTACAGACTATATGGGACTGAAGTTGATGCTGGAAAAACTGGGTACCCCTAAAACACACAAGGAGATACTGAAGATAGTGGCGGAGGTAGATACGACGGGCTCTAAAACGATATCCTACAAAGAGTTCCTCTGGATGATGTTAGGTGGCAAGAACTGCATTCTTAGACTGTAAGTTTATTAATATACACGGGTTAATTTAAATTAGTACGCACTATTATTGATTACAATTGACGTAACTGTGATATAGAGGATATCTAACAGTGTCTTCAGTAATACCAGATATATTTCACGAGTGGGCTAATATTTTGATATTTTTCAAGAGTGCGCAGCACGAGTGAAAAATATCAAAATATTAGCCACACGAGTGAAATATGTTTGGTATTACTGATGATACTGTTAGATATTCTATTTATTACATTTTTGTAGCATAATCTACAGTGGCAGCTTTTGATTTACCCAAATGCCGTTTGTAAGCAGCGTTCTGATTGGTCAAATCAGAAAAAGTGATATTTTTCACTAGTGCAAAATATCATATTTCTCACTAGTGAAAAATATTAGTTTTATAAAATGAATAATTTTCGATATTTCACTGGTAAAAATGTAATAGATACCGTTTGGAACATATTGAACCCGTTTGAAAGATTTGACATTGCAGTGAATCAAGTCCTACAACAGATTTTGTTTCTAAACCGTTCTTTCACATTCTATAAATTTTACAAGTTGTCATAGCAAATACGAGCGTTTGTGGTATAAACCACATTTGCTATTAAAAATTAAAAAAATAAAACTTCATCTATTTAATTCTAGACGAAAATAAAGTTAGGATATTAACATTTGTAAATATAACATGTAATATTATAGAGAATCTAGCATAGATTAACTTCAGTATCATCTGACACGGTTTTATTACTGGTCAAAGATAAATAATAGTCCTACTACATGTGTCTGAAGTATGCCAATTTGACTAAACAGACACAAAAGAAACCATTGATCAATATATGGACTGTTTGTATTATTTCAGGATATTGTTTTACGAATCTGTTGGAAAAGAGCCGCCGAAACCCCAGGGTGTAGCACCTCCCCGATCTCTTGACTCTCTGCCGTAACACCGCCCCGATCTCTGGACTCTGCCGTAACACCACCCCGATCTCTGGACTCTCTGCCGTAACACCGTCACGATCTCTGGACTCTCTGCCGTAACACCGCCCCGATATCTGAACTCTCTGCCGTAACACCGCCCCGATCTCTGGACTCTCCGCCGTAACACCGCCCCGATCTCTGGACTCTCTGCCGTAACACCGCCCCGATCTCTGGACTCTCTGCCGTAACACCGCCACGATATCTGGCTCTCTGCCGTAACACCACCCTGATATCTGGACTCTCTGTCGTTCACCACCCCGATATCTGGACTCTCTGCCGTAACACCGCCCCGATCTCTGGCTCTCTGCCGTAACACCGCCCCGATCTCTGGACTCTCTGCCGTAACACCGTCCCGATCTCTGGACTCTCTGCCGTAACACCGCCCCGATCTCTGGACTCTCCGCCGTAACACCGCCCCGATCTCTGGACTCTGCCGTTACACCGCCCCGATCTCTGGACTCTCTGTCGTAACACCGTCCCGATCTCTGGACTCTCTGCCGTAACACCGCCCCGATCTACGCCGTAACACCGCCCCGATCTCTGGACTCTCTGCCGTAACACCGCCCTGATCCCGATATCTGGACTCTCTGCCGTAACACCGCCCCGATCTCTGGACTCTCTGCCATAACACCGTCCCGATCTCTGCCATAACACCGCCCCGATCTCTGGACTCTCTGCCGTAACACCGCCCCTTTCCCGATATCTGGACTCTGCCATAACACCGTCCCGATCTCTGCCGTAATACCGCCCCGATCTCTGGACTCTCTGTCGTAATACCGTCCCGATCTCTGGACTCTCTGCCGTAACACTGCCCCGATCTCTGGACTCTCTGCCGTAAGTAACGCCGCCCCGATCTCTGGACTCTTGGCCGTAACACCGCCCCGATCTCTGGACTTTATGCTGTAACACTGCCCCGATCTCTGGACTCTCTGCCGTAACACCGCTCCGATCTCTGGACTCTCTGCCGTAACACCGCCCCGATCTCTGCCGTAACACCGCCCCGATCTCTGGACTTTATGCTGTAACACTGCCCCGATCTCTGCACTCTCTGCCGTAACACCGCTCCGATCTCTGGACTCTCTGCCGTAACACCGCCCCGATCTCTGGACTCTCTGCCGTAACACCGCCCCGATCTCTGGACTCTCTGCCGTAACACCGCCCCGATCTCTGGACTCTCTGCCGTAACACCGCTCCGATCTCTGGACTCTCTGCCGTAACACCGCCCCGATCTCTGGACTTTATGCTGTAACACTGCCCCGATCTCTGGACTCTCTGCCGTAACACCGCCCCGATCTCTGGACTCTCTGCCGTAACACCGCCCCGATCTCTGGACTCTCTGCCGTAACACCGCCCTGATCCCGATATCTGGACTCTCTGCCGTAACACCGCCCTGATCCCGATATCTGGACTCTCTGCCGTAACACCACCCCGATATACACCACAGGGGCTAGGCAGGGACCTATGTCACTATGAAATGATTGTCAAATAATGTTTTTACCTTTCTCGAATATAGCCCCTCCCACTGCTATATATCTGTGTCTCTGTGTCACAGAAATATATTAGGAGGAGGGTTTATATTCGAGAAAGGTAAAAAAAAAATATCTGACAATATTTTCATAGTAACATAGGTTCGTGCCTATAGCCCTGTTATGTACACCGGCCGCTGAACGTTGCTCCGGCAGGGATTTGAGAGATATCTTTGCCAATACTTTTTATACAAAGTGTTACGTGTTTATAAAGATTGTGTTCTAATACTTAATAATCTAGCATATTTCCCATTACGAAAAATGTGCTCTAATAATGTTCCATATATTATAGTAGATGTATATTTTCTGAAAGTCTTTTTTTTTATATTGGAGGCGGATAGTTCAATAACTTACTAAAAACCTATTGGACCAAGTGGGAAACGTTCATCTGTCAGTCTTCTAAAGAAGAAGCTGTATATATAGATCTGTTGTAACTTCTATTGTAAACACCATAGTATTCATCACCCTTTTCATTGATATAAGAAAGCATACATCAAATGTATAATAACTGTTCTAATCTCACATACTTTGAGTTCTGTATTTTGTGATATAAAATAGACATTATCCAGGAAATACTCGCGCCATAATATGCGTTTTCATCTTTAATAATTTAAGTCACTCTATACATAATTATGATAGGTACACAGCCACTCTGTACAGTGTAACTGTATATAATATGTGTAATAATGTGTTTTATATTGTTGTTGATCATTATCTCTGTGAATAAAAAGTTATTTCAGTAATGATATCATATCTTGATAATATCTGTCAAATACGTCCAAGGTTTATATTATAATTTATATGTTTCCAAATAGTGTTTATTTCCTAAATGAATAATGAATTATACCAATAATAGCATTAACACTTCAAAATACATTTCCCTTGAGCGTTCTCTCAGAGACATATAAAGCAAAAAAAGTACACACTAGTCTACAGATCAGGAAACCACCCTTATTTAGGGCCTATGTAGCTAGCATCTGACGATTATCAGTATAACCAGGTAACCACCCTTATGTACGGCCTATATAGCTAACATCTGTTGATTATCAGTATAACCAGGTAACCACCCTTATGTAGGGCCTATATAGCTAACATCTGTTGATTATCAGTATAACCAGGTAACCTCCCTTTATGTAGGGCCTATGTAGCTACCATCTGTCGATTATCTGTGTAATCAGGTAACCACCCTTATGTACGGCCTATATAGTAACATTTGTGATTATCAGTATAATCAGGAAACCTCCCTTATGTACGGCCTATATAGCTAGCATCTGTTGATTATCAGTATAACCAGGTAACCACCCTTATGTAGGGCCTATATAGCTAGCATCTGTTGATTATCAGTATAACCAGGTAACCACCCTTATGTAGGGCCTATATAGCTAACATCTGTTGAGTATCAGTATAACCAGGTAACCACCTTTATGTAGGGCTTATATAGCTAGCAACTGTCAATTATCAGTATAACCAGGTAACCACCGTTATGTAGGGCCTATATAGCTAACATTTAACAATTATCGGTATAACCAGGTAACCACCTTTATGTAGGGCTTATATAGCTAGCAACTGTCAATTATCAGTATAACCAGGTAACCACCCTTATGAAGGGCCTATATAGCTAACATTTGACAATTATCAGTATAACCAGGTAACCACCTTTATGTAGGGCCTATGTAGCTACCATCTGTCGATTATCTGTGTAATCAGGTAACCACCCTTATGTAGGGCCTATATAGCTTACAACTGTCGACTATCAGTATAACCAGGTGACCACCCTTATGTAGGGCCTATATAGCTAGCATCTGTTGATGATCAGTATAACCAGGTAACCACCCTTATGTAGGGCCTATATAGCTAGCATCTGTTGATGATCAGTATAACCAGGTAACCACCCTTATGTAGGGCCTATATATCTAGCATCTGTTGATTATCAGTATAACCAGGTAACCACCCTTATGTAGGGCCTATATAGCAAGCATCTGACGATTATCAGTATAACCAGGTAACCACCCTTATGTAGGGCCTATGTAGCAAGCATCTGTTGATTATCGGTATAACCAGGAAATCTCCCTTATGTAGGGCCTATATAGCTAACATCTGTTGATTATCAGTATAACCAGGTAACCTCCCTTATGTAGGGCTTAGATAGCTAGCATCTGTCGATTATCAGTATAATCAGGAAATCTCCCTTATGTAGGGCCTATATAGCTAACATCTGTTGATTATCAGTATAACCAGGTAACCACCCTTATGTAGGGCCTATATAGCTAGCATCTGTTGATTATCAGTATAACCAGGTAACCACCCTTATGTAGGGCCTATATAGCTTACAACTGTCGACTATCAGTATAACCAGGTAACCACCCTTATGTAGGGCCTATATAGCTAACATCTGTTGATTATCAGTATAATCAGGAAACCTCCCTTATGTACGGCCTATATAGCTAACATCTGTCGATTATCAGTATAATCAGGTAACCTCCCTTATGTAGGGCCTATATAGTTAGCATCTGTTGATTATCAGTGTAATCAGGTTACCACCCTTATGTACGGCCTATATAGCTACCATCTGTTGATTATCAGTATAATCAGGTAACCACCCTTATGTACGGCCTATATAGCTAGCATCTATTGATTATCAGTATAGCCAGGTATCCACCCTTATGTAGGGCCTATATAGCTAACATCTACTGATTATCAGTATAACCAGGTAACCACCCTTATGTAGGGCCTATATAGTTAGCATCTGTTGATTATCAGTATAATCAGGTAACCACCCTTATGTACGGCCTATATAGCTAGCATCTATTGATTATCAGTATAGTCAGGTAACCACCCTTATGTAGGGCCTATATAGCTACCATCTATTGATTATCAGTATAATCAGGAAATCTCCCTTATGTAGGGCCTATATAGCTAACAACTGTTGATTATCAGTATAACCAGGTAACCACCCTTATGTAGGGCCTATATAGCTAACATCTGTTGATTATCAGTATAACCAGGTAACCACCCTTATGTAGGGCCTATATAGCTAACATCTGTTGATTATCAGTATAACCAGGTAACCACCCTTATGTAGGGCCTATATAACTAGCATCTGTTGATTATCAGTATAACCAGGTAACCACCCTTATGTAGGGCCTATATAACTAGCATCTGTTGATTATCAGTATAACCAGGTAACCACCCTTATGTAGGGCCTATGTAGCTAGCATCTGTTGATTATCAGTATAACCAGGTAACCACCCTTATGTAGGGCCTATATAGCTAACATCTGTTGATTATCAGTATAACCAGGTAACCACCCTTATGTAGGGCCTATATAGCTAACAACTGTCGATTATCAGTATAACCAGGTAACCACCCTTATGTAGGGCCTATATAGCTAACATCTGTTGATTATCAGTATAATCAGGAAATCTCCCTTATGTAGGGCCTATTTAGCTAACATCTGTTGATTATCGGGTAACCACCCTTATGTAGGGCCTATATAGCTAGCATCTGTTAATTATCAGGTAACCTCCCTTATGTAGGGCCTATATAGCTAACATCTGTTGATTATCAGTATAATCAGGAAATCTCCCTTATGTACGGCCTATATAGCTAACATCTGTTGATTATCAGGTAACCACCCTTATGTAGGGCCTATATAGCTAGCATCTGTTGATTATCAGTATAACAAGGTAACCACCCTTATGTAGGGCCTATATAGCTAGCATCTGTTGATTATCAGTATAACAAGGTAACCACCCTTATGTAGGGCCTATATAGATAACATCTGTTGATTATCAGTATAACCAGGTAACCACCCTTATGTAGGGCCTATATAGCTAACATCTGTTGATTATCAGTATAACCAGGTAACCACCCTTATGTAGGGCTTATATAGCTAACAACTCTTGATTATCAGTATAACCAGGTAACCACCCTTATGTAGGGCCTATATAGCTACCATCTGTTGATTATCAGTGTAATCAGGTAACCACCCTTATGTAGGGCCTATATAGCTACCATCTGTTGATTATCAGTGTAATCAGGTAACCACCCTTATGTGGGACCTATGTAGCTACCATCTGTCGACTATCAGTGTAATCAGGTAACCACCCTTATGTAGGGCCTATATAGCTATCATCTGTCGATTATCAGTGTAATCAGGTAACCACCCTTATGTAGGGCCTATATAGCTAACATCTGTTGATTATCAGTGTAATCAGGTAACCACCCTTATGTAGGGCCTATATAGCTAGCATCTGTTGATTATCAGTATAACCAGGTAACCACCCTTATGTAGGGCCTATATAGCTAACATCTGACAATTATCAGTATAACCAGGTAACCACCCTTATGTAGGGCCTATATAGCTACCATCTGACAATTATCAGTATAACCAGGTAACCACCCTTATGTAGGGCCTATATAGCTAACATCTGTTGATTATCAGTGTAATCAGGTAACCACCCTTATGTAGGGCCTATATAGCTACCATCTGACAATTATCAGTATAACCAGGTAACCACCCTTATGTAGGGCCTATATAGCTAACATCTGACAATTATCAGTATAACCAGGTAACCACCCTTATGTAGGGCCTTATTTTTTTTAATAAACTACTGCAGTTATTAATGACATGGTAACAGAATACATGTTTGGTAAAATAACTTCTAGCTCATTTCTAAGTTCTTTTACATTATTCAATTTACTGAATAATACTGAACTTTAAAAAAAAAATAGGTAAAACAACTGATAAAGACAAACTATCAGAAAAGAAATAAAACATCTATATTTAATTATTATACAATGTCATGTTGACCATCGTACAGAATATGGACAAGCATCACAGCTTCAGTCAAATCCGTATCCAAGAGAGACACATTTAAACACTCCAATATATCAGCCATCACAGTTTCCTCAAGAAAAGCTGCTTGTCCACAATTTTGCTATTCATTCACTTGCAACCAACTATTTGTTCGGACCATGCAGTCAAGAAATGCATAAATGTGCTTTAACATAAATAATTTAGTCCTTTCATCTATAATTTTGATGGAAATTAATTCCTCAAGACAGTTCCAGTCAATATCAAGACGTTGGCATAGATAAGCCGTCATCAGTTAGGTAGACCTCGTCGTAATTTATTTGTACCTTCTCTGGAGGAATGAGTGCTGCCGCAATGTTTCTCCCTTCATTACTCAACATGTTAAACAGTCCACAAGCCTGTTCCTGTAACAGATTATAATACCATATGATGAAGGGACCACAAGCCTGTTTCTGTAACACATTATAATATCACATGATGAAGGGACCACAAGCCTGTTTCTGTAACACATTATAACATCACATGATGAAGGGACCACAAGCCTGTTCCTGTAACAGATTATAATACCATATGATGAAGGGACCACAAGCCTGTTTCTGTAACACATTATAATATCACATGATGAAGGGACCACAAGCCTGTTCCTGTAACACATTATAATATCACATGATGAAGGGACCACAAGCCTGTTCCTGTAACACATTATAATATCACATGATGAAGGGACCACAAGCCTGTTCCTGTAACACATTATAATATCACATGATAAAGGGGCCACAAGCCTGTTCTGCAACAGATTATAATATCACATGATGAAGGGACCACAAGCCTGTTCCTGTAACATGTTATAATATCACATGATGAAGGGACCACAAGCCTGTTCCTGTAACACATTATAATATCACATCATGAAGGGACACAAGCCTGTTCCTGTAACAGATTATAATATCACATGATGAAGGGACCACAAGCCTGTTCCTGTAACAGATTATAATATCACATGATAAAGGGGCCACAAGCCTGTTCCTGTAACAGATTATAATATCACATGATAAAGGGGCCACAAGCCTGTTCTGCAACAGATTATAATATCACATGATGAAGGGACCACAAGCCTGTTCCTGTAACACATTATAATATCACATGATGAAGGGACCACAAGCCTGTTCCTGTAACAGATTATAATATCACATGATAAAGGGGCCACAAGCCTGTTCCTGTAACACATTATAATATCACATGATGAAGGGACCACAAGCCTGTTCCTGTAACACATTATAATATCACATGATGAAGGGACCACAAGCCTGTTCCTGTAACACATTATAATATCACATGATGAAGGGACCACAAGCCTGTTTCTGTAACACATTATAATATCACATGATGAAGGGACCACAAGCCTGTTCCTGTAACAGATTATAATATCACATGATGAAGGGACCACAAGCCTGTTCCTGTAACAGATTATAATATCACATGATAAAGGGGCCACAAGCCTGTTCTGCAACAGATTATAATATCACATGATGAAGGGACCACAAGCCTGTTCCTGTAACACATTATAATATCACATGATGAAGGGACCACAAGCCTGTTCCTGTAACAGATTATAATATCACATGATGAATGGACCACAAGCCTGTTCCTGTTACAGATTATAATATCACATGATGAAGGGACACAAGCCTGTTTCTGTAACACATTATAATATCACATGATGAAGGGACCACAAAACTGTTCCTGTAACAGATTATAATATCACATGATGAAGGGACCACAAGCCTGTTCCTGTAACACATTATAATATCACATGATGAAGGGACCACAAGCCTGATACCGTAACAGATTATAATATCATATGATGAAGGGACCACAAGCCTGTTCCTGTAACAGATTATAATATCACATGATGAATGGACCACAAGCCTGTTCCTGTTACAGATTATAATATCACATGATGAAGGGACACAAGCCTGTTTCTGTAACACATTATAATATCACATGATGAAGGGACCACAAAACTGTTCCTGTAACAGATTATAATATCACATGATGAAGGGACCACATTGTATTATAATTTTAGTTAGTTATAATATTAACTTATTTAACCCCTCTGACCTGGAGTGTAGGTCAAGGTCATTCATTTTAACAAACTTGGTAGCCCTTCATTTAAGCATGCCCTGGGCCCTAAGGTTACTGAGAAGAAGCTGCTCGGAGTGTTTAACATATTTGACTTATGTAACCTTGAAAGTAGGTCAAGGATAACAAATTGTTTAACACATTCGACCCCTGTGACCTTGAAAATGGGTCATTTACCCTGATGGTAATTAGAGATTACTTATTACTTATAGAGAACATAATCTACATCCTCGATGAAGGGTACAATTATTTTTCTCCTATCCTACATTGTTTCAGTCATAAATTGTACCTACCAACGACAGTAATCGTGTCAGTTGTCAGTTTTTGGCACCAGGTATCTACAGCTAGGAATTGTAATATGTATGTACTTACTGTAGGTAAAACTTCTACATTAACTCCCTTAGACTTCAGGAACAGTTGAACATCCGGTTTTATCTGGTCTGCTGCCATACCCTTACCAATAATTAACATATCTGAAATCATAAAGCATACATAGACATTTTAAAACTTTATTACAAGCTTACAAATTCTTACACCTCTTTTTCCTCATTATCCATTTGTTTTTAATATGTGTCTTAAATTTAAATTTTTTTAATACAATTAAAAACTTTGTTTTCAATATGCAATGTTAAAATTTGTGTTTTAAAATTTGAAATCTTTGATCATAATTAAAACTGTCACAGTGTTCAGTGATACATGGTACATGAGTCATATAATATTTTAATTTGCTCATACTGTGTACATGTAAATAAAAAACTTGTGAAATTCAGGATTATAACACAAATCAGGGACTAGAGGAAGTGTCTAGATTTTAGGACGGCATCTGATAAAGATCCACAAACAAGGCTATTTGTCAGAGATGTTTTATATACTCTTCCTTTTGGTAGAATAGTTTTGTTATCCAACAGACAAATTAAAGAAAGGTTGATAAAAGTCAACATATAAATTATAAGGAATACACATACCGCCAAGTGTTGTTTGTAATTATAAAGTATGAGAATTGTGTTCATATTCGATTAAGTCTTGTAAATCTTACCTAGTTTTGGTTCCAGTAAAGAGAAGAGGACAAGACTGTGTTTATCTACATGGGCTGCTGACTTCACCTGTAGATAGAGAAAAGTACATTATACCATTCATATTTTATAAAGTTTACACAAATTCCTTCATTGCTTGAGTGCATGTGATGATCATGACAATGTGCTACTTATATTATAAGGCCTTTGACTCAGACAGGATTTTAAATCGCTATTGAATTAATTCTTAAATGCTAATCATGGCCAGCGTAGCATATTTGAAAAAGTTCAGTTATAAAGGCTTTGCTTGACATTCAGATTCTCAATGAAATCCTGTAAACCTTCTCATGACCACTTAATGTACCAAGGCTCAGTACTGTTTGGCCCATTCACGCCGACACCTGTATATCACACCTTTGTATCGACAGATACTGCACAAATGTATCAACATCTGTACACTCCCTACTCTTATGTTACAAAGGCACAATGATTTATGCAGAAGACTTAGGAAGAGTAATGTGTTTGTGAAAAAGTTTAAATTTTCTTTTTTTTTTACCTAAATAAACTGTTAACTTTCTAGATTTCCCTTGTTTCCTGGTTCATTACTCATAATTTACTGCATCGATATTGACTTACATTCCAGTGCAGCACAGTGTTCGGGAATAGAACCACCGGTCCGACCACTTTAATGCCAGGGCTGACTTTAAATCCGAGGTTACTGTAGCTTGACACGATGATGTTCTCCTGACCAAGGTCGAACATTGACTTCATATTACTCATGGCATAATCTGCTCTGTCACACATGCCTCTCACTGTGGCACTGAAAAACGACAAAATATTACATTTTACCTTCACCCAGGGGACGAAATATAGAAAGCATGCAGTTTTTGATGTTTTAATTAACTTATTCGAAAATAAGATGTATCTGTGATTTGCAGTTGCTCGCCCGTGATATTTCTACAGTCTACAGGAAATTCCCTAAAGCTTACACTTGTAAGGCAACACATTAATCAATGCATATCTTTTATGCTCTTCCTGTACTTTCTGCTAACACCAACTCAGGTACTTTGATTCCTTTAAATTTGCCAAAGATTCTCTTACAAACTAAAACAGGGAGGATCAACAGTAACGGTTTGTAGTAGGAGAAAAGGAAGAGAGATAAAAGTAGTGATATCATGATCACTGTGACACAAACCAGTGGCCCTTGGTTCTACATACCGCTGATGCTCTATGGGAGTCTATCACCGAGTTAGAGGAACACTCTTTATAAAGAATAAGCTAATGTGCAATACAACCTAAACAGGCAATTGCAAGTTGGGGTGGTCGAATGGTGCAGTGGATAGCACACTTGCCTTTCACCAATTCATGCCTGTCATTAGGAGGGAGACTCCCTCATTTTGACCAAAATTTACCAATCTCCCTCGACATCTCCCTCATTTAAGTCCAACCCACAATAACTCAAAATCTACATCTTGTGGTCAAATGATCTCCTAGTTACTACAGGGTATGTGTAATGACCATAATAGATGTATCTGGATCAAATAAATAAATACTTTGTGAAGTTATTTTGTTACATAAAATGGGAAAGACAAATTGAGCAATGCAGTTTCAGTCACATTTCACGCACTTTCTCCCTCATTGGAAATATGGAAAGAGGGAAAACTCACTCATTGGAGGTTTCAGAGGTTGACACCTACATTGTATGCTTATTGCAAGTGGCCGGGGTTTGATTCCCCGACCGGATGTGAAAAGGTATTGGGTCACCTGTTTGACAACGTGGGTTTTCTCCTGGTACTCCAATTTCCTTCTATATTAATAACCCTTGCGCAATGACATCCAGGCCAATAAGAGTGTTTAATATAAGTTTAATAACTTGTTTCATAATTGTTGTAAAATAAATAAAGTTTAGATCTGTATTTAACCAGGCCACCTAATCAATGCATATATTTTACATGTGTTTTAAATAGTATGGAGGTTAGTACCTGTGCTAAGCATTAAGAGTAGCGGCTCTACCAATGTTGTGTTTGGGTAAATTCTCTCTAGCTAATTGTGATTCGTAATGATAACAAGAGGCCCAGAGGTCACATATCACTCACCTGAAATTTTGTGCCATCATTGGAAAATTTCATAAATAAATTTTTGAGGTCTCCATGGCTTAATTAAGAACGTTCCAGACTTATTAAAACTTTAGACTACTTTATCCAAACAGGCTAAAGGGGCTATCATCACACCAGGCCTACGGATATTAATTAAGGAAGATGTTCTTACAAGAAATTTTCTTATCTAACCCTGATGAGTTTGAAAGTAATTTATTTGAGGACACTTTATATTAGAACTCTTTGTTTGAAGTAAATGTACCTATATGCCCAGTATCATTACTCTTCCTAGTCAATCAAAAGATTTTTGTTTAAATTTGACCACTTTTGACTCTTAATGTAGGTCAAGGTTATTTCTTTGAGGAAACTTTACAGCACTCTGTCCTAGATTCCATATTGGCCAAATATATTCATGTCACTACCATGGCCTTCTAAGTTTTGAGAACATTGTTTAATCTTCTTTCATGTTTGACCCCTATGACCTTGAAAGTAGGTCAAGGTCAATTTCATGAGGAAATTTTGCATACTACTTCATGCCAGGTATCAACAGACCAATTACTATAGGCCTTTTGGTTATTGAGGAACAGATTTTTAAATGTTTTTATATGTTTTACCCATCTATCTTGTGACTGAAATTAGGTCAAGGTAATTTGTTGGTGGCAACTTTAAAGTACTCTATGCCAGGTACCTGCTTACCATGCAAGCAATGTGACCCCTGCAACCTTAAAAGTAGGTAATCAAGGTCAATTGTTTGAGGAAACTTTATACTACTTAATCATACCAGGAACATACAGATCAATTATCAATACCCTGGTCATATGGGCCTTTTGGTTATTGAGAAGATTTTATTTGACTCCCCTGATCTAAGCATCTTGAAAGTGGGTCAAGGTCATTTATTTGAGGAAACTGTATTTCACTCTGTCCTTGATACCTTCTGGCCAAATATATATATATATTATACCCCTTGGTTCTCCAGTTCTGAAGAAGAGATCATTTCTAAAAAAAGTTTGTGCATGCCGGATGGACAACTGCGAACCACTGGTCGCATGAGCCAATTAATGGTTATTTGTGTAAATTAGAATGATAAGTACATGTATATATGGTTTCATATAATTAATCTTTTACAGAAAAATGCAAATACATGTAGGCCTATACACGCAGTATTTGTGTATATGTATAATACATACAAATTTAAAGACGCAAGCAATGCTACATACAAAGTGACAAATTTCTTATGAAAATGAAGAAGTTAGGCACATATATGTACCGGTATTCAGCCACCATGGCCATAGAACAATTAAACTATCAATAAAAATATGTACATGTACATTTGTTAACTAGTATAGATTGCGTTATTTACCTCGGGTAACTATATGAAAGTCACTTAATATTTATTTTCAAATGGATCCGATAAGTATACTTGTACAAATTAAAACACCTCTAATGTATTTCATTCTGAAAACATCTGAATATTTTACATTCCGTTTGAAGGTGATAGCTTAGTTATGTATAAGAGCTATATGTACCTATGTAAATCTCAATACAATCTGAATTTTGTCAGTCGGTTATTTCTCAAACTAAATGGATGATTGATAGGCTTTTACAAAATACTTTTTTACATCTTTACCTGCTGCGAGGCATTAGCCTACGACAGAAATGCCCCAATGCTGGGACCGTTCCCCACATGCTCACTCTGAATTTGTTGTTTTAAAATTTGTAATAATATAACTGGAGTGATCCCCCCTTGGACACAATAAAGTTGGACCCGAAGCACGGTAACAAATATCCGGACGTTATTCCACATGATTATATTATGCATACGTACATTACGTCTCTGTTCATATTTATTTATTTTTTGAAATTATAAATTCTGAAATATGTAAATTTGACATGTTTTCCCATATCCATTGCTCAATCATCTATTAAACAATTAACAATTTAACAAATTAGGAAAATATCATTAAGAAATTAGCAAATTCACAAATTAGGATGGTCGCGATCGGGTGGTGCAGTGGATAGCGCACTTGCCTTTCACCAAGTAATTATAAGTTCTATTCCCCGACCGGACGTGAAAAGGTATGGGGTCACCTGTCCGACCACGTGGGCTTTCTCCGGGTACTCCGGTTTCCTTCCAGCTCGCGCGCTGACATGCAGGCCAACAAGAATGGTTAATCGAAGTCGGATAACTTGTTTCATAATTGTTGTAAAATAAATAAAGTTTATATATATAGAATACGTAAACCTGAGATCATTGATTAACCCAACGGCAATTGTCAACATATAGGCAAATCTAGGGTACATAGCTAGATCAGATAGCGGGCCTTTGATCAAGACAGATGGAATTTTTTCTGAATAGTTTAGATGATTATCTGAACAGCAATACTATGAATAGGCAACATCACGGACTTAGATTTGCTATCTTAAGTCCGTGGCAACATATAGATAAAACTTGGCTAGTTTTATATTGATCAGATAGCGGGGGTTTTCATCAAAAACAGATGGACAATTTTTTCTGAATACTTTAGAAGATTATCTGAACAGTCATCTGCAAACGGGGTGGCGACGCGATAATATTAAATTAAAGTGATCAAAGTATATCAATAACTACTAACATGAGCTCTACACGACGAGACGATATTTTTTTATATTGCGCCGGCCGGGTCAGAGCCACAGGAGGCCGGGTATCAATATATATAAGTACTAGGTTACGTGCTGTATCACCAAGCTTAAGGTGACTAGGATTTCCAAGTAACGGTGGTAAATATTTTCATTACATTCTGGTATGGCAAATTAGATTTCAGTAACAAGAGAACTTGCCAAAGCAATTTAATTTCTGTGGCGACATTTATATGTTTGTATCCTAATATCCACATTTAGCTTTTATAGTGATTGTTGAACACAAATATTTCCGCGGTAGTATAACCTCGGCTGGGACCAATATAGGACAATGTCCTGTGGATGGGAATTTAACAGACCCCTAGACGGATGCCTCTTTGAGTTGGGATCACACATGTGTGTCCACCAGGGACGTATATATGTCTCACCTATAAGTCACTGGGGCCACAAATCAAAGGGCCAAGTATATGTAACTTTCGGCGAATTTTGAAGCGAAAATCAAGTTAAGATTTACTGATATCAGCAATATTCAAGATGAATTCTTGCGCGGTTACCGGTACAGCAGTAGTTGAAACTCGGTATTTGTAAACACACGTCCAACTGTCTTCTACCTTCGGCTTGTCGTTGAAGTGGGCCCCACCTGAATCATTTTCAATTCTTTGGATTTTTCAGTCAAGAGTTTCTTGTTAGTTACCGCTCAGGTTTACTTCGTTTTAGGCTTATTTTTGCGTGGTTATCAACTAGATTTTTTTCAGATTTTTTCAGAATCATGAAAAAAGTCCTTAAGTTACGTACATTGGGCCTTTAATTTGCCTCAGAAAAAACCTTGCTAATTAAACTTAATAATAAAATTGCCAATAATTTACCATTTTGAAGGATATTTCGAATCATATATATGGGTGATGATTATCTTTTTGTACAATATTGAAACAGAGTCCCAACAATCTAACGATGTTTTCAATCAAATAGATAGAAACTTGAATGGTATATCGATTTGGGAGTAACCATTTACCCACAACTAACGATCTCGGACCACACAACTTCAACTGTGGAAAATTCAAACTAAATTTTGAGGATTATGTTTCGGACATTTACATACATGGCATCCTCGATATTCAGGGTTTACAAGTGCACGTAGGTCTATGATCTCTACACACCTGGAATCATCCACGATATCAATGGGTTACGCTCACTTACAATCTCTACACCTCTCGAATATCTTTGATATTCAGGGGTTACGCTCACCTACAATCTCTGACACCTCTGGGATATCCTCGATATCCAGGGGTTACGCTCACCTACAATCTCTACACCTCTGGGATATCCTCGATATCCAGGGGTTACGCTCACCTACAATCTCTACACCTCTGGGATATCCTCGATATCCAGGGGTTACGCTCACCTACAATCTCTACACCTCTGGAATATCCTTGATATCCAGGGGCTACGCTCACCTACGCTCTCTACACACCAGGAATATCCTTGATATCCAGGGGTTACGCTCACCTACGCTCTCTACACACCAGGAATATCCTTGATATCCAGGGGTTACGCTCACCTATGCTCTCTACACACCAGGAATATCCTTGATATCCAGGGGTTACGCTCTCTACACACCAGGAATATATTATAGCAAACTTGAAGGCACGCTTAGGTAACAAAATCCTGATCAATCGCTAGGCTGCACGCCCGTGTTTTGAAGATTACAAAGGTGCCGCAACCGAATTCAAAGCCTGTAAATTTTTACTTTTATGTGACCATTCTTTTGATGTACATATAGTATATCCCTACATCAAAAGGTCGAACCAGTCTTCTTGCCTAACCAACAAGAGGAGCCTTCAGTTTTGCCTTGTCATGTTACAGGCCGGGTATAGAGAGCGTACAGTGTAAATGAGCGTAACCCCTGGCTATCGAGGATATCCCAGAGGTGTAGAGTGTAGGTGAGCGTAACCCCTGGATATCGAGGATGATTCCAGGTGTGTAGAGTGTAGGTGAGCGTAACCCCTGGATATCGAGGAGGATTCCAGGTGTGTAGAGTGTAGGTGAGCGAAACCCCTGGATATTGAGGATGATTCCAGGTGTGTAGTTAGAGTGTATGTGAGCGTAAACCCCTGGATATCAAGGATATCCCAGAGGTGTAGAGTGTAGGTGAGCGTAAACCCTGGATATCAAGGATGATTCCAGAGGTGTATGTGAGCGTAACCCCTGGATATCGAGGATGATTCCAGAGGTGTATGTGAGTGTAACCCCTGGATATCGAGGATGATTCCAGGTGTGTAGATTGTAGGTGAGTGTAACCCCTGGATATCAAGGATATCCCAGAGGTGTAGAGTGTAGGTGAGCGTAAACCCTGGATATCAAGGATGATTCCAGAGGTGTATGTGAGCGTAACCCCTGGATATCGAGGATGATTCCAGAGGTGTATGTGAGTGTAACCCCTGGATATCGAGGATGATTCCAGGTCTGTAGAGTGTAGGTGAGCGTAACCCCTGGATATCGAGGATGATTCCAGGTGTGTAGTAAGAGTGTATGTGAGCGTAAACCCCTGGATATCAAGGATATCCCAGGTGTGTAGATTGTAGGTGAGTGTAACCCCTGGATATCAAGGATATCCCAGAGGTGTAGAGTATAGGTGAGCGTAAACCCTGGATATCAAGGATGATTCCAGAGGTGTATGTGAGCGTAACCCCTGGATATCGAGGATGATTCCAGAGGTGTATGTGAGCGTAACCCCTGGATATCGAGGATGGTTCCAGAGGTGTATGTGAGCGTAACCCCTGGATATCGAGGATGATTCCAGAGGTGTATGTGAGCGTAACCCCTGGATATCGAGGCATACATGAACACAAAGATACATTTATAACTAATACAGATGTATATATGTAAATCTCCAGAAAGGCCAATTTTATAATTTAATGCATTAGGACCTGCTCATCGCTGATAAAGAGGACAAGAATGAAATAGAGAATGTCCAATGGAGGGCCACTAAAGTTTAAACAAATTCGAGATCTACCATACGGTCAATGTTTGAGAATTTTGGGATTACCAACATTAGAATACAGGAGGGAACGAGCCGATATGATAGAGCAGTCAACATAACTGGTCAAGCATCCAAGCAGAAAGCAGGGGACACTAAACTATCTGTACATTCAATTACAAAGAGACCAGGAATCCAGTAGCACGTTAGGATTAGGGCTACCAAAGTTGTGAATGACTTTGACCTTGGACTTCTTGGTTATTGAGCAGTTGCTTAAAGATTTTAGCTTATTTGACCCCATCTACGCTCTCTACACATCCTCGATATCCAGGGGTTACGATCACCTACGCTCTTTACACACCCTCGATATCCAGGGGTTACGATCAGTCGATCACCTACGCTCTCTATACATCCTCGATATCCAGGGGTTACGATTCCCTACGCTCTCTACACACCCTCGATATCCAGGGATTACGATCACTTACGTTCTCTACACATCCTCGATATCCAGGGGTTACGATCACCTACGCTCTCTACACATCCTCGATATCCAGGTGTTACGATCAGTCGATCACCTACGCTCTCTATACATCCTCGATATCCAGGGGTTACGATCACCTACGCTCTCTACACACCCTCGATATCCAGGGATTACGATCAATTACGTTCTCTACACACCCTCGATATCCAGGGGTTACGATTCCCTACACATCCTTGATATCCAGGGGTTACGATCACCTACGCTCTTTACACACCCTCGGTATCCAGGGTCTACGATCCCCTACGCTCTCTACACATCCTCCACATCCAGGGGTTACGATCACCTACGCTCTTTACACACCCTCTGTATCCAGGGGTTAAGATCACCTACGCTCTCTACACATCCTCGATATCCAGGGGTTACGGTCTTGATTTGACAATTAAGCTGACAAATTTGAAGGGCAGCTTACGTGTTGAAATTGATTTCGATGGAATTTGGTATGTAAGTGTATTATTATTATAAGTTTAACACAACTGCAGCTCCCGTTTCCAATTTTGAGAAAATGGCTTCTCTTAATTGAGAGACATCTAATGTGTTAAAAATATACATGTACTTGTTGCCCGATTTCATCAAACTTTGAAATGCAGATGTACATTTTTCTGATGACTGTTTGAACACAACAGCCTCCATTGAGAGGCTACTAATGTGTTAACATTTAAATTCAAACTCATGTGACCGTTATGGACCTCTTGTCATAAATTCAAGCACTCCTATCACAGCCTGTTCTCAGCTTTAATCATTGTCATACACTGAAATATATAAACTATCAACAACACATTTTTTACCATGTAAATAGTTTATTATTTCAATACAACCATGCACTGATAATGTATACATGACAATATAATTCTAGATCTGAACAACAAGACACAGTCTTTATATGTAGCTTATTGAATTGTTCCATTTATATCTCTTACACAATAACGACTTAGACACTACACCCTAATATAAAACGTTTTTATAACATTTAAATTTAGCAGAGACACGTAAAATATGCGTATTTTATTTTTAGCAGATTGGAAATTTATACAAAGATCAGGAATCTATAGGCACTGTATAAAGTTAGTGCTGTTGATCATCATATGGACAAAGTAGATGGAATACTCAAGTGTATTTGATATTAATGTACTTACACAGAACAGGTATATACAGTATGATGTATTAGCTCTACAAGCCAAAACACAGCAATGCTCCAAGAATCATGAATTTAAAAATTTAATAATTAGGCACATAAATGACAAGAAGTGCATTATCTTCAAGTAAGCTTTTTAATGAGACTCTGATTATCTTGTGTATAGTGTAATTAATTTTACCTCTCATACATTCTTCAGTCAACCAAGCCACTATATACAATAGGAAGACTGACGACAGTATATGTGTACATGTCTATATATATATCAGTTAATTTATTAAATCATCATAATATACATTAATTTTCAAGCTAATATCACTTTGGTATATTCTGTTACATTGATTATGCGAATCATAAATGATTTCATGTTTCTCAACACCAAACGATTGTACTTATGTACAGGTACCTTATATCCCAGTGTTAGTGGGCGATACCTTAATTTTAACACCAAACGATAGTTCTGATGTACAGGTACCTTATACCTCAGTGTTAGTGGGCGATACCTTAATTTTAACACCAAACGATTGTACTGATGTACAGGTACCTTATACCTCAGTGTGTGTGGGCAATGCCTTAATTTTAACACCAAACGATTGTACTGATGTACACGTACCTTATACCTCAGTGTGTGTGGGCAATGCCTTAATTTTAACACCAAACGATTGTACTGACATACAGGTACCTTATACCTCAGTGTGTGTGGGCGATACCTTAATTTTAACACCAAACGATTGTACTGATGTACAGGTACCTTATACCTCAGTGTGTGTGGGCGATACCTTAATTTTAACACCAAACGATTGTACTGATGTACAGGTACCTTATACCTCAGTGTCAGTGGGCGATACCGTAATTAACACCAAACGAGTGTACTGATGTACAGGTACCTTATACCTCAGTGTTAGTGGGCGATACCTTAATTTTAACACCAAACGATTGTACTGATGTACAGGTACCTTATACCTCAGTGTCAGTGGGCGATACCGTAATTAACACCAAACGATTGTACTGATGTACAGGTACCTTATACCTCAGTGTTAGTGGGCGATACCTTAATTTTAACACCAAACGATTGTACTGATGTACAGGTACCTTATACCTCAGTGTTAGTGGGCGATACCTTAATTTTAACACCAAACGATTGTACTGATGTACAGGTACCTTATACCTCAGTGTTAGTGGGCGATACCTTAATTTTAACACCAAACGATTGTACTGATGTACAGGTACCTTATACCTCAGTGTCAGTGGGCGATACCGTAATTAACACCAAACGATTGTACTGATGTACAGGTACCTTATACCTCAGTGTCAGTGGGCGATACCGTAATTAACACCAAACGATTGTACTGATGTACAGGTACCTTATACCTCAGTGTCAGTGGGCGATACCTTAATTAACACCAAACGATTGTACTGATGTACACGTACCTTATACCTCAGTGTCAGTGGGCGATACCTTAATTAACACCAAACGATTGTACTGATGTACACGTACCTTATACCTCAGTGTGTGTGGGCAATTCCTTAATTTTAACACCAAACGATTGTACTGACATACAGGTACCTTATACTTCAGTTTTAGTGGACAATACCTTAATTTTAAAGCAAAATCAATTTGATCAAAACTTTAAATTGGTATCATCGTCAATTTTCTTTTGTTCTAGTATATATAGCTACATGTATTACTTGACTGCATGTGAAATTACAAGAATACCATGTATAAATGTTTTTGCTTTCACAATAATCAGTTTTAATCTAAATATAAACAAAGGATACAAAATTATGCAAGTACACGTATAAGACGTATAAGACAAAAGAATCTGTATTGTGACAGAAAAATGTTTTTTCAAGAAAATCACCAAAAACAATGAGATTTTGGCTTTTTACTCTTATCCCCCAGTATAATAATTATTTGTAAAAAGGAGGAATGATGTATATCTTTGAGGTGTTTTCTATGTAACCATTTTTTAATGAGTTGCAAGTTCATCATCATTTTCTAATACAGACTTTATTTTGTTTTTCAGATGAAAACATGTTGGCAATTACTGAATATGTACACTAATAAGCTGTTTAGTATTTCATCAGTTAATTATAAAATGAATTGTTGTTTACTTTGTTAAAAATAATAATAATAATAAAGGTGTTCGTAATATCTAGGTGAGTGCACTTGCCTTTCACCAAGGCGACCAGGATTGGACTCCCTGATCGGTTGTGAAAAGGTATGTGGCATGTACATAATACTAATCATTAGAGCTACGGTAATCGGACGTAAAGATTCCTGACAAATGTTACATTTTTACCATAAAAAAGACAATTGTATGACAAGGACAGCACACTTAGAAAGAAATGAATATAAACATCATTGAGACAAGTGAGATTATATTAACAGCTATATGTAAATGAACATACTCAGAGTAACATACATGCAAGCACTTTCACAAAGTTTGCTGAGATGAAAATTACAATATGTAGATATTTATGTGAATGCAGCAAAATAACCCTCATGTAGGCAACACTCATGAATGCTAGAAAAAGGTAGATGAATCAGAAAATATATTATTTTAACGATAGAATATTTACATAATAAATAACGGGTATATTTTCCAAATGCGAGGTCTGGTGGGACAGGAATATCAGTAGAGACAATATAAGTTTTCTCTGTCTGCTCTCCTCTCATTCCACGCTCCACTGAAAAGAGAGAGAGAAAGAATTATCGAGATGTTTAGGTAAAAAATCATTATCTTAATGAAATTTTGTGTAGGAATGGTTTTGATACATATATATCACACACTAAGGGCTACGGCAGTGGACAACCTGTAATAAGAGATTACCTGTTGTATGTTCCATGAATTCCAAAGAAGAAATATCACAAACTCTGAGAGATCAACTGAAGAAACATTATATTTACTGAAAAATAATCTGAAGAGATGCTCCATGCCATCAGAGATCATCGGACTAAGGAGAGACTAGCTAATCTGAGTGAGCAACTCAGGAAAAACCAATTACATGTATATGGGTAACTTGAGAGATCATTAAAGATTATTAAGAGGGACACCACCCTGATGCCATTACTTTTTCTGATGGATCATCATAAGCCCATATTAATATATATATGCAAACATGGAATTCTAATCAATTATGAATAATTCTCTTGTCATTTATCCCCTCTGTGACATATCAAAATATAAACTAGCATTGTGACATTTTTGTTAAAGCCTGATTATAAATTAGCTCTTGCTTATCATTGTATTTTTTTAATGTCACAATGAAAAAAAAATCCAATATCAATTCTGATTGGACAATGTTTTAAAGTTCTCCAAGAATTTAATGAGATAACATTACTTTAAGATTTCCTTCTCCTCCGCCTCCCATTCTGGCTCTTTTATTCTCCTCTTCTTCAAGTCTCTGTTGAGCTTCTTGTTTCCGTTTGACTGATGCAGGGTCCTTAATTCCTCGGTGAGCTGCATTCTCTTGTCTTTTCAAGGCTGCATCTGCCATCTGCTGACGTCTTAATTCCTTATGAAAAAATAATAATATTATAATGTATTTATCAAATTTATTTATTCAATCAATGTAAATTTAATTGTTACAGGCAATTAACATATAATCTTATGGTAAATGTCAGTACTATATGTTAAAAATAACACATGCAATTTCCCCCATCAGATACTTCTGGTACTTGATTAAGATCAGGAGTAATTGCTTAATTAGTTTTGCTGTTAGAGTTTCAATGTTAGAGATAGGTTTATATGGCGACAGTAATTTTGACAGGAATGGTAGTCAACAAAATTATATATTATAGAAGAATGCCAGCCAGTGACCTTATATATTATATTCACATACTTGTCAAGGGTCAAATGCTAGCAAACTGGAGATCTCCATTTTGCTGACTGTTCTCAAACTGGAGATTACGCATGACGACATTTTACTGAACATGTGCATTAGTCAACAAAAAAAAAAAAACATCAACCCATGTACATATTATGATTAATACATACCTGTCAAGGGTCAAATGCTAGCAAACGGGAGATCTCCAGTTTGCCATCGTCGGAAACCCACGGTACACTTCTCTGACGTGATGCAAACATCAGAGAAGTGTATCGTGGGTTTCCGACGATGCCAGTTTGCTGACTTTTCTCAAACTGGAGATTACGCGTGACGACATTTTACTGAACAAGTATACGTAGGGTATAGCATGCATTCCAACTCAAAATGCATTGCATGCTCTTTCATACAATTATTGTCTGCCATGTGATTTTTTAAAAAGTATTATTTACATATATTTCCCAATGTTTTACTCAATTACATTTATTGTGCTGCATTTATCTTCCTATGAAATCCGCATGTTTGTGTTACAACTAATTCAAGAATAATTCAAAATGCAATTGAAATAATAACTTTTTGGTAAAATAAACTGTACTGTATATATATAGGTACATGTACACATATGCAGTCAAACAGAAAGTAGAACACAAACACTCCGGAATAGACATTTTAGCATAGGTGCTACCGAACATCGTGCACAAATCACTTATTATACGACGCTTACACGTGTCTCGTCATCATCGCTTGATGAAACGGGTCCTCCTTCGAAGCAAGGAAAGCAAATTCCCATTCTTGAAGTTTTGACAGATGGACAATTGTATGTGATGTAAGCGACCTCAATTATGCAAAAAATAAATCTAGGATAAGTTTGGCCTAAGAACGAATTATGTCACCGAAAAAATCTGTAAACAAATATTATTTTAAAATATATAATTTAAAAATGAATTGTAAATCAAAGCAAAGTGATAACAGCATTAAAATCAGGATTTATGTGATCCTTTTTCCGTTTCCGTAATATGTCCAAAAACTAGTATAGCCGACTTTAAAGCCGCTTACGTATCGTCAAAGACAACAAATATTTTCTGTTTATCAGCGAGTCACATCTTGGGAATCCCTTGTATTTGAGCCAAAATATACTGTAGAGACCATTGTTTTTGTTCAACAAGCAAATCTGGTGAGTGATCAACGTGCATGTCAATATTGTGTGATGTTTGTTGCTGCACGTTCTGCATATATACGATCATCTGCACGATCGCGATCAGCTTGCATTATTGCATTGCTGCTGATCATGATAACTGCAATGGTACTGGTATATCGGTGCGACAAATCACCGAAACGGACCGAATCGGACCGAAACGGACTGAATCGGACCGAAACGGACCGAATCGGACCGAAACGGGACCGAAACGGACTGAATCGGGACCGGAACGGAGTCGAAACAAAATGTGTATGGTTATTTAGAGGAAATTAAACACATTTCAACACTATTTATGACAATTTGAAAGGAAAATATCTTAATGAAACCCAGAAGAAATGCATAATTTCTGTGTTTGACCGAAACGGAGTAAATCGAAACATACTAGGGGTCAAAACAGAATGTTAATGGTTATTCTCATTAAATACATTTTGACAATTTGAAACGAAAAACATATTATTAGCATTACTGTTTAACACAATTGGAATGAACGGAGCAATATTGGAACCGAAAAGAAATATATGAATATTTTTCACATTATACATTTTTAACGTATTCGACTGAAACGAAGTGAATAAAGTTATTCCAGGCCAATTAAATACTTTTGATAACTGTGTTTGAACGACGGAAAAGGAACTGAAACGAAATGTTTAATAACACAATAATCGTAATTGTATTTGACCGAAACGGACAAAAACGGAACCGAAACGAAATGTATTAAAATATTAATAGCGAATAAAATTAAAGGTTTCAAATACAGTTGAATGACCAAATCAGACCAAGACGGCACAGAAATTCAAGGGGAGTTTTTATTCATTTGTGGTCAAAACTGAACCGTAACTGAAATGTATTGCAGAAGGATAATCTTCATACTATTAGTTTTCGGTTACATAGAAGCCGTTTTTTATGAATAAGTATATGCTTTAGCATAGGCTTTGGGATTGAGATACAGTGATATACCAAACAAAGATCGGATGAAATCTTTTTCTTTATCATTGATTTATAGATATATATATCAGGTTAAGGAGCCTGAGGTATGATTGACTACGAAACTTCTTGATATATAATTAGATAAGTTCTGTATGATCTAATAAACAAATAATTCATGCTTCTTATAATATTCCCCGAAGTTCCCTTCTGAACATATTTAACATTTTCTCATCACTAGTTCATGGAACGAAATTGTTATGCGTGGACATATCATGAAATAGAAATTATTCCATGTGTTCTCCACCATCGTACCAGATATTTGTAATGTATTGATTAATAATTTTTGTATGCCTATACATGCGAAGTGCATTTGGTAATTAATTTAATTGAAATTTAATTGACATAACCCCGACACCAACGTCAGCGTAACGTATAATCAGAATTCATCATGTCTATTACTACCTGGCTATAGTGAACGCAACTTCTGAATGAATGTTTATTGTAAAATTTTCTATAAATGCAAATGATGATCGAGTTACGTGTGAGATAAAATAACGCTTATTTGATTACGGTATGCGTTTTTCGAGCGTCAAGAGGCTTTTTGGGGGTAATTGGTTGGCCCTGAATAGGCCCGTTTTTTAACATCGGATTCAGTTGCTGTTGAGACATCGGCGGATCCTGGAGGCATACTTCTTCATACCGGTATTCCTGGAGATGGTTTCTTTAGTTTCAAGATGAACCAGATCTGGCAGATAGTCTGTTGGGAAGTGGATATTCGGAAACCGGACGAAATCTCTGCCGTACTTCTGATGCAGAAGGTTGTTGATCTTCTTCCGCTGTTTGTCCAAAACCGTCTTGTTGAGTCCTGGTGCCTTGAAGGTGCCCCTTGTTAGGATTTCGGCTACTCATACTCGTTTCGTTCCGGAGCCGTGCAGAGTTTCAACTAACGAAACAATCCTGTCGACAATGTCCCTCGGTTTCGTCTCAGCCGTGATGTCGTTTCCTACAATGCTGATGAAAACTACATCAGGTGCTGCTGCGAAGGCCTTGTTCAGGGTCGGGTGGTGCATACGGTCCGTTCGTAGACCTCCTCGGCTGCAGAATACGGTGGTAGTTTGTGTTTCCATGTTGTCCTCACAGAATCTTCTCAGTCGCTCGATGTAGCTGCTCCCAAATAAAACTGATGTGGTCATGGTGTCTTCTTTCTTCTTCTGAATTTGTATTAAGTACTTGCTGAACGAGATGCGCAATATTTTATACATGTCACGCCCATTTAATTTTTGTTTGTGTGCCATGAATACCATCGGGCCACGTGATATGTTTTGTTAACGCCCTCCTAATTTGATTCGCTTGCCACTTTCTAGCGACCCTCATGTGAATATTGTAAAATTTACGTTATTTATTTTAATGCATTCCTAAACAATTGAAAAGAGACATATCATATATTACTCAGGCGATTTATAAGTATATTAAACATAATGTTTCATATACCCTTAGGTTAAAATATGAATTTCCTATAGTGTTTAATCCAGGGACATATACGTCCCTGGTTTAATCGGATAAATGAACTAAATAAATGATACTTTTACTTTGTTTAAATACCATTGTTTTATATTTGGCAGAAACGGGAAAGGTTGATGTCACTCTGTTTAACCGACTCAAGAAAGAAATTACTCGACTAGAATGATTCATAGATAGCTACAGGCATAGAACAAAAGAAATTAACACGACGAAATAACATAACATTTGAACAGGCAAACAATAGTTTGCTGATGTCCGCTGATTTTATCAATCTTTCTGGATGTGTGTAACATGCCAGGATATCTCTATCTGTACTAACACGCATGCTTAGATGAAACTTCACTTGAATATAATGTACCAGAATACAAATGTATATAATTTCAAAGGAACTTATTTAATATACCTTATACAACAAAGTGATGATTAATATTTGCCAGTTCCTCCTTCAAGCGAGTGAATAATAAAGTGTTTAACACTTTAGTCACTATCAAAGATATGTTCATTATATGTAAAATAAAAATGTTAACATTGGAGTCTGAAAGTAAGTTTCTAATACCTGTACATTCGGCTGTTGGCCTTGAAATACTTCATTAAAACATTTTGACGTAAAATCATTCTTCCGTCTGATGAACGTTCTTTGCAACTGTGAGTATACTAGTAAATTCACACAGAAACATGATTGTTAAAACAATTTAATACCACCACACGGGCATATATATTTTCAATCATCTAAACATATACATCCACACTTACATGCCGTAATGAACAAGGTCCTTACCAGTAAGTATCACAAAATGTATGTTATAATAATAATGTAATTATTTAAGTGTCGCGTAATACTCCACTAATGAGATCACATACTGTTAAAATACTATGAAATGGATTACTATCCAGCAAGGGCTTGATTTTTGAGATGCTCTTATACATGTACCTTAAAAAAAATCATAATTCATAGTATTCAGATAAGACAGATTGTCGATTTAGGAAATACTATTATATGGCGCTATTATTATATTAAAATACAAAATGCATACGCTTCATAAGATCACACTCACAAATAGATTTCGTATAGATAGTTCATACAACACTGTTCATTTTTAAAACATACAAACATCTAAAAATAACTCGAAAGGAGTACAGCTCTGCAGTTTTAAATCTACAATTCAACGCAATCTTGATCTACCACCTATTTATTGTACTGTTGGACAAGAAAGTTACATGTTTTACGTACAAGACTGCGAAATTATTAATGACCGTGCATGTGGTAACCAATGTGAAAATATAGTACATGTACATTTTTCTTATTGTATAATATGTATTATATGTTAGAACGTGAGATTATATTTAATAATATTTCTCGTTACCGACCTACCAATAAATCTACAATAGAATTTCTCAAACTTTGTGAATTATGAATTGTGATTGCTATAGAAAAATTATTACACATGGAAATGGTAATTTCGTTTAGAATTTTTCTGTTCACACTGCTAAATCTTTTATAAACGATTATTTTGTAGTCCAGGTACTAAATTTACACGACCTTTTGTTCGATAGTCGACACAGGTAAATAGTCTCCAGGTACATGTTAATACACGACCTAAATAACTGATGATCGGTGTCACGCCATAATTGATAATTGCAAGGTGTTATATGCCCCAGGGGACAGTAATTAGTGGGGAGGGGGCCTGGGTTCGGCAGTTCCACAGGTATGCGGCACACGTGGTCATGGCCACTCGACCATAAATCAGTTACCATCGTGCCCCTTTTTAAATATATCATTATTGATACTTCCATAGATATACGCCCCGTTACAACTATATCTTTATTGCAATGCTCATATATGTAAAAGCGAATACAGATTCTGTTCATAAGTATATGCGTCCCATTTCAAATATATCATTAATTATACTTATATATATTTAGATATACGACCCGTTACAATTATATCTTTATTGCAATGTCCATATACATATAAGCGTCCCGTTTTAAATATTTTTTATCTCGTTGTTCACAAAAATCTATATACATGCCCCGTTTTAAATATATCATTGTTGCTTTAATTGCAAACTTATTGCAATGTTCATATCTGTTCATAATATACACGTCCTATTTTAATGATATCGCTGTTTTCATATATGTTGTACGCGTTCCGTTTTATTAATATACTGCTTGATACTTCTACATAATTACACACTTTCCGTTTCAGTTATATGTTTATTGATATGTTAGATACATATACGTGCCCGGTTATGATATTATTATATTAATTGAATATAAGTAATTGAATTTGAACTTCCTTGACAATAATCCTTATGTTAATGTTTGGTAGACATAGCCTGGTTTACGCTCGCCCGTTTACGCTTGCGATTTGAATATTGATAAAATGCATTAGCTGTCTATGAGGTGATACATGTTCACGCACCTAGTACACCCCATTCAAACATATATTTGTTCGAGAGGAGTAATGCTGGATCCACGGGGAAGGTAGTAACCAAACTAAAATATACTGATATCAATGATCTGGGTATATAACTATTAGTAATTTTGCAATTCATTCATATTGAGAAATCGGTATATAACAAATTTGGAATTATCTCGGCTTGTAGACATGGCATGACGGGACTAAGTCCGGAAGTCAGGTGTCGATAGCTCCCCAATTGCATGGCCATACTCTCGGCAATGTATTACACAGGATGGAGATACTAACCATAGGAATATATTAGGGCTAGGGATACTAACCGAGATAGCAGTCATGTAAAAATGGTTCTGCTATATGTGGACATGTCTCGCAAATCCTAGACAATTATCTAGGAGTCATAAACAGCTATGTATCAAATAAAACAAATATTCGATTTTAGCAGAGCAGAAAGCTTGAAATAGATTTTTGGCTATACACATTACCTCACATATGTATGTTAGAGTAAGGTTATATACACTACATCACATGTTACATATGTTAGTTAGAATAAGGTTATATACACTACATCACATGTTACATATGTTAGTTAGAATAAGGTTATATACACTACATCACATGTTACATATGTTAGTTAGAATAAGGTTATATACACTACATCACATGTTACATATGTTAGTTAGAATAAGGTTATATACACTACATCACATGTTACATATGTTAGTTAGAATAAGGTTATATACACTACATCACATGTTACATATGTTAGTTAGAGTAAGGTTATATACACTACATCACATGTTACATATGTTAGTTAGAATAAGGTTATATACACTACATCACATGTTACATATGTTAGTTAGAGTAAGGTTATATACACTACATCACATGTTACATAAATTATGTATGTTATAGTAAGGTTATATGCACTACATCACATGTTACATATGTTAGTTAGAATAAGGTTATATACACTACATCACATGTTACATATGTTAGTTAGAGTAAGGTTATATACACTTCATCACATGTTACATAAATTATGTATGTTATAGTAAGGTAATATACACTACATCACATGTTACATATGTTAGTTATAGTAAGGTTATATACACTTCATCACATGTTCTATATGTTAGTTAGAGTAAGGTTATATACACTACATCTCATGTTATATATGTTAGTTAGAGTAAGGTTATATACACTACATCACATGTTACATATGTTAGTTATAGTAAGGTTATATACACTACATCACATGTTCTATATGTTAGTTAGAGTAAGGTTATATACACTACATCACATGTTACATATGTTAGTTAGAGTAAGGTTATATACACTACATCACATGTTACATATGTTAGTTATAGTAAGGTTATATACACTACATCACATGTTACATATGTTAGTTAGAGTAAGGTTATATACACTACATCACATGTTACATATGTTAGTTAGAGTAAGGTTATATACACTACATCACATGTTACGAGAGATCCGACGTAATGATGTATGCAAAATATTACATTCGTTCAATTTGTTGCAGGCAGCCAAAGTTGGCATTGGAAAACTTAGAGGGGTTTGCAAAAGGGAAAAGATTATAGCTCCAGCCGAAACTATTTCAAGTCTAGATTATTATACATTTTATAAGGTTTACAATGGCATATTTTATTTGCTTGTTTATATAATAAAACGTTAATTTCGTTTGCTTCGTTGTGTCATCTTTTCAACAATGGTTTGCGTACTAGTATTTTATTCAGCGATTTGTTTCTACAGCTTCGAACTTGCATACGATTGTACATTGTACATTGTACAAGTTTTGGAATAAGATCCTCTCTTTAAAGTTAAAATGGAATATGTAGTTATGATGACAATATAATTATACATTCCTAACTTGACTCAAAATTTAAAAAAATAGCGTCAGATGAATGTGTTATTTGTATGTTTAATATTTCTTAAATATTTCTAATAAAACATTTTCTGCAATCAATACCAAAATAAGTAAGTAAAGTTATCTTTAATAATCAGGTGTGGACCCAATTTGTTCATGTTTTGGTCAAACATGAATTTTTTGGCTCCGTTCAGCTTTTTTGCTTTAAATTGTATCAAAGACCGTTGATATGTATTTATTTTGCTCGAAATAACTGTAAATATTCTATTTCGACTCCGTTTCGGTCCCGATTCGGTGCCGATTCGGTGCCGTTTCGGTCCGTTTCGGTGATTCGTTGCACCCCTGGTATATATATATAGCTAGTATGTACATACTATTGATGTTTTGATCATGAGTAGGGTTGTTTAATTACTTAACGTACCATGCTGCGAGAAATGTTAATACGATGGCTACTGTAGTGTAGATTGACTACAGTATTCCTATCCATTAATTATATATGGTCTTACCTTTTACTTTAAACGTAAACAAAGGGAATTATATCTTGTAAATAAAAGGTGGGGCCTTACATACAATTGTATGTGTAAAAATACTGAATGACATACATGCTTTGAATTATTTTGATGATGAGCGTCTTCGCAGTTCTCCTTGTCTCTAACTTATATGTGGTGCCGTTTGACAATTTATAAACAAAACTTGGATATCCAAAAATCTAATTATGGATATAAATCCATAATTCATTTATGGATATCCATAATTCGAATTTTGGATATCATTAAATAATTTTTGATATCCTGAATTGGTTTCGGATATCCTTCATTAATTCTAGATGTCCAAAATTTGAATTATGGATATCCAAAAATATTTTTTCGATATCCGAAATTCGAATTTTGGATATATATGGAGTGCCATTTTAATATTTATTAACAAAACTGGATATCTGAAATTCAAATTATGATTATCCTTAATTCATTTTTTGATATCCATGATTTAAATTTATGATATCAATCATAAAAATATTTTGGTTATCTTAAACTGAGTTTGGACATCCTAAATTATTTTTGGATATCCGAAATTCTAATTATGGATCCATAAATACATAGAAGTTTCAATATCCAGAATCAAATTTTGGATATACATAATTCATTTTTAGATATACATAAATGAATTTTGGATAGCATCATTCAAAGCATTAAAGATATCCAAAAACCAAATTCTGGATATCCAGAATTTAAATTTTGGATATATCCATAATTCGATTTTTGGATATCAATAAATTATTTATGGATATCCATAATTCAAATTTTGGACATCCAGTTTTGTCAATAAATAGTAAAATAGTGCCCCATATTCACTGTTTTACTATTTATTAACAAAACTGGATATTCAATAATTCAAATTTTGGATATCTGTTATTTGAATTTTGAATATCATTAAATAATTTTGGATATCCTGAATTAATTTTGGATATCCTTTATTATTATTGGATATCCAAAATTTGAATTATGGATATCCATTTATGGTATTTGGATATCCAAAATTCGAATTATGGATATCCATTTTTGTTTTGTTTTGGATATCCTAAATTTAAAGCATTTAAAGATATCCAAAATTTGAATTATGGATATCCAAAATTGAATTATGGATAGCCATAATTCAAATTTGGGATATCCCGTTTTGTTAATAAATAGTAAAACCGCGCCCCATAGATATATCCATAATACATTTTTGGATATCCATAATTCGAATTAAGGATATCTTTAAATGGTTCAGTTTAGGATATCCATAATTCATATTTTGTATCTCCAAAATTCATAGTTGTTAATTTTCATCTGATAATGATTTCTCCCTCCTAAATCCTTTTTCAGCGCTCCTTTCCTGTAAACGTTTATGTGAAGTCATTTCAGTAACATTTTTGTGGTATATGGGTAATTTAGTAAAAACACACAAACTTTTAAACACTTGGAGCAGAAATGGGCGTAAAGAACGTACAGTATAAGTTTCATCTCTGAAAATGCATCCTGTAATATTATGCAATATTATCACAACAACAATTTTAACTAAATTAATTTTCATATTTAAAATTTATTTTAGGTATCAAAGATCCACATTCTGTGCTGGCACCACATCCCCTGTGATGACATACCTGGTATCCGTGGCGACATACCTGGTATCCATGTCCCTGCATTAGAAGAGAAGATACTGTACAGCATGCTGTGATCAGACACCATGTTGCGGTACAGTGTCAAAAAGAGGCAAGTATATACCGGTATATGGATTAAGCATAAATTAGGTTTATTTGGATGTGTCTGTAACAGGACAGGTGAAATGTATGACCAGACCGGGGTTTGATAGTTTCCGTGTACTCCTTATTGTTTGAATCATTTTCAAATGTATGCTTTAGCCTCTTAAGCTTGACACTTCATGCAAGTCTAGAGCAAATCTACACTATTACAGATTCAATGTATTGTTAAAGTGATGTGAAACTGTTGTTATCAATGATTGAATGTGGGACCCTGTCTTACCCCCTATCTAATAATCATCTGTATGATGTATATTGGAACAAGAATATCTCACACCTGGAAAAGCGAGGATACATCTGTAGAGGATATTATTTGGGCTTCCTCCCATAATATATCACAGGTTTTAAGTGATCAACAATGAGCTTTCGTGCATTAATAAACTACACCAACTAACTTGTGAGAGCATTTCCACGTTGTTTCGCTGAATTTGAAATTGATAAAAAATACAACGATTGTCTGTCCGTCAGTTTTTATATGCCTTTAGTTATACTACTACATATTATTAGTGATTTAGGTTACATAAAGGTAAATTAAAACTAATAAAAGACGAAGAATGATATGTTTGTGGAATTAGAAAGTATGCTTGAGTGTAAAAGCATATATGATTGCTACGCCACTGAATGGTGTAAACATCATTTATTCATGCAAGATTATGAGATCATATTTATTACATTGCTGACATTTTATTGTACATGTATCAAGCAAGAGTACAATAACCAACGCACATGGCGGTTTTGTATGGAAGATGTACGTGTAGGTGAGAAAGTGAAGTGACATTTTGCTTTGGTGTTGCAAAACATCCAATGTAATACATTTTTCAATATCATCTATATACATGTATAATAATTTCTCTGACAGGAAAATCCTTGCTTAACCTATTCATGCCTGAAAACACTTCCAAAAATGATGTAATAAATCATAATGAAATTACAGGGGTGAATGAGTTCACCCAAAGGAAAACCTTGGAAATTCATAGTTCTGTTTAATTTATATGTCTCTTATTCACACAATATTACTATTTTCGTTGTTTCCTTTTTGACAGTGCTAGGGAGAAGTTCATATTTGACCCTACCCAGCAATGGTTGTCTGACGTCCGTTGGTCGACAGAAACAGAATGTATGAGTGTCCTACAGGGAAAGTCTCTGCTCACAGAGATGGACAAATACAGTCTAAATGCTGCTGTCGTCAAAAGTAGGTACAGTGGTAACATGTCGTATTGAAATACGTTGTTTCAGAAATACTGGTACTTTTTTCTCTGAATTCGACCAGGGGTACTCTACGTGTATCGCAAAAGCATAGAGTATAGCGAAACAATATGCAAAAAAAGGTTTGATGTTCTTTTTGCTATGACCCTGCATATTATCCTTATAAGGCAATGGTGACAGTATTCAACAACATTTATTAGCCATAAACATGTAAACAGTCAAACCTGTTATAAAGGACACCTCTGTATATATAAAGGGCTACAAAAGACAGACTCATCAGACCCACTCATTCCAATTTAGTGAATTTACTATATACAGCTACATGTACATGTAATTGATGTCTGTATAAAGGTCACCTGTCTATAAATCATGGAATTGGATTGGAATATATTGCTATCTATGTCTTGATATTGTCTGCACTGAAAATAAATATTACAGTTTTCTATGTAAAAACATGAGTACTTAGCAGATATACAGTGTATCTGAAATAGGCTGCTTTAAAGAACAGTGACTGTTACAGAAAGTTAATAAATGACAGGCACTCTTAATTTAGCTAGTCAAAGACGAAAAGGAAGATTTTTTAGAACATTCCCCTTCGTCTGATAACAGTTGAAAGGAAAACAAGAGGTGCACCAGTGACACCATTTTCACGTTAAATAATTGAAATAGCATTTGATTAGCAGGCTAACAAAATTATTTATTTGATTATTATTAGCTCACCTGGTCCAAAGGACCAAGGTGAGCTTATGCGATACCGTGGCGTCCGTCGTCCGTCCGTCGTCCGTCGTCCGTCGTCCGTCCGTCAACAATTGACTTCTTCTTTATAACCACTGATCGGAATTTGACCAAATTTGGTTAGAAGCATCCCTATGGGGTGGGGACTCAAAATTGTACAAATGGTTGGGCTGACCCCCCAGGGGCCTGGGGGGCGGGGCCAAAAGGGGTCAATTTGGCTATTTGATATAAACGACTTCTTCTCTGAAACCGAGAAATGTATATTGCTCATATTTGGCTGGTAGTATTACTATGGGTTGGGGATTCAAAATTGTACAAATGGTTGGGCTGACCCCCCAGGGGCCTGGGGGGCGGGGCCAAAAGGGTAAGTTGGCTATATTGATATAAACGACTTCTTCTCTGAAACCCAGTAATATATATCGCTCATATTTGGCTGGTAGCATCACTATTGAGTGGGGATTCAAAATTGTACAAATGGTGGGGCTGACCCCCAAGGGGCCTGGGGGGCGGGGTCAAAAGGGGTCAATTTGGCTATATTGATATAAACGATTTCTTCTCTGAAACCCAGTAATGTATATCGCTTATATTTGCCTGGTAGCATTACCATGGGGTGTGGATTCAAAATTGTATAAATGGTGGGGCTGATCCCCCAGGGGCCTGAGGGGCGGGGCCGAAAGGAGTCAATTTGGCTATAATGATAAAAATGACTTCTTCTCTGAAACCAAGCAATGGATATTATTCATATTTGCCTGGTATCATCACTATGGGATTAGGATTCAAAATTATATGATTATGATCACGGAGGGGCCTGAGGGGTGGGGCCAAAAGGGGCACATTAGACAATATTGGTATAAATGATCTCTTTCCTGAAACTAAGCAATGTATGACATCTATATTCTAGTGGTGGAATCCAAAGGTTGCTTGAATTCAAATTTATACAAATGTTTTGGTAACCTCGATCTCAATCATGGATTTAGATATGACCCCAGGGTCTGCCACGCCCTTGCAACTTGACTCCTGACTCATAACTTTTAAACGGCTGAGATCCCCATCCCAAAACTATATATACAATTGCTGGGCATTAAGAGACAATCACAATTATGATTTTATATTTGACTCCAGGGTCTGCCACGCCCTTGAAACTTGACTCCTGAGTCATAACTTTTAAATGGTTGAGATCCCCACCCCAAAACTACATATACAATTACTAGGAATTAAGAGATAATCACAATCATGGTTTTTGATTTGGCCCTGGGGTCTGCCACACCCTTTTAATTTGACCCCTGAGTCATAACTTTTAAACGGTTGAGATCCCCACCCCAAAACTATATATACAATTACTGGGCATTAAGAGATGATCACAATCATGGTTTTTGATTTGGCCCTGGGGTCTGCCACACCCTTTTAATTTGACCCCTGAGTCATAACTTTTAAACGGTTGAGATCCCCACCCCAAAACTATATATACAATTGCTGGGCATTATCAGATGATCACAATCATGGTTTATGTTTTGACCCCAGGGTTTGCCACGCCCTTGTAAATTGACTTCGGAGTCATAACTTTTAAACAGTTGAGATCCCCACCCCAAAACTATATATACAATTGCTCGGCATTAAGAGACAATCACAATCATGATTTCATATTTGATCCAAGGGTCTGCCACACCCTTGCAAATTGACTACTGAGTCGTAACTTTTGAATGGTCGAGATCCCCACCCCGAAACTATACATACAATTACTGGGCATTAAGAGATGATCACAATCATGGTTTTTGATTTGGCCCTGGGGTCTGCCACACACTTTTAATTTGACCCCTGAGTCATAACTTTTACACGGTTGAGATCCCCACCCCAAAACTATACATACAATTACTGGGCATAAAGAGATGATCACAATCATGGTTTTTGATTTGGCCCTGGGGTTTGCGACACACTTTTAATTAGCTCACCTGGTCCAAAGGACCAGGGTGAGCTTATGCCATACCGTGGCGTCCGTCCGTCGTCCGTCGTCCGTCCGTCAACAATTGACTTCGTCTTAATAACCACTTGTTTGGCAGGAAGCATGCTTAGGTGCCCAGGATTCAAAATTGTACTAATGGTGGGACTGACCCCCTAGGGGGCTGAGGGGCGGGGCCAAAAAGGGTTATTAAATCTATATTGGTTTAATTAACTTCTTCTCCATAACCATTGATTGGAAATCAGCCTTATTTGGCAGGAAGCATCCCTAGCTGCTCAGGATTCAAAATGGTACTCATGGTGGGACTGACCCCCAAGGGAGCTGAGGGGCGGGGCCAAAAAGAATTATTTAGCTATATTGATATTAGCGACTTCTTCTTCATAACCACTGATTGGAAATCATCCTTATTTGGCAGAAAGTATCCCTAGGTGCTCAGGATTCAAAATTGTACGCATGGTGGGACTGACCCCCTAGGGGGCTGAGGGGTGGGGGCCATAAAAAAGTATTAAGCTATATTGATATAAGTGACTTTTTCTTCATAACCACTGATTGGTAATCAACCTTATTTGGCAGGAAGCATGCTTAGGTGCCCAGGATTCAAAATTGTACTCATGGTGGGACTGATCCCCTAGGGGGCTGAGGGGCGGGGCCAAAAAGGGTTATTTAGCTATATTGGTTTAATCGACTTCTTCTCCATAACCATTGATTGGAAATCAGCCTTATTTGGCAGGAGCATCCCTAGCTGCTCAACATTCAAAATTGTACTAATGGTGGTACTGACACCCTAGGGGGCTGAGGGGCAAGCCAAAAAGAAAATTTTGTCATGATTACTTAGATACCAATGTATCCAGGTGAGCGATACAGGCCCTCTGGGCCTCTTGTATTTATTTACTGGTCAAATACTCCCTCCTTGTCGAATACTGGTGATGTTACATTTGCCTTAAGCAATGTGTATTGATTACTATGTCTGTCCTCATTATTAGTTCATTTTACAGTAATAGGTGTTTGACTGTTAGCCCCTTAATATGTTTCATTGACATAACTTTTTATCCATTATCATTTTGTTTTCTCAGATGGAATAGACACAATAAGGGACGACTCTCATCACATCAGCAATGAGTTTACTAAACTTTTCAAGTGAGTTGTTACAGACACTGATCAGCTTCTGTTCATGTGGTGTCATTGGTATTATAAACAGAGTGTGTCAGTCCTATTGGGATGTTGCCTATATATTCGTTAATACTTAACCTTGGTATTGATTTTTGAAAAAAAAAACCTATTATTCATTGCTTTTTAAATTTTAATAGATAAAACTGTGTAATTGAATTGTTGGAAATATTTTATAAGATGGACAATACGCATGCATATGATTACCATTTAATAATGGAAGAGGTTCAGATTGTATTTTGTCAAGATCAAGTTTCCAGTTATGAGATACAGCTAGCTAGGTGTTGCTAAGAGACAGATTCATGAGGGACAGGTGTTGTTAAGGGGCAGAGTCATGAGGGAAAGGTGTTGTTAAGAGACAGTCATGAGGATAGAGTAATGTTTACTGAGCCAGTATATTGAAATGAAGCAGTATTATAAGAACCATTTTTGTATGGTTGCTTTATAATCTTGGCCTAAAGATCAAGAATCAATCTTAGATTTATGTTTGTTCTTAGCCAAAAAGGTATGGCATTACGTTTTGTAACATTAATCGTGATTGGCTAGTCAAAGATTAAGACAAATTTAGACCTAAAGATTATTTCATGATTCTGGGGCCTGGTAGGTGATGTATTTTCATATTTGATAATTTTTTCTGATTTGTAGGTATGTTGAAGCTGAGAAGTGGTCAGCTGTACGGTCATTGGTGATTCAACTGACCTGTCACATCAGGTCTCTGATCCAGGAGTGTAACCTGTCTCTGCCTGACCCACCCTCCTATATACTAGAGGTAGATTTATCTTAATTGATTTTATTGGTATTGATCATCTCTTAATTTTCTTTAATTACTTTTGTTCATTTGAGGCTGATAACAGATGTGAGTATTAGTTAATGGTGGCAGGGTTAGGGAAGGAGGGATTAATGTGGGATTATAAGTTTTAAGTCTTAATTGGAGTATATTTTAAGTTTTACGCATTCAGGTTTGGTATTTAATTTTTCAGAAATAAATATTGTACTATATAATTCTTTGATTTTCACAGATCTATGATTATCCATAAACATGTTCTTAAAGAGGACCCAGTTTGCTGAATGAGAACTGTATATATTACCTTATAGATGTTTTTCAGACACATCCGAAATTTTATTTTACAGCAACAGGAAACAGTGATGGGTGAATGTGCGAAGCTGGCTCAGCAGGTCGACAGGTAAAGTACTCTTTGTATCCGTATCAGTACGATATCTGTCTCATCCAACCATTTAAATAGTACAATACTGGAGTATTTCAAACTTGTAATCAAGTCATTTCCCTTGAGGATATACTATTGGGACAGGTAGTTTTTCATTTTTTTTGTTATTGACCAATTTTTAAAACACCTGTACATTTCAACCACTTTTTGTTGTGTTTGCTGCTACCATTATAAATAATTGTTAAGAAAATTTTTTTTGAATTTTGTACAATTTAGATTTAACGAAAGAACTTTTCAGGTTATCTATCTATAAGACAACTTTAAGATGAACATGTTGTTCAATTCAGAATTTGAAAATTGTAATAATATCTTGGTGGGAATTCTTTTGATTTAATTGAAATATGATTAAATACATGTACATCATGTTTTACCAGAAAAAGTTCATCCAAGGAAGACAGGAAACCAGCTAAAATTCCAGTCACTAACCAGCTGACATTCCTAGGTCAAGCTTTTAGTCGGCTGGTCGACCTGGCCCTCGGACATTTACTTCAGGTAAGTTATATAGAGTTGTCTTGTTCATTATATAACACTATTGATTTACTTTTCATGAATCAAACTTCTATGAATCTAATTTTTCGCTGTATCGAAGTTTTGATTTGACCCGTTTGTTATGAAAACATTGAAAAGTACAACTAATAAATCAAAGTGAAAATTTTACCTGCTTTGAAAATTAAGTTGACAAGCAAAAACATCTTACAAGATTATCACGTTACAAAATTACAGTGTGTATTTCAGTATACTTTTCTTTATAAATGTGAATCTACAATTTCTCAACCTGTGTTACGGTACACTAGCCCCGCATCTTATGTACAGTACATAGAGTTATTTGACATGTACTTTGTATATACACGTACATATACATGTCGATGTTCGATGTTCATAATTCATGAGTTGAAGTCCCCATGTTTCGAAGTTTTCACGGCGGTCCCGCAACGTTCAAAACATTGAATATTGACTGTAGTTGAAATTGAGCTGTTTATATGTGGTCATAATGAAACAAAGACTATTCATATGAGTACTAACTGTAACAGTGCCCGTTATACATGTCCTCATAATGCCCATGCAATCGTAAATAATATTTGTAGTGTTACATTTTTTATACCCCCCACCCACACACTTAGGTAAAGGGGTACTGGTAGTAATCACTTTGTATTTGCCCCTGTCTTTCTGTGTGGACCTTGTGTACAAGATATCTCATGAACCCTGGTGTCAAATTTGGTTCATATGACATGATATCAATCAGTACATAAATTGAGTTTTCTGTTTTATAACAGAAGGTGGTGGAGACCCTAGATGAGGCCAATAATCCTGGGACATTGTCCAGTGCGCTCGGGACAGTGGTCAGTCTTGGACTGGAGGGAGAACACATGTGCTATATCTTTGCAAGGGTAAGGTGGTCTGTTCAGAAAGTATTCCCATAAAAACCATTGTACATAGGAACATAAATACAGTATTGGCTAGAGTAAGGCCTACCAGCGAAACACAGGTACATGAACTAGGAAAAATTCAGTATTCATATAAATACATGTTGGTGACTACTTTATATGCCCTGGTAGCAGCATTGTTAAGATTTCCGATATGAAATATTATAGTTGTATATTATTGTTTTTTTTTCATAAACAGAAGTTGCCTGCCATTTGGTAGATATTCTTGTCGATATTATTGTAACATCATATGTTTACTAAGGAAACAGCATTTTCAGCCTACAGTTTCTTCACATTTACGTCGGTTTACACACACATGGACCTTCCGAAAGTGGGGGGGGGGGGGGTAACTCTCTTTATGAAAATACACAATATACTGGCTCTGTGTGTTTCAGGAAGGTGGTGTAAGGGCACTACTGGACATCTGTCGGACAGAATCACTGAGCTTCATACATGCACAGACTCTCCGAGCTCTAGCCACCATCTGCTGTGTAGCAGAGGGGATATTTGAAATAGAAAAGGTCAGTATTATAACCAAATCATTGCTTTCCCCAGAATAAATTAGGTTTAATAATGGAATTTAGATTCAATAATTTTCTGTCTGTCCAGTATTAAGTAATTTGTGTAGAATTTGGAAGTACAACTATTGAAATAAAATGAAATCCCCTTATATTGCTATTCTTGTGATACTGCCAAAGTTGACACGTGACAAAGGTACGTACATATATGTGTTGATACTTCAAAGCTAATATTCACTGCTAACACTAATTGACTTTGACAGGAGGGAGGTGTGGAGTGTCTCATGGACATCCTATGTGACTACGCGAGTGGTGAGAAAGTACGAGGCGAGGTGGCAGGAGTATTGGCACAAGTTACCTCCCCTTGCCTTGAAAACTTCCAGCAGTTGTCAGGCCTGGTAGAAAATTTGGATGAAATTTTACGGGCATTGATCGGTAGGTCTTTTATAATGGTATTCTGTAACTCATTATGTTCAAAATGTTTTGGTGTATGACTGTATGGTAACCTAACAGGATGCTACAATATAGTTTTTTGTGATTGTTTGTTTAAAAATTTGTGTGATTTGCATTTTTGTTGTGTCAAATATGTGCGCTTGTGAAAATTGTATAATTGACACAGTATAATGTGCACAATAATCTTAAATTGAATTTGTAAATTATGCAAGTTTATTTAATGTTTTAACTTGTTTAAGAGTTATTCAAGATATGAATTGTAGCTGGAGGTGTCATGGAGGTACTTATTGATTGCTGGAACCTGTTTGTCTCCTAGGTTTGTGTGCCAACACGCTTTCTCATGAAGTATTCCTGTTAGCATCAGCAGCTATTGCTAACATAACGTTTATGGACAGCATGGCATGTGATATTCTGCTGAAGTATGACGCCCCACGGGTGCTCATCCAGTCCTGTGGTACCAGTGTGGCACAGTCACTGTTTGCGAAGGACCAGGTATGTTTGTACTTTATAAATTTGCACAGTTGGTATCAAAAATCATCTGATAAAAATAAACTTTTGTTAAATAAAATATCTGTGAGGACTAAACAAATCAGAGGGTATGAAGATAGATAGAGAAAATTGTATTCTTAAAACTCCTCTGTGGTATAACAGTGATATTAAAGTTAATAATAAGTTTGTATTTTATCCAAACTGGTTTATGGGAGGTATCTTGACATTGAATGATCTTATGAAAAATTCTGAAAATCTAACCTTTCTCCCTTTTAATGAATTTCTTCAAAAGTTTAGAATTAATACAAATTTTCTACAATATCATGGATTAATTTTTGCAATCAAACACTTTTTAAGAAATTTTGATGTAAAACCAAAGGAACTTGCACAGCCTTTTATACCACAAATGTTAGAAATATTTTTCAAAAACAAAAAAGGTGCAAAAGACTTTTACAAGTATATTAAACCTTCAGTGTCAACTCCAACAGGCACTAGAAAGTGGAATTTGGATTTTAACTTGGATAAGGAACAATGGACTAAAATATATAATCTACCCTTTAAAGTAACCAAAAATTCCAAATTTATATGGTTTCAAGTCAGAATTATTCATCATATCTTAGTAACAAATACTTTCCTGCATAAAATAAAAATAATACCTAGTCCTATGTGTACCTTATGTAATATCGAAATTGAGACTATTGTGCACTGCCTTTGGGAATGCAAGGAGGTACAAACACTTCTTCAGAAATTTGAAACTTTATTAGATGTACTTCTGATACCTTTTGCATACAATAAGGAGTCTTTTCTTTTTGGAATATTTACACATCAATGTAGCAAGGTTGATAATGAGATTCTTATCATTATAAAGCACTATATTTATAAAACTAGGTGCCTAAGTAACTCTTTGAATATAAATGCTCTCATTAATGTAATTAAAGATAACTTCAGGGTCCATAAATATATAAATAATAGTCAAAAGGACCATATAAAAAGGCAATTTGAGTTAGGTTGGAGAAAATGGAAGCCTCTATTAGAGCTATAGGTTACATATATATATATTTATTGCATTTTTTCCAGTGAAATATAGAAAATTATTCATCCTATAAAAGTGATATAAATACAGTAATTAGTACTGCTGTGCTAAAATACTTATAAACTGTGCAATTTTTATTCTCTCTGTACACACATAATTATATTGCTGTTTTGTTAAATCAATATCGCCGACTTGCCTCATGATTCCTAATCCTTTGCTATAATTATATATATATATATAAATTCTAAATATAATAACTAAAGAAACAGTGCCTCCCTCTTTCTCCTCCTTCTTCTCTGTCTTCTTCTTTGTGTCTCTTATTGTCTGAATGTCCATCTGTCTTGTTCATGTCTGTCTGTTGTCTGTGTACGAGTGAGTGTAAATCCATGAGTTTGATTAGCTTGAAGATGAATTTTTCTTTTCATTATATTCAAGTTTGTTTGAATATAGATATTATTATAAAGTGTTATACAGTGTGAGTGTGTGTGTGTAAAAGTATGTGAGGGAGCAAGTGTGTGTTAGGGGATGTGACAGAGTTTTGACAGAGAGTGTGTGTGAGTGTGCACATGTGTTGATGTGTGTGCATAATTTATGATGTGAGCTGTGTTAAAGTTGTGTTCTCGTGCTCAATTATATTATGTGAAAAATTTCTGAAAATAAAAAATTACAAAAAAAAAAAAAAATATCTGTGAGGACTTTCAAACTCAAACTGCTTTAGTTTTAACGTATATATCAGGTAGTATGCCATGCTTTCTCCTGCAATTCCAAAATATATTTTTGGTCTATCTGCATGCATGCTTCCTGGAAAATATGTTTAATTTATTGATGCATTGGCAATATAATTGTCCATTTACACCTAATTTCTTGATAAGAGATGATAAAAACAATCCATTATTATGTAGATATGGAGAATAGGAAAATTTGGACTTTGAATCAGTGCTTTAGATTGGATACAAATTCAGTAACTGAGGGTGGACGTTCTCTGTGATGCATAACATAGACTCTACTAATTAATTGTGTCACAAGTATTGTTTATTTGATAGATTATTTAAATGATATACCCATGATCTGTTTTAGGTGGCTACAGTCCTCGCCAATATGGTGGCTGTTGATAACTGTAGACAGTGTATTATAAATAGTGGTGGCCTTGACCTTTGCCTGCAGTTGCTACAGGAACGACCTTTGACCTACAAATCTTCTGCAGAGATTGCTGCCTGTGAAAGGGTTCAGCAGAAATCAGCCATTGCCCTGGCCCGACTCTGTAGAGAAGAAGAGATCGCCCAGATTATTGTAGAAATGGAAGGTAAGCTTTGTTTGTTAATGGACTGCATTGTAGTGAAAGCTGAGTCTACTCTCAATGCTACAATGGTTTTTTCATAAAGAAGTGTTGCCTCCCATTTTGGTAGGTAAACATATTCATTGTAAACGTCATTTCAATTCTGACATCAATTGCCATGGAGACAACATTTCATCCAACAGTTTCTCGCAAATTCACGTTGGATTTCTAGAAATATAATTATGTCACAAAGGAAATGACATATTTATCTAAACCCAAATGGGAGGCACCTGTTATTGTCGAAAAGACCCAATTACTGTTACTCTGGAAGAAATAACCAGTTTAACATGTTCACATAGTACTGTTTCTTGGAGGAGCATTTCAATGAGGTAGTTTGTTTTTAGGGTTTATGGTGTTTTATAATATAAATTTTACCCAACACTTCACTAAGTATATAGAATGAACATGTTTGGACCTGTAGTTACGAAATGATAAAATCCACCCTCATAAATGTCCATGGTTACTGTAGGTATACCCCGCCTGGTGGAGCTGTGTAGGAATAAAGGGGAGAGAAACAACAGTGATGCAGTATTAGTGGCCTGTCTGGTGAGTTGATAAATGTTTGTTAAACATTTTTGAAGTCTTCAAGGATATCTTATATAGTCCCATTTGAGAACTTTCGTGGCTATCCTTACTTCAGGTCTCTGTACACTTGGAAATTATAAAGACAAAATTGAAGGCATGTGGTGAACTGATTTATATTTTTGGTTTCATGATAAAAACCAGACTAATGATCAGTTTGAAGCTGATTTCAAAGCTCTGCAATTTTACCATTTTGCTGCTTAGCTATTCTTTTTTGTGTAAATCACCCAATCACGGTAGTATAGGTGTGTCATCCACAATGTAATGTGTATATACCTGTTGATTTTATCATCATATAGCAACCAGGAGTGTTTTTTACTTTTCACCAAACTAATTGTTATTAAAATATTTGTTTTTCTTGATTCGAATTAAGGATAAGTTTGACAATATTTGTACATGAACTATCATTTCTATATTTCAGGCTGCCCTTCGGAAGGTGAGTGCTCTGTACAAAACAGAAAATATTATTGATATTGATTTTAAACAATTGATTCAGCCGCGACTCATGGATTCTTTTCTCATATGTACAAATACAGATGAGAACTTTGTATGACAGCTGGTTATTGGTGAATCACTCTCACTTACAACGGTATTGGAATTCCTCCGGTATTAAGAAATGCTGAATGACATCGGTTTATGGCTTCTGTTTACACAGAATATGCTAGAAAGTATCGAAAATGGAGGCTTGTACACTGCTTATATCAACGTGTTCAAATATTTGAAGGAATAGAGATAATCAGTATTAGTCTAGGTATACACAAACATAAATTTAATGTATACACTGTTAGGGTTGCAAAGGAAAATTAATGATGATCGTATCGGAACTGTTAAATCTCTATATAATGCTAGTAACCTCATTTGACCATCTCAATTTTCTTATCAACACATAATTTAAGGCCCTGCACTGCTTTTTATTATCATGAGGGTTTTCACAGGTAAAACCCCTTTACAATGTTAAAATCGTTCCTGTCCAAAGAATGTTGATTTTTTTTTCTCAAAACGTCTGTCCATAGCATTGCTTTGGTTTAATGTACTTTTCACGATTCTTAAAATTCAAAATTTGATTTGCCACAAAAGTATATGATTTTAATATTATTTCAGTTATTTTATCATATAGAATTTTTTTATAATATAGTCTTATCATTGTATAGCCTAATTTTTGATGATGATATATTAAATGTCTGTAGCCTTGTACAGATCATTATTTAATTTTATGTACAATTTGTAGGTAATTTTACACCATGGCTAATAATGTGATAAATCTTGTGGATTTAGTCATTAAACATAATCTGTTATATTCTGGTACAAACATACACTGCACATGTAAAAAGATTTTGTCTCGCCTTCAACATAGTCTAGGAAAGCAGTGTGTGTTATATAAGAAACGATGAATGTTATTTAAGATACAATGTATTCACTATAAAAAATATTCCATAAGCCACTCAATTTAACTGTAGTTAAGATGTTGAGGGTCAACAGGTGTATAGCATAGATGATAAAAAATGGAGAATACCCAAGCGTCAACAAAACAATAAGCTATACTAAAAATCTATCAAACTAGTGGCAAAAGAAAGATCCACATGGATACTCCTGTAAAAGTAAAAGATGATAAAACCAGGTGTTCCGGTAGAGTAAGCATCTTCTGCTTCATCGACGACACCCACCATGTAAATCATTGTCACATTCAAGTAAACACCAAGTCCTTGAAATAAGAACCGAGTATCATTATCAATCACAACAAGTAAACACACTAATGAGCATAATCAAAAATGTCCACGTTCATATCTCGCAAAGATACAGAATATTTCTCAATGAAACAAAATTGAAGCATTTGCTATGCTTAAGACGAACTGCCCACGATTGATTCACCAAGACTTTTGATATACGTTTAGCAGTTTCTTTTCTTGACTTGTTGATTCCATTCCTCTATCAAAGAAAAATTTGGACAAAAATATATCTGTAAATATTAACATAAGACACACACATGTGATATGCCTGAAGGAACTTGGTTGATTTATGCAGTATGCCAGAAAGTTTATATACGTTGTTTTATACCTAATATGAGATTATTTTTGAAAGCAGTCAAACTATAGTCAAAAGCCATCAGTATTTTGTCAATATTGATTTTATTTGTTATTGGGACAATTTGTAAGCACATGTGTATTATGTTACAAAATGTGTATACATTAAAAACAGTGTACCAGATATTTGTTAGAAGGTGTCATACTAACATTGTCAAACCTTGTGAATATGTGTCAAACATACTATCATATATCAGTTATGATGAATTGTTTTTCTATTTATGAAATAAAATGTCAGTTTTACATTCCATAATAATTGTGATCTAATTGTAAAAAGTGTACATAAACACTAATTTTGATTAAAATACAGTTATGCAGCGTATTGAAGAGCTGTTTAAAATTCTATAAACACTACAAGTGCTATATATATATATTACTCAGTTTTATAAAGGTATTGTTTTCTTTTGTGTTTTTTGAATAGGTTAATTAGTCGTATGTAAAATACTCAAATGAAATACCTGGCATATGTAATGTGTAAGTCCAATTTGCTCTTCTGAGTATAAAGGTTGTAATTCTTTAAGATCATCCCTTGAAAGGAACTTAACATTGTCATATACATGTACACTAAATATATACAGGAAAACTCACGGATCTTAATTTGCTAAAAGCTGTGATTCACATGGATGTGAACAATATTTTCATAAAGTGTTCATATTTTTAATTGAAATAATCTTAACCTGTTTAAAACCATCGCGATCATAAAAAAATCCAATTTAGAACAATGTCCCTTAATTACGTGACCAGCGGCATTCGGAGATGATAGCACCGAAGGTTATTCCATGAATATTTGGATGAGTGAACGCGTACAGGGTGTTTTTGACACTACATAATATGCATTTGTGAGGCCTGCAAAACAATGCTTCTCAACACAAGCACCCTCGTATTATTTGTTTTAGAATAACCTTGACTTCTTTGCGTCTTATATGAACATCGCGTATAAAAAATCGGTTACATATTTATCATTGATATTTTTTATGAAACTCTGATTAAATTACGATTTTTTTCTTAAATGCTTAATTTGATATCTGAATTATATATCTTATTCTCGTAGATATTATGTACGCTGTCGAGGTTTATGACATTAAGTAGGACAGAAAACAGGAGTGTTGTCCTTATTAATTAATTTTTTAACAAGTTTTCACACATGGTGCTATTATGTCATCCTCGCATTTCAGCTTAGCCTTTTCATGATTATGCATGTTTTCTAACACGTTTTCCATATTCACTATATTCTATTGAAACTCTACAGAGCTCAAATGAAAAATTAACTTTTTTTTTTGTTCAACGTATAACCTCAATGTCATTTTGTCAAGTATATTGTGTTCACCACTGTACCACAATGTCATGATAATGTCATTACGTCAAGTTTTCTGTCTTTTTCTAGAATATGCTTTCAGTCATGCAAGTTCAAATAAATGACGATATAGGCAAACATATGACACTGCCGTATGCACTGCATGCTAAGGTGATAAACTATAGACCGATTAATTTTACGTGATAGATTCAGCTAAACAGTTACGATTGCAAATGTACAAGGTACATTGACGTTTTCCCCTTATGCACGAAATTTCAAGAGCTAAATTACGATTTTAATACCATTCATTAAACAAGGTTTAAAGTAAAGGCTTCTGATTTCACTCCCCTATTTCACTGATGTACATTTGGATTTGTTTTGAACTTTACTACAACTTGTATTGATATATGTACTGGGATATGATTTCGTTTCTGGCTATAAGTGCCATCCTATTCTGTTATGCATCATATGCCTGTGTTATGATACAATCACTACACTTCTTAATCTATAGTATATGCTCATATTCATATACTCATGTACCCAAATAGTGATGTATTGATATTTCATTTTTAAATGGAAATCTATTTTGCAAAAATATCACTTGGCTAGAAACGCATTTGTGTCTTTAAGATTACGTAAAATATACATGCCGATATATCCAAGACTATGTCGATTTTTGACATAGATAAAGAATATGGATGCAAATTGATTAAGACGCAAGGTATGGTGTATAGACATATGATATAAAATTACATAAAATAATATATTGAAGTACTATATACACTGTGTTTGTAATATAATGGAGAGGTATTTTATTTCGACTGTTTTGACGATAAAGCCTTAAACTTTTCTTGTTAAGTCAAAAGTTACGCTTATTTAAGTCTATATGTATAATATAATATACAAATAAAGACTTAAAAAATATAATGATTGATGAGATGTTTTTGGTTTTGGAATAATGTTAATTTCAAGACCATGGCTATTCTATTCGATTAATGTCCATTTTCGTATATTATACATTTCATGTGCATGTTTAAAATGAAGGGTTTAGTGAAACATTTGCAACAATGCTAGTTTCTAAATAAATTTAATAACATATATACATATAATGTAACAGATTGTACTGATAGTTATCACATTCCAAGGCTTTGTATGTATGTTTTATATTTTTTAAGTCATAAACATTCCTAAGATATAGTTATAGTGTTGTTTTATTATTTACTGCATACACTTTTTATTTGAATATCTATAAAGCATGCACGTGTTTATGTAGTTTTTTGTGTTTTAAAAGGCGTTCCATTATTTAAAATGGTTAGAAAATAAAGTTACTGTACATGTACATTACTTGGCAATTAAGAAAACAACAACGAAGCTTAAAAAAACATAATCCGAACACAAAATCGATTAAACTAGGGAGAAAATATAAATATGAACAAAGGAAATATTTGCACGGAGACTCTTGAATAAGTTCAGGAGAATAAGACCAGGTGTTCCGGAAGACTAATTATGTAAGTGTTTTCTGCTTCTTTGACGAAAACCGCCAGGTAAATGTGTATCTCATCCAAATAAATGTCACATCCCAAAACTAAGAACATATGTATTATTTTCAATCATAAAAAAACCCATTCTATAAATGAGCACATTCAGAATGTTTCTCAATGATACCAAGATGGCGACCATACAACTTGACGTTAATCTTTATCAACCTCCATCTCTCAAATCCCTGTTCCGTAAGTTTGTTTGTCAGCAGCGACATTTGTTACGACGGTATATACATGTACGTAAATATGGCAAACACTCGAATGTAGCTGTCACACGAAGATTTATTACAAAGGTTTATGCACAATAGAACAATATAAACATAAATATTAGGCAAAGAGTAATGATGAAGAGGAGACACGGTGGTCTAGTGGTAGGACGTCGGGCTCGTGATCTAAGGGTTGCCAGTTCGAGTCCCGGTAACGGCACTTGTGTTGTATTCTTGAGAAAGATACTTTACTCCGCTTGTTCCAGTCTTCTCAGCTGTAAATGAGTACGTGTTTGGACAGTGCTAGAAATTGTAGAATGCTAGCAATGAGTTCCGAGATGGCAGCACCGGTTGAATGCTCCCCAGGAAGTTGAGAACGATATTGGCTAGTTGATAAGGCCCTATAACCACGGATAATAAATCTCTTATTCCCGGGCATCTCGATGAACACAAAAAGGGCCACAAAATGATGACACACATTAATACTGGGCGGAAGTGAAAGAGCAAAGATTAATAGAATTACATTTACTTACATTGAACTGTTCATTTCTACATATTGTTATTTTATAAATTTATTGTTTGTGAATCATATGAATACAGTTTTCATTGAATCTGTATTTCGGTATAATAAACAATGTATTGCCCTGGTTGTAGGGAGACCTGACGCTTTGTTTATCCAAGACATGTCATATTTTCCCGGGGGAAATATGACTTACCGCTGATAAGCTTATCATCATGTCTCCCTACAACCAGGGCAATACATTGTTTATTATATGTATTGAAAACATCTTTGCAATTTTGCTAAGTGTGTGCATCGATTTATTCCATTTATGAGAATTACATGAAATAACAACATGATGTGAGTAAACAATAAGATCTATAAACGCTTACGAAGTTTTAAAAGGTAGACACATTATTTACATTAAGCATCAATAACATGAAGGATCTTTACCAGGGCAAACATATTATTTACATAAATCAATAACATGAAGGATCTTTACCCAAGCAGACACATTATTTAAATTAAGCATCAATAACATGAAAAATATTTACCAAGGCAAAAAAATTTTTTACATTAAGCATCAATAACATGAAGGATCTTACCAAAGCAGACATTTTTTACATTTAGCATCAATAACATGTAGATCTTTACCAAGGCACAAACATTTTTTACATTTAGCATCAATAACATGAAGGATCTTACTAAGGCAGACATTCGATTAACATTAAGCATAAATGACATGAAGGATCTTTACCGAGGCAGACACATTATTTATATAAAGCATCCATGACCTGAAGGATCTTTACCAAGAAAAACACATTATTTACATACAACATCAATGACCTGAAGGATCTTTACCAAGACAGACACATTATTTATATAAAGCATCCATGACCTGAAGGATCTTTACCAAGACAGACACATTATTTACATACAACATCAATGACCTGAAGGATCTTTACCAAGACAGACACATTATTTACATAAAACATCGATGACCTGAAGGATCTTTACCAAGGCAGACACATTATATACATAAATCAATAACATAAAGGATCGTTACCAAGGCAGACACATTATTTATATAAAACATCAATGACCCGAAGGATCTTTACCAAGGCAGACACGTTATTTACATAAAGCATCAATGACCTGAAGGATCTTTACCAAGACAGACACGTTATTTACATAAAGCATCAATGACCTGAAGGATCTTTACCAAGGTGTCTGTTAATGTCTATCCAGCATACGCAACAGCTTCTTTACGAGTTGTCCATACTGAAGGATGTCTGTGTTGGAATCATGGTCGCCTCCTATGGGATGTTCGTCTAACTTCAGTGTCACACACGTTAATTTCTGTTAAAAAAAAAGAGAAAAATAATGATAATAAAAAATGACTGTTACATATTTTGGTTGGTAACGGAAATTTGAGTGAGCAAGATTGATACAAATTACAAAACCTATATGTAAACAGGAACGTATTCTCGTCCTTGCACGATAAGTTTGGGTTGATGAAATTTAAGTCTTGTTCGATCGAAAACAACAGAGAAATGGGATATCGAAAACAAATATTTTCTATTAACGACTGTTCTTACTTACTATGAAGGAACCTGAAATGAAAACGCGTTTGTTATTCAATTATGCATGCAGTTTTATCAAGTATGACACAGAAAGAGATTGTGGCAGCGCGAAACGCCGCCATGGACTAAGTCTTACATGTGACCGCCACATGCAGAATGAGGTGGTTCTCGCAGCATTGGAAAGAAATTCTATGGAAATTAATGCCGTCAAATTATCATATGAAATTTCCCGATCTAATGTACTTAGGCTCATCATATTACATACCTCTTTATTGATGCTGATATAGACACAAGCTGCGGACACATTTCCGTGAATGGTTAATCCGTCATGTAGGAAAGACAGGGCTTTCATGGTTCTCTTGGCGATCTGGTATGCTTGGGTTGGAGACAACTTACAGGTAAGAGCGTACTTCTCCAAACTGACAGACGTTTTCCTGGTTGTGAATAGTTCACTGAAGTACACTGCCTTCAGAAAATTGCTTGTATGGAAACCTGTAATGATGATTCAGTTCGATTTTGAATGCTGATAACGGAATAAAAAAAAAACACTTCGGAAACTGATTAAAATTACTAAATATCTTCTGATCAATCAATCAAACTTTCAAAACATTTTTGCTCATCAATAAAATAGCATTTACTGAAAGCATTGCATTTATGAACGGGTAAATAATTTAGATTATTTTTAAGACCAAAGTCTTTGTTCGGTCGACATTCGAATTGATTTTGAGGACAATATCCTTCATACATTATAAATGTATACCTTCCGATGTTGTTAGCCTCTCTCGGGCACTCTCCGTCTGATGTTTCGCCAGTTTAGATGTGGCCTAAGAATGAAAGCGGAATCATTTTCATTAAATTATATTTAAAGGTGTCTACCTATGTGTCTACCTATAGGCTGCATAACTTACAATGTTTTGGCTTCATAAGAATTTAAGTCCTATACACAGCTAATGTGATTTGCTTATAATTGATTTTATATATCAAGGCATTTGTGCCCGAAAGACGTGTTAGGAAAATCATCTGATTATTTATGCTGTCTTGGAACGCTGTAATATATGACTTTTTTCTTTTACAGCGTTCATGGCTTAATATCCATCACGGTCCTCTACAGTATTTAAAAAAAATTTACACAAATTATTGAACTAGCTCTTTACTGTGTCCTGTTTTTCTAAATAATAAAGTCGAACCCCACGGCAACATGCAATATGACATGAACGGCAATATAGCTGATACAGTCCCAGCGTACAGACTAGTTCGGCACTACTACACGACAACATGCTATAGGACATGGACGGTAATATAGCTGATACGGACGAGTTCGGCAATTTTGAAACTTACATTGCTCTCTTGTGTCCGTTTGAGGTAAATGTACGTGTAGATGAAAGGGTTGATAGCGGAGTTGATAGGTAAAACAAACACCATCATCCAGGCGTACACATCTGCTGATACCGATCCGCCTAGTTGTGACCACACCCCTGGAGAGACACGTGGTACAATTGTATGCTATCCTTTAACTTATTAACACTAGTTTCTTCGGTCAATATCTAAATACATCTTTTGTTTATTAGTATAGTGTGACTGTTAACAATAATTATTTAGAATACATTTGGTATAAAATAAATAAGAGAATACCGAAGCGTTAACATAATCATAATCCAAACTAAAAATCGATTAAACCAGGGGCAAAATATGAACAAAGGAAAGATTCATATGGAGACCCTTGCAAAAGTACAAGAGAACGAGACCAGGTGTTCCGGAAGAGTAAGCGTCTTCTGCTTCATCGACGACACCCGTATAACCTATTTGCTTCTGAAAATTTGAGATAGCTAAATTGATAAAGATTAACCTGATAACCAACAAAACTCTTTGTTGAACTTCGATGCTGACAAAATTAACATAAGAGAAAAGCAAAACGAAGTAAAATGCAATAGACGAAAAAAATAACAAAATGTACATACCAATAACGCCAACGGGAAACCAGCACAAGAAATCAGTGGCTACAACAAGAAATAAAGATCTTGACAAAGCAATTTCTCTCCTCCGGTTCTGGGTTGTGGCGATAGATCCACTTCTTTTGCAGTTCCTATAGATGCTGATCTGTGCGACTAGAATAGCAAAGAACAGAAAACCGTTGAGTCCGATGAAGATTGCAACAGAGTACTCCTGCCCTGACACGTATTCACCCGTGAGTGGCAGGGCGAGACAGACCCCAGACCTAGAATAAAACTCTCCTTTAAAGTAACTCGGGAATAGGATGTGTGGCACAATGGCTATCAAAACCGAGACAATCCATAGCAGTGCAGATAGTAGTATTGATGTCCGCCATGCTAACTTCCGTAGGGACAATGGGAAAACAATGGCAATCAACCTGTCCAGAGTAATGGCAGAGATAGCGAAGGTGGACATTTCACTTGATATTACCGACAAACACCCGGCTGCTTTACATAGTGATCCTTTTCTCCAGTTCAGATCATGAACGACATACTTTCCACTGAAGTGGGTGTCAACGGAGGCAATTATCATCATATATATTCCCATTAAAAAGTCAGATATGCTTAGGTTGATTACAAAAATGGAGTGACTTTTCTTCAAACTCTTCTTATTAATTACTACTCGGTAAACGATAACGAATATGTTTCCAACTACCGCTGATAAGCCAATAATCCAGAGGGAAACTCTTAAGAAATCTGAACCAATCAGATTTAAACAGGAAGAAATAAGATCCTTGGGAGCAAAACAGTTTTCATCAAGAACTGACTGTGGTTTTATACAACACATCTTGTATGAATCTGCATAAAGGTACTCCAGATTCTCAAGACCATCAAACATGGATTCCTCAACCACGAGGTCGTTATTTTGGATATCTAAAATAGCAAGATTACCAAGAGCTTGGAATAGTCTGGGCCCCATGTAGTTCATATCATTTGAACTAAGATTCAAAACGTTTAAGGACCGAAGACTTGAAAATATTCCCGATTTTAGATATGTTTTATTGAGGTTTGAAAGCTGAAGGCTGGTTAAAGAATTAAGTCCGGAAAATGCTTTAATGTCGATGTCAATCAAAGGATTTCCATTCAAAAACAGTGTCTTTAAGGACTTCATTTTAATGAATATGCTTCTTTGAAGCCTTCTAATGGAATTGAATGATAAGTCGAGATACTCAAGAGAGTTTAATTCATCAAACATACGTGATTCCACAGTCATTTCTTTTATGTTTGTATGAGAGATCTGCAAGTTTCGAAGAGTTATCAATCCATCAAATACCCTATTAGAGATGGTAGTTATAGGATTATCGCTAAGTATCAGGGTCCTCAAAACGGCAAGATCTTTAAAAACCTCGCCAGGGAGATGCTTTATTTCGTTTGATGAAAGGTCAAGATGTCTAAGGGCAGTCATGTTTGTGAACAGGGATTCTTCATGTACATTCAGTTGCTGCAGGTGACATGATTTCAGTATAAGGGTTGTGAGGAGGGGAAACGTGAGCGGAATTTGGTCCGTCATATTTGTCAAATTAGTACGCATTTTGATCCAACGGGCCTCAATTGTAATCTTGTTCAAGCGAATGTCCTCATAATCACTTTGACACGAAAATGTCAATCCTTGGCATGAACATCCAGTCGGGCACGTGGTCTGACAAAGAAGTTCATCGTCTCCTCGGGGACATTGCCGAATCCCGTCGCACAGTTGTGAGAAAGGAACACATGACTGACTGCCGCGACACCGGTAGTGGTTGTTACAGTTGGTTGATTCTTCAATAGAAAATAATAAAGCACAGAAATGTAATACAATAAGTTGTTTATAGGCAATACAACGTAAAAATAAAGCATTTATACCCTCACCAGAGATAATCTACATTCTGGTACTGTGTATTTGATTTCATCGATATCACGCCCTCGAAACGCTCAAGCATAGCTCTTATTTGTATTGGCTCTATTCTATTCGTTCTTCTCTTGTACTTATATCGAATTAAGTGTTTTACTTAATATGATATCGCAGACTGCAGTGTAACCATGGTTTCTGTTTTAGAAAAGGAAAGTCTAACACTCTTAAATTACAATTTAATCAGTCAGTATAATACTGCAGAAGCAAAAACTTAAAAAAAAATTATAGCAACGAACCACCATCCTGAAAATAATACAAATACACACAAGGATTGATGAAATCAATCACGGGTGACGTAACCGTGAAGCAGGAACCTTGTTTCTAAGGTAATGACGGGTATTTCTAAATACTTTAACGTTGATAACAAGGTATCTTTGATGGGTTTTTTCATGTTGGCGCATGCGTGGTTCGACATTAATGTATTATCCTTTATAAAGACGACTTAATCATTTGTATCAATATCAGAACAAAATTAAGGCCATTAGTGGAATTATTGTTTATTAGAGTCTTTTAACCATTAAGTTTATTTAGGTCGCAAATGCATTAACGTGTGTAATACGAGGACAGAATATGCTACAAACCACACTCCATTTCGTCTTCGCCATGTGGACAATGACGGGTGCCATCACAAATATATCTCATGTGAAGACAAAAGGATCCAGGGCATTTGGCATAATCAGCAGGACAGGTGAAGTTTTCTGAAAGAAATAGGCACTGGACGTAATGGCAACACACGACCAAGTCTACATACTGAAGATGTTATAAAGAATACTTACAATGAATTCATGTCAGATGATGAAAATGATTGACAAAATCTGCAAAGAGATGCAACGTATTATCTTATTCTCTACACAAGAGAAATAATAATAAAAAAAATACATAAACACAAATATTTTGCGTGTGAGTGAGTTTCTGGCGGTGGATATTTTAGTCCCCGAGGTTTGCTGGAGCCTCCATAGCCACAGTTAATATCATTTGAGTAGTGGCACGGTACATAATATACACATTTTCGTAGTACACGATTTGAAATTATACAGAACTAGTTTAATATTTCTTCTTAATTCATAAATTAAAGGGGTTTTACGCACCTAACCATTCTACTTCTACATAAGTTTAGAAATTTTGGATTCCTACCTTTTGGCCCCTAGCATCAATGAAGAGTCGTAGAAGGACGAAACAGCTGTATGGTGCAGTTTAATTCAATTTTTCGGCATACTGTATTTATTACTAAATTTAAGAGGTGCAGCATATGTGTGTGTTACGTCATCTTTGTTAGACCAAGCAGCTTGTAATGTACTTTTACAAGTTAGTGTGTTGTATTTCTTAACATTTCCATATCAAGGCTTTACAATATTGTAACGAATGTGCATGGTAGGCCTATGGCGAGTGTGAGTGTTGAGCGATCAGCTGTTGTTTGTTTACATCTACCCCTGGTATGTTTGAGTTGTTATAAATGCAGAATGTGTATAATTAATTAATCGGGAGTTGTCAAACTTGACTGAGGATATATTTCCCGTATACACCATGACATCAGACCTATCATTAGCTAAACGGCTGATTTTATAGGAATTTTCATAGTTAGTAAGTAGCCTATCACAGGCTACGGCGGCCGCCATCTTTGTTTGTACTTGGTTGAGCGGGCAGACTCGAAATACAATTTAATGTCACTGTAGATTTCACAGCAAGTTATAAGACTTTATTCATTGTTGGAATGTACAATGATTCTCTTATATAAATGGAAATCACACATTTGGTACGTACTTGGTTTTTAAAACTGTTGTTTTTAAGACATTTCAAATCTCCTCAGTCGTGCTGCTCCCACGGAAAACTGTTGAGGATGACGTTTCGGCCGGTTTCTGTGTACTTTTTAAATACGGCTCCGAAACGGATATTATTAATTATTGCAGATTACTGTGTATCTATGAAACATTTTCGCATTAATAATTGATTGTGAAACGCAAAGAATAGTATTTTTCATACATTTCCATTTTCGGCACTATATTGTGCTCCTGGCGACATGACACTATTTTTGGGAGTAATTCGGTTGCTTCACTTAGTGACGCCGCCATATTGCTTCCAAATCTCCTTATATGGTAATTTGGAGGCGCCTAGAGTATAAATAGCGGAGCAACATCAGCAGTTTTAGCTCTCTCGTCCCGGCATCGGATATATGTATTAATGCGCCGTTAAACTTACCTCTGTGTTCGTAGGAGTTATTTCCCTTTGTATGATTGCAAGATATTTGGTAATAATCTTGCAATAGAGAAATTGATGCATTGATCAATTTCCATAAATAATTGGAAGCTTAGAATTTTATACAAGACTTTAATACTGTCTTGTATATTTATTACAAGATATTTGGTAATAATCTTGTAAAAGAGAAATTGATGCATTGATCAATTTCCATAAATAATTACAATTAACTTTATAATATTACTACAAGAGTCTAGTATCCTCTTGTATATTTATTACAAGATATTTGGTAATATTCTTGTAATAGAGAAATTGATGCATTGTTCAATTTCCATAAATAAATACAATTAAATATTACTACAAGAGTCTAGTATCCTCTTGTATATTTATTACAAGACATTTGGTAATAATCTTGTAATAGAGAAATTGATGCATTGATCAATTTCCATAAATAATCTATTTGCTATATAATATTGCTACAAGAGTCTAGTATCCTCTTGTATATTTATTACAAGATATTTGGTGATAATCTTGTAATAGAGAGATTGACATTTTCAGCAACCTCCATAAATCTTTAACTCACTTGTAAATAAATAAGCTTGTAAGGATCATTATTGTATTCTCTGCTCCAGATTCTGTTTAAGGAAACATCACAAATTATTCCATTAACAAGTTGTTGTGTTAGAATCTTTATTTTGCTATTGCAAAGTGTTATTGTTACAGTAATATAATTATAGTGTCAAATATCTCTGTGATATTACAAGCTATTTCATAATAACAAAACAGTAGTTTTGACTCGGCTACCAGTCTTTTGTATAATAGTTCTTATACGCTACCATTGAGGTCTGTACTTGTAAATTAACTTGAGTCTACTAAACTGGAATATCCTCTTATAGTTAAATAATTATAAAGAGAGTGTGTAAAAACATTGTACCTCTGTATGTGACAATATTGACAAGAATATATGTATGGCACTTGAACTGTGGCGTTGAGTTTTCTTTCAAATTGGCTAATCAGATGATCTGTGATCAACTCTAACTCAGGACATACTTGAGTGGTAACCCTCAAGTAGAGACGACGGGCGAGATTCGTTTCAATATGTTAATAATTAATGGAGTGTAAAGCTGAAATTACATATTGGTATAGGTATACATCGCGGTGTTCAAACTTTCGATGGGCATGGTTTAATATTTGATTTCAGTAATGATAGGAACATCCCATTTTAGCAACGACAGAAAGTGAATACATATAGTTTGATTTATTCGATATCCAAATGGCTTCTGGATTTGGTTTATTAAACTTGATTTTGATGTTTTCGTTTGAAATAATATAAAACCTATACAATAGATATAGAGTTGAGGTTTGAAAGAGATTGAAATCCGAGAAGCATATATATTTGATGTGTTTAAGAGTTCTGAAATTTGTTTTTATTTTGATATATTGTAGTAAAACATAATGAGCCGTTTACAACGAGAGTACATTTCGTTGTACAACTATGGTGAAACAGATAGTAAAGCCACCACCAATATGTATGATTTTGATAGATTACCACATTTATTAAGATGAGTAAGATCTCGACAACCAAGTGGTTCTCCAGTAGGGTCAAAGTTCATCAAGCAGCTCAGCGTTTCATCATACCTCCAATGATTGTCACACAGCCTTTTCGTCTTAGAATTTTTTTTCTTAGGCTTTTGTTTGTTTGTTTGTAGATCTGTAAAAGGAGAAAGTTTATATAGGATACCAGTAAGGTTGCCAATTAAAATGTAATTGATGGCTGATTATGTAAGAAGTGATTGCAAATATATAAGGATTGTACCTCATTTCGACTGCATACACGGTAGTATGCCCGCAGTTGGCAATGAACATATTCGCGATTGAGCGCATTAGTCATTTTACCGTATACGCAGTCAAAGTGTGGTACAATCCTTATATTTACATCATTATTATTTTTAAAGTGTTATAGGAAGAAGAAAAACTTTCGCAGAAGGCTGGTACGATGGTAACTTTGATGTCCGTGGTTGTTAGGATAATATAGTCCCACTGAATGTTCATCGATATATTGGTAAGTTTAGATGATACATAGTAAACACCAGTATTTTTGCTGATTGCATCATTTGTTTATTTGGTATTAAATAATATCACAAGCACTTCGAATTTATTTCTTTATTTATAACGGTTGTCAAGTACACGCATTGGCACAGTTATCTGGTTGTGACGCGATCGAACATCGGACGTCATAACTGCAGGAAGCCGCCATGTTTGCGGTGCCGTCAAAATATTTCGAATGCGCATCATTGGAATCAAAAGTGTGTCAGAAACCATTTATTGTATAATCAGACGAAATGGATATATGTTCCATGTTTCAAAATATTGAAGGACCAAACAATGGCCGTCAGCGAAGAGCTATTGTTCTGAAGAGTGAACGGCGCCATATTTGAACAAATAGTAATCCGCCGAGCCCCTTTTCATTGCTTATACGCTTATTCAGCGTATACTAAGCTCAAGAAGTGGCAGGTGTAAATATATATTGATATAACATCATATCAGGTTCAAAAGTTGAAAGAAGGGGCTGTATCCGTTTTGACAATTTATGCAACATTGGTAGTGATTATAATCGTCTAATCGTATCGCTTTTTGTCGGTCTATACAACTTGCTTTATTTATCTCCCGCTTGAGTGATCGCTGTTTCCGGAACCAAACAAGTGCCATCCGATCAATGTGAGTATGGTTTATTTTTTTTTCGGCATGCTGCATCTTACTGATTTTAATGGTTCAGCATGTTTGAGTGTGTGTGCGCGCGCGCGTGTGTGTGTATGTAGCGTCATCCATGAACACACTGAACATTAGTGTTTAAAATGATATAATCTTATTGGGGAATTTAGATTGAAATTCTTGAACTTATGCTTTTGTTTTCATATCTCTACACATCATTTGGCAATTATGTAAAATGTAAATAGAAAAATATTCATATATTGATAAATATATGACAATCAAGTAGCAGGATGGAATTGTTATAGCGTTTGTTGAAAACTTTATATATTTTCACTGCTGCTCGACGGCAAGCGATGGAATCTCGATTATCATATTCATATTATATATGATTTTATATATGTACTTGCGACGACCAATACAGAACAAAATACATAAACGAAGTGACACAAACCTTGGGAACAGATTATTGGTGATACTCCAATGATTGTGACGGAACTTGTTCTAACGGATGTGATAGGAAGCTGATGTTTATCAGTTATTGGTATCCAGCCGTAGTCTTTGTTTCCATCATAATATTGACTATCAGGAGGTATGTCGTAAGCCCAAAACACAGCGCACCTAAAACGACGATGAAACAAGGGTCAACGGTTAGAGACGAGCTCAAGTATTGATGTTATCTATAACAGCTTTTGATTTTGATTTTGTGTCAGGATGTGGAATAAAATCACTAGTATTTATCATATTCGTTACACATTCTATTTAATAAGTTAAGCAATTCCACAGTACACTTCTCTGACGTTTGCATCCCGTGGGCCAGAATCGGTGTAAACCTTCGTTTCCACGAATAGAAGTTTATTCGGAGATTTCGACCAATCAGAATGGACGTTTCTCGTTTCTCGTGAACTGAATGTTAGATAATTTTACCGTGACCAAGACCAGTATATTTCTGTAGGCATGACGCCGATGTCAATCGCCGTATAGCAGGACCTTATATTGTAATCACAATCGACACAATTATAACACAGTCGACAGGTTTTGTTGACAGGCGGTGCTACAAATGAAACGGTATACCCCGGCTTGATGTCCCGGCTGTATGTAGTCACATATGAAACTATCGATATGATTGGCTACTATTTTAGTACGAAAACGAGAGTTGCTTTCCATTTTAGCCCACGGGATGCAAACGTCAGAGAAGTGTACCGTGGGTTTCCGACGATGTAGCAAAGTGAATGAAGTAAACATTTCCTTACCGTACATTTGTACAATACCCCAAGCATCCCAAGGTACTAGGGACTTGAAGGCTGGAGATTTCACCTGCACTATTGGTCCAGTCAAGAACGACATCATGAACATCAATGAAGTAAGCACAGAGGCGAATATATTGCACACATGATGACGATGACTCTAACATTGCTCTCTGCTGAAATTCTGACTTGTAGAATATTCGCTGAAATCTCGATGATCCAAACGTTGATATAAACCACACTGCCCGAGAATCAAAGTCTGCCTCGTAAGATTTGATAATGTCCTGTATTGGTGAAAATGACCATTCAGTGTTGACTCTCGTGTTGACAATGCATTGTACTTCTATGTCGCCTACAATATCAAACATCATCATCTTGTTACATCAACACAGCGCAAAGTGTTCAGTATCTCATCGATTTCCTTTTAAGCAACGTCTGGTATTGTCACTCAGTCAAGTTAATCTCTATCATATCTTCACCCTCGTTATCCGGGGGTTACGCTCACTTTCACTCTTTACCCCCATGGAACATGAAAGCATGCTCAGATTAAAAAAAACCCTGAACAATCACTAAACTGATGCCTTCTCTTTTAATGATTACAAGGGAGCCGCAACCGACTTCAAAGTCTACCATGTTTAACCGTTTGACCACGATATTCTCTTTTGATGTCGAGCCAGTCTCTTTTCTAATTGACAAGGTGACACACACAGCACTTTCAGTTTTGCCATGAAATATTCCTGGGGTGTAGAAAGCGTAGGTGAGCGTAACCACTACATATCGATGATGTCATACCTTAAGAACGAAAATTTGTCTGCTAGTGCTTTGATTAGGTTCAGAATAATCTACATGACAGTAATAAATGATTTAAAGTATACTCATAGATTGAATATCTTTTTATAGTAAGTTCCCAGTCTCTAAGTTAAAATCATTGGTAAATGATAATAATATACAACATTTATAAAGCGCTAGATTCTAAGCAATTTGAAGATTAAAAAACCCGATCTTTGATCAATGTACCTGCCACGACTCCATAGGATTATCGACGCATACAGTAATGTATTTAACTTAAGCTAAGCTGCTATGTAAATGTTAGTCACATCTAAGTAGTGTTATATCTTCATTGTGATAGCTTGGGCAATTCTAGACGAACAACAAAACACACGTACGAGTTTACACAGCTTTTTTCGTGTGCGGTTGTAGTGAAAAATTAACCACATGAAAAAATATTGCTTGTGTTTGGACTAGATTATACTGTTTTAAAGTCTTTCGAATATGTATGTATTTTTACATGTAAATAGGTTTGAGTCTCCATGCGAAATTCACGTGAACTAGTTGCGTGCATTTCACGTAAACGTTTAGCACGTGAAATGCACGTAACAAATGGCTGTGTTCTTGTGACAGAATCGTTGTATACTGACCATATTGCATCAGCCCGTAGTTAACATGAATTTGAGATGATTTATCCCCACTTGTCTGGCTCCATTCGAAACAAGAATGATAGGTAGGAGAGCAACCAGATTCGTCTGTAGATCCGAACTTGTCTGAACAGTCTAGTGTACCATCACACAATCTAGCTAAAGGAAAGATTCGATTGGGTTGAAAGCACCGGAACGTGTAAGCTGTAGGCAGGATGCTGTTATCTGTAAAGAGAAAAACAACCCAAAAAGTTTTCATCAATTAATAATATTGAATTTTATTGACTGTTGTCTCAGTACTTACAACCGATCACTCACTCTACAAAGCGTGACCTGTAAAGTCTGCACCCCGACCCCAAATTACTGTTTATTTAAAAGCCTGTTGATATGTTTCACTACAACAAAACCTGGAATGCGACACCTAAGAAAAGTGATGCAACAGATAGGTGTCTGAAAATAACAAGAAATATTTTCTAATATTTTAGATCTGGATAATTACGAATATATTTACACATCTCTTTAGATAGTAATCTACACCCCAAATTGACATACATGTGTAGCAGGAAAGAGAATAGTGTGCTTCAATCGGGGATCGAACCCTCGATTTCCAGGTTCCTAATAAGTACATTCCATCTCCCATCACAAATGTCATACACAGGTAAGACAATACCTATACAATTACCTTTACAAAGTACGTCGGCCTCGTCACTGCCGTCGGTACATTCCGCTTCCCCGTCACATACGTCGAACACAGGAATACACTCTTTATTGATACATTGCCAGAAATCATCACCACAGGGAGGTGGATCTATTCAAATGAAAAGCATGTGTCATATTGATACGAGTATGTATTTTTTAATTGAGTAAAGCTGTTGCGATCTCTGCAGAACCAACATTTAATCATTGTGATTCGGACCAAGATATAACTCAATTTTGAATTCAGCATTATATTATTTTTGCTTTGCATTGAATTATTTAGTTTATGGACAGATTTAAGCACACTCACTACACGACAGTTCATCCGATCCGTCAGCACAGTCTTTTACGAAATCACATACACTAGACGCTGATATGCATTCACCATAATCACACTGAAAGGTTGCCCCGGAACATCCTTCCGCTGTAGAAAATAGTTTTTTTCCATGACGTCTTCACAATTACTTTCAATTACATGTATTATTATTTAAATAAACAAATGTTTTCTTTTTAGTCTCTGTTGTTGACATCTAAGTGTTATGACAATTTTGAAACTGAAATGATCACGTTGATGACAAAATGGCCAAAATGGACAGCTTACTACAAAGCTATACAATAAACGTGATGATTTCAATATTCCGATCGTGAATTTTCCATTTCTTGATAGTAAGATCCCTGTTTCTCCAACCGATGGTGTTTACATGTCGCAGTTGATTCCATATTCTAGGGCTTGTTCTAAATATCGTGATTTTCGTGATCGATGTCGACTGCTGACAAACAAATTAACAACACAAGGATTCGAGAGATGCAGATTGGTCAGAACTATTGGCAAGTTTTATGGTCGCCATCTTTATCTCATTGAGAGAAATATTCTGAATCTTAAATGATATGAAGATGGACGTTTTTGAGTATGCTCATCAGTGTGTTTGCTTGGTGTGATTGACAATGATACTCGGTTGTCATTTTGAGAACTTGATGTTTACTTGGATGTGACAAAGATTTGCATGGCGGATGTCGTCGATGAAGCAGAAAACGCTTATTCTTCCGGCGGAACACCTGGTCTTATTCTCTTGTACTTTTACAGGGGTCTCTATTTAAGTCTTTCCTTTGTTAATATTTTGCTTCTGGTTTAATCGATTTTGAGTTCGGATTATGGTTTTGTTGACGCTTTGGTATTCTCTGATTATTTTTCTTCATACTAAATATATTTATATGTACATATTTGATAAACAGTTTTAAAGCTTGCCTTACTGTGTTGAGTTTTCCCTTCAAATGGCGTGTGGCCTTATTCCTAAACATGACGTTGATAATGAAGTATGATAATGTGCAAATGATGGCAATATTAACTCGCCAACTGTTTAGACAAACATGTAATGTAGACAATTAGAGAGTTTTGTTTACAAATATTTATTATGTTTTTGTCCAATTAAATACCCTTTCTGGTATCTTCTTTATCCATTATAAAAATACAATCATAAATCTGCTTTGTAAGTTTTGATTATATTATATTGACTTATGACCTCACATTGACCTCTGACACTTACCACATTTCGACTCGTCGGATCCATCGATGCAGTCAGCTGTGCGATCACAGACGTACACTGTCGATATGTACTCACCAGAGATACACTGGAACATTGCCTTACCTCCCGAGTACGTGGAGGTACTTCGTGGCATAGGCAGACCCGCTTTATAACAAAGTAATGTTCGTATAAATATATAGAGGCTATTCAATGGTTTTCCGTTAAATATCAAATATATTTCATGAGTATGGCAGATTTTTTTTATATTTTCACGAATGAATTATAATAAAACAAATTTGCCGTACGAGTGAAATATATATGATGTTAAATGGGAAACTATTGAATTTTCTTTTTATTACATTTTCGAGTTTCAAAAAAGTTTTGATGTCTAATTTCATTTTTATTTTTGAAATTTGAAGTAACAAATATGGAATATTAAGTTCAAGATAAAGTTCTAGTTTTGTTTAAAATATTGTGAAAATACAAAAAAACATGTTAATAAAATTCTGTAGATACCCATTAATTTCCAAAAATACTATGCAGGTTCTAAATTTCCTTACTTAATATGATTCTAGATCAGTGAAAAAATAGTACACACATAATGCTTGAAACTGATATTATCACTAGTAATGATATAAGCATTGATGATATACGTTTTATCTAGTTGACATTTTCCGATATTTCAATGGTAAAAAAAAGTAATAAAAGAATACAAAGTGCATTGAAAAAGTGAAAACATGACACATTATAATACAAACGATCGCGTATAATTCTATGTGAATATAATATCTCTAGATATAATATTAGATTGATTTATGGAATACATGTTCAGTGCTTTTGAAATATAAGTTAAAAAGGCAGATCCATCTTTTTGTTTTTACAATTACCGGTTAATGGTGGTTTCGACTGCCATTCACACAAGACGTTTGCATCTTGTACAATGTCGACCCATTTTATTGATGTCCTTTCTGCGCCATCGTACTTCATCGCCATGCCTATTGGGAGGTCCTGACACACGAGGCAGATGGTTTTCGGAATACTAGGAAACAGTGTATACACGTCCGAATACAAACACGAGAAAACATGAAGATTATTCTCTCTGAGATACACTGGTATATACTGTCCTTTCTCTTGTGATAAATCACAAGTACGTGTAATAGACTGGCTATTTTATCGTCATATTCAACGAAGTTTAGAACACTCATCATGAACTAGAAAAAACTACTTTTGTAGATAAAATACGGCAAGATAGTGTATAATTTTTAGTTAGCTTTGTTAATTGACTTTATAGAAGAAATGATTATATACATTAGGTAAATTCTTTTAATTATTTTGAATGTTATGAACAATCTGCAAAGTTGTATGCTTTGGATTTTCTAGTTACGTATGGAGTATTACTAAAGATTATCAATTTGTGTTTAATTAAAATCTTATTGTTCCACTACTTATAACCATAAACGAACTATCTGCTACAGACGGGTATATCAATATTGATGTTACTAATACCACCAATGAAATGGAAAGCGCAGTGTTCCAGATATGATCTGACATGCATTACTTACTTTTCTGAGAACGTAAGTGAAGACCCGTCAGTCCAAACAAAGTTCTTCCAAGACCATACTCTGTCTGTGATCGTCAAACCTGTGGAACATTCCTTCACATCAAATTCTACGTTATCATTAAGCATCTGTATAATACTGCAAAAGTACTTATTTTGGCGCGCTAAATTTATTTTAGCTCATAACCGAATTTAAACAAATAAGCGCATAGATGAATAAGCGCATTTAAGATACTGTAAAAAGCAATACTGCATAGGTGTAAAAAAAATCGCGTTCATCTTTTTAGGACTTATTCGCGGGTATAAAACTTCGCACTTATTATTTGTTCTCTCATGGAAATATGTCTTAACAGGGTGTTATATCTCACGGGCATCAAATTTCGCTGAATTTTATTTGACCGCGAATATAGCAAAAATAAATCCCCACGAATAAAAGCAATATACGAGGGGTGTTCCATAAATAATGTCATCTGTGCTTTATTTCGCGGAAATCGTGCAATTTATGCACAAAAGCACCTCGTGTCGATTGAGTGATCACTGGCTCGTTACACAGGTAAATATCTCGTCCACACGTTCACTGGCCTCGGTACAGTGTACATCGTTTCATAGCCTATTCGTTAGACTAGACACAAAATGACAGGAAAACAAGCTGAAAATGTTCTTGAAATCAGGGCCTATATAAAAGGTAGGTCATTACTCGGCATAAAGGCTGTAGATATTCACCGGGAGGTGAGTGACATTTATGGGGAGGGCCAAATGTCGCACAGGACTGTTTGTAGGTGGGTAGGTAAATTAAGTGCTGGGCAGCAGCAACTGAAAGATGCTGCTCACCCAGGTCGTCCTGCAACAACTACGACCAAAGGTAACATAGAAAAAATCCGAAATATCCTCCAAACTGATGCTCTATTCATCGTAAGACAATTGGCTCGAATGACAAACTTGTCGTTAGCAAGAGTTCATGCAATTTTGAAGAAACACCTAAAAGTTAGAAAGATAAATGCAAGATGGATACCCCATTTGTTAACGGATGGGCAAAAGAAGACGCGTGTAAACAATGGCAAAAAACTTCTCAAAATGTACCCAAAATATAGTAAAAAGGCTTTTGATAATATAGTCACTGGTGATGAGACCTGGGTGTATTATTTTGAACCGAAGCGGAAGGTTGCCAACCGAATATGGGCCACTAAAAATGACAGACGCCCATGTATTGCCAAACGAATACGAACGGTAAAGAAGGTTTTGTATGCTATTTTTATCACTAATAAGGGTCTAGCTATTCAAATCCCGGTGCCAAAAGGCAGAACGGTCACAGGCAAGTTCTATAAAAACGTTGTTCTGAGAAAGTTAAAGAATTACTACAAAAGTCGCCGCCCCAAAACAGGACTTAAGTATGTCCGATTTTTGCATGATAATGCACCCGCTCAAAAGGCACGTATTGTGACCGACTTTTTGGAGTCAGAGAAGGTTACCGTCCTTCCGCACCCTCCGTATTCGCCAGACTTGGCCCCCTGCGACTATTTTCTCTTTCCAAAACTTAAATGCCCTTGGATCTGCTGTTTATCAGTGTCTGATGGGTGTACCCATTGAAGAGTATGAAAAATGCTTCCAAAAATGGATTGACCGGCTAAAAAGGTGTGTTCTGGCTGGCGGAGAGTATTTTGAAGGGCAGAGCTAATTAAAATGAACAAAAGCACTTCCGCTATATGAGCACCGATGCAAGTGACATTATTTTTGGAACACCCCTCGTAGTGTACAGAAAATTCGTTTCGTGCGCGGAATGCTTTTATCGCGAAAAGTAATTGCTAAAATAAGATTATCGCTATCCTCTTCGGTATTATCGAGACTGTTTTAATAATACCTCACACAAAGATGCTCGGTGTTTGCTCTATACGTTTTGGTATGTAATACGGTTCATTAAAAGCTTTTAAATATTTATACATATACTTACCAAGGGAGACATATTTTGGTATATGAAGTACATGGAAAGCGAAACCATATGCAATCTCTGATTTCTTTTGAGAGTGTATAGATGCGATGGTTCCATTGTGTGCCGAGCATGCAGCATCGCTGATGATCTCCAAACAGGTATCACTGAAATAACAGGCAACTTTTCATTAACCAGAGCACTGGTTAAAATTCACATACTATTGTTATTTAGACTAGATTAATGTGGACATTCCTTACAAATACACAAATTATAAGACAAGTTTTTTTTTTGGAAATGTAAGCGTTTTCTGATTAATCGAGCACAACCGATAAGATCCAAAGACGTCACTTCCGCATAGCGAACACCTTGAATAGAGATACTATGCCAAATCTTAAACTTGATGTAGTTCTTAAAGTGTTATCTTAGTCTAATTGATATATCTTAATTGTATCCTTCAACACTTTAAGTCATGGTTGTTATTATTTCATAATATTACTTACATATGGAAAAGTCACAGGATATCGATTTATAATCATTTTTGTATTTTTCAAAATCAGAAGGATCGTGGCAGAGTTTATGTATATATAAACAAAAGGATACATTAACCAGTCATAATCTCGGTTAATAATAAAGCCGGAGGAAATGAAAAACGTTTCATAATTGCTAAAGAATTCCTAAAGTTAACTGATATAGATACTCACTCAGAAATAAGAATGCCATTTTCCCTGCAGGATTCTGGAAAGAAATCGGTAATCCAAAACTCACAATAAAGGAAAGATATCCGAAATCGGAACACTTGTGATTTGATACATGTACAAACAAGGCATTGCTGGAAAACTATATAAGTACATAGACATATTACGGTAACGTATCTGAAGGTATATTTTTTATGTTAAAATATATTGTTTTAAAATTTTAACAAAGAAATATGACACCAAAAGTTAAAAATATATTATTAAGAGGAATTGCTTTTTGATGATTTCCGCCTATATAAATTATATATCTACACGTATGACATCACCATAAGTACGAAACAATAATCATTGTCTCATTTTGCATATGTAAACTTCATAAGCTATAGAGATTATCGGTTAGTATAGTTATACATTGTAACACAATAATACAATTTTCCTGTATAGCCTGTTATCTCGTAGTCGGCAAGACCGTTGAAAAACAGAACTATCTGAGTATTTGAGTTAAGCGAGTCTGAATATTCAGTGTGACGTTCGCATTAAAAAGCTAAATTCTTCGAATTAAACGGTGTCTTTGAGTTATACATGTTCGAGATAAAGGTAATTTACTGTATCAATCAATCATTTCACTTCTTCATCCTTTTTATCTCCCTACCGTATACAACTTCAATGAATACAGTTTGATTCTCGGTGCTAACGTCCGCAGGTGCACAGGTATACCAGCCCCTGTTCAGCAGAGTGACTTCAGAGATGGAAAGCGTCAGATTAAACCAATCATCATCATCCTCTACTTCAGTCACCGGCTTGATGCTCCGCCATGTTTCAGACGGTATGCGTCTGAACCACCACCCATGGTTTAGGCGACCATGGTGTCGACAGGTAAGCTCCAGCTTGTCCTTTTGTCTGTAGGTTGTGCGTCCTGGTTTTAAAATGTACGCGCCTACATCCACAAAAAACAAGAGTGAGTTTCTTTTATTTAAAATGAAAACTGAAAAAAAATGTATAGCAAGGAATTGAGGCAATCTTATTATCATTTCCTTTTGAAGTTAAATAAAGCACAAAGTATATACCTGCACAATGGAAGAATTAAAGGTTGCTTCAAATTAATTCTTTATATTATTCAGTACAACCTAAAGTTTTGGCAAGGCAATGCCAATGTTTTGAATTAAGATAAATATTTTTTGTTTGAGTTTCAGATTTTCAAAATGTCTGAACATTAGTTTTAATAGAATGAAAATTATACTGAAACTGTGTTCGGATGGTTATCCTATTTGTACATCTTTCAAAATAAGTATAGATAAAAAGACAACGAATAGATGAAAAAGTCGATATCATGTTTCAATAGTAACTCGTGAAATACATTTGATTTTAAAGATCACCTAACACACACATATGCTGCACCTCTTTAATTTATTAATAGATACAGTATGCCAAACCGTTGATTATCCTCTGTATATTATACAATATTTCACATTTACCCGGAAGTAATGACATAATGATAAAAAGAAAACCTAACTACATGTATTGTTTGAATTGTAGTTTATATTTACTTACGTACAGGTGTGTCATGATTCGGACTTGGAGTCGACCTCCAGACGGGGACTGGTAATGAACGAACATGGATAAACGGTTTAAGTTATACAAGCCACACGTAACGGGTTATTGATTTAAAAAATGGAATTACCATGCACTTTTCATATCAAATAAGGGTCATTGTTCTACAACAATAACGATCTATAAATCAATCATTTTTGGCTGCTGATAATAGTGTTATATAAAAATCGAAATTATCATTCAAAGTGGCATCGGAGTGGTGTTAGCTTGGCATTTTTTTGCAGAACAACAGCCCTTCGTAGGCATAAATGCTATTCATTTAAATGATTAACGTTAAATTGACGATTCCTTAAAAATCATACCAAGGCGGTAAATATCTATGAACATATGAAACAAACGATACATCTGGTTCCAGATCGACTCAAAGTCTGCACTTACCTGGTTTTATCGTTAAACTCCTCACAACGCTGCTGGTAGCGAGTTTTGCGCATTCCTCCGAGGCAGAGTTAGCGTTTGACGGCCAACACCAGACGTCGAGTGATGCTGCTGTGTCTGGCACGGATAACTTTATAGAGCTTGTACGCTTATAGTTACAGCCGTCACGCTCAATTGTTCCATTGTTGAGCATTGCGAAAGTGGCAACTTCCTGAAAAAGATCGCAGTTTTCGTTTAGATTTCCTTAGAGTGCTCTAAATGGAAGTATATATGGTATCACGACATCTCGCTAGAGTTACAGCCATGCACATACATACTTTATGCTTTGGCAGAGCATTAACTGTCTTTCGTGGTCACCTTAATGGAAATATCCGAATTCGAAATCGCGAGTCGTGAAGATCTGAAGATCTCTCCAGGGCTATGATGGCCAAATTTGGGTTCATGGCTGTAGTGCCTGTCTCACCGGGGCTATGATGGCCAAAAGTGGGTTTATGGCTGTAGCAAAATGTTACTGTCTCACCGGGGCTATGATGCCCAAATGTGGGTTTATGGCTGTAGTGCCTGTCTCACCGGGGATATGATGGCCAAATGTGGGTTTATGGCTGCAGTGCCTGTCTTACCGGGGATATGATGGCCAAATGTGGGTTTATGGCTTTAGTAAAATGTTACTGTCTCACCGGGGCTATGATACCCAAATATGGGTTTATGGCTATAGTGCCTGCCTTACCGGGGCTATGATGGGCAAATGTGGGTTTATGGCTGTAGTGCCTGCCTTACCGGGGATATGATGGCCAAATGTGGGTTTATGGCTATAGTGCCTGCCTTACCGGGGCTATGATGGGCAAATGTGGGTTTATGGCTGTAGTGCCTGCCTTACCGGGGATATGATGGCCAAATGTGGGTTTATGGCTTTAGTAAAATGTTACTGTCTCACCGGGGCTATGATACCCAAATATGGGTTTATGGCTATAGTGCCTGCCTTACCGGGGCTATGATGCCCAGATGTGGGTTTATAGCTGTAGTACCTTTCTCCCCGGGGCTGTTGATAGCCGAATGAGGGTTTAAGGCTGTAGTGCCTGTGTTAGATTCATCGAGGTCTACTGACGCGTCAGCCATGACGAAAGCCAAGTTAAGGGTAAAAACAAAGTACACATACCCACGGGTTACTCACTGACAGCGTGTCCACCATTAAACACACAGACGGTGATAAAATGGTAAGTACATACATGTAAAACTTTACAGCCAAACACAACAAATGTTCAAAACAAATCAATCATATTCCCAGGGACTGTTTTATGTCTTCTCACGTTAACGAAATCCTCAAAGTCTTAAGTCACGTGAACTTAGCGTCATCTCATGTGACATAAAGCACGGTTTATTTGAGAAACATCACACCAAACAAACCTCACGGTCACGGAACAGTTAAGAGTAACAGGCTTTGAAGGCAGGTGTCACCTTGGCGATCCTAAACTGACAGGTATCAACCCAGAGATTGGCCAGGTTTGTTTACACGGGGCCAAGCAAACAGTTTTCTTCGTGTCTTAAATTTTGTTTAGAGATATTCCAGGGATGCAACGATATAAGGTAAGTGTAACACCTTTATATCAAGGATGGATACCTTATTGCATTCGCCTTCAAACTAATAAGATAATGCAGCTGTTTCCTACAGATTTGACTTGTTGTTTTATATTACCGTCTGCAAGTAAATTGCAATAAATGATCTCTTGAAAACTGCGTACCAGGTAGTTAAAGGAAATTTTAATGGTATGCACAACGAGACCCAAATTTAGCTAATCATCTCGCGACAATAAGGTATTAAAAATTCTAAGAATACCGAAGCGTCAACAAACCGTAATCCGAACTCAAAATCGATTAAACTAGGGGCAAAATAACGATAGATTGACATGGAGACCCTTGTGAAATCACAAGAGAATAAAACTAGTCCCCGAGATAATAAAACTCGTATCGTACTCGACTCCAAACCAAAATTCATGATCGGGGGAGTTTCGTACTCGAGTGCAGATCATAAAACTTTTCGAGTCTAGACTCCTGGGAGGAAGTTACCAAGATAACTCTATAACGCCAGAGGTAAAAACGGAAGGGTTTCTGAGATTTATATGGAGACCATTGTCTAAGTTCAAGAGAATTAGACCAGCTGTTCCGGAAGAGTAAGCGTCTTCTGCTTCCTCGACGACACACGCCATTTAAATCTAGGTCAAATATAAGTAAATGTCGTGACCTCAAAGTGAGAGCTAAGGCAAAAGTATCAAGCACAATAAGCAGGCATACACTGTACTAATGAACATATTCAAAAACGTTCATCTTGATATCATACAAGGATGTAGAATATTTTTCAGCGAGAGCAAGATAGTGACCATTAAAACCTGCCCATAGTGTTCATACTTTGATAGCATACCCGTGCGTCAGTTAGCATTTGGCATACATCTTGAAAATTTATATTTTCAAAGCAAGCCCTAATAACGAATCAATCGTGATATGAACTGCGACATGTAAATACCATAGGATGGAGGAGCTGGGATGTTGCTATCAAGAAAGGGAACTTTCACGATCGGAATATCGAAATCGTCGCGTTTTTATCTTGTTGGTCATAGTTTAAGTCAAGATCGAGGTAAAAAGCTGTTGTAGAAGAGCTTTTTGTTTTCTTGATTACCAGTTCAGAAGAGCATATACAATGTACGATCGACTTGGTCAGCAAACTTCTTGATGTTTATAGACAAAGCATCGTCGATGTACCTGAAAGTGAAATTGAAATATTTTGCTGACCGCCTTAATGAGCCCCCCCCCCCCCCCCCCCCCCAAACGAATTCAGCCTCGTATGGAAACAGACACAAGTCAGCCAAAAGTGTGACACAGTTTGTTCCTATTTGAATGCCAACAGTCGGTTGGAATTAGATTAGAATTCCATTGCAGTATACAGTGTCATTATAAGAATGAAGCCCTTATTTACGGTGCTTAGAATAGTAGTAAGAAGTTTCCAATGGCTTGGTTGAGCAATTAAAATGCAAGCGATAAAACGTTGCTTCTAAGGATCCTTTGCAGTAAAGGTATCCAATATAAGCGAAGTATGTCAGCATCTTTCTCATGAGCCGGTTTCTTGAAAGATAGTTCTAGTATTTGCAAATCAGGATCAGTTTATAAAATGTCTTGGCTGCTGACACAGCCATATACTGTGGCGCTATACTGTGGGAGTGGAGACTATCGATAAGTTAGGAATTTTACATTTCAACATACATTGTAAAGTGTGAGATAAAACAACATACATTGTAACGAGTGAGAAACCCTGAACGGCAGAGAAAACGTTAATATAAGCATTAAAAACTGATAAAAAATATCATATATGATATATATGAGGAATTGGTATACTTACTCTACAAGGGTCGTTATGCAATCCAATTTGCCATAGGTGTTTTTGTATATCGCTGCCAACAGACCCTGTACAGGTTAGCGTTAATAGGGTATGAACGACATACTCATGATGTTGTGCAGCTATGAGCACAGGCGGTTTGTCTGCCTTTATCTCTTCGGTGTAATAAGGAGCAACTGCAACACATAGAATCGCTTGATTTATTACTCAAATAACATTATAATTAGACATATCATGTCACATTTATTTTCATCTTTATTTTCGGATTTGAAAACAAACCTATCAATCAAACGTTCCTGTATAATTTTTCATCAAACACAATTTGACCAACTTTGTAAGAGGTTATACTGTGAGGATAAAACGAAAAAATAAGCCTTGTCTTTTTTCTATGACAATATCAACAAAAGTACTATTCTAAGGGGCAATTACAGAAATATTCCAATCTGTTCTCTCAGGGGTGGAAACAACATGTCCTCATATGTCATTTTGGGGACTTACAACGATTGCTTTATTTTATCACACTTTCACATGAATTGTATGACAACGTGTTGCCAAAAGCAAGAAAATACTAAATCATATTAACATTTTGACCTCATTCAACCACAATGAAACAATTCAATTCTGATCACTTCATTTCCCAATGAAGATGGCGGATCACGCGCTTTTTCGTTCCTAACGACATAATACATACGTCTACAACAACGTATCGTTGAGTAAAAACTGTTTTATATGCCATTGAAAAAGTATACCTGTCGCAGAAGCTTTAAAGGGGCATCCCGGGGAAGTCTACAATGAAGTTCTTGAATGTACATGCTGTCTGCACTACCAGATACATTTTCCTGTTATTTCAATATTCAAAGTCCACTCAAAATGTGTTTATTAGCCACTTGAAAAATTGCATTCCTCGGGAAAGCCCGATAAAAATAGCGCTGATCACGCGTCAGTCAGGTGACTATTTTGTCGCAAGTCGACGAGGGGCCCAGAGGGAGGGGACGCGTAATGTATAGGTCCGATGATGAACCAGACACAAAATCCGTGTATACATTTTTTGAATCATATTCACATTAATAATCAGACGTTAATTACACACGATATTCATATAAAGAAATTTATGTCGACATCTATGCATCATTTATCGTCATCAGTACCTGGATACAACCATGCATCGCCAGACTGCACTCTTACATTGTACGTTTAACAGTGTCATGTGGGTTTCCGACGATGACAACCATAGGGCAAACCTTAATTTCTGTAAAAAGTTATCTTCACGAATCCTCATTTAGAACCATTTCACAAAAGGTGTGCATGCATTTTAAAGTACAAAAATAAAATGAAATGATTCCGATTTTTTTTATACAACTCGATGTCTTGAAGATTTTGTTTTCAGACTATCTATATATTCATCTAAAATCTATCCAACTTTCAGCGTCAACATACTTTAACACTTACAATTATGTATCAGGGAAGTCCGTGCACTCATATGACGCACCACGCACTAAACATGTAGAACACATGTATAATATATATATCAAATTTGGAACTTGTCGAGACGATAATTGTCCAATACTTAATCCATTTGTATACGTTATGATAGCTCCGTTTTCATTTTACTTTTTTTATGTAAATTTAAAGGTTCGTTAACATTTTCAACACAACTGCATACATGGGACATATATATGATTTTTTTTATAAATTAATGACTTCACTTATATATTGCATCTATTTTGATTCATATCAAATTCAATACCGGGGTCCAAACCCGATACTATTTGTACAATCCGTATTTTATAGATTAGGTATGACAAGCATTTTTTATCCGCACAGGATGACATAAATTTATTCATTTTGTCCAAATTGAATCTGTATGTAATTATACATTAAACTCAATCGCACCTATGCCGGCGTTTTTCAACGTAACCCCCTCCACCCCCCACCCCCCACCCCCCCCCCCCCATACGGGTTTTCTTGTATGTGAAAAGGTCTTTCTCTTCAGCAATATATTTCAATTATGCCGTTTTACTGAAATATTATAAAGGGAATATTGCAAAACACGCTTTCAAGTAGGAATGAAAGAGTTATCCCTTGGGAGGCCCCAAAACCAAAACAAAACTGTGTCACCGACTATCCAGAAGAAAACTGTAACATGCAAACAATTTGGCTGTTAGTTTCTCCCTTGAATACTTCCCATCCCTCATTATGCTTCCGTAATATAATCCTTACGTCGAAGTTTGACCATACGGCCACTTTTAGCTTGGTAGTTACATGTAGGTCACGCGGATCGCCATTTTTTGTTTACCGATGTAGCTTGTTGTGCGCATGCGTTATCATATGTGACGAAAAAAAATTTACATGTCCAAATCGTTGATCAACGAATAGTGATTCCCTTTTTTAATTATTGATTAAAGTTTTTGGGAACATATTTCAGCGTAAATCGCCCATGTATTTTCCATAAGATTATACGTTTGATTCATATATACAATAATTCTAAATAAGCATAAAAAAATATAGTTTTACCGTGATGCCTCTTTAAACTGACATTTCCGAAAAACTCATTTAATATATGTCGGCCTTTATTTTCTAATAAACCAGGCTGACTTACAGATTACATTCTACTTGATCGTACGAAGTGTTATCTGCATCGTCAGTCGGATTTCGTGACATTATTTTATGAAAAACAACTACTGTACTAAATTAAAATGTTAACTAGATATCACCGAGTTGTGTTCACGAAACCTTTAATTAGCCTCCACCATAGTCCACCATTGATCACACGTTTTGCCTACCTTTAAAATTGCAATTTTGGCCGGTTGGTCCTTATGCCACTGAATTAAAGCTCGCCATATCAATTATCTACTTGCTTACAATTCACAACACGTTTCATCATATTTTCGCGGATACGTTACGCCACTGTTTTTGAGACAATTTCTTTACATAGGATAAGAATTCCAACAACTGCATTTGACTTGTTTCATGTGTGACCAAATCACGAAATCGTTCAGTTTTAGAGCTGTGTGCAATGCAGTCTGCTATAAAAAGCTGCCTCTCGCCTTATCTTATACTGGAAATGTATTTTCAATTAATTTGTAATTAAAATAAAAGTCCAAAAAGCAAAATTATAGCACACAGATATATATCATATTAATAAAAAAATCTTGTCTTAGGACAGCTGGTATACTTTTACTGGGGGTTAGTGATGGGATAAGCCAGCTATCAATTGTTCCGTGTATGTATATCCAAAATGGTAAATATGAAACAATGTAGCATAATTGAAGCACTGTGTGCGAATGGCGGGATATTTGAAATAGTTAACATAAATATATGGATTCAAAGTCTATTTTGTTGCTTATATGGGCTGATGAAGTGAAGTCAACCTCGTGCAAACGATACATAAACTACTTTGCAGTTCACTTCATTTGTGCGAGGATCACTTCCCTTCATCAGTCCGTACAAACAACAAAAATGACATTCAATCCTTAAAACGAATGCATATAGATAAACATGTTTTGCAAATTATTAAATCGTTAGTTGAAATATTATTTGATGTCAAAAGCATCTTAACAGATTAGCGTATTTGGAACATGGATCAAGTTCCTCAATTCTATTCATATGGAACTCGAAGGACAATTCACAGTATTTTTCACATTATTAAGTCTCTAAACATGATACCCCAAAGTTGTAATGCACAAACAGTTTTTGTAAGTTATCTCTATAAAATTATACAATTTAGATAATAATAGTAGTGCATGCATATAAATATGCTGAAAAAAAATCGCAGGGTATATTAAACCATTTTTTCTTCTTACAAACTCGTCCATGGTGTACCGTGCCGAACGTAAAAAAGTAAAACAGCAAAAAACACGTCATGGTGAGCGTTTTACTGACGTTTGCGTTCTTGAGAGGGATAGGTTTGGGGGCGGCTGTGTTTTAGTCTGGGGAGAGATATCGTATGAGGTAAAGTCAACGTAAATTGTGATAAATGGGAATTTAAATGTTGTCAGATATAGGGATGGAATTCTCCGCCATGTTTCAGTCCAAAATGTGCATTAGCAGAAACATATCATTCAGTATGATTAAGTCCAGCCCTATGTAGCAAGAGCTTGTCGAGACTTTCTGACAAGCCATAACATCAGCCCACTTTAATAGCCCTCATACAGTCCAGATTTGTCCTCAATTGAACATCTGTTTGATGAACTGGACAGGAGGGTAAGGAGGCGTCAGAATCCTCCTCACCCTAACGAACCTAGAACTGTTTTGTTTGAGTAGTGGAATAACTTTCCCGTGAGAAGGATGCCATAACACACGAACACATATGCTGCACCGTTTAAATCCTGTTATTGATACAGTATGCCGAAAAAATGAATTAAACTGTATCATATAGCTGTTTTGTCCTTCCTTTCCATAAAAAAGATAAATGCACTAATAAACTCTATGCTAAGATGAATGAAGCCCGCAAAAAATGTACGAGGAAGATATACGAGATATTGAGGGTTGATTTCATTTTGTGATTTAGGGGTACCATCAAACATGCTTCAATCACTTTTAAATTACTGGTCAAAATCTATTGAAAATTGGATAATTTGTTTTAAATATTTTTTGGTAAACTGATATAAACTATTCTATGGAGACACCGTGTGACGACAACTAACATAAAGTGGTGGTAAAACGGGCGATGTTACAAATTTTCGGATCTTGGAAAATGCATGCATTTTTATTTCCACATGTGTTGTACAGTTAAGACTTACCTGAAGGATAAACCCTGACATGATCGCTGTTAGAAATAGCTGTTAAATGGCCGGATATAGCGGATATAGCCGACATAGTACATCTGTACTCAACAGCGTCCTCACACAACGTGTTTCTTTGATCAATAGAGAATCTAAGAAAGACCCTTTTCCCATGAATGGACCAATTCACATTCACACCTGGCCGGCTATGGAGTGTCTCGTTCGACCATCTGATTGCAGACACATTGTTTGATTTGACAACAGAAACAATCTTTTCCATCAGCGCGTATGAATTGTAAGTTGTCCTATACATTGAAATATGAGTCACGTCCATTGGATCTCTTTCAAACTGTGACTCGCATAGTACAACAAGTTCTTCCTTTCCTGGAACGATTGTCTCTGAAGCAATTTTGTTTTCCAACGCAAAAACTAGAAATTAAAAACAAAAGCAGAAATTATGAAATTCCAAGGGTGACCTGTTTCACCAATTAAAATGTTTTCACGAAAAAGCATAAATTATCTTTCTATTGTCAATATCAATATTTAATAGACAGTCTCTTGATTAAAGGTTTTGAGAAGGTTTTATTTTAACTCAGTTTGGAACCGCAAAAGACTTCATGATTAATGAATTATGTATTTTTGATAAAAATACTCATATACACTTACACGAGAGTTGGGCATTTTCAGGTAGACATATGCTATCGTCACTCCTCCCTGCAGTAGTTGTCACCAGTTTGTCATCATTCCGTGATGTTGTTTTCAATATGTTGTCATCGATATATGTTGTTGTTTTCAATGTGTCGCCTACACTTACTGATGTAGTTGTCAATAGGGTACCATCGACACCTGATATAGTTGTCAATCGGTTGTCACTTACATCTGTTTCAGTTGTTAACCCGTTGACCGCATCATTTGATTTTGTTTCCATGTTGCTGTCGCTGAAAGCGGCAGTTGTAGATATATCTTCTTGTTGTGTAGTCAATTCATTGTCAGACAGAACACTTGATACATGCAGAGTGGCAGTAAGAAAACATACAAATTTGAACAGCCTTAAAGTCATCAATACCTTATGCCTTGCCATTGTTCCACGGCGATTGTGGGTGTTGAATGTTGCTGGCTGCTTATATAGTTGTATCGCGGAAAATCTCAGTCAATAATGTAGTTGATGTTTTCCGAAATGAAATATGTGCATTTGTATTTTTTAGTTGCTGACCAATGTCTAAATTAATGTGATTGCATTTAATGTACTGTGAAACATTTAGATTTCCCCAGGGTTAAATGTACTTCTATCTAGGCTAAATAACAAACTAGAAACTTTGTAATGAAACGTATCCCTACCATTACACACTGCCGTTATATTTGAACTTATTAATATGTATCTGAAACAACAAGTGAACGTGATTTAGCCTAGGGAATGTCTGTTCAAACACATGTATCCCTCCAGATAAACAACACATTTACTTTTTATGAACCAAATCATTGCAAAGTATCGTGATGCTGAAAGCAATTATGTTTGTATTCGATTTGTCGTCGTCATTTGTTTATATTATAAGCTGAAGTCTAAATTAAATACTTGATGAATAACACTACAATTGTTTATCTAATATTTTGATTTAGATAGTAACAACATTATTTCCTTAAACATATAATTTTAATGAGAAAATATACTCTTGAATGAAGCTTTATAATCAATTGGGTAATCAATTTTGTAAAAATGATTGCTCAACGTTCATTCGAAATACAGTCGTACCTCGTTATCTCGAAGTTTGCGGATCTGAGTACAAATGAAATGGGCCCTCCATTAATACGAGCTCTAGATAACGAAGTTTGAGTGTACACTCAAGCAAATAAGCTGTTTTGTCATACATGAATGCATATTCAGATTAGATCAGAAAGGAAGATGTTGATGATATATGACTTACACTATATGTTGGTCCCTAACATCTTCGATGAGACCTCGAATTACGAAACAGACGTAAGGTACAGTGTTATACTTTGACATGCTGTATCTATCATCAAATGAAGAAGGTTCAGTGGCGTGCATGAGCCAAAAGGTTCATCTTTCAAGAAACAAAAAAGTAGATTCCACTGGAGGTTTAATTAGTCCCCGAAGTTTGCTGTGACATATTGTTAATAAGGTCTTTTTTATTTTCTGATTTTAAGGTGTTAAATTTGATCCCTGACATCGTTGAAAGACAACGCTGTTGTACAGTTTAGTTTAATTCTTTCAGCAGTGGAAGACTGACATCATATTCCATGAACTAACTTTCTTCTATCAAACGAAGACTGTAGCAGTGAGGTTTTACTGAATATAAAGTAACAATTTCACAGTGATAAGTTTACGGGTTAGTCGTTAATTAGTGACAGATTTTCTATTAAGATATGAAACATTTGTTGTGCTTATTAGGCGTTATGTGAAACATTTGTTGTGCTTATTAGGCGTTATGTGAAACATTTGCTATTAGGCAGTCTTAATTTTTGATTGATTAAAATTGATATGGGAACTGCATTTTAGTACCTGTAGAGCATTTTCGCCATTTATCATTATTGTTTCATTTGTCTTTTTGTGTGATCGAATCTATTTGTATCAATGGTCTATCATCAACTGTGACTGCAAGTCTCGTAAATAGCAAAACGCAAAGAAATGAAATAAAAGAAGAAACTTTATTGCGACAAATATCGCATAACGTTTGATAGCAATAAAAGTCAAAATATGATGTAATATCTGAATACGAACATTATTACAATAGATTTAAATTTTATTTCAATTCAACAGACCCTAAGGTCCAATAATAGAATTGATAACAACATGTAGGTTATAATATATATAATGCGGTTACAAAGATATAAGCAATAACAACATTAAATAGTGAACGAAAATTGTCTAAAAAAGTACTTATGAGTGTCCATAATAACATTAAAATATCTTTGGCGTCTCATAAAAAGGCTGAATTTACGAGCATTAAGTCTGCTAAATGGATTGTGAAATAACGTTTTTGCACTATGTCTAAGATTTCGTCTTGGTACATGATAAGATACAGAATTGATTAGATAATAACAGTCAAGAACTATGGACACATTTAAAAGGAAAACAATGTCTAAATATTTCTGTCGACATTCGAGACTTGCTAAATTAAAATGGTTACAAACATCTCTATAAGGTTGGTCATCAAAATTCATTTTGGCTTTAAAATATCAAAATCTTAAAACTTTTCTTTGGACCATTTCTAAGTGTTTAATAAAAGTTGACTGATAAGGAGACCAGATTTCTGCACAATATTCAAGTCTGCTTCGAACCAAAGTAATGTACAAAGTTCTTAAAACTGAAGTATCTGTAAAATGTTTGCAGGAACGTTTTAAAAAGCCTAACAATTGCATAGATTTTGATATAAGTTTTTTGATATGCGTATTAAAATTTAAATCATGAGATAACCACACACTGTTCTTTCACCAAGATCTCTCCTCCCATACTGTAATTTTAACTGATTTTGATTTTCTTCATAGAGAAATTCACATGACAGCACTTTTTCACATTCACTTTCATCCTCCAGTTTCTACACCATTCATACAACCTTTCAACATCACTTTGCAACTGGTCACAGTCTGAAACTTCAGTAACAGACTTAAAAAACTTGCTATCATCAGCAAACATTAATGACTTGGAATATTTCAAAACAGATGGCAGATCGTTGATAAAAAGTAAAAATAATTTTGGACCTAAAATCGAACCCTGTGGAACTCCGGAAGTTACATCGCACCAACCGGAAGTTGCACCGTTTATTAAAACACGTTGTTGCCTATTACATAAATATGAATTAAACCAGTTTAAAAATTTACCTTCGATCCCATATGCTTTTAATTTATGCAGAAGTAATGCATGACTAACCTTACCAAATGCTTTTGAAAAATCTGTGTAAATGGCATGAACTTCATTTTTTTGTCATATTCCTTTGAAATAAAATCAGTAAAACAGGCAAGATTTGTGACTGTTGATCTTTTAGACATTAAACCATGTTGTTCGTTACATATGACCGTACTCAAAAAAGTTGAGAAAGGCGGGTCAACAAGCTTTTCAAACTGTTTAGACAGTATATGTAATAAGGAAACAGGACGGTAATTCGAGACATTATTTTTACAGCCAAATTTAAAAATTGGAATAACATTTGCCTTCTTTAAAATATCAGGGAAAATGCCACATCTAAGAGATAGATTAAAAAGATTACAAACTGGAATACACAGTTCATCTGAACACATTTTAAAAATAGTGCCCGATATATTGTCATACCCACATGCTTTTTTGGTGTCCAAGTTTAAAAGTGCTTTATAGACATCAGTACATTTGATACATCACACAATGGATTGGTAAAACTGGTGATGGATTGGACATCTGGCAGATTATTACAATCATTTTTGTTAAAAATACTGTTAAAGAAATTATTAAAAATAATCGCTACATCTAAAGAATTTGACGAGGACTTAACAGAATCTGATATAGTCATAGGCATGGTTCCTTCTTTCTTTTTACCTTTGATAAAACTCCAAAATCGTTTGGGATTCTCCTTGATAGAATTTTCAACATTTAACAGATATTCATTATATTTATATTTCTGATTTTTCTGAAAATCTTTTCTGACAGTAGAAAAACAAACATATTCCGCAGAATCTCTCACCTTGCCCCTCCTCACATACTCCTGCCACGCCCTCTCTTTGTTTCGTACTGCAGCAATTAAGTCATTATCATACCAGTCTGGAAATTTACGATTTTTCAATTTCAATTTGGGTACACAATTAGAAATAATAGAATTTAAAATGTCATAAAGTTGCCAAAGGCTTCATTTACAGAACTAGAGTTGCAAATAAAAGACCAATCTGTTGTATAGAGTAGATTCTTCATCAGAATAAATCAGCTTTTTTATAATTATATACAAAACGGTCGGTGGTGTTGACCTTGGGTTTTACAGGTAATATTACACAACCATGTATAGCCAGGTGGTCTGAGTCCAGGACAGGGTCAATCACCTCTACCTGTACACTGTCTATTGTACTGAGGACCCAGTCCAGAATTCGGTCACACCTGGTTGGCGATGAATTGTATTAGGATAAACTTATAATATTTAACACAGAAATGTATTTCATATTGTCACCAGGGTAGTGGGGCACAAAATGGGGTTTTCTCGCATCAATATTCCACGACAGGTCCGGAAGATTGAAGTCGCTGAAAATTAAAACATCGGAGTTATCATCTAGCACGGTCATCAATTTATCCATAGACTGTTCGAACTCTAGGATTTTCTCATGCAAAATGTCTGGCGGGAGGTATGCTGTTGCGACTTTACATAAAGTCAATTCTACCCAGACACTTTCAAAATTTGTTTCCAGATCAGACCTTCACTTATAGTTAAAATATGAGTTTATAGCTAAAAGACATCCACCACCTTTTTTCGTGTATGGATTGGAAAGATATGATATTGATTTAAGTCAAACAGCTCTCCATTTAAAACACCTTCATGTAGTCAGGTCTCAGTGAGAGAGATAATGTCTGTCTTCAGAATTAAAAATTGAGTTTAAAACATCCAATTTGTTGACTATACTTCTCACATTTTGATAATATGTCAAAATTATCGACGATCCTTACCCACTACCATGTTTACCAATTACCAATGTCCTTTGTAACCAATATCCTGTATTTATTTTAATACAGTTGCTGTTCCTTGAATGTTCCACATCGAGCATATACGATTGAATTTTCTTGTTCTTTGGATCTGTGGACCTTGATAAGTTGTTGGTGAAGTCGGGACGATATTTGTTAGCACCTGTAGTTCTACCAAACACATCTGTCACCTCGCGGAGGAATGCAGGCGAATTACCACAGCACAACCCTACGTACTTCACGCCCAGTGCCTTGCCTTCCTCCACGAATTCACGGACTTCCCTCCGAGTACAAAGCTGGGCGGACAGGCTATCGGGATATAGACGGTCACCTAGTACACAAACAAACCAGGACACCGATTAGCCATTCTCAAAAATGATCTTATCTTTTCTTATTCATTGAATGTTGATCCTATAGTAGATGATTTTTTAAAGTATAGCGAGCTTCGTGGGTAACTGAACCATTACACATGAAGAGGACTTCTTGCAAATATCAGAAGCGGTATTTGAAATGTAACACATATACGTGTATGTGAAAAATAGTGCAGGAAGTCCAATATCCAACGAGAAGCGACATCGGTAAACGTGGCGCTTTTCCGTTAGACTGCCTTTGACGTACAGTTGATATGAACTGTTTCGAACGTTGCAGATGATGTCATCAGCAGAACACTCTCATCGGAGTGGTATATTCATGCTTTTGAATTTATTATACAAGGGTCGAAATAATATGTTGCCGATAATCTGACTACCTGTAATGTCAAAGTACTGTTGACTACACTCATTTGAAACTATTTATGGCTAACTATATCGTGAACTGACTAAGGACAAATGGACTTGCCATTATTCGTTATTGTACCTTCATAACCAACAATATCATGAGGCATAAATGGAAACCAGTATAATGTTATTTGTGGTTTGATATAACGAGCAGGATGTATGGATAACTAATTTTTGCTATTTCTCAATAATTCTTGTAATTGTATCTTGTATATAGAATATACATGTACGAACATGTTACTCATACCTTTTGTGCATTATATTCATTTTACACTCATAACTTCTCTATTACCATGGACTTACATTGCTAGTTCACGCTTTAACATACAGTGTGTGTTCCATGTTGAAAATGTACCTACAAACTAAGACAATATATACAATTTTTGTTTAAATTTTGTTAATTTACGAAATATGTACAATGTTGATATGTTTACCCGTTCAACAGCAAACAATAAGAATACTCATAACTTACATCTATTTGAAACACGCATCCTTGTATACAGCGCATATATTTATCTTTTTCTTAAAAGAAGCGAACAGTGTAGACAAGTACCTGTATCAGGGTCCAATAGCGACCGAAAGGTTTTTAACTTTCCTCTACATCGGAATGGCACCGGTTTTGCTGCCAGGGGACCCTTAAATGTATCAGTCATTATATATTTATATTATTACATGTAGTTGAAAACACAGAAAGTACAAATATTTCAATTATATCATAGGATTCGTAGTATTTGGTACACAAACAGATATCGTAAATAATTGAGGGATTTATAATAGCAGCATCACTAATAAGAACTTAACGCCAAATATCAACTTACCACTACCTTGTCAAACTTTGAATACTTTGCAATAAAATATGATTTTGTAAAAACCAAACAATTCAATTCACAGATAAGGTTCAAAATCTGACGGAACCGTTGTTGTAACGGTCATAACTTGAAATACACGAAGACGCCTGTCGTCTTTAGATCTGTGTTGTATTATGTTTTACCTTACAGACTTTCCTGATCTTTCTCAGTAATGGAATCATAGACTGAGGACCACGTGCACAATTAAGACCAACCACGTCAGCCCCTGCGTCCTCGAGCCGTTTGCATGCCTCTGGGATTGGACCATCGTCTAACGTCACATCCGGTTGGTATGCTGTAATTGTTATAACGGCCGGCAGCCCTGTGAGTATACCCACAATATCATCATATGGTCTTATGAAAGTGTGAAATAAATACGTTAAATGGTCTATCCAATGCTTTACCGGGTAATTCTTTGCTTGAACACAGATTTCCCAGAGTTTTATTTATAATATGGCATTGAATTTTTTTTCTGTTAATATTTCGTTTAATTGGGCGTTGTTTCCCCCCAAAAAAGTTTGCTCACCGTTCCCATATCTCTTAATCATCTCCAAAGCGGGCATTGCTTCTCAAAAATCTTGGAATGTTTCATCAACCGCCCATTTTATTTGTTCCTAGAAGTAAAATATTTGTCTGGATGCTTCCGACATTGACTAAATTTAATTGATAAGACATAATTATTTCAAATCATATATTTTCATATAAAGTCACATCTTTTTCGAATGGGAAGCAAACCCTTTTCTGGTATATTTTCATAACAGGCGGTTCTTTTGAATTATTTTACTATGTCTATATTATTGCAGGTTGATCAGAACTATCGGCACGTTTTATGGTCGCCATCTTTGTCTCATTGAGAAATATTCTGTATCTTTGAGTGATATGAAGATGGACGTTTTTGAGTATGCTCATTAGTGTGTTTACTTGTTGTGATTGACAATGATCCTCGGTTCTCATTTTGAGAACTTGATGTTTACTTGGATGTGACAAAGATTTACATGGCGGGTGTCGTCGATGAAGCAGAAGACGCTTACACTTCCGGAACACCTGGTTTTATTCTCTTTACTTTAGCAAGGGTCCCCATGTGAAGCTTTCCTTTGTTCATATTTGCCCCTGGTTTAATCGAGTTTGAGTTTGGATTATGATTTTGTTAACGCTTCGATATTCTCTTATTTATTTTTACATTAAAGACCCACTATACGTAACTTTCGGCAAAACTTGAAGCGAAAATCATGCCAAATAACTTTTTTTATATTTATAGATTTAGCTAAGATTAACTGATATCAGCAATATTCAAGATGAATTCTTTCGCGGTTACCGGTACAGCAGCAGTTGAAACACGCTATTTGTAAGCACGCGTCCATTTCGAACCGTCTTCTACGTATACCTTCGGTTTGTTGTTGAAGTGGGCCCCACCTGAATTATTTTCAATTCTTTGGAGTTTTTTTGTCCAGAGTTTCTTGTTAGTTACCGCTCAGGTTTACTTCGTATTAGGCTTATTTTTGCATGGTTATCAACTGGATTTTTTTTCAGATTTTTTCTGAATCACGAAAATTTCCCTGAAGTTACGTATATTGGGCCTTTAAAATATGAAATTATTGTATTAAATAGTATATATAATGGTATTAATTTTACGGTAAACGGCTCAACGACATTGCTCCCTGCATGAGCATATTTTTCGTGCATCATTGGAACTACTTCCTGATTGTTAAGTACTACTTCCGGTGTGAACTCGCCAAACTTGACAAATCGTTTCCTCTCAAGCCCCCACATGTATCCCTCCGCAATAATAATAGTATCACCATCATCCAGTCGTTGTAATAAACCTGCAAATGATACTCCGGCAACCAAAATATACATGCACACTTTTATTCAATGTTAGGGTTGCCGTGGATATGTACGCTGAAATTGTATTTGCCATTTGTTCATGAATTATGGAATATATACATGATATATATATAGTTTTATCACACGCATTCAAACGACGATTCAAACTAAGAAAGTATACTGAACCACTTTTAATCAGAACCTACAACGAAAAATTGCAGATATTAATAATTTTTCAGTTTCATATGAAAAACCACATATCAATTCAGTAATATATTATATGGTTTTCCGTTCCATTTTATTTCACTAGATATTAGATTTTCAAGATATGGACGCTTGTTTAATGCTCTGACATTATGACACATGAGTACGTTAACAGAAAACCATAGGGACCGCGCAAAGCGTGGTAATGTATCAAGTGCTGATTAATATGTCATAAATTGATGTTTATTATCTCAATATCAGTAAACAAGACGAAACATATCACTAGAAACATCTATAAACAATACAATTAATGATAGGTAACACGGTACACTGGTGGTAACGCTGGGTACACGATCTGGTTCTTACTCGCTGACTCTCAATCTGATTAAAATACAGACCCTTGTTCTCACTGCATTTTACAAGGATCTGACAACATCCCATCAGCGGTCACGTTCAGATGACCTTTGTCGCCTCTTTACTTAACACTAAAATAACTTTCAATGACTTGTCATCTTGAAGCAAGTCAGTTCGTCACATTATTCCACATAACGTTTTGGTCACGAAATGACTAAACGCACAAATGCGATTATGCAAGCTTATTGAGTATACGTACTAGTTTGTATCTGTGTGCTATTAAGATGGACGTTTTGAGTATGCTGATGTGACCAAGATTTACATGGCAGGTGTCGTCGATGAAGCAGAAGACGCTTACTCTTACGGAACAACTTGTCCCACAATGTATTCTCATGTACTTTTGCAGAGCTCTACATTTATTTCCCCCTTTGTTCATGTTTTGTCCCTTCTTTAATTGCTTTGAGTTCGGATTATGGTTTTGATGACGCTTCGGTAATTTTCATTAACAATTGTTTCCTTAAAAACTATTCCGTAACATTGCCTTACTTTTGTCCTTTATTTGAGCAATCGCTCTTTGAAAAAAGTGATTTACACTCAGTATTATGAATGTGGAACGACCGATTCACCCATTGTCGGTATAATGTGACTGGGTGGGGTGTTTTGCTGGAGCCATTAGCAGTATACTTCAGTGTAGTAGCACTATAAATTCGGCACTATAGCAAGGAGGCTTACAAGAACCGCAGCCTTCCATGTACACTTGCACTCCACAATACTTTAGCGTAGTATCCTAAAACGGCCTTAGCCGTTAGTAGGACATTCACCCTAATAAAATCAAACCAATCATAGGAAAACCGAAAGTTATTCAAAAACCTGTAGAAAACACTTACAAGTACAATCGCATGTATATGACTGACGACATATTTCAAGAACAAAAAAATACCTTTCATAACAAATCTTTTCATAAAACAAAGACTGGGTAGCAGTGCTGCGTAACTGGATATTAAGTAACACTTAGTCAGTGTTAGTTTACAATATACTTCTTTAGTAACATAACTGTTATCTAATTAGGAGGTATGTGAAACAGCTGCTGTTCTTAGATGGCGTTATGTAAAACAGTTGCTGTGCTTATATACGCAGTCTAATGAGATTGAGTTTATACTTGCTTTAGGACTATCTTTAGGAAATGATCGTATTCGTACATTTACATGATCTGTTTAGATGTCTGTTTATTGACTTCATTTTCAGCTACGCTTAGAGTTTTTAATTCATTCTTCAAAGTTATTTCTTGTGACTGATTCTAGTTATACCAAATATTCATTATCATCTTTGGCAGCAAAACTCACAAATAACAACAAACAGCAAAAATAAATGAAGAAACTTTATTGCAACAAATATCGCATACTGTTTGATATCAATGAAAGTAAAAATATGATATTATATCTAAATATGAAGTTAATGTCAAAATTATTGATCCCTACACACTACCATGACTACCAATTATCAATGCCCTTTGTAACCAACACGCTGTATTAATTTTAATACAGTTGCTATTCCTTGAATGAGTGGTATTTCATTGCAAGTCGTCTTAGTCCACCACGTCGAACATATACGACTGTATTTTCTTGTTCTTTGGATCCGTTGACCTTGATAAGCTGTTGGTGAAATCGGGACTATATTTGCTAGCACCTGTAGTTCTGCCAAACACATCTGTCACCTCGCGGAGGAATGCAGGCGAATTACCACAGCACAACCCTACGTACTGCACACCCAGAGCCTTGGCTTCCTCAGCGAATTCACGGACTTCCCTCCGAGTACAAAGCTGGGCGGACAGGTTATCGGGATATAGACGGTCACCTAGTACATAAACAAACCAGAACGTCGACCAGCATTTCTCGCAATTTCTAATCGTATTCATTGATACTACTAAGATCATGAACCATACATGTTTATCATAAAGTAGGTGATTTAAGAATGGTGAACTGCGTGGTTGAACAGACCCTATATTTGAAATCAAACATACATACGTGCGATTTATATTACAGAAAGTTCAATATCCTACAAAAAGCGAACAGATTTATTCATCTGTTTGCCTGCCATGTGCAGTTAATATGAACTATTTATCATTACAGGTCATTGCGCCAGGAGGACATTCACTATTGTTTTCATCTTGGTGTATTTGTACCCGACAAGGGACGGAATAAGTTGGTTGCCCAATATTCTGACTACCTGTAATACATGTATCATAGTACTGTACACTATATTTACTTGAACCTCTTTGTGGCCAACGAAGTATACCTAATACGTTGTATAGTAACTAAAGTATTGATATCAGTTTAGTGTAGCTGCCCTTTGCGAATAGAATACAAGAATATGCTATTAACACTACTTGTTTACATACAAATTTTACATCATACATTCAATCCTTCAGTACGGAACTAGGTCGCTAACAATAAGTCAATGATTGAATTTACCACGTTTGCACGGTGTGGAAAAAGAAATTACATGCAAAGGTTTGATTTCTTTCTGTTTTATAGGTAAAAATTGCTGTAAACAATTTCAAAGAGAACGCATAACCTCTATCTACCCAAAACATCCATGTTTAAAAAAGCGCATATATTGATCTATTCATTTCTATGACTTTTGACATAACTTATCAAAATAAGTGAACAGTATAGACAAGTACCTGTATCAGGGTCCAACAGCGACTGAAAGGTTTTAAACTTTCCTCTACATCGGAATGGCACCGGTATTGCTGCCAGGGGACCCTTAAATGTATCAGTCATTTTATATGTATTCACCATACAAATGTAAGTTGATATTATAATTTCAGTGATATATCTATGGCAGTTACAAAACGCAAACATGTATTGTAAATCGATAATAGTTTTATAACGATACCATCGCTATAAGCATTTTACAGTGGAAGATTGCTATTTTGTATGTCAAAAAAGGAATTCAGACTTTCAATACATTGCAATGAAATGTATTGTATACCAATCAAACAGGCAAATCCAAAGATAATATCAAACATCTTATGGGACATTAGTTACAGGAATACTTTGTATTGCATCAAAATCTCTGTTGTCTGTGATATATGATGTGTTTACCTTACAGACTTTTCTGATCTCTCTCAGTAATGGAATCATAGACTGAGGCCCACGTGCACAATTAAGACCAACCACGTCAGCCCCAGCTTCCTCGAGCCGTTTGCATGCCTCTGGGATTGGTACATCGTCTAACATCACATCCGGTTGGTATGCCGTCAGTGTTATAACAGCCGGAAGCCCTGTGAGTATACCACCATATTGCCTATTCAACAAACTATGATATTCTTTTTTTACAGTACATGACAATTAATATATTTGTATAAATATAACTGGATATACCAATGCTTGTTTTTTTTTGCTTGATTACAACTTTTCCAGAGTTATATTCCCTAAAGGAAATTGATAATGACATTGTCTGTTTTCTGTTAGGAATTAGTCAATTTCTGTTAAGTTTGTGTTCAATTGTGTTTGTGTTAAAAACTTACCGTTCCCATATTTCTTAATCATTTCCAAAGCAATCATAGCTTCTCCAAAATCTTGGAATGTTTCACCAATTATGTAGTCAGCCTTTTCATCAACAGCCCATTCTATTTGTTCCTAGAAATAAAATCGGTGTCAAGAATATTCCGATATCAAAAAATGAATATTAACATTTTGTTACCGGAATATTATGCAGGATTTAGCAGATAAGTTGATCATTCTTTGTAGCTAGCTGATGACTTATCGACTTAAATATTTTTTTAGTCTGGCAAAACAAGACATAAAGAGCTACACGGAGAAGTCTTTGACAAAAGAGTTATTAGCCCCCGTCAGCTCTTCATCATGATCATGTATTGAAGTCATATTTATGTTTATTTTTACTACAATTTGAGTATTATTTTGTGCATCCAGAAATAATGTTTTTAGAGTGTTCAAATATTCATAAATATATGGTGATTTGCTTTAATGGTTTAAATGTTCCGGCCCCGACAAGATTTTCCTTTAAAAATATCGCACAAATTTTAGTTTCATCAAAACATTTTAGTTCTTAATTGACCCAATAACTAGAGCAACTGCCGTCTGCTCAACTTTAAAATAACCCAATAGATGGAAATGTTGCTTGATCAGAATATTCAATGTAATAATATTGTATGGTAAGTAGGAGCAAATGCCCACTTTGTCATTTGACCCTTATTGTTAAGCAGTTTAGAAATATATGTATACCATTTGCCCTCGACTTTTGAGCTGATGAGCTTGAGGTAAAAATGTTAAATATGACCTTGACCTTCCATCTGGTAATTTGACAGTGACAGTAGGGACCGTTGTCATCACATTTTACCCTATGAACTTTCTTTTACCTTTTGACCTGAAAATTAATAGGGGTCCTCTGCTACCAATGACCAACCAACATGTAAAACATCATAACAACCAAGTATCGCTGTAAATAATAAACATTTTATCACACTTGACCATATGTAAGACGAGTCGTTGGCTCATTTTGTCATAAAATTTAAATAAAGACTATTATTATTAATTTACTATTATTAAAAGTATGCTGTTTTAGAATAGTCGAAGGAAAAACAAATGGTCTCCCGACCGACTTGTGCAAACCAATATACCCCTCTGCTTTGAAGGGGGGGGGGGGGGGGGGGGGGCTTAACAAAGACGGAAGAAAACCTTAAACATGGATCGTAGCTCCGCCATTGCCGTTGGGTCATCAGGTTGGTAATACCATGTATGTGATATGTCCCCAGCCATTAGGGATCCTGTGGCGTCTGCTACTTGGCGGGCCATTCTGAGTGCACGCCTGTTGAGTTCCACCAGTCCTTCCTCAATACCAATTGCTCTCAGTCGCTTCCTGTTCCCCAAGTACTTTTTAAAAAAATATATATTTCACGGTAAGTCAATACGTTTTGGTTTGATTAATTGACTCATTTCTAATGACTAATATTCTGATAAATGTGGACTCGATGGAAATATTAGGACATTTAAAATATTGCACATTAACCACTTATGACACCATTACAGGTATTAATGTTTTTAATTAACTTTTACTATTGTGTTGTCATATGAATTTAGATTACAAAATAACATTTCAGACATATAAAAACTAATATGCATAAAAGTAGTTTTCCGTACAACTATAACAAATTGCTTTTACAAGAATCAGAAGTCTGCATTCCAGGTGAATTATCTCACAGCTTGTTTAAAAAGGGGAAGGGGTGGATTGTGATGGGGGAACATAACAGGACAGGTTTTTTTTTCTTACATAATATGTATTGCTATTATAGTTACAGTAAAAGCTTCAACGACATCGCTCCCTGCATGGGCATATTCTTCGTGCATCATTCGAACTACTTCCGGATTGTTAAGTACTACTTCCGGTGTGAATTCCCCAAACTTGACATATCCTTTTCTCTCAAGCTCCCACATGTATCCTTCCGCAATGATGATAGTCTCGCCATCATTTAGTCGTTGTAAGAAACCTGTAAATGATATTAAATATACTTAAGAAATACAAGACCGCTTCCACTTTTATTTTAGTCGATTACATATACATTGATGTGTTAACTGTTAAACGTTAACTTAGCGATAGAGAATTCAAATGTTTATATCAATTTGTATCAAGTATTCAAACGAAAAATTCCCACTTTGACAGTATAATGGATCACATTTAACCAGTACCTAGCACGCATTTAAAGTTGCAGATTTTTATCATTTTTGCAATATAATCTTAATAAAACAAAACATTTATATATTATGTGATATTCATTTCCATTTCATTTCAATGAATCCTTGACATTTATAATATGGATTAAAACACACGTAGCATATATAGATGATATATATTAATGAAACGAAGTGCCACACGGGACCGTGCGTGACAGTGAATTACCTACTGATTTATACGTTATGATATTCACATCTGAAATATTGCAATAAACAAGATGAATACATATCACTGGAGATATCTATTTAACCATACATTAATATAATCGATAATCAGCACTAATGGTAACGTAGGTTAAACGCTCCTGATCCTGAGCAGATACATTTATATAGGTAAGAGTACAGCTTTTAATACTTCTGTCCAGTATATAGGTCACATGTTAATGTAGTAGCGGCTATACTTTACACCATACACCACTGCACCATATAAATATCGCTTACTTCTGAGTTGGAGTACGTACAGAACTCTGTCAATACCCCTGTAACTAAACCCGTTACTAAAATGAACTATATATCCCTACTTATGATTCATAAACATATACAATACCTTTAGATGTCATGTTGGCAGTATGTTGACGACTACCGACAAATCACTCACGGGGGTTTACAATATGCCGTATCTTGGTTAAGTGACGTCTAGTGTCCTGACCGTTCTTATCGCTCAGCCCTTACTCCTGTTGTGGAATTAAAAGTCGTACACCTGTATTCAACCGAACTCTTATTTGTGTTGTGTACGGCAACCGAGAGATGCCTGCCACCATTTCCTATTATAATATTGATACGTTTATATCATCAGTGTTTGCATTTAATTTTTAATTTCGTTCCTTTCATCGGTCAACGCTTTGTAAGCTATAGTAACCCTTGTATTGTTTTATGTGCTTTACTCATAGACAGCCCAACAGTATTTGTTGGCATGTTATTTTTCTTGTAAAAAGTGGTTGGCACCATGGCCTGGTTGAAATGGAAGTACACATGACCTAAACGTTTCCATATTGATTATACATTGGTTGGAGACGAGCACGGAGTACAGCTGTTCGGACAGGGACATAAACAATCCGACACCTTACGGCCTCTGAGATAATACCCGAGGTTTTCTAACTGAGGCATAGCATAGCAACCGAGCTCTTAACTGTTTCAAACATAAACACACAAACAAAACCCATTTTTTTGTTCTTCGGATAACACATTTCAGCATCAATCAAAGTAGTTTATAACTGCGCTTATACTCATTGATCATCAAACTCTGAAACTATCACTTTGAATATACGTACAGTATCCACTTAATTAACATGCTTCTATATTGTTTAATTACTATTAAAACATTTTTCGTCGCCATATTCGTTTAAAACGAGGGAGAATCCCACATGCACTATTAATATAACAACCGATAAATTACTCTCTTAGAAACGCGGTTGAAAACATCGATAATTTAGATAAAGATTGCAGAGTTGGTGCCACGGATTTAGATTACTTTTGATGGTACGCTCGTGCATTGCATTGGGTTTGTTTCAAATGTCTAAAATAAACATAAGTCATACAAAAGACTTTGCTGATATGGACTACAGTACAGGTTTGTCGTGCGATCCATAGTGATTCACTGAACCAGAAGTGTTGTAGTTTTAAAAATATCCTCCTGGTGTGAAACGAAATACGACATGGATATGTGTGTTTTCGACATTTATAGCTGAACAAGCTGGCGCAGTTCGGTCCTGGTAACATCGCGATTGTAAATGTTGTTATGCCTCTAACAGCATTAAGTATATACGTATACATGTGAATGTTTATACCCCTTTTGGAGTAGCTGCTGATTTTAAGGGATGTGCCTAGTTTATGTTTTATGATTAATGTAAATGACCTTACTTAATGCTTATATATAGTTTTAGATATGAAAATAGGTAGCACACTTGCGAAGCCTTGAAGGGGTTTGGGTGGGGAGGGTAGGCCGGTAGTAACCAACTGCATGGTCGTAAGAGGCGAATAAGTTGTCCCCTCAGAATTGGGTCGGTTTTTATTTCAAATCTAGGGGACATTAAGGGTACCAATAATAAACCTGCTTATTTCCTTTAAGAAAGTATCGTAAAAATCGATTAATGTGTAAGTTTTCATTTCTTAATCATTCAAAAAATAGGATATTGAAATGACTAATATCAATCTGCTATCTGTTATTTTGATGCGTTCGGACAGGGGCCCGGGGTCTCACAAAGATTTGACAAAGTTGAAGTGTCACTTCCCAACCTTTTTATTTCCATATATTTACATTTGCGTTGCAACCCACTATATGAACATTACCAGTAAACATGCCTTTCATAAAAGTATGAAAGCAATGGTTCTCGAAACGCAGCACGTGGTTTACTTATGACGTCATAGATTAAGCTTGTTCAATGAGTCTTTTCGCTCCGCTTCAAATAACACGGAGAATGCCCTTGCGTCAAACGCTCAAATGACTAGTCATTATCATTGGCGCCAATTTTATTCAAGCTGGGCTGTTCCGCCAATGTCGTTTAAATGACGACGCCTATACAAACGCAGCTAATAAACTAATTACTTGGAAAAAATATAAACGGTATTTAACATGAAGCCCTAGCGGGCTTCATTCAATATGGATGTAACGGCTTAGATTTCATAGCACAGTGAAATTTAGAAAATGACTTTCAATCCTTATATGAAATAGTTTACGCATCTGATTCAAAACTCTACGAATAACTGCAGTTTAGTAACCTTTATTTTTTTACAATCTCAAACTGGGACGTTGCAAATAACATCAGGAAATCATGACATTTTAACAGCATAGCATAATGCAAAACAAAGCATGGTACAGATTTTCTTCTATCTAATGTCTTTTCGTCGTTATAATATGATATGCGTATATGTTATATATTTTGATATATATTTGTCTCCGATGTAACGTACTTTCTAAATCCTAAACTATGTCAGGAATACTTTTGCCATGGGTTCGTATAAGTTATTGCATTTCGTACTCTTAAATTTTATTTGTTTAAATTTAACTTCGGTTGAATTAATAGAGGTTACACAACGATTGATTGTTGGCTATGGTATTTATTTCACTCAAGTTAGTTAATTTTTAAAAGTTACAAAGGACAGGATTTCTAGCGAGTGTCTTCTGTAACTTTTGAAAATTAACTACAGTAATGAAAGTGAACTAAATAACATATCCAACAACTACGAGTCATATGACCTGTTTCTACCACAATGTCATCCAAAATCAGCAGTATTTCATTTAAATGAATATAAATGAACTTCGGACAATATGACCGTAGACATGTCGGATCGTATATTCCAGCCAAATGATGAAGACGTCAAAAATAAGCAAGTGACGTTGTTCCGGTCAAAGTTCACCATTTCAACCAATCAAAATGCGTTTAGAGTTGTTTCCACTTGTGGTATGAACAGAAATGTTATTCAACAGTTGTAATGATAATTTGATGTCCTGGGAGTTTAGTAACACCCAGCTATTGTGGTAGAAATAAATGTTTCCTATTTTAAGCTGAGTTTATGTGCGAGTAGGGATGTATGATCAATATTGCTTAGGGAACATTAATATTTACAACTGCATGACAATAAAATTAAAAGTCGAATATTACCTCATAATCACTTCAATGCATAATTCCTTCAGGTTAAAGAGGTGTGTCCAAGATAATCAGTCCGATCTTCAAATTACAAAGTTAACATGTGGAGCAGACAATACGAAGGCTAAAACGTTTGTGTACGGCTTACGTTTTCCCACCACACAGACAATACTTGCCTCATCGTGCTGGTATATTTTATTTCCATTTTTTCCATGGCACAAAAATGAATTTAAAAATCCAACAAACAGTTTAATCTCATTATAATGCCTTTCATTTGCTTACCATGAAATCTTCCAAAATTCTTTTTTTTTCTTAGGTATTTGCCAATGCTTGTATTTGTTTAGCTGATGATACCAATTTTGGCACCATCACTCATAAAATTCCTGTCCTTTAGATTTTGCACATTTACACTTTGTTTGAGGAGACATCTTAATAAAGGACAACAAATGCAAATACACTGATGTTTCCAATCTTTGTAGGGACTGGGTAAAAGGGTTCATTGATATAACGCTGTACAAATCAGCTTCAAGTTGAATTTTTACAGATTTGCCATTCACAGTAAATACAAAAAAAATTATCTCATCAGAATGCTAACAGGCTTCTACTTTTGCGTCAAATAAAGAATGAATTTGTAATGACTGATATGCCGGCCATAATTACGCCGAGTAGCAAGAGCATATTAGTTCTTATTGTCCAGTGCTAATAAAAGATCACCTCATATGCATTACAGATGTAACACATTTGTATAAACAACTTTTAAATAATTATCATTGTTGCCCTAAATAAAAAAAATTTATATGTCAATATCATGCTATAAAGTATAGGTATGATTGTCATACAACAAATGTAGTTAAAGTCTAAACGCTAGCTGGTATTAACTTAAGTTCGATTTGTAGGAGAGGACTTATAAAGGCTTGCCTGTTGTCCGATCCTTTTGTTTACAATAAAATTTGTTGAAATGAAATGAAAAAAAAACTTAAGTTCAAGTAATCAATATCTCAAATCACACATTATTATTTCATCATGTAATTTATATAATCGTCCGCTCTTAACGTTCATAAATACTCATTTCTTGCCAGTGCCTGCATATTCCCTTAACTTCGAATAACTATCTTTAGTATCCCCGGCAAGAACACTTAGTGAAAGGTCCGGTGAATATTTACAGGCTCCCGGTGTCCGCCCATACACTTTCGCCACCTCTCTGAAAAAGAAAGGGGCATTTCCACAACACAATCCAACGTAGTTGACACCAATGTTCTTTGCCTCCTCCGCAAATAATCGGATGTCATCTCGAGTACACATTACACATGATACATTGGACGGCCAGGCGTGCTTACCTACCAACAAATAAATACGTCAGTTACCATTAGATATTACTTCACCGTCGTCGTCGATAAAGCAGAAGACACTTCATTGGGTGAGGTCGATGAAGCAGAAGACGCTTACTCTTCCGAAATACCTGGTCTTCTTCTCTTGTACTTTCACAAGGGTCGCCATATTAATCTTTTCTTTGTTCATATTTTGCCCCTGGTTTATTCGATTTTGAGGTCGAATTATGATTTTGTCAACGCTAAGGTATTCTCTAATTATTTTCATCGCTTTCCTTAACGATCACACACTCATTACTGGTGCCTGTTTTTTTATTTTTTGAAATTCAAATAGGCCAATGACACGTGTATATCACATTAATGATTTAAACTAAAGTTAGCGTCGTTTCGCGTTTACTGATATTTCGCTTCACATCAGTACAATGTAGTGATACGAGGGTTAATATTAATTAGAATGTACCTTTATAAACGAGCAAACATCTATAGCTATTTGGGAAGTACTATACAGGTATCCGGATGAAAGCAAGAAGTCTGGCAGATTCTCGATAGAACCAACTTATATATGGGATAACCAATAGAGTCATGAAACCTGTTGACAGCAAGGTAGAACAAGAGAAGCAAATCATATGTGGACAGAACAGTTTTTGTTGTATACGAAACATACCGGTGTCCGGGTCCTTTAGCGACGTCCACGTGCGACTTTCTTCTGTAGTTCTGAACGTAACTGGAAGGGCAGCAATTGGACCCTGTTGAAAAGAATGGTTTGAAAGTAATTAATTGCGAATGTATTTATACACGCTGAGCTTTTTGATTTTAAAACTGACAATGTTTCTTGTAGTGGTATGATTTACATTGTGCATAACTAGCTACCTATCTTACCATGCATACTCTCCTAATCTCCCTGATGAGTGGTAGCATTGTTTTAGGGCCACGCCCACAGTTAACACCCACCACGGCTGCTCCGGCCTCCTCTAGTTTGTGACAAGCCTCTGCTATAGGAACATCATCCAGCGTCTTATCGGGGTTGTAACACACAATAGTTATCACTGCCGGGAGGCCTGAAATTAATTCCAGGATATGTTGGTTTTCGTTATTTCAACATACACAGCTTGTCTTTTGTAGTTGTAGGTTTAAAGCCACAGTTTAAACCAAGAATGAGTTAAAACTTTTATTTTAATTAACAAATGGTCTGAATTCCATGAATACATCAGTAGTTTAATAGATCATGCCATACGTTTAGAAGGCGGCAGTTACACCTTGTGTTGGAGCGCTGTGTTATATTTTATCATTTTAGTGTCAATGTTTTGGTATATACTACAATAATTTTGTATCTGTTGTTGTTTAATTTTAACTTTTAGTGCATTTTACATTAGCATTTTGTTTACCTTTTCCGTATTGTTGTACTGCTTCCAGTGCTAATTTAGCTTCCCCGTAGTCGTTTATTGTTTCCGCTATGATGTAGTCAGCTCCCTCCTCGACAGCCCACTCCACTTGTTCCTGTAGTAAGGCAACCTCGTGTACATTTAAGGTAGTAATACTTTAACGTTATATTTCACTACTATGATAATTATTTATTATGTCTACAAAATTCAAGACTAACCAGGAATATTAGTTAGGAAATCCTACCCTACACGTAGAGCGTAAGAATAATTATTGCATCTGCTGCCCCATAACTTGATCGTAAGAGGCGATTAAATTTTGGTAAGACCTTATCTTTTCACTTCTTTTGTTGCTCCCTAATGTATCCCTCGACACTGCATTACTTTTAACATTTAGTTGAGTATTCGCCCATGTGAGGAACTGCTTTATATTCAGAATTGTTGGAGTGGATAGACTGGTTCATCCTTTGTAAGTATAATGTGACCTGACAGGTTGATTTGCTTTAGGCCATCGGAGGTTTATTTCAGTGTCGGCATTAGTTTCGCACTATATCAAGGAGGTTACAAGAACAAACCGTAGCCATCCATTACCGCACGCACTCTATGCATTTTTTTACATGGTACACACTGGGAGAACGGCATTAAATGACTATGGCTGTTAGTAGGATATTAAACCAATATTTAAATTTATTTAAACGGTTGTACAAAAATATAGCTAGTATGCCGATCTGACAGTCTAACAGCTTGTTTGGATCAATACATTGGTTCAGTTTTCGTAACGTATATATATACATGGCTATAACTAGCTTAGAATTACATGTCTTAGAATTTACCTTAAACATGGCTCGGATTCTTTCATCGATTTCCGGTTTATTTTCCTCATAAATAGTGGTGCTACAAAGTCCAGCAGCCATCAAAATTCCAGTCTCGTCTGCCACTTCTCGCGCGATTTTGAGGGCAGTCCGGTTTAGTTTCTCAAGATCTTCCTCTCTTCCTATCAATTTCAGTCTTTCTCTATGTCCATAATACTAAAACATAAACCATACAATGTTATTATCCCGTCACAATCCAATGCAACCATACAATGTCACAATCCGATTCAACCACAAGAAGAAAGCTTTGTATCATTTCGAGAGCCAGATATCTTTAATCCGTCTGTTTTGGTGTTAACAAGGTAATATTATAGTATTACAAAAAGAATTGGGTACTAATACAGTTTTCTTACCTTACATATATAGATAAAACATCTGTGTATACCCCTTTTCTTTGATTATTCTAATAGTATCAGTGTCATTGATATTACCGTGAATGCCTCCACCACATCTGTACCGGCGTGTACAAACTCTCGATGCATACTTCGGACGACATCTGGATTATCTAAAACCACTTCCGGTGCAAAAGCTCCAAATTTCAGATAGCCTCTTCTCTCCGCTTCCAGCATGTATCCTTCAGCGACAAGAATATTGTCCCCATTGTTTAAGCGTTCAAGCAGCCCTGCTATGAAAGAAGATGAACATTTCGTGAAAAGTCCATTAAATACATAAGCAATTTTTTAAAACAGTTAATACATGAATGAGTATAGTAATTCTAGACAAAGAGAAAAGGGGTAAAATTTTACATTTCAGATGACACTATACTTTCGTCTCTGTGATATTGTTCCTGGATTGAGGATTGCGTAGTGGTCAACTATTTGAGAAGACAGGACAGGTATATTGATTAGACAGCATACTTGCACCATTCAGCGTAACAACCTTGTAATATTTACTTTTACAATGATTCATATGGGCCTTTTTAAAACCACTGCAGACTCTTAACAGTTGCGTCTACATCATTTAATATATTATATGAAAAAAGGTAAAAAAGGGCGTTTTCTCTAGACATTGTTGTTAAAAATGCGTTTCATATAAATGTATGAAACGCGTATCTACGAGATGAATATCTCAGTTAACACTAGTAAAGAATTCGCCGCACAAGTAAACATTTATCTTAAAATAGAGTTTGCTTTCAGCACAAAGTTAGATTGAATGCCTATCTGTGATTTGAGAGAAGAGATGACATTGTAAAAGGTTGATGCACTGCCGCGATTTTACAGGGACGAAGATGTGATAATAAATAACCCCATTTAATTACATCTCTTTCCATATACATTGTAGGTACACAGATACCTCAACGGAGGGTCTCAATACATCACCGAACAGTGATCATAGTTCAAAGGGGCAATTAAGTCAACCAAGGATTTTATAATTCAACTCGGATAAGAAATACATACATTCAGACAAAAGACTCCGTATTTATAATTATATGATATGTAGCCAATGCCCAGTGTGGTCAGTTTATTTTTTTGGAATGCCCGTGTCAAATACAGCAATGTCAAAAATAGCGCGAACACGTGTACAGTGTGCATGCGTGTCGTGTAAACAAATGTAACATGGCGTGTTTGAATTCACAAATACTTTTTATATGGATGTTGAATTTACGAAATACGTTGTAAACAATTATGATAGGCGTTAGGATTATTAGAACACAAGAGATGTTTTTTGTTATATTTCAAATCAGCCAAAAAGGGATATTATTGAGTGTTCGCACACAAATGGGCCCATTTCATTATCTCGACACGTGTGTCGCCGATATTTTACGGTTAAATAGTGTGGTGTAAAACTTAACTCGTCACGAATTTCAGCTAAAGAGGTGACGTGAAGAAAATGCTATGAATACAGGCATCCATAATGTACTTGAAACGAACTGAGATAAGTGTAATAACCCTACTTCATCAGTCTTGATAGCTCTTCACTTGGCTTCGGAGGTCATGTATTTACATCCACGACACAAGTCCCGCAGATGCCCGTAAAGGTCAAAAGGCTCAGAGATGTTTGTAAACATAGGTCTCTTATGCATATTACTTGTTTAAAACAAACCCGGAAAGCATTGGCCTTTGTCAAAATATGGGTATGAGTAGTTCATAAGGAGACAAAACTTCATTTTTTTTATAATATCTGACTATATTATAAAAAAAAGTAAACAGTCTTCACTAGATTGCCTTTTTAGTGTTAAATCTAAGTTACCGGCTACAGTCCATGCACTGACTTTATGTTAGTTTAAACCATATTTATTCATGACAAGTTATACATACAAATTACAAAATGTATTTGTATTCTGATGATTAGGAAAGAAGAAATATTGTACTTATACACAGTCCTTCTCATCTTGCATAACAAGCATAATTAAAACTACACTTATATAACTTTATGTACACTCAATATGTACACAAGTAACTTTTTTGAAAGAAGGATAGACTATGTTATAAGGTAGAGAGAGACACTGATAGAGTTTCACCCGGTTGGATGGGTACTAATTATAATCGCTTGTAAATCTTTTTGTTGATCTGATATAATGACTTTATGTTAGTGAAGTCACGACTTAAGGGGCAATACATGTACAATAATTTATTCATGCGAGTTGGTGACTTATTTCGACTGGTTTGTGAATGCTTACGAGACTGGGCGAGTAAAGTCATTAATAGTTCTAAATTTAATGGCAATAACTTATGCCAGACATTTAACTAGTAATAATTACTGTTTATTTCTATAGGGTGTAACGACATTGGCTAAACCATAGGAACTAGCCTCGTCGGAAACCCACGGTTCACTTCTCTGACGTTTGCATCCCGTGTGCTAAAATCGGTGTAAACCTTCGTTTCCCCGGATAGAAGTTTATTCGGAGATTTCGACCATTCAGAATGGTCGTTTCTCGTGACACTCTGTTAGATCATTTTACCGTGACCACGACCAGTATATTTCTGTAGGCATGACGCCGATGTCAATCGCCGTATAGCAGGACCTTATATTTTAATCACAATCGACAGGTTTTGTTGACAGGCGGTGCTACAAATGAAACGGGAAACCCCGGTTTGATGTCCCGGCTGTATGTAGTCACGGATGAAACTATCGATATGATTGGCTAATATTTTAGTACGAAAACGAGACTTTCTTTCCATTTATCCCACGGGATGCAAACGTCAGAGAAGTGTACCGTGGGTTTCCGACGATGAGGCATTAGCCTCGTCTGTCAAACACCTATATTATAAACAAAGTCAAGAACTCCATCGGCCCGGTGACACGACCTAATTATGGGAAACATTTGATTATGGAATAACCGTTCAAGATATTTCTCTGAGAGTGGTCTTGATCGACAGAAAAATAAGTTCCCTTTAATTTGGTATATAATTTACCATGTATCAGTTGGTAGGATACTGTACTGTCCACAGAAAACACCAAATTCCTAGTGGGTTACTCTTTACTCAAGGCATGTAAAAAGTTCAGCCTCAATACAGTGTAAAAACAATAAAAACAAAATTACTTGTGTGTTTGATCATGTCCTTATATTATCATGTCGGACACTGGAGACAACATTTCAAGCTGATCAGACTGGTAGACTGGAAACAGGCCATTTGCTTCCATTTGTTACAATTTTGTGATCTCGGTGCTGATTGGCTTTCTATTTTAAACTTGCCAGTAAGCACCGGGATCATAAATATTCGACAAAATGGAAGCAAATGGCCTGTTTTCCGTCTGCCAGTCTGACCAGCTTGAACTTTTGTATTCAGTGTCCGACATGCTAATATAAGGACACTGTAATTACAATGTATTGAGACTGAACTTTGTACATGCCGTGAACAAGGATAAACCCACTAGGAATTTAGTGTTTTTCCGTGGAAAGCACAGTGTCCGACATACTGAAATAAAATAAGAGAATACCGAAGCGTCAACATAATCATAATCCAAACTCAAAATCGATTAAACCAGGGGCAAAATTTGAACAAAGGAAAGATTTACATGGAGACCCTTGCAAAAGTACAAGAGATTAAGACCAGGTGTTCCGGAAGAGTAAGCGTCTTCTGCTTCATCGACGACACCCGCCATGTAAATCTTTGTCACATCCAAGTAAACATCAAGTTCTCAAAATGAGAACCGAGTATCATTGTCAATCACAACAAGTAAACACACTAATGAGCATACTCAAAAACGTCCATCTTCATATCACTTAAAGATACAGAATATTTCTCAATGAGACAAAGATGGCGACCATAAAACTTGCCCATAGTACTGATCAACCTGCATCTCTCGAATCCTTGTGTTGTTAGTTTGTTTGTCAGCAGTCGACATCAAACACGAAAATCCTGATATTTAGAGCAAGCCCTGGAATACCGAATCAACTGCGACATGTAAACACCACAGGTTGGAGAAGCAGGGATGTTACTATCAAGAAATGGAAAGTTTACGATAGGAAAATTGAAATCATCACGTTTATCGTAAAGCTTAGTATTAAGCTGTCCATGTTGGTCGTAGTTTAAGTAGAGATCGAGGTAAGCAGCTGATGTAGAAGAGTCTGTTGTGCCCTTTATTTCAAGTTCAGAAGGGTATATACGATCGACGTGGTCAGCAAACTTCTTGTTGTTTATAGACAACACATCGTCGATACTCGATATATCTGAATATTTAGTTACCTGTCCTGATGAGCTTCTCCACAAATTCAGCCTCGTATGAAAACAAAAACAAGTCAGCTAAGAGTGGGGCACAGTTTGTTCCCATGGGAATGCCAACAGTCTGATGGAAAATCTTTCCTCCGAACTCAACAAAAATGTTGTCGACCAAGAATTCAATCATCCGTACTATATCTTCTTCAGTATATTTCCTCTTAGCTTTTGTCGTGTTTTTCACAAAGTATGCTCCGAGATAGCTCACTACCATATATTTGTATCGTCGTCCGCCTTTCTTGGAAAAGAAAGCTCTCATAACAAGAGATCGGAGACGTTCCTTCAATTTTGTATGAGGTATGGTAGTGTACAGGGTGGAAAAATCAAATGTTTTGACCGAAAAGACGTTTTTTAAGAGGGGGTGTTCAAGATTGATCAAAAGATCATTTGAGTTTTTCAAAATCCACATCCCATTAATTCCACTTCCGGAGTATACAGTGTCACAATACGACTGAAGCCCTGATTTTTTGGTACTAAGAATTGTAGTAAGAAGTTTTGATAATGGCTTGGTCGAGCAATTAGCAGAGCCAGCAATAAAACGTTGCTTATAAGGATCCTTGTGTAGTTTCGGTATCCAATAAAGACAAGGTAGGTCAGCATATAACTTGACAGTTTTCTGATGTTTCATGACGTCTACAGAAAATTCACCGCAAGATACAAAGTAAATTATATACCAAATAAGGCATAATAATTGTACCTGCTGCCCTATTGCATGATCGTAGAAGGCGACTAAACTTGGGATATTGCCTTTTCCATTTTTTCTAAACATCTTTCTCCTTCCTAATGTATCCCTTTACACAACCTCACTTTTGGCCTATAGTTGAGCGTTCGCCCCTGTGAGGAAGGCTATGGGTTCTATCCCTAGGCCGGGACATACAAGAGTCTCAAACAATGGTAGTTACTTCTCCCTGCTTAGCGTTCAGCATTATGGGAGTAGAACGACTGGTTCACCCTTTGTCAGTATAATGTGACCGGGTGGAGTGTCCTGCTGAGTGTTCGGCAGTATACTTTAGTGTGGTAGCACTTTAAATCGGCAAAAGATCCGGACTATCGCAAGTAGGCTTACACGGGCATACCGCGGCCTCCCAAATACACACGCTCTCAACACGCACACCCACATCGCATACACCGGGTGGCCGGCCTTAAATGCCCTGGCTGTTAATAGGACGTAAAAATAATCAACCAACCAACCAAATTAAAGGTAAATTATTTTTCTGTCGATCAAGACCACTCCCAGTGAGATATCTTGAACTGTTATGCCAAAATAACATGTTTCCAATAATAATGTCGTGCCGCCGGGCCGATTGAGTTCCTGACCTTGTTGATATTGTAAGTGTTTAACAGACGAGGCTAGTGCCTGTTGCTAAACAATCAGTGTATAAATAATTTCAACAAAATAAGCACAGCCTTACAATAAGATGGTTATTAATAAGTCATTTGAGACCGTATGCTGTATCCTTACCCTTGGTTGTCATTGTTGTCGGTTGAATCTCAGTATATAAGTTACAATGCGTGTATATAAGACATATATCCGCCACTATACTATATAACATATGCTATTTTCTCGGTCAAGAGATTCACTGTATGCATACATTTAACAGTATTACATGTACGTGTAGGATAAGCATGTGTCTTCAAGATAATAGCTGGCATTAGTAGGTCACAAAAGCGTCAAGATACTGTTCACGTCTGGCCTTACACCGAACACCATATGTACATCGAAGTAGTAACACTGTAATTACAATGCATTGAGGCTGAACTTTGTACATGGCGTGAGCAAGGATATACCCACCAGGAATTAAGTGTGTTTTTTTTGGACTGCACAGTCCCGACCAACTGAAATTTGACAGTTTTCTGATGTTTCATGACGTTTACGTCAAATTTTACCGCATGATACATGGTAAATTATATACCAAATTAAAGGCGTCAGAAATTTACCTGCTGCCCTCCATTGCATGATCGTATAAGGCGACTTAACTTGGGATATTGCCTTTTCCATTTTTTCTAAACATCTTTCTCCTTCCTAATGTATCCCTTTACACAACCTCACTTTTGGCCTATAGTTGAGCGTTCGCCCCTGTGAGGAAGGCTATGGGTTCTATCCCTAGGCCGGGACATACAAGAGTCTCAAACAATGGTAGTTACTTCTCCCTGCTTAGCGTTCAGCATTATGGGAGTAGAACGACTGGTTCACCCTTTGTCAGTATAATGTGACCGGGTGGAGTGTCCTGCTGAGTGTTCGGCAGTATACTTTAGTGTGGTAGCACTTTAAATCGGCAAAAGATCCGGACTATCGCAAGTAGGCTTACACGGGCATACCGCGGCCTCCCAAATACACACGCTCTCAACACGCACACCCACATCGCATACACCGGGTGGCCGGCCTTAAATGCCCTGGCTGTTAATAGGACGTAAAAATAATCAACCAACCAACCAAATTAAAGGTAAATTATTTTTCTGTCGATCAAGACCACTCCCAGTGAGATATCTTGAACTGTTATGCCAAAATAACATGTTTCCAATAATAATGTCGTGCCGCCGGGCCGATTGAGTTCCTGACCTTGTTGATATTGTAAGTGTTTAACAGACGAGGCTAGTGCCTGTTGCTAAACAATCAGTGTATAAATAATTTCAACAAAATAAGCACAGCCTTACAATAAGATGGTTATTAATAAGTCATTTGAGACCGTATGCTGTATCCTTACCCTTGGTTGTCATTGTTGTCGGTTGAATCTCAGTATATAAGTTACAATGCGTGTATATAAGACATATATCCGCCACTATACTATATAACATATGCTATTTTCTCGGTCAAGAGATTCACTGTATGCATACATTTAACAGTATTACATGTACGTGTAGGATAAGCATGTGTCTTCAAGATAATAGCTGGCATTAGTAGGTCACAAAAGCGTCAAGATACTGTTCACGTCTGGCCTTACACCGAACACCATATGTACATCGAAGTAGTAACACTGTAATTACAATGCATTGAGGCTGAACTTTGTACATGGCGTGAGCAAGGATATACCCACCAGGAATTAAGTGTGTTTTTTTTGGACTGCACAGTCCCGACCAACTGAAATTTGACAGTTTTCTGATGTTTCATGACGTTTACATCAAATTTTACCGCATGATACATGGTAAATTATATACCAAATTAAAGGCGTCAGAAATTTACCTGCTGCCCTCCATTGCATGATCGTATAAGGCGACTTAACTTGGGATTTTATCTTTTCCATTTTTTCTAAACAACTTTCTCCTTCCAAATGTCTCCCTTCACACAACCTCACTTTTGGCCTTTAGTTGAGCGTTCGCCCCTGTGAGGAAGGCTATGGGTTCTGTCCCCAAGCCGAGACATACTATAGTCTCTAACAATGGTAGCTACTACTTCCTGCTTGAAGTTCAGCATTATGGGAGTGGAACGACTGGTTCGCCCTTTGTCAGTATAATGTGACCAGTTGGGTAGTTCTGCTGGGGGTCTTCGGCAGCATACTTCAGTGTGGTAGCACTTTAAATCGGCAAAAGATCCGGCCTATCGCAAGAAGGATAACACGGGCATACCGCCGCCTCCTAAATATACACGCTCTCAATACACGCACCCACATCGCATACACCGGGAGGCCGTCCTTAAATGACACTGGCTGTTAATAGGACGTTAAAACAATCCACCAGCCAACCAACCAATCAAATTAAAGGGAAATTATTTCTCTGTCGATCAAGACCACTCCCAGTGAGATATCTTGAACTGTTATGCTAAAATAACAAGTTTCCCATAATAATGTCGTGCCGCCGGGCCGATGGAGTTCCTGACCTTGTTGATATTGTAAGTGTTTAACAGACGAGGCTAGTGCCTGTTGCTAAACCATCAGTGTATAAACAATTTCAACAAAATAAGCACAGCCTTACAATAAGATGGTTATTAATAAGTCATTTGAGACCGTATGCTGTATCCTTACCCTTGGTTGTCATTGTTGTCGGTTGAATATCAGTATATAAGTTACTATACGTGTATATTAGACATATGTCCGCCACTATACTATATGAAATATGCTATTTTCAGCCTTTCTCGTTCAAGAGATTCGCTGCATGCATAAATTTAACAGTATATACGTGTAGAATCAGCACGTGTCTTCCAAGATAATAGCTGGCATTAGTAGGTCACAAAAGCGTCAAGATACTGTTCACATTTGGCCTTGCACCGAACACCATATGAACATCGAAGTTGTACTTCGTACAAACACTTCCTTAGAACTGTAAACGAATCTAGAGTAGGGACTGTTTGCAGTGCTTCAACTGAACCCAGTAGATATATTAAACATTATAACAAGGACTTTATATCATTAAAAAAAGCACGATTTCGATTTTCCGATTGTGAACTTTCCCTTTCTTGATAGTAACATCCTTGCTTCTCCATCCTATGGTGTTTACATGTCGCAGTTGACTAGTTATTCTAGGGCTTGCTCTGAATAAAGCGATTTTCGTGATAGATGTCGACTGCTGACGAACAAACTTACGGCACAGGGATTCGAGAAATGCAGGTTGATGAAGACTATGGGCAAGCTTTATGGTCGCCATCTTGATCTCATCGAGAAATATTCTGTATCTTTGTGTGATATGAAGATGGACGTTTTTGAGTTTGCTTGTTAGTGTGTTTACTTGTTGTACAATGACAATGATGACTCGGTTCTCATTTTGACGATTGATGCTTACTTGGATGTGACCAAGATTTACATGGCGGGTGTCGTCGATGAAGCAGAAGACGCTTACTATTCCGGAACACCTAGTCTTATTCTCTTGTGCTTTTACACCATGTAAATCTTTCTTTTGTTCCTATTTTTGTTCAGTCGATATTGAGTTCGGATTATGGTTTTGTTGACGCTTTGGTATTCTCTGATTTTTTCCCCCATAATACTTTAAATACCTTAATTTAACCACATTCGTTTAATATTTATCACAGCATCACAGTAAATAAAACTAAATAAAACTTTTCCATCTACATAATATTCATATCGGCTATAAATGTCATGATCCAGTTTTGTTGATCATTTTGTTACGTTTTAAATATAACGTTGCACACCATGACATACAAAGTGCATGTACCATCTACTAAGCAAACATTAAGCTAATGTTTTTATTCGCTAAGCAAGTACAAATTCCATTTTTAAATCGATTTAACGGATGGGGGTTTTCACTTGCTCGTGTATGAAACTGACGAAGATGCATTTCTACTTTCAAAATCAAAGACTGAAATTATATATAAAAAAAAAAGAAGAATATGAGAATTTTGTGTCTGCAATACTCTTGCGTAAGAGGTTACGTTAGTGTATACCCAATTGGCATTCATTTATTTTCAGAATGCCAACAAATTAGGTTTAGCTGATAATTATGTTGCTGTGACCTGTTTTAACAGATACCTGGAGTATATATATCTGAGAACAATGTTGAAGAGATATTTGTCAATAGCAGTCACATTTCAGTCGGATAACAGATTTATAAGATACATGACCTTTCGTGACATTTTATCTTTCACAAAAGAAAAAGGAACTCCGGATGATGGAAAACAATGTTAATGACAAAACAAGGTGGAAAATGTTGTCAAAAGGATTGAATATCAGGCATTGCCTATATTAATTCTCTCCTTTGGTGGTTTTGTACATTGAGCAAATACAATAAAGATAAATTAAAACAAAAGATATTGAAATGAAAACAGTCAAAGGGAGGTAACACACATTTGATTAACAAGGATACTTTTTAAAACATACATTAGACATACACACACACAACATTCTCACCATACATATTTACTGTAATTAGCATCTTAATAATAAAGTTAATTGCATGCATACATAAAATATAAATTACAAATTATTCAGTTACCTGGCAGATTGACCAAATGTTGTGCTATACAGAGTCTATGTCGAAAGATGTGGTGTTGCAATATAAATTGCAATAACAACCTTCACATTCGTTAATGAAGCGGAAAACGCTTACTCTTCTGGAACGCATGGTCTTGTTTTATTGTACCTTTCAATGGCACCATGTTAATCTTTCCTTTGTCCATATTTGATTTAAACAGTAATTTATTTTCAGAAATTCAGTGATAAATAGAAATACATAGTTAAAAGGATCTGGAGACAAGACAAATAGTCTTATTTTAGGCCATATCCTTCAAGTAATAACTAACAAGCACAAGAATCTTTCGCTGACCATAATTGTATAATATATTAACAAGTTAAACATGTTTTAGGCTAGCAAGAAAAGAAAACAATATTAAAAGAAAGGAGCGAAAATATTGGTGAAGGATAGAAGTTTAAGGAGTTTGAGAGAGTGAAATGATTCCCTATTTGTATCTAGAATCTGCCTGATGCCGTAATGTACCTTTGAACTTGGTCGAAGTTGTCTGTGTTTTCCTAACTGTTGTCCACATTTTGCCCCTAGTTTTATCGATTTTGATTTCGGATTATGGTTTTGTTGACGTCTCGGTATTTTCTCATCTTATCTTGCACTTATTCAAAACTAACTCATTTAGAGATTTTTCAGCGAGAGAAAGATTCTATTGTACGTTAATATACTTTATTCAGAGTTGTATGACAAAATTGGCCGAGCTAGTATAGCAAGTGTTATTATACTTCACCAGTCATCTTTAGTACTTAGAACTGTTAATGCTTACTTTTTTGTTTTTAATTTGCACGTTTATGTTAACGAAAAAATGCGGTAATATCGCTACAACAAAAGTTCACATCAAATTTTGCTAAAGAATTTATTAAGCTGTTAAAACTATGCTGTAAATCAGTATAATATCAGCTTTAAATGGCTACAAGCAGAAGGCATTGAGCAACATGAATTGTAACCTGGATCCGTTTTTTAAAACATTTTCAATTAGTTAAATTAGGAACAGTTTTGTGTTCACATTTTGCCCATTCCAATAAATTCCTTCAATTTTCGTGATTGTTTTGTAGATTCGCCTACAATAACATTTGCAGATACATCAGGTGAATATTTGCACGCCTCGGGTTTCCGGCCATAAACCTCCGCTAGCTGCCGGAAGTAGAAAGGAGCATTCCCGCAGCAAAGGCCGACGTAATTTACGCCAATCGCTTTCGCTTCCTCCGCAAATTTCTTGATGTCTTCTCGGCTACACGCAACACATGACAAGTTTGTCGGATACACGTACATTCCTATAAACCAGATCAGAAATCATTCAGTCTTATAAACCATGCTGACGGGATGCCATGAACAAATCTAACATCAGAAGAGCACGAAATAAAATAAGCGCAACAACTCACTTGTGACAGTTAACAGTTCGATGAAAAGTAGTATTTGAAACTTTATCTTAATCTCACGCTTTTTAATCAAATGTCGATAACGACCTTTTTTCAAGCATAGCATTTTAAAATGGCAAGAGTTTTGTTAATTCGGCATTTGTCAACTTCAGTTTCAACCTTGTTTAATTCCTGATGATACGTTAACGAAATATTAACTCCAGATGGTTTTTGTTAAACAGAAGGTATCCCGAGTGGAGTTATTGAGAAAGAGAATCAACTGGACTTACCTGATTCCGGATCCTTTAATGATATCCACGTGGGGGAATCAGCTGAAGTTCTGTAAGTCACAGGAATTGCGGCTATTGGTCCCTACGGAGACAGTGTGACGGAATGTAAGGTAAAATATTGGTATGTACATTTGTAATAGTAAAACCAAACAGGTGCGTTCATGTTTAATATAACCAATTTGTGTCTATCAGTGTCTCAAATACCAATATGTGCCCTTCAGTAATAAGGAATTGTTACAAACAAACAGTATTAAGATAAAAAATATCCCGAACTAACATTGCTCAATTTTGTCCTCAACCACACACACATGTGCTGCACCGTTTGAATTTAGAAGTAGTATGCCGAAAAATATAATAAGACTATATTGTTTCGTCCCAGCACCCCTCTGAAAATGTCTTTTCGATCAAAGCTTTTGATCTTTCCATCCAGTATTTTACCCTACATCAAACAAAACTGAACAAACTAATTAGATCCATCGTTATGAGGGCTTTCTTTTCCAAAAAATGTTGACGGGGATACAACTATATAGTAATGAGCTATCTTAGAGCATACTTTATGAAAAACACAACAACAGCCAAGATGAAATATACTGAAGAAGATATAGTACGAATAATTGAATTCATGGTTGACAATATTTTTGTTGAGTTTGGAGGAAAGATTTGCCAACAGACTGTCGACATTCCAATGGGAACAAAATGTGCCCCGCTTTTAGCCGACTTGTTTTTGTTTTCATACCAGGCTGACTTTGTGGAAGGGCTAATCAGGACAGGTAACTAAAACCTTGTCAAATCTTCAAATTTCACTTTCAGATATATCGACGATGTGTTGTCTATGAGCAACAAGAAGCTGACCACGTCGATCGTAAATATCCTTCTAAACTTGAAATAAAAGACACAACAGACTCTTCTACATCTGCTGCTTACCACGATCTCTACTTAAACTACGACCAGCATGGACAACTTACTACTAAGCTATACGGTAAACGTGACTATTTCAATTTTTCGATCATGAACTTTCCATTTCAACATCCCTGCTGCTCAAACCAATGGTGTTAACATGTCGCAGTGGATTCGTAATTCTAGAGGTTGATCTCACTATCATGATGTTCGTGATCGATGATGACTGCTGACAGACAAACAGAGAAAAGAGAGATGCAGGTTGATCAGAGCTATGGACAAGTTTGATCATCACCATATTTGTCCCATTGAAACATATTCTGTATCTTTGTGTGATATGAAGATGGTCGTTTTTGAGTTTGCTTATTAGTGTGTTTACTTGTTGTGATTGGCAATGACTCGGTTCTCATTTCGAGGAATTGCTGTTTACTAACATGTGACCAAGACTTACATGGTGGGTGTAGTCAATGAAGCAGAAGACGCTTACTCTTCCGGAACACATGGTCTTATACAAGGATCTCCATATTGACATTTCCTTTTTTCGTATATTGCCCATAATTTAAGAAATTAAGTTCAGATTATGGTTTTGTTGACCCTTCGGTATTCTTTTTTTCTATGATTCGTCACAGATGCTAGTGGGCAAAGGTGGGAATCGAAATTTTCTAAACTATTACAGAAGCAGATGGGTAAAGTACGTTAATGTGTGGATGCTGATCCGGTTTTTAAAAGTCAGTATCTCTATTACTTTTAGAATATCCTTTCACTAACGTTCCAAGAAAATGCATTTGGTATGTCATTAATGTTAGACAATACTTCCAATTGACCTTTCTCATACGCCTACTTAATCCTATATATAGATGGTGCATTGATTTAGTTTAGTCCAGCAATACCTGTATCTGTAATAAATTAATACTTGTATTGTTATATAGACAGTGAAATTACACAAAAATAAATTGGCAGTTCCTATTGTTAGCGTTTTATTAGTAAACCCGTTATATCGCTTCCCTTACATACTTTCCTGATCTCTGTAATGGTTGGTAACATGGTCTTGGGACCACGCCCACCGTATATAACATATCGCTTACCTTGCATACTTTCCTAATCTCTCTGATGGTTGATAATATGTCATGGGACCACGCCCACAGTATATAACATATCGCTTCCCTTACATACTTTCCTGATCCCTCTGATGGTTGGTAACATGGTCTTGGGACCACGCCCACAGTATATAACATATCGCTTACCTTGCATACTTTCCTGATCTCTCTGTTCGTAGATAACATGGTCATGGGACCACGCCCATAGTAAATAACGTATCGCTTACCTTGCATACTTTCCTTATCTCTCTGATGGTTGATAACATGTCATGGGACCGCGCCAACAGTATATAATATATCGCTTACCTTGCATACTTTCCTGATCTCTCTGATGGTTGGTAACATACTCCCAGGACCACGCCCACAGTTAAGTCCCACCACAGCCGCCCCTGCCTCCTCCAGTTTTTGACACGCATCCACTATCGGTAAACCGTCTATTGTCTTATCGGTAGCGTAACATGCGAGAGTAATTACAGCGGGGACACCTTGCAGAAAGAAACATGAAAACATTAATAATCAATAAATGTTCAAAATAAAGTATTCCATCGAAATCCCTATTGCTTGGATATATATATATATATTTAAATTTATGTAACAACTTTAGATATGACTCGTAAATACGTAAACATCAAATGTATATTTTAAATGTCGATGCAGTTTTGTATTTGCTTTGAAATATTCATTGGTAGTTATGACAACGAATAACACATATATCTAAGTTTATATTAGTATGTGTATCAATTAATTGATGTCTTAGATGTTTGTAATCATTTCGAAACTGGTGCCGTCACAATTAAAAGACATGGTTCATTAATCACACACGATGGACTCGTAAACGCCGTGTTACGTATCGGCTGTCGTACCTTTTCCGTACTGTTGTATAGCCTCCAGGGCTAATTTAGCCTCTCCGTAACTGGTCATTGTTTCGGCTATAATGTAATCAGCCCCTTCCTCAACAGCCCATTCTACCTGTTCCTGCAGTGACAGTAAATATAATGATTATTTAGAATCAAAACGAGGCATACTAAGGATGCATGTGTTCCATCTAGCTATAGGGTTATCACTTTTTTGCTCCTGTTGTAATTTCTTTTATAAAAATGTACGATGGTGTTTTATTCATAGACAAAGAAATGTATTATGATTCCTTTTATGTTGTCAATTTCAATAGCACCAAATCAAACATTCCTGACTTGTTATCGCTACTCGATTGAATACTTAGTATTTTAAGAATGCATTGGGGTCACATTTGCCTTTCCCCCCAATAAATACCTTGAATATTGCCCTGATTTGGTCATGATTGACGTGGTCATCTTCGTCATATGTGTTGGTTGTTGAAAGACCGCCAGCCATCAGAGTTCCGGTCTCGTTTGCCACTTCTCGCGCGATCCGAAGAGCTGTTCTGTTGAGTCTCTCTAAGTCATCCTCCCGTCCAATACTTCGGAGTTTCTCTCTGTGCCCATAGAACTGAAATAAACATACAGCAAGTCATCACACTTCTACCATAGCTCTGATCATCTTCCTAAAATTCAATTATATCATTTTATATATTTTATCATATTATTTATTTTGAAAGTTTACAGGTGATAATTCTAAGCACAAGATTGTCGTCTATGACAGATTTGTTGTCTAGATTGGTATTATATTTACCGTAAACGCCTCAACAACATCAGTGCCAGCATGAACAAATTCTCGATGAAGACCTCTAACCATTTCTGGGTGTTCTAAAACCACTTCCGGTATAAATCCTCCAGACTGCAGGTAGCCCCTTCTTTCAAATTCGATAAGATATCCTTCTGCAATAAGGACGTGTCCACCATTTTGGAGACGCTCCAGTAATCCTTTTGGACAAAAGAAAAAACACTTAAAATATACACACTTTGTTATGATATAGGTCCGTCTTAACTTTATATAAACTTAAAACTCCCCGAATAGAAAAATCATTCTCTCCGATTAGTGATGCTCATTAAAAAAATTAAGGGCTTTCAAAGAAACTCTCAATGCAAAATCTTTTCAGATCGACTTGGAATTCCGTCTTTGTTTTGTAAATTTAAGGTTTGGTACATTTTGTTTTTGGCGACGGTGTCGCATATGATGATTATTTTGTGGTACATTTTGCTAAAGGATATATTTTGTATATATGTTGAAGCTGTCGTAGAGCTTGTGTATATTGAAGCAGTAGTATAGTTTGTTTATGTTGAAGCTTAAGTATAGTTGTGTATGTTGCTTGTGCAGTTTATTTCGTTAATGTTTGAAGCTGTTGTATATTTTGTGTATGTTAAGCTGAAGTATAGTTGTGTATGTTGCTTGTGCAGTATATTTCGTTAATGTTTGAAGCTGTTGTATATTTTGTGTGTGTTAAAGCTGTAGTAAAATTTGTTGTTGTCGAAGCTGCAGTATGTTGTATGAATGTTTGAAGCTGTAGTATATTTTTGGTAGGTTGAAACTGTAGTACGTTCCATTAAAGAAGTGGTATGTTTTCTCTTGAAGCTTTTGCATGTTTCGGCATTTGTAACATAAACACCAAACAAAGAATGCGTAAACGATATACCTATACTAAGTGCATAATCGACTAATCATTTCTGTTTAAAGCTTTAGGATCATTTCACTCATTATGATAATTGCTTGTCCCGAAAACTGAATTAGAACTTTAGTGATAGGTATTATCACTTGTAACTCGTGCATTTATTTCATATCAATTTGACATTTTATTTCGTCAGAAAACAGCGCAAGCATCCAAGGACAATTATGGAGCTTTTAGCATTATTGACTGCTTTCGAGGAAAGGGAAATTTACATTTTATGGATTCCAAGTGATATTTCTTCCCTATAATTCCCTACATTCTGACAATAGCAGTTGCGAGCATACTCAACCCGACGGCAGTAATTAGTCATTAATTACTTTACTATCAGTTTTAAGTGTGCATTCATTCAAGGGAAAAATCTCTTATTACAAAAATCTGGCAAAACTCTAACTGGAGTTCGGCAGCGTTTACAGTTAGGTCATGCACTAAATGATTCGATCAGCCACAATTTTTGGAATGAATCATAACCAAACCAGAACGTGACCTGCATTTCTTAAGGATGAATCGACATACCAAATGATATTTTAATATCTTTATTCATATATGAGTAAATGAGCGGAAACGAAAAACGTATGACGGAAAGACTGAACAAAGGCCGAGAGTAAAAATATATACCGTCGTAGCAAAATAATCGTTCCTAATCTTAATGGATTTCTTTTTTGTGTGTTACGGCCCAATAATGTCTTTTCCTATGTGTCGCCGTTTTTCTATGTCGTTTAAATAAGTCCCTTTGAATCAGGGCGTAAGAGCACCACGCCGTGTAGTCACTGTACTTACATCTACCTATTAAATATAACATGTGAGCTAGGAGTTTACCGTCGTTTTCTTAGTATTACCTATATGTATTGAATTTTGAACCGTATGGGAGCGGAAGGTAGAATATCACTATTCATACTACACATACACAAGCAAATATTTACATTTTAGATTTAGTTTAGTGCTTTTGAGCACGGACATTTTCACATAACGACAAAGTCTTATATTACACCTTTGCCTGCACTAGGCAAGATCGATTAATTTTATGCGTCCGGGTAACCCTATATAATTTATATGGTGCACACATCCTTGACGGCCTCATCTGCAGGGTCACTAGATATAGGTGACAGACCCTAGTCTCTGTGAAAATCCGTACACATCATATTACTGCATGTCAACGGGACCACTGTAACAAAATTAAAAAAAAAACATCAGATGTGCCGCCATAATGAAAGTTTTTTTTAAAGAAAGTGATACACTCAAAGTGTATGACAGGCACACCTTACATATTATGACTGCGCCCGTTTGTAACGTTTGTAAGTCACCAACAAAAAATAGAACTTTAAAAAATAGCAGTTCATACCTTTTGAAGACATTTGTAGATAAGTTATGTTCCTTTGATGGTCTGAGTGTATATGGATATTGAAGACGACTTTAAAGTTGGTTTTTTCTATAGCCTCTTCCATAACATCGAGATGATTAACACCTGACCTACTTACCGGCTATCTCAGACGTATCAATATATTGCGTCGGGGTGCCTAGCTAAACTACAGTAAGTAACATCAAAAGGGATGTGGTGTTGAATATTAAACATTTTCTTTTTGATCGTATCAATTCATAATGAGATTTTGTTCATCCAGTTTAAAACATCAATCAAGATGTTCATGTACATAATATACAGTGTACAAATGGTACTATATGAATTCTAAATATAGGCTGTTAACATAATAATACCTGTTTCTACATACCAATTACGGAAACTAATATAAATTATGCAGATTTTATCCTATCAAAACATCGAACGTATGTCGTATAAAGCAATTAGAGGTGTGAAATAGATTGGGGTGCCGTTTATACAATTACATACCTTGTTAAACCTGGCATTGTATAAGAACTTGAAACGTGCTTCCGAATCGTTGCTGATTATGCTTTGAAAATGTAATTATATTGTACATGTATGTTTTGCAAGAAATAAATTCTGGTTAAACCAAATGCATTGATTAAAGCCGTTAAAAGCACGTGACCCTTCTGATTATACAGTAAGTTTAGAAAATTTCGATCCCAGCCTGTTTACTCCTAACATCACTGACGAGTCATAAAATGACGAAACAGCTGTATAATGCAATTCTCATTTTTTAATGATGCTATCTATTACTAAATGTATGAGGTGCAACACATGTGAATGTTACGTTATTTTTAAGCAGATGGTGAGCATATCGACGAGCTGTTATAGGTTGCTCTGAACGGCTCACCAAACGTTATAGCGTTCGGCCTTACATAAGTAATCGCTAGTAAAACCAAGTACGTCTTGCTAAACAAATGTTCTCGTTTACATCAATTTTATTTATTACTAGCTCATCACGTTCAAAGCCATCGGCGGAAACCCACGGTACATTTCTCTATCGTCTGTGTACCATGGGCTAGAATAGACGGGAAATTTCTTTTTTCCCCGAATAGAAATTTATTTGGAGATTTCGACCAATCCAAATGATCGTTTCTCTCTGCATTCGGTGAGATGATTTTGCCTTGACCACGACCAGTTATATTTCCGTAGTCATGACGCCGCTATTTGAATCGTAGAACTTTATTTCCTTTATAGAACTATCTTGTGTTTCCGGTTAACACGGATAGCTTTAAAATGTTGTTCAAACACAATCGACAAGTTTTGTTGACTGGCGATGCCGCCGCCATGTTCGTTTGTATCGTATAGCTACAAACGGGATGTCCCGGCTGGATGTAGTCACGGAAGAAAGAATCGATATGATTGGCTAATATTTTAGTACGAACACGATAGTTTCTGTCTTTTCTAATCAACGGTACACAAACGTTAGAGAAGTGTACCGTGGGTTTCCGACGATGGATCAAAGCTTTTTACATATATTTTTCCAAGGGACCGCTCAATGTTTAAAAAAAAAAAAAACGATGTCAAAGAGACTTGTTTTGTCCAGGTTTTATTTGAGGTATTACCATCTTCTTCTCTTTTATCTCGAGTACAAATGCAGCTCTACCCTATGCATTGAGGACCCTTCATAGACGAGGTTTGTGATAGGTCGGGTGCCTTTGTACTAGTTAAGAATACACTTAGTAAACCCTTTTATCAGTAATCTACATGTCAAATGACACTATTATTGACCTTTTAATAGATACTTCGAACTACTTGTCCCTGAAATGGGATCAAGGGCAGATTATGGTACAGTGGAGATAAGTTCATAAGTTCATACATATCTTATTGTCGTAGTCTGGTCTACATAAACGTCTGCAGAAAATACATAAATAATTTTTTCTGTCTACTAAAATATGCGGATTTAGGGACCTTTGGTTAATAGTTTTCATTGCATATTTTAAGAAATAATATTCTTTAGTATAAAAAGGCGTGCTTATAGATGAATGACCTCTTCCCACACTTTTATCATATAAGCAGTGTTATGTGAATTGCTTAATTATGCTGCCTTGGGTGACGATATGCTCATTCGTCAGAAGGGTTTGGAATGTGAAATGTGCTTGACATGTTGTACTTGACGATACATTGTCAGTGTTATGGTAACATGGTTCCTCTGCATATCGTTGCCTTATGAGTTGCAGAGCAACTAGTCTACATTGCTACTCACTGTATAAAAATGCCAACTCCACTCCCAGCTTAATTTAAGTATGAAGCATGGAAACGCAGACATCGAAAGACGAGTGTGGGCCTACATGTTCGCCAGATTTATATATATATAAAATCGTGTATTGTTATTTTCACGTTTCCCCTTCTAGGGCCCATTGTGACAGGTTACACATTTCCTCCATCATATCGATCAATTGTACACGATACAATACCACCAATTACCTTTAAAGCCAAATATACGTAACTTCAGGAACTTTTTCGTGATTCTGAAAAATTCTCAAAAAAATGCAGTTGATAACCATGCAAAAATAAGCCAATAAACGAAGTAAATCTGATCGGTAACTAACAAGATACTCTTGACAGAAAAGTCCAAAGAATTGAAAATAATTCAGGTGGGGCCCACTTCAACAACAAGCAGAAGTTAGAAGACAGCTCAAAATGGACGTGTGTTTTCAACTGCTGCTGTACTGGTTACCACGTAAGAATATTGAATTGAATATTGCTGATATAAGTTAATCATAACTAAATCTATAAATATAAAAAGCTATTAGGCTTGATTTTTGCTTCAAATTTTGCCGAAAGTTACGTATACTGGTCCTTTAAATATGAGCTTCCTATTCAGTTGTTAACAGATAATTGCAATGTAATCAAAATCTCGTAGTTCCTGCTACTCTCCGTATTTTGACGCACTCTTCCTTATGTTGGTGAATCGTTTTCGATACACAGCGTCACTGTCCTATATAAGGCTTTTGGTTTCGTTATTTTAAGGGAAGTATTGTCCTGGTCAAGCTGGACAATACGAGTAAAGACAAAAGAGGATATATATCTAAGAGCAGTACCAATTTATGTGAGAAAATTGAAAGTTTGTACATATTTTGTTAGTTGGACGATGATCATCTGTAAGTAGTGAAACTTTCGAAATGATCATTTTACAAGACAAAGACAAATCTACTATTGTGTTAGAAAGAAGACAAATCTATAATTATATAAAAAAGACAAATTTATTATTGTATAAAAAAGAAAACAAATCTATAATTATATAAAAAAAGAAGACAAATCTATTATTGTGTAACACGAAACGTCTAAAATACGTCAATTTTAATTTTATACAAAAAAAATATTATGTTTTAAACAACACCTTGCGCAACCATAAAATATACTGGATGTATGTATAGGCATTATAAAACGATCGTATGTAGATAAATATATTAATATCACTTATCAAGCAAGCGAGCTGACCATCTGCCACGTGTTCCTACTAATGATACTCTGAACGCTGATTGTACGGAAGCATTAAAATACCAATTAACCAATAATATGTATTGCTGCTTTTTTCGGGTTTTTTTTGTTTGTTTGTTTGATGTTTTGTTTGTTGATTTTAGCGGTTTTTTCTCCTTAAAAGATTTTCATATTTCAATTAAGAGCAAGATGTTTCAATAAAAACGAAAAAGTCACACCGAGAGGTTTTTATTTTGGATACCTTTTCTGAAAACTTTAAATGAATTATGAAATAAATCACCTCAGTTAAGGAAGTTTGGTGTCTAGTATATGTGTATTGTTAATGTCCGTATCGTATGCTTTGTAGCGCAACGCGAACAGATCGAATTTGTTTAGTGTTTTACTTTCCTATGTAGATTTTTAAACTTTATTTTACAACAATTATGAAACACGTTATTCAACTTATATATATTATTCACTCTCGTTGTCCCGGATGTTGGTGCTTGTGGTGCCTTATTGTGGGTGATAACCAGAGAAAACCCACGTGGACAGGCATGTGACCATTATCCCTTATCACGTCCGGACAGGGAATCAAACCCCGGCCGCCTTGGCGAAAGGTAAGTGCGCTATCCACTGCATACCCGACCACTCAAGTTGTGAAGAGAAAGTTATAAGAAATATAATTGCATTGTGTTGGTACGAAATCAGTATATCATTCATTAATTGCACATTAAAGGAAGCATAGCTTAACCAAATTAAACTTCTGTTCCAAAGAAGAAAAGTGCATACATTAATAAAAGAATAAAATACCGAAGCGCAACCAAAGCTATTATCCGAACTATTATACACAAAATGTTCTTCTTGCATGCTGCATTTTATTTAACCAACATGTGATAATTGTGTCAAGATAATCATTTATCAACCCAATTAGTATCAGTCCCAAAGGACCCATGTGACTGAATGCGAGTTTTCACTTTCATACGGGTTAAGATAAAGTGACTTTAAGTTACCGGTACATGTAAAGGAAAGTCATAAATCTATATAGCATCATCCGCTAAATACCGATTAATTCAGGCATAACGGTGTAATGGTTCGTCTACATCGCATGACCCATATATCCCTAGTTGACTAGCTGCGTAAAGGTTGTAAAGGCGACAGAAATCAATAGAACGACGTTCAAAGTAGCTATCTTAATGTAAGTAAAAAAAAACCTGGATAACTGCAGTCACGTTGAAACAGGATATGAAAAAGCTCTACTGCCTTCAGACATCCACATGATAGTAGTCGTATCGAACGATTGGCAAATTTAGATAAAGAATGTGTTATATTATATCCTAATACACTAGTGATTTATTAGCAAAGGATCGAAACATAAAAAGTAGTGGCTCATACCTTTTGATGACATTTGTTCACAATGTAGAATCCTTCTTCGAAAAAACGGTGGCTATACGGACAACGAGCAATGCGGTGTGCAAAGGTGAAGAAAAAGTTATGGAAGGCCAGAGCGGTAGTATATCATATTTGCTCGTTATGTGATATACTCGTTTTTGTTTTATTATGGTCAACGCCGTATTAATTCATTTCCCCCTGCATATGCATTTGAGCTTTTTCAAAACTAAGGCAAGAAAGGTAAATAATGATATGTCAGGGGTGAGTGAGTTAATAGTCAAAAAGGCGATTTGATATCGTGTCAATATGTGTGTCGTGTAAGCGTTTGTAATGACTGCATCTATAAATAGTAAGAACCAATATGAAGGGTTATTGTCAATGTCTGTTTTCATTTTTCAGTAATAATTTGTAACATATATCAGTGTCATAATTCTTAACAAGAAGAATGTTTTCTGTCATTAATATACCATGCTTATCTTGATATATTGTAAATTCTCCATTATCAAATATCGTAGACTGTTAGACAACTATCGTCTGCATTGTAGGACGCCATATTTGTTTTAAATTCGGAGTTCCCAGATTTATCATGTATACGTATTTGTAGTAGTAATCGTAAATAGTTAAAGATGACTGCATCCGGGTTACTTTTCTTATTCGTTGAAGAAGTATGAATAGTTGGCAACCGCAGAAATTCAAGAAGAACTATTTCATTCATACATAGGGACGGTCGTTACTGCTACAAGTTCTCGCTTCTCCGAGATACAATCTCTTGACAGCTACTCAACTTATGTTATGGATACCAGCATGTAGTAATTATTTAATACTTCTGCGTTATTGTAAAAGGAGCATCATCCATTCTTACATATAATAGTAAAATGTGTTATTTTCAATCTCCAATTATCTTTTCCAAGTTTCCAATGTAGGAATTTACTATAAATCTAGATTAAATATGTAATCAACAGTTACCTCCAATAGGCTCCTTTGATCCTGTTGTTGTGGTGAGGTGTTCCTTTGATCCTGTTGCTGTGGTGAGGTGTTTCTTTGATCCCGTTGTTGTGGTGAGGTGCTCCTTTGATCCCGTTGTTATGGTGAGGTGTTTCTTTGATCCCGTTGTTGTGGTGAGGTGTTCCTTTGATCCCGTTGTTATGGTGAGGTGTTTCTTTGATCCCGTTGTTGTGGTGAGGTGTTCCTTTGATCCTGTTGCTGTGGTGAGGTGTTTCTTTGATCCCGTTGTTGTGGTGAGGTGCTCCTTTGATCCCGTTGTTATGGTGAGGTGTTTCTTTGATCCCGTTGTTGTGGTGAGGTGTTTCTTTGATCCTGTTGTTGCGGTGAGGTGTTTCTTTGATCCTGTTGTTGTGGTGAGGTGTTCCTTTGATCCTGTTGTTGTGGTGAGGTGCTCCTTTGATCCCGTTGTTGTGGTAAGGTGCTCCTTTGATACTGTTGTTGTTGTGAGGTGTTCCTTTGATCCCGTTGTTATGTTGAGGTGTTTCGTTGATCCCGTTGTTGTGGTGAGGTGCTCCTTTTATCCCGTTGTTGTGGTGATGTGCTCCTTTGATCCTGCTGTTGTGGTAAGGTGTTCATTTGATCCCGTTGTTATGGTGAGGTGTTTCTTTAATCCCGTTGTTGTGGTGAGGTGTTTCTTTGATCCTGTTGTTGCGGTGAGGTGTTTCTTTGATCCTGTTGTTGTGGTGAGGTGTTCCTTTGATCCTGTTGTTGTGGTGAGGTGCTCCTTTGATCCCGTTGTTGTGGTAAGGTGCTCCTTTGATACTGTTGTTGTTGTGAGGTGTTCCTTTGATCCCGTTGTTATGTTGAGGTGTTTCGTTGATCCCGTTGTTGTGGTGAGGTGCTCCTTTTATCCCGTTGTTGTGGTGATGTGCTCCTTTGATCCTGCTGTTGTGGTAAGGTGTTAATTTGATCCCGTTGTTATGGTGAGGTGTTTCTTTAATCCCGTTGTTGTGGTGAGGTGTTCCTTTGATCCCGTTGTTGTGGTGAGGTGTTCCTTTGACCTCGTTGTTGTGGTTAGGTGCTCCTTTGATCCCATTGTTGTGGTGAGGTGTGCTTTTGATCCTGTTGTTGCGATGGGGTGCTCCTTTAACCCTTTTGTTGAGGATAGGTGTTCCTTTGATCCCATTGTTGTGGTGAGGTGAACCTTTCATCCTGTTGTTGTGGTGAGGTGCTCCTTTGATCCCGTTGTTGTGGTGAGGTGCTCCTTTGATCCCGTTGTTGTAGTGAGGTGTTCCTTTGATCCTGTTGTTGTGGTGAGGTGTTCCTTTGATCCCGTTGTTGTGGTGAGGTGTTCCTTTGATCCCGTTGTTTTGATGAGGTGTTCCTTTGATCCCGTTGTTGTGATGAGGTGTTCCTTTGATCCCGTTGTTGTGGTGAGGTGTTCCTTTGATCCCGTTGTTGTGATGAGGTGTTCCTTTGACCCTGTTGTTGTGGTGAGGTGCTCCTTTGATCCCATTGTTGTGGTGAGGTGTTCCTTTGATCCTGTTGTTGTGGTGAGGTGCTCCTGCGCATATTTGGATATAATTACACCTCTCCCTTCTTGAGCTTAGTAAACTCTGGCTGCGAATAAATTACCGTATACGCAATGAAAAAATGCTCGGCGGATTTGTTTGTGTTCAAACATGGCGTAGTTCCCGCTTCAGAACTATATAAATATTCGCTGACGGTCATTGTTTGGTTCCTTCAAGATTTTCAAACATGGATGATATATGGAATCCATTCAGTCTGATTATACAATACACTGTTTCTGGCAAAATTTTGAATCCAATGATGCATATTCGAAATTCTTTGACGGTAACGCAAACATGGCGGCGCCTGGCAGTTGTGACGTCTGACGTCGGACCGCGTCACAATCAGATCACTGTGTCAATGCGTGTACATAACGACCGTTATAGATAAAGAAATGACGCGCACCATACTACCGTATACGCAGCCAAAATGAGGTACAATCCTTATATGTTTTTGTTAGGGCTATCATATGAAAATATATACACAATGAACATAGCTCATACATATTAAAGTTCTAGTTAAAAGTTCTGTCATTGGTGTAGTTATTAGTCGTCGGGCAGTAGGTACATTTCGTGCTGTGTAATAATTTAATGGTACAATATGCATATGCACGGTGTGTAAAGTATTATGACGTGTTAAAGTTACAGCAAATCAAGTGTTGACATTTTCTTGGCCGGTGTGATTATGTCGACCTGTCGCGACACTTTTGTAAAAAGTCCCGTTAAAATGATATAACACGACTTGTCGACATACTTATATCAGCAAGTCATGATACTGTAACGCGACCTAAAACAATACGATGACAGATACGGGCCACCATACAACACAGATTGATGACGTTAAAATATGAAATATTGTTGTAGTCCCATAGCATGCCTTCGTAATGCATGATTATGTAAAGATGTAGAGCAGATGTAACTATAACTGTAAGCCAATGGCTAACTTATACCCCCCCCCCCCAACCTTTGCAATAAATACTTTTATAACGTAAACGATGAACACATTTTAATCTGCAGATATATCTACATTTTATCTCTGTGTAATTTCACTGAAGTTTGTTCATTTGTTTAGGTTAATTTTTCCAGCCAAAATTTTTCAACAAAAACCTGTTTATAGTGACGTGGCTACCATGGCAACTTTAAGTCTGTATAAAATAAAATTTGCATGCATATCTATACAAAGTCCCTTTTATTAAATTTTTACGAGTGAAATATCGAAAATTATTCATTCTATATAAGTGAGTGAAAAATATCACTTCTGCTGATTTGACCAATCAAAACACAGATTACAAACTAGCTTGGGAAAAAAAACTTCAAACTTCCCTTTTGTTCAAATGCTGGTTAGCTTAACGACACAAAAGCCGTTAGAGAGGCTGCGCACTCGTGAAAAATATCAAAATTTTAGCCCCACTCGTGAAATATATCTCGTATTACTGACGACACTGTAAGATATCCTCTATACACTCATGTGTAGTTCCATTGAAATCAGTTCATAGGTTTAAATGGAGTTGTGCTGACAAATTAGTGTTCAACAAGAATTTGTGTATATTGACCTGATTACCATGGCAAACAAACTTTCTGTAGAAAAATACTCTGCATGCACATTAACACATGCTCCCTAATATTCCTGTGTAATTTTACTTGAATCAGTTCATAGGTTAATGAGTAGTTGTCTGGAAAACAAATCCCCCCCCCCCCCCCAAAACGTAATATTGTGACCCTGTTAACTCAAATACCAAGACAACCATTTTTAACGTGATATAGATTACGCACATCTTCAATGTATATGGATTTTATTGAAATTCCTTCAGTAGTTTAGGAGGAGGAGCTGGTACATTGTTGTTTCTACAGACGGACGGACAATCTGATTTCAATATAACCCCCCCCCCCCCCCATTTACTTCTTTGTGGAGGTATAATTATATGTCAAATAATCATGACTCGGTTCTCATTTTGAGGACTTAACGTTTCCTTGGATGTGACCAAGATTAACATGAAGGATATCCGCCATGGAAAACTTGGTCACATCCAAGTTGAAGCAGATGACGCTTACTCTTCCGGAACACCTTGGCCCTTATTCATGAAACCGTTCTCATGCTCAAGCACGGATTTTGTGCTTGTTTGGCATGTCAATGATCACAAAGTCAAACCGTAAATATTGAAAACAGTATTCGACTACATGGATCTTCTTTTTTTACCGGCACTTTGACAAAATTAAAGTTTTAAAATAGAGTATAGCCAGAACAAGAAAATAGACTTGAACACAAAATCCATGCTTGAACATGATAACAGTTTCATGAATACGGGTCCTGCTCTTATTATCTTCTATTTCCACAAGGATTTCCATGTCAGTCTTTCCTTTTTCATATTATACCTCTTGTTTAATTGATTTTGAGTTCAGATTATGGTTTTATTGACGCTTTGGTATTCCCTATTTTTTTAAACAGACATACTTTAAATAGACTTGAAGAGATATGCTTCATTATTTCAAAACGTCGGGGTGTGCATTTTCGTCACAAATTCCCAGATAAAAGCCATTGCTTCTATCACTGTTGTGATGAATGAGGCTATGTCGTCACAGAGAATGGCCAGAAACTACAAGCACGTAGTGTTAGGTAATTATAACAAACACAAAATAAAACATAGAGGTTTAAATTCTGTTCGGCCTCTAGAGTAGAGAAAGTGTTTGGAGGACTTTAAGATAACAGGCCGAATCTTTGTTTCTTAGTGTTCGTTTTTATGGTTTAACTAATAACCTTAGTTTTCGATAACAAGACGGATAATAAAATAAACAGATTCTATGAAAACAAAAACCGTCATGCTATAATTGATATTGAACAGACGCCTCGGTCGTTCCATAACAACGTTCCACAATATGTCACCAAGCAGAATCGTTCGAGCGAATCAGAAAGGTTTCCTCCATTCATCGCTCTGCTGTGTTATTATTACTGTCAGGTTGATTTCCTAATATGATAAAGCTTGTTTCTATTATCTTTCCCATCTGTCAATACAAATAGTCATCGCCATTACAAAACTATTAATGCTTACCAATGTACTGTTGCATTGAAGAAGTTTATTTATAAATACCCAATAATGGACAATATTATATGTTGATTTCATATTTTGAGTCTGATTACTTCAGCACACTGTCAATTTAAAACAGTAATCGTCTGATGTTATTAATGGCCCAATAAACGTAAATCCAGGAAATTTTTCGTGATTCTGAAAAATTCTGAAAAAATCAAGTTGATAACTATGCAAAAATAAGCCTAAAACGCAGTAAACCTGTGCGGTAACTAACAAGAAACTCTTGACAGAAACATCTAATAAATTGAAAATAATTCAGGTGGGGCCCAATGCAACAACAAGCCGAAGTTAGAAGACAGTTCAAAATGAACGCGTGTTTACAAATACCGAGTTTTAACTGCTGCTGTACCTGTATTCATCTTGAATATTGCTGATATAAGTTAATCATAACTAAATCTATAAATATGAAAAGTTATTAGGCTTGATTTTTTTTTAAAATATTTGGCCTTTTAATATATGTAGTCCTGGAGCCACATCACCGTATGACTATCTAATGAGTTAATAGATGAAAGTAGTGCGTAACAGGGGAGTGAGATGGATATCATTTTCATCCACTTTAAACATGTTAAACGCATTTTAACATAACTTAAAACGGTCCAGTGGTATACATCATTTGTCGAGGTAATATATCGAAACATAACTTACTTGATTACTCCTTATTATAAAAGAAAGATTAATTTCAAAGAGGTTTATTCAAGACGTTTCCATAACCCATTGTAATATTAGAAGAGGCCGCGTAAATATATGTCTGTACGACCTTGAATAAAGGGAAGGGTCAGAGAACGGTGTCACACCAAAACCTATGATAACGTGCACACGCTAAAAGATAATAAGTATCAGTACAATGTTTATGTTCGTTTGGCAGAACATTACTAAATTCATTTATTTTAAACATTGTTTTGATTTAAAATGCAGATTCACGGACCTGTGCTTGATGCATTTGATAACATGTTCAAGTAACCTATAATCCCATTTCTCGGTGTATATATATGACAATCTGTCATGATAAGATCATGGCCTTTTCTGACACTTGGATATCTAAGCGATCCCTTATGCATGTATGTACTGTACTGATCACGAAAAGCCCACATGTGACAAAGGTTTTCCGACATGATTATTATCCTTCAGAAAGAAGTATAAACTTCGTGCTTATTTCCATTTCAAAATGTTATTTATGATACTATTTGTGCATTTACAAAATACGAAAACACATAAATAAATGAAAAAGAGAAAAAAATCAACCTGATTAAAATCATAATATTATATTGATATGCACGCCGTTCCGTAAACTTCTCTGCTGCCTCAGGATCTGACAACATCATGTAGGGTTCACGTTCAGGTACTACTTTCAGAATCTTAAAAGTGAAATTTTGGGGCGATAAAGTTTGCATAATCGTATCTGTACGTTTAGTCATTTCGTCGCAAAAAGTTTATATGCAATATTGAACGGAATGACTCGCTACAGATGACAGCGTCATTGGAAAATTCTACTAGTGTGAAGTAAAGAGGAGATAGGAAGGGCTAATCAGGACAGGTAACAAAAACCTTGCCAAATCTTTTAACGGTTTCATAAATAAGGGACCAGGTGTTCCGGAAGAGTAAGCGTCATCTGCTTCAACTTCGATGTGACCAAGATTTACATGGCGGATATCCGCCATTTAAATCTTGGTCACATCCAAGGAAACATTTAGTCCTCAAAATAAGAACCGAGTCATGATTATTTGACATATAATTATACCCCCGCAACGAAGTTAGAGGGGGGGGGGGGGGTATATTGGAATCACGTTGTCCGTCCGCCTGTAGACAAAACGATGTACCAGCTCCTCCTCCTAAACTACTGAAGTAATTTCAATAAAATCCGTATACATTGAAGATGTGCGTTATCTATATCACGTTTAAAATGGTTGTCATGGTATTTGGGTTAACAGGGTAACGATATTACGTTTTGGGGGGGATTTTTTTCCCAGACAACTACTCATTAACCTGTGAACCGATTCAAGTAAAATTACACAGGAATATTAGGGAGCATGTGTTAATGTGCATGCAGGGTATTTTTCTACAGAAAGTTTGTTTGCCATGGTAATCAGGTCAATATACCCAAATTCTTCACGAGTGGGGCTAATATTTTGATATTTTTCACGAGTGCGCAGCCTCTCAAACGGCTTTTAGCCAAGACTCCGTGCCAATAACAATACCGTTTTAGTGTAGTCTATGATGGCTTTTAGTTCTGGTGATTTATCCTTTATGCTTGTACAACATACAGTAAGGATTCGCAAATTTCTTTAAGGTGGTATTTTCCATGACTTTTTTTTATCTTGTGTGGAGTTGATTCTTGGTCTAGTTTTCGATTGTTCCTGTGTTGCATTCTTTCTAGGTGATGATTTAAGACTGCTTGTTTGTTGGGGGCTGAATTGAGATATAAACAAGTCCAGGAAGCTTTCTGTTGTAGTTAGGGGTTCGTAGTGGTTGTGCTGGTCCATTTCGTGTGACTGAAATGTGAAGGAGGTGGCATTTATACAATCACATTTGCAGCATACATTGCACATTTGACCTTTGTAGAAGATCCTAGTCTGCTGCGCATGGTTCGATACACAAATTATGGTGCCATACGTCGCAGTTGTCGCAGCATACTCCCTCATTTGATCATGTGACTAGTGATTCACACATCTCACAAGGGAAGATGCATATTGTTTCGGGCCTGGGTTCAATTATATGTCTCGCGACTGTATAAGAATGAGGATTGTGATTTTGAGGTTAGGTTTCCTGGCTGTTGGTAGGCTGACGGGTCTTCGTCCTGCATATGAGATTTAGGGTTTAGTAGTGACACTTTCTCAAATTGGTGTAAGTTAGACTTTTGTCCGAATATGTTGTGGTAGAGAGTGGCAAGTTGCACTAGAATCAGTGCCATGGTAAACATTGTAATCGGCTGTTATATAAGTTAAAAGTTATATAAGACTAATATAGGTGAAGTATAACGAGGAATTTTCTCACTGACTTCGTGTAGTTTGGTAGTTGTTCGTACTGGTAGTTTTAGTCGGTGGTTAGTATAGCGAGGAAAATCCTCACTAACTAAAAGTTGTTTGTTTTCTGTGTTCCAGTATAGCGGGGAAATCTCCACTGACTGGAAATATAGTGACGGTATAGTCCGGATATTCTTGAAATAGATTTGCTGCCTGTTCAGTGCATTGGCGATACTCCCAGCAGTCCTTTGCTGACATCTCTGTTATCTTTGTCAACCAAGGTTTTGTAAGTAGATGTCGCGGGTGAATTCCATCTACGTGGAGCCAGAAACTGAGTGTCTTTCTTTTTAGTATGTTGTTTCTCTTTCCCCTTTGTTTGTTTTTGGAATTTTTGATTTTGTCTGTGCTAAATGTTGGCGAATGTACACTGTTTGTCTCATCTATTTCCCTCGTTTTGCCATAAAGTTTATACACTTGTTGCTCAAGTTGTTTGTCTTGATCTTTAAACTGGACATGTTATTTACGTCCTTTATGCTCATTCCATTTTCTTATTGAGTACACCGGTGTTTCTAGCACTGTGGTTTTACACGACTGGTGTTTGTTGACAAGGGCGATTATTTTGTTGGTGTAATTTATCGCTTTGTCGATGCCTTTGTCGTCCTATGCTGTTAATGTGATGTACTTTTTTATGTTTTGATGTCAGGTTGCAGGTTCCTAGCCATAGGTATATCCATATATTGTCTAGTTTTTTTCGTTTTCGATTTCAGGTTTGATTTCAGCCATGTGTACCCGTCCTTGCATGTTCGGCCACCTTTCACCCACCATACGATCTCTCTCTCTAATTATTCAGCTACCTTTTCTCCCAGCCCTTTCTCTTTGCTGTCCGACAGTACTACAGGCGTTTCTGAACAAATTTCCTTAGCTTGTTACTTGACATGTGTTATTTTGTGCCGGATCCAATATGGCGTCCTCCGGTGTTCCTGAGGTCGGTGATAGACAAGGTGGTATATTGGGCAACAACACGGCTTACCTTCCTTTTTTGTCTTTGATTTTCTTCTTTTCTTCGCTCCGGGTTTTTTTCCATCCGTACACTTTCGCGCATGCGCCCTCCAATAATGTTTACTCGGATGTAACAAAGAAGCAGAATACGCTTAATCTTCCGAAATACCTGGTCTTTTTCTTTTGTACTTTTACAATGGTCTCGATGTAAATCTGTCCTTTGTTCATATTTTGCCCCTGGATACATCGATTTTGTGTTCGGATTATGATTTTGTTTACGCTTTGGTATTATCTAATTTATTCTCTTATGGGATGTTGTCAGACCCGTATGTAACGGAGTGAGAGTCATATAAGCATAATACAAAGTGAATGTCATTAAATGGATATTTAGCTACTTAGATATACACACAAGAAAGAACATCGAAGTACAAACTGAACTATTACTTAATAGTGACAATATGCTATTCCCTCAAACTGAACATTTTACAGAGTATTGTCTTCCACGCCAACATACCAATGACGTTCATGCAAATATTTCGAAACATATAGGCAAAAGTCTATCACCCTCCAACAATCACGTTATAATATTTGAGATTTTCCTATCACATCAAAACAAAACTTGAGAACAGAATGTTTACCTTACTTAAAATTTAAAAGTTGACAACACAAATTTATGATAGTATTTCCATTTATTATTAATGTAACATTTATAGAAACATGCCAATTCAGAAAATAACGTAAATATATACAAATACATTATATGTATATCGTATTCCTTTCTCTGTTTAAATGTGGATTTTTGAAAATTTAATTGATTAAATTGTCGTAGCTCCAATTTTCCTTTTATATGACATGAACTTCATGTTCATTAGTAAAATAAGTCTTTATTTCTTTCCAATCATTGCATATTGCCTAAATGTTTGTGCATATTTATTAGTACACGAATCTCCTACAACAAAATTCAGTGAATCATTTGGTGAATATTTGGAGGCTTCTGGCTTGCGTCCATACACCTCTGCCAACTCTCGGAAGTAGAAAGGGGCGTTCCCGCAGCAAAGCCCGATATAATTGACACCAATTGACTTTGCTTCCTCAGCAAATGCCCGGATGTCATCACGACTATTCATTACGCATGCCAGATTTTTTGGATACACACTCGTTCCTAACAAAGAGAACATGAAATTAGGATTGTCTTCAATGCCTTTCGACAAATTCTATAAGGAATAATCACAATATACCAATGTTTCAATGACATTTCAAAAATTAAGCAACCATATTGATCCTTTTTTCTATTAATAACATGCAATATTAAAGCTTGTAGTCAAATGAAGAGCAATTCGATTTATATTTTATTATATAAAAAGTGCCGAAATCAATATATTTTGTTTAATATTATTTATTCTTAATTTATGATATCAAATCCATCAGTCTATCGTTACCACGCACTTGATTATCATTGTGATATATAAGGTAAGAGCTCACCTGTGTCTGGATCCTTCAGTGAGTGCCATGTGCGGCAAGCTTCCTTGGTCCTGAACGTCACGGGCAGAGCAGCTATCGGACCCTGTTGAAGAAACATTTCAAGATACCATTGTCAACCTAGATTAATACAATTTCACATGCATAGTAGTTAGCATATTATAAGAAAGTGAAAACAACTTCCTATTTATTCGAATATGTTTTCATTTGAATTGGGACGTTAGTGGTTGGGTAATCTGCTTATGTTTTCTGTTGATTACTGATCACTTGATAACACACCTTGCACGCCTTCCTGATCTTTTTAAGGGCCGGAAGCATGGTACTAGGACCACGCCCACAGTTGAGACCCACTACGTCCGCTCCTGCTTCCTCAAGTTTACGACATGCTTCCGCTATCGGCACGCCATCTGTCGTCTCGTCCGGAATTAAACACGAGAGTGTTACTACAGCGGGAATACCTGTAGTAATACAACGGTGTCAATAGATTCGAAATCACCAATGTGAAAATGCTGAAAGTTCAAGGTATCACATGATCTTCCATCGTGTTGACCAAATAAACAATTTAAATAAATATTCACGTTTCCTAAATTTCATACCTTTGTTACAATTCATAGAGTAAAAGTTACATTATTTAGATATACTTGTCATTACATGACTACGCGAATATAGTATACACTCCAATCCAATGTCGTATGCAGCTGTTAAATCCGGTTGAGATTTCTTTAATCGAAAGGATTGCACAAAGTCATAAGTTAAACTCGTTAGCAACTTAGTCTTCTGATTCTTTAAAAAAAAATCCTGAACGCCTGGATTGCTCAACTCCAATGTATATGACCACGCTTGTTATTGCATGATTACATCAATTTCATACATATTTCAATCAAATATCCTTAGTACCGTATGAATCCAAAGGCGAAACATATCTTCACAAAGCCACACACAAAAATCGTTGAGCAATACGTCTTCTTTCTTCGTTTTCATTTGCCCCTGCTAAGCAACCAATTCGTCAACAATAAAGAAAAACAAAGGTAAATTTTCAGTTTTTGACGATTATTGACCGCCATGTGTACCTTTCCCGTGTTGCTGTATAGCCTCGAGAGCTAACTTAGCCTCCCCGTAAGAATGTATTGTTTCTGCTATCATGTAGTCAGCCCCCTCCTCAGCAGCCCACTCTACCTGCTCCTATAACAGAAATAACACAAAAGTGTTGTGCCCCCTAGCTATATGGTCTTTACTTGATTTTTACTCTGAACAAGACGCTATGGTTTCAACTTTAACTTCAGATTTGATTTTAATAATTATTTTAATCACCTTAAACATGGACCTGACGTTTTCAATCGCCTCTGGACTCTCCTCATCATAGATGGTAGTACAACAAAGTCCACCAGCCATTAGGGTCCCCGTCTCGTTTGCAATATCTCGTGCGATTTTTAGAGCCGTTCTATTGAGTTTCTCCAAGACATCTTCACGTCCAATGGCCCTGAGCTTCTCTCTGTGTCCATAATACTGTAATACAAGGTGGCATACAGGATTATATCACTTGTTTGTTCACATGATGATTAGTACTGAAATAAATAACCAAATGTATGCAACTCATTAAACTTACATGTTTCTCTTGACTTAATACACTACTACATGTACAAGTATCTGAAGAAACGTTTTGTTTACAACGTTAAGGCTGTATTAAATATTACAGCAGATTTAGGTCACACAAACGCTGGTTTCAAGAATATAATTTCCGATAACTATTATTGATATTTACGTATTGATATTTGCAGATGTTGACATGTTCTACTCCAAAACAAGTGGTACTGAAGTAAAATCTCCACGTTTTATAAATAAACTAATATAACATGTCTATCAAAAAAATTGACTGCAATATATTTTATGTTGAGTTAATAATATCGCAACTCAATTAAACAAAATATTGCGAAATCTTCAACCTAGCAAAATTAGACTGTTGCTATCATACCATGAGAGCTTCAACCACATCAGTTCCAGCATGTATAAATTCCTTGTGTAGTCCCTGAACCATTTCCGGATGTTCTAAAACAACTTCCGGTATAAATCCGCCCGACTGCATGTAGCCCCTTCTCTCCAATTCCATCACATATCCTTCCGCTATGAGGACATGTCCGCCATTCTTCAGCCGTTCTAACAAACCTTGTTATGAAAGACATTGTTATATAGACCAATTACCTAATGTGTCGTCTAAAAAGTGTTCATACTTACAACTGTAATTTCCGTAATATAATCCTCTCTATGGAAACACATATCTAAGCCCTTTTTATATATTTAGAGAAAGGAACATCAATAACCGTTAGACAGTGTTATAATGATGTACCCATCACTGTCAAGGTATGCAGAAGAAAAGCCAAAGATTTGATTAAGGGTAGTTGTTATTTAAGAGCAGCTTTGATTCCAATCAGTAGCATTGGTTTTTTCTAAAGTACAGCAAAATGATATTTGATCGTTCACAGTGGGCTTCATACATGTAAGCTGTCGTCCGGAAAACTGTTGGATGATATGAATGTGTTTTGTTAGAGTAGAGGATTAACATGTAAAACATGTTTTTGTCTACAGAAAAAATGGATCCAAAAGTAAGAAGATATGAAGAGAAGGACATGAAATGTGATTTCCCATTTAGGATATCACGTCTGGGGATACTAAGTACGACCCTCGGTCAAGTCGGGGTAAGAGTTCAAACAAATAAGATCTGAGCTGTTAATATGTGACACTGTCGTTTTTACCTTTTGATGTCATCTCGATTATGTTTTACGAACAGCGATCCGAGGAGGATAAATACGTGTCCAACATCAACCTTGTGCAGTCTAGAAATAAATTAGTAACGAAAATAGATTAAAATAAGGTAAGACAAATCAATGACCAAAAGTTATATTATCGCAAGAAGTACATCAATAACGTAATCAATATATTCCTACAACATTCACAATGATGTAATCTATATCTTCCTGTAACAGTTACAAAAACCTAATAAATATCTTCTTTCAACCTTTACAATGACGTAAGAAATAGCCCCTACACCATTTACAAACAAAAGTAGTAAATAGCCCCTACACCATTTACAAACAAAAGTAATAAATAGCCCCTACACCATTTACAAACAAAAGTAATAAATAGCCCCTACACCATTTACAAACAAAAGTAATAAATGGCCCCTACAACATTTACAAACAAAAGTAATAAATAGCCCCTACACCATTTACAAACAAAAGTAGTAAATAGCCCCTACACCATTTACAAACAAAAGTAATAAATAGCCCCTACACCATTTACAAACAAAAGTAGTAAATAGCCCCTACACCATTTACAAACAAAAGTAGTAAATAGCCCCTACACCATTTACAAACAAAAGTAGTAAATAGCCCCTACACCATTTACAAACAAAAGTAGTAAATAGCCCCTACACCATTTACAAACAAAAGTAGTAAATAGCCCCTACAACATTTACAAACAAAAGTAGTAAATAGCCCCTAGACCATTTACAAACAAAAGTAGTAAATGGCCCCTACACCATTTACAAACAAAAGTAATAAGTAACCCCTACACCATTTACAAACAAAAGTAATAAATGGCCCCTACAACATTTACAAACAAAAGTAATAAATGGCCCCTACAACATTTACAAACAAAAGTAATAAATAGCCCCTACAACATTTACAAACAAAAGTAATAAATGGCCCCTACAACATTTACAAACAAAAGTAATAAATGGCCCCTACAACATTTACAAACAAAAGTAATAAATGGCCCCTACACCATTTACAAACAAAAGTAGTAAATAGCCCCTACAACATTTACAAACAAAAGTAATAAATAGCCCCTACACCATTTACAAACAAAAGTAGTAAATAGCCCCTACAACATTTACAAACAAAAGTAATAAATAGCCCCTACACCATTTACAAACAAAAGTAATAAATGGCCCCTACAACATTTACAAACAAAAGTAATAAATAGCCCCTACAACATTTACAAACAAAAGTAGTAAATAGCCCCTACAACATTTACAAACAAAAGTAGTAAATAGCCCCTACAACATTTACAAACAAAAGTAATAAATAGCCCCTACACCATTTACAAACAAAAGTAATAAATAGCCCCTACAACATTTACAAACAAAAGTAATAAATAGCACCTAAAACATTTACAAACAAAGGTAATAAATAGCCCCTACACCATTTACAAACAAAAGTAATAAATGGCCCCTACAACATTTACAATGACGTAAGAAATAGCCCCTACACCATTTACAAACAAAAGTAATAAATAGCCCCTACAACATTTACAATGACGTAAGAAATAGCCCCTACACCATTTACAAACAAAAGTAATAAATAGCCCCTACATCACTTACAAACAAAAGTAATAAATAGCCCCTACAACATTTACAAACAAAAGTAATAAATAGCCCCTACAACATTTACAATGACGTAATAAATAGCCCCTACAACATTTACAAACAAAAGTAATAAATAGCCCCTACAACATTTACAATGACGTAATAAATAGCCCCTACAACATTTACCATGACGTAATAAATAGCCCCTACAACATTTACCATGACGTAATAAATAGCCCCTACAACATTTACAATGACGTAAGAAATAGCCCCTACACCATTTACAAACAAAAGTAATAAATAGCCCCTACACCATTTACAAACAAAAGTAATAAATGGCCCCTACAACATTTACAATGACGTAATAAATAGCCCCTACAACATTTACCATGACGTAATAAATAGCCCCTACAACATTTACAATGACGTAATAAATAGCCCCTACAACATTTACCATGACGTAATAAATAGCCCCTACAACATTTACAATGACGTAATAAATAGCCCCTACAACATTTACAATGACGTAATAAATAGCCCCTACAACATTTACAATGACGTCATAAATAGCCCCTACAACATTTACAAACAAAAGTAATAAATGGCCCCTACAACATTTACAATGACGTAATAAATAGCCCCTACAACATTTACAAACAAAAGTAATAAATGGCCACTACAACATTTACAATGACGTAATAAATAGCCCCTACAACATTTACAATGACGTAATAAATAGCCCCTACACCATTTACAATGACGTAAGAAATAGCCCCTACACCATTTACAAACAAAAGTAATAAATAGCCCCTACAACATTTACAAACAAAAGTAATAAATAGCCCCTACAACATTTACAAACAAAAGTAATAAATAGCCCCTACACCATTTACAAACAAAAGTAATAAATAGCCCCTACAACATTTACAATGACGTAATAAATAGCCCCTACAACATTTACAAACAAAAGTAATAAATAGCCCCTACACCATTTACAAACAAAAGTAATAAATGGCCCCTACAACATTTACAATGACGTAAGAAATAGCCCCTACACCATTTACAAACAAAAGTAATAAATAGCCCCTACAACATTTACAATGACGTAAGAAATAGCCCCTACACCATTTACAAACAAAAGTAATAAATAGCCCCTACATCATTTACAAACAAAAGTAATAAATAGCCCCTACAACATTTACAAACAAAAGTAATAAATAGCCCCTACAACATTTACAATGACGTAATAAATAGCCCCTACAACATTTACAATGACGTAATAAATAGCCCCTACAACATTTACAAACAAAAGTAATAAATAGCCCCTACAACATTTACAAACAAAAGTAATAAATAGCCCCTACAACATTTACAATGACGTAATAAATAGCCCCTACAACATTTACAATGACGTAATAAATAGCCCCTACAACATTTACAAACAAAAGTAATAAATAGCCCCTACAACATTTACAAACAAAAGTAATAAATAGCCCCTACAACATTTACAAACAAAAGTAGTAAATAGCCCCTACAACATTTACAAACAAAAGTAATAAATAGCCCCGACAACTTTTACAAACAAAAGTAATAAATAGCCCCTACACCATTTACAAACAAAAGTAATAAATGGCCCCTACAACATTTACAATGACGTAATAAATAGCCCCTACACCATTTACAAACAAAAGTAATAAATAGCCCCTACACCATTTACAAACAAAAGTAATAAATAGCCCCTACACCATTTACAAACAAAAGTAGTAAATAGCCCCTACAACATTTACAAACAAAAGTAATAAATAGCCCCTACACCATTTACAAACAAAAGTAGTAAATAGCCCCTACAACATTTACAAACAAAAGTAGTAAATAGCCCCTACACCATTTACAATGACGTAATATATAGCCCCTACAACATTTACAATGACGTAATAAATAGCCCCTACAACATTTACAATGACGTAATAAATAGCCCCTACAACATTTACAATGACGTAATAAATAGCCCCTACAACATTTACAATGACGTAATAAATAGCCCCTACAACATTAACAAACAAAAGTAATAATTGGCCCCTACAACATTTACAAACAAAAGTAATAAATAGCCCCTACAACATTTACAAACAAAAGTAATAAATAGCCCCTACACCATTTACAAACAAAAGTAGTAAATAGCCCCTACACCATTTACAATGACGTAATAAATAGCCCCTACAACATTTACAATGACGTAATAAATAGCCCCTACAACATTTACAATGACGTAATAAATAGCCCCTACAACATTTACAATGACGTAATAAATGGCCCCTACAACATTTACAATGACGTAATAAATAGCCCCTACAACATTTACAATGACGTAATAAATGGCCCCTACAACATTTACAATGACGTAATAAATAGCCCCTACAACATTTACAATGACGTAATAAATGGCCCCTACAACATTTACAATGACGTAATAAATAGCCCCTACAACATTTACAATGACGTAATAAATGGCCCCTACAACATTTACAATGACGTAATAAATAGCCCCTACAACATTTACAATGACGTAATAAATGGCACCTACAACATTTACAATGACGTAATAAATAGCCCCTACAACATTTACAATGACGTAATAAATAGCCCCTACAACATTTACAATGACGTAATAAATAGCCCCTACACCATTTACAATGACGTAATAAATGGCCCCTACAACATTTACAATGACGTAATAAATAGCCCCTACAACATTTACAAACAAAAGTAGTAAATAGCCCCTACACCATTTACAATGACGTAATAAATAGCTCCTACAACATTTACAATGACGTAATAAATAGCCCCTACAACATTTACAATGACGTAATAAATAGCCCCTACAACATTTACAATGACGTAATAAATAGCCCCTACAACATTTACAATGACGTAATAAATAGCCCCTACAACATTTACAATGACGTAATAAATAGCCCCTACAACATTTACAAACAAAAGTAATAATTGGCCCCTACAACATTTACAAACAAAAGTAATAAATAGCCCCTACAACATTTACAAACAAAAGTAATAAATAGCCCCTACAACATTTACAATGACGTAATAAATAGCCCCTACAACATTTACAAACAAAAGTAATAATTGGCCCCTACAACATTTACAAACAAAAGTAATAAATAGCCCCTACAACATTTACAAACAAAAGTAATAAATAGCCCCTACAACATTTACAATGACGTAATAAATAGCCCCTACAACATTTACAAACAAAAGTAATAAATGGCCCCTACAACATTTACAAACAAAAGTAATAAATAGCCCCTACACCTTTTACAATGACGTAATAAATAGCCCCTACAACATTTACAAACAAAAGTAATAAATAGCCCCTACAACATTTACAAACAAAAGTAATAAATAGCCCCTACACCATTTACAAACAAAAGTAATAAATAGCCCCTACAACATTTACAAAGACGTAATAAATAGCCCCTACAACATTTACAAACAAAAGTAATAAATAGCCCCTACAACATTTACAAACAAAAGTAATAAATAGCCCCAATAACATTTAAAATGACGTAAGAAATAGCCCCTACAACATTTACAATGACGTAATAAATAGCCCCTACACCATTTACAATGACGTAAGAAATAGCCCCTACACCATTTACAATGACGTAATAAATAGCCCCTACACCATTTACAATGACGTAATAAATAGCTCCTACAACATTTACAATGACGTAATAAATAGCCCCTACAACATTTACAATGACGTAATAAATAGCTCCTACAACATTTACAATGACGTAATAAATAGCCCCTACAACATTTACAATGACGTAAGAAATAGCCCCTACACCATTTACAATGACGTAATAAATAGCCCCTACACCATTTACAATGACGTAATAAATAGCCCCTACAACATTTACAATGACGTAATAAATAGCTCCTACAACATTTACAATGACGTAATAAATAGCCCCTACAACATTTACAATGACGTAATAAATATCTTAGACATGGGAGACTAGGAATTCCAACATGGGCATATCGCAGATTGAGAGGAGACATTATAAATGTATTCAAAATTATCAACAAATTCCACAATGATTAAGTCACGAAAGGCATGTTTGATCGGAATACAAATTCCAGAATGAGAGGTTACACATAGAAACTGAAAAAGAAATTGTGCAGATTGGACATTCGGAAATACTCGTTTGGATTCAGAACTATTGACATTTTGAACAGTCTTTCAGAAGCTGTAATCCAGGCGTCAACAATTCAAGACTTTGAAATTAATTGGAAACATCTTGAACTGAAATTTAACCATCTGGTTAATTGCAATTCAACAATCAGAATCTTCTATTAAATTGTATCATATCTATATTATTTCATGATAAGACATACATGTATCAGACATATTTTTCCACAACCGCTCTAATCATATAAGAAATATCGGTATCCGCTTTAACAGATATACTACCACCATTGCAAGAGCAATTTCCACCAACAACATTCAAAGAACTTAAAAAAATATCCTCCAACTTCAACAGTTACAGTTACGTAAATAATACGTAAAACAGTTACAATAACGGGGGAAAACCATATCTACACCATTTTCCGAAAATAAGATATACCTACAACAGTTAAAGTAACGTATACACATATACCTACAACAGATAAATTTCCGAAAATAAGATATACCTACAACAGTTGTAGTAACGTATAAGATATACTTACAGCTGTTATAGTAACATATACACATCTACCTACAACAGTTATAGTAACGTATACATATATACCTACAGCAGTTATAATAACGTATACACATATACCTACAGCAGTTATAGTAACGTATACACATATACCTTCAGCAGTTATAGTAACGTATAAACATATACCTACAACCGTTATAGTAACGTATACATATATACCTACAGCAGTTATAATAACGTATACACATATGCCTACAGCAGTTATAGTAACGTATACATATATACCTTCAGCAGTTATAGTAACGTATAAACATATACCTACAACAGTTATAGTAACATATACACATCTACCTACAACAGTTATAGTAACGTATACATATATACCTACAGCAGTTATAATAACGTATACACATATACCTACAGCAGTTATAGTAACGTATACACATATACCTTCAGCAGTTATAGTAACGTATAAACATATACCTACAACCGTTATAGTAACGTATACATATATACCTACAGCAGTTATAATAACGTATACACATATGCCTACAGCAGTTATAGTAACGTATACATATATACCTTCAGCAGTTATAGTAACGTATAAACATATACCTACAACAGTTATAGTAACGTATAAACATATACCTACAGCAGTTATAATAACGTATACACATATACCTACAGTAGTTATAGTAACGTATACACATATACCTACAGCAGTTATAGTAACGTATACACATATACCTACATCAGTTATAGTAACTTATAAACATATACCTACAGCAGTTATAGTAACGTATACACATATACCTACAACAGTTATAGTAACGTATAAACATATACCTACAGCAGTTATGATAACGTATGCACATATACCTACAGCAGTTATAGTAACGTATACACATATACCTACAACAGTTATAGTAACGTATAAACATATACCTACAGTAGTTATAATAACGTATACACAAATTCCTACAGCAGTTATAGTAACGTATACACAAATACCTACAGCAGTTATAGTAACGTATAAACATATACCTACAGTAGTTATAATAACGTATACACAAATTCCTACAGCAGTTATAGTAACGTATACACAAATTCCTACAGCAGTTATAGTAACGTATACACAAATTCCTACAGTAGTTATAATAACGTATACACAAATTCCTACAGCAGTTATAGTAACGTATACACAAATTCCTACAGCAGTTATAGTAACGTATACACATATACCTACAGCAGTTATGGTCACGTATAAACATATACCTACAGCAGTTATAGTAACGTATAAACATATACCTACAGCAGTTATAGTAACTTATAAGATATACCTACAGCAGTTATAGTAACGTATACACATATACTTACAGCAGTTATAGTAACGTATAAGCATATACTTACAGCAGTTTCAGTCTCGTCAGAACATACCCAACAGTAATTTAATCACTAAACATCTGTCACAGCTATATCCCTGAATAGCTCTTTTATTTGTATATCACAAAAGTATGAATGTTTATGAATATTTATGTGCGCATGTACATAATATTATCATTAATTCAATTACTTATATGTTATATATTATTATGGGTTTTTTCCAAGTTTACCTTACGCAGTTGCAGTATACAGCAATTGTTCCTATCGTGGCACGATTTATCACCTGCGTGCCAGATTGGCACCTGTAGGGCAGCCGGAATCTATGTAGATAGATAGTTTTTTCTGGTGCAGGACTTTTTATAGTCCTCTATATCATACCCCCAAAAAGTAATTTCAGTCCGGTATATAACATATATGGATATTTCAGCTGCGTAGTTTTAGAAAATTTCTTGTTTTTTTTTTCTCCAATGATTGTCTAGACCGTTTTTTAAGGAATTTATTCCTTTCACGGATACAACAGCTTCAGGTAGACTATTCCAATATTTTACTGTTCTTATTGAAAAAGCATATTTCCTTGTTGCTGCTGTCGTTCGCTTGGGTAAATTTTCTCCGTTTCCTCTTCCGCTGTGTCTCTGCTAGCAGGATTGAATATACTCCGTTTCCTCTTCCGCTGTGTCTCTGCTAGCAGGATTGAATATAACATTTGTTTCTGTATAAGAGATACGAAAAAGGCCAGCAGTGTAATTCTAAAGGGGTCGCGGTGGACGAGTATTTAAGGTGTCCCGACATTCTACAACCAGCCCTCCACTTCTGGGTTGCGAGTTCGAAACCCACGTGGAGGAATTCCCAGGTACTGACCGTAGGTCGGTTTTTTTCTCCGGGTACTTACGCTTTCCTCCACCTCAAAAACTTGACAGTCCTCAAATGACCCTGGCTGTTAATAGGACGTAAGACAATAAACTAAACCAGATTTTAAAGGAATATTTAAATCTGCATGCGATGTATAAAGAAAAACAAAATATTAGGACGGATTCAACGGTGCTTTACCACAATACCTACAGACATTTTACAGCTTACAAATGATGAAGTTAAGAATACACGTAACGACTCATATTAACAGTTCTTCCATGAACATGTTTACAACCTGCCCTTTATGACAGATATCCATGATGATGTTGTTGATATTAGTATGTACATGTACAATATAATAACATATTTGTGTAATGTTATTATATTTAGTTTTCTAAATAATTAATATTATTATAATGTAGTTTTTCCATTGCTGTGCATCTTTACATTGTATCATTGATGACATGGCCATAATCCTGAAGTTTTACAACAAAAATGGCAGAGGATTAAGAAGAGAGTTGTATAATCTGTTTTTGTTTGTTTGTAAATTTAGTTGTTGTTCGGTTATGTAATTTCACATAAAAAATATAGTTATTTTTAAATACTTAAACAGTTAAGTTATTGGTCATAGAAATCAAACCTGGTCGATATATCATAATTCATGTGTTAGTTTTACTAACAGTGATGTACTTAAAATACAGCAGAGTTTAAACAATGGTAATTGTTTAAACTCCTGCTGTATTTTAAGTAAAAACCAATAAGGAGACAGTTTGGCTGTCCGGTGTCTTACGGCGTTGTATTGTTACCTATTATTTGGGCACTTTTCTCTGGAAAAACAAGGTGTTTAATTCCACAATTACCTTTCATTTTTAGGAAGCTGTTATACTATGCAAGTCAGCAATTGTATCTGTTTGATCGGAGGAAAAGTATGTCAAACGAAACACCGAGTGTCCACAGCATATCTAAGTAGCAAGATAGACTAAGTATAAGAGAATCAGGGTCATCCCTGACAGTGATAGTGATGCTGGTTAGTTTCAAGACACGAATGCCGCATTTTACTGCCCAGAATTATCAGATCTGTTATATTTATCATTTGGGAGCTTTTCTCCAGGAAAAGGGTTGTACTGATATTTTATCATCTCTGAGATTATATCGCATTACCAACGAGTCACGAATTACTATATTATTCATAAGGACACAGACTTGTAACACCGATGTCAGATACAACACCCAGCTCTTGGCTATACTTTCACTGGAGTCCTTTTTGAAGGTAGCACAGCACTAATCGTGTAAGCGGTGCGGTCGATACACATACCGCGTACACACTTTCATACGTACTAACTACAGATAGTGAAACGAATTACATATTTAACACACTGTAAAGAAGCACAAGGTAAACGCTTAAGGTGACACAGATTCTATCAGTCTTTATCTAAAATTTCTTTTTTAATTTCCTTTAAGAAGCATTTGATTAAAGAACAGCTTTATATTGTCGTTTATAAGTATATTAGAAGAGTATATTACAGAGAAATTATCCATGTGCGTTTCACACCCGAGAGGAAATTTCTATCGAAATATCCTGGTTTTGAGAAAGTAAGATTATCCATTCTTTTCAAATTGTGAAATAACCAAATATTTGATGTAAATATCTTAGTATCATATTTTTAGTATCATTCAATATGTTCCACAAGATGGCGTCGCGGTTGGTTGACAGTAGGTTTAGTGTGCCGTAATACCTTGGATGTATGTGCCTTACACAAAATTGAACATTTTGTTATCTGCAAATAAAAATAATTTGAAAATGGTAAATAAATATCAAGTGACAACATATTTTGATATATGAAACTGACACGTACATATGTATTTCTACATTTTACATATAAATAGATACGCGTGTTTATCAGTACTTACCTGTAGTGGTAATCACGATCGTCGACTTGTCATGCTCTTTCACGTATGCACAGTTAATTTGACCATCGGGGAGGCGCACGGGAAATAAACGGCAATCGAATATAGGACATGAACATTCAGTATGAATGTTCACATGGGCGACAGTGTACCACATAACCTGAGGACGACGATTAATTCAAATGAGGAAAGTATGACCTCTACTAAAATAGACTGAGGTAGTCATGAGCATAATAGCAAAATCACCGCTTCGCTTGACAGATCAGCATTTAAATGAAAATTAAGGTTCATCCAGTTCCCTTAAACATGCAATAGTCACCCTAAATGTTTACACACTGATTATTTATATTCAAAGACTAATCAAATATACCTATGTAATTAAGATGTTACGCTAATAAAAAAGTATACATGTTTAACGTAATAAATAATAAGGCATTAAGGCTGATGTCTTCACTCAGTATGGTCACATGTCAATATCTTAATCGAAAACAAACTGAATGCTACAAAATGGCATATTATTTAAAGTTTATTTATATACCTAGGTCATGCAGAGTATGATTTCACCTGAACAGGTTGTGGAGAGGCATACAGGCGTAAAATGATAGATCGAAGTAAAACTTCCTAGACCCACACCAATAAACTACATAAGATTCATATAGATTATCGTTTCTTAAAATCAAGCCATGTTATGAACAATATAGTACATTTTAATTCACGTGATTAAATGTCCAGCGCTTTCATAACATAATGTTATCAAATGTGATGATCATTATATTAAATTCATTGGTCGATCAAGGTTACTTTGCCTTTGTTTTTTATATTAATAATATGCTAAAAATATATTGCCATTTGATTTTAGTATGATTTAAGTAGTTTTACATGGCCACATCCATGTTTATATGATGTCTGTATCTATTAAAAGAGAAATAAAGCTCCCCAAGACCTGTGTGCACAAATAAAATTAAGATCAAACGTCATTTCTCAGCACTCAGAAGCGTCGCATAAGAATATGACATGTTACTAATCCGATGGGTTATTTTTCCTGAACATATCAGCGTTAATGTTCTCTTTTAAAATATTTTGAGTTAGCTAAGTACTGGTTAAATAGCCAATAAACAGGTTCAATATATTATATATACTAACAAACATTCTTGTTAAATCAAGTCATTTCAGATTGTGAAATTCTGTGTAGGACTTGACGGTTACTTGAATGTGACCAGGATTTACATGGCGTATAGTGTCGATGAAACAGAAATCGCGTACGCTTCCTCAACGCCCGGTGTTTTTCTGTGGGTCCTGGTGTTATTATTGTCTTTGTTCATATTGTGTCTCTAGTTTAATCGCTTATTCACGCTTCGCCATTCTCTGATTTTTTGTTTAATCAAACCGACCACTACCTGTATCATGTCATTGATAACACCGACGATATATAGTTATAGAAATAGATTCGTCATCCATAACTGAACAGGTCTTACGTGCAACCTTAAACATAGAATGAAACAAGCACAGACAATCCGAGAGACACTCTCTGCTGACATCGAATAGAAAGTAATTTACAAACAAAGTCGCAACAAGTATTCAACTGATAGTAACACATTTCCCTTCTTCCGCTAAGGTTACTTAGACGCAGTAAAAAAAGGCTCGGGGCTGATATTGCGCCATACACGCTTCGGACAATAAATATTTGATGACGGCCATTGCTTGGTTCGTTCAAAATTTCGAAATGTGGAACAAAGATATATGGGATCCATTTGTCTGATTATACAATAAATAGAATCTGGCAAACTGCATATTCAATTGAGGCGCATTCGATTTTCTTTGACAGTAACGCAAACATGGCGGTCTGCAGTTGCGACGTCGACCGCGTCATAACCGGAGCAGCATGCCAATACGTGTACATAACGACCGTTATAAGTAATAACATTCGAAATGCTTGTAATGCTACTTAATAACAAATTATGTAATAAAGAAAATAATAATGTTTACCTCATATTTTCTAAATCGATATATTGATGTTGATTCACTGGGACTATATCATCTTAACAACCACGTCTATAGTATTTACAACTGTAGCAACCCGCTTTGATTATTTTTTCTTTGTATATCATATGAATATAAAACTTGTTGTATATATAAGGATTTCACCTCATTCTGACTGCGTACACGGTAGTATACCGGCAGTTGGTAACGAACATATTCACGACGCTGTGCTAATGTTCAGTCATGGACGTATACAGTACACATTTACAAACTTGGATATTTGCGTTATAACAGAGCATATAAAGGTTGCTGCCAAACAAATGGTTTTCTTGAACACAATTTAATTATAATTCCAAAGTTTTCAGTAGGAATAGTTAAAGAATATCCTTTGAGCCAGAGGCTAGATAATGTAAATGATTTACAGGGGAAACAGCATCGTTGGAATCAGTGTGAAAACGGAAATTCCTGTGTGTTCATGTTAGTTATACTTATGCCTTCCTCAGACCGTTCTGCAGAGAAATATAGCGAATATATCTAAATTGCATCTAACATGTACGACCGGTACGTTGATGAAGAAACTGCTATCGTTTTGGGAGCCTCAAATTATTGCAAACATGTGTCGATAAGAATCATCCCGAAGCTAACATCAAAGGAAAGGTTCTAGATAAAATGTTGCTCTCACACATCTCAGGCGGTGGATATGCAATGATATTTTTTTGAACGTGTCGGACCATCTAAAGATTAGAAAAGTCATTTATGTCGATTTTACCGAAATGTTCGGTTCACGAGCCCCAGCGATCCGTGAACTGGACAGGTGTTGATAATGAACACATTAGGAACTATCAAAACTATCACAGCGGAATCTCTCCTAGAAAATATACATCTCAGCGACGCATTCCATATCGAAGAAAATCTTAAAGGATGATGGAACTGTGTAGGAATATAGGGTCTATAAATTGATTGGACAAGGGCGTCCTAGGGGCAAGAATTTTGAATCGTGCCAAGGATAATTCACAATGAGCTAGACCAAGTACGGACGGCGCATAAATAATAATAATAGTTTTGTAAATTAAAATTTTATCTCAAAATAAACTCGGAGACGTTCTATAAAGCAGTTCCAGTAAGGCGTGGATACATTTGAGATATAGTCGCTATCAACGAATTGCTCGTTAATGAAGATTTTACGCGATATTAACTGTATTATAGATACTTGGACAGATCTCTTCTTTATGTTATGACAAAGCTACCAGAACGCGACATCATATATAACATGAAAGACAGAAGGCACTCTCAAATAGGAGTAACGGAAAATCTGTTTGCCATTACGGCAAAGTGTGTGAACATATCAAATTTTGAAAGTATATTCATATATGGTATTGTTAACCTAAATGTATACAGCAAGATATTAGAAACGCACCACATTTAAAGTCGTTGAATGGTTTTACTTAAAGACAATCTATATATATTTACATTAATGCCAGAAAGATTCCCTCTGAAATGAGGAAACATCACGACCGCTTTTATCGCCTAGGAATCGAAAGATCACTAACATTGAGCGTAGATCAAAAGTGTTTGCCACTTTTTTGGACAATCAAAATGCTTTAAATAGCGTCTTGATTAAAGGACTCGTGTATAAGCTTTATAATCTGGGATTCAATGGCAAATGTTGGAGGCTACTTTACAATTTATAACTTGATATTTAATTTTCCGTTTTATACAACTGGGCAAAAGGTGAGATCTACCTAGGGTGATAATTTTTCGTAAACATTAACGAGTTTATCATTCACCTAGACGGATGTAATTAAGGAGAAAAGGAATTCCATTTGATTTTTTTTTAAATAAACATTCCTATATAAATTTTATATTATATTTAATTTGCAAATATTTATTTAGTGTATTATTTATTTTGCTAGCTGATGCATTGATGTTAACAGCGTCTAAAACAGTGCAGCAAAATCTCCTGAATGCTGTGTTTGCTTATGCTTTTCAAATGGAGACTTCATTACAATCATTCAAAAAGCTCGTCAGCTCTCACAATTAGTCATATTAGATCGGTTGCCTAGTAGTTGTCTAAATTTTGTGCAAGTTTTGTGACCACAATCTGCCCTTGGTAACTTAAATTTGCAAAAATATACTTTACTATTAATCTTAAATCTAGCACAGGGATTACTGAATCGTGTTTGAAAGGTAGAAATTTTTTGAACTCATTACAGAGTAACGGTTGGCATCCAGACTGACTCAATCCACTCATAAAATGTTAATATCATCAAGGAGTTTTAGGCACCTGACCATTCTGCTTCTACATTAGTTTAGAAAATATTGATTCCCACCTTGTAGCCCCTAGAACCACTGATGAGTTCTAAAAGGACGAAACAGCTGTATGATGCAGTTTAATTCATTTTTTGGCATATTCTATCTAAAACTAATTTGAAAAGGTGTAACATGTGTCTGGCAAGCGAGTAATTGTATCAAGTATAACATACGGAAGCGAGTTATGGAACGATTACTGTCATACACCAGCAGACTTAATGGAACGAACTCAGAGATATACTTGTCGAAGTCGTCTTGGTTTATTGAAGAGGTTATAACTCAGTGTCGGTTAGTTACGATATTTCAAGAAAAATCGCAAGCTAGAAGCATATGCTTTGAAAGAAATATTCTTAAAGATATTGATATTGTTTTATCATAATGATGTTACATTTCATGTTATAAACAAAAATGAGTTATTTAGTTTAGTTACTTATTCTGAGAGGTTCGACAGAAGTATCCTGATTGAAACGAGATACTGTGATGTTTTGCGTTGTAGAAAAAAACAACAAACACTAATTGAGAAAAGGTTACTGCATTTATCAAAAAAAATGAAAATTGTTGAATGGCAACACAATGACAAACTGATAAGAAAGGTAAAATCACCTAGAACATATCAACAGAAAACAGATGAGTTACTGAAATACTATGACAAGCATCAAACTGAAATAAAATCATTACTTAACCGTGAGATTAAGATATTCTACGTAGGTTTTTCCATTACTCTTGATTTTTTCCAGTAGTGGCATATTGCCTTAATGTTTGCGCATATTTACTTGCATTTTTTAAAATGAAATTTGATGTCATATCTGGTGAATATTTGCAAGCTTCTGGCTTACGTCCATATACCTCTGCCAACTCTCGAAAATAAAACGGGGCGTTCCCACAGCAAAGCCCGATATAATTGACACCAATTGACTTTGCCTCCTCCGCAAATGCCCGGATATCATCACGGCTACTCATTACGCATGCAAGATTTCTCGGGAATACATTCTTTCCTACCAAAATAAGAAGAGGGGAACATTATCTTTTCATTGTAGTGTCTTCAGTGCCTCTTAAACAAATTATATAATGATGATATCACATTGTATGACTGTTTCAAAGGCACTTGCATGCCAAGCGAAAACTGCTTATCCATCTATCTACCAATGACATGCGCAATTGAAGGTTTATAACTGTTATTATCCTGAGCTATCATTAGGTTTATATCTAATTATTTCAAATAAAAATAAGAACTTCTAATGACATAACATTATGTACAACAAAATTGTTATTCCTTATCAATCGCAATAAATGCACCATGAAATTAGGTTACAATATGCACTTTTATTATCATTGTGATATATAAGGTAAGAGCTCACCCGTGTCTGGATCCTTCAATGAGTGCCATGTGCGGCAAGCTTCTTTGGTTCTGAACGTCACGGGAAGAGCAGCTATTGGACCCTATTTGGGGAATATATTGAGATACCTCTGTTTACTTAACGTTAGACAAATCGAATAAATATTTGCAAATTAAATATAATATAAAATTTATATAGGAATGTTTATTTTAAAAAAAATCAAATGGAATAAACTAATAATAACTCAAAATTTTGGAAAAACATTTTTTTATATTTAGTGCCATCAGCAAACCGGCAAAGTATAAGTGGGCAATTGTCAATATCAATACCGTTTACTGATATATTTGTTATTTCTTAGTCTTACAACCAAACCCATAGCATCTAATATGAACAAGATATTGCATTTTTGTCTGTTTATTGCATTAATTATTATCACGTCTAAAATTGTGTTTATTCTCCTTGCTATTGACCCCGAAGCAATTTTACAAATAATATTTAGTAGAGAAGTACAGTTTGTAGGTTGCCAATTTTTTAGAAACTGTCTTGGTTTATCTCCTTTGGGTATACAAGTTATCTCCTGTCTTGTGTAACTGACAATTGCCCACTAGTATAACCGAAATTGATAGATCTCACTAATGTTTTTTAGCTGTTTCCAGAAACATTTGAAAAAATTAACTATAGTTCCTACAACACCAGGGCTCTTTCCAATTTTCATTTTATTAAAAGTTTGTGATGCTTCTTTCAGTGTTATGTTACCTTCTTAACTTTCAAATTCTATAGAATTTAGTATCGGATCATCAAAACCATGTAAAATCAAGATGTCTAGAATAGCACAATCTTTGTCATAATAATTGGTATATAAAGATCCCAATCCTAGAATAATTGAAGTTCCTTAAGTATCTATTTTTGATATAGTTATTTATTTATCCCCATTTTATTTTTCTATTTTGGAAGTATAATTTCTGTTCTAGATATTAAAAAAATAGTTGGTTGATTTTTCTTCCTATTCAACCCATTTAGCTTTTGATCTATAAATGCTTTCTTTTAATTTCTGTAATCAAATATTTTCCAGTTCTTGATTTTCCCCCTTCAATTTATCGAAATCAATATTTCCCTGGATTTAAATGATGTATGATTTTTTTTAAATTATCTTCTTAAAGGTTCTGTTCTGTTTCTGATGTGAGACATATGAAATAATATATTGATAATGTTGATCGTCAATAAGAAATTGGATCTAGGAGTCCAGAACATTCGATATGTTGAACTGGTTAGACTGGAAGAGCATATTGAGTTTCTAGGTCTAATATAGTTTTGTTCATAATTTCAAGATACTGTAAGTCATACAATAAAGAATGTTTCCATAGTTACTTCCCCTTCTTAAATGAATTAAACTTTATTAAAATAAATGGTACATGATTATCATATCTGTATCTGGGCTTGCTTTATTGGATAAGTTCCTCTCAATGTATATTTGGTTTGGTTAGATTGGTTTTAGTCCTATTATCAGTCAGTCCTATTATCAGCCAGCCACAATGTGGATGCATGTATTGAGTGTGTGTGTATTTGGAAGGTAGCGGTATGTTGGTGTAAATCTTCTTGCGATGGTACGGATCATTTTGCCGATTCAAAGTGCTACCACACTGAAGTATACTGCGACCCTTCAAATTTGCCCTTGGAGAGCTAAAGTAGCATTCATATTCCAATTTTGTCCTAAATATTTCTTTAATTTCTGGAGTAAGATTAGTATTTTGTATACAATAAATATTCCAATCTTTTCGGTTTGTTTTTATCCTCCAATCCCTGACAATTTGTCGATAATATTCTTATACCTTTCTTATGTATCGGAACATGTTACAATTTATTTCAAGTTAATAATCTAGAACACATAAGTCTGGTAATTAAACGATATGTCAAATAGTTTCTTATTGTTATTGTTATCTTAGTAACACACCTTGCACGCTTTCCTGATCTCTCTAAGGGCCGGAAGCATGGTACCAGGGCCACGCCCACAGTTGAGACCCACTACGGCCGCTCCTGCTTCCTCGAGTTTACGACATGCTTCCGCTATTGGCACGCCGTCTGTCGTCTCGTCCGGAATTAAACACGAGAGTGTTACTACAGCGGGAATACCTGTAGTAAAACACTGGTTTCAATAGATTCGAAATACAATGTGAAAACGTTGAACGCTCATGGTATAAGACTTGTACAAAAAATACACATTAGCACATTTGTGATTTAGAAAAAAGATACAGTAACGCAACATATTTAATTAAATTGCACCATGCAGTTGTTTCTATGACTCGTCAGTGATGCTAAACAAGGGCATAAAAAAGTGAACCTCGACTAAGGAAACAAAACTGGCCTATTTTCTTCCGTGCTGACTGAAAACAAATGTTGGCTTTACATTCATCTTTATACTATTGTTACAATTTATGGATGAAAATAACATTATATAGATTTTTCTGTCATTGCATGACAACGCCAGTTTGCATGCACGCTAATCTAACTTGAATGCGAATAAATGCCTTGAATAACTTTAATGTTGAATTCGATCGAGATTTCTTAAATCTAAGGTCAAATAATTACATCAAGGCACAAGCTAAAAACGCCAACTATTCAGTCTTCATTTACACCAAAACCGGATCGATTGTTTTGCTATATATTCCTATCCATTTGACCATACTAAGCTATGCAATGAAACGATGGTTTGTTAGATTTTTCAATTGTTTTTGACGATTATTGACCGCCATGTGTACCTTTCCCGTGTTGCTGTATAGCCTCGAGAGCTAACTTAGCCTCCCCATAAGAATGTATCGTCTCTGCTATCATATAGTCAGCACCCTCCTCAGCAGCCCACTCCACCTGCTCCTGTAGCAAGAAATGTGCGGTTTGTCATGTAAGTGCTAACAGAAATCAACTATTAATTTTGAAATTGTATTCAAAGGAATTATCAAAATAAATGGTTCGTGAAAACAAATAATATGTCAAATCTAAAGTTGGTACATGTGCAAATGGTAGAACAGACCGGAGAGATAGAGCTGTCCTCTCCCGTCTGTACATAGGCCATACCTACATTATATATAACTACATTTTACATGAGGTAGACCAACCTTATTGTCATGAATGGGATCAACCATTTACAAACATATGATAATTAAAAGCGTTTGATGGTCGGGTGGTGCAGTGGATAGTCATCAAGGCGACCGGGGTTCGACCCACGGCCGGACGTGAAAAGGTACGACCACGTGGGTATTCTCCGGGTACTCCGGTTTCCTCCCACAGTAAGACCCCGCGCGCGCTAACATCCGGGCTAACAAGAGTGATTAATATAAGTTGTATAACTTGTTTCATAATTATAGTAAAATAAATAAAGTTTATATCTTAAAAGCGTTGTATTTTGAAGAAATACATGACAGACATTTTAATGTATCATCTATGAAACGTTTATTTGATACGGTGTCCGTACCATAAATCTCTAATTACTCAAATCAATCTATATAGTAAGATATGATCATGTTATTAGGTCATAAACAATTCGCTTGCTTCTATTTTTTAAATGTTTTAAATGTAATTTTATGAATTTCTAGTTTCTACAATGTTGTATAGCTCTAAATGAGTAAAATCGTCGATGGGTCGTTACAAATGCAAGACACAAAACAAAACTTCAAAAGTCGAGAAGGCACAAAGGCAAGACTAAAAGCTCCTTGTGCCCCTAGCTATATCCTTGATTTGAATTTAACTCTCTGTTTCTTTTAATAAATTCTCTCACCTGAAACATAGACCTGACTTTGTCAATCGCCTCTGGACTCTCCACATCGTAGACGGTTGTACAACAAAGTCCACCAGCCATTAGGGTCCCCGTCTCGTTGGCAATATCTCGTGCCATTTTTAGAGCCGTTCTATTGAGTTTCTCCAAGACATCTTCCCGTCCAATGGCCCTGAGTTTCTCTCTGTGTCCATAATACTGTATAATAAGATGGCATACAGGATGAAATCACTTGTTTGTTTACAGGTTTTCAGTATTAATTAAAATACAAAATAAAAATATAGCTAAAGAAACGGTTAATGTAGAATGTTAAAACTGTACAGAAAATGTTCAAGTTAAGCCGATTCGGGTAACACTCATTATTACATTTCTGCAAACGAAAAGTAATTAAAGTACAAGTAATACTAAAGTATACATATTTGTTAACAGGATGTAATTCGCCTCTAACAGTGCATGTCCATAATAGGTTAATATCAAAGAAAAGACTTTCAAGATCACTTGAATAGCTCAATTATTATGATAAAATGAGTATCTTATGAAGATTTAGAAATTAAATTTTACGACACAAAGAGACACATTCAGCTTAGCAGATTTGGACTGGTGCCATCATACCATGAAAGCTTCCACCACATCAGTTCCAGCATGTATGAATTCCTTGTGTAGTCCCTGAACCATTTCCGGGTGTTCTAAGACAACTTCCGGTAAAAATCCTCCCGACTGCATGTAGCCCCTTCTCTCCATCTCCATCACATATCCTTCCGCTATTAGGACATGTCCGCCGTTCTTCAGCCGTTCTAACAAACCTTGTTATGAAAGACAAATTCTATGAGATTTAAATGACATGTTAAATAATCGCATGCTAAACCAACTAATGGATAGCGATATAATGCATGAATACAGACAGGCATGAACATCTCTTGAAGACTATTCATATGATTCCTTACTTCTCACTTTGTGGACGTGACTTCAAAGGCCAAGTATACGTAACTTTCGGCAAAACTTGAAGCGAAAATCAAGCCTAATAACTTTTTATATTTATAGATTTAGTTACGCTTAACGGATATCAGCAATATTTAAGATGAATTCTTACACGGTTACCGATACAACAGCAGATGAAACTCGGTATTTTCTAAACACGCGTCCATTCTGAACTGTCTCGTTACTTCGGATTGTTGTTGAAATGGGCCCCACCTGAATTATTTTCAATTCTTTGGATTTTTCTGTCAAGAGGTTCTTGTTAGTTACCGTTCAGATTTACTTCGTTTTGGGCTTATTTTTGCATGGTTATCAACTGGATTTTTTTTTCGAATTTTTCAGAATCACAAAAAATTTCCTTAAGTTACATATATTGGGCCTTTAACATGGATGTGACCTAGATTTACATGGCGGCTGTCGTCAATGTAGCAGAAGATGTTTACTCTTCCGAAATACCTTTACAAATGTTTCGATGTAAATATTTCCTTTGCTCATATTTTGCCCCGTATTTAATATATTTTTTGTTTAAATTATGGCTTTGTTGACACCTCCGTCATGTCCGAGTATTTTAAATAAGCGCTTGCAGAGAATATCGAAATATATTAAAAGTTTCAGATTATAACCATTGAATTTTGATTTGATTACTATGCATAGTTTTGCAGAATTTGGGTTTGTTTTGGTATCGACAATTAACCAGTTTTCTTACAAGTATTCTTATTTATTGCAATTGGCAAACAATTTTTCAAATTTTTATACATGTATTGATATAATATTGATATGCTTTTGAAGACTGTTGACGTTGTAATATTTATTATCTGTTTCATTCGATATTCAATAGAGTATTTTTACTCTCTATTTTCAGCTTTTGTCTTTTCATATAATAACTGTTCTGTGATGTACCATTGCTCGTTTCTTAAAAGAAAATAATAATTGTTTTAGCGCTTGGTTTTAGCCATTAATGTGATAACATTCTAAGTGGTATGCTAATGATGGCGAGATCCCACTTTCCCCGGCCCCCGTGTTAAACAAAAGCAAACATATGAGATATCTTTGATAGCAAACTTGCATTCACACGCAAGAAAGTAATGTTAACAACATTTTACTATTTGTTTTGTTGATAACAATACTCTGCAAACAATCTATGATTAAGAAAATTTAAATATTGTAATGTTGTGGGCCGATCAAAATATTCATCAGATCGCATCTGCATACAGTCTTATCCTGGTGCCATCCTCCATCAGGAATCGTGAGTGCATTTTGTAAACTACAGTATGAATATGATTTGATACATCCCCTGGTCAGTGATAAACAAGAAAAACGACACGGAGAACTGAAAAGACGATTAATTAAGAAAAACAAGAGAATTAGACCAAGTGTTCCAGAATGGCAATCGTCGTCATCGACTACACCAACTGATGTAAATCAAGGTTACATCAAAGTCAAAGTGCGATTCAAACATAACAACAACACATACATACAGGCATATGAAAAAGTGTACCTTCTACCTTCATATCATACAAGGATACAGACTATGATGGCGAACATAAACCATAAATCCTTAATCAACCTGTATCTCTCGAAGATGAAAGGCTGAATGACATAATCGTCCTTCTCCTTCTCCCTCCCTTACACGAACTGAGGCACAACAAGGGTCCTTATTCGTGAAACGTTCCTCGTACCTGAGCAAGGAATTTGTATTCAAACTGAATATCGTGTACCTCATTTCAATAATGTATTATAATTCAGATGTAAAACTTAACTTTAAGCACGAGACCGCACATTCATTTAAAACTTCAAAATTAATGATAAAATTAGTTATTGTTATCATTCATTCTTTAGCGGATCCAGTAATTAGGTATGAGCGCAAATTATAAACAAGAGGGTGCCAACGATTTCATGAAAACTGGTGAAGGTGTCCCTGCAAAAATGTTTCGATCAAGCCGAACGCAACATGGTATCACCCTTCCAATCTAGAGAAGTATCAGCTGCTATCTACAACTTAGTATACAAGTCATTGTACCCAAGTGACAGGAACTACGTTATTTCATTAGAAGATACAGGAATATATAAAAATTATATTGTTAATAATAATAATAATAATTCGAGGTTCTTATAAAACGATTTATCACAACCAATATATCGTCACAAAGCGGTTCACAAATTATCATTCGTGGTTATAGGGCCTTAGCAACCAGCCAATATCGTTCTCAACTCCCTTGGGAGAATACAAAAGGTGCTACTATTTTGGCGCTCACAGCTAGCATTCTACAGTTTCTAGCACTGTCCAATCATATATTTATTTACAGCTCAGTTAACTGGAACAAGCGGAATAAAGTATCTTGTTCAAGGATACAACAGAAGTGCCGTGACTTGGACTCGAACTCACAACCCTTCGATCACGAGCCCGGCGTCCTACCACTAGACCACCGTGCCTCATGATATGTCTAGGCTCCTCAGTGTGACATGATGTAAGCATGGTCAAAAGAATATTTAAGAATTTAGTATATAAGTCCACCGAAACATTATGTTGGAAACAGTTAAATGTGAAACAAGCGAAAGAAACCCTCAACCATAAAAAATACTTCAATGGGTAATTCTTACTTATGTTTAATTCTATGTAAACCGTGCAGAACCACAGTCGAACTATAAGGCTATGACTGACCAAGGAAAATGATTTCAACCAAAAGGCTGGCGCCGATCTATTGCCTAAAATATCATCATCTTGAGATACCGTTCATGTAATACAATAGTTTCTGATAACATACAGAATTCAATATTGGGTCACCGTTGAACATATTTTTGATGGCGAGGTGACCATTATTGTCAAGATTGTACAAATGGAGGAATTGAATGATTCTTCTGAAGGATAATTGAGAAACAAGATATTTTTGAACTCTTGTTTTTTTCACAAACAAAATATTATCGTCAAATCATCTTGAAGTGAAAGGAAATGTTACAGTAAGGATCGCATGACCTTTCTTTGAGACTATCTTTATAAAATCTAGATAGAAGACATTTAAAATGTATATATTTTTTGAGATCCTTCTCAATGTAGAGGGTAAGCTTTAGAAGTATGACACTCTATCAAGAAGGGGTTAAGGGTATGGTATTCAACAAAGGAGATATAAATTGTATTAAGAGATACAGTAATTCTTACCTTTTGATGTCATCCCGAATCTGTTTTGTTAACAGCGATCAGAGAAGGATGAAAGCGTGTCCTATAACAGCCTGCAACAGTTATATCACCTGGAACAGATACAGAAACATCGTCCAACTTCATCGTAAAAAAGATACCCACCTGTAATTTAAGCAGTTAATATCTGTCACTGCTGCATCCTTTTTTAATAGCATATCGCAGAGAAGGCATGTTTATACATATACTTATATGCACAAATAATATGTATGAAATATGGCGTAACACGCATGCTGCACATTTTAGATACAGTATGCCAAAAATAGAAATGAAATAAACTGCATCACACAGCTGTTGCGTTCTTCTAGGACTCGTCAGTGATGCTAGGGGCAAAAAGGTGGGAATTGAAATGTTATATGTTAATATAGTAACATTATATATTTGCTGATTTTTTCATGTATTATTATATATAATTATAATTATATTATATTTTTTATGTACTATATATACATTTTATTATTATTGCTGACAGTATTATGTAAATGATATCATTTATTGTATTCATCTGATTTATCTTCAAATACACCGCTATGTGTCTTACATTGCTTGTTTTATACAATTCTATTTAATTATTATTATAAGTTTTTTTTACAAATTTGTTTTTAAAAAGTGTACGTACCTTCTAGTTGACCTTGTCCTGTCAAGAGGCGCTACTCGCAGCTCGTGTTCCTGACGTGGCACCGCCTATCACCTTAACATCGGGTCGTGTCACTGGGTGAAACTGTCTCAAATAAGAGATAATACGGTCGCTCTCTAAGATGAACGTATAAATCGGTACCTATCACTGTATTACCACGACGAGCACAGGAACTGTTAAGTTTACATCACCATCTTGAAAATATAAGAATTGAATTGATATCATACATGCAACTTAATGGTGTTTGTTTTTATTATTTATTTATTTATTTATTTATTTATTTTAAATAATAGGAAAATAAACGTATTATATTTTCCAATCAAATCTTTCCTGTATATATTTTTTTTCATGTTTCATCATGCAAATAATAAAGTGTCAGCAAAACTGTAACTGTAAAAGTGGAATTGTTCGTAGTGTGGAACTTTTTGCTTATTTCTCGTGCATTATCATATCAAGTTTGCCAGATGTTGCAGACAGTGGGTTAAATACAAAACAAAATTATGAAAAGTTGCATAACAAGTTTCTGAGCGTTAATGAAAAAACGAAATACTAAATAAACGAAAATTATTAGTTTTACCAGGAAGGTCATATGGCAATCATTTTCTTCGGGTAAGGAAGTATGATTTATACACAACCAATGAATGTTTTGATGTGATGTTTCGATGACTAGTACGATATGTACCCGGTCACCTTCATCAGACTAATGACCAGCAAAGCGTATGCACACATAGATGTAAATTGTGTACGAGTTGGTAATGACAGATCGATCATTTCGTTTACGCTGTTAGGCGTATGCACACTAGTAAAGTTATTGTACCGAAAATACTGGATTCACCTACGATTGATTAAGACTTGTTCATAGATGTGCGAGTCTGTGAGTCCCTTCATCTTGATTTAGAACCGGTATACATAATTCATTTTTAGATTTCCATAATTCGAATTGATGATATCGTATAATAATTTTGGATATCTTAAATTAATTTTGGATATCATAAATTATTTTTAGTAACTAACATTCGAATTATGGATATCCAAAATACATGGAATTTGTATATCAATAATTCGAATTTTGAATATCTTTAAATGCTTTGAATTTAGGATATCCAAAATTCTATTTTTGGATAACCATAATTCGAATTTTGGACATCCAGTTTTGTTAATAAATAGAAAACGTGATACAAATATTTCAAACGATTCCTCTCAGTAACTAAATGACCAAGGGTACTAATGTTCTGCTGGCATCATGCTGGGATATAGGGATACCAAATTTGTTCATTTACCCAGGACACAGGAGAGTATCTATATTCACATTCTTGAAAGTATCAAAATAATGTTAAATTTGTTTTGTTACACGTTTATCTCTTTTTTACAAGTAAACGAGCAAATTCAGAGAATTGTTGCCCGGAACCTCTGTCTACTAATCTTACGCTGAAACGATCGAGCCACAGCGACCTTTCAACCGAGCGGTATATTACAGATAGTATAAATTTACCAGGCTTACATTATATTACATATAATTATTATAAAACCTGTATGTCCCTGCCCCTCTGGTGCCCCAACCAACATGTGTCCTTTCATTTTCCATGTAACAGATTGACTGTGTAATAACTGTCATCAAGTCTCTCAATAATTGTGTTATCAATTTTAATATTGGATACAATGACACAATACAATGGATTTCTAAAACATCGAAGTCTAGTTCTGTAAGCGTTATATTATTACCGTATATATACCACAGGGACCTGAGAATTTGTTACAGCTAGTTTTAGACCTAAAATAGGGTGTTTAGAGTAATTTTAAAGGCCCAATATACGTAACTTCAGGAAATTTTTCGTTATTCGGAAAAATTCTGAAAAAAAATCCATTTAATAAACATGCAAAAATAAGCCTAAAACGAAGTAAACCTGAGCGGTAACTAACAAGAAACTCTTGACAGAAAAATCCAAAGAATTGAAAATAATTCAAGTGGGGCACACTTTAACAACAAGTCGAAGTTAGAAGATCGGGTGTATTTCTTTCCTTTTGTGCTTCAGTATCTTTTTGGTGAACACCAAATCGTCTTCCCGCCTCTCCAATATATATATGATCCGTCGCAGTTTTGGCATCCGATCTTGTATACCCATTCGGCGACATTTTTTTCGGTATATTTCGGAGTGTTTTGTTTGGCTTCATCGCTGTTGCTATGCCATGACTGCGATATATCCTCTTTTCGTGGTCGATCACCGACGCCATTTTTGGACTTATTTCTGTGCCGGATTATTTCTAATTCAATCGATTTTCTGTGGTATCATTAGAGTCGAATGATATGGAAATGTACCAGAAAAATATTTACAAAACAATTCAAACAGTTGTATCTGCAATAAATACTGCGTATATTTTCAACAACAAAAATCAACTTAGCACATCATGAAGTCTACTTATGTTAGGCCGACGTTTAAAAAAAACCCATAAAACCAACAAGCAGTTACGATTAATCCTAGTATACTTCTCCAATTTGCGGTGACCGAGGGCACCTCTGGATTGCAAGTTCGAAACCCAGTGGGGACAGTTGCCATGTACTGACCGTAGGTCGGTGGTTTTTTCCCCGGGTACTCCGGCTTTCCTCCACCTCCAAAAACCTGGCACGTCCTTAAATGACCCTGGCTGTTAACAGTACGTAAAACAAAATAAACCAAACCAAACTCCAAATCAGACCATATATCAATATAGTGTAACATGCAGAGAAATATGTTGCAGTAATAGTATGGCAATGTTTCTTTAATATGTTAGGGTGCAACAATATAGATAATGTGTTATGGAGCGGATTTGGGGACAGGAAGCGCAGACCAGTTGATACAAACCGTTGGGGAAACGCCTATAATGTACTTAACGATGGCAGGAAGTCATGAACAGGATCGAGTATCGATTGGTTGAGTAACCAACTTTAAGCGTTTTAAGTCATGCATTTGTTCCATCTGATTAAAATGCACATCATCACTATATACACTACGTATCGTTGTGACGTGGAGTATAGTGGGCATCTGTATTTTAAGCAGATTGGCATTAATCTAAATATCAATTACTGTTGGATAAAATATAAATACATTGTGGAGAACCTTACCTGCCAAACGAATAATATACTTGGTGATTGACGTCCAATGGCTTCGTAACCCTGGCTAACACTGTCGCATATATATACCACTCTCCTGACACACATCGCTCTATATACAGACAATTAGTGAAAACATATATATTTAAGCATTAAACTGCATTCTGCATTCTGTTTTGAGTTATAGGCGATATGAACGCCCACTGCATTACAGGAAAATAGCACGAACCGCGCTAGCGGTTCTTAGCGCGTCCTCGTTTTCGAGAGACGGAAACGTTTCAAGTGATTTCTCCTGGAACGACAACTTGGAAATATAGTCCGTGGAAAACAGCTACCATACAAGGATTTTATTATGAAATGTTGAAACCATTTTTGTTTCTTTTGCATTTTTTCTATTTAAGGGTGCTTTAAAAGAAAATTTGAAATAATTATCGTCTTTATAAAGGACATCGCGTATTTATGACGTCATACTGCGGAGGCATGTCCTCTAAATTTTAAAAATGAGTAATGTGACGTGGTCCGCTATGGAAAAGTTGTCAGTGTCGTTTTTTTTTTACTTGTGATACGGCTCATATATATAATAATACGATGCATAAGAACCCGATGGTCGACTTCACACTGATGGTAGGGATACGAATCGTCTTTCTACAAAATGTATGTGTGTCAGATTGGCAATAATGCTGACACTATTTCGGACGTAGGCCTCCTGCACAATCCGAGTTTCAGGGAGGGGTGATATGCATTGTTTTCAACCTTCATCTCGCGTTCGTATTCAGACTCGTTTCGAGTTATAGTCCTATGTACAGTATACCGAAACGGATGTTGCTTGGTTTATATATAGTGACACTGCATCACAAATATAAATATATGCTTATACATGATGTGAAATATATTACTTCTATTCATACTTGTTAATACACCGACTTTATCAGATCATGTTGTGTTTGGGTTGAGTTTATTTATATACAGGAGAATTAGAGAGTGAGAAAAGGGGTAATTTTACGCAAGAGAGGTTTCAGTTGAGACCGTGTCTGGCGGAACACAATTCTTGGAGAATATAAGGTTGGGTGTGATAGGAGAAAGAGTGAGTGTGTCTTGTTTGTTGCAACTGTTCTGTGAGGAATTTTGCTGTTGTGGTGAATTTAAAAGTGGTTTACATATATACATAGATCTATATTTCTTCCACAATACCATGTAATATTCCATTCTCAGGCCATCATATAAACGTGCTGACTGTTGGATAAATATATGTTATATGTACCACTATTGGTATAACCCTCCGGGCTTTTGATTGGTTAAGAGTTGAACTTTGACCAGAAACCACGTGTGGTTCAATGCGGATTGTTAACGTCGTCATCGATTGTTGACGTCGTCACAACTTGGCAGGAAGATGGGTTTTCGCACAAATAGTCGGCGGTTCACTCCAGAAAACAACACTGCCACTGCCGACTTAATATTATTGTCTGTCGTAGAAATAGAGGTTACACAGCGAATGTTTGTTGGATATGTGATTTATTCCACTTGGAATGAGTTATTTTTTAAAGTAACAAAAGACACAAGCTTTAGCTCGTGTCTTTGTAACTTAAAAAAAATAACTCGAGCGAAATGAATTCCACATCCAACAACCACTCGTTGTGTAACCACTATATGTATCGTGGTTAAGCGGGCATCCGTACACAAGTTGTAGGGGGCTGGGCCAGTGGAGGTCGTCACGCATGTTATCAACAATAGTGTGTGGATATGTTATGATTTTTGTTGATGTCACCTTTTAGTAGAGGCCCCACAAGGTACAAATATAAAGTTAGATACAACTATTTAGAGATTTGTATTTTTGTTCATTTATGGTTTTGATTATAACATACGGTCTTGTTAGCTTAAAGCCTCTGTCACACTTGACCGGATTGGGCATCAGGATGTTGTATATATATATCCAGTGATGTTCGTCAATCATGATTTGTTTTATGTCAGTTTTATGTTCGGAACATTCGTTTCATGTCAAGTGATTTGCGGTGCGTTCGCCTGCATCCGTTAGAAAGTTTCGTCATGGACATCGACGAACAAGAATCGTTTGCTGTTCTGTGCATGACCGTTTTCGCTACGCATTAACCGGACGTAAACCAAATCTGATTCACAAACACTTTTTGTCAGCATCACCTCGAATAGTCAGGGTAGAGTTTCGGTTTCTTGTGTAACAGCATGTATATCAGCACCAATAAACTCTTATTCTGTGTATTTTTATCTAACAAGCACATTCTTCTCGCTATTTTTTAATGTTCTTCCTCGAGACATTGTGGAGATCGAGACAGTCAGCAGTGCAACTTTTCAAGAACTGTGGACGGTGAAAAGGGGCATATACCTTGTTGTTTCCAGCACGCGCGCGTTCATGTCCGTATGGTGTTCAGTTTGTCCAGATTGCATCCTGTAAGCGTCCTACTTGTTGTTTGTTGTTCGACACTCATTCGGAGTCATTAAGCTGGTTAAAATTTCGTGTCAATGCAAGAAAACCAGGCCCCGCACGATAGTCAGGACATGTTATTGTGGTTTTACAACACTACTGTATATAATTTGTCATTTTTCGTTGCACAAACCCTTTTAACTGTAACTGTAGCTGTACTTTACATATTTGTTATCGGTACGCTCCAACCAATCATGTTCGGTGCAAGTACGTCAGCAGTATGTTTCTTTTCCGGACTGACAACTTTGCCGCCGAATAAAACCGGATAACAAAAACACCTATACGTGTATGTTCAGAACGCCAATCCGGTCAAGTTGACAGGGACTTGTTAATACAATTATGTGAAAAATAGTCATCCTCGATATGCCGGGATTACGTTCACCTATGGTCCCTTCACCCCTGGCAGATATCGTGGCAAAACTGGTGGTTCTGTTCATCTGTTCATCTGTTTGTCGGTCTATTTTAAGCTATATATTAGCTTCTTGACCACCGTGATTTCATTTCCTTGTTATTTCTCACTTTTATCCCACTTGATAGGATATGAAATCCATGCACACTCTGTGTGCCTCGAAGTCGGTCCTTATATATATTTATGTATGTACAATCTTAATAAAAACAATTTCTGTGTCACACTACATAATATGTTTGATTTCATGATCAGGATTTCAATCATGGGCAGTGTAGCAGTTTGGATCGAACTTGATTTTAATGTCTTTCCAGTATCGGTTTAGACGAGATTTAAACATGTTGAGAGTATCCGAATTTACTACTTCATCTGGTAAACTGTTCCAATCGCCAACTACTCTAATTATTCGTCTTCGAATGTTGTTTTTGCAGTTTTTTGTTATGGCCCCTTGTTCTGTTCACATTTGACAATTTGATCATTTTTTGGCTTTTTTGGCTTAGCTGGTCAATGCCGTTCAATATTTTAAACATTTGTATGACGTCTCTCCTTTTTCTTCTGTATTCCAATGATGGCAGTCCCAAAATCAAAAGCCTTTCTTTGTATGTTTTCTCCGTGAGCCCGTATACCAGTTTAGTTTTGTTGCCCTACGTTGTACCCCTTCTATAGCCTGTATGTCCTTTGTGAGTAGTGGATTCCATACCGTAACTGCATACTCAAGATGAGGTCTTATTAGGGCTTTGTATAAGGGCAGGAACATTTGCTTGTTTAAGGTGGTGAAAGTCCTTCTTATAAGCCCGGCCATCCTGTTTGCTTTTTTGACACATTCTGCCACATGAATACTGGCAAAAGTCTCCAGTTTATCCAGCCTTTGTTCAACAGTGCTTAGCCTCTGGTCTGTTGTTGTTGCTAGGTTACTGAGACTTTTCTCCATACTGGACAATGTGGGGAGTTTCACCTTGCAATGAAGACACACAAACATTAAGTTATCTTGGTTGCCTTCCATCATCAATTTATACAACTGTGGAGTGAATTTTGTGCAGGTTAAACAGTACCAGAGTTCACAAATATCACACTGGAGTGCTTTGTCCTGTTCAGCAATTGTCTTGTCACATTTAGGACAGTTTACAGTCTCCTCGCTACATTTCCGCAATCTTTTTAAGGATTGTTTTCCTAATGATTGATTTGCTGCTGCCATGGTGATTTGATGCCAGGTTATCTTGATCAGTGCTCACAGCTTTAACAATGTTAGTAACTCAGATTACTGGGACTTTAGTCTTAGCACCATTAAACCGTTGGCAAAATACCTTGCCGAAATGTTTTATTTGACAACTAATGCAACACACACTTTTGGACTGTTTGGCTATTTCCTTGCCGAAATTTTCATGTTCCTTATTTCATTTCCGACTTTGTGTCAGCAGATGTCATGGGATTTAGCTCTGGCAAACACTTTGCCGAAATATATATACACATTTCTTATAATTAGGACTCAGATGTTAGAAAGTTACGTGTGTCAAGATCAAGAAGGCTCACAGTGGAATCTGGCAAAGAAGCCTTGCCGAAATACCAATAATAATGTTTGGCAAAGTTACCGAAACTATATGATCCATAAAACCTTGGCAAAGTACCTTGCCGACTGGTGTGGAACATTCAGAAAGAGCTATTGTTCTAGACAAGAGTGTTGCTTATGGTTGCTATGTAACTGAGATACTTGGCAAAGTACCTTGCTGAAAATATCTTTATCAAGATCGTGCTGGCAAAACACCTTGCCGAACATAAAACATATGAGCAACAGTTGTACAACACTAAAAATATTTGCTATACTTACAGTACCTGATTGACTGCTACGGCTGCCAGAATGGTGGTTTTCATCGATATCAAACTCATGACACAATTGTAGTTTTTTATAAGTTGACACAACAGGTTGATTGGATATCTTTTATGATAATACGTGTCCATTTGTCACAGATTTTGTCGCCTCGGTGTATACCATCGCGATATAATTTCAAGTTCACAGAAACTCTATTCCGTTTACACCTTTTCCCTCCTCGCTCACGTAGAATACAATTGTTTAGCTTCAATGTATAATTTCCATGAGTACTATTTAGGCGATGATCATTCAATGCTACAACCTGTCTATGAAGTTCATGTTCCTCAGCTGGGCTAGTTACCGGACTAGGGTTTTCTTTGTTGGAACTTGTATTTGCATTAAATTTATTGTATTCTGCACAGGCACTTGTGGTCAGGAGAACAACCATAGCTGGTTACGCCACCTTGTGGACGAGGCAAGAAGACTAGTTCGATCCTTCGATACATCAAATGAATCTCGCGGTCACATACAGAGTGTAGCTGTAAACATTGTCAGGCTTTGAAATCGGGTGTCTCTCCTTTGAAATCTTTAAAGACTTGTGTATTGGCCAAGCGATTTGTCATTTTTTTAACTGAGACCAACCTTTCTGCTGTTCTGTGCCTTCATTTTTGCCATGATACATGTAGAGAGCATAGGTGAGCGTAACCCATGAATATCGAGAATGATAAATAGTATGTCTAAACGTATGCTCAAACTCAGATCCTGTACTCAGCTCATCTTTCTTGTTAATCGCTTAACTCGTGGTAAACGATAAAAATGTTATGTAAACATTTGAAATAGAAATTCGCTTGAAGTTTCTCCATAATTCTTCCAAATCCTAGACTCATTAAAAGCAAATAGAGCAGGGGCTCACAGAGATATACACCCCCATCCCCACAAAGTGGTCAAATATGACCTTTGACCTTTAACCTTGACCGATGACCATCAATTAGGTGTAGAAATTATTGTGTGATGCTGCGGTGTGAATATGAACGAAATCTGCCAGGCGGTTCATGAGATATCTTGTACAAAACCTTTTTCTTCCTAAAGTGGTCAATGGTGACCTTTGACCTTAATCTCGACGGATGACCACCAAAATCTAATCAGGTGTAGAACTTTATCGTGTCATGATATTTTTGCCATCATCAATGGGTTCAAAGTGTTGTGTTTCGCATGGACGTGAAGTCTGAAGCCGTGTTAGGATATAGTGTGTTACTACTATCAGCACGTGTCATGCTGATAGCGTTGTTGCCTTGCCAATATATAATTACTAAACCAAATTGTAGTATATCACACTGTATACAATTTGCATTACATGGCGTTATTTCTGACGCCATGTTGGACTACATGTTTGTAATACCAAAGCTTTGCAGTCCTCCTCAGATAAAATGTAAAATGGCTTTGAAACAATCGCTTAGATGACACTGATTTAAATCAGGCTCTTCCAGTAAAGAAACACACACGGAAAAAGAGAGAACATTTATCGATTATATCACAAAGAAATAGACACAGGCATATTTTTAAATTATCCGTTATGTGAAGTATAAGCATTGAACTGTAACCAGATGTAGTATACAATCGAAAAGAATACAATTTGGGTGACAGATTTATAGAATGTCGCCAGTTAATCGACTGCATACTACATATGGTACATATGTAACTGTTCAAAGTCATCCATTTAAACCAACTTGGTAGCCCTTCATACCAGCATGCTACATTGTACCAACCAAACATCAGCTAAAACTCTGGACCTTTTAATTACTGAGGATTTGTCTGAAAGATTTTAAAGACATTTGACCCCTGTGACATTGAAATTAAGTCAAGGTCATTCATTTGAACAACTTGGTAGTCCTTAATCCGAGCATGCTATGGGCTAAATATCAGTAACCCAGGCTTTCGGCTACTGAGAAGAAGTTGCTTGACGATTTTGAACACATTTGACCCCTGTTATCTTGATTGAAGGCCAAGGACATTGATTTAAACAAACTTGGTACGTAGCCTTGCATCACAGCATACTACAGGCCAAATATCAGTACCCAAGGCCTTTCGGTTATTGTGAAGAATCTCCTTGAGGATTTTCAACTGACCCCTTTGACCTTGAAAGAGGTGTAAGATAATAACCTTGCAGCCCTACATCCCAGAATATGCTGCTAGCCAAACATCCTTATCCCAGGCTTTTCGGGTTATTGACAAGAAAATTTTAAAACTTTTGATCCATGTGACCTTGAATATAGGTCAAGGTAATTGATATTAAGAAACTTTGTAACAGTACTCAATCCAAGGTACCTACTGGCCAAAAATCATTACCCTGGACCTTAAATTTCGGTTACTGAGGAATATATTTTAAATGTTTTCACATATTGTATCCGTGTGACATTGAAAGTAGGTCAAGGTCATTCATTTAAGTACACTTGGTAGCCGTACATCTAAGCATTTGTATGAGAAAATTTTGTAGCACTCCATCCCAGGTACCTATATATAGCCAAAATAGCATTATCCTGGGCCTTTCGGTTATAGAGAAGAATATTAAATTGTTAAAGGTTTTTACATGTATATGACCCATGCGACCTTGAAAGTGTACATGTAAGCCAAAGCCATTCATACATGTATGGGGAAAACGGAGGGTTCTGACTGTATGATCCACTTAAATATTGGGACCACTAGCTAGCCGTTAGCCGTCCCAATATTTAAGCGGGTCATAGAATCAGAACCCTTAGGACTAGCCAAATAGGCCTATCAGCACCAAAAAGGCCTTTAGGTTATTATCTTCCTGGACAGAATTAACTTCGTTAGTTCTGTGAAGTAATAGTTGGGATTTCTTCGGTTAATCATTTAAAGCATTGCTAGCTTAAAATCAGGCACCCACAGTAAATCGTGATGAATCCGTGATCCGTTTATTTTTTTAACTTCCGTTAACCTACTTTCGATTTGCCTAGAGCTCGCGCCAAACCGGAAGGTGTAGGCCTACCTGTGGAACACGCAAGTTTCCAATTTGTTTCATGTATTTATTCCATAGCACATTGAAGGTAACTTGACGTTTGAAATATAAAAACGTAATGCATTATAAGACTGACAACCATAAATCAGACCATAAAGACAGATGACAGTGATATGGCTATGGCTACATGTATGGTGGGACCACAGGTACAGTATGTATGATATACACTGTAGCCTCGTCTATCTAACAGTAACACCTATCTAGACGAGGCTAGTACCTGTGGTGATGATACTAATACCCTCACGCTTCAACATTAAAAATACAAAGTGAAAAGGGAAATGCGGAGTGGATATTCTTGTAAAGAATCCAAATAGAACTGCATCTTAGACGAGTTTGAATTTTAGGGTTGTAATGTACATGTAGTCTATTAATGAATCATTGCATCTTATAAACATGTAACTTGAAAAACCGGTAGGGGACATGTGCAGTGTACCCTCGTTATACCGCCACCTTTCGTCCACAGCAATTATGGCGGTATAACGAGGGTGGCGATAGTATCGCATTATGAAAATTATTACCAAGAATTAAATTGCATTATATATTGCATTTCGATCATTTTATTAAAAGCAAGCTTAGTATTATATTGTCATATTATTCTACATTGGCACAAATTTATATCTGATGATAGTTAAAGATCTGCTTTTGCCACATGCCATTCCAAATGGAACACTAAAGATTTCCTTGATCTCCAAAAACAGAACAATATGGCGTTACCGTCGAGGGAAATGTATAGCGATTTGGGACGTTTGTTTTTTAAAGGGTGTGGCAGATGGCAGTATGCGAGGGTGGCAAACTCAACGAGGGAATTATATAGAAGGGAAATCCGTTCTAGAGGTTTAGTTGGCGGTACTGCGAGGGTGGCGGTAGATTTGGGTGGCGATAGGTCGAGGGTACACTGTATTCAGCAATACTCAGTATGCTTGTTTCACTTGTGTCAGCCAATTAAAAAGAGCCTAGAGTTTAATCAACGTGTGGTAAATTGGTTTTGTTAATTCATACAACAGTTGTAATGATTGATTGATGTCTTGGTTATTAATTATAATTTGCACCTACCTATTATATTATTGTGTAGCCCGAGATACTCTGGCCCTACACCATTTTGACAGTTATATGTCTACACCAGACATATAACTGTCAAAATGGTGTAGGGCCAGAGTATCTCGGGCTAATTATTGTGGTACAAAACAGCTTTTCCTCATGCACCCATTTGCCATATCCTACAACACCCTCTACCACCCAAAAGATTCAATGATCAATATTGATTCCCATTTATCACATAACTGACCAGTTCAGTCATGCTATACGGCCATATCATAAATATGGTATTACACGGGTGTAATAATATTAGTTACATAGTTTCGGCTTTGCCTCACCTGATACAAGTTTTTTTTAGACCCGATATTTTTCCTTATCAGGTCACTAACAAACTGTGTAGAGAATTTATCCTGCTGAAGGCTTATACCCCTGCAATTAATTAGGGAAAAACATTAGCAGGACCTATATTTTATATGTATATATATGTATGATATGATAAAGACTGTTTTTTTTTCTTTCATTAAGGCTCTATGTTCAAAGCAAACAACGTCCACATTTTGTAAGATGTCTTCTTCTCTCAGCAATGTGTTGATATACAGAGGAGAAGGAGCCAAAGAGGAGAATGTTGAACAACTGCTAAAAGAGATACCTAGATATATATCGCCAGATAAATACAACGTCAGGACTATTTCACCCGAAGAAACGAAACAAGGTAGAGTTTTAGAAATAATTTCTGTTCAACAGAATGAGAAATCATTATGCAACATCCCCTTGCAACTAGTATAACTCTAACAATGACCTCCATCCCACCACAGGGACATGTATGGACTTATGATAAAAATTAGTGATAAATAACTATATATATTGACAATTTCCTGACGTAATTGTACCGTGCTTAATATTTGTAATATTGTACAATTCGTATCCATGTATGTATATATATGCATTGCGATCCAGGTGTTCACATCACTATAATAGACTATAATTGTATTCCTTCGTCATTTGTGTTTCCATGTTACTTGTATATATTGACAATATATATATTAAGCACGGGTACAATTACAACAGGAAATTCACATTTTAACCTTCGGATCAACAACACTAAGTGTATATGATACATTGTGTTTAATATATTTTAAGAAATACGGAAACACAAATGACGAAGGAAGACAATTTTTTGGCTCGTGCCCTATCCGGGCCTCGAACTCACGATCTCCGGCACCAAATCGCCTAGCCAGAAATACCTGCGGCCGTTACCACTGCGCCAACTCGACATCCCCAAAAAAGGATGTTTTGAAGTCGCAGTGATAGACGGTCCGGTATTCTGACATGATCATAGTGGAAATCGTCTATTATAGTGATGTGAACACCTGGATCGCAATGCATATACATACATGGATACGAATTGTACAAGATAACATATATTAAGCACGGGTACAATTACGACAGGAAATTCACATTTTAACCTTCAGATCAACAACACTAAGTGTATATGATACATTGTGTTTAATATATTATAAGAAACACGGAAACACAAATGACGAATATATTTGACAATATATATAGGTATTTATCACTAATATTTATCATAAGCTTATATATGTCCCTGTGATCCCATGAAAGACAGGATGTATTATGTAACCAGGTGGGCACACTCTCAGTCCGTCACACTATATAAAAAATAAGACATTTTAAACAATTTGTAAAATTCCTTGAATTAAAATTCCTACCCAGTGACAGTCAGTGTACATGATTGTAACCGGTCAGTATAATTGTACATAGATCTTTGAGCAGTGAATACTGTAAGGAATGCTCTTCTCAGACAAATAAAGCATGGAATCTAAATTTATATTTTTGTAGTTTGTTTGGCAAGCGTATATGTATATATGTTAATATGGACAGTCCCAGTACATCTAGGCGTAAGAATTAAAAGTTACAGTTTACAGTTTGCACGGTCAATTACCATGAAAGCTCAGACAAGTTTGATATGTTGCAGATTTATGGCATGATTTTCACATCATTTAAGATTTGATTATAACGTTTTAACAGGAAAATATTCTAGGCAATAAATTGTATGGAAGTATGTAGTTTAATCGAACATAACACAAGATACACTGTTAATCAATATCATCCTAGCTGGTAAAACCCACCTTGGTCACAGGTGCTTATCATCAATATGAGTCATCAAACTACACTAAAATAAATAACAATACACGCCAGGTCTAGTAGGATGCGGTCTACCAACCCTTTCATCATCATAATTATAGGATCACCAATGCCAGTTTGCTTTGCAGTCACAACTTTTTCAAACATTTCATCAACATTTCCAATAACATTTACTCAAACTATAGTTATCAGCGCTAATTAAATTCATGTCAATTTGTTGTGCTGGATGATGACCTGAACAGCACTTTCAACCGATTTCTTAGTATATTTAAGCTGTTCATGTTATTTTAATTCATTACAACATTTCTAAAATGTCTGTTTTGATCTAGTGGCATTGTACAGGACCTTGCCAAAAGTTGGTCAACTTTTTATATTTTGCTGTATATTTTAGCCCACCATTATCAGATGGAGGGCTATTCAAATCACCATGCATCCGTGATCAGTCTTCCGTGGTCCTTCCTTAAATATTTTTTGTTACTGTTCTATCTTGAGAAGTACTGCATGGATCTTTCTCAAATTTGATATGCAGGTTCCCCTTGGACCATAGTTGTGATTTTGGGACTGATCGGAAAAACAAAATGACTGTCACAGGTGGAAATCTTGGATTTTGACAATGAAAATTAGTTACCATTGTATCTTTAGAAGTACTGGATAGATCTTTCTCAAATTTCATATGTGGGTTCCCCTTGGTCACTAGTTGAGCTGTATTGATTTTGGGACTGATCGGAAAAACAAAATGGCTGACAGACGGCCATCTTTGATTTTGACAATGAAAATTTGTTACCATTGAATCTTGAGAAGTACGGGATGGATCTTTCCCAAATTTTATATGCTGGTTCCTCTTGGTGCCTTATTGTGCTGTATTGACAGGCAGTCATCTTGGATTTTGATGATAACATTTTGTTAACATTATATCTTGAGAAGTAGTCACTGGATGGATCTTTCCCAAATTCCATATGCTGGTTCCTCTATTGTGCTGTATTGACAGGCAGTCATCTTGGATTTTGATGATAACATTTTGTTTACATTATATCTTGAGAAGTAGTCACTGGATGGATCTTTCCCAAATTCCATATGAAGGTTCCTCTTGTTAAGAAATTCAAGTTGGATTTAGAATTATAACTGATCGGAAAAACAAAACTCCTGACAAGAGAACTTCTTTCAGCTATTGTTAATTTTCAAGAGAAATTCATAGAACTAAGATGGATTAAATACATAAATGAAAGCTAAAATAAGAAGAAAAAAGATCCATCTTTCTAAGAACGAATGGAAAATCATCAATAGTGGGCGCCAAGATCCCACTAGGATCTCTTGTTTTGTATTTACAACTTTCAAAAACCAATTTTCCTGGCCTTGTGTATGGATTGATTTTGACAATATTTGGTCATTTTGTAAATAAAATATCCAGTGTCTTGTCATTATATTCAATTAATTTTCCGCTGGAGAAATATAAAATATCTATATTTCCATATGACACCATACAAAATGAAAAACAGTGAAAATATTATGAGATGAAACAGGAAACAATTCTTTATAGAGGTATACAAATTGAATTTCATTAAAAATGACCCATAAACAAAGCCAGGAAAATTCATTAAAAAATGTTGGAAATACAAAGATAAAAAACTTGACTTACTTTTGGCATACAGTTTTGTGGGTTTTTTTAACGTTTCAGGAGAATGGATGTCCTCAACAGCCCTGTACGTAATAGGAGGGGGATATGACCTGGGTTTTATCAGAGCTCTAGGGGACGAGGGCACAATAAAGATCCGCGACTATGTACGGACAGGTGGCAGGTACCTCGGTATATGTGCTGGAGCCTACTTCGCATGTGATAGTATAGAATTTGACAAAGATGGACCTCAGCAAGTTTGTGGAGAAAGAATCCTGAAATTTTTCCCAGGTAAAGTACTACACATGATAGAGATGGGTACAAAGCTTGTTATTGTTGGCAGGCCCCGGTTTCATCAACGTTCCTTAACTTAAGGAAATTCCTTAACTTAAAAAACTGCATAAGAAAGCATTACAGAATTTAAGGGGAAAATCCTTAGCTAAGGAACTTTCTTTAAATTCTGTTATGCTTTCCTATTGAGATTTTTAAGTTAAGGAATTTCCTTAAGTTAAGGAACGTTGATGAAACCAGGGCCCTGGAGGACACAAGTGTTTTGATGACATTGTCATTATATCCTTCCGTATCTTAGCAATATCTGCTGTAAATATCCAATGGAAAGATTTCCATTGTCAATGATCTGTAGGCATGTAAGATGATAAGTCCAGTTTAGCATTGTTGAGGTATTTGTTATTAAGCTGTCAACATTTAGACGATTACATTGAATACTACCATGCTATGCAATGTCTTATATTTAACTCACTGAGTTTGTAGGACCAAGGTAAACACTAGAACTATATATATATATGCACTGAATATCAATCATATTTGGTTTGAATCATGCATGGGTGGTAGGGATTCAAAAATGTACAAATGGACGGGATCAGGACCCCCACGACTAGGTGCTGAAGAGTGGTGCCAAAAAGGTTTATTTGGCTATATTGGTTAAAGCAATGTCTTCTTTAGAACTGAGCAATATAAATATTAATCATATTTGACTGGTAGCTTATCCCTTGGTGGTGAGCATTCCAAATTGTACAAATTGTGGGGCTGACACCCAAGGGGGCTGTGGGATGTGGCCAAAAATGATCATTTGCCTATTGCTGCTCCCTGAGCAAGCAATGGATATTAACCATATTTGTTGTTAGATGCTTCCTGATGAGAATTGAAAATTGAATGATTGAATGGGCCGAGGGTGGGACACTTGGGTTTAGCGATCCCACCCTAAGAGGCTTACTTCCATGAGTCATAACCTTCAAAATGGTTGAGCCGAACCCTAAAACTAAATGTATAATTGCTAGGCATAAAGAGACAATTATTGGTGTGGTTTGGTTTGTTTTTGTTTTACGTCCTATTAACAGCCAGGTTCATTTAAGGATGTGCCAAGTTTTGAAGAGACCAACATGATCAAGACATCATGATAGTAGAACAGACTCCAAGGTTTTATGTCCAACTCTAACAGTTTTTACCCTAGAGTTTCCCTCCTAAAATCTATTTGTACATGGGCATCAAAATGACAAATGCTGGGATCTGGCCACAGTTCTTTGGACCTAGCTTCTGAGCCACAACTGGAAACAGTTCATAGACCCGTCTCATAACCATGCATGCATACAATTGTTGAGCACGGAAATCTATTGTGATGCGGATTTTTTTTACCTCATTTACAATATCAAGACAGAAAGGTTGTACATGTATATAATTATGTATTGTAGGTGTGTGTGTTGGCCCTGTCCATGGCCCCTATAACTACGTTGTACATATGTATATATGTATTGTAGGTGTGTGTGTTGGCCCTGTCCATGGCCCCTATAACTACATTGTACATGTATATATATATTTATTGTAGGTGTGTGTGTTGGTCCTGTCCATGGCCCCTATAACTACGAACACAAGGTCAGTGCCAGAGCGGTGCCAGTCAGGTTCACAGACCCATATTGGAGCCCCAAACAGAGTGTCTCATTGAAAGGCTACTTCAATGGGGGCGGAATGTTTTTGCCACAGGAATTGTTCAACAAATGTACAATTACCAGAGACGCGGAGAGCTACGACCAAGAACTTAGTGATGATGAGGATGACAGAATCCGTCAAGAAATCAGGGACAGGCATGTGTTGGGTGTGAATACTGAAACAGGAATTAAACAAGATAAAATCTTAGATAATCAACAAACTGGAACTATTAAGGACATTCTTGGTCACTTTTCTGGGGTGAAAGGTCAGCCGTTAGCAGCCATAACATGTAAGGTTGGGGAGGGATTGGCGGTATTATCAGCCGTACACCTAGAGATGGACAGTCCGAGTCTGAACCAGGACGACAAGTTCTTACGGCCGATCATCACACAACTGTCCCCCTATGACGGGGAACGGGAGCGGTGCTTCGGTTCTCTGTTACATCATGCTGGGCTGGCCATTCTGACATCTTAATTAATTAATATCAATTTCAACAGTTGAGTTTTAGGAAGTGATTTAGTTTCTGTAATACAGTGGACCCTCGATAATCCAAACACCTCGTTCCAAGCCCAAACCGTCCGGAAATACGAGTTTTCCAGATTGCCGAGTTTTGGACTGTTGAGAACAAATAATGTTACGGAAATCCTTTCTGTGCATTTCCGTCCAGATTGTGAGATCTCCAGACTATCGGTGTCCGGATAATCGTTGGTCCATGGTACGTACCTCAACACACTTTAAATTTGTATGTAATTTTTTGTTAGTGTTATTAAGTTGATTCGATATACATAATTGTTGAAACAGTAATTTTAACGCTTAAAATGTACATTGACTTGTTATAGGTGCTAACTGTGCAATTTGTTGTCCAGCATTACACTGCATTGTTTTATTTATAGGGCTATAAAATCTGAAGGGTTTATAATTAAAGGACACGGGTATTATCTAGCCTGGTAAATGTTTATGAAATTATAATGCAATGGTGCTGCATCTGTTGGCTGTCAATCCAGCATAATTAATTTCTGTATACGGCTTCTTTTGAATAACTACATGTGATGCTATTTGGCCAGTTGTACATTGGATAAAGGATTTTAAGTTTATTCAGATGACCTTGACCTTCTTTCATGGGCACAGGGTTTGAGGTATGTTAAAAATATAGATAAGTTAATTGTGAATGGCATGAGAATTTTCTTCTTTTTTTTTACAATCACTTATCGTTTCCAAAGCATCGCAGTAAAGCTAAGGTTAGTTATGTTTACCGGTACCTTGTGGCCACTGCAGATGACACTAACCCTGTGTGAAAGTATCAAAAGATAATAATTATATACCTGGTAGGTATAAGTTACAGTAATAATGCTATTGTGTCTGAAGAGTTATTTTTTATTAGAAGATTAGAACATTGTTTATTGAATTGTCTGATGGATAACAATAACACATACATATTTGTATTATGTGCAATTATTTATTTTCCGTTCTGTTTAGTCTACAACAAGGTACATGTATAAGCAAGTGATAATTATAACTGGCATCAGCATGCATGTAACATGATCAAAAGATAAAAATACTGAATGTAACATCTAATACCTGTAAAACTAATGTACATAAACATTGCAAGGGCAAACTACTTTAAAGTGGAAACTGCATTCAATATCCCAGTGCCAAAGTGTCCACATTTTAATATTTAATGAACTTTTACATTTTTTATTTCAGACAATTTTTTGTCCCTCCCCTCCCTATAGTGTACTAAATATTACAATATTATACATGTAGTATTTGAAAATTGACAGCAATAGTACACAAGTCAAATTGAAATTGTACAGGATACCATGCCTTTCTATAACTTTAAAAGTGTGCATGCCTTTCTATAACTTTAAAGTGTGCACCAATTCAACTTTCAGAACATAATATGTCTCCTTACTTTTCACAAGGACATGCTGTAGCATTTTCTTTCCAAGACAGAAAGAAACACAAAACAATACTGTATTTAAACTATAAAATAACAATATAAATATTTTCATTATTATTTACTCTAAAGCTTCTATCATTGTTGCACAATGCACATTTAGATTCACAAAATTTACACACAATAATTAATTTTAAACAACAGTATACCTTTTTCAGAAGGTAGTAATAACCATCCTGAGATTCAAGATTTGATATAGACATATATAAGCGGATCATTACCTTGTGTTATCGTCAAGTTGATAATTGCTGATCAAAGCAGTCTGCCATTACATTTACTCTTTACACATGATGTACCATATATACAAATGATAAAAATCTTTCACTTCATATTTTTAATGCATTCCCCACGTTATACAGACAGTATATATCTTATTTGTAACTTTTTCTATAGTTACTCCAAAACATGTTACATTTTAAATAGATTTCTAGAGTTGAATGCTGCATGTATAGGAATGCTGCCATATGCACAGTACTGATGTACAGTACTAGTCAACTATAAATCATATATTATACATGTATATGGAAAATTACTAAGATTTGCATTACTGTATTTCCTGTCACAACATAAATTAACAAAACAAAACAAAATCCTTATTCATCCATATTTACAAATTAATACAAATAAATATGTTAATCATATTATATGATAGACCCTTTCACTATTCCAAGATGATTTGGTATCCATGCATGCAGGAACATGTAATGAGACTTCGAAACTTTACAAATTTATTGAGGGTTTAAACATTTATATCACAGCTTTGCTATTTTGTGTCTTACACATATTGCAAAAATACATATATATTACTACATTAACTTTAAATACATAATGTACATCTGTATAATACTTCACACATATCTTTTACAATTTACATTGTGCATGAAATTGGAATATGATTTATATTGTTTGCTTGGAAACATTTTAAAAGTATATATTATACATGTACATTGTACCTCTAGTCCCATTTTGTGATTCATTGAAGAGCTAGTACCTTCCCCAAAGTTCAATTTTAAACCCAACTATAATTTATATTTAAGTTGTAACTTTTCCTACACAACATTAATGACATAATATATGCTATAATTTCCATAACATCTATCTTTTATAATTGACTTTTCTTACCCTGTAGGATTTTAATAGTATTTTTTATTATTTTAACTGGACACTTATGATTTATGAAAATAGTGTACATAATTAATATTTGTATCTATTTCTTTGTGGAACTATAAACACTTAAAACAAAATCGCCATGCACTACCAAAATGAACTGATAAATACATTATAATGTCAAGACTTCAATACATTTAATAAACAAATGAGAACAAAACAACTACAAGTAAATAACATTCTTGGCAAAAGCAGTTATCCATGACCAAGTATTATACATCTCCTATTTTACAGTTTTTATAATTCAGTTTTTTGAAACTGAGTTTTAAGATTGTTTTTCACGTTTTTTGGCAAGTTTTTTTTTCTGTGAATTATTTAACTGAATGAAACTCCATCTTTTGTATTAAAGTCTTTCTTTAAATGCCCGTGTACATGCCAGCTTAAACATAAACTGAGTTTCACAATGTCTTCTCTTGTAATCTGTTATTTGTCGCAGAAATAGCTCTACAGAGCTAATGTTATATCTTATAACACATGACACAAAATAAAAATTCTTGTTTCTTGTCACTGGCTCAATATTGTTTTTGTGAATTAAAAGTCATTCATGCTGTCTGAATATAGGCTTGTAATTTATCTTAATTGGCAAACAGACTACATAGTTCAATGGAGAACAGAAAGACCTATTATGCAAATTCTTCATATGACTTCCTGAAATCTGCTGAATATTCCAGAAGGCTGTTTCGATAATCCACCAAGTCTTCCCAGTGATCTTCATGTTTCATCATTTCCGTATTTTTACTACACTCATAATGGAAGTCAGGACCTTTGGATTCATACCTATAAAATCATACAATATAAAAGCATGAATATTATGACTAAACGTAGAATATCTTCAATTATTTTACTTTTAAAGGAATATGGATATTAATATTGTAACTCCAAATTTTAAGAACATAATATGCACACATTATTTTTACACCTGCACATAAGGTGTGCATGGCAAATTAAAGTGAGCTTTTGTGACACTATGCATAGTGTGATGTATATGTTTTAGTGTTTTCATCAACTTTTTATTTAAAAGAATACTGGCACAGAACAGTTGAAGAAAGTTTAATACACAAACACTGACCCTAGCTAGGCCAGGAATTAAGTTATCTTATTGAAGGGTGTGGTCCTCTATAGATAGAAGGACAGGGCACAAAAAGGTTAAAAAAGTTTTAATATTCAAAAGAATACGGTTTTCTGTGGATGCTTTAAAACTAATTTATATTTTGATATATCTTTTAATGAGAAATTGGAGAATATTAAATTAACATTTTTAATCCATTTTCATTTAAGTTAAAAAAATTCCAGAATAATCACCATCTATGATTTGGTCCCCGAATCCGTTCAATTTCTTCATGGCGTTTCAACTCTAGTAGTCTGTCCTCTTCAATACGAAGACGTTCCATTCGGAGTCGGGCAATCTCTGGCTGGTAAGGTGAGGTAATCACTTTGGATGATGCACCTTTGAAAAATAGTGGTATATTTGGAGTTGCACAAAACAACATTTAATTACAAATTAATAATAAAGGATTAAATCTCCATTGAATACAGGTTAAAATGCTGGGTAACAAACATGATTTCTAGGCTTTGTTTTGCATCAAGTAACTACGAACATCATTAAATAGAGTTGATATTGTTTTAAAATAATTTAATCTTGTTTGAAACAAGCATTTTCATTGGCTTAAAAAATTATGTTATCAGCCCATAACGTAAAAAATGACTTCACCGTTTATAACGTTGCTTTTGCTTGGCTGATGCAGCAGCGTAATGATTTGTAAGAGAGTCCATCAATGAAGTGAATTTTCGCAGGGTATAGATTAAATTATAAGTATCAACTTGAATCTATCTTTTATGTTATAGGGAAAACGGAGTGTACTCTCTTCATAAACCGCTTTGCGGTTTGTTTAGATTACACTCCGTTTTTTGGTGTTATTCCCCCATAACATAAAAAATAGATTCACGTTAATCCTTAAATAATAAAATTATTTCAATTCAGTATAAGTATATAAGTGGTTATAAGAGTATTAAGAACATATATAAGCAGAAATCTATTATAATAGGAAGGAGGAAAAAGCTATACTATTTGGTACAGAACTGACAAGGAAAAAAATGATCTATTGGTATGATTATCTAAAGATCTATATTATCAAACAGTTGAGATATAGACTAAAAATACAAAGAATACAGCTACTGTATTATAAGGGATGGAGAAAATACAATTTTATATTAATATTTTGTTGAGAAAGAGTCATTATTTATATTAACAAATCAAAGAATATAAATTCTCTTCATTTGGTGACAGATTCAGAAATAATTTACAGTACGTATAATTATATTGAATCAAACTTGACAGCCACAGTGATATACTGTGTACATGTAAACAAAAAATAAATGCTTTCTTCTTACTGTTTATTAATTTAATGATGTGTGATTTTAGATTTGTTTTGTACATTGGATTTCTAAGTACACTGTATATTACAAGCAATTAAACTTAAAGTCACTAAATTAAGTCACTAATACATAAAAAATTTCAAGCTGTGCATACAAATTGTTATTTATAAATGTTTTACCTGTAATCGGAGCCTCTGATGACATCAGAAACATTTTATCTACATCACTCCTGGTGAATGGGCCAACCATTGACCTGGATTTACTGGGCTTGGAGGTCAATCGAGGGGCAGATTTAGGTCGTATGTTGTGTTTAGTAGTGGAAGGAGCATTGATATCTATGTAGGACAGTTCATAAGGAGCAGACATAGTGACAGGAAAGTATCTAATAGAGAGTGAGTCACGGGTACTGAGAGGGTACTCCGTCTTCTCCAGGCCCGTGTATTCCTCCTTTTTGTCCATCTCACCTTCATAAGGATAGCTTGTTTTGTATTTGTTGGTTATCCTTTGTGACATCACGGAGTTTGCTGTGTTCAACCAATCGTTTTCATTTTCTCTTAAAGGATGGCCTCTGAAGCTGAGATCTGAAGTCTGTGATCGCAGTCGTGATAATTCTTCCTCAGTGTCAATGAATTTCGAAACAGAATTATTGCTGATTCCTTTAGATTGTAATTTGTTGCTAAAAGAGACATTTTTGTTGAGATTTGCACTGAGGTTCCCAAGGTTGTTTGCTATATCTCCAAGGGACTTTACATAGTGTCTGTCACTGTATTTCTCCGGGTTAAACATTGTGTGTTTACTAGTTAGCCTCATTGATGAATTTGTTATTTGTGAATTGTTCAAATATCCTGGTTTTTCCCTGAAAAAACAAATAAAGGAAGAGAAATATAATATTTCAATTGTAATTAAACATTTTTTTCATTCCATAACTAGAATTGTCATCAGGATGGTTGACTAATACCCCCGCTACCCCAATGAGATGAAAAAGAAATAAAAGTTGCATAACTATTTCAGATTAAGGGGTCAAAATGCAAACTTGAAATTACTTCAGTAGAATAACTCTATATTGCACTAACCCATTCCACAAATTTAAAAACTCAAATTTAATAATAAACTGAGAAATTGCATGGCCAGATAAAACTGTGTTCATTTATTGGGAAATAACTGTTTCTAAAGGGTCGAAAATACAAAAGTTATTTCAGGGAGCATATTAATATATCTCCCTTTTGAACTGTCTATTAATAAGAATGTCCATTTTAAACTGAGCAAATTCATGGCTGGACAAAATTGTGTTCATTTTTATATAGAAGGGGATAACTTAAATAAGTTACTTCAGGGGGCACATCTCCACATTGTACAGTTTGTTTCCACAAAATTTCAGAAAGATCTGTTGAAAACTGAGTAAAAAGCATAGCTGGACAAATTTGTTTACGTAGAAGGGGGATAACTCTCTGTGAAGGATCAACATGCAAAGTTACTTCAGTTGGCACATTTTCATATTGTACAAGTAGTCTTTTTTTTACAAAATTTCAAAAAGATCCTTTCGGTTGAAAACTGCAATATAAAAGGGGAATTACTCTCTGCAAAGTGTCAATAATGTTAAATCACTTTAGGGGCACATCTCCATATTGTACAGGCTATTCTGACAAAATTTTAAAACGATTCATTGAAAACTGGGTGAATGCATAGCCAGAAAAATTGTGTTCATTTTTTATATGAAAAGGAGGATAACTCTTTGTAACGGGTCTAAACTTCAAAGTTATTTCAGGTGACACATTTTGATATTGTACTGTCCGTTCCCAATTTTTTTTTAAAAAGATCCATTGAAAACTGAGCGAATGCATAGCCAGACAAAAGTGTGTGCAATTTTACATAAAAGGGGTATAACTCTCTGTAAATGTTAGAAAATGCAAGTTTATTTCAGGGGCACATTTCCATACTGTACTGTCTACTCCTACAAAATTCAGAAAGATCTGTTGAAAACTGAGCAAATGCATAGCCGGACAAAGTGCATCTATGGAAGGATGGACGGACGAGCTGATTCCAGTATACCCCCTCTAACTAGGAGGTATAACAATACATGTATGTTGACATGATTTGGTACTTGTAGTATTTGTCACAAAACTATTATAGTACATTGTAGAACTTTTCAACAACTGTCTAGACTGAACATGTATGAAATGCAGATCTTAATTTTCATTCTCTGCATACATTAAAAGACTCTGACACTTTCTCATAACGGATCAATTGTTCTGGTGAAATGCAATCAAATTACAGCTTACAGGAACTTGAAAGTAAATTGTTGGTAGACCAAAAGTTTTGCATGTTACAATATTATATCCTATTCGTCCATAAGTCATCTGTCACAACAAGCTTAAATGCACATAGGGTGCCAAGGACAACAGGACTTTCATCTTGTGGGATGTTCCTTTATGTAACAGATTGAAAATAAGGATCTATATATATATACATATACACTTCAGTCAGATTAGTCTATAAGCATGAACATCTAAGATCTAATCAATGAAAATGATGGCCTTTCATCTAAATAAATGTTCTGTCATGACTGTCAAACCAAAACTCAGAAATTACACCTTACATGCTCAAACCCTTAAAAACAGATTCAGCAGAATATGTTGCTGTTATATTACAGGCAACCTGATTCGGCTGAAAAATTGATCAACGCACAAATTCTGTTTCTGTGAGAGCTTGAGGGAACCAATTCTTTAAGCTTTTTAGTAGCAACCTAAACATAAACTCAGAAAAACAAAGAATTATGCTTACAATTCTGAAGTACATGTACGTCCAAAATGGGGGTACTGTTGCACTGTTTAAGATCTTCACCAGAAAAGTCAAATCCATCAAATAGAAAATCAATCCTGAGAAATGCAGCTTGATATGTTTGTAATAGCTATAAGCTGATACCATAATACCGGCTCAGTATCAGACAAGATGGAATCCAAAGTGTAGCAAACTCTTCAGGCTCGTTGAAAATATATTTTAAAATGTTGCTTCTCTACAAATTGTTCATCATAAACATATAGTAACAATCCCTTAGATATTCTTATACACCTCTACACAGGTAAACACTCTGGTTAAAACCCCTACTATAATACACACAACAAAAGACACACTTACTTACAGTAACCCAATAGAATACTGTACCAATCCAATTTGTTTCTTGTAATGAAGGACTATCATTAACATCATTGACAAGAAGATGTTTGCCCTAAGTTTTGCTTTTGAGTAACAGTTTAAATTGGTGCTGCTTATTATAAGTAGAATCCACATAGTACAAAGGGCTATTGTACTGGAACTTGTGTATCTGCTTTCAAATTCAATTAATCTACAGACTGTCAATTATCCTAATATTACACTCTATCATCCGTGTGCTGTAAAATTCTTATAGAAAAAATATTGCAAATTACATAGATCAGTGCTATATCTTGAGATAAAGCAGTATTGTATGTGCAGTGTTGTACATGTAAATATAGACATATTTTATATGTATGATAACGCAATGATTTCAAATCATCTACTGGATATACATGAAATAGAGGAATCATTAACTCTAAATGATGAAAAACAATTTTACTGTATTAATATAGATCTATACATTAACATTGGTACTAGAGGCAGCAATGCCTGCTTCCAACATCCTACATGTAGATTTTATTATTATATTTTGTATCAACGTTATATACATTGTATTGTTCTCCCTTTAATGTGTTTTTGTTTTGTTATAAAATTTAAAACGAAGTGTAAAGGGCTATATTGATCCTTTACATTAGCAAATTATACACAGTACTGTCCAGTTATATGTGAACAAGCAGTAACATATCTCATATTTCCCGCCTTTCAAAGTAACACAATATTTAAATACCAGTAGCTCATGACTAGCGAGCACCCGTTTCGAACTGTGCAATTAATGAATGAGTTGTCAACTATGAAAAGTTTGCATTGTCTTTTGTTTTTAAACGTCTTTGATTAGATTTACGGTTCCATTAATATTACACTTTTTTCTTTACAGTTCAGTGGGCAAAAACTTGCATTGGATAATTTAATAATTCGAAGGAATGCAGCGTAAAATGTCGTCCTTCCTCTAGTATTTAGAATAAATCATGCACATGTATCAGTCCTTATTTACCAGAAAGAAGAAGGGCGTCCGTGTAAGACGAAATCTTCATCTGGATTCCTGAAGCCTTGACTTCGTCGAAAACTTGCTACCGACATATTTGTTTACGGAAGTGAAAGTGATTAGATACAACGCATGCGTAGATTGATTTCCTGTCATAATATCACTCTGTGTCAATTGTGCTCTTGAATGGAACGTGTATTGACCTGACTTACAAGTACTTAAAAGACTTGGAAGCAGAAAGGCGTGCAGTGCAGACCACATCGACTGAAAAACAAACCTTAGGGGCCGATATATATAAACAAGTTCTCTTTCTGGAAATAAGTTGCAACATAAAGCTATGGCTGATGCCGAAAAATTCGATGGCATGCTGCTTGCCATGGCCCAGCAGTGTGAAGGTGGAGTCAAAGAGGTAGACATCAACTTGGTGAAAAACGAAACCAGCTCAGATGTTCTAGATTTTTCTAGAGTATAAGGTGACAGTACCCAAATCGGATCACCAAACCATCATTCTATTCATTCATTAAAAAATCTGAGGATGAATTATATCCATTAATGGTTGCATCAAAAGAAGAACATCGATGGGTGTTCTTACAAAAAAAAATAGCACTCGAGGTTCACGTTGGATATTTATAGAACGCTCTGATGTCACCAATCACCGGTTCGAGATTTTGCGAATTCGGGGACCCAAATCGGATCAAGACTTGAATTTTGCAGTATTTTATATTTCAAATTAATATTTTTGTTGTAGCATATCAACATTTAATGATGTCCTTTAGAATTTATATGAAAACAAGTATTTTTATCGGGTGGATTTATTTTTATTCTTCAAAACAGACCGCATAGTCGTTGCACGCGCCATTTTTTTCAGAAACGTAACAAAACGCAAAGTTTTTAGATCAATAATGTTTTATGGCATATTTAAACTAAAAAACTAACGATATGTGGAAATAAAATGGTGTGTGACTATGTATTCTAAGACTATATTATTGTTATAATTAATCTGTTGACACTGTTGTAGATTTAGAAGTATTTTTAAAAAAAGCGATCCGATTTGGGTACTGATCCGATTTGGGTACTGTCACCTTATGAACAGATCCTAGCGGAACTGTTGTTTAGTCAGAAACCATGTATATTTTATATTCTTGTTATTCAAATACTTTACTCGAAACTATATTGTATGTTGCAATGTCGAAATATTTCTTGTTCGTGTCGATTTACTACTGACGAAAACATCTCCACCCCTTTCGATTCCGAGGAACGCCACTTTCAGTTTCACCATGTTTTAGATTAGATAAGCTTTATTCTGGTTCAGGACTATTTAAAGCCCTTGTATACCAGACTCACAAGAGATACATAAATATAACACATCAAATACTTGTAAACATGTAAAGGTTTTAAGTCAGGTCCTGGAGCACCAGCAAATCTGGCCATGTATATATACATTGTATATGGTCAGATTTGCCTTAGTACTAATATTAATACCCGGCCTCCTATGGCTTGCCCCAGCCAGGTATTAAATCAGTCCCATGCCTCGTAATGGAGTAAGCCTGTTAAGATTCACACCAGGGCGATTTTTGCATCACTTATTGCATTGTTCCCATCAATAAACATATATTTAAATCATAAACCATTTCTGTCGATCTACCACCTAACTTAAAATTAAATGAAATCTTACAGATTGAACACTGTTGATGTTGCTCCACTAGCAGGCATGGGACCGTTTCGTAGCTCTGACGACACAATATAAAAAAATGTCTCGTCATGTAGACCTAGTATGTTATTTATTGCAGCTGAATTTGCAAGTAGTACGTGACTAAAATAACATGTAGGCAGATTTAGCCATATGCATGTAGCTAAATATGACTAAACATACATATATATAGGGCATTTCAATTTTGTCACATTTGTCTCCATTCAAATTCAAAATCTGACGTTTGATCAACGGGTCAGTGAAACCTGAGGAAATACTAGTACCCCTACCTTAATGAGACATTTACAATTTGCTTTAAAAGCTGACATTAAGAATTGTCAAAGTTTGGGTTTAGAAAAAGTGAAGTGTGTTTATTTACATTTAAAAAAATGTAAATGCTTCAGTATTATTATCCAATGAATAAGTGAGCAGGACTTTGTATCAATTAAAGACAACAATAATGAGATTTTCCTCTTCTGAAGTAAAGCAGACAACATTTGTGTAAGTAATAAAAGTTATACTAGATATACAACAAAGCAAATCACATGCAACATGTATTCTCTATTTTATTACATTGAAAATCTGTATGATTTATTTCTGTTTGACATCCCCTCGGCTATTTTGTATCAAGCTATAGCTAGCTAGTTAATTAGAGTGTGTCAAAATCAGCATGTTTACAGTAAACTACATATTTATGTGTGTGCCATACAAATGAGATATATATATTACATGGTAGGCAATTGGTATATATTGTTATCACGATCCATCAACTAGTTCAGTTTGTTTTTAAGCCATTTTGTTGCCCCAAGATTTTGGGGAGAATAATCTGTATCTAAAGATAAGTGCTGTAGAATTAAGAGGACAGAGTCGGCAAAATCATCTTTATGTTATAGGAGTAAGTACTATACAAGTGTCTTGAATTAGCCTGAGTTTCCTCTGTCCCTAACATTAGACATTTTGACAGGTATTTTTACAACCCCTTTTATGCATTGATACACAAGTATGGATTTACCATGATGTAATAATAATTATACATGGACTGCTTTGTTTCAGCTTCTGGACTGCCTTTTCAGCTTTTTGTCAAGAAAGACTGACTTTTATACTGGTGGAAAAGAAGGGTTAGCTGAGGAGGTAAGGAGGAAAGACAAAAAAATCCAATGAAATCCAATACATATAGGGTGACCCATTTTCTTGTGTACAAAACATTTCCAGTACCTTTACAAAGCTTAATTTGTTCAAACAAAGAAACCTTGTAATTGTGTAATTGATAGTTCAGCCAAAGGCAATTCAGAATTTTAGAGAGAAAAAAATCTGATTTAAATACTGATATGTCTTCATCTGAATATATGTTTCTTAATATCAAAATATCATCATAAAAAAATTGACCAAAGCAGTTTAAACCCATTTTGTTCACCAGATTCTTTCACAAATTTAAAAAATCTGAGATTCAATGAAACCAAAGAATATACTAAAAATATCTTGGTTGTAGTGTTAGTCTTAAAAAGATTGTGACATTGAAATAAATAAGAACCATACTACAATTAGTAAATAATACATGTATGACCAAAATTCAGTGTGTATAGGTTTAAGACTTTTACCAAGTTATGTAACAGCTTGATAATATTATTTTCGGCATTACGTTTTCTCAGATTGTTATGGGTGTATTCAAGAAATACCAAAAAGATGCAGAAGAAGAGAAACGAAAGTTAAGAGAAGAAAGAGAACAAGAAGAAATACGTAGAAAAGAACGTCTTGCTAAGAAAAAAGCAGAGGCAGAGAAAAAAGCACAAGAAAAGGCAGCTAAGGAAGAGGAACCAAAAATTAAGGAACTTACAGATGAGGAGGCACAACAACTTCAGAATGAATTAGATAAGGTATGTAGGGTTATACCGACGGTATACTCTTCATCCTGGCTCTATTAGATAATTACACCTTAATATTTATTCAATGTTAACAATGTAATTCCTGGAATTTGCTTATCTCCAACAGGAAAAAACTCAGGATACAGCCCCACCAACAGAAGAAAAACCAAAAGAAGAAAATGGAGAAAACAAGGTATTGATGTGCATTTGTCATAATGACATTGTAGCATTCACTTGAAAACTGAGGCTTTAAAAAAAAAAAACTTTTTTTGTCATTAATATTTTCATTTGATTATAGGTATGTCTTTTTTCAGGGCAATGCCTTGATATCAGATAAGTGGTATCAGTCTTTTAAATGGAAATGTATAATATCACTCATAGCAGGAGCTGGGGTGGTTCGAGGGTGCATGGTTGTGGAAGGGGGTGGGGGGGGGGTATTATTTCACAAATGTACATATGACAATAGTTTACCTTCTCCTCCAAAATCTTGCACATGACACCCTTACATGACCCACACTGTTAATAGAACATAGAACACAAACAAAACAAACAAGTTCTGATTATACCTGGTAGATTTAATTCATCTTTCCAGTCAGATGATGAAGAAGAAGATGAAAAAGACAAGGGAAAGATAAAACCTAACACAGGAAATGGAGCAGACATGCCTAACTACAAGTGGACACAGACATTAGAGGAAATTGAGGTCAGTTACAGCCATAACATAGACATATCTGTATTTTTTCTTTATTATTATTTCTTTATTTATAACTGTCGTTATGTTCACGTATTTACACATTGATCTGGTTGTGACACGGTCAGATGTCACAACTGCAGGGCGCCGCCATGTTTGCGTTATCGTCAAAGATTTTCGAATGCGCATCATTTAGAATCAGAAGTTTTCTAGAGACCATTTATTGTATAATCACACAAAATTGATTCCATATGTGTTCCATGTTTCAAAATCTTGTAGGAACCAAACAATGGCCGTCAGCGAATACTTATTGTTCTGAAGCATGAACAATGCCATATTTGAACAAATATCAATCCGCCGAGCCTTTTTTCATTGTGTACACACTAATATATTCGCAGTCAGAGCTTTTTAAGCCCAAGAACGGAGAGGTGTAAGTATATCTGCATATTTATGAAATCTTTTTGTCATGGTTCATGTTTGTTTTGTTGATGTTACAGTTGAGAGTGCCATTTGATGTGTCCTTCCCCCTTAAAGGCAAAGATATGGTTGTGCAGATTGACAAACGGGTTAGTATAACAGATGTTTGTTCTCCTTTCAGTCCAGTTCACAATGCCCAAGTTTAATTATTGTCGATACAGGGTAATTATAGTATTATACATACAATATGGTATGTAATTGCAATGAAGGTATACTTAACATGTATTACTGGTTAGTTCGTAATTTGAAATTACTACATGCTAAATGCTTGCATAAACCTTGCTTGATCTCATGAATCACAAATACGTTTCCTGATTTTCAAAAGAGAATAGATGGTTCCAGTTAGTGACTCTTGATAAAGGAAAATAACTACAGTTGAGCCCGTTATCTCGAAGTCAGTGGAACTGTGGTAAAACTTTTGAGTTAACCGAGTATTCGAGGTACGCGAGTTTGAATGCTAGTTGTAAAGCTTGGTTGGGATTGAAGAAATACTTAGAATTAAACAGGGACTTCGAGTTATATGAGTTCAAGATAACGAGGTGAGAATGTATCTATTTCTCTCAGAAAGATTTCTTCAGTTTGCTAGAAAGTAAAAGCTTATTAAAATGATCATAACAGCTGTGTGATAAAACCTTCAAGGAACAGGAAATGGAAAAAAGCCACTTGTTTAGTACATGTGAATGGTTTGTTGACAAATGTTTAAACCAATAATAGAAAAAGCAATGATTGTTTTTTTATGTTATAGCACATCAAAGTGGGACTGAAGGGACATCCTGCTGTACTTGAAGGTGAAACTTTCAACGACATTAAGGTGGAGGAGTCAACATGGTGCATTGAGGACAGGAAGGAGCTTATAGTCAACATAGAAAAAGTGAGCTTATAGTCAACATAGAAAAAGTGAGCTTATAGTCAATCAATATACAACAAGTGAGCTTATTGTCAACATAGTAAAAGTGAGCTTATAGGCAACATAGAAAAAGTGAGCTTATAGTCAATCAATATACAACAAGTGAGCTTATTGTCAACATAGTAAAAGTGAGCTTATAGGCAACATAGAAAAAGTGAGCTTATAGTCAATCAATATACAACAAGTGAGCTTATTGTCAACATAGTAAAAGTGAGCTTATAGTCAACATAGCAAAAGTGAGCTCATCTTCAACATATTAAAAGTGAGCTAATAGTCAACATAGAAAAGTGAGCTATATTCAGCAAAGAAAAAGTGAGCTTATAGTCAGCATGGAAAAAGTGATTTATAGTCGGCATAGAAAAAGTGAACTAATAGTCAACATAGAAAAAGTGAACTAATGGTCAACCTAGAAAAAGTGAACTCATAGTCAACATAGAAAAAGTGAACTAATTGTCAGCATAGACAAAGTGAGCTCATAGTCAACGTAGAAAAGGTGAACTTATAGTCAACATAGAAAAAGTGAGCTTTTAGTCAACATAGAAAAGTCAACCAACACTGAGTTTTGTTATGGTCACACAACGTTATTAAAGTAAGTGTACAGCTGTCAACACTGCATATGTTTTAGTCATGCAATAACAAAAAAAAAGTTGTAGAATCACAGCCTGTTTTAGATCAGTATTTATAAAGTCGATAGCTTCATATACATTTCTGTGTCAATCTTAATATATGAAAAAGTTTCACATACTGTTGGTCATCCTAGCTAGTATTAAGTAAAGTGTTTCCTGACATCATTGTTCATAATGTCTTCATCCTAAAAATTCAATATAACTGACAGTTATACAACCTTGAATGCCATTCAGTTTTACAACTCATTTCTGAATGAACACCTTAATTGATCACACACCATCTTACTGGTTCAACCATCCATCTTTGAACACTGCTTACTTTAAGAAGTAATGGGTCAATCTTTCTCGGATTGTATTTATTGGTTTTGGTAATTGCTTCCCCTCTAGATAAACAAGATGGAGTGGTGGAGTAGGATTATTACAACAGAACCCGAGATCAACACCAAGAAAGTGTCACCGGAGAACTCAAAAGTAAGCCTAAAGTTTCAATTAAGACATGTTGGACCCTGCTGTTAAGCCTAAGTAGGGTCACAATCTTATTAAAATACAGACAAAATGTGTATCATTAGTTTAATATAATGTACATAGTAAATTAACTTGAAAATATATTTATAAATATAGACTTATTGGATTTTACACTTTACTGCAGTATTTCTGATAATTCAAATTAATTCTGTTATGAATACTGGAAATATTCCAAATTGTTTCTCAGATAGGTGCATTGATAGATCTTTGTGAAAGTCCTGAGTCCAGTACCCATAGAATTTGTATGGGACTCACAGATTTTCTGGAATAACTTCATGTTAGGACTTTGGGACCCATGGTTTTTATCAATACTGTTTAAAGAGACATGTGAAAATTAATTGTAGAGTGTTTTGATAGTGTGAAAGGATTTTGTTTTTAGAGTTTCCATAAACAGGGGAATCTCATTAACTCAAACTTGTATATCTCAAAGACCACATTTAATTTTAAGTGTTAATTTGTTGGTCTCTGTCAAACTTTACACTAAGTATTCAAACTTACTTAACTCAAATAATCAGATAACTCAAAGTTTTCCCTTGGTCCTGCCGACTTTGAGATAATGAAATTAAGCTGTATCAACCCTATGTCAATGACATGTTATGGTTTTGTCCTGCTAGCTGTCTGATCTGGATGGAGACACACGGTCACTAGTAGAGAAGATGATGTATGACCAGCGACAGAAGGAGATGGGACTCCCTACTTCAGAGGAACAAAAGAAGGCCGACATCATGAAAAAGTAAGTCTACTATTACAGCACTAAACAATAGGGTAGCCTGATAATGCGAGATTTGTCAAATATGCCGACGGACTAGTGGTTCTGAGAAGTGCTCGCTCAATTTAAAAGTTAAAAGTTAGTTAGCAAGTGGACAAGTAAAGTAGAATCTACTAGACCAATTGACTTGTGGTTTTGAAAATTGAATTTCTGTCCTCAGAAGCAATCTGATTGAATACAGATCCTCACTATTACTATCGTGTGTAGGATCTGACAGCGACCAGCCGAAGGTCATGTGCAGATGACCTTTGTATTCACCAATCAAATCGCTGCTTACCAGATTCTGAAAGTGAATTTTGATTTGTTTCTACACTTGTCGTTAAACCAGAATAACATAGCGAGAGATCCGAACGACTGTATACAAAAATTGGCAGGACCCAGTTCAGCGGGTTCTTTTTAGACATTGCCTGTTTGATTTGTAGTTTTTCGTTTGTCCGAAAAGAAATAACAACTGAAGATAAAGAAATAATCACAAAATATACTAATCAAATTGTTATATAACGCCCTGAATGATTTTCTTTTCTTCGCTTTGATCCGCCCCATTTTTGTTCGTCTACCGACCACCGTTTACAAGGGTGCGTTTTGATTGGCTGTTCTTTTGCAAGATATGGAAATAATAAAGGTCATCTGCACATGACCTTTCTACTGGTCGCTATCAGATCCTACACACAATAGTAATAGTGATGATCTGTATTTCAATCAGATTGTCCTCAGTAGTACAGTTGTATTAAACAGAATAGTTTAAGGTTTAAATTTATCCTTTGACCAAGTTCTGAATAACTGAGTAAGATAGTGTAGTACATTTGAATAATTGTTTCTTAACATGTTGGGAAAAGAATACTTGAAATTTGCTGTAGAAAATATCATTATATACATATATTTGCAATAGAATACTTAACAAATAGTTAACATACCGGTAATACTTGTATATCAACTATTTGTTTTCATTAATTGCCTGGTTTCATTTGATATGATGATAACCAAGGACATGGAACATGTATAACGTATTAAAACATTAAGGATATAGATAGGGGGCACAGTGTCTTCAGATGTTTTGCTTAATAATTCGGATATTCATTTAATAACATACATGTATCATATATCATTGGAAAGGTTATTAAATTTTCTATAAAGTGAACGTATAATTATAGTGTTAAAGTAATTCACAATTGCATAATAGTATATAATATGAAAAATGGTGGACAATTCTGAATTTGGATCTTCTTTCACATTTTCTTACAAAAACTGACAATACTTTTCCTATAGACGGACAGAATGGTCATCTACAAAAACGTGCCTCAGATTTTTCCTGTATGTTCTAAAACTGAAGAAATTTATATTTTATGGTCTCTGGGTGGGATTTTCATGCCCAAATCCACTTAATTGGTTATAAAACATGTTGTAGCTAAATTCTTCAGAAACTGAGGCACATTATTGTTGACTGGGCCTTTCCCAACAATCCTGCAAATGTATCCATCAAGCTGTCCTCCGAAAAAACTGAGCATTTATTGCTTCAAATATCTAAGAAATTAATGAATATTAAAAGGTTTCTTAGTGAAAATGCCCCTTTCCCGCGAAATGTCAGACAGGCCTCATGATGAGCCCCTTCCATGTAATAACAGGGTCATTAGCTACGGTTCCTGTAGTAGTAGGGATACAGGGCCATAAATATTACATCAAAGACTGACCACAACTTCGAAGACTATGTAGCACAGTGCTAATGACTATATAACTGACCACGCCACTGTATGTGGGTCTGTTTATTTTGTAAACAGTATACCACGTGTTGACCTGTATGTTTCAAGTTCAATGTTAATTCACAGTAATTGACACATTTATGAACATAATTTTGAATAATTTTTTTTGGTTATATGATGTAGAATATTTGTAAGTAATCTATTTTGCAAAAAAAAACAAAAAAAACAAAAAAAAATGTTTTCACCCCCTATCTATATCCTTAACTGAAAAGTTGGAAAGTAATAAATGAAAATACTGTTAACTCTAGTACATAGACATGGAGTAGAAGTATGTTTACCCTCGAAATCCATAATTTAATGGAGATGTCTTTTCTTGAGCTTTTTTGTTTGAACGAAAATCTTTTGTTCTCGTCTGTTCCAGGTTTATGTCACAACATCCAGAAATGGACTTTTCCAAGTGCAAATTTAACTGACCACATCAACAATAGCAAATGTGATAGGAAAGACAATACAGATTCAGCATTGACATCAGTTGTTGAACTTTTTACCATTCCTTCGTATCATTGCTGATGTCTGTTAACTCAAATTATTATTTCTTCTGTTTTTATTGATTTGCATTTAATTATGAACAAGCTAAAAGTGTTAGCACAACTTTAAATGCAATTGATAATGAGTATTGTTTATGCAATAATAAATGGATTTTGATGAGGACTATTTCAACAGAGGAACAACAGTTTTAGGAGCCACTGCGGGTGTTCTCTCATCCCGGTACTTCACTACTAATTCATTTTCATTTTCATTAAGTGTTCATTTTGTTTTTGTATTGAAGTCTGATTTGAATGGATTTAACACATACATGTGTTGATCTTTGGTAGATGCATAGATAAATGTTTGTTTAGTATTTTATCAACATGTGAATTACAGCTGAAATAAAGATATTCAATGAACAAATTTTCATTACATTATTGTCATATTCTGTGACTTTGTATGTTATATGTTGTATTGACCACACACTCGGTTTAAGTAGATATATAGACAATATAACGGATACATGTGTGATATACTAGTGCAATGTGCCACATTATCATACAGCCTTTAACCCTACCTCATTAGGAGGGAAATTCCCTCATTTTTACCCAAATTTACCAATCTCCCTCATAATCTCTCTCTCTCTCCCTCCAGTCCAGACTCGATCCAATCTGGTTGAATTACTGATCCTCACTATTACTATCGTGTGTAATAGTGAGGATCTGTATTTTGATCAGATTGGACTCGCCCAAACTGAAAATCAACATCCTGTGGTTAAATTTATCATCTTTAGGTACTTGCAGGGTATGTAAATGAATATTTTTAAAGTTGTTTTGATACATAAAAAGGGAAATACAAATTGACCATTGCAATTTCAGTTGCATTTCACATACTTTCTCCCACATTGGAAATGTGGAATGAGGGAGATATCCCTAATTGGATGTTCAGATTTGTAATCATTTTTACAACAATTTTCTGGCTTATGAAACTAAGTAAAACCCTGTGCCAAGAATCAACTAGACAGTATGCCCATATCTGATATATATTTTTATATTTAATATGATATACAGATTTGTATTTCGCTCTTTATTAGACAATAATCTGTTTAAACGACAGACTATTTACATGGTCATTCACAGACGGCCTTTTTGAAGGCGTTTTCATCGATGTAGAGTCAGTGAACCTTCATTGACTGTTTGAGCCATCACCATGGTATGTTTTTCACGCCCTTAAAATGTGCCCTGCGTCCATCTATTGTAATGCATTGTGAAGACAAATGTTGTTACAAAACAGTAACGATGTTTGCTATTGTTACCTCACCAATGACATTGTTGTCTACACTATATTTCATATTTTAAATCGGTTAGAAATAACTAAATAAAACAATCATTTTATCAAAATGTAAATATAAGTAATCAATGTTTAAGAATATAATACTCCTATAACAAAGATTGTTATTGCTGACAAACTCAAAATAATGGTAGGGCTTTAAATGCAAGTTTGTCAGCAATAACAATGTGTGTTATAGGACTGTAACAACCTTTGCTAAAAGATCAATTGCTTAATTACAAAACACTCAGTCCATCGGATTGGTGACGGAATCTACTTAATTAGAATACAGTTCTATGACCATGCTGTGCGCGATATACCGTAATGTGGTCCACTTATTTAACATGAAGTTGTAGACACCTGCGTGTGTTACAATCATCTTGCACTTTTTACAGTTGGTTATATACCCATAGTCACTGTATTTCCATTGCGTATTAGATTCCCCACTCCTTGCGTAACATTTCCATGGTTACAGAATTCGATATTTTGTCACTGTCTGCATATAGACCAAACTTAGCCCCACTGTCAATGTCGAAGTGACCCATAAATCTCGAGTCTACCTCATCACAGACAGGCTGCCACCTAAAAATCAAATGTAATATGATTAATTAATTGATGAAATTTAAGTACACTGTACATGTATACAGATTTTAAATCTATAACTATGTATATTATGCTGTTATGCTCGAAAACAAGATTTCGTGTATATCAATTGATGTATCATTTCATTTGAATACGTCTAGATATGAAAACTCCAAAAAGTATGTTATATCAAACGGAGCCCTATATAATTAAGTTATTTTGTAACCTGTTCAAAACTATGGCCAATTACTCGAGATGAAAAATGACAAATAAGTACAAAGTACTTGTAATGTCAACTTGTTCCCCCCCCCCCCCCCCTATTTAATTAAAACTCAATAAATTATCGTGTGATCACTTCATTTATTGCCGATAGCTATTCTAGTCATTGCTACTTGATAAGATGCAGACTTCTAGTAAGAACAATATAGCGAATCTAGTTTTAGTTTAAATAGACAACTGGTAACTCATCGAAGGAAACCAACCCGATACTGCACTCACGTAAAAAATGCGAGTGCAGTGTCATGTTGGTTTCCAACGATACCTACTGGTAACTAGAAAGGAAAGAAGCTAGAACTGGTCGTCCGCGTTTCCGTGATAAGATACTTCAGTAAAATCATTGTTTGGTGTGGTGTAATTATCATGTGGTTCACAATTTGATAACAACAAGGATTGTGTATGTAAAATTTGTTAAGAGAATAAATATTTGTTAAAACAAAAATATTTATAACTGTTAGTTGTTATATAGCCGTTAGAGAATAAGACACCAATTAGTCAAACTTATAACGTAGTTTAAATTGCAATAACGTTGATAAGGTTGTATAAGAACACTAGTATATGTTAGTAAGTGTTTAAAAGCATGATAGATACCGGGTGTCGCAGCTTATCCGTAGGAAATCTGTTAAGTTGGAGGTCGACATGTGGACAGTCCTGAAGGGCAAACAAAGCATTGCAATAAAAATATATATTGTCCTCTTCATTAAAAAGTCTTTTGAACTGAGGAAGGTAGGCGTGCAAGCATCTACGGAAACCCACGGTACACTTCGCTGACGCTTGTATATAATTATGCAGAGAAGTGTACCGTGGGTTTCCGACGATGGCGTGGAAGGTGCTTTAGCTTGTTCAATACTATATATGCAAATGTATTTTAAATGTATGTATTGCAAATATTATTTGCAGCTCGATCCACACAATGGTATCTGGAAAATGCGATAACATTGAATTCATATGCACGCTTCAAAAGACAGCATATGTAATTATGTGAACACAAAATACAAGATCGAGACCTGAAAACGATAGTGTAGATCCAGACTAACCTCATAGTAAACAACAGCACGTCACCAGCTCTGAAATCTGCTGTTTTCCACTGACCACCAAAACCATGACTGATCTCATCAGGGTCGGATGTAAACCAGCCGCTACCTGAAAAGAGAGAGCGTTTTTAATTCACATTAATTACAAATCATTACAATTTCTGTAAACATTTCCCCCTCTATTAAACTTCAACTTTATGTTTTGCTAAATTTATACTAATTGACAGAGAATGTTATCATCGTATTAAAGTATATTGCGTTCTTTCAAATTTGAAATGAAACAGAAGCAGCACCGAAATACTCTCATTATGTCAATGACGAAGCATAAAACTAGTTCAGACATACCTTTTAGATTGGCTGCTTCTACATCCAAGTTACCATATGTTTCCTGGAAACGTTTAAAACTGCAAACAAATTAGTTCAAATGTTATCGGACAAAATACTTGAGTGTTTTTATATCAATTTAAACGTGACGTATTATTAATTTCACTAATTTGCAAAACGTTGCTGAAGAATGAGGACATATCTTCGCCCATTTTTTTGTGAGGAATTAGTTACCCGAAGATTAAAGACTGTGTGACAGCTCATGGTGTTCAAGATACAGTTGTACACCATGCATGTCCTGAGATACGGCATGTGGATATGGAAGAGATAGTCATAAACGAACTAAGTGAGCAGGGGCTCACATAGATCTACCCAACTCCTGAATCAGAATTTGAGTTGTTATATTGTTAGTATGTGGTTATTTGTAACTATAAGTACTCTTTATATCTGCGCTGATATATACTGACTTGCCATGCAGTAATATATATCCACTGACAAGGCAATTCATAAGTATGGGGTCAATTTCACTAAAAAAGTACAAAAAGTGGATGACATCATGCTGCTTCTCATAGTTGTGATAATATGGTGAGTATGAACTAAATCATTTATTTATATATTTCAACGAGTAGTATAATGGCGGTGACAGAGTACATACCACACTAGTCATCGAAACGTCAGTCACTTTAAAAACATTTATTGTGTATAAAGTAACAAGAATCTTTACATAACTCATAATTTCCAACATAAAGAAACTTAAGAAATTGATGGACTATAATAATCACCAAACTAGTAAGGCATAGAACTTGACGGTGTGATGATATGGTGTAAATATCAGTTTGATATGGCTTAGGGTTCATGAAATATCTTTCACATTTGCTTTTATTCCCAAAGTAGTCAAGGATGACCTTTAACCATATCCTGATTCTAAGCTTGTATTGGTGTAACTAATTAATCTATGTACATGTATTGGAAAACAGCAGATGTCATTAAAATTCATAATTGTAACCAAGTTTTGTATACCCAATGAAGTCAAGGATGACCTTCGACTTTTAATCTTAACCGATGACCACCAAAATTTTAATTTTATCTGGTGTGATGCTGTTGTGTATGAAACAGATCTGATCAGTGGTTTCTGTTGTATACAAGGTTATATCATGGGTGTACGGACGGAAAAGTTACTACTTACACCCACCCCCACTTTACCTATGTGTGTGCTTGATTGTGGGGGTATAATTAAAAGTTGTTCCATATCCTAATTCTAAGCTTGTATTGGTATAACTAATTAATCTATGTACATGTATTGGAAAACAGCAGATGTTATTAAAATTCATAATTGTAACTGTTCCCATCTCAACTTTGTCACAAATATGCAAGGAGTGACACAACTCTTCATTGTTTTACTTTTCTCAACTTTTTTTGGTAAGATGTCATTTTTAGCTCACCTGGCCCGAAGGGCCAAGTGAGCTTATGTGATGGTGCAGCGTCCGTCGTCCGTCCGTCCGTCCGTCCGTCGTCCGTCGTCCGTCCGTCCGTCCGTCCGTCCGTCCGTCCTGCGTCCGTCAACTTTTTCCTTTAAACGACTTCTTCTAAAATACTGAAAGGCCCAGTGACATGAAATTTGGCTGGTAGATTTCTTGGAAGGAGCTGAACAAAGTTTGCGAAAAAAAATCACTTTGACCTAATTTCAAGGTCACAGGGGTCAAAAATGTCGAAACCTTCAAACAACTTCTTCTAAAATACCGTCAGGCATAGAGACTTCATATTTGACCAGTAGCTTCCTTAGATGAAGCCAAATAAAGTTTGCGAAAAGAAATGACCTTGACAAATATTCAAGGTCACCGTGAGGTTAAATCTATTTTAACCTTTAAACGACTTCTTCTGAAATACCAAAAGCCCTAGAAACATGATATTTGGCTGAAATGTCCCTTGGATGAAGCGCGACAAAGTTTGCGAAAAGAAATGACCTTGACCTATATTCAAGGTCACAGGGGTCAAATCTGTTAAAACCTTTAAACGACTTCTTCTGAAATACCAAAAGCCCTAGAAGCATGATATTTGGCTGAAAGGTTCCTTGGATGAAGCCCGACAAAGTTTGCGAAAAGAAATGACCTTGACCTATATTCAAGGTCACAGGGGTCAAATCTGTTAAAACCTTTAAACGACTTCTTCTGAAATACCAAAAGCCCTAGAAGCATGATATTTGGCTGAAAGGTTCCTTGGATGAAGCCCGACAAAGTTTGCGAAAAGAAATGACCTTGACCTATATTCAAGGTCACAGGGGTCAAATCTGTTAAAACCTTTAAACGACTTCTTCTGAAATACCAAAAGCCCTAGAAGCATGATATTTGGCTGAAAGGTTCCTTGGATGAAGCCGGACAAAGTTTGCGAAAAGAAATGACTTTGACCTATATTCAAGGTCACAGGGGTCAAATCTGTTAAAACCTTTAAACGACTTCTTCTGAAATACCAAAAGCCCTAGAAGCATGATATTTGGCTGAAAGGTTCCTTGGATGAAGCCCGACAAAGTTTGCGAAAAGAAATGACCTTGACCTATATTCAAGGTCACAGGGGTCAAATATGTTAAAACCTTTAAACGACTTCTTCTGAAATACCAAAAGCCCTAGAAGCATGATATTTGGCTGAAAGGTTCCTTGGATGAAGCCAGACAAAGTTTGCGAAAAGAAATGACCTTGACCTATATTCAAGGTCACAGGAGTCAAATCTGTTAAAACCTTTAAATGACTTCTTCTGAAATACCAAAAGCCCTAGAAGCATGATATTTGGCTGAAAGGTTCCTTGGATGAAGCCAGACAAAGTTTGAGAAAAGAAATGACCTTGACTTATATTCAAGGTCACAGGGGTCAAATCTGTTAAAACCTTTAAACGACTTCTTCTGAAATACCAAAAGCCCTAGAAGCATGATATTTGGCTGAAAGGTTCCTTGGATGAAGCCGGACAAAGTTTGCGAAAAGAAATGACCTTGACCTATATTCAAGGTCACAGGGGTCAAATCTGTTAAAACCTTTAAACGACTTCTTCTGAAATACCAAAAGCCCTAGAAGCATGATATTTGGCTGAAAGGTTCCGTGGATGAAGCCGGACAAAGTTTGCGAAAAGAAATGACCTTGACCTATATTCAAGGTCACAGGGGTCAAATCTGTTAAAACCTTTAAACGACTTCTTCTGAAATACCAAAAGCCCTAGAAGCATGATATTTGGCTGAAAGGTTCCTTGGATGAAGCGCGACAAAGTTTGCGAAAAGAAATGACCTTGACCTATATTCAAGGTCACAGGGGTCAAATCTGTTAAAACCTTTAAACGACTTCTTCTGAAATACCAAAAGCCCTAGAAGCATGATATTTGGCTGAAAGGTTCCTTGGATGAAGCCGGACAAAGTTTGCGAAAAGAAATGACTTTGACCTATATTCAAGGTCACAGGGGTCAAATCTGTTAAAACCTTTAAACGACTTCTTCTGAAATACCAAAAGCCCTAGAAGCATGATATTTGGCTGAAAGCTTCCTTGGATGAAGCCGGACAAAGTTTACGAAAAGAAATGACCTTGACCTATATTCAAGGTCACAGGAGTCAAATCTGTTAAAACCTTTAAACGACTTCTTCTGAAATACCAATATCCCTTGAAGCATGATATTTGGCTGAAAGGTTCCTTGGATGAAGCCGGACAAAGTTTGCGAAAAGAAATGACCTTGACCTATATTCAAGGTCACAGGGGTCAAATCTGTTAAAACCTTTAAACGACTTCTTCTGAAATACCAAAAGTCCTAGAAGCATGATATTTGGCTGAAAGGTTCCTTGGATGAAGCCGGACAAAGTTTGCGAAAAGAAATGACCTTGACCTATATTCAAGGTCACAGGGGTCAAATCTGTTAAAACCTTTAAACGACTTCTTCTGATATACCAAAAGCCCTAGAAGCATGATATTTGTCTGAAAGGTTCCTTGGATGAAGCCGGACAAAGTTTGCGAAAAGAAATGACCTTGACCTATATTCAAGGTCACAGGAGTCAAATCTGTTAAAACCTTTAAACGACTTCTTCTGAAATACCAAAAGCCCTAGAAGCATGATATTTGGCTGAAAGGTTCCTTGGATGAAGCCGGACAAAGTTTGCGAAAAGAAATGACCTTGACCTTTATTCAAGGTCACAGGGGTCAAATCTGTTAAAACCTCTAAACGACTTCTTCTGAAATACCAAAAGCCCTAGAAGCATGATATATGGCTGAAAGGTTCCTTGGATGAAGCCCGACAAAGTTTGCGAAAAGAAATGACCTTGACCTATATTCAAGGTCACAGGGGTCAAATCTGTTAAAACCTTTAAACGACTTCTTCTGAAATACCAAAAGCCCTAGAAGCATGATATTTGGCTGAAAGGTTCCTTGGATGAAGCCTGACAAAGTTTGCGAAAAGAAATGACCTTGACTTATATTCAAGGTCACAGGGGTCAAATCTTTTAAAACCTGTAAACGACTTCTTCTGAAATACCAAAAGCCCTAGAAGCATGATATTTGGCTGAAAGGTTCCTTGGATGAAGCCGGACAAACTTTGCAAAAAGAAATCACCTTGACCTATATTCAAGGTCACAGGGGTCAAATCTGTTAAAACATTCAAACAACTTCTTCTGAAGTACCAAAAGCCCTAGAGGCATGACATTTGGCTGAAAGGTTTCTTGGATGAAGCCCGACAAAGTTTGCGAAAAGAAATGACCTTGATCTTGATTTGCCTAGAGACATGATATTTGGCTGGTAGCGTCCTGGGATGAAGCCAAACAAAATTTGAAAATGAAAATGATGTTGTCTTATAAGGTCACAGGGGTAAAATATGTTTAAATCTTAAGATGTTCTTCTAAATGTCTTACATTAAAAGATTTTAGGGGACTTTAGGGTTACACTATAACATAAGTCAGAGATTGATACCAGGTGAGCGATGCAGGCCCATTGGGCCTCTTGTTTATTTTGTTACATTTGTGCACACCCATTGCACCTGTGTGATCCTTAAATGACGTTAGGGCGAAAACCAAAGTAAAATCAAACAAAATCATACAACTAATCGAGGTTGTGTGATCCTTTACACACACCCTCACACTAAGCGCACAAACCTATCGAGCTTGTGCGATCCCTCACACATACACAGTGTGCCCATTTCCACGCTGACGTCACCAAACGGTGTCCACATCGTCACCAGGTTTTGGCTGCCACGCCCCATGTACACGTTATCCACGTGCGCCCCGGTGAACGCGCGACGGTGGATTCCCCTTCAACAAATATGCAGCCAGTGTAATACCACTCATAAGAATTAAATTGACATTCTTTATGCCTTCCTGATATTCCGTCACACCAATTTAGTTACTACGGCGAAGTGCCGTATTTGTCGTCCCTAGTTCAGATCTGCTAAACCAGTGGTGCCATTTGTGTTACCATTAGAAAAGCCATTTAAGGACTAGGTACAGCCATATTGGTTGTTACCTGGATGAAAATGGTAATATTGAAATTTTAATGTTTTCTTCCAATACATGGCATAAGCTTTATCCCATTATGTAAAATATTGATATAAAATGCAGTTTAGCCCCCAAAATTAAAAAAATCTGTACTTAGGAAAAAAATATTCAGTAAATAATATCCAGATGGGAGTGCGCAAATATTTTTCATATAGTTATTTGAAACTTCTCAAAAAAATAATACAAAGCTTCTGCAATGTTCATAGAATGATAACCCAGTGTTAAAATTTTGATATAAGTCTGTAAATCAGAGTATCGGGGAGAAATACACAGGTACCCCCTCTAAAAAATGTCGTCCATTGCATGGTGTTTTCAGTTCAGGTAAAAGTAGTTACCTGTATCTCGTGGGGGCAATATAGGGGCATTATTTTATATTAAATAGGTCATTTGTCATGTAAATTTAAGTTTCGTGTCAAATAAATGTATAAAATAAAAATAATAACACCAACATAACGTAATTTACATTTACGATACGGTTACCTTATTACTAATTAAGTTTGAGAAATGTATTTTGATACCAATGTGCCTCAACTGCCACACATGTTTACGATGGCAACAATTTACGCTAGCGATGTTTGACAGGTGCGAAGCCGAGAACGAATCGGTATAATCAGTGAGTTAATACTGTCCGATCCACGCGGAAATGTAATATATATACGAATTCCATCAGAATTTTTACAACACAAATTAAACTTTGTTGACAATTCTTTCAAAATCATTAAATTACCTAAAAGAACACTGCCGGAAGTGCCGAAGGACATCTTTTCACGTGCTATACATTCGCCCAAAAATGTAAAACTGGCAATCGCTAAAAACAATTTATCGTGATAGGAATGGGCAGTTTTTGCTTTGTGACGATATACCAAGTAACATTTATCTTTACTGCATGCTTGAATCCAATTAAATTGTTAATTTTGTCGATGTTTCACCATGGGTACATTCGCGCTACCAGTTAAACTAGTTGAACCAGTTGAACCTGGAGCGAAAACACCAGGAACAGATTTGAACCGAGGCTGACCTGTGGAAAATCTGGCACGTGTGGTTTGAGGGGTCTAGACGAACCTGGCCGAAACTAAATTGCTGACTATTGCTAGTTTGTGTTCTTTATTTCCTAAACAATGTCATTCCAGATGAAGATGTAAAAACATGTTATATTAATTAGGTGGACGTGTGAAATAACGGCATTTTATTATTAATATGTCATTGATTTCTGCTCCGAAACTGTGGATTTTTAGCTCTGCCTATGGTTCGGTCAAGTGCGTTCGTTTATCGTGGTTCATTTCTGTGCCTCTTGTGCCGGTTCAACCGGTAGCGCGAATGTACCCCTTGCCTCTAAGTCAGGCGTATGAATATCTAAAAAAGTAAATAGTGCAAAATGGAGGACAGGGTAGTATATTTCGCTACATGCAACGGGAAGATGTTTGATTTAAGAGATCTGACACAATGTCATAACTCGTCATACCGCAGACGGTAAGATTTTTGTTTTGGCTATGCGGCTTGCCACATAAATTTGTCGATCGGCGATGGAAATTTTAAAAATTTGATCCAGATGTGAGCGGTGTTCATAATGTACATAAATTGCCATTCATGTGACGAGTACATTATCTTATTCTGCGGTTTTCAATTGAAAGAGAGATTTATTCAAAAATCGAAGGCTCGTCTATCATTCTGTGTATATTAAAGCAACAAAAAATGATATTCATTGTTTTTATTTTCTTTCGCAGTATTCTGCAAACGTGCACGCGTTTTTTGACATATAACACAAAATATCAGAAAAACCACCAAACGTACCAAAATATGGTTGAAATTATCGATTCTCCATCACAAAATGTACTTTGTAGTCTATTTTGGTCATGTATTTTGCAGTATTTAATAAAATAACAAGTTTTGGTAAAAACACCTGCGCCATATTGAATTGTCCTGTACCTAGTCCTTAATTAGAGTGAAAGATAGAAAAGCAATTAATTAAAGTGAAAGAGAGTGTTTATTTACCGAAAAAAAGGAAGCAAAATTTGCTTTTGATACAACAATGATTTCTTTTGTTTGGAAGAGACCGTACATTCACAGTTTAATATTGCATGCAAAATACGAATTCGTAACCTCAAAACTAGGTTTTGGAATACAAAAACATTCAGAAAAAGTGACATTGATCCTGCAGCAAACCATATTCAAAATAATTAGGATTCTGTCTCGTTTAAAGCCACTCGCGAGTTACAAATGAACAGTGTACAGTCCGAAGCTGAAAATAATTAGCTTATGGTTTCACTGACAGTGACCATGATCTGTTACGAATCAAGCAAAGTTCGATAAGATTTTTCCTATTCTCTGAGGTTTGCATCAGATAGTATTCGGAAAGAGATCAAACAAAACGAGAGACATTCCCGATGATTGCTATATCTCTCCGATTCTATTACGGCAGCTCGAGAAAGTATCCATTTCTTTTCGAATGAAATAGTTTCATCTGTGCTAATCAGAGACACTTACCTTAACCATTTGAAGTCAAAAGTGACACAGTCGGAACCGAACAATTTGTTGAAGAATGTTTTGGCTGAAATATAATCACGGCAAACATATAAGAAAATGAAGAGTGACAAATGAAATAACATTCACCGTCCTCTAGTGATCTATCAGAAACTTGGTAACACCATACATAATAATCAATCACCTTCGATACAATAAACATTTCTAGATACAAAATAAAGTTATCTTACCATTTCGTCGATGAACGTATGCACATGGAATTGGCACAATTTTCCAACCGAAGGTCCATATATGACGATCCATGTTTATAATTATATATATATTTAACAAATATTGCATGATACTGGAGGCAATATGGGAATTTACTGACAGGTCAGTCACCTAAAAATATGTATATGGAATAAACACAGCCTTGTATGAGTTATCACTTTAGATTGGATATTTCATATTTGATTTTCTCATTCTTAGATTTATTTTATTATATATACAAAAGATACAAAATTATATTTTTGTGCATGGTATAGGAACTTACGTCTAGGGCCCTCAAGGACACGGATGACCTCCTCAGCATGTGTGATGTCATTGCGTCCCTGTAAAGCACAATGTATATAATTCTATACATATAAGTACCAGATATTATATCTAGTAGCAAGTTTTATGGTCGCAATCTTGGTCTAATTATTGTAAGAACTATAATGTATCCATGTATGATTTGACGAATATTTTCTTTTCGTGATTCACTTTGAGGATGTCAAATTTACTTGAATGTGACCCAAGTTTTCATGGCAGGTGTAGCAGAATACTCTTCTGAAACACCAGGGCCCGTATTCATGAAACCGTTCTCATGCTCAAGCATGGATTTTGTGCTCAAGCCAGTTTTCTTGAAACTCACATAAATCATGTCAAAGATCAAAAAGTCAATTATTAATATTGAAATAAGTATCCGGCTTCATGGATCTTCAATATTTCACTAAAACTTTGACAAAATAAGATTTTTTTAATAACATATAGACGAAATAAGAAATTAGGCTTGAGCACAGATACCATGCTTGAGCATGAGAACGGTTTCATGAATACGGGCCCTGGTCTTATTTGCTTGCCCTTTTTCATTGGTCTCTGTGTAAATCTTTGTTGATACTTTGTTAATCTCTTATTTTATTTTGCAATCACACACCGTTACATGTAACTTCTCTGTATTGTAAAGTTATTTCTTCCTTCACGATATGTGCAATTACATAACGTATGTTTTCGATTGTTTAAAAACGAATATAAAGGAATTTATACATTCGATCTCGTTTATATAGTATTGGGTTTCATTTTCAGTAATAGCTTCACAAAATGAATTTGCAATTTTTCATAAAAAGTATATATACACTTCAAACTTTAAAGGTATTGCATCGTGCCCAGGCCCCGCTTGTATAAAACTACTTAAGTAATATTTTAGGAAGTCTCAGTTAAGGATATCTCAACCAAAGGAAATCTCAAGTTGAGATTTTTTATACAAGCGGGGCCTGGCCCTGGTACTGGTTTCATCAACGTTCCTTAACTTAAGGAAACTCCTTACCTTAAAAATCTCCATAGAAAAGCATTACAGAATTTAAGGGGAAAATCCTGGTATACTATATATATGTGTGTGCAACCTACCTCCATGAAAGGAATACACCCGATGCCACATCTAGCGTCCAGCACTCCGTTTGTCGCGGGTTCCTGAATCTTTCCGTCGCCCTCTGACACCACATGTCGAATTACCGCTTCCCGGGCCTGCAGAACTTCTTCTCTGTCGTGAAATCCTCTGATAAATAAGTACCTGTTCAAAACAGAAGTCTTGTTCTCTATCGCTTGCAAATTTTGGAGTATTACATAACGGTTGTTCCTAATTACATCCAATGTTCTTTCATATGGCAATATTTCAAAATCGAAATTCCAGTGTAATTGAATTGAATGCAAGAATGCATTAATGATAAGTGTTAGACAACTAAATTTGGTTGGTGGTGTTGCTGTATTGGTAAAACTGGTCATACATGTCAAGACTAACATTTATTGGTTCATTGCTTTACCCTGTGTTTGTGCATATACAATTAATTGGCCATGTGTGTATGTATAAATGGTTCTACATACTGTAAAAGTACGTGTTTAAGCGATAACCTTATTTTGGTGTTTTAACGGTGACAGCATTTCGCTAAATCATGATTGCGCTAATTGCAGTTTATATGTATATTGCTCTCTAAATCAATTATTGTGACTGCGCCTATCCATCATTGTGCTTTTCTGTTTAATTTCGGTAATGCGCTAATATTGGAGTGCGCCAATTAAAGATGTCCGGTTCTCCATCGTTCGAAACCAATGGAACCCAGCTCTAACGTGTGTAGGTAAAAGTTAGAGCTGTAAAGCTGTGTCACTTGGGTTTCCGATTACGATGCCAGTTCTCACGTATCGGAAAATCTAGCCTTTTGGTTTTTTTAGTGACTTGCCTTTTGTCTTTCAAACTCATTGTTGTGTTGGATCTGTGTGTATTATACTTTATGACTGCTGGTATATATATCCCTGTGTTTTTAAACGTTACCCTTGTTGATGTAGTTGCCAGTTCTCACGTATTAGACAATCTAGTCTTCTTTTTGTTTGTTAGTGACTTGCCTTTTATCTTTTAAACTCATTATTGTTGTGTTGGATCTGTGTGTATTATATTTTATGACTGCTGGTATATATATCCCTGTGTGTTTAAACGTTACCCTTGCTGATGTAGTTGCAAGTTCTCACGTATTAGAAAATCTAGTCTTTTGTTATTCTTTTTTTTTTTTTTTGCCGTTCGTTTTCTGAACTCATTATTGACGTGTTGGTTCTGCGTGCACGTTATTTTATGATTTTTGTTTTGTTATTAATATCCCCGAGAGCTTTAAAGTTACCCCTGTTGATGTAGTTGGTCACGCAATGCCTGTGTATCCCCCAGTAAATGGTTCGAGTCTTGGAGCTCCTGAAGTTCCGGTGAGGGGAACGTCACAACACGTGTTCCGAGCTCCACGGATCGTGGGGACTGAGTAACTTCCATAGACAAAAGTGGAACAGCGGATAGGGATAAAAGTGAGGCGCTGTCTACGGACTCTTCAGCTGAAACAAATACAGATACACCAGAATTCAGTATATGCAGTCAACAAAAACGCAACCAAAAGATAAGAACAGGTAGGTTACCGCAATAACATTATACCGGTCTATCATTATGTACCGTGTAGTCAAAATATGTGGTACTTGTCTCTTTATTTTCTAACTGGTACTCCATAAACATGTAAATCATATAAGTCATGGAAGCACTTACAAATACAGGTTTCGACCTGGGGCCCATACCTAGCTGTCGTTTTAACACTTCACCAATGTCGCTTTGTTGATAAATACGCAGTATTAAGATGATATAGGAATACATCGGCAAGGGAAGATACCGACGCAATAAAAAATGATAAGTAAATGCAACTGATGGATTGAAACTTATTTCCTCATAATCTAGCCTGCCATATATCTACAATATATGGTTCTCCGTTCAGATTACTGTACAAATAAAGGGTGACTTATCAATTAGATAGCGCTTATTTTGTCATTGGGCAGGTCCCCTAACAGATGTTTATGTAACCGTTACACACAACACAAGCTTGTTCAGTGCAGTACTGAATAGGAAACAGGAACAAAACTCGTGGCCTGACATGGCAGCAGTCTTGTTATAAACTGTATATAGTAACTGTACATGTAGATAACTCGTACATGACTGTGTACAAATAGTATTACTGTTAGCCGACCCATATGGCTTGAACCGTCTAGAGACGGGGACCAGTCTATCTAAATTATAAAGTTTCATATTACTTGACATCAGGTCACCAAATATATATAAATGCAATTCCGGCATGCTGAGCAGATTTTATACAAATGTAGACAATACATTACCGGCCTGGATGTGGTCTTGTTGTGTATCTACCTGACCGCCTTCCGTGTTATCGACACTGCAAGTATGTGGTGTTTGACCGTAAACTGTTGACATACATTATGATAAATTAGACTCGTTATCCAGCGTCTCGACGTTCAGCTATCTTATCTAAAGACATGTTTACATTAATTTCTGGCTATGTTGTTGGGGTTTTTTTACGATCATTTTGTACTTATATCACAGTATAACTAAACAAGTCAAAATTCTGCAGTGAGTAAGCTATTTTTTTTCAGAAAGTTACTTGTACCATTGTTACATTATAGTAACAAAGAAGTGATAAAATAGGACAAGGTAATATATTGTTTATATCGAAAGCTTTAAGAAAATCACCTCGTGTTGAGGTTCCAAATGGTCAAATATTGAATTTTCAATTTTAATGATACTAATAATAAAAGTATTAAAAGAAACCACTAAACATAAAAGCAAGGATATCCGGCAAGTTGGAAGGAAAATTCATACACTAACTTGCTGACTGCCCAAATCTGCTTCATCGACCACACCCGCTATGCACATCAAGGTCTTTTTCCTTCCAATGCCACATCCTCAAAGCAAGAATCGGGTTAATGAGAAAAAAGACATAAGGAGCATATCAGAAACATTTTATCGCTGACAACCAAGTCCTTATCAAGATTTCTTAAAGCCATTCTCAGTGCCGTTGAATCGGGAGTACGATCCTATTATATGGCACTGTATTATGCCAGAGGTGAAATTAACGGGATGTGGGGTTTGAAAAAAAAATTCATGTTCTGATCAAACTAAACACCCACTCCTCATAAACGTTTCCTCAATCAGTACATTTGACTCACCCAGTACACTTTTATTTCTCATACCAAACTAAAAGGACCTTTTTTCTCTCATTAACAAAGTTTTCTTTTCTAAGAACTATGGACGAAGATACAAAATTAGAGCTAGCTAGTCTATGATGGAACATACTATGTGTGAATATTTAACAAAATGTTAAAATATACTGAGGAAGATATAGCAAGAAAAATTGAAATATCTTTGTTGAGTTTGGAAAAAGGTTTCCCAGCAGTCTGTTGGCATTCACGTGAAAAAAAATGTGCTACACACTTAGCTGTTTTGTTTTTGTTTCCATACGTGGCTGAATCTGTGGAATGGCTAATCAGGACAGGTTAACAAAAACATTGCCGAATCTTTTAGTTTCACTGTCAGATATATCGGCGATTTATTGTCTATAAATAACAAGAAGTTTGCTGATCACGTCGATCGTATATACCCTTCTGGACTTGAAAAAAGGACACAACAGACACTTCTACACCAGCTGCTTACCTCAATATCTACTTAAACTATGACAAACATGGACACCTTCTATTAAGCTATACCATAAAAGTTAGAGTTCTGAGTTTCCTACCGTGACAGTAGCATCCCTGCTTTTCCAACCTATGGTGTTTATACCTGGTATGCTGCATTTGATTCGTTATTCTGATGCTTGCTTCTCCAAATATCGAGATTTTTGTAATAGATGGCGGCTACTGACAGAGAAACTTACGACACGAAGAGAGACGCGGGTTGATGAAGACTATGGGTAAGTTTTATGGTCGCTATCTTGGTCTCATTGAGAAATATCTATATCCTTGTAAAATATGAAGGTGGACGTTTTTGAATGCAAGTACATGTTTGCTAATCAGTTCGCTTACTAATTGTGAGTGAGAATTATTACACAGTTCTCGTTTTGATGACGTGACGTTTGGGTGTGATCTAGATTTACTTGGCGGGTGTTATTGATGAAGCAGACGACCCTTTGTCTTCCGAAATCCCTGGTCTTATTTTCAATGGTTTCCGTGTTATTCTTTCCTTTGTTCTTATTTGGCCCTTGTTTAATCGATTCAGGGTTCGTATTATGGTCTTGTTGACGCTTCGGTATTTTTTCCCTCTATCTAAGACGTTGTCATCTCAATTTTTCACAGAAAGATTCGAGAGACGCATGTTGATGAAGACTAAGATCGCCATTATTATCTTTTTGAGAAATAGTTTGTGTCCTTGTGATATAGATATATTGAATATGTTCATTAGTATGCCATATTAATGTCTTACCTGTTTTCCCTAAATCGTGTGACTGAATCAGGCTGACATAGTCTGGCGGAAGACTATAGCGCCTTTGATCCCACTTCAAGTCTAGACTAGTGGCTGCAATGAAGATGCACTCATTGGTCCAAAACTCTAATATTTGGTGCCTCAAACATGGAGACATTTGGTTTACGTGAACTCCGTCCGACTAGCGACGAATTTCCATTGGATACTTTGTATAAACCATGAACCAAACGATCGAACTACAAAGCTTCAGTTGAGATACCGGTCCCTGAACTACTTACTGAATACATCTATCAACATGAAGTCAACACTGTACGCAGAAATTGCAACCGTCTTCATTTGTTCTGCCTTTTCATACAAACCATTTTGTATACGGATATAATTATAATATCCTTTGAACAAAATCTTTTGAATGCATAATGCATGTACAGCATAATGAAATTATTTGATACTGACCAGCGAGTTGGATGGCTCTCGGAAGTAAAGAAATTGAAACATAAGGCACAAACGACTGCTTAACCTTTGGTGTTTATAAATTAAATATCTCAGAAAACAGAAAGAGAAGATTTTAAATTCAATGGTCGCAAAATCTGAACGTGCACTCTGCAATGATACCATCATGTTTATATGTCTACAGTCAACCACAAAGTGCGATTAGACTACAAGCAGAACAGAGCTTTTGACCCTTTCATTGATCACATCAAGTATCTTGACTTTATCCTTCATTTTCGAACCTGTGCGTTTTCACACGCGTTTCTTTTTCTTTGCGCTCTCATTCCTCTACCGGCGTGTGCTCTGCATACAGATCGATTTTCAATACTGTGTACCACAGTGGGCTTGGAATCCTGCACACTGTTAGGTAGGTAACGTTACATTAATGGGAATATATCGGGTGTCACAGACAGTACAATAGCTTGAGCTGCAATTATTCTCTCGGCCGACTATTTTTGGAACCGGATCACACATGGTCTATAATAGTGCCACGCAATACCTGGAAAACCCACAACCCGGATGTAAATTATGTACATTCCAAATGACTCATACGGGAATTGTATCCAACTGTTCATAAGTTCTGTGTTTAACTGAATCGTGCAATAATGGCCGCTCAGGTATTACGAAGCTATGATCCATTGAGATATTATGTAAATAATGTCTCCGAATTCGACCCAGCAATTGTGAAAGCACACCAGGAGAAGGACTCTGGCAAAATTGAGGACATTCTTCGGGGCGGCCTGAAAACGGACTACGATGTCTACATATGTATTAACAAGAACTGGCATGCGTTTATACTGTGTGCGGCTAACAAGGTCCAGGGGCCAGGGCAGAATATGTTGTCCAACGACCCATTCGACATTCCTGCGCTTTTATTGGTGAGTGAGTTAGAGCTATGTTTCGAAATTGAAGAACTTGGAACTTACAAGATTACGTCAAAAATGAAACAGTTCCAAAATGTTGAACATAGAATCAACAAGTCGTTTTATATTGGGAAGTACAAAGATGTGAACATCAAAGCTTTCCAATTCGCAGCGTTAAGGGCGGCTCCACATCGGTATAACGTACTGCTCGATGACTGCGTGGAATTCGCCAAGGAGTTTTGCGTTCAGTTGCTGGCCTACTGTGGTAACTACGGGGATTTGGAAGCGGAAGTTAACAGAAACATCGCCAAGGCAACCGCCACCGGGCTCAGTGCAGAGCAGCTGTCAAGGCGGATAAGGAGCTCGGGCATGTTAGGAAACACATTTCTGGGAGGAGGCGAGGTGACCACTTTTCTGACCAGTAAAGGTCTGGGGCCGGCAATCGCATTCCTGTTAGTGTACACAGTGGTTGTAGCACTCATTGTATCTAGTCTGACAGCTTACTTTATGAAAGGATGAGCTCAGTATCATCTGAACAATAGTAAAAGGGACGTCACACTATGGTGTGTGTAAGCTGAACGACAATATCGGATCATCAAGCGTCTGCAATTACTTTAGAAAATTGTTAGTCAAAACTTTACAAAGTTTTTTAACGGTGAAAACGTTACTTCCCAGATGATTTTTTTCTGGAAACATTGCATATATCATGCTTTTATCAGAATATCTTCATTTATTTGCCCTATGATGTACTAGAGAACTACTCACGCTAAATATACGAACTTCTAATTATAAGTTTTAACTGATCACATAGTTGCAAATGATTCTTGGATTGATCGAATTTATAAGGTCATCATATATACAAAATGTACAATTGTACTTGCATACAAAGTTTGAAGAAAACTTAAACGCATTGAGAGAAGGACCATTGGCATCACCCTTGATGTTTGAAACAATTTCAGACAACTTTTTTTTCATTGACCTTTAGACAGAGTACTGCACATCGTCTATGGATGACAAAGGTATACTGCAACTTTTTACGGTATAAACGTTACAGCCTGACAAGATATTACTACAACAATCGGAAGAAGAACAAGAATGAGAACCGGAAGAGCCAGTACTTATACAATGCCTCCCTTCATTTCACTTCTGTTTGATCCGTGACAAGTGGGCTGATGCAGTTCATTGGACAATACCACCTCAGCATGTACAAGATATAAATATAAGTGATTGCTTAACCTTGTACTGAATACACCATCTCAACAAGATGAATGCATATTGCATGTCTCAAACAGCCCGTGTTGAACTTTTTAGACATGAAGAATTGGGCTAGTAATGCAATCAGAGACACACTTTTGTGTGTAATAACTTATTATTATGATAACTGTGACATTTAATAATCAGAATAAGTTTTGAGCTTGTTAAAGTGATGTTACAGGGAAGTATTGACCTAAATATCATAGCTAATAGTAACAGTACATAGAGTTGATAAGCTCATGATCAGGGCCCCATATTAATGAAACGTTCTCATGGTAAGCATGGGGTATGTACTTCTCGTGGTAAGCATGGGGTATGTACTTCTCATGGTAAGCATGGGGTCTGTACTTCTCATGGTAAGCATGGGGTCTGTAGTTCTCATGGTAAGCATGGGGTATGTACTTCTCATGGTAAGCATGGGGTCTGTAGTTCACATGGTAAGCATTGGGTATGTACTTCTCGTGGTAAGCATGGGGTATGCACTTCTCATGGTAAGCATGGGGTCTGCACTTCTCATGGTAAGCATGGGGTCTGTAGTTCTCATGGTAAGCATGGGGTATGTACTTCTCATGGTAAGCATGGGGTCTGTAGTTCACATGGTAAGCATTGGGTATGTACTTCTCATGGTAAGCATGGGGTCTGTACTTCTCGTGGTAAGCATGGGGTCTGTAGTTCTCGTGGTAAGCATGGGGTCTGTACTTCTCGTGGTAAGCATGGGGTATGTACTTCTCGTGGTAAGCATGGGGTCTGTAGTTCTCATGGTAAGCATGGGGTCTGTACTTCTCGTGGTAAGCATGGGGTATGTACTTCTCATGGTAAGCATGGGGTCTGTACTTCTCGTGGTCAGCATGGGGTATGTACTTCTCATGGTAAGCATGGGGTCTGTACTTCTCCTGGTAAGCATGGGGTATGTAGTTCTCATGGTAAGCATGGGGTCTGCAGTTCTCATGGTAAGCATGGGGTCTGTAGTTCTCATGGTAAGCATGGGGTCTGCAGTTCTCATGGTAAGCATGGGGTATAACTTCTCGTGGTAAGCATGGGGTCTGCAGTTCTCATGGTAAGCATGGGGTCTGTAGTTCTCATGGTAAGCATGGGGTATGTAGTTCTCATGGTAAGCATGGGGTCTGTAGTTCTCATGGTAAGCATGGGGTCTGTAGTTCTCATGGTAAGCATGGGGTCTGCAGTTCTCATGGTAAGCATGGGGTATAACTTCTCATGGTAAGCATGGGGTCTGTAGTTCTCATGGTAAGCATGGGGTCTGTAGTTCTCATGGTAAGCATGGGGTCTGTAGTTCTCATGGTAAGCATGGGGTCTGTAGTTCTCATGGTAAGCATGGGGTATAACTTCTCGTGGTAAGCATGGGGTCTGTACTCAATCCAGCTTTCTTATTACCCAAAGATCATGTAAAAAGATCAAAACGTCAAATGTAAACATTGAAAACAGCATTTGGTTTAAAGCCTTCTTCAAGTTTATCTAAATCATTCATAAAATAAGTTTTTTTGGCTTGAGCATAGAGCTCTGTATACATCCCTCAACAAATACCTATTAGTAATATCTAGTACAGTCAGGCCTCATTCCTGGTATGTTTAACAAGCGTTTCCAGGTAATACTGTATTGTGTTTGGGTTATCTTTTAAATCCTTTTTGGCTGAATTAGGAGATAATGTATATAACTTGTATAGTCATGTTCAACCATTGTAATTGTTTGCTTACTTGTATATTAATCTTGGTTACTGGGTAAGGAAAATAAAAGCATTCACATGATTCATAATGTTTATTTATTTCTTTTATCTAAGAAATAAAAAAAAATAATCCTTTCAATATTAATATATATTACAATAGTTTTCCAAATAAATAAACTACAGATAATTTAACATTCATTCATCAGATAACAATTCATTTCTGGACTTGCACCATTTGGATAAAACATAAAAGGGGGAGAAAAGGGGAGGACATCATGCACTCGCCATCACATCATTCTGTACCAGTTAGACTGCCTTACGACGACAACATTACAGAACAAACTTACAAACTTAACATGAAGATGACACTCAAATTTCAAATATTTAGTGTGCCATAAATTTTAATGGCAAATAATCTAACTTTTCGAAAGTTATTTCATTTTTTTAATATTATTTAAATTTGAACAAAATTGCCGTTCATGAAATGACGACACATGAAAACATTATCAGGAACAATAAATAAAATTTATAGTCACCACTGTCCTTGAAAAACCTCCCTATTCTTTAATGAAATGGTATTAATACATAATCTATTGACAAACAGAACATAGTCTAAAAACATATCCTTGGCATTAAAATTGGAACATTTCTTAATTAGTATGCAATAAGCATCAATTTGCTGTAAACGTTTGTTTTTGATATAGAATATTCTGGAAAAACTGTTGGTGTTTGTGGTCGAGATGCTGTAGAAATGTCTGTGTCCGTGCCTCCCTGTCCTTCGCGTACTGTTGTACCCTACACTGTACACTAACACTGTCGTCACTATTATCCTCTACACCACTCTGTTGCTCTGTCTCCTTCAGTACATTCTCATAGTCACTTTCTCTCTGTCTCCTCTCCTTCTCCGCATCATTCTTTTCCTTCGCATCCTGTCAGAAAATAATGGTTATCAAATCTTAAACAAAAAGAAATTAGTCACAGAAGCAGAGGTCCTCCTTTATACTGTAGAGATAGTTTGGAAATTTTCCCATTTATTACTACATTTGTATTGAAAATTTTCATCTGAAATTAGCTGGGCCCCTAACTCAAAGCAGTGAATTTTAATCCTTGCAGTATGTATTCAATTTAAAACAGTTAAGACAACTTGTGATATACAAGCATGAAAGGTGTATTTTGATACAGGTGTCAAACAAGAATAGACAGTCTGGAGCCTGAAAGATTGGAAAAACAGGTTCTGCTTTAATGAGCACAATGGTCAAGAACAACACCATAATAGTGACTGAATAAAAAGATTATGTTCAATGGGCATGATAAATCAAATAAGTATTCTCATTACACAGTTGGTCACTGAATACAGTCAAGGTATATGAAGGTCATGAAAGTTCTTTAATTTCGTAATTATTTTAGATTAGACAGGAAGTCGTTGAATACAATAGGTCGTTAAGGCAGGTTTATCTGAGGTAAACAGGTAGACACGGGTTTATTACTGGATCTACAGAAATAACTAGGCACGTTTGTAAACTAAACATGCCTGGGAAAGTTATAAAAGTAGAGGGTTTTCTCACCTTGATTGCCTGATAATTCTTCTGGTAGTGTAGAACGCCAGAATACAGGTGCCACACACTGAACTCTGGCCACAGCACACTTACAAAGGCAAGACAGCTGTATGCAGTCTGTAAACACACAAAAATATATTTTTTATAACTTTGTGATTGGCTTTAGTTTAATATGTTTAACTCAGAGACAGGGTTCTACAACATGCTAGAGAATCATCATGACTTTCTGACAGTCTCATAATGATCATGTCACAACAGGTTCACACCATTAACAGCACTGTGATAAGGTTATGATGGTTTTGCACAAGAAAATAACCATGAAGTTTTACATTTGCTCTGCACTGCCACTATATAACACTACCAAGGCCAGTTCCGTGTTATGAGAGCATAACACTGGACTGGTCATTATGACGTCATAATCATAACGTTGGAAATAGCCAGCCGATACTGGCTGTTCGCTGTTACATTTATTAGAATGTACCTTAAATTTCAGAACAAATGTAGAATATAAATATGAATTTATTATCAAAACCGATGGAAAAATGTGTGTTAATCATTTTGTCTGCAATCCTGTTCCATGTTATTGGACCATAACACGGAACAGAATGATTTTTAATGCTTAAATAAACAACCATGCATTGTAATATGAGGGAAAGTGACAGAAGTAGTTAGTTCCATAAAGTATTATATACAAAACTTTCTGAGTCAACTTATGTAATAGAAACATACCTGCCACAAAAGGAAGTCACTGAGTCGCACTTCTCCTGAAGTTCGGATCAGTAGATCTGGATCTTTGGACTTCCTTGTGTACAGACACTGGTCCAGCAGATCCTCCGATATATCACTGGTAGGGGAGAGAATGTTAAAGTGAGGATAACATATACCACTGGTAGGGGAGAGAATGTTAAAGTCATGATAACATATCTCACTGGTAGGGGAGAGAAAATTAAAGTCATGATAACATACATCACTGGTAGGGGAGAGAATGTTAAAGTGATGATAACATATATCACTGGTAAGGGAGAGAATGTTAAAGTGACGATAACATATATCACTGTTAGGGGAGAGAATGTTACAGTGATGATAACATATATCACTGATAGGGGAGAGAATGTTAAAGTGATAATAACATATATCACTGATAGGGGAGAGAATGTTAAATTGATGATAACATATATCACTGATAGGGGAGAGAATGTTAAATTGATGATAACATATATCACTGATAGGGGAGAGAATGTTAAAGTGATGATAACATATATCACTGATAGGGGAGAGAATGTTAAAGTGATGATAACATATATCACTGGTAGGGGAGAGAATGTTAAATTGATGATAACATATATCACTGGTAGGGGAGAGAATGTTAAATTGATGATAACATATATCACTGGTAGGGGAGGGGAATGTTAAAGTGACAATAACATATATCACTGGTAGGGGAGAGAATGTTAAATTGATGATAACATATATCACTGGCAGGGGAGAGAATGTTAAATTGATGATAACATATATCACTGATAGGGGAGAGAATGTTAAAGTGATGATAACATATATCACTGGTAGGGGAGGGGAATGTTAAATTGATGATAACATATATCACTGATAGAGGAGAGAATGTTAAAGTGATGATAACATATATCACTGGTAGGGGAGAGAATGTTAAAGTGATGATAACATATATCACTGGTAGGGGAGAGAATGTTAAAGTGATGATAACATATATCACTGGTAGGGGAGAGAATGTTAAATTGATGATAACATATATCACTGTTAGGGGAGAGAATGTTAAAGTGATGATAACATATATCACTGTTAGGGGAGAGAATGTTTAAGTGATGATAACATATATCACTGGTAGGGGAGAGAATGTTAAAGTGATGATAACATATATCACTGGTAGCGGAGAGAATGTTAAAGTGATGATAACATATATCACTGTTAGGGGAGAGAATGTTAAAGTGATGATAACATATATCACTGGTAGGGGAGAGAATGTTACAATAATGATAACATATATCACTGGTAGGGGAGAGAATGTTAAAGTGATGATAACATATATCACTGGTAGCGGAGAGAATGTTAAAGTGATGATAACATATATCACTGTTAGGGGAGAGAATGTTAAAGTGATGATAACATATATCACTGGTAGGGGAGAGAATGTTACAATAATGATAACATATATCACTGGTAGGGGAGAGAAAATTAAAGTCATGATAACATGATATTACTGGTAGGGGAGAGAAAGTTAAAGTGAGGATAACATATATCACTGGTAGGGGAGAGAATGTTAAAGTCATGATAACATATATCACTGATAGGGGAGAGAATGTTTAGTGATGATAACATATATCACTGTTAGGGGAGGGGAATGTTAAATTGATGATAACATATATCACTGGTAGGGGAGAGAATGTTTAGTGATGATAACATATATCACTGGTAGGGGAGGGGAATGTTAAATTGATGATAACATATATCACTGGTAGGGGAGAGAATGTTAAAGTGATGATAACATATATCACTGGTAGGGGAGGGGAATGTTAAAGTGATGATAACATATATCACTGGTAGGGGAGAGAATGTTAAAATGTTGATAACATATATCACTGGTAGGGGAGAGAATGTTAAAGTGATGATAACATATATCACTGGTAGGGCAGATAATGTTAAAATGATGATAACATATATCACTGATAGGGGAGAGAATGTTAAAGTGATGATAACATATATCACTGGTAGGGCAGATAATGTTAAAATGATGATAACATATATCACTGTTAGGGGAGAGAATGTTAAAATGATGATAACATATATCACTGTTAGGGGAGAGAATGTTAAAGTGATGATAACATATATCACTGTTAGGGGAGAGAATGTTAAAGTGATGATAACATATATCACTGGTAGGGGAGAGAATGTTAACGTGATGATAACATATGTCACTAGTCGGGGAGAGAATGTGAATGTGATGATAACATATATCACTGAGAGGGGAGAGAATGTTAAAGTGATGATAACATATATCACTGGTAGGAGAGAGAATGTTAACGTGATGATAACATATATCACTGGTAGGGGAGAGAATGTTAAAGTGATGATAACATATATCACTGGTAGGGGAGAGAATGTTAAAGTGATGATAACATATATCACTGGTAGGGGAGAGAATGTTAACGTGATGATAACATATATCACTGGTAGGGGAGAGAATGTTAAAGTGATGATAACATATATCACTGGTAGGGGAGAGAATGTTAAAGTCATGATAACATATATCACTGGTAAGGGAGACATTGTTAAAGTGATGATAACATATGTCACTGGTAAGGGAGAGAATGTTAAAGTCATGATAACATATATCACTGGTAGGGGAGAGAATGTTAAAGTGATGATAACATATGTCACTAGTCGGGGAGAGAATGTGAATGTGATGATAACATATATCACTGGTAGGAGAGAGAATGTTAACGTGATGATAACATATATCACTGGTAGGGGAGAGAATGTTAAAGTGATGATAACATATATCACTGGTAGGGGAGGGGAATGTTAAATTGATGATAACATATATCACTGGTAGGGGAGAGAATGTTAAAGTGATGATAACATATATCACTGGTAGGAGAGAGAATGTTAACGTGATGATAACATATATCACTGGTAGGGGAGAGAATGTTAAAGTGATGATAACATATATCACTGGTAGGGGAGAGAATGTTAAAGTGATGATAACATATATCACTGGTAGGGGAGAGAATGTTAAAGTGATGATAACATATATCACTGGTAGGGGAGAGAATGTTAAAGTGATGATAACATATATCACTGGTAGCGGAGAGAATGTTAAAGTGATGATAACATATATCACTGGTAGGAGAGAGAATGTTAACGTGATGATAACATATATCACTGGTAGGGGAGAGAATGTTAAATTGATGATAACATATATCACTGGTAGGGGAGAGAATGTTAAAGTGATGATAACATATATCACTGGTAGGGGAGAGAATGTTAAAGTGATGATAACATATATCACTGGTAGGAGAGAGAATGTTTAGTGATGATAACATATATCACTGGTAGCGGAGAGAATGTTTAGTGAGGATAACATATATCACTAATAGAGGAGAGAATGTTTAAGTGATGATAACATATATCACTGGTAGCGGAGAGAATGTTAAAGTGACGATAACATATATCACTGTTAGGGGAGAGAATGTTAAAGTGATGATAACATATATCACTGGTAAGGGAGAGAATGTTAAATTTAAAATGATGATAACATATCACTGGTAGGGGAGAGAATGTTAAAGTGATGATAACATATATCACTGTTAGGGGAGAGAATGTTAAATTTAAAATGATGATAACATATATCACTGGTAGGGGAGAGAATGTTAAAGTGATGATAACATATATCACTGTTAGGGGAGATAATGTTAAAGTGAGGATAACATATATCACTGATAGAGGAGAGAATGTTTAGTGAGGATAACATATATCACTGGTAGGGGAGAGAATGTTAAATTTAAAATGATGATAACATATATCACTGGCAGGGGAGAGAATGTTAAAGTGATGATAACATATATCACTGATAGAGGAGAGAATGTTAAATTTAAAATGATGATAACATATCACTGATAGGGGAGAGAATGTTAAAGTGATGATAACATATATCACTGTTAGGGGAGAGAATGTTAAATTTAAAATGATGATAACATATATCACTGGTAGGGGAGAGAATCTTAAAATGATGATAACATATATCACTGGCAGGGGAGATAATGTTAAAGTGAGGATAACATATATCACTGATAGAGGAGAGAATGTTTAGTGATGATAACATATATCACTGGTAGGGGAGAGAATGTTAAATTTAAAATGATGATAACAAATTTCACTGGTAGGGGAGAGAATGTTAAATTGATGATAACATATATCACTGTTAGGGGAGAGAATGTAACAATAATGATATATATCACTGGTAGGGGAGAGAATGTTAAAATGATGATAATATATATCACTGTTAGGGGAGAGAATGTTAAAATGATGATAACAAATTTCACTGGTAGGGGAGAGAATGTTAAATTGATGATAACATATATCACTGTTAGGGGAGAGAATGTAACAATAATGATATATATCACTGGTAGGGGAGAGAATGTTAAAATGATGATAATATATATCACTGTTAGGGGAGAGAATGTTAAAGTGATGATAACATATATCACTGGTAGGGGAGAGAATGTGAATGTGATGAAAACATATATCACTGGTAGGGGAGAGAATGTTAAAGTCATGATAACATATATCACTGGTAGGGGAGAGAATGTTAACGTGATGATAACATATATCACTGGTAGGGGAGAGAATGTTAAAGTGATGATAACATATATCACTGGTAGGGGAGAGAATGTTACAGTGATGATAACATATATCACTGGTAGGGGAGAGAATGTTAAAGTGATGATAACATATGTCACTGATAGAGGAGAGAATGTTAAAGTGATGATAACATATATAACTGTTATGGGAGAGAATGTTAAATTTAAAATGATGATAACATATATCACTGGTAGGGGAGAGAATGTTAAAATGATGATAACATATATCACTGTTAGGGGAGATAATGTTAAAGTGAGGATAACATATATCACTGATAGAGGAGAGAATGTGAATGTGATGATAACATATATCACTGAGAGGGGAGAGAATGTTAAAGTGATGATAACATATATCACTGGTAGGAGAGAGAATGTTAACGTGATGATAACATATATCACTGGTAGGGGAGAGAATGTTAAAGTGATGATAACATATATCACTGGTAGGGGAGAGAATGTTAAAGTGATGATAACATATATCACTGGTAGGGGAGAGAATGTTAACGTGATGATAACATATATCACTGGTAGGGGAGAGAATGTTAAAGTGATGATAACATATATCACTGGTAGGGGAGAGAATGTTAAAGTCATGATAACATATATCACTGGTAAGGGAGACATTGTTAAAGTGATGATAACATATGTCACTGGTAAGGGAGAGAATGTTAAAGTCATGATAACATATATCACTGTTAGGGGAGAGAATGTTAAATTTAAAATGATGATAACATATATCACTGGTAGGGGAGAGAATGTTAAAGTGATGATAACATATATCACTGTTAGGGGAGATAATGTTAAAGTGAGGATAACATATATCACTGATAGAGGAGAGAATGTTTAGTGAGGATAACATATATCACTGGTAGGGGAGAGAATGTTAAATTTAAAATGATGATAACATATATCACTGGCAGGGGAGAGAATGTTAAAGTGATGATAACATATATCACTGATAGAGGAGAGAATGTTAAATTTAAAATGATGATAACATATCACTGATAGGGGAGAGAATGTTAAAGTGATGATAACATATATCACTGTTAGGGGAGAGAATGTTAAATTTAAAATGATGATAACATATATCACTGGTAGGGGAGAGAATCTTAAAATGATGATAACATATATCACTGGCAGGGGAGATAATGTTAAAGTGAGGATAACATATATCACTGATAGAGGAGAGAATGTTTAGTGATGATAACATATATCACTGGTAGGGGAGAGAATGTTAAATTTAAAATGATGATAACAAATTTCACTGGTAGGGGAGAGAATGTTAAATTGATGATAACATATATCACTGTTAGGGGAGAGAATGTAACAATAATGATATATATCACTGGTAGGGGAGAGAATGTTAAAATGATGATAATATATATCACTGTTAGGGGAGAGAATGTTAAAATGATGATAACAAATTTCACTGGTAGGGGAGAGAATGTTAAATTGATGATAACATATATCACTGTTAGGGGAGAGAATGTAACAATAATGATATATATCACTGGTAGGGGAGAGAATGTTAAAATGATGATAATATATATCACTGTTAGGGGAGAGAATGTTAAAGTGATGATAACATATATCACTGGTAGGGGAGAGAATGTGAATGTGATGAAAACATATATCACTGGTAGGGGAGAGAATGTTAAAGTGATGATAACATATATCACTGGTAGGGGAGAGAATGTTAAAGTGATGATAACATATGTCACTGATAGAGGAGAGAATGTTAAAGTGATGATAACATATATAACTGTTATGGGAGAGAATGTTAAATTTAAAATGATGATAACATATATCACTGGTAGGGGAGAGAATGTTAAAATGATGATAACATATATCACTGTTAGGGGAGATAATGTTAAAGTGAGGATAACATATATCACTGATAGAGGAGAGAATGTGAATGTGATGATAACATATATCACTGAGAGGGGAGAGAATGTTAAAGTGATGATAACATATATCACTGGTAGGAGAGAGAATGTTAACGTGATGATAACATATATCACTGGTAGGGGAGAGAATGTTAAAGTGATGATAACATATATCACTGGTAGGGGAGAGAATGTTAAAGTGATGATAACATATATCACTGGTAGCGGAGAGAATGTTAACGTGATGATAACATATATCACTGGTAGGGGAGAGAATGTTAAAGTGATGATAACATATATCACTGGTAGGGGAGAGAATGTTAAAGTCATGATAACATATATCACTGGTAAGGGAGACATTGTTAAAGTGATGATAACATATGTCACTGGTAAGGGAGAGAATGTTAAAGTCATGATAACATATATCACTGGTAGGGGAGAGAATGTTAAAGTGATGATAACATATGTCACTAGTCGGGGAGAGAATGTGAATGTGATGATAACATATATCACTGGTAGGAGAGAGAATGTTAACGTGATGATAACATATATCACTGGTAGGGGAGAGAATGTTAAAGTGATGATAACATATATCACTGGTAGGGGAGGGGAATGTTAAATTGATGATAACATATATCACTGGTAGGGGAGAGAATGTTAAAGTGATGATAACATATATCACTGGTAGGAGAGAGAATGTTAACGTGATGATAACATATATCACTGGTAGGGGAGAGAATGTTAAAGTGATGATAACATATATCACTGGTAGGGGAGAGAATGTTACAGTGATGATAACATATATCACTGGTAGGGGAGAGAATGTTAAAGTGATGATAACATATATCACTGGTAGGGGAGAGAATGTTAAAGTGATGATAACATATATCACTGGTAGGGGAGATAATGTTAAAGTGATGATAACATATATCACTGGTAGGGGAGAGAATGTTACAGTGATGATAACATATATCACTGGTAGGGGAGAGAATGTTAAAGTGATGATAACATATATCACTGGTAGGGGAGAGAATGTTAAAGTGATGATAACATATATCACTGGTAGGGGAGAGAATGTTAAAGTGATGATAACATATATCACTGGTAGGGGAGATAATGTTAAAGTGATGATAACATATATCACTGGTAGGGGAGAGAATGTTAAAGTGATGATAACATATATCACTGGTAGGGGAGAGAATGTTAAAGTGATGATAACATATATCACTGGTAGCGGAGAGAATGTTAAAGTGATGATAACATATATCACTGGTAGGAGAGAGAATGTTAACGTGATGATAACATATATCACTGGTAGGGGAGAGAATGTTAAATTGATGATAACATATATCACTGGTAGGGGAGAGAATGTTAAAGTGATGATAACATATATCACTGGTAGGGGAGAGAATGTTAAAGTGATGATAACATATATCACTGGTAGGAGAGAGAATGTTTAGTGATGATAACATATATCACTGGTAGGAGAGAGAATGTTTAGTGAGGATAACATATATCACTAATAGAGGAGAGAATGTTTAAGTGATGATAACATATATCACTGGTAGCGGAGAGAATGTTAAAGTGACGATAACATATATCACTGTTAGGGGAGAGAATGTTAAAGTGATGATAACATATATCACTGGTAAGGGAGAGAATGTTAAATTTAAAATGATGATAACATATCACTGGTAGGGGAGAGAATGTTAAAGTGATGATAACATATATCACTGTTAGGGGAGAGAATGTTAAATTTAAAATGATGATAACATATATCACTGGTAGGGGAGAGAATGTTAAAGTGATGATAACATATATCACTGTTAGGGGAGATAATGTTAAAGTGAGGATAACATATATCACTGATAGAGGAGAGAATGTTTAGTGAGGATAACATATATCACTGGTAGGGGAGAGAATGTTAAATTTAAAATGATGATAACATATATCACTGGCAGGGGAGAGAATGTTAAAGTGATGATAACATATATCACTGGTAGGGGAGAGAATGTTAAAGTGATGATAACATATATCACTGGTAGGGGAGAGAATGTTAAAGTGATGATAACATATATCACTGGTAGTGGAGAGAATGTTAACGTGATGATAACATATATCACTGGTAGGGGAGAGAATGTTAAAGTGATGATAACATATATCACTGGTAGGGGAGAGAATGTTAAAGTCATGATAACATATATCACTGGTAAGGGAGACATTGTTAAAGTGATGATAACATATGTCACTGGTAAGGGAGAGAATGTTAAAGTCATGATAACATATATCACTGGTAGGGGAGAGAATGTTAAAGTGATGATAACATATGTCACTAGTCGGGGAGAGAATGTGAATGTGATGATAACATATATCACTGGTAGGAGAGAGAATGTTAACGTGATGATAACATATATCACTGGTAGGGGAGAGAATGTTAAAGTGATGATAACATATATCACTGGTAGGGGAGGGGAATGTTAAATTGATGATAACATATATCACTGGTAGGGGAGAGAATGTTAAAGTGATGATAACATATATCACTGGTAGGAGAGAGAATGTTAACATTATGATAACATATATCACTGGTAGGGGAGAGAATGTTAAAGTGATGATAACATATATCACTGGTAGGGGAGAGAATGTTACAGTGATGATAACATATATCACTGGTAGGGGAGAGAATGTTAAAGTGATGATAACATATATCACTGGTAGGGGAGAGAATGTTAAAGTGATGATAACATATATCACTGGTAGCGGAGAGAATGTTAAAGTGATGATAACATATATCACTGGTAGGAGAGAGAATGTTAACGTGATGATAACATATATCACTGGTAGGGGAGAGAATGTTAAATTGATGATAACATATATCACTGGTAGGGGAGAGAATGTTAAAGTGATGATAACATATATCACTGGTAGGGGAGAGAATGTTAAAGTGATGATAACATATATCACTGGTAGGAGAGAGAATGTTTAGTGATGATAACATATATCACTGGTAGAAGAGAGAATGTTTAGTGAGGATAACATATATCACTAATAGAGGAGAGAATGTTTAAGTGATGATAACATATATCACTGGTAGCGGAGAGAATGTTAAAGTGATGATAACATACATCACTGTTAGGGGAGAGAATGTTAAAGTGATGATAACATATATCACTGGTAAGGGAGAGAATGTTAAATTTAAAATGATGATAACATATCACTGGTAGGGGAGAGAATGTTAAAGTGACGATAACATATATCACTGTTAGGGGAGAGAATGTTAAAGTGAGGATAACATATATCACTGGTAGCGGAGAGAATGTTAAAGTGATGATAACATACATCACTGTTAGGGGAGAGAATGTTAAAGTGATGATAACATATATCACTGGTAAGGGAGAGAATGTTAAATTGAAAATGATGATAACATATCACTGGTAGGGGAGAGAATGTTAAAATGATGATAACATATATCACTGTTAGGGGAGAGAATGTTAAATTTAAAATGATGATAACATATATCACTGGTAGGGGAGAGAATGTTAAAGTGATGATAACATATATCACTGTTAGGGGAGATAATGTTAAAGTGAGGATAACATATATCACTGATAGAGGAGAGAATGTTTAGTGAGGATAACATATATCACTGGTAGGGGAGAGAATGTTAAATTTAAAATGATGATAACAAATTTCACTGGTAGGGGAGAGAATGTTAAATTGATGATAACATATATCACTGTTAGGGGAGAGAATGTAACAATAATGATATATATCACTGGTGGGGAGAGAATGTTAAAATGATGATAATATATATCACTGTTAGGGGAGAGAATGTTAAAATGATGATAACAAATTTCACTGGTAGGGGAGAGAATGTTAAATTGATGATAACATATATCACTGTTAGGGGAGAGAATGTAACAATAATGATATATATCACTGGTAGGGGAGAGAATGTTAAAATGATGATAATATATATCACTGTTAGGGGAGAGAATGTTAAAGTGATGATAACATATATCACTGGTAGGGGAGAGAATGTGAATGTGATGATAACATATATCACTGGTAGGGGAGAGAATGTTAAAGTGATGATAACATATATCACTGTTAGGGGAGAGAATGTTAAATTTAAAATGATGATAACATATATCACTGGTAGGGGAGAGAATGTTAAAGTGATGATAACATATATCACTGTTAGGGGAGATAATGTTAAAGTGAGGATAACATATATCACTGATAGAGGAGAGAATGTTTAGTGAGGATAACATATATCACTGGTAGGGGAGAGAATGTTAAATTTAAAATGATGATAACATATATCACTGGCAGGGGAGAGAATGTTAAAGTGATGATAACATATATCACTGGTAGGGGAGAGAATGTTAAAGTGATGATAACATATATCACTGGTAGGGGAGAGAATGTTAAAGTGATGATAACATATATCACTGGTAGTGGAGAGAATGTTAACGTGATGATAACATATATCACTGGTAGGGGAGAGAATGTTAAAGTGATGATAACATATATCACTGGTAGGGGAGAGAATGTTAAAGTCATGATAACATATATCACTGGTAAGGGAGACATTGTTAAAGTGATGATAACATATGTCACTGGTAAGGGAGAGAATGTTAAAGTCATGATAACATATATCACTGGTAGGGGAGAGAATGTTAAAGTGATGATAACATATGTCACTAGTCGGGGAGAGAATGTGAATGTGATGATAACATATATCACTGGTAGGAGAGAGAATGTTAACGTGATGATAACATATATCACTGGTAGGGGAGAGAATGTTAAAGTGATGATAACATATATCACTGGTAGGGGAGGGGAATGTTAAATTGATGATAACATATATCACTGGTAGGGGAGAGAATGTTAAAGTGATGATAACATATATCACTGGTAGGAGAGAGAATGTTAACGTGATGATAACATATATCACTGGTAGGGGAGAGAATGTTAAAGTGATGATAACATATATCACTGGTAGGGGAGAGAATGTTACAGTGATGATAACATATATCACTGGTAGGGGAGAGAATGTTAAAGTGATGATAACATATATCACTGGTAGGGGAGAGAATGTTAAAGTGATGATAACATATATCACTGGTAGCGGAGAGAATGTTAAAGTGATGATAACATATATCACTGGTAGGAGAGAGAATGTTAACGTGATGATAACATATATCACTGGTAGGGGAGAGAATGTTAAATTGATGATAACATATATCACTGGTAGGGGAGAGAATGTTAAAGTGATGATAACATATATCACTGGTAGGAGAGAGAATGTTTAGTGATGATAACATATATCACTGGTAGGAGAGAGAATGTTTAGTGAGGATAACATATATCACTAATAGAGGAGAGAATGTTTAAGTGATGATAACATATATCACTGGTAGCGGAGAGAATGTTAAAGTGACGATAACATATATCACTGTTAGGGGAGAGAATGTTAAAGTGATGATAACATATATCACTGGTAAGGGAGAGAATGTTAAATTTAAAATGATGATAACATATCACTGGTAGGGGAGAGAATGTTAAAATGATGATAACATATATCACTGTTAGGGGAGAGAATGTTAAATTTAAAATGATGATAACATATATCACTGGTAGGGGAGAGAATGTTAAAGTGATGATAACATATATCACTGTAAGGGGAGATAATGTTAAAGTGAGGATAACATATATCACTGATAGAGGAGAGAATGTTTAGTGAGGATAACATATATCACTGGTAGGGGAGAGAATGTTAAATTTAAAATGATGATAACAAATTTCACTGGTAGGGGAGAGAATGTTAAATTGATGATAACATATATCACTGTTAGGGGAGAGAATGTAACAATAATGATATATATCACTGGTGGGGAGAGAATGTTAAAATGATGATAATATATATCACTGTTAGGGGAGAGAATGTTAAAATGATGATAACAAATTTCACTGGTAGGGGAGAGAATGTTAAATTGATGATAACATATATCACTGTTAGGGGAGAGAATGTAACAATAATGATATATATCACTGGTAGGGGAGAGAATGTTAAAATGATGATAATATATATCACTGTTAGGGGAGAGAATGTTAAAGTGATGATAACATATATCACTGGTAGGGGAGAGAATGTGAATGTGATGATAACATATATCACTGGTAGGGGAGAGAATGTTAAAGTGATGATAACATATATCACTGGTAGGGGAGAGAATGTTAAAGTGATGATAACATATGTCACTGATAGAGGAGAGAATGTTAAAGTGATGATAACATATATCACTGTTAGGGGAGAGAATGTTAAATTTAAAATGATGATAACATATATCACTGGTAGGGGAGAGAATGTTAAAATGATGATAACATATATCACTGGTAGAGGAGAGAATGTTAAAATGATGATAACATATATCACTGTTAGGGGAGATAATGTTAAAGTGAGGATAACATATATCACTGATAGAGGAGAGAATGTTTAGTGATGATAACATATATCACTGGTAGGGGAGAGAATGTTAAAGTGATGATAACATATATCACTGGTAGGGGAGAGAATGTTAAAGTGATGATAACATATATCACTGATAGAGGAGAGAATGTTAAAATGATGATAACATATATCACTGTTAGGGGAGATAATGTTAAAGTGAGGATAACATATATCACTGATAGAGGAGAGAATGTTTAGTGATGATAACATATATCACTGGTAGGGGAGAGAATGTTAAAGTGATGATAACATATATCACTGATAGAGGAGAGAATGTTAAAGTGATGATAAAATATATCACTGGTAAGGGAGAGAATGTTAAATTTAAAATGATGATAACAAATTTCACTGGTAGGGGAGAGAATGTTAAAGTGATGATAACATATATCACTGATAGGGGAGAGAATGTTAAAGTGATGATAACATATATCACTGGTAGGGGAGAGAATGTTAAAATGTTGATAACATATATCACTGGTAGGGGAGAGAATGTTAAATTGATGATAACATATATCACTGATAGAGGAGAGAATGTTAAAGTGATGATAACATATATCACTGTTAGGGGAGAGAATGTTAAAGTGATGATAACATATATCACTGGTAGGGGAGAGAATGTTAAATTGATGATAACATATATCACTGATAGAGGAGAGAATGTTAAAGTGATGATAACATATATCACTGTTAGGGGAGAGAATGTTAAATTGATGATAACATATATCACTGTTAGGGGAGATAATGTTAAAGTGATGATAACATATATCACTGTTAGGGGAGATAATGTTAAAGTGAGGATAACATACATCACTGATAGGGGAGAGAATGTTAAATTGATGATAACATATATCACTGGTAGGGGAGAGAATGTTTAGTGATGATAACATATATGACTAGTAGGGGAGAGAATTTAAAAGTAATGATAACATATATCACTGTTAGGGGATGAGAAAAATAGCCCTTTCTCTGTTCTGTAGTTTAATTTGACTGTGTCAAGTTACCACAAAATCAACAAAAATTTAAGGAGTTTACTATAATCTTACAATGTTTTGGGAGGGGGGATTTGAAAGTTTATAGACTTTAGAGGGTCACAGTCATTGTAAATTCTGTTCCTCATGTAAATTTACTTTTATAATGTTTATGTGGGTTTCACTGTGTCAAGTTCAAATATTTTCAAACTAATTGTTTAAGGTCTAGGAGTTGCAATATAATGATTTTATGTAACAGAATATTTCAAGGGTTCACTCCCGAAGGAATGGAAAATTTCTTGAATTCTTTCTCCATCCACATCTACAGAAAAAGTCGAATCCAACCCAGTGTTTAGGAGGATTTGTGTATACAACTGATTGTGGACAAAAATGACAGATGGATAGAGTATTCCTATACCAACTCCCTGTGGTGGACATGTGTGCCTTGTGTTTACAGGATTAATTGAGAGGATAATATTTTTTCCTGGTGTTTAAAGGCTTATATCTGAAGCTTGGTGTTAAAAATTACTTAGGTAAAGGGTCAACATCTAATGATATGGTAAGTAACTGAATTGGTGTCTGTCTAGAGTACTCCCAAACCTATAAAACAGGACTGTGTGTGAAATATTTGAGGGCTTAAATATAATTTAAGTATAAAACAAATGACCATTTCTACAATGACCACTCACCTGGCCCTAATAAGCCCATTTGACACACCCTCAGCCAATTCTCGCATACCAGCACAAATCTCATCTCTCGAGGTGTATGCAAAACACACATTTAGAATTGCCCTGTGGATAATAAATTACAGCAGCATGAATGTCAGTAAATATAGCACATAAAATTCCCCTTACTTTAATCAATTTAGTTACTAGTTTAACTACCAAAATGCAATGAACTAATTATTATCATTGGTGGTGTAGTTTTACTAGTTATCTCCCTTACTCTCAATAAGGCTCACTACATGGGACAGATAAATATGAGAGATACGATACATTCACAGGCCATGTAGCAATACACTTAAATACTTCATTGTAATTCACTTTTTAAAAAGTTCTAAAAAAATCTTTTCAAGTATATAAGTTAATGAGTATATGCCCAAAAACTTTGGGGAAAAAAACACCACAAAAAACTTGTGATTTCCCACAAAATTAATTATTTTAATATCAAAATCAATATGAAATCAAAACAATGAATGGGTCATGTATTCAATTCACATTTTTATCTTTTTGTGAAAAAAAACCCCAAAAACACAAAAAAATTTAAAAAAAACCCCAAAAAACCCATTGGCATCAAGATTGACACTGCTCTTAATACACACTGCCTCCTATATCAAACATATATATGTACAGATACCATGTAGTGATTCCACATGCTACACTGCATGTGTGTTACTAATAATAGGTGTTCCTGTACAATAGAAAACAGCAACTATACCTCATTACATACCTACAAGAGTTATGCATCTTGACTTTGATTCTTTTCATCATTTAGGTTTTACTGGTTTGTTTAAAAAATATCCCATAAGAAAATAAAATTATGTTTAAAGACTTAAACCAAAATCTTCAAGATTCAAAACTTGTACTTATCACATACTGTAAGTATTTGTTCACAATTTCAGTTTTTTTATAACATGATAAATGTATCAAAATATGTAAATATCAAAGCCGATTTGTGATGTGTACCTACAGGGGAGACGGGTATATATAAGAGGCTGATAAAATGTCTGGTTGGGAGGTACGATGCTGTTGGAGTAGTTCTCATTGCCCTGTTTCATTTGGTGTGTTACTACCACAGTTTCAATAGTTCTTAGTCTCCAAAGGTGTACCTGGACCTCCTTTTTTTGCTTTCAATGGCCAATAAGTTTTTAAATTTTGTAGAAACCCACATTTTTGAAAATTAAAATCACCGTTTTGTCAGCTTTTCACATTTTTCTAACACCCCAGAATTACATCCTGACAGGTTTTAATTGAGCTAGTGACACTCCAAATGGTTGTACATATTTTACATACATTGTATATTCTTTCATCAGAAAAGTCACATATTATAGAGACGGTTGTGCAGAGATTTTTTTCTTTCACTGTGACTAAGTTTGATATTGTACAAATGTATACTTAAAATTTCGGATATCACCTGAGGATGCTCCATATCAGAGATAGCTGTTGTCCAGAGGGGAAATCACTTAAAACGATGTGGCCAGGACAACCGTTACTTGCCATACCTTTAAGCATTCATGTATATAGTTTAGTTATTGATTTGAACTACCAGACATAAACTCGGATAAATATATACAAAGTAGGATCAAGGGGAGCCTACACATAAAATCTGATGAAAATCTGTAAAAGATTGCTGTTTATGGATCAGCTTTTAAGCATCTGTACATCAATGATGTTGCATCATATAACTCTCATGGTGTGAACATTTACATTGTACATATGTGCTCCCATTGTGATTAAAAAGATCCTTGTCAAAAGCACTGCTTTTTGTTTTTCAAATACAGAGTAACATCCCCTTAATTGTTTTGCAAGAGGCCAGGACATTTCAATAGAACAGTAGTGCTCATTGTCAGCTAAAATGATGTAAAGTGATCTTCTGGGGTTCAAATTCTAGGACAGCACCACTGAATTCTTACACACAAAGAACATTGATGCTTATATATGGCTTATTCCATGCTGTATTATGTGTCGTTGAAAGTCCCACAAAGTGTAAATGAAATGATGTTATCAACGCTTCAGTTAATGCCAAATGTGGATCCTGAATTGCAGCATTTGCAAGTCCTTTAATTAACAGGCAATTTTACCACAAACCTGAAGTCAGTATTTAAGACCATGTGTGGTAAATAAGACACTAGTGGAAACCACCAATAAGCTTATTTACAACTGGTACCTATATGTAGGTGTAGTGAAGCCTTTTAGTTTGGAATTTCACATCAAAAGAACATTGATTACTCTTCAACGGACATGTTATGGTGAATATACCGTAAGTTTTAAAGAGATTGGTTGGAAACTGTTGGAGAAGATGCCACCAGACAAGATTAAGTTTGTGAAATATGTGAGGGGCAGTTAATCCAATACAATTCATGTTCAGGACAACACAACTTCGCGTCATGAAATTGAAAGAGATTGACAGAAAAGTGTGAGAGGAAATCTCCAGAAATATAAGTATTTATGATGGATGGACGGACGGACAATGCAATGCCATGCGTCCAATCATTTGGGAGGCAATAAAAACAATTGAATTCTAAAATATCTATCAGGGACACACTTCGTTCATGTAAACTTGTTTAAAATTAATTTGTGTGAATTTGGAACAGGATTTTTCCAAAGCCACAAGGCACTGGTACTTCAAATGCAACTATGTTAAGAGGTTTAACACAGCGAGATACACTTTTTGACGGTCGTCGTGTCAAACTCGGCAAAATCATATCTGATAGAAAAAAGGCTGACCAGCGGCCCCTTATGCTATAGGAGTAAAGGCACTTGCTGCTGTGGAGAGGCTGTAGCAAATCAGTAAATATCTGATTAGCTCTTACCTTTTGTTGTTCTTGGAGAAGTTGACAGCTTCAGCCACCACCTGTTGTACATCGGGAGGCAGTAAGGATAGGTTACCTAGCACCCTTACACACACCTCATGTTTCTGGATCAACTCCCTGTAACAGATACCTCACTTACTGAAATCAGTCAATCCCACTCAATGGGAATATTTGGCATGCTTTTTTGTTTTTTATGTTTGATAATAGTACTTCATAAGGTAATTATGAAGCAAGAGAGGCCGGGAAATAATTATGACATCACAATAATTCTCTGTATCACTCCTCAGTGGTGACAAAAAGTACATCAAAATTTGGCCTTAATACCCTGTTCTATCTATACAGACTGTTATAATGTGTATACCTTATACATGTTTGGTAAGTTTAACAGGGATCTTTCTGAAAAAGGGGATTTTTTTTTTATTTAGGGTAAATAAACTAAAACACCTAATTGATCATATGCATAGTCTTCCAGGCACAAAAGGCTGTGACCTAATGGCATCGGTACGGTATCCTTCTACTTCCATTTTTTTTTTTTATTTTTAATGAACCGAAATATTGCAAAACATAGTAATTGGCTCAATAATTAACTGCATGGTAGTGTTATAATATAAATTAAAGTTTCCTCATTTTGTCTAAAACTCAAGATCATATGGGTCAAAGATGTTCAAACAAGTTATCTTAACAGATATAAGGTAAAGAGGTATAACATACAGAAATTTAATAAGAGGCATTAGCTACTGAGCAACAGAAAGTAAATTAAAGAAACATTTGACTGTGGAAAACACACTATATACCATCAAAATCCACAGGTATCTTGTGTCAGGTTAGCTCAAAGCAGATTCGGCATCAATCGTAGAAGATTTATACATACCTTTCCTGCATTAAGCGTGCAAATTTCTGACGAGCAATCTCCATGAGGCATCCAACCTCTTCCTTGGAACGCTTGAAATTCTCAATACTGAAGGCATAAACCGTCACTTCTGTGATGCCAAGGTCAAGACACCATTCCAGGGTCTGAAAATGATGACAATGTTTATAACTTTAGAAAGCTGGTTTTGAGAGCACATATGGTATATTTCACGCTCAGTAGTAGCTTAAGTATTTATGAAGTTGGATCTAGGTATACCATGAATGGATGCCAGTAGACCTATTTGTTTGTTCTAAGACACATAGCCAGCTGGCTGATGTGAGTTATTATAAAGGTTGCAGGGTTAATAAATGAGGCGAATGTTGGGATGTCAGGTTAAAAATGTTTAGAAAACCAACTCATACAAATCCCTTTTTTTTGCAGGTGTTGATTATAAATGCATGCTAACAATTATTTTAAACCTAATCACCAATGGAAAGCAGTGCAAAAAAGGCTCCAATGACCTATTTTAATTATCTTATGTCTGTTGTCAACCTTTGAGCATTGTGAATTTGTCTGTCATGCCCCACCACTCCCTACCCTAGCTACCCACCTTCTGGGAAGTGTAAGTTTTCATAGGAGACACCTTGGGGGTAAACTAAGACTAGATGACTATTTGATAATATACAACTTTTTACTCTGGTCTACATCCAACCTGAGTGGAAAGGGCTCAAACAGGTCAAATTGGCAAACATTTCAATAACATTCTTCTTCCAAACGAGATATATATGAGTAAGTCAAATCCATCTTGATGGAAAGGTCTTAAGGTGCTTTATCAAAATTGTGTGTTCCATAACACCCCCCCCCCTCCCCCACCTCGACTTCATGTTTTCCCCTGGAGAGAGAGAGAATTAATTTTCATTATAGGTTATACTAAATGACAAAATGACACTTTTTTGGTATTTTTTATTGATAATTCAATCTTTAAATTGGAATTATAACTAGAGGATGACAGCTTAATAATAATAAAAATAATTTAACCCTGGACCACATCTAGGGCTGAAGGGAGTAAGAAAACAGGCTCCAATACATTGTAGGTCTATATATAATTGGCTGAAATTTCAACAACCTTCTTCTTCTTACTCAAAAGCATGTATGTTGAAATCAAATTAAAAATGGCATTGTGACCTTGAAAGTGTTGAAAGGAAAAGTTGATGTGTATGCTGACCACCTTCAGTCTGGTGAGCTTATATTATGATGACAATACATTTTTAACTTGTTAACCAGGTACCCTTTCAGTCTTTGACATTAACATTTTCAAGCACTAGTCCAGATAAGCAAAATGCAGTGTATTGAAACAAATTGTAACACATGTATTGAAATTTAAGGACTTTCCACTCGTTCGAACCACAATTTACTAGTCATGGGCATAGGACTAGTAGCTAAAGTCCCAGACTGCCCTTTTCCTATAGTTCTGATGCCACAAAAGGAGTTTTAATGTAAAAGGTAGTTATTTTCATTTCAACAAATTTTATTGCATTTAAATACAAAAGGATTTGACAACAGCCATTTGCCTATATAAGTCATTTCCTAAGAGGTAGTTACATGTAGCATACAAAAAACATGTGACTTCAATGTTTTCACTGCTGAATGTTGTCATGAGAACACTATGCAAATTGAGACAATATATAGAATACTTTGGTCTGAAATAACTTACTTCAGCAAGTTTATCAAAACCTTTGAGATGCCCTTCTGCTCTCTCCATGCTGTTTTTCTTTGCAAAACGTCGGTTTCCATCCATGATGATGGCGACATGTTTGGGGACTGGGCCGGTTTTGAGGATCTTTGTACAGATCTGGTGTATCCAGGACTTGCTGGTCTTCTTCTCTGGAAACCATGACATTGTATCTGTTTATCTGTAAAGACACAAAGCAGAAGTGTTAAAGACAATCCTCTATTTTCTTGTCACTAAGTGTAATACTTTATTAAAGGACTTTCTAGTGTTAAAAATGTGGCGAAAGAAATGTTACATCCCATTCACCCTTAAAGTTCTGGTGATTGGCACGAGAGAAAAATACCCTTTCATGCCCAAAGTTTGAGGATATGGAAAAATCACTATGGGGATTAAAATGCTCAGCAATTTAAAATTCAAAAATCTTTCGATTGAGTCTTCAGGACAATGATTTGGTTTGCTTGCATATTGCATTCCATTATAACAGATATACTGCCATTTAGAACATGCCAGGTTTTAGTGGGAGAAAACCAGAGTTTCCGGAGAAAAACCATGACCGAAGGCCAGTACCCAACAACTATCCTATGAGGTCTCAAACTCACCACTCAGAGGTGGAGGATTAGTGGTAGCAGAACGTCAGACACCTTATTAACAACTAGCTTGGCTACTGCAGCCCCCTGCAATGATACATTACTGGTGATTGACGGTAAGTCACTTGTACAAATCAGTTATAGTTGTACTCATGTTCGTGTATCAGAACAAGAACTTTTTTAGTGACGTTAACACAAAGGGAAAATGATACGAAGTCATACAATTCGGGAAATGATGATGATACAATGAGTCATCTGCTCTGTACATTAAGGAAATTTTTAAAAAAGATCAGTCAACTTTAATTTCATTGATTTCTTTATTTTTTCCCAAATTATGGCTCTCTGCATGCTTAGCGAGTGATTTAACTAATTCTGGTAATCAGAATGAAATTTAAACACAATCCTTATAATGTCCAGGAGTAAAAGCCGGATAAACCTCAGTCTTTGAAATTCCCGGAACTCCAAGACAGGTTAACATGGCGAAACCCTTTGTATAATATTATAAGGCTCAGGTTTGTCTGAATTTATAAAAAGACCCCATTTCCTCTTGTCCCGACACCACATGCCATCTATAGATCTGTCAAAATGTCTCAAGTCTACTTAAAACTGTCAGGGCTATGCAGATAAAACTAGGACTACTATCCTTTATTCCTAACACCCCAAAGAAAAGATCTATTGCTTGAATATCTTGTTCGGAGTGTGTAGGTAAATATATTAATCCAACTGTACAATAATTTTTTTTTTTTTACACAGCGGAGAAAAAGGTCATGCAGTATTGTAGTAAATTATGGGCGACAAATTTATTTTCGTTGATGCAAAACTTCTTGGCCTTAATTTTATAGTTGGCACTACTTTCCTGTGCTTTGTTTTCCCCAATTCCAAGCTGACCGTTATATATAGTATGATGAATAACAACTTTCAGGTAGACCTATTTAAAACATTAGAGGGAAAAGTGTGGAAATTTGCCAGGTCCCATCAGCTAGTGGCGAGTTTTTGGTAACCTTCAATTCGCCATCATGATATGTTCTTCTGCTGTCCTGCGTATTCATGTTGCCATCAACATCGCTGTATGTTCTCATAATGTGAAAGTTAGGGCCTAAATATTTATAAACCTTATATCTTAATCAAGAATATGATAAATCAACATAAAGAGAAACTTAGGCCTACTTGTAAGGCACCTAATTTCATGAGTAATGATCATGATTCATTAGCATTTAGCACCACATGTACTGTACTGATCAAGTTATTTGGAATATCTTGCATAAATCAATAAATAGCTGGTCAATAACGCTGATGGGTAAAAACATTTCTAAACGCAAAAAAGAGTTACGAGGAAAACTCTGAAAAATGTCTAATCAACCATATCTCAAATGTATGCGTGTAATGTTTACATTTTTCACTGAATCATATTTCATCACACTTTTCGGTAAAATTTTAAGACGAATGATGTCAAAACATACGCGGTTGTGACAATCGTATTGCAAAGTCAGTGTAACATTGTGACAAATATTTATATCATTTTTACAAAAGCTTAGTTTAAACCAGGAAATTTAACACACCCTGTCGAGGAGTCAGCTGTACGCGACGAAACACACCCGCATGGCTTTCACACTGCACAAGTGTACGTAGTGACGTATCGCTATAGGTGATTAGGTTTGTGTTATAAATCCGCGCAATAAAGTAGGTCATTTCGAATCGCGCGTAGTTCTTAATGTGTCGATTTTTTAAAACACCATAATCATAGCTCCAAATTTTGATAAATAATATGTAATAATTGATAGAATATCCAAAACTAGTACGTCAAACTGCCACATTTCAAGAAGGTCAGTGACCTATATATTACTCCGCCTCTATTCCGCGTGAAACTGTTGCGATCGATGGACGAAAATAACACAAAAATGGCGACTCATTTTCTAACCTTTGGTTAGTTATCGTCAGATTTTAACGACTGTGGATGTGCTAGGGAGGGGAATATGCCTAGCGAAGGTTCCTCAGACGTATCTCTTTCCACTGTTGAGTCAGGTAATATGATGTTGTATTCGTAAACAACTCAAATTCGACCATTATTGGAGAGCTGAAGTTCACGATTTTCATTTTCCTTTCAGAACTTTATTTCCTAATCTCCCGGTTCCTCGCATCAGGACCATGTCAGCGGGCTTCAGAGGTGAGCATATGTCCTTTTGTCGATTTGTTGGACTCAGTACTTGTTCTTGTTACTAATAATCCCTTCTTCTTTTACAGGCATTGAGACAGGAGCTGACAGAACATCAGGTAAGACGAGTCGTTGAGTTGTCTTCTTTATTTACGAATTACGCGCTCTTTACGGTGTTTTCCGTACCAAACGTGATGATTTTATGAAATTTTAAAGCTTGATTTACAATAATTTCACATTGTTGTCACATATTTTGTGGTGTGCACGGAATTTTGGTGATATTGATAATGGTATATTTTTCAGCTTTTACCAAAACGATTGGATTGGGAAGGCGGGCAACATGAAAGAAGTTACGAAAATTTGGTAAGAAATGTGAAAGTGGGTAAACTTGACATGTGGGAAGGATGCTAAAAATTTTGCAAAATTTTGTGGAGCTTATTCATCCTGGTTGATGCCATCGTTTATTGTAGCATTTCAATCTAATTTTATTGCCAAATTAGGTTTTATCGAAAAAATAAGCATTGTGTGACTATTTACGTCCAAATTCGAATAATTTTCCTAAGCATTATCATATCAAATGTGCAAGGTCATGTGCGTGATGTCATCGTGGAACGTGCCGCTCTGAGCCAATGAAAACGCAGCAAATCAGCAAAGGTCATACTGCTATTTATAGACACAGAGAAAAGGAAATGCCCTACAGGCCTGCAAGCTGATTGGTCACTATATTATGATAGTAAACAGAAGCACGTGGTTATGTAGAAAAACTTTTTATTATCGAAATCACTAAAGAAAACAGCATCATTATGTTACTTTTAAATTTAATAGAAATCTTCTAAGGTCTAGACTAATAAAATGATTATAATATGTTTTTGCAGTCGTTTCAGAGATAGGAATTACTATCAAATATTCATACCAGTTAACTTAATACTTAAAAATGGTATTAAATTGGCATTGTAGGGTACATAATGCACATATCACTATTACTAGAATTGTAATTGTTGAGGAGACGGCTTTTATAAGTGGTATTATAACTTGTGCCCTATCCTATTGTTTAAAGCAATAAAATATGTGTATGTTCAATTAAAAAAATATATAATTCAAAGCACTCATGCTTCATCCAACAGTCTACTTCGTAATAAGCCACTAGCCCACGACTAGTAAGTTTTGGTTTGGACTATTGGAAACTATTTGAATTTAAATATATTTGCTGTTTGCTTGTCCGGACTAGTGCTTGAAAATGTTAATGTCACAGACTGATCCAATCTTATATATGATATGAAGATCATTTACATATTTTTTCAATTTGTTTACATTATACATGTATAGTGGGTTAGGCATCCAGTTGATACAAACAAAATTATGAAAGAAATTTTAGTCAATTATTGTCATCCATATTTTCTAAAAAACTTATTTTATTTACAAAAATATTATTAAATTGATATTGTACATAAATAACTTCAGAGCCATCACAAATGAAGTTCAGCGTAAAATGCACATACTTCTCAATTATTTGCCTTTAAAACTTGCCAAAATGGCCTGTTTCATGAACATTCCTTAAATCAACTTTAAAAATCTCTATTAGCATTACAAGTTTTATAGGGGAAAGTCTCAAGTTACTTCAACTTCAATGCTGTACTCGGCAAAAACTGTAGTCATCATTGCGAGGAACTTTCTTTGACTAAGAATGTTCTGTAGCCTTTTAATGCTTGTTTTTAAACTAAGGAACTTGCATGAAGCTGGTGTGTTAAAAAATCTTTACAAATAGAAATACTACTGGTAGGTCACAGTATGACTGTACACACTTGTGTACCTTGGCGTTCGTCGTCCATCAACAATTTTTAAACAACTTCTTCTCCATAACCACTGATAGGAAATCAACCTAATTTAAGCATCCTTATGTGCCCTGGATTCAAAATTGTAAAAATGGTGGGAATGACCCCCTAGGGAGCTGAGGGGTGGGGCCAAAAAGAATTATTTAAATATATTGATTTAAACAAATTCTTCTCCATGACCACACTGATTAGAAATCAACCCAAGTGTTCAGGATTCAAAATTGCACTAATGGTGGGACTGACCCTGCAGAGGGCTGAGGGGTGGGGCCAAAGGAATTATTTAGCTATATAAGTTTAATTGACTTCTTCTCTGAAACCAAGCAATGGATATCAAATATAAATCACTGGTAACATCCCTAGGTAGTATAGATTCAAAAATGTACTCATGGTTTAGCTGAGCCCCCACTGGCTGAGGGGCGGGGCCAAAAGGGGATACAAATGATCATATTGGTGTTATAACAACTTTTTCTTTAGAACTATGCACTTGATATCAATTTTAATTGCTTGGAAACATTCATGAGAGGTATAGGGATTCAACATTTTACAGATTGAGGAGATGACCCCCCTCCTTCTCTTCAGGGCTGAGGGGTGGGGCCGAACATATTTTTTAACTCAGCATTAACAATATAATATACTATTGTTGAGCATAAAGAGATGAACACAATCATGATATTATGATTGTACCTGTGGTGTGTAGCCCCCTCCCTGCAAAATCAAATCAACACCTGAGACATAACTTTTAAATGGTTGATATCCCCACCCCAAAGCTATATATATACAATTGCTGGACATGAAGAGATGATCAAAATCATGATTTTAAATTTGATCTGAGGGTCTGCCATGCCCTTGCAGACTTTAACCCTGTGTCACAACTTTGAAATGGTTGCGATCCCCACCCCAAAACTATATATAAAGTTGCTGGAGATAAAGAGACAAACACAATCGTAATATTACCATTGATGTCGGGGTCTGGCCACACTCCTAGGGACCTAATTTCGTAGTTGAACTTGAAAACAGTTGAGATACTCACCCATTTACCAAACTTTTAATTTATACCGATATGCTTCAAGGATTGGTCTTTCAGTCCATCCTTGTCCTTAAGATCTTTTTGGATAAGATTTTGCCACAAATACCTAGATACTGTACCAATGTATCCAGGTGAGCTTTACAGGTCCTCTGGGCCTCTTGTTTGTTTCGCCTTAGTATCACTGGTATTGCTTTATTTTCGTTGCAATTTGAAGAAATTACATTACTTGAAAACTGTAGAAGTACCTTTCAAAAGTTTTCCAATTATGTATAATAAAAGATTCACTACACTCTGCTGATGATAGCAAATTTAGTGAATTTAGAAATTGCTGTTGCATCTTCATGTGTTACATTTAGTATTATATTTTTTGAGTGTTTTCATTTAAAAAGAATGTATTTAAAATAATAAAAAAAAGTGCCTGTGCAAATATTCAAGAGTAGTTATTGAAATGAATTTTCTTTTCTCTGAAAATATAGGTTAATCTTAATCGCCACATATCTTCAAGTCACCTTCTGCAAGTATGTCAGCGCCTGGGACCCCTCCTGGACAAGGATATCGCATCATCTGCGACAGGATTGCAGTCCCTATTAGGAGCTGGACGCCAGTCCCTTCTCAGGACCAAAGAGAGTGAGTCTACAGAATTTCATTCTTTTTGTTTTAATTCTAGTTGTGAAATTAAAACAAGTCTGCAAATATAAATAAAATGACCTTTATTTGACATACTTTCCAAAATCATAGGGGTTAAATATGTTGAAACCTTAAAAAAAATGTCCTTTGAAAAACTGAAAGGCATACTGTTTTACTGGTAGCTTGTCTTTCCAGGTCACAGGTCAAATGTGTTTAAATCTATAAATTGACTTACATTCAGAGAACTAGTCCAATTAACGATTACACATAAGAGATTAATACCAGGTGAGCATGCAGGCCCTTTAGGCCTCTTGTTTTCTATTGACTCGGCAGCAGTAAATCTGTTTGTTTCATTATGAACTTTGTTACATAGAGAGAATGACATCCTATACAATACAGGGGCTGCTTTAAGTAAAATGACCTCCCACTCAACACATTGGCAGGCCATAAAGAAATAGGGTCTGCATTCCTCTGTCCATGCACCTGGTTATTAAAAAGCAACTTCAAGCGGCAAAGTGATATGTTAATTATCTTTGCAATAGGTTGTGTATGTAGTGTTGCTCAATTGAATGAATACATGTTTATTGCAGATTCTCATTTTAACCTATATTTTACACTTTGTCATACTGACATTTGCAGTGCGAATTGGAGTTACTGATCAGTGACTGTAATCTGGTTACATTTTGAAAGAAATAGTGTATTTGCTTCAATTCTATTAAAACGTGTTGGAATTTTACATTTCAGTTGTGAACCATCCGCGATGGCGACCGGAAAGACATGTAGCCACTCATCATCAACGTCCTCTGATCCCACCTATCAACCTAGTGGTCCCCTCCATTGGTAGGTGGTACTGATGGGTGATAGCTAGTAACTGTATTTAACCAGAGGTGTACCCTCCTCAACCAATGTATCACATTTCTCTACAGTGGTGTAAATATCATGATAGATTTTGCTATTTTCATATAGCTATATTGCTTCAGTACATTTGTATTATACATTAGGACTGTTCTAGTCTTTTGTCGTACAAAGCTGTTAAAGATCCATGATCATTTAAATGTTAGGGACATATGCTACAAGTACTGTCTACCCTAGACTAGCTGTCATTTCCTGTTAGTGATTGATCACTTACACACTTTAATGAAACCCCTGTCAAGCAAAGGAGGAGTCATAGTTTCTTTATAATGTTAGTCACTATTTACTAATTCAATTTAAAGATTTAAAGACTTAATCCAACTGACAAATTTTATAAAATGTCACTGCACTTTAATATAATTATATTTCAAGTTAGCATTCTTATCATCTTTGAAATCAAACTGAAGGCAGTTTTTCTCAAATATTTGCCAGTTTCTAAATAACTTTCTAGAAGAAAATAAAAAATCAGATGTTTGGTTTGGGAGTGTATACACTGAATAAGCCATGACCGTTATGGCTGAAAAATTGCCATCATTACAGGAATAACATGTACCATTGTACACACGGTGTAATCTGAACCTCTCTAGCAGGACCAATAATTCTAAAAACAACCATATGATATGGCTTATCTTCTCAAATGATATTAGGTTAGTGGAATTTGTACATCTTCTGTCCTGTTGCATAAGTGAAAATTGATTTTTAGCCATATGGCTATAAGCTGCACACTAACCCATTTTCTACCATAATAATATATGCCTGTATTTTGGCAGGCCATGTGATCAAGGCCAGAGAAATGACTGGTGGGAGTCAGAGGGACCTAATCTGTCCCATCTTCATCTATACTAAGGTGTGCATGCATGCCAGAAAGCTGGGCCACCTGTCAGCTGTGTACTGTGTTGCTTTTGATAGGACAGGCCAGTACATCTTCACAGTAAGTGGATATATGTTTTCAATTTGCGACAAAACTTGTTAATAATAGATAGAATCCTTCTGTGATTTGTTTATTTTTTATGGTTGTTTTATTTCCATGGAATTTATATCTTTACATTATACATGAATGCTACAAAAAAAAACAAAAACAGAGCATGATAACAACTTTTATACAGACATGCTAACTTGTGTACATTGAACAATCTTATTTCAGATCTTTGCAAATTCAAAAATGTGAATACTTTTTTATTTAAAAACGATTCAAGTTTTTTCCTTGTACATGTATTTAAAATCACTGCTGAAATAAATCTACCTTCTTTAAGTACCATGGTAATTAAGAAATCATTTGTTTTCAGGGAGCTGATGATGCCCTTATCAAGATTTGGTTTGCAGCCAGTGGGCGACTGATAGATACACTCAGGGGACACAACTCTGAGATCACAGATATTGCTGTAAATTTTGAGAATACACTGCTGGCCTCGGGTAGCTGTGATAAAATAATCCGGGTGTGGTGTCTGAGAACAAAGGCTCCAGTGGCTGTGCTGCAGGCCCATACAGGAATGATCACCTCCTTACAGGTACTAGTGGACATAGTTATGTAGTTTTGTATTTTGTCAGGAACTGTTTAATACCAGTGATTTTGTTTGCCCATTTTTCCACCGATATAAGGCTGTTTCCCCCAGTCAAAATGTTTGTGCTATTTTCCCAAAATGAAGCAAATTTCAAGAATATTTCCCAATTTATCTGAAATCCTACTTTATTTTTCCCAATTCAATAAGGCACAGGCTGTTTTAAAATTTGGTAGCAAAAACACTGAATACTGTTAGGGTTGCATATCAGAACCCTGTACCGTACCTTATCGTAACCTGCTTAAAAAAATACTGGCACATACCTGTTGCAAAATGTACTGGGATCAATATCAGTATTTGAGATCCTGTACATGTCACAAATATTTTTAATTTTGTTGGCACTGTTGTGGTATTTGTCATCAAGTAAATTTAGCTGTTTACATTTTTATGTTTCTCTTTTTTTTTATCCTGCATACTTCCTGTATCCATTTTAAAAGCAGCCTTTTGATCAACACCATAAACTAAAGTCTAATGTTTGCTGGGGAAACAAAATAATTGTGTTAATGAAATAGAATGGTTTTGTCACATAGATTCTCCTGATGACTATGTTTGTGTTTGTAGTTCTGTCCTCAGGCCAGAGGAGAGCACCGCATTCTGTCCTCCACAGGCGGTGACGGCTGCGTCTGTTTTTGGATCTGGAATGTCACCACAAACAAATTCAAGTAAGTCATACTTTTGGTGGCTAGTATACCCAATCCTAAGTACACCTGTAGGTGCTGCCATTTCTGTTGATAAGTAGTGGGTACACGTCCATGATCACTTATTATGATATTCATATTCATAGATGTCCATGCACATTAATAAAAATAAAATTTAATAATGTATATATGATTACTGTTTATGAAAAAAACAGGGAGATCAAGCAAACTGTTGTATGGCTTCATTTTGTGTAGTTAAAATAAAGAAGTATTAATAGGTATAAACTATATAGTTCTTTCCTTTTATAGCAAATACAGTACTTAATTTTCATTAATGAAGCAATTTATGAATATCTTCCCATTTAAAAAAAAAAAAATATTGCAATATTTTTCCAAATCATGTAAAAGCTGGCTCTTATAAAATTGAAGTTTAAAAGAGACATTGCTTTTATAAAATGTGTTGACATTGTTTTAAATCTAAAATTGATATGAAGCTTGTAGTTAGAGGTTAAATTAGAGGCAAAACATTAAAATTAACATTAACATTAATCTTGATATATTGCTGTATTAAACTTCAGTCCCAAACCAGCCAAATTTATAGAGAGGTCACGTGCAGGTGCCCAGATGCTGTGTTCATCGTTCAGTCCAGGGGGTGTGTTTCTGGCTACAGGAAGTGCTGATCATGTGATCAGAGTCTATTTCCTGCATGTCACAACACCAGAAAAGATCTGTGAACTGGAAGCACATACAGTGAGTAACTTATTTATCGGGAGAACTTCATTTATATAAAATTTCGATAGTTATAGTGAATTTGTAAATACTCTATCAATGATTTACCTTTGCTGTTGACTTCACCTAACCATTTTGTAAGACAATTCATGAGAACATTAATTGCTGCTTAAAAATATTGATATATATATTTGTGTCCAATATAAAATGAATTGTAGAACTTTGCAATATTTCTAAATTATATTTTTCATTGTAATAGGACCGAGTTGATAGCATCTGCTACAGTAACAGTGGGGAAAAGTTTGTCAGCGGGAGTAGGGATGGCACGGCACGGATCTGGCGCTATGATCGACAGGAATGGAAGTCCATCATCCTTTCCATGTCAACTAAACTCAACAGGTATCGTACACATGTTATAATTGAAAACAAAATAACAGTAATGCTTGAGAACTGTGTAAAAAAAAATCATATTCAATTGGCCCAGTCATGGAAAGAAATGATAAAAAAAAACATCATAAAACACAAAAAAGGTGTTTGGGTGATATTGAGAACAGACAAGGAGAAGTGTATATGTTTTCTCAAATCAATTTGTTAGAGAATGGTATGTGGATTTGGCAGTAGAAGAGTTGTTAAAGAGTTTGGTGATGCAATAAGGGGTTGTAAGCTGGGTAATATTATCTTGCTATTATTTTATCCTTCAGCTGTGTTAAGACCGAGACTGATGACAAAGGACAGAAGCCCCGTGTAACTATGGTTGCCTGGAACCTAGATGATAACTTGGTTGTCACAGCCGTCAATGACTGTACACTCAAAGTGTGGGATTCCCATTATGGCAAACTGTTGCATGTTTTAGAGGTAAACTCCTTTTTCAGATAATCAGATTGTCGCGATGCCCTCACGGTCTTGTGTATGGAAATACTCGGAAACAGAATACTCAACAAGTGAATGTAAAATTAACAACAATTTAATAAATCAACAAATAAAGTTTAAGTACTTTCACATAAACTACCTTGGAGAACCGGAAAAAACCCAACCCTTATCACAATAGGTTGCCGGTATTAAGATAACAAAATATCCAAATAATACAGCCTGTTTACATAATTACTGTACGCTACAGCACACAAGGCCTGTATCAGTTAATACCCATTGTCAAAAATAGACATTCCTTAAATCACAAGTTTCGGTTTCCACCATACAGCTTAATGTGACTTGAATACTCTAATATAAAGTTCCAGTTTCAAAATAAAGTTCAAGTTTCAGTAATAACTTCAAGTTTCTATAATACTCGACTGCAATTACTGTATATAATAACTGTAACCACTGTAGCTTAAAGTTCTTCCTTCAGTTTCCTCGAGATGATAAGGCAAACATATAAAGTTCAAGGCCATACGCATATATGTCCATATGAAGAAATTAGGCCACACAGTTCTATTTATAATACAGTAGGCTACGGAAATAACTAGAGTCCCATAATAGTAGAAACACCTCACCGTAAGAGTTCCAAGTCCCTGACTTTACTGGGTTAACACAGTCACCTTAAAGCACTGACATAATAGTGTTGCACAGGAGGTACGACGACAACATATGCTGCAACGGGCGGTTGTGTGAAGTTCCGTGTGTCTAACTGCGACGAGTACTGGTGAACCGCTGATCAGCCTGACGAAGGTCAAGGTCGTCTCACGTGTGATGAGTTAAATCCACCCCATCCCTAGTTCCAAATCTACCAGCTGTGCATGTCCACTATAACCTGGTCAGGCGTCCCACTGGAGGCCTAGCCCATGACCGAGAGTGCCCTTGCGGTGCACATTATCCCAAAAACATTAATGTTTTCCCGGCGCTGCCTAGATGGCTGCCTACCTGGCTACCTCGCTAATGTGTTCTCCGTGCAGGTGACTACGTCACACGGGAACCCGTATGTAGAATTAGAAACCGCGGGAAAAGCTTGCGCGGTAAATTCAAACACTTATTTTTACCATAATGATAACAAAAACCCTTTTACCATAATAAACCCCATAAATATTTATAACCAAACTGTCATACCGTGACAACTTCCCCCCTCTTAAGTTGATGCGTAATATTTAACGGAGGTATTAGTTATACTATAAATATGGAGCCATCACTAATCTATAATAGTTAACTATATACAACAATTTCAAACCCAGGAAAAAGATGTTTCTTTCTACTCAAGCATTGCTATCTGGTATCTATATCTAGCAATCAACAGCCCGACTCAAGTAATCAGCTCCGACGTTGTCTCGTCCTGGAATGGCTTTGATGGTCATCCTGTAAGGTTGCAACAGGAGAGCCCACCTCATAATTCTGGCGTTGGCGATCTTGCTTTTCCCTAAGCAGGTCAATGGCTGGTGATCAGTTTCTACGTGAAAGTCCCTTCCCATAAGGTACTGGCTAAACTTGGCAACACCCCACACCAATGCCAAGCATTCTTTTTCCATCACCGCATACCGCCGTTCTCTTGGGAGTAGTTTCCGGCTAGCGTAAGCTACCGGATGTAGTTTTCCTTCAAGTTCTTGCATAAGTACTGCACCCAGACCAACATCAGATGCGTCCGTCCGAAGTGTGAAATCTTTGGCGAGGTCTGGTAGCCGTAGGATAGGATCCTTTGTTAATAGTTGCTTAAGCGTTTTGAAGGCAGTCTCCTGGGGTTGTCCCCAGTTTACGTGATTTGGCATTCCCTTTTTGGTGAGATCAGTCAGCGGCACTGCGATTGTCGCGAAATCCGGTATGAATTTGCGGTAGTACCCCGCCAAACCCATAAACGATCTAACCTTGCGCTTCGTGACTGGTTGGGCCGTGTTCCTGATAGCCTCTAACTTGTCAGATACCGGTTCAAGTGTTCCATTTCCAACCATGTGTCCAAGACATTCCAGTTTTTCAAAACCAAAGTAACACTTAGATGGTCTCGCTGTGAGTTTGCTGTCACGCAGTCGTTGTAGTAGACTCCGGAGTGTTGACAAATGTTCGTCCCATGCAACGTTGAACACGAGAATGTCGTCCAAGAAATTGTCAAGATTTTGCAGGTCCTCCAGAACTTTACGCATGAGCCTACTGAAAGTCATAGGAGCGTTTACAAGTCCAAAGCTCATAACCTTAAATTGGAAAAGTCCCATCGGTGTTGAGAATGCGCTTTTCCGTTTTGCCTCCTCTGTCATCGGTACTTGCCAATACCCCTTACTCAAGTCTAGTTTAGTGAAGAATTTACATCCTGCTAATTTCACAAAAAGATCTTCTACTGTCGGCATAGGCTCTGCATCGAATACCGTCACTTTGTTCAGTTGGCGGTAATCGATACAAAATCGGCATGTACCGTCTTTTTTCCTTACAAGGACTACTGGGGAACTATAATCCGAGTCAGATTTCTCAATGACGTCTATGTCGATCATTTTCTTAACTTCTGATTTCACCTTCTCTGATACATGATATGGAATAGGATACGGCTTTACCCTGATAGGTTGTTCTGTAGTAGTCTTTATGTCGTGTTTTATCAACGGCGTGCATCCAGGCAAGTCTGTCATTACATCCTGAAATTCTTCCAGTAACTTTCTCACATCCGTTTCCTGTCCTGGATCTAGTGTATCCGACACTTGACAATCTCGGATAGTCTCTGTTGATTCCAAGTGTGGTAGTACCAGAGGGTTAGAGTCGGTGATGTCCACGAGACCGTCCTGACTGTCCTCATATGTTTCCTCGATCACAGACATTGACACGCATGACAAAATTCCTCGTGGATTTTCAATTTCCTCGACACTTCCAGCAGCCGTTTTCTCTCGTTTGGTATATTTCCTCACCATGTTCGCATGAAATGTTTTTACCTTTCCTGCCATATCAACTTGATAATCAAATTCCTTAGCCCTAATAACCGGATATGGTCCCCTCCATTGTAGTTCCAACTTGTTGTGTTTCGTGGGTAATAGCACGAGCACATGATCTCCTTCCTGTAGATCCTTTGCTTTAGCCGTCTTGTCATAGTTAACCTTTTGGGCTAGTTTGGCTTTCCCAAGCTTCTCCTGTGCTAGTCTGCATGTGTCCTCCAGCCGTTCCCGAAGATCTAACACGTACTGATATGTGGTTTTGGTGTCCACGTCCTCAATCTCCTTAGTCCATAGTTCCCTCAAAATTTTCATTGGTCCTCGGATAGTGCGTCCATACAGTAGTTCAAATGGAGCAAAGCCCAAACTCTCTTGCGGTATTTCCCGATACGCAAATAGTAAAGGACTAATGTAGCGATCCCAATCCTTCGGCCGTTCCGTGCACATCCTCCTTAACATAGTTTTTAACGTTCCGTTATACCTTTCTACAAGGCCATTACATGCAGGGTGATAAGGTGTCGTCACTAGTTGTTTAAGAGATAATAGTCGACTGACTTCCGCCATCATCTCCGACGTAAATTGAGAGCCTCTATCACTAAGTATTTCCTTTGGCACGCCCACCCGACAGAAGATATCAACCAATGCCTCCGCCACTGTCGGTGTGTCAATTTTCTTTAATGCCACGGCTTCAGGATATCTAGTAGAGAAATCCACTAATGTGAGAATGAACCGATGACCTCTTTCTGATGCGGGGATTAATGGTCCAACCAGGTCTACAGCAACCCTTTCAAATGGCTGTCTGATAATAGGCATACTTCCCAATGGCGCCTTGATAGTTCTGCCCTTGTGCACTGTCCGCTGACAGATGTCACAGGATTTGCAATATCTGACTATGTCTGCTTTTCCTCCAGGCCAGAAAAATTCCCTCCAAACTCTATCGGTAGTCCGTGCGATTCCCATGTGTCCCGCCATGATAGATTCATGAGCTATCCGTAAGACCGTCTCCCTATATGCTCTTGGTACAACAAATTGATGACGTATACTGCCGTTATCCACGCATTTCCGATAAAGCATTCCATTCCGTACTAAAAAGCTGGTTTCCTCTCCAGTTTTAGACACTTTGGTGGTTCCCTCCTTCACCATGTCCCATAATGCCTCAAGTGTTTCATCCTTTGTTTGCTCCTCCATCATTGTTGTTTTCCCAACCAGGTCCTTAAGGGGTTTAGGTACCTTCAACAATTTTGTTTGTTCCTTCTCTCTCAAAGTCTCGGCGCGCGTCTGTACTGCTGTGATTACAAAATCGTTCTCCTTTCCTTCAATTACCAATGGATTTCCTGGTTCTCTGGCCCCCTGTATGTTGCCTATGATGATGTCATAAATTGGGGTCTCCATCAGCCATGCTGTACAAGTTCCTGTGAAATATGGCGATTCTATATAAACCTCTGCCTGAGGTACCGTTATCTCAGACCCATCCGCCAATCTACAGCACTGCACACGTTCAAGCAGTTTCTCTTTGTCCAACAAACTCCGTCGTACAACTACTCCACTGCACCCCGTGTCCCTGAGTATTGTCACCAACTGACCACCTATCTGTCCCTTCACGGTTGGCATGGTAACTGCCACTTCCTCCACATCCACCGAGTCCCTGTGATCTACGCTGGCAACTTTAGGCTGTTTCCTGGGCTTCGGACATTTTGCTGCTATGTGTCCTCGCTCATTACAGTTGAAACACTTGCGAAGGTCAGCCTGGACATTCCCAGTCCGCTCATTACCAGTAGAGTTACCTCGATTCCGATCGTTGAGGTTCCCCGATCTATTGCTGCCAGGTTGTCCCTGTTTTGTGGCCCCTGTGTTATGTTTCTGCATGAATGACTTCGCCAGCTGTCCTCTAGCCTCAACAAACTGGTCACCAAACTCTGCCATCTCCACCAGGTTCATCGGCTTCCTTTCCCTCAGAAATATGGCTAATTCCGGGTTACACACGGTCATTACCTGCTCCCGTACCACTAAGTCTTTCAATCCTTGAAAAGTTTGTGGACACTTCGCCATATCCGTCCAACGTTGAAAGTAGTTCTCCAGTCTCGTAGTAAACTGTGAGAATGTCTCCTGTCCTTCAACTTTCCCATTCCGAAATCTGTTCCGGGACCCATCTTCCGTATGGTCAAACCTTTGGAGCAATGCTTTCTTAAGCTTACCATAATCTAAGGCGTCGTCAGCATTGAGGCGGGAAAATACCTCCAAAGCTTTTCCTTTGATCATCGTGCTAAGGGCTACTGACCATCTGTCTTCTGTCCAGCCTTGTAGCCTAGCAAAAGTTTCGAAACGTCTGAGGTAGGCATCTAGGTCCTCCTTTCCCTCTTCAAAGGGAGGTAATTTGGGGTTATACTTCCCAAGTCCCATTCTAGATCCTCCTTCAGCAGGTTCCTCGTGAGCTCCTGTCTGTCCCTGTTCATGCTGAAGTTTCAGTAGCTCCACTGCTCTCTCATGGGCTTCCTTAGCTTCCCTATTGCGAGCATTAATCTCTAACTCCATTTGTCTCATTTTGAATTCCTCTGCAGCCTGTCGCTCCTGACGCTCAATCGCTCTTTCCTCACGAGCTATATCTTGCTGTTCTTTAATAAAACCTTTTAGATTTTCTCCGTCCAGACCCAGCTTGATTCCGGCCGCCATCAACTTCTCAATTGACTCCATGGTTGTTGATTACTACTAATATATATTCTAACTCATATATAAAATGGACGTTACCCCTGACCAGGATATAGATGTACAGAAAAAATTTACCTAATTAGACTTTAGCCCTATGCTTATCATATATAATGTACAGGAAAAAAAAACTTCAGTAAAATTAATCTGTTTTTTTTTTAACTCAACCTTCAAGGCAAATATGTTGTTAAAGGTGATTATTCTGAAACCTTTCTTTCTCGATACACTCAACACTGGCATCCCACCGCTGCCACCAAGTTGTCGCGATGCCCTCACGGTCTTGTGTATGGAAATACTCGGAAACAGAATACTCAACAAGTGAATGTAAAATTAACAACAATTTAATAAATCAACAAATAAAGTTTAAGTACTTTCACATAAACTACCTTGGAGAACCGGAAAAAACCCAACCCTTATCACAATAGGTTGCCGGTATTAAGATAACAAAATATCCAAATAATACAGCCTGTTTACATAATTACTGTACGCTACAGCACACAAGGCCTGTATCAGTTAATACCCATTGTCAAAAATAGACATTCCTTAAATCACAAGTTTCGGTTTCCACCATACAGCTTAATGTGACTTGAATACTCTAATATAAAGTTCCAGTTTCAAAATAAAGTTCAAGTTTCAGTAATAACTTCAAGTTTCTATAATACTCGACTGCAATTACTGTATATAATAACTGTAACCACTGTAGCTTAAAGTTCTTCCTTCAGTTTCCTCGAGATGATAAGGCAAACATATAAAGTTCAAGGCCATACGCATATATGTCCATATGAAGAAATTAGGCCACACAGTTCTATTTATAATACAGTAGGCTACGGAAATAACTAGAGTCCCATAATAGTAGAAACACCTCACCGTAAGAGTTCCAAGTCCCTGACTTTACTGGGTTAACACAGTCACCTTAAAGCACTGACATAATAGTGTTGCACAGGAGGTACGACGACAACATATGCTGCAACGGGCGGTTGTGTGAAGTTCCGTGTGTCTAACTGCGACGAGTACTGGTGAACCGCTGATCAGCCTGACGAAGGTCAAGGTCGTCTCACGTGTGATGAGTTAAATCCACCCCATCCCTAGTTCCAAATCTACCAGCTGTGCATGTCCACTATAACCTGGTCAGGCGTCCCACTGGAGGCCTAGCCCATGACCGAGAGTGCCCTTGCGGTGCACATTATCCCAAAAACATTAATGTTTTCCCGGCGCTGCCTAGATGGCTGCCTACCTGGCTACCTCGCTAATGTGTTCTCCGTGCAGGTGACTACGTCACACGGGAACCCGTATGTAGAATTAGAAACCGCGGGAAAAGCTTGCGCGGTAAATTCAAACACTTATTTTTACCATAATGATAACAAAAACCCTTTTACCATAATAAACCCCATAAATATTTATAACCAAACTGTCATACCGTGACACAGATTGAAATAATTTCTAGACTTAATGAATGCTTCAGACTGACAGTAATCTTTCAGAACTTTTCATGTTTTGGGATTAACGTACAAAAGAAATAAAAAACAGTAAAAATATATCTTTGTTTTGGATTCTTAAACATTGTCACCTCTGCTGACTTGTCCACTTTAAGTTGAGAATATGTAACTATTTTTGACTGCTAAATTATGAAATGAAGATGGATAACATGTTTGTTTTAGGCTCACGAGGATGAAGTATTTGTTCTGGAGCACAGTCCTACAGATCCTCGCATCTTCCTGAGTGCTGGTCACGACGGATATGTCATCATCTGGGACCTCAGCACTGGCAATAAGATCAAAAGTTATTTCAACATGGTACGGCTATGATGGGTCAAAATAATCTGATTTTAAAGAATCAGTTATTTTAGCCTAGGGCTTTTCCGGAATTAACCATAAGGGAAGGGTGGGATGCACTTAAGATATTAAAATTGATTTGATATAAGAAATGGTAGACAGGTCTGATTTCAAATCTACCATCCGTAAAATTAATACAGGTGCTCCCACCTCCCCCACATGATTAATTATGGAATACTCCTTATTTCATTTGTCAGTTATTGTGTAATTGGTTGAAAATTAAAGTAACATGCTATGAAAATATTAATTTGCTCAAGTGATCTACCATTACTTATTGTAGTTTTGATATTACAGTAACTATTGATCTATTTAATGCCACAGTTCTATGTAAAGTGTGTTCTCTGCTGGTGATTTCCAGATTGAGGGCCAGGGCCACGGTGCTGTGTTTGACTGTAAATTCTGTCCCGATGGAAACAGCTTCGTTGCCACAGACTCTCACGGACATCTGCTACTGTTTGGATTTGGTTCAAACGACAAATATAAAGAGGTACACAATGCAAACATGTTTACATAACACATTCTTATCAAATAAATACTGCTCTCTGACTATGTGACTATATAAATTCATATTATTTTGCTCAAAATATTGTCAAAAAAATTGTTGATTCCACTTTCAGTTTCAATTGAGTTCTTCAAAGCCATTTTCATTATTCATCAGAAATGGAGGAAATAAACCATTCATTTTGTGTTTCCACATTTAATATATCCGGTATGATGGGTTACTCAAATATTCAATGGTTTCCCGTCAAATTGCATAGCATTGTGTGATTTTTATCATGAAATATTTTCAGATTGAATTTGTATTTTGAAGTTATTTTTTGTTTGATAGATACCTCAGGAATTGTTCTTTCACACCGACTACCGTCCACTGATGCGTGACAGCAATAATTACGTTTTGGATGAGCAGACACAACAACCGCCACACCTCATGCCCCCACCATTCCTTGTTGACATTGACGGTAATCCATACCCACCAAAATTCCAGAGACTTGTACCAGGCAGGGAGAGATGTAAAGACAACCTACTAGTACCTCAAATGGCTGTCAACGAAACAGGTACTAACAACAAGGCAGTGATAATACTGGGATTGTAAGATTAAAAAAATTGCTTTTTATTGCTTATGTTAGCAGTGAACCTGTCTTATATTGATATCAAGGAAGGTTTTGTGGAGCAGATGTTACGTTTTTTGTAAATAAGAAGTTTTGAGTAAGGACCTAAGAGGGAGCTGCAGAGCAATTACATTCATTTTGTTTATTTTGTACAGGGGACCAGGAGGTTGTAGGAGAGCGTGTGGCAGAGGATAACGATGAACAACTGATGCCCCCTCCTGTGGCCCCAAACAACATTGACAGCCTTATTCAGCAGCTGCAACGTGAACAAGACAATCGTTTGGCAGCAATTGGATCTCCCAGAGTTGCAAGGTCCAATTCAGGTAAGTTCAAAAATATAACCATCAGGTTTTCTTTAAAAACCTTGAGAATTATAACCCCCATGTTATTAAGGGGGAAAATGGATCTATTTTGATTCAGTCAACCTAATAAAGGGAAATTAACCAAAATGACAATACAGTTTAAAAAGTGTTAAATGAGTAATTTATCACTTACAAAAATTACAGTTTTAACAATTTGTATCTATACTGTAAAATGTTGCTTAATGCATAATATAATACTGTGCCTATAGTTTAGTGTTTTCTGATTATAGGTAGTAGCGGTAACCATGGCCACAGGGTTGGAATGAGGATGAGTGGTGAAACCGAGGGAGTGCGTCAGTCGCTAGGCAACATCAATCAGCAGGCCACCCAATCAGATCTTGCTGCCTGGAGCAGACGGATCATTGTCAAGGAGCTCCATCCTTCTGAACTTTCGTACGTTTTCATGGATGTCACCTCTGATGTGAAAACAAGTTTTCAGAAATTTCACATACCGGTAACCAAATAAAGATAGAATGATTTCGTATGTGTAACAAATGTTAACACTTGAGTGAAACCTCAACTTAACATACATGGAAAACTAGTCCGCAAATACAACACCAGCCAACAGTTTAATTATACTCAAAGTGGTGTTGTTGTTGGTCACATACAGGTATTGATTTTGTTTGCGTTATATAAATGGAAATATTTAAATATTGTATCAGATCTGACTATATGTTATCCATATCTGTATAAAACTGTGCTGCTCCTTGCTAGCCATGACAATCAACCTGTCCTCTGCTCAGTGTGGTAATGACTTTACTGTTCTATAGGAGTTGTGAGGAAGTGAGAATGGCACATGCTGAAGTGGAAGCTAAAAGGTTTTTGGCAGAGAGAAAGAAAAAGCCATTATTTTTCCATCATGTAAGTTATATAAATGAATTTGTGACAGAATTGCGGCAGAAATGATTTGTTATTTCTCTGAACACATTATATATGTAGTGGGATAATTGCCAAAAACTGGCATTTTTTCATTGATGAGGGCGATGATGAGAAAGTAGATTTTACCTGTTCACATTAAAACTTATTACATGTCAATTGCTTCAATAAAAGATATCTTGATTTTCATAAAAAAATAGAAAATAAGAACTTTTTTCAGACAAATTCTGTTTTAAAAAATGATGGTAATGTTTAATGATGCAGTCATATAATAAACTCCTTTTTTTTCAGCAGGGTGAAGTGACTACCCCAGTTAACCAGCAGCAGAACAAGTCCCGGCGGCGTCCACGAGCTGGACAACATTCAGACACTACATCACCGGAAAACGAGGAAACAGCAACAAACAGACTGGCCACACGGGCATTGTATGATACAGAGGAGGAGGTAGGGATACCTAAATTAATCCATTCACCCTGAAGTCACATTTGACCTCTTCTAATGAAAGGTTGGAATAGTCCATCATGCAATTTAAGGGGGTGAATGAGTTAAGCTCGAGTCAGAATGATAAATATGGTGTTTGATAAGGTCTAGACAAAATATATAACAAGAAGTATAAATGTATTGGAAAACTCGGTTTTAAACACCAAAACATACTTGAGAGAAAAATAGTGTAAAGAATTCAGAAATACTGCTGTTTTGTCATACTTAATGGCCTTGTAGAGTTCTTTAAAATTGGCACCAGACCGGGAGAGTAATCTGGAGTTATGTTGATATCTATTTTCTTTTCACTAACATGGCATGCTGTGTCATTTTTCAGGAGGATGAGAATGATCAGTCAGGGCTGTGGAACAGTAGTAGTGGAAGGTAAGCCCTCTTTGATCTGTTGTGATAATAATCATGACAGGATAGTGGTACATAATTACAATGACATAAAGGGTGTCATGATGATGATAATTACAATGATGTAAGGGTTATTTCATTGTACTGACAACTAAAAACTTTATATTTCAACCAAGTTGGAATGATTTTTCATACACAAGATTGTAAAAGGAATAATCCTAGTAGAAAAATCTTTGATGCCAATGACAACTTAAATTTAAAACAACTTGTAATCCAGTTTATAATTTATACCGATTTGCTGCTTTACCGAAATCTGGCATGGAAGTGAACATAATTAAAAATTTTCTCAAAAAATAATTGAAATTGTCATTTGACTTTTCCTAGAGTTTATATACATAATATTGTGATTGCTGGACGGTCATTGATACAACTTGTTTGTTCGTACAGTGATTCCAGTGACTACTCGGACTGGGTAGGTGACAACAACACCTCCAGCCTACAGCCACCCAAACGCACATCTTTACGGCGACGGAAACAGAGACGTCTGACATCATCAGAGGAAGAGGAGGAGGAAGATCAAAGTGATACAAACAACGACACAACAACAACTCGACGACCACGACCTCAGAGGAAAAAACCTGAACCTAAAGAAAAGAAACCGAACAAAACAACTAGGGTATGTGTGAAACGGGAATTTATGGAATATTTTCTAAACTGTAGACTATGACAGAGAACGACATCATTTATTTTTTAATAATATTTTCTTTAAAAACTTTATTGGTAACAAAAATAAAATTAGTAAAGTATTTCAATTAATCAGAATAATTATGAAAAAATGGTTTGTGCTGAAAACGTTTGTTGCCTGTTTGGTTTAATTTTGTTTTCCACGAGTTAAACGAGTAGCATGTGACTTTTGTCTTTCAGAGACGACAACAGATAGTAAAAAAGATGGGTGGGGTTGAAGAGCTTCCAGAGGAATTCCGCCCCCCTGAATGGTTGACCGACACAAAACCAAGGAAGACACCTTATGTCCCTCAGATGGGGGATGAGGTGATGTACTTCAGACAGGGCCATGCTCTCTATCTACAGGCTGTTAAACGTCACGCTGCCTACAACGTCAACTCTAACAAAAACCAGCCCTGGAACAAATATCCACACCTCAGGGTAAGTAACACATACAGTTAAATAGGTACAGTCTGTTAAACGTCACGCTGCCTACAACGTCAACTCTAACAAAAACCAGCCCTGGAACAAATATACGCACCTCAGGGTTAGTAACACATACAGCTGTCCTTCAGTGTTACTAACCTTAATCCATGGAAGATAACGTAACACACACATATGCTGCACTTTTTAGATTTAGAAATAAAACTTCATCCAGTTGCTGAATTACCAATGTTTCACTATTCATTAACTTGGTTAAGAAAAAGTTATCTTATATGCTATAAATTAGGTTGGATAGAATTGTCAAGTCCATGTGTGAGTTATCAATATTTGAAGTGCGAATCATCATTTTGCCAGTCCCCCTTTCACAAGGTTATACTGAGAAAAAAACAGAATTCTAAGTGATCAACTTTCCCAAATTTGTTTTGGTTGCGAAATTTGGGAAAGTAAATAACATGGGAAAGAAATTTGGTTTACAGTAGTTAGCATCTGTTGCAAGACCTCAAATTTTAAATCCATGAAATATTAGAATGAAGATTTTACCAAGTTTATGTGTGTTATCTGGACTTGTGTCCAATAGGAACAGGAATATGTGAAGATAGTTGGGATAAAGTATGAAGTCCGTCCTCCCCGCCTCTGCTGTTTGAAGCTGGCCTTCATCGACCCAGAGACAGGCAAAACCGCTGGGGGATCCTTCAATATAAAGTAAGTTGACCAGGAAAGTTGTTGCCTACAAGTCTAGGCCTGTATTCGTGAATTCTTCCATAAATGCTTAACTCAGATTTTGTGCTACAGCCGTTAGAATTCCTTGTTCAAGTGATAATTTTTCCCTGTTATCATTTTGTAAGTTTGCTTAAATAGTGCATGTATACTGAAAAAAACTCAATATGACTGGTAGTTAACGATTTATTTTAAACTTTTGTTTCTTTCCTATGACAGGTACCACGACATGTCTGATGTGATAGATTTTCTTGTACTAAAACAAACATATGATGTCGCCATGAAACGCAAATGGAAAGCAAGTAAGTATCTACATTAACGGTTTAAGAATGACTCTGTTTGAAATGAATGAACATTTTTCATCGATTAAGTATTGATGAAACAAGAGAATACAGAAGCGTCGACAAAACTAGAATTTGAACTCAGAATTAATCAACGGGCAGTATATGAATAAAGGAAAGATTTACTTGGAGACCATTGTAAAAGTAGAGTAAGAGCAGTAGGCATCTTCTGCTTCATCGACCACACCAGCCATGTAACTCTAGGAAAAAATCACATGCTCAAAGTAAAAATTTGGCATCTTCTTCAATCGCAACAAGCTATATGTGTTCTGTGTGTAGTAGGCATATGGTCAATATGTGTTCTGTGTGTAGTAGGCACATGGTCAATATGTGTTCTGTGTGTAATAGGCACATGGTCAATATGTGTTCTGTATGTAGTAGGCACATGGTCAATATGTGTTCTGTGTGTAGTAGGCAAATGGTCAATATGTGTTCTGTGTGTAGTAGGCACATGGTCAATATGTGTTCTGTGTGTAGTAGGCACATGGTTAATATGTGTTCTGTGTGTAGTAGGCACATGGTCAATATGTGTTCTGTGTGTAGTAGGCACATGGTCAATATGTGTTCTGTTTGTAGTAGGCACATGGTCAATATGTGTTCTGTGTGTAGTAGGCACATGGTCAATATGTGTTCTGTGTGTAGTAGGCACATGGTCAATATGTGTTCTGTGTGTAGTAGGCACATGGTCAATATGTGTTCTGTGTGTAGTAGGCACATGGTCAATATGTGTTCTGTGTGTAATAGGCACATGGTCAATATGTGTTCTGTGTGTAGTAGGCACATGGTCAATATGTGTTCTGTGTGTAGTAGGCACATGGTCAATATGTGTTCTGTGTGTAGTAGGCACATGGTCATTATGTGTTCTGTTTGTAGATGACCGGTTCCGGTCTATGATTGACGATGCCTGGTGGATGGGAACGATAGTATCACAGGAGCCGTTCCAGCAAGAGTACACCGACAGCATGTTCCAGTGTTTCAACGTACAGTGAGTGTTAATATACCTGCCCAGGGCTTTTTCTGAGGGCGATTTTGGGCCTTTAATGGGCCCCATTCCCAATTGAAATTATTTCATATTTAAGCCAAATTCCCAAAATGCAGTTTAATCCTGAAAAAAATCTTTCCCGATTCACTATTTTCTTTCCCAAAATCGGACCAAAAAGCCCATTCTCAATGCGGTAAGAAAAAGCCGTGCTGCCAGCATACTGAATAAAACATACATTTACAGAAACATTTTAGTAGAATTAAGCCTTGTATCCACATTACATAAATATTCTGCAATAAGCAGGTATTTATTATGTGTATTCATAGAATTTCAGACTTGATACACCTGATAAAAGGTGTCATACTGAGTTTTGATAGACGTACTGAAACTTTCATAGACCTTGATGGAGAATACTAAACCTCATAAATAGTGCTTGATAAGTTAAATTCAATAATGACAAAGATAGATAAGAAATCGGACAGAACCCTTCTTACCTCTTTTAATAGACTAATTTGTTGATTAAGTAATTTGTTTCTAGATATACACAGTGGTTTGTTATGGTGATCGACTGTCTCCTGTAGGTCTACTAATATCTTCGTACACTACATTAGATTGTTGTATACAATGTGTATACCTTTAACACTAATTATAAGTGAACTTAAATCTTGTAGCTGGGACAATGGTGAAATAGAGAAGATCAGTCCCTGGGACATGGAGCCTATAGGAACCTGTCGTAAGTTTCCCACTTTCAGTATCGTGTTTACCAGTAATGCAGGCAAAAAATTATCATTACTCTGGTTTTCTCTTGTATTTAACTCCCAGTGTGATTTCCCTATTATGAGCCAAAAAGAACGATGATTTTAAGTGTATGACATATCTGTTATATAAGAACTATTGTCAATAAGTTTGTTTAAAGTCCGTCAGAAGGAAATACTGTAAAGGGGATTTTTTGGCACACTCAGATTTTAGTGTATAACTTAACTGAAGCAGGTAAGTACAATGATGTATAGAATTGGTGCACTGACGATATTTTTACTGTACAAAGCAATATACAGGAACTAATTAGGGCAATCATATTTCAGCAGAATGTTTTCACCACAAAATCGCGAAAATAAGATTACCACGAAAATATGTAGACTTACAGTACCAGATAGCTTCTTTCTTTTATGCTCCAGAGATGCCAGATGAGCAGGGAGGAGGCGTGCCAGTGACCCAGGACGAGGTGAAGTCCCTCATGTACACACCCATCACGGGCGAGTGGCCTTCCTGTGGGCGAGATGCCGAGTGTGAACGGATCATCAGGTGTATAGAGGTAGTGATGGAACACTCAATAGCCGAGCCCTTTCTCACACCTGTCGACCTCAACGCCTTCCCTATCTACGCAATTGTTATTGAATACCCAATAGATCTCAACACCATCAAATCCAGACTAGAAAACAGATTTTATAGGTAGGTTGTCTATCTTTATTTATATTGAATACTAAGGCATACTCTTAGTCATTCATGAGTTAGAAGTTCACATTGGCACACAGAAATTTATTATTTAATAATGATTTATTGGAATGTATATATTTGAGTCCTTATGAATTTAATTATTGATTATGCATTATATTTACCGGGGAGTGTTCATAGATGCTCGGCGAACCCATGAAGGACCAAGCCTTTGTCTTCATATGATAACTGATGTCACATCTGTATTTTGATGCTGAAGCCTGATATTGTTTTCCCTGGTATTTATGTCATTAACTAGCTAGAGTACTTTGCAATTTAAAAAAAAATCGAAAGAGACGAGACCGTGGGTGGAAGCCTTGTGATCAAAGAAACTTTCTACTCGGAGCCTGCACAATGCACAACAACATGATCTAGTTTATATTATATAGCAATACTCTTTAATTTTGTAAATCTTTTGATCTTGATGAAGATTCACCATGTTTTATTTTTCAGGAGAGTGAATTCCCTTCAGTTTGATGTGCGGTATATAGAAAACAACGCCAACACCTTCAATGAACCTGGAACACCAATAGTGAAAAGTGCTCAAATCACCACAGAAATATTGCTCAGAATCATCAGGTAGGGGTAATCACAGACAAATCAGAGGTTCCGTTAAGGACTGGAACAGAGTCCTGTGAGGACTGGAACAGAACTATAGGCTATTCCAGTAAAACATCTACCCCATCTTCAATATTGAAGATTTAGTTTAGGAGTAACACCAACAGACTTTTGATTAACTCATTCACCGCTGAAACTTTAAAATGCATTATTTCAACTTTTGAATTCAATAATTTTAAATGTATCCTAGGTGTGAATGAGTTCATATCTTGGACATAGACAAGAAGACCAACCATGGACAGAAAGGAATTTTTTGGGGTCCTTGGGTCAGGGAGATGTTTCACTGACATAGCCCTAAATTCTATTAACAATAAACTATGAGGTTGTTTCATATGAGCAAAGGTAAAATTTGAACTTTAAAATTGCACAACGAAATTTTTTGTAACATTTTTTAATTTCCTTATAATGCAGTATTTTGCATGTCTAAATTTGCAGGACATTGATTTGTATTCATGTTTTGAAGGTGCCTAACATAGTACATACTCGAGGCGTAGAATTTGTGTTGTCTATTAATCTGTGGTACCGTAAGTAATTCTTTGTTTGGTCGTCAGTGACGAGGACTGTACAGACCCACACTCCATCATTACACGGTTGTGTCAGGGCGAGGAGTTCAGCTGGGGTTCCACCTCCTCCGACAGTGACCAGGAGGAGAATAGTCAGACCAGGAAACGCAAACGGGTTAGTATACATAAATATTACATTTAAATTTGAAATTCATTAATAGTGCTATTCCAGTGGTGGTCGGGAGGTGCAGTGGATAGCGCACTTGCCTTTCACCACGGCGGCCGGGGTTCGATTCCCCGATCGGACGTGAAAAGGTATGGGGTCACCTTCCTGACCACGTGGGTTTTCTCCGGGACTCCGGTATCCTCCCACAATAAGACCCCTTGTGCGCTAACATCAGGGCCAACAAGAGTGATTAATATAAGTTGTATAGCTTGTTTCATAATTGTTATAAAATAAATAAGATTTATATATTAATGCTATTCCAGTCAATAATATGTCCCACCCCAGGAGATTCATAAGGAGTACAGGAGTCCATGGATTTTTTTTTTATTGGAATATCCCTTTATTAGTTATTTCTGTAAAACAAGGTTCAGAATGAAGTATAATGATTTTCTATGACCATGTGGTGCCTGTTTCTCCAACAATTTGTAGCCATTGTTTTTGCATGAAGCAGTAGTTTTCTGGTGAATGAGTTAAATTCCTTTAACGGGTCCCCTTGAAGTTTGTTTTAAACTGTTTGCTTGTACTTGACAGGGTGACAATGACACCCCACGGAAGAGACAGAAGGTAGAGCAGAGACACAAAACACCAAACTCCTGGAAGGAGGAGTGTAGCCAGCTGTTGGTGACCATGCTGCACTGTGAGGACTCGGAACCTTTCAGGGAACCTGTTAATCCAGTCACCTATCCTGTAAGCAACACACAATAGGATCAAGTTCCTTAAATATAGGAGAAACCTGAAGCATGTTGACGATACATTTTGTGTTTAAATTTGATTTATATATAGATTCTTATTTTCACTTTGTTACGTAAGGATCTGACAACACTCCATAAGAGGTCATGTTCAGATGACCTTTGCATAATTTGTTCTTCACACTCAAGACGAATTGTCTTACTGATGATGTCATCTGCAGCAAGTCATTTCATCACAACATACATACCAGTATTAGCTTGTGTGATGAAATGCCTCAGTACACAAATAAGTTTATGCAATTTTTTCGCCCAACTACAATCACTTTCTAGATCCTGTATGCGGTAATTTGATTGGCTTATGGAAAAGTTCACCATAATGTGACCCCTTATTGGAAGCTGTCAGTCCCTTTGTATGCAGAGAGTAACAGAGTGACAAATATGATATGCATTTCAATCAGATTGTGTTTCTACACTTTCACTCTCTAAAACTTAATTTTGTTATCAATATTTCTGGTAAAGAGTTGTTTTTTTCTTTCATTTCGCCACTTCTCATACTTTTTAGAAAGTATTTGTTATACAAGTATTGAGATCAGGACATTTGTTTTACTCCCTATTATATAGACAAAATGAGTACATGGTGAAATCATTTTGTTTTATGTTTTTGTAGAATTATAATAACGTTATAGAGCAGCCGATGGACCTAGGAACAGTTAAAGAGAATTTAGAGAATGGTGACTACACAGACCCTACAGAACTATGCAAGGACATTCGACTGGTCTTCCATAACTCCAAAGTATTCAACACAAACAAACGGTCAAGGGTAAGATGCCCTTTGTGGTTACTTGTCGGCATATTTCACCATTAAATAGCCATAAATTGATTTAACTTTAAAATTTGATGTTTATACTGATTGGAAGTTTGTAATGATCGACAAATTATTTGAATTTATTCTTTTAAGCATATAATTGCATGATTTTCTGACAAGAAAAAGTTTTGCATAAAGGTATCAATACTTGAGTTTTCAAAGCAATGTATTTGAAATGTGATACCATCAGCACGTTCCTGGTCATATTGTTATATTGAATTGTTAAGTTTTAATCAATGTAGGGGCCGCAGTGGTCGAGTGGTTAAGGTATTTCGACATTCTACCACAAGCCCTCCACCTCTGGGTTGCAAGTTCGAATCCCACGTGGGTCAGTTGCCAGGTACTAACCGTATGTAGGTGGTTTTTCTCCAGGTTCTCTGGCTTTCCTCCACCTCCAAAACATGGCACATCCTTAAATGACCCTGGCTGTTAATAGGATGTCAAACAAAATAAACCAAACCAAATTTATTTAATCAGTGTGCTTGTAACTATTGTAGATTTATGCTATGACACTACGTTTGTCGGCCATGTTTGAAGAACAGATCAAGGATATTGTGATGGACTGGAAATCAGCTAAGAAACGGATGTCTCGATCCATGAGTGTGACAGCAAAGTAAGCGTTTGGTCTAGTATTCATTGATTAAATGTATGGATGGACTTGAGATACGGAAGTTGAATTGATATATTATGCCATCCCATGTACAGGTTTTGTTTTTGTACAATGTCCTTGTGTTATTATGTGACTTGCATTCATTGTATATGTGACTACATTGGATGTAGCTAGGGATGCTCAAACATTAGTAATATATGAGTAATCTAAATGAGAAATTAGATAGGCATATTGACATATCTACATGTGATGAAAATGAAATATTTTCCTGTATCTTAACCTTGAAATTTTCTCATAGCAATGAAACTTTTGGTAAAAGTGTATTCATAGTTGGACACGACTGATTTCACAAATAAAAGTTCTAATTGTATTGTAAGCATTTTGTAATTTCCTCTTTCTCTCAAAAATGTAACCTCCTTCCACCTAATCAATGACGAAGGAAAATTCTGTTCAAAAAGTGTGTTCACTAGCCATTCCAGTAGCACAACTCGATAAGTGGACCAGGTGGCTGATCTTTCCCCTAAGCATTGCCTGGCTTGTGAGGTACCTTGAGTGGTAGCCTGTTTGATAATTCCCGTAAATATTTTACGGGATAGTTGGAAAACCAGATTTGTTCTGGCCTGTCTTATGAGACTATCTGTAATATCTTAGAACAATCAGATTCCAATCTTTGTTCAGATCTAAAAATTCGATTTTCACAGTTCACGGTATACAGAGCGACGGCGGCTCCTCAACAGTCTGTCCTCAGAAGATTTGCCTGATACAAGTAACGCCAGACCAGGTCCCTCAACATCAGGGCTGACGTCGACTCGGAGGAACCAGCGCCTGCTCAGCTCGTCCACCACCCAAGCTGATGACGATGATGAGGAAGAGATAGAAGTGGACATAGAGACTGCATCTGGGCCGAGTACCCGTTCTTCACATTCAAATAATGTCTCCCGACGTACACGTGAGTTATCCCCCCTGCTGGGACAGTCCAATCATTTCTGTAACACAAAAACATTTGTACTAAGATAATCTTTTCCTGAACAAAATTGTCAGAAAATGAAAAAGTTAGGAGGGGTTGAAAATGGTGCTCAGTAGTATTCCGAACTTTCTTCTGCATGTCACTTATGCAAATTATATTAAGCAGATCATTACATAGTTACTTTCATATTTTCAGTTTGTCAAACCACGTGTGATTTTCTCCAAATCCAAGTGATGGGGTTTGGTATGGAATATTGTATGATTAAAACTCCAATTAATTTTCCGATTTTTAGCCTGTGTAGAGTTTGACATGGTTGTCTCTGTGATCAGCTTAGTTTTTGCTTTATTCTCATTGGCCTACATAAAATTACATAAAATGTCATTTGACTGTTGACCAGTTTTATCATCATTAAAGGGTGTCCAAACAAAGTTTGGAGGAGGGGAAACTCATCAACCATATTGTGATTGTGATGATTTAAAAAAAAATATTAATAAAGAATAAACGTTATCTTGTCATTATATTAAACATGATGTTCTGATCTCTTCATTAATGATATTCTACAACATCTTGTTGTGATTTGATATGTAATGTTAACTGGAAAAATACATTTTCTTTTATTTAGTTATGAATGTGAGGGTAAATACTCTGTCATGCAAGGAACTATGATATGTTTTAGGAAAAGCAGGGTTTAAGAAGGAGGAGCCGAACCATTACGACTCGGAGACGGAGGTAGAGAGCAATGAATCAGAGGAAGAGGAAGTCATTAAACCTTCCAACTCCCAAAGGAGACAACCTTCAAAATCTTCATCTTCCAAACCCGCTCAGGCCAAATTAAGTACCAAAGGTAAGTGTGTATTCTTTTAGGGCCAAATTAATTACCAAAGTTATGTGTATTTACTTTTATGACAGATTTTAGAATGACTGAGTATTATCTATTTGTTGAATGTGCAGGTGTGTTTGGTCCATTTGAATCTTAGCATTTGTGATATGACTGTATAGCTCGGGAATAAAAGGGCTTTTGGCTGAACACACTCGCATGTTCGACTGATTTGTATTCTGAGTTGAATACACAGATGTGTTGACTTATTATACCCCCACTTAGGTAAGAGGGGAGGGGTGTCAAAGATCACCCATGTTAGGGGGGAGGGGTGTCAACGGTCACCCAGGTTAGAGGGAGGGATGTCAAAGGTCACCCAGGTTAGAGGGGAGGGATGTCAAAGGTCACCCAGGTAAGGAGGGAGGGATTTCAAAGGTCACCCAGGTTAGGGGGGAGGAGTTTCAAAGGTCACCCAGGTAAGGGGGGAGTGATGTCAAAGGTCACCCATGTTAGGGGGAGGGATGTCAAAGGTCACCCAGGTTAAGGGGGAGGGATGTCAAATGTCACTCTCGACTGATTAAATGCAAGTGATCTTCTTTATGATTGTCATTTGGCTATAAGGTAATGTGTTGCCACATTTCTGTACATGTAGTAATAGCAACTATTTAGTTTACATTTCTTGTTTGACTTATGGATCAAGAAAGTTTCAAATAACAGATCTCTACTTCTAATGTTTTGAAGAAAGAAATAACTTAATTTTCCTAAATTTAATGAAACCTTATGTAAGAAATTGATCTCTAGTTTACAACAAAATATGTATGTTCCCCATACAGGCAAGCTGCCAGTGACATCAAATGGCCAACACAAGACAAGAGCAGCCACAGGAACAATCAAACCGCGGCGGTACTGTGTCGATGGATCTTTCACCGAAGGTGACAAATTATCAAAAACTGCATCAGTATCACATACGTCTTCATCCTCTTCATCTTCAACAGAGGTTGACTCTAATGACAGTAGTTCATCTAGTTCATCATCAGATTCCGATTCAGACTCATCATACAATGGAATGGAGGCCAAGCCTCCAAGACAGTCTCGGAGAAGTAAACCGGTTCGACCTTCAGTCAAACCCAGGTTAAAAGCTTCCGATAATGGATTTGTAATAGATAGAAACAAAAAGAAAAATCCAACTAATTCCAAAGTGAAAAAAACAAGTGATAGTGCTACCTCACACAGGCGAACAAAATCATCAGGGACAGCTAAGCGAACGACGAGAAATCAGGGTCGCCAGACCGTGAGGTATCAGGAGGACAGTGACGGTGAGCCTGAGGATTCGCGGGGTCTGGAAGGGTCAGAATCAGGTACTGACTCGGACTACAGTATAGGACATGATAGGCCTGACATCAGCACAAGTAGTAGGGGGCGTGTCAGGAAACTAACGGCCCGAGCCAGGGCTAGTCTCATGGGAGAATAATGAAAGGGCAAGAGCCAGTGAATTTAGTCCGGTGTTACATATTGTTTGGCAGTCAGTCTTACCTCCGTCTACCTGTATTAAGTACTGGAAAATGAATTATATTTTGTTGAAAACCTTCATGTAGCAATAGATCCTAGAAATTGTGATTTTCTTTTCAAAGAATCTTTAATACAATGAAATCATTTACACCTAGTCAAAGAAAAAAATCTTGCTATACAAGTTTTGTGTCTTTAATATTGGATGTTACAAAAATTTGCCAATAAGGCTTTTTCTTACACTCTTTTTATGTTTCTGTAAAGTATACATTGCTAATGGAAAAGCTGATTAATTAAAGGTGCTGGTGCCATTTAGGAACATGTTATGTACATCACAGGAGGACTTCGATCTCAGTGTCTATCATATGTGTATTTAGTTGGGTGATAAAATGGTGGACTGGTAAAGATATATCACTCATACAGAGGGTTATATCAAACAGCAAGCAACTTGCTACAAGACTTGTGTTCAGGATGATAAATGTGTATGCAATGAAGTGAACAAGTATACAATCATTTACTTGTATGTGTTAACAGTTATTTACATATGTTTACTGTCAGTTGTACGGGGGTATAAGAACAGAACATCTTGTTATCCATAATGTGATGGATTGCTAACATTTTCAATCTGTAAGAACATATACTGTTATAGATGAAATACCAATGGGATTACAGTGTACTGTAAACATGCTTTGTTTGTTGCATTGCAATTTTAGCGTATAATCAGGTTGAAAAATATAAGCTCAATGGTACCATGACACTCATAATACTTGTGTAAGAATGCAACATTTTGAAACTGTAATTAACACAAGCATAATTTAATGGGATGTTTTCAATGCAAAAAATACTTAAAACAGATTACAGCTTAAAAAGTACATTTATAGTATTAGTAAAACGTGAAGTTTTGGGGAGGGACATGATGAAACTACGTGAAAGTCTCGATAGAATTATTAAATAAAGGTGAAGTCCTGATTTTCAAATAACAGTTGTACAGCATTTTCCACCTGTTTTGTCTTCAGTGAAATCAAAAGTAAATTTTAATATCAACTACTGTAGTTATCTTATTGCATTTTGTAGAACTGCCAATTAAAATCATGTTTTATTGGTTTTGAAAATACTAGATTTATGATGCTTGTATCGCTGCTAATATTTGTGATGGTTTTAATTTTGTGAAGGTGTTAAAACTCACGAAAATAAAACCCTCCTGAACATTTTCAGATTTGTTGCATAACATCCTTATTTCGCATGCAACTCTTTGCCTTTAAATATTTTATAAACGTCGGATATACACACCATATTTAAGTTCTTTTACTGCTCCATGCTGGTGGTTTAAAAACACTCAAAAATCTTTGCGTTGTATGAAGAAAAATCACGAAATCAAACAGAGGGAATAAGTTTTGGACACAAATTTGTCAACTGTTAACACTGCAAAATATAACAACAATTCAGTACACAAAGCTATTCCAAGTATGAAATTTGTTTTGTGATATATACGGATTATTTGGTCTAGCATGTACACAAGCATGTCTAATTTAAGGTCTGTACAAGAATTTATACAACACTAGACTAAGTTATTAAGATTGTTAGAAATGTTAATGAAAAAGGTATTGATTTATTCAAAGATTACATTATTGAATATATTTGTTTGTTATTTAATGAAAATTTTGGTTGCAATGTCTATATTTTGACTCAATTTGCTCTAAAGTCTGATATATATATTCTCAATCTTATGCGAGATCTGTCAATTAAAAAATCATGATAACTTTTGAAGCATAATCATGTATAGTTCAATACTACACAGAGAGGCTAGAATGTAAAATAGCAAAAAGAGTATGGACAATCTTTCCAAGGTAATAGGTTACCAGTCTTTGTTGAGAACTCTCGCGAGGTAACCTGCTTATCGAAATGCAGTATTCTATAATGTACATTGAAATTCTTTTCTCCTTTATGAAGTCAAGTATGATAGTATGAATATGTGTATTGATGGAGCTGTTCTACATTTAAGAAGGTATGCTTATGAATTCCATAATTGAATAATTTGCTTGAATGGAAATGTGAACAACTACACAGAAAATTATGTGTACAAGACTTAGTGCAATGATGTATGTCCTGGGTATGTGTATGTTTTGTTATTGTGTGGACCATATACATTGTATTGCCCTTAAATATCTTTACATTAACCATTTCAAACATTAAAAAACAAAAGCTACATTTTTTGGGGGATAATATTTTTTTATCATTATAATATTATTCTTTTTTCAAATCGTGGCTGAAATATTTTTGAAAGTTCATTTCATATCATTTTCTTTCATAATAATAAGTGCCAAATTCATATGTACAATACTGCAGATTGTACTCCATTATCATTTTCTTAGTGAGTCTCAGTAGTTTGTGTGAGATTATCCTTTTAGATTAAGGTTTTCGTTATGACTTAATCATCACATATTTTAAAGATGTTATCAAATGTACATAATGTACTTCATAACATAAAGTTCTGATGCTTCACATAAAGTTTTGATGTCATCACAAACAGTTCTGATGCACCATTTAAAGTTATGATGTCATAACATACAGTTCTGCATCGTTGGAAACCCACGGTACACTTCTCTGACGTTTGCATCCCGTGGGCCATAATCGGTATAAACCTTCGTTTCCCCGAATAGAAGTTTATTCGGAGATTTCAACCAATCAGAAAGGTCGTTTCTTGTGACACTTTGTTAGACGATTTTACCGTGACCACGACCAGCATATTTCTGTAGGCATGACACCGATGTCAATCGCCGTATAGCAGGACCTTATATTTTAATCACAATCAGCACAATTATAACACAATCGACAGGTTTTGTTGACAGGCGGTGCTACAAATGAAACGGGATACCCCCGCTTGATGTCCCGGCTGTATGTAGTCACGGATGAAACCATCAATATGATTGGCTACTATTTTAGTACGAAAATGAGAGTTTCTTTCGATTTTTGCCCACGGAATGCAAACGTCAGAGAAGTGTACCGTGGGTTTCCGACGACAGTTCTGATGCATCACATAAAGTTGTGATGTCATCACAAACAGTTCTGATCCATCATTTAAAGTTATGATTCATCACATACAGTTCTGAGGCATCACATAAAGTTGTGATGTCATCACAAACAGTTCGGATGCATCACATAAAGTTGTGATGTCGTCACAAACAGTTCTGATGCACCACATGAAGTTGTGATGTCATCTCATACAGTTCTGATGTAGTGATGGATCACATAAAGCTATGATATCATTACAAAAAGCAGTGATGTCATCACATAAAGTTATGCTGTCATTATATACTGTTATGATGTCATGGCTTTGTGAGTTATTAGATAAGTACGTAGAGTAAAGCAGTTATCAAATTTCAATTCAACATTTTGAATGAAAGTAGACGTAAATGAAATCCATACATTTTTTGCACTTTTTACAACTACGTAGATGTCATAGCTTCAGCTTGTGTTCATTTGCAAGTCAACTAAATGACAGATTTTCTCTTGTCAAATGGTAGTTGGGGAAACTTATTAAAGTTTAGTCTTCTCAAAGGAAAGAAATGAAAAGTAACAACAATTTATTAATTCTTTTATAGGGTTGTGTATTATCATGAAATGCCATCAGCTGAGTTGACCCATACAAATATTTTGTAATGGTCAGAACTAACGGTAGGATATGAAATTCTATGTACATGTAGATTCTGTTGTTGTGCTATATCGATACATGTTGTGTTGTTAACCATTGATCAGGAAAACAAGAGTTGTTTTGTATATTTTGCAGGTGCTTTCTGTATAAATAAGTTATACCAAATGTCAGTGTTTGAATGTATTGAACAGGGTAATAGTATTTTATAAGTCAAGATGTGACTGTTTTCTGTACGGAATTACTTATTTTTAAGATTGGTTATAATTCATTGAATCACAACCTTTAATTTGGCTTTATAAAGCGCAGACCTTACTCTCTTTCCTTCCCCAATAGATACTTGCTGTTAATATATATTGCCTAATATATTGATGGCAGCGATTGCTTCCAAATTTTTGTCGAATTTATTAATCTATTGATTTTTATTATTCAACCTATTGAAAAGTGAAAGCTTAAGAAGTTTACCCTATTTGCAGGTACATATACATGTGCCAGTTGAAAACGTTTATGCCTAAATGTTGATGAATTTGTTTTTTTTTGTTTCAGACTGTTAAAATTTGTGTGTATGTGTAGGATTATATGTGTTCATATACCAGAGAGAATGATCAGATGTATATATTGTCAAGTTACATTAGGTATATAAATAGCCTAACTCGTACAGCTGTGCTTGTATGGAAGGGGCTGAAGACAGATTTTTTTGCAATCTTTGAATAATTATTGCTAACGGGTGTCATACAAATATGTCTGTTCCAAATTGTCTGGCTGCATTTGATCTTAAACATTCCTTTGTAGCCAATTGTATTGAATACAAAATTAATATTTTTTCCAGAATATTTGTTAGTGTTCTTTTTACTGTGTTGTTGGTTCCTCCGAGATACTATAAGATGCTTTTTTTTAACGTCTAAAAACATAATCTTATTTGGTACTGACAAAAAGTCATGCTACAAACCATATATGTCAAAGAAATCGTGGTTTATTATTAGACCCCGTTTATAACAGTTTACAAATCATATGCTCAGCAACCTGTTTTATTGGAATCATTGTCATTAGTCGAAAGCATGGATATCAGGGAACTCTGAGTAAGCCCTTGATGCCGTAGTTCCGGAAACAGCTAACTTACTTTATTGAGAAACAAATGTTCACAATTAGAACGCGTATCTGCAGAGAAAGAAAAGTATGAAAGCCAAGGCATCAATGGCAAAATTTGAAATAAAATCATATTTGCCTTAATTGTGGTTAATTTCGGAACGTTCAATTTTGATAATTAATTCCTCTTAGAGATGAAAGGCATCTGGAACTATGTTTATAGGAGATATTGTCTTATATTTTATAGGAATCCTGAATATGGCAAGTTCAATATTGCATAATATTTACAGTCTATTTGGAATTGATAGTATATTGCCTATACATTTCTACGAATGCCTACTGAACTTTATTTTCCGATAAAATCAGTGGATCACGCGCATATTGGCGCAACGCGCAGTAATACACTCCGTTACGATTTGAACACGAGGCCGCGTCACTACTTTCCAGACTCGATCAATATCCTGCCGCGTAGTATGTGTTAATTTATTTAAGAAATAAATAAGAAGCATTTTAATGGGTTTTTTAAATACAATAACAGAAACAAAGACAGTATGGTTTGTTTATTTATGAACTTATGAGAAAAAATAACAATAAAAAGATGTAATCTTTTGGAACTTTTTTGTTTACTTGTTGACTGAAATTTCGCGGGAGTTCGTCACCACATAAGGCGGCTGTTTCAACAGTCTACCGAAACCAAACGATACTGTTTGATTTCATCGCAGTAAGTATCATAATATCTGATTAAAGAAATAATTACACGTGGGAATATAAGGTCTGGACAGTAAATATAAGGATTAAAGTTTCTTTCTGGTGGTTTTATCGAAGGATAAAGTTCAGTAGGATATCGATAGTTGTTTCATGGAACGCTTCGCGTTCCATTCCAACTATCGATATTCTACTGAACTTTATCCTTTGATAAAACCACCAGAAAGAAACTTTAATCCTTAAATAGTTGATCGAAGAAAGTGCCTTCAACTGAAAAAGAAACTTAATGACAATTAGGCATTTAATTTGCTAAAAAGAACTATAGTAGGCATGTTATAAAATGTGTTTGTCCTACCCGACAGCACTTTCCGAGGCGATTGTGGAACATGTCCTCTCACGAACTTGGATAGCAAATCTCATCTAATTCTGTGCTCCTCTTCCTCAACTCTATGACACAGGTGCTTGTGGACATGAATGCGACTATTTCTTCATTGAAAGTAGAAGGTAATATACGTGATTCAGAATGATAACATATAATGCTAAATTATTAAGTTTACAATAAGAACCCATGCAGAGAAGCCTTATAAAAACAACTAACCAACTAACCGGGTAGAAAAAAAATAGGTCATCGCGGCCTACCCCCTTGTGGGAATCCTTGTTTTCTCTCAAACATGCAAAATATTACCACTGCAAGCATATGTGCCGTCGATTCACGGATATTTTTTCTTTGGGTTTTTATAAGGCTACTCTGCATGGCTTGTTATTGTAACTTAATAATTTAGCATTATATCATTCTGAAACACCGTATATTACCTTCTACTTTCATATGAAAATATAGCCATATTCATGTCCACAAGCACCTGTTGGTAGTAGATGGCCATATTGACTTTAAGATCAAAAGGGTGAAATGCAATAACTAAAACAAGTTTCTTCCTAATAAAGGTGTACGCCAAGGTGATGCCATTGGTCCATCACTGTGTTTCATTCAAATGCTAAATTTGCAGGGACTGTTGTTCTAATAATAACTCAGATATTCCGATGAATTTAAAATCTATGCAATATTTCCAGGAAATTCTTGTCCTCTTGGGAATTATAAAACTGTTAAGTGGGCCTTCGTTTTTCTTCACAACAGCAAATTCTCACTTGATGTGCCTCTTCTTCGAAGGTGACATATAGTTCTGTGGCCCCTTTCAGTGTTCTAGTTTTGCTCTTTACTTGATATCAAACAATATGATGCCATAGAAAACTATGTCCAGGTAGTGTGTAACATCTGTAACAACAAACAGACGGGGGAGTTATCCCAATATTTAGATGATAAGTACCACTTAAGCTAACACAATCGCACTGTCGAAAGCTATCTATGAAGCTTCCAAATGCAATGGCACATATACAATGTAGTGTAATAGGACGAGGGAAAGAGATAAAGATAGTGCCGTCGTTGGGACTCGAACCCCCGACCTTTGGCTCTCTATCCCGATGCTCTACCGACCTAGGTAAAGGGAAAATCCCTACAGCTCACGCTTGTACGGCAGCCTAACCAATGCACACCCTTTACATACCTACAGAAGATGAAAAGTGCTTGAATTTGGGGTTAGTGCTGGAAAAGTGCTTGAAATGGGGTCAGTGCTGGAAAAGTACTGGAATTTGCTCACAAATGCTTGGAATTCATACTTACTAGCTGTAAATGTAAAGTTGCAATTTAATGGTTAGATTTATAATAAAAAAAATCAATAAACATCAAGAATTTTTTTTTGAAAGATTGAAGTAGTCGATTATACCCATTTTCCTTGCAAGTTTGGACAAAAAATACACCATTAAAATTGAGTAAAGGTGCTTGAATTTTCGTATGAAAAATTTGTATGAACCATGTATAGGCCTAGACCGAAAATTAGACTGAAGCACTTATCAGGAAGGTCTAGTATATCGCTACGAGAAAAAACAAACACAGAAAAACATTTGCTGGGACAATATTATAAGACTCTTTCATGACCAGGGATGTTAGATTTGAAAATTCCACACGACGGGTTTTCAAATTTGGTAAAACTCGAGGCTTTGCTGAGGGTTTTGCCAAATTTGAAAACCCGTCGGGTGGAATGTCCCTATCTTACACCTTTGGTCATGAAAGAGTCTTTTTCTCTCATATTAACTACCCGAATAAGTTAAAAAAAAACCATGAAAATACGTTTTAAATACGTTTACTGGCTACCATTTTGAAAATGTCAATTTTTTCCTTGAGCTGTTTTGACGAAAACGAATTAGACAGCGAGATTAAGCATACCCTATATTTGCAAACATTAAACGTTTGCGCTGAAAAATTAATCTCACCTTTCTGGTGTTTATGATTAAATTTTTGTGAAAGATTTTAATTTCATCACGCCGTCGTTTTCTCTTTGTGGCATCAGAATTTACGGTATTCGTGACGTCACGTCATTGTTGAACCATTGTGACGTCACGTCTCGTGATATGCTATGCAAGAAAGACTTTTCTCTCATATCTCGCCATGTTGGATAGAGTTTGCCCATGTAAGAAAGCTATGTAAGAAAAATCTATCTTACATAGCATTTCACGCGACGTGACGTCACAATGGCTCAACAATGACGTGACGTCACGAATACGGTAAACTCTGATGCCGGAAAGAGAAAACGACGGCGTGATAAAATTAAAACCTTTCACAAAATTTTAACCATAAACACCAGGAAGAGGAGGCTAATTAATCTTCGCAAACTTCGTTTGCAAATATAGGGTATGCTTAAACTCACTGTCTAATTCGTTTTCTTAAAAAAAGCTCAAGGAAAAAGATGAAAATTTCAAAATGGTAGCCTGTTTAAACATATTTTCCTGGTTTTTGAGCTTATTCGGGTAGTTGATAAGAGAGAAAAAGACTCTTTCATTATGTGTGTATGTAGGATAGGGATATCCCACCCTCGGGATCACAAAATGTGGTTAAACCCTCGGCAAGCCTCGGGTTTCACCACATTTTGTGACCCCTCGGGTGGAATATCCCTATCCTACATACACGCATATGAAAGAGTCTTATATTCTTACATAGCTTTCTTACATGGACAAACACTATCCAACATGGCGAGATGTGAGAGAAAACTGCGTATATTGTACTAACAGTTGAATAACTGAGGAACTACAGACTACCTTATATTGTCATCTCACCCGTGGATCTGTTTTCAGATAAGGAATCAAATAGGATCAAGCACAGTTGCTTGAGTTTCTGTCAGTGAAATGAGCCTCCCGTCTGTAATTGGCCGCGGTTCCATATATATACTCATTTTTTGTGATTTTTAAATGTGATTTTTGATGCAAGAAAGGTAGGTGGGGTCAATTTTCGACCTGGAAAGCTTTCCACCCTTTAGCTTTTATGATCATTGAGGGGGCATTTTTATCGAAAATCGATCTTTACCCTCCAAATGTGTAAAATTAATCTAAACTATTGGCGACCGTTTTAGGATAAATTACATTATCTACTTAAGTGCAAAAAACTGGACATAATGCCAAAAAATCACATAATGGCAAAAACTTTTTCACTTAAGTGCAAATCTTTTGCACTTAAGCATAAAAAAGACATAATGCAAATAACGTCCTTAAATCATTATGTGGTTTTCTTTTACAATATGTACCTTGCTACTTAAGTGCAAATACTAAACACCCTATTTTAGGTCCAAAACTATCTGTAAAAAAATCTCAGGTCCCTGTGTTTTGGACCATCGTTGGAAACCCACGGTACACTTCTCTACATCGTTGGAAGCCCACGGTACACTTCTCTACATCGGCGGAAACCCACGGTACACTTCTCTACATCGGCGGAAACCCACGGTACACTTCTCTACATCGGCGGAAACCCACGGTACACTTCTTTACATCTGCGGAAACCCACGGTACACTTCTCTACATCGGCGGAAACCCATGGTACACTTCTCTGCATCGGCGGAAACCCACGGTATACTTCTCTACATCGGCGGAAACCCACGGTACACTTCTCTACATCGGCGGAAACCCATGGTACACTTCTCTACATCGGTGGAAACCCATGGTACACTTCTGTACATCGTCATGACCCACGGCGCACTTCTCTACATCGTCGGAAACCCACGGTACACTTCTCTACATCGTCGGAAACCCACGGTACACTTCTCTACATCGGCGGAAACCCATGGTACACTTCTCTACATTGTCGGAAACCCACGGTACACTTCTCTACATCGACGGAAACCCACGGTACACTTCTCTACATCGGCGGAAACCCACGGTACACTTCTCTACATCGTTGGAAACCCACAGTACACTTCTCTACATCGTTGGAAACCCACGGTACACTTCTCTACATCGCCGGAAACCCACGGTACACTTCTCTTCATCGTCAGAAACCCACGGTACACTTCTCTACATCGTTGGAAACCCACGGTACACTTCTCTACTACGTTTGCAAACGTCATAGAAGTGTATCGTGGGTTTCCGACGATGGTTTTTGACACAAACTCGAAACTAAGTGTAATAAATTCTCGTTTCCCTTTGTGTCTGAGTTATTTGTGGACAGGAGTAACCAGCCTAGTGCTCAGTTGTTCTATATTTTCAATTTCACATTCAAATAACATTTGTTGATCAAATAATATAACCAAACACACATGCATATAAAATACATGTGCATCGTCAGGTCGACTGAATTACCATATATGGAAAAGACGAAAATCCTATGCGAGTTATTCACCTTGTTGTCATGCACGTGATTTGTACGTTGATATATGAATGGAGAGTGTAATTTATCAATGAGATTATCTTACTACGCTTAGCAACGCGTAGTATTTCGAGGGGTCACTCTCTTCAATTTCCTCTGCGAACCACAATTTTGTAAATAAAATGTTGAAATGAAATCCACTGTGTGTATAACTTAATTTTAAACATTTTCACCGCACGCCGCTTTCGGGAAATCCGTACTTTAAAAAAAAAAATCAGTATTTAAATCATCAGTTTGTGAAATACGATAGCCAGTGACATCTTCGTCATCATAAAGTTTGTAAATTATATGATATCCACAACAAATCACTTCAGAATGTGTATGTGTAATTTAAGATTTCAGCAAAACAACAACAACCAGTATTTCAACATGCATATTTAATAATAAATAAAGGCAAAAACAAATACCAATCAGATGTTGAAGTAGAAAAATATTAAAAATACATGTATAAAAACTTTAATTTTCACCATCTCTCAAATTGTTTAAAATTTCGATAAGTTCATTTTTTTTTTTGCATTTTTTAAGTTTAACATCAGATATTTTTTCCTGCCAGTATTGTTTGTTTTGAAGTGGTTGGTCAATTTCATTTATGATGTTGATTAGTTCAGCTTTAGTTTTCATTTAATCTTTTGAATTATCTTCCATATATGGTAATTCAGTCGACCTGATTGTAGTACATTGAACATAGCAAGTCTACTTTCAGGGTTTTAACAGGTAATGGGAGATAACTCCCATCAAAGTCTCGCTTGAGTTACTCGCCTCGTTCTTGTATTTATGGCGGGCTTCTTGAGACGAGAAACATGGATTTTACAAAGCATCCATTCGGACTTCCTGCTTCAAATGCAAAGGCAAGCATAGTAAACACCATTTTGAAAACGAATTATTTATGTTAAAAGGAGAATGGCATATCCAATGCTTGTGGTATTATCAACATTGTACTGAAACAGTGTTTTGATGCCGTCGATGTCCCTGTGTCCATAAGATACGGTACACTGAAACTTGAGCAATTACAAATGCAACTGCCTCGCGCATGGCTGGATTTCCATGGACATATACTGGACAACACTTTCGTAGAAGACCTGGACGAGGACATGCTAATCATGATGAAGACTATTGATGGGTGTGAGTACAAAGAAGATCCCAGTAACACTACTGATATGTTTACGGGGGATCGGGACACTCGGAGGCTTGGGATACCAGACCATAACGAAAATCAGTTCCGAGTCCTACTTAAGCGACCCGAACTAACCCTAACCATTGGCGTGCGAAACAAGCCACATATAGGGACGTATTACTACAAAATGATGGAAATCATGGAGAGAAAATTTAAAGTAAAGTTGAAGAACTTTTTTGATACAAGTGCCGACACAAAATGCTGGACATGTGTCGGAGAGAAACAGAACGAGGAGTTCAAGAAGTGTTCAAATTGTAAGGTTGCTTGTTACTGTGATAAAAAGTGTCAGAAAAAGGACTGGAAAGAGCATAAGCATGTGTGCTTGAAACCGAACTCTGCTTAGTATGTACTGATATATCATACTCTAGCGGATGCCTATTTATTAATTCAGGAGCTGATACTTTGGTAATTTGACAAATTGTTTTGCTAATTTTGTTTTATATCGATAATGTCGCCAACTATACAGTAAACTTTGAATAAATCTAAAAGTTATAAAGTAACTTGGTTTTTTTTTTATTAAAACCAACTAGCTATATAATTATTCCTGGCCACTTTATTGATAATACAGAGTAAAGGTACATTTTTACGAAGCTAGTTGACAAGCTTGTGTTTTTGCTGAACACTACTTTAGATTGATGTATGGCGAACAGTGTAAATATTAAAATGGCTGTTGATGAACATTGACTACCACGTCTGATATCGCTGTCAGATATCGCTCGCTATATACTGTTTTGACATATTGACAGAAATAAAATATTTGCAAATATAAAAAGGTGGTTTGGGTTTTATTTAACAGTTTCATTATCCATTGAATGATGAAAAGTCATTCCTCACTTTCACTGATCATGTGTCACAACAAAATAATGTAGTTCCGTACTTGATAATTAGATACCATATAGTCGATGTCCGTTGTCGTCAGTTTACTTATTGGAAAACCCCGTGTCAAATATAGGGACATGAAATTTATCAAAAAAAAAACCCTCATGTACAATTTGTTGTAAGCAAATGGATGCGAGGACATGGGGAGTTTGATTTCACGTTTACTTTTTTCAGGGTATGTTGAATTTACGAAATACGTTGCCAACAATAATGGTATATATGATTATTATAACATCCCTGTAGAAATTGTGTTGGTATACTTCAAAGTAACCAAAAGCAGATACTATTGAAAGCTTGGATCATTTAACTGTCAGAGCTAACCTCTATCTTATTTATCATTAACTGTCAGAACTAACCTCTATCTTATTTATCATTAACTGTCAGAACTAACCTCTATCTTATTCATCATTAACTGTCAGAGCTAACCTCTATCTTATTTATCATTAACTGTCAGAGCTAACCTCTATCTTATTGATCATTAACTGTCAGAGCTAACCTCTATCTTATTCACCATTTAACTGTCAGAGCTAACCTCTATCTTATTGATCATATACTGTCAGAGCTAACCTCTATCTTATTCATCATAAACTGTCAGAACTTACCTCTGTCTTATTCATCATCAAACTGTCAGAGCTAACCTCTATCTTATTCATCATTAACTGTCAGAGCTAACCTCTATCTTATTCATCATTAACTGTCAGAGCTAACCTCTCTTATTTATCATTAACTGTCAGAGCTAACCTCTATCTTATTTATCATTAACTGTCAGAGCTAACCTCTATCTTATTCATCATTAACTTTCAGAGCTAACCTCTATCTTATTCACCATTTAACTGTCAGAGCTAACCTCTATCTTATTGATCAGTAACTGTCAGAGCTAACCTCTATCTTATTCACCATTTAACTGTCAGAGCTAACCTCTATCTTATTTATCATTAACTGTCAGAGCTAACCTCTATCTTATTCACCATTTAACTGTCAGAACTAACCTCTATCTTATTTATCATTAACTGTCAGAACTTACCTCTATCTTATTCATCATTTAACTGTCAGAGCTAACCTCTATCTTATTCACCATTTAACTGTCAGAGCTAACCTCTATCTTATTCACCATTTAACTGTCAGAGCTAACCTCTATCTTATTCACCATTTAACTGTCAGAGCTAACCTCTATCTTATTCATCATTAACTGTCAGAGCTAACCTTTATCTTATTCACCATTTAACTGTCAGAGCTAACCTCTATCTTATTCATCATTAACTGTCAGAGCTAACCTCTATCTTATTCATCATTAACTGTCAGAGCTAACCTCTATCTTATTCACCATTTAACTGTCAGAGCTAACCTCTATCTTATTCACCATTTAACTGTCAGAGCTAACCTCTATCTTATTCATCATTAACTGTCAGAGCTAACCTTTATCTTATTCATCATTAACTGTCAGAGCTAACCTTTATCTTATTCATCATTAACTGTCAGAGCTAACCTCTATCTTATTCATCATTAACTGTCAGAGATAACCTCTATCTTATTCATCATTAACTGTCAGAGCTAACCTCTATCTTATTCATCATTTAACTGTCAGAGCTAACCTCTATCTTATTCATCATTAACTGTCAGAGCTAACCTCTATCTTATTCATCATTAACTGTCAGAGCTAACCTCTATCTTATTCATCATTAACTTTCAGAGCTAACCTCTATCTTATTCATCATTAACTGTCAGAGCTAACCTCTATCTTATTCATCATTAACTGTCAGAGCTAACCTCTATCTTATTCACCATTTAACTGTCAGAGCTAACCTCTATCCTATTGATCATTAACTGTCAGAGCTAACCTCTATCTTATTCACCATTTAACTGTCAGAGCTAACCTCTATCTTATTCACCATTTAACTGTCAGAGCTAACCTCTATCTTATTCACCATTTAACTGTCAGAGCTAACCTCTATCTTATTCATCATTAACTGTCAGAGCTAACCTTTATCTTATTCACCATTTAACTGTCAGAACTAACCTCTATCTTATTTATCATTAACTGTCAGAACTTACCTCTATCTTATTCATCATTTAACTGTCAGAGCTAACCTCTATCTTATTCACCATTTAACTGTCAGAGCTAACCTCTATCTTATTCACCATTTAACTGTCAGAGCTAACCTCTATCTTATTCACCATTTAACTGTCAGAGCTAACCTCTATCTTATTCATCATTAACTGTCAGAGCTAACCTTTATCTTATTCACCATTTAACTGTCAGAGCTAACCTCTATCTTATTCATCATTAACTGTCAGAGCTAACCTCTATCCTATTCATCATTAACTGTCAGAGCTAACCTCTATCTTATTCACCATTTAACTGTCAGAGCTAACCTCTATCTTATTCACCATTTAACTGTCAGAGCTAACCTCTATCTTATTCATCATTAACTGTCAGAGCTAACCTTTATCTTATTCATCATTAACTGTCAGAGCTAACCTTTATCTTATTCATCATTAACTGTCAGAGCTAACCTTTATCTTATTCATCATTAACTGTCAGAGCTAACCTCTATCTTATTCATCATTAACTGTCAGAGCTAACCTCTATCTTATTCATCATTAACTGTCAGAGCTAACCTCTATCTTATTCATCATTAACTGTCAGAGCTAACCTCTATCTTATTCATCATTTAACTGTCAGAGCTAACCTCTATCTTATTCATCATTAACTGTCAGAGCTAACCTCTATCTTATTCATCATTAACTGTCAGAGCTAACCTCTATCTTATTCATCATTAACTTTCAGAGCTAACCTCTATCTTATTCATCATTAACTGTCAGAGCTAACCTCTATCTTATTCATCATTAACTGTCAGAGCTAACCTCTATCTTATTCATCATCAAACTGTCAGAGCTAACCTCTATCTTATTCATCATTAACTGTCAGAGCTAACCTCTATCTTATTCATCATTAACTGTCAGAACTTACCTCTATCTTATTCATCATTAACTTTCAGAGCTAACCTCTATCTTATTCATCATTAACTGTCAGAGCTTACCTCTATCTTATTCATCATTAACTGTCAGAGCTAACCTCTATCTTATTCATCATTAACTGTCAGAGCTAACCTCTATCTTATTCATCATTAACTGTCAGAGCTAACCTCTATCTTATTCATCATCAAACTGTCAGAGCTAACCTCTATCTTATTCATCATTAACTGTCAGAGCTAACCTCTATCTGATTCATCATTAACTGTCAGAACTTACCTCTATCTTATTCATCATTAACTGTCAGAGCTAACCTCTATCTTATTCATCATTAACTGTCAGAACTTACCTCTATCTTATTCATCATTAACTGTCAGAGCTAACCTCTATCTTATTCATCATTAACTGTCAGAGCTAACCTCTATCTTATTCATCATTAACTGTCAGAGCTAACCTCTATCTTATTCATCATTAACTGTCAGAGCTAACCTCTATCTTATTCATCATCAAACTGTCAGAGCTAACCTCTATCTTGTTCATCATTAACTGTCAGAACTTACCTCTATCTTATTCATCATTAACTGTCAGAGCTAACCTCTATCTTATTCATCATTAACTGTCAGAGCTAACCTCTATCTTATTCATCATTAACTGTCAGAGCTAACCTCTATCTTATTCATCATTAACTGTCAGAGCTAACCTCTATCTTATTCACCATTAACTGTCAGAGCTAACCTCTATCTTATTCATCATCAAACTGTCAGAGCTAACCTCTATCTTATTCATCATTAACTGTCAGAGCTAACCTCTATCTTATTCATCATTAACTGTCAGAGCTAACCTCTATCTTATTCATCATTAACTGTCAGAGCTAACCTCTATCTTATTCATCATTAACTGTCAGAGCTAACCTCTATCTTATTCATCATTAACTGTCAGAGCTAACCTTTATCTTATTCATCATTATCTGTCAGAGCTAACCTTTATCTTATTCATCATTAACTGTCAGAGCTAACCTTTATCTTATTCATCATTAACTGTCAGAGCTAACCTCTATCTTATTCATCATTAACTGTCAGAGCTAACCTCTATCTTATTCATCATTAACTGTCAGAGCTAACCTCTATCTTATTCATCATTTAACTGTCAGAGCTAACCTCTATCTTATTCATCATTAACTGTCAGAGCTAACCTCTATCTTATTCATCATTAACTGTCAGAGCTAACCTCTATCTTATTCATCATTAACTTTCAGAGCTAACCTCTATCTTATTCATCATTAACTGTCAGAGCTAACCTCTATCTTATTCATCATTAACTGTCAGAGCTAACCTCTATCTTATTCATCATCAAACTGTCAGAGCTAACCTCTATCTTATTCATCATTAACTGTCAGAGCTAACCTCTATCTTATTCATCATTAACTGTCAGAACTTACCTCTATCTTATTCATCATTAACTTTCAGAGCTAACCTCTATCTTATTCATCATTAACTGTCAGAGCTTACCTCTATCTTATTCATCATTAACTGTCAGAGCTAACCTCTATCTTATTCATCATTAACTGTCAGAGCTAACCTCTATCTTATTCATCATTAACTGTCAGAGCTAACCTCTATCTTATTCATCATCAAACTGTCAGAGCTAACCTCTATCTTATTCATCATTAACTGTCAGAGCTAACCTCTATCTGATTCATCATTAACTGTCAGAACTTACCTCTATCTTATTCATCATTAACTGTCAGAGCTAACCTCTATCTTATTCATCATTAACTGTCAGAACTTACCTCTATCTTATTCATCATTAACTGTCAGAGCTAACCTCTATCTTATTCATCATTAACTGTCAGAGCTAACCTCTATCTTATTCATCATTAACTGTCAGAGCTAACCTCTATCTTATTCATCATTAACTGTCAGAGCTAACCTCTATCTTATTCATCATCAAACTGTCAGAGCTAACCTCTATCTTGTTCATCATTAACTGTCAGAACTTACCTCTATCTTATTCATCATTAACTGTCAGAGCTAACCTCTATCTTATTCATCATTAACTGTCAGAGCTAACCTCTATCTTATTCATCATTAACTGTCAGAGCTAACCTCTATCTTATTCATCATTAACTGTCAGAGCTAACCTCTATCTTATTCACCATTAACTGTCAGAGCTAACCTCTATCTTATTCATCATCAAACTGTCAGAGCTAACCTCTATCTTATTCATCATTTAACTGTCAGAGCTAACCTCTATCTTATTCATCATTAACTGTCAGAGCTAACCTCTATCTTATTCATCATTAACTGTCAGAGCTAACCTCTATCTTATTCATCATTAACTGTCAGAGCTAACCTCTATCTTATTCATCATCAAACTGTCAGAGCTAACCTCTATCTTATTCATCATTTAACTGTCAGAGCTAACCTCTATCTTATTCATCATTAACTGTCAGAGCTAACCTCTATCTTATTCATCATTAACTGTCAGAGCTTACCTCTATCTTATTCATCATTAACTGTCAGAGCTAACCTCTATCTTATTCATCATTTAACTGTCAGAGCTAACCTCTATCTTATTCATCATTAACTGTCAGAGCTAACCTCTATCTTATTCATCATTAACTGTCAGAGCTAACCTCTATCTTATTCATCATTAACTTTCAGAGCTAACCTCTATCTTATTCATCATTAACTGTCAGAGCTAACCTCTATCTTATTCATCATTAACTGTCAGAGCTAACCTCTATCTTATTCACCATTTAACTGTCAGAGCTAACCTCTATCCTATTGATCATTAACTGTCAGAGCTAACCTCTATCTTATTCACCATTTAACTGTCAGAGCTAACCTCTATCTTATTCACCATTTAACTGTCAGAGCTAACCTCTATCTTATTCACCATTTAACTGTCAGAGCTAACCTCTATCTTATTCATCATTAACTGTCAGAGCTAACCTTTATCTTATTCACCATTTAACTGTCAGAACTAACCTCTATCTTATTTATCATTAACTGTCAGAACTTACCTCTATCTTATTCATCATTTAACTGTCAGAGCTAACCTCTATCTTATTCACCATTTAACTGTCAGAGCTAACCTCTATCTTATTCACCATTTAACTGTCAGAGCTAACCTCTATCTTATTCACCATTTAACTGTCAGAGCTAACCTCTATCTTATTCATCATTAACTGTCAGAGCTAACCTTTATCTTATTCACCATTTAACTGTCAGAGCTAACCTCTATCTTATTCATCATTAACTGTCAGAGCTAACCTCTATCCTATTCATCATTAACTGTCAGAGCTAACCTCTATCTTATTCACCATTTAACTGTCAGAGCTAACCTCTATCTTATTCACCATTTAACTGTCAGAGCTAACCTCTATCTTATTCATCATTAACTGTCAGAGCTAACCTTTATCTTATTCATCATTAACTGTCAGAGCTAACCTTTATCTTATTCATCATTAACTGTCAGAGCTAACCTTTATCTTATTCATCATTAACTGTCAGAGCTAACCTCTATCTTATTCATCATTAACTGTCAGAGCTAACCTCTATCTTATTCATCATTAACTGTCAGAGCTAACCTCTATCTTATTCATCATTAACTGTCAGAGCTAACCTCTATCTTATTCATCATTTAACTGTCAGAGCTAACCTCTATCTTATTCATCATTAACTGTCAGAGCTAACCTCTATCTTATTCATCATTAACTGTCAGAGCTAACCTCTATCTTATTCATCATTAACTTTCAGAGCTAACCTCTATCTTATTCATCATTAACTGTCAGAGCTAACCTCTATCTTATTCATCATTAACTGTCAGAGCTAACCTCTATCTTATTCATCATCAAACTGTCAGAGCTAACCTCTATCTTATTCATCATTAACTGTCAGAGCTAACCTCTATCTTATTCATCATTAACTGTCAGAACTTACCTCTATCTTATTCATCATTAACTTTCAGAGCTAACCTCTATCTTATTCATCATTAACTGTCAGAGCTTACCTCTATCTTATTCATCATTAACTGTCAGAGCTAACCTCTATCTTATTCATCATTAACTGTCAGAGCTAACCTCTATCTTATTCATCATTAACTGTCAGAGCTAACCTCTATCTTATTCATCATCAAACTGTCAGAGCTAACCTCTATCTTATTCATCATTAACTGTCAGAGCTAACCTCTATCTGATTCATCATTAACTGTCAGAACTTACCTCTATCTTATTCATCATTAACTGTCAGAGCTAACCTCTATCTTATTCATCATTAACTGTCAGAACTTACCTCTATCTTATTCATCATTAACTGTCAGAGCTAACCTCTATCTTATTCATCATTAACTGTCAGAGCTAACCTCTATCTTATTCATCATTAACTGTCAGAGCTAACCTCTATCTTATTCATCATTAACTGTCAGAGCTAACCTCTATCTTATTCATCATCAAACTGTCAGAGCTAACCTCTATCTTGTTCATCATTAACTGTCAGAACTTACCTCTATCTTATTCATCATTAACTGTCAGAGCTAACCTCTATCTTATTCATCATTAACTGTCAGAGCTAACCTCTATCTTATTCATCATTAACTGTCAGAGCTAACCTCTATCTTATTCATCATTAACTGTCAGAGCTAACCTCTATCTTATTCACCATTAACTGTCAGAGCTAACCTCTATCTTATTCATCATCAAACTGTCAGAGCTAACCTCTATCTTATTCATCATTAACTGTCAGAGCTAACCTCTATCTTATTCATCATTAACTGTCAGAGCTAACCTCTATCTTATTCATCATTAACTGTCAGAGCTAACCTCTATCTTATTCATCATTAACTGTCAGAGCTAACCTCTATCTTATTCATCATTAACTGTCAGAGCTAACCTTTATCTTATTCATCATTATCTGTCAGAGCTAACCTTTATCTTATTCATCATTAACTGTCAGAGCTAACCTTTATCTTATTCATCATTAACTGTCAGAGCTAACCTCTATCTTATTCATCATTAACTGTCAGAGCTAACCTCTATCTTATTCATCATTAACTGTCAGAGCTAACCTCTATCTTATTCATCATTTAACTGTCAGAGCTAACCTCTATCTTATTCATCATTAACTGTCAGAGCTAACCTCTATCTTATTCATCATTAACTGTCAGAGCTAACCTCTATCTTATTCATCATTAACTTTCAGAGCTAACCTCTATCTTATTCATCATTAACTGTCAGAGCTAACCTCTATCTTATTCATCATTAACTGTCAGAGCTAACCTCTATCTTATTCATCATCAAACTGTCAGAGCTAACCTCTATCTTATTCATCATTAACTGTCAGAGCTAACCTCTATCTTATTCATCATTAACTGTCAGAACTTACCTCTATCTTATTCATCATTAACTTTCAGAGCTAACCTCTATCTTATTCATCATTAACTGTCAGAGCTTACCTCTATCTTATTCATCATTAACTGTCAGAGCTAACCTCTATCTTATTCATCATTAACTGTCAGAGCTAACCTCTATCTTATTCATCATTAACTGTCAGAGCTAACCTCTATCTTATTCATCATCAAACTGTCAGAGCTAACCTCTATCTTATTCATCATTAACTGTCAGAGCTAACCTCTATCTGATTCATCATTAACTGTCAGAACTTACCTCTATCTTATTCATCATTAACTGTCAGAGCTAACCTCTATCTTATTCATCATTAACTGTCAGAACTTACCTCTATCTTATTCATCATTAACTGTCAGAGCTAACCTCTATCTTATTCATCATTAACTGTCAGAGCTAACCTCTATCTTATTCATCATTAACTGTCAGAGCTAACCTCTATCTTATTCATCATTAACTGTCAGAGCTAACCTCTATCTTATTCATCATCAAACTGTCAGAGCTAACCTCTATCTTGTTCATCATTAACTGTCAGAACTTACCTCTATCTTATTCATCATTAACTGTCAGAGCTAACCTCTATCTTATTCATCATTAACTGTCAGAGCTAACCTCTATCTTATTCATCATTAACTGTCAGAGCTAACCTCTATCTTATTCATCATTAACTGTCAGAGCTAACCTCTATCTTATTCACCATTAACTGTCAGAGCTAACCTCTATCTTATTCATCATCAAACTGTCAGAGCTAACCTCTATCTTATTCATCATTAACTGTCAGAGCTAACCTCTATCTTATTCATCATTAACTGTCAGAGCTAACCTCTATCTTATTCATCATTAACTGTCAGAGCTAACCTCTATCTTATTCATCATTAACTGTCAGAGCTAACCTCTATCTTATTCATCATTAACTGTCAGAGCTAACCTCTATCTTATTCATCATTAACTGTCAGAGCTAACCTCTATCTTATTCATCATCAAACTGTCAGAGCTAACCTCTATCTTATTCATCATTAACTGTCAGAACTTACCTCTGTCTTATTCATCATTAACTTTCAGAGCTAACCTCTATCTTATTCATCATTAACTGTCAGAGCTTACCTCTATCTTATTCATCATTAACTGTCAGAGCTAACCTCTATCTTATTCATCATTAACTGTCAGAACTTACCTCTATCTTATTCATCATTAACTGTCAGAGCTAACCTCTATCTTATTCATCATCAAACTGTCAGAGTTAACCTCTATCTTATTCATCATTAACTGTCAGAGCTAACCTCTATCTGATTCATCATTAACTGTCAGAACTTACCTCTATCTGATTCATCATTAACTGTCAGAACTAACCTCTATCTTATTCATCATTAACTGTCAGAGCTTACCTCTATCTTATTCATCATTAACTGTCAGAACTTACCTCTATCTTATTCATCATTAACTGTCAGAGCTAACCTCTATCTTATTCATCATTAACTGTCAGAGCTAACCTCTATCTTATTCATCATTAACTGTCAGAGCTAACCTCTATCTTATTCATCATTAACTGTCAGAGCTAACCTCTATCTTATTCATCATTAACTGTCAGAGCTAACCTCTATCTTATTCATCATCAAACTGTCAAAGCTAACCTCTATCTTATTCATCATTAACTGTCAGAACTTACCTCTATCTTATTCATCATTAACTGTCAGAGCTAACCTCTATCTTATTCATCATTAACTGTCAGAGCTAACCTCTATCTTATTCATCATTAACTGTCAGAGCTAACCTCTATCTTATTCATCATTAACTGTCAGAGCTAACCTCTATCTTATGCATCATTAACTGTCAGAGCTAACCTCTATCTTATTCATCATTAACTGTCAGAGCTAACCTCTATCTTATTCATCATTAACTGTCAGAGCTAACCTCTATCTTATTCATCATTAACTGTCAGACCTAACCTCTATCTTATTCATCATCAAACTGTCAGAGCTAACCTCTATCTTATTCATCATTAACTGTCAGAACTTACCTCTATCTTATTCATCATTAACTGTCAGAGCTAACCTCTATCTTATTCATCATTAACTGTCAGAGCTAACCTCTATCTTATTCATCATTAACTGTCAGAGCTAACCTCTATCTTATTCATCATTAACTGTCAGAGCTAACCTCTATCTTATTCATCATTAACTGTCAGAGCTAACCTCTATCTTATCCATCATCAAACTGTCAGAGCTAACCTCTATCTTATTCATCATTAACTGTCAGAGCTAACCTCTATCTTATTTATCATTAACTGCCAGAGTTACCTCTATCTTATTCACCATTTAACTGTCAGAGCTAACCTCTATCTTATTCATCATTAACTGTCAGAGCTAACCTCTATCTTATTCATCATTAACTGTCAGAGCTAACCTCTATCTTATTCACTATTGGAATGTCAGAGCTAACTTTTATCGTATACATCATTGGACTATTTATAGTTATGCTGTATAAGCAATTGTCAATTACCAACTACTTATTATGCTGTATATGCCCTTGCCATTTACCAACTACGTATTATGCTGTATATATCCTTGTCATTTACCAACTACTTATTATGCTGTATATGTCCTTGCCATTTACCAACTACGTATTATGCTGTATATATCCTTGCCATTTACAAACTACTTAATATGCTGTATATATCCTTGTCATTTACCAACTACGTATTATGCTGTATATATCCTTGTCATTTACCAACTACTTATTATGCAGTTTATGTCCTTGTCATTTACCAACTACTTATTATGCAGTATATGTCCTTGCCATTTACCAACTACTTATTATGCTGTATATATCCTTGTCATTTACCAACTACGTATTATGCTGTATATATCCTTGTCATTTACCAACTACTTATTATGCTGTATATATCCTTGTCATTTACCAACTACGTATTATGCTGTATATATCCTTGTCATTTACCAACTACTTGTCATGCTGTATATGTCCTTGCCATTTACCAACTACTTGTCATGCTGTATATGTCCTTGCCATTTACCAACTACTTATTATGCTGTATATATCCTTGTCATTTACCAACTACGTATTATGCAGTATATATCCTTGTCATTTACCAACTACGTATTATGCTGTATATATCCTTGTCATTTACCAACTACGTATTATGCTGTATATATCCTTGTCATTTACCAACTACTCATTATGCCGTATATGTCCTTGCTATCTCCCTGTTTACTTGTCATGCTGTATATGTCCTTGTCATTTACCAACTACGTATTATTTTGTACATGTCCTTGCCATTCACCAACTACGTATTATGCTGTATATATCCTTGCCATTTGCAACGATTTGGCTTTAATGTATGCCCTTGACAATCACCAACTATTCAGTTAAACTATATGTGCTATTGACATTTACCAACTAATTGGTTATACTGTATATGTCCTGGACATATACCAACTATTTACTTATACTGTATATATCTTGGATACAAACCATTTAGTTATATTGTAGGTATTTTAGTTGGTATTCAAGGCGTATAAAATTTAATCGCTAGATGTGCGTACTGTACCAGAAAGCTATGGCAATATCAACAACACAATGCCATTGGTCCTGTATGCGGGATGACATATTACACAGTTGTCGGCTTATTTTTAGAAAATGAATATCACATGAAAGTTTAAAGTATGCATGCTAACTATACAGAGCCGATATATCTACAGCAAGGACATGACCTGGTTCGTATATTATGTGAGATATACGTCTACAACAACCAGTTGACCTAATTCGTAAACAGAGCGAGCTACATTGATAGCATGTCAGTGTTTACTGTACATAGTGAAATGCTAGTTACGTAATACTATCCGAACCCGATGAACATGGATCTACCATCTACATTGTATAGGAACGAAGAAGGGTATGTGTTCTATTAATCGCTAAAAGTTTATACAAACAAAAACAAAAAAGAGGCGGTACCAAACCATCAATAAAACCTTAATCCGAACTCAAAAATGATTAAACCAGGGGCAGATCGCGATTAGTAAGTAGTGAGCATCTTTCATTGAAGTCATAAACTTCGGAGCAAGCGTTTTAAAATCGAATGGAGAGCGAAATGTTAGTATCGTATGTAGGGAAAATAGGGATGTTGCTGTCAAGAACAGGAAAACTGAAGGTTGGAAAAACAGAAAATTTTGAGAGGATCAAGTCATATTGAAGCTGTTCATTAAATATCAAACGTTTAATTATTAATCAATTATCCTAGTGTGCTCACAGAGGAGAGGAAACGCCCCGCTACGACTTGTCATCTGGCTTGAGTTGAACAACTACATTTTCGCCGCGAAATAATAGTTTATATGAAAACGCGAAATTTTTCTTTCGCCGCGCAAATAAGGTGATTTACAGTCATCGGAAAAAATGATGGATTTAAAATGTTTGTTTGTGTACTGCTCATTATCGCTGCCAACAGGGGCATATACTACGATATACGTAGACAAAAACAAAAGCACTCGAAGCGGTTCGGTACGATCGTAATAATCAAGATTGTCGTGGTTACTAAGATAAAATGGATCTAGAGAATCGATACATTGCTAAATTTTGAAAATATATAGTGAACATCATTTTAATTTTCTTCTTCCAAATATGTTCCATGTTTCAAGATGTTGAAGGAGCCAAACAATGGCGGATACACGAACGGTGCAATATTTTAAATATATATCAATCCGTCGAGGCTGTATTGCATTGCGTATAGGACCTATGCTTATTCATCCGCAGTAAGGTTTTGCTCAATTGCAGAAGGGGGAGATGCAAATATAGTGTAGTCTGATGTGATTTAAGACAGGTATACACTCCGGTTACGTCAGTGGTTATGTAACCCGACAGGTAAATAATATAAATGCTTCTTTGACCCTCACCCTTTCTTATGTACCAAGAATTCCCAGCCTTGACACGCATGTAATACAATCACACAGATACCACAGTAACATGAGATGTCAACCTTCTCTTTGCCAGAATTACCTGCTGCCTTTCGCGGCTTTGTGTTCTCTTGAATGGTATTATCCTCATTCCAGGCCGATGTTGCTTTATCATTAGCAAAAAGACGGATTGTAACGCAGTCAAGGCACATCCCTTTCGAGTTTATAAATATTTACTGCAAACGCAAATTTAAATTAAGCAGATATGATCTACGGTGTAAATCAGTAGTATTAAGGATACATTCACACCCGGCGTTAATGACATTCAAATGTGAAAACATTCTGTATTTTAAAGTTGATATCTGATGATTGTATTTTAATATCACTTCCGTTTGAACTTCGCCAGTCGTTTACTGCTATCAGAGGTTTGTAGTATGACAACATTTTAACGGATATATTTGATATTACAAGTTGACACGTACACAGCTATGACGCTTGTACACAAGTTCTGGTTCCTGGCCATCGTCACCTGTGGTATAGCCATCTATTACCGCTGTAAGTCAGCAGGCCACCACACCAAAAGGGAACTACGGGAGGCGTACGATTATATCATAGGTATGTATGTTGTGCAGTTCTAGTCTGTCATGTATATCTGCTTACATAGATATATAGGTTAAGTTGGTTATCTTATCAAGGTATGACCCCTTTTAAAATAGTGACACACACTCCTACATCTTAATATGTTTTTCTATATACCACACAATGGTCGTTAGATTTGAAACAAAAATAAATGATATGTTCAATTTGATACAAACATATCCTGATTTATGTAGGTACAGCTGGATATCTTCTCACTGTATGACCCTTGTCGTAATCTACATTGCGGAACGGAGCGCAAATCAAGATATGGTTTTGATTAGTACACACATTTTGAAATTGTTCAGAACTAGTTTTATTTTTTCTTCCAAATTCATAATTAAACGGGTTTTACGCACCTGATCCTTCTGCCCTTCTGCTTCTACATTACTTTAGAAAATTTGGATTCCCACCTTTTGGCCCCTAGCATCACTGAAAAATCCAAGGAGGACGTACTCTATCTATTACTAAATTTAAAAGGTGCAGCATATGTGTGTGTTACGTCATCTTTAGATTCAATGTTCATCGATTCCGAACTGGCTATCCAGATATTAATTCAGTACATTAATTGTATGTACAAGTATTGTAAAGCGAATGTCTTTTTTAATATAATAAAATCAAGATTCCTTTAAAGTAAATATATGTTGTTAAATATTTGAGTAGCCTGATTTTTCTTGAAATTGGTCATCTACTATTATCATGCCTTGTGATGAGAAAACATACGTACTGACCCAAATATTTTCCATAAATCTCGAGACATCAGTGGATAAACCTTTTACTTCCATACTTAACAAAAGTATTTTATATGATTTCAAAATTTTGGATTTCGTCCGGAAGTAAGTAAATAAATGTTCATGCTGTATTTGAATTACCTGCTGTTACACCGTTGTCATCCAGGAAAATACAGTACTGCTATTTTGTCGATATTTGTCAAATATTTGATTGGTCAACTTATGGTGCAAATTGATTAGGTTTTGTAATCGTGGGAAAAGGCTGTCTGCTATCGTCCGTCATTCTCTGAATCAGGTTTAATAATGTGTTTCACTTAATAGTAAATGCCATTTTATGAAAACAATGTCAGATTATTCCAAGAGGAAACTTTGGAATAATAACTGATTTCACTTTATGGTATTGACTTTGAAATTATATTTATTGATTTTTTTTAAATCAATGCGGAGGATTGAGACTTCGGCTAGTAAAGTTTGTTTCTGTTAATATACGCAAATGATTCGGTCAATTTTACTGAATCTGTTCAAGGTTTGCAGATTTTGTTATTCAAATCAACTCTCTGATTAAGGTCAGAAGGCCATTTTGTTTCACAAACTTCATACACATCACCACCTCTGTTTGAGTTATACGTTTGTAGCAAATCGAATATCGGCTGTGAGGTTTTAAAAGAGTTCGATACTGAAAGGTACACTTGTGTTTTTGTAAGGGTATTCTTTGTCTCATTAAAGAAGTATCCTCATTAGTATGCTTACTTGTTGTGATTGACAATGACTCGGTTCTCATTTCGAGGACTTGATGTTTACTTGGATGTGACCAAGATTTACATGGCGGGTGTCGTCCATGAAGCAGAATACACTTACTCTTCCGGAACCCCTGGTCTTATTCTCTTGTACTTTTACATGGGTCTCCATGTAAATATTTCATTTGTTCATATTTTGCTCCTAGATAAATCAATTTTGAGTTCGGATTTTGATTTTGTTAACGCTTTGATATTCTATGACATTTTTTCAGTAGGTATATACGATTGACTAGGTCAGCAACTTCTTGTGTATAGGCAACAAACACATGGTCGATATACCTGAAAGTGAAATTAAAAGACTTGGCGAAGTTTTTGTTACCCGTCCTGATAAGCCCATTGACGAATTCAGCCTCGTATGAAAACAAAAACAAGTCTGCCAATAGTGGAGTACAGTTAGTTCCCATTGGAATGCCAACAGTCTGTTTGAAAATCTTTCCTCAAAGCTCTAAAAGGAAATTGTCAACCAGGAATTCAATCATTTGTACCATATCATCCTATGTATATTTCATCTTAGCTTATTTGGTGTTTTTCACAAAGTATGTTCCAAGATATGTCACAACCATGTATTTGTATCGTCGTCCACCTTTCTTGGAAAAGAAAGCTCTCATAATGAAAGACCGAATATGTTCTTTTAGTTTAGTATGTGGTATGGTAGTGTAAAGGGTGGGAAAATCAAATATTTTGATAAATGAAACATTTCTGAGAAAGGGTTGCCCAAGATTGACCAGAAGATCCTTTGAGTTTTTTTCAAAATTCCCACCCTATTAATGCCAATGGTAGAGCGATGAGAAGAGCCAGCGATAAAATGTTGCTTATCAGGATCCTTGTGCAGTTTAGGTATCCAATATAGACGAGGTAGGTCAGCGTCTTTATCATTAAATGGTATCTTGGAAGATTGTAATAGTGATGTATGGTTAGAAAGTATCTCATCTTTCGAAAAACCGATCAATGCATAAGTAGGGTTACGTTGTTTATCAAGCAGGCCAAGTTCTTTTGCAAACAATGAATGTAACAATGTTTTCGAACCAGGATCATGTTGTTAGATGTCTTGTCGGCAAATACAACCACATACTTATCATGTAGATCGTTGGGTGTTGTTCGAACATTTAGGAAAAGGAATATCAACTTGTGTTTAGTTTTCATTTTGTATCGCAAACTGCTTATTTTTTTCTGGATGGAGGATCTGATAGATTTCACCTACTCTGAAAGGGAATACAATTCAGCATGTTCACGTTAGCCAATTGTCTGGCGTAATCTTCCACAGATTCCATAAGAATCTTAAAATTCACATTCTATTTGATGGATTGAGTCTCGATACTTAGGACCTTTAATGAAAAAGCTCTGTTGCTTTTTATTTGGGATGATTTTCAATTGCCTGTTACTACATGTATGTGTCCAGCTGGACCATAGCAATATGGGAATGAAGAACATGAACATCCTGAAGGAGGTGTCATTCTAAAGTCATCTACGTTCAACTGTTGCAGTCTTTGCTTGCGATTGAAAAGCTTAGCTGCAATAGGTACTGAATAACTGTAGGAAATGATAGGTGTTCTTTTATATCGATAGTACGGTGGTATGTTACCTTGGAACAGACTTTTGATGTAAGATATTGCTGATGTTAATGGCATCAAGTGTTGAGTCGCTGGTGTCTCATAGCTGTCCTTTTGCACTGGCAGAAACAGTCAACTTCTTCCACGTCACCAATAATCATATGGAGCATTGGCGCTACTTTCCAAAGGTCATCCGTAACAGTTTTTGTTTGAGTAGTTTTCAGCGTTCTTAGTTTAGTCCGAGACAGTGAATATACATGTAGTGTGGTACGAACACGATGAACACCGAAAGTGATAAGTAACCATATCGTACAGCTGGCACTGTTGAGTAATCTCTCTAAGTCTTAGTATATTAAGTTTATACCTTCTTTGTAATTTGTACAGTTGGTGGAGGCACCGCGGGTTCAGTTCTCGGGAGTCGTCTGTCCGAAGATGATGACGTCACGGTGGCTATTTTTGAGGCGGGAGGATCGGCGGACAACGACCCACGCGTGACTACGCCTTATTATTTCCCTATCCTTCAAGGGACAGAGCTTGACTGGAAGTTCTATACCACTCGCCAACAACATGCGCATTTTGCCATGAAAGATCAAGTATACCTTTCACTTAGACTTTGATATTCTGTACAGAATAACATTAAATTAGCATACCCAATGTTTGTGGGGGGGGGGGGGGGGGGGGGAAGGGTTAGGATAGGATCAAATTGACGTGAAGAAACCTTTATTTTCTCCTGAAATGCCTAGTCTGTTGCAGGAGCACTGTCGGAAACCCACGGTACACTACCGTGGGTTTCTGACGATGTGGAAGGAGGAGAACGAATTACGTATGATGATACTGAATTAAAAAAAGTTTATAGCACTACATCGAGATGGTTACATTTTAAGCGTAAGGAAAATTGGGAACAGCAATGGTAGAACAGAAGGTACTATTCGCGTTAGCCTTATTTTTTCTCTTATGTCCGCCTCAAAATTGCTGAATAAATGTCTATGGTAAGCAGACTAACCGCTAAGGTAGCAGATTATATCAAAAACCTGTTTTGACCCCTCTAGGTCGGATACATACCCCGTGGAAAGCTCCTGGGCGGATCTAGCAACCTTAATGCCATGGCGTATAACCGGGGTGGGCGTGACGTGTACGATAAGTGGGCAGCTGACGGATGTGACGAATGGAGCTATGATGACGTACTTCCGTATTTCTTAAAGTCAGAAGATATTCAGATGACAAGTTTGGAAAATTCATGTAAGCTTAATCTGACATAAATATCGCAGGTATTGTCGATTTATTTACATATCCGCACAGCTGATATTGCAAAACTTGAACAATTTTCATTTGATTTCATAACGCATGTTTAGCGCAGTTCCTTATTGTATAATTCTATTGTATTATTCATACAATTTAATTTTCTATTAAAGTCCCAATAAACGTAACTTTCGGAAAATCAAGCCTAATAACTTACTATATTTAGAAATTTAGTTAAGATTAATTGATATCAGCAATATTCGATATGATTTCTTACGTGGGTATCGGTACATGTACAGCAGCAGTAAAAACTGGGTATTTGTAAACATGCATTCCGCTTGTTGTTTAAGTGGTCCACACATTAACTATTTTTAATTCTTTGAAATTTTGTGCTAAGACTTTCATGGTCGTTACCGCTAAGGTTTACTTCGTTTTATCATCATTTGTGCATGATTATCAACTGGATTTTTTTCAGAAATTTTCAGAATCATGAAAAATTCCTTGAATATGCGTATATTCGGCCTTCAATATGTGACAGCATATGATTTAATTCCCTGGTAATTTATCTACACGTATCCCCGAGATTCTTATGGTATAATCATGCTATCAAATGTTCGCTTTTCTACAACAGCATATCACTCCAGTGGAGGTCCACTGCCTATCTCTGAGGCCAAAGTAACACCACTCGTAGATCTTTATGCTAAGGCCTGGGAGGAACTAGGAAACCGGGTTATCTCCGACCTTAATGGACCGACCCAGATTGGTAAACCATATTGAGTTAAAATCCGGATGAAAAAATTCTCTTTGATACCTATCATCGCATCCCTTCTTCACCATCTTCATTTCCACTTTAAATCGGCTTTTTAAATCATATTAACACTATTCATATTGGTTTTTGAATACATCTTCTATATATGTACTATTCTCAGACGTTATTTCATTGGAAAAAAACTATTCACATTTTGCAGTGATTTAAGTTAAAAGAAAAGCATCACATAAAGGTGATCAACAAGCAGAGTCGCGAGAAGAAACATTCAATATATGTCTATCAATCAACGCAGGAGTCATTATCCACCGATCCTTTGTTTTGGAATTGTGTTATTTCTGACCTGACTTACTAGTAAACATGTTTATGATACTAGCCAAGAGCTTGTAGAAATTAGCCAAATAGGACCACCGTTAGACGACTGCCATATCATTTGTGTGCAGGTTTCTCCAGCATGCAGGCCAATATCAAACACGGACAACGCTACAGCACCTCTCGAGCATTTCTACTTCCGGTTATGTATCGCCGTAACTTAGATGTCCATACACACAGTCATGTTTACAAAGTAAGTCAAGTCCCCGCGAAATCGGCGGTAGCTAATAACACACGATTTTACTAGCTTTTAATACTGAATTATTTTGTTATCAGGCCACTGTATTACTGAGAAATACATGTCAAACTTTTATCGATTTAAGTTAAAAAAATAAGATTGTTTTCTTCTTTGGGTTCACCAATCACATTACAGCTTCATCGGTATAAACTTTAACCTGACTAATGTACATGGACATATATAATGTACGATTGCTGTTTTTGCTGAGTCCAACCCGTCCAGGTAGCTATTGAGGAGTGCAGTGGCGGTAGTGGTTGATATCTATGTATTTGTACCTGTCCAGGTAGTTATCGAGGACGGATGTGCTGTGGCGGTGGAGGTTGATATTTCTGTATTTGCACCTGTCAATGTAGTTATCGAGGACGGATGTGCTGTGGCGGTGGTGGTTGATATTACTGTATTTGTACCTGTCAATGTAGTTATCGAGGACGGATGTGCTGTGGCGGTGGTGGTTGATATTTCTGTATTTGTACCTGTCAATGTAGTTATCGAGGACGGACGTGCTGTGGCGGTGTGTTTGATATATCTGTATTTTTATCTGTCCAGGTAGTTATTGAGGACGGACGTGCTGTGGCGGTGGTGGTTGATATTTCTATATTTGTACCTGTCCAGGTAGTTATGGAGGACGGATGTGCTGTGGCGGTGGTGGTTGATATTTCTATATTTGTACCTGTCCAGGTAGTTATTGAGAACGGACGTGCTGTAGCGGTTGTGGTTGATATCTATGTATTTGTACCTGTCCAGGTAGTTATTGAGGACGGACGAGCTGTGTCGGTGGTGGTTGATATCTCTGTATTGTACCTGTCCAGGTAGTTATTGAGGACGGACGTGCTGTGGCGGTGGTGGTTGATATTTCTATATTTGTACCTGTCCAGGTAGTTATTGAGGACGTACGAGCTGTGTCGGTGGTGGTTGATATCTCTGTATTTGTACCTGTCCAGGTAGTTATTGAGGACGGACGTGCTGTAGTGGTGGTTGATATCTATGTATTTGTACCTGTCCAGGTAGTTATTGAGAACGGACGTGCTGTAGCGGTTGTGGTTGATATCTTTGTATTTGTACCTGTCCAGGTAGTTATTGAGGACGGACGAGCTGTGGCGGTGGTTGGTTGATATCTATGTATTTGTACCTGTCCAGGTAGTTTTTGAGAACGGACGTGCTGTAGCGGTTGTGGTTGATATCTTTGTATTTGTATCTGTCCAGGTAGTTATTGAGAACGGACGTGCTGTAGCGGTTGTGGTTGATATTTCTGTATTTGTACCTGTCCAGGTAGTTATGGAGGACGGACGTGCTGTGTCGGTGGTGGTTGATATTTCTGTATTTGTACCTGTCCAGGTTGTTATGGAGGACGGACGTGCTGTGGCGGTGTGTTTGATATTTCTGTATTTGTACCTGTCCAGGTAGTTATGGAGGACGGACGTGCTGTGTCGGTGGTGGTTGATATCTCTGTATTGTACCTGTCCAGGTAGTTATGGAGGACGTACGTGCTGTGGTGGTGGTGGTTGATATCTATGTATTTGTACCTGTCCAGGTAGTTATTGAGAACGGACGTGCTGTAGCGGTTGTGGTTGATATCTTTGTATTTGTACCTGTCCAGGTAGTTATTGAGGACGGACGTGCTGTGGCGGTGGTAGTTGATATGTCTGTATTTGTACCTGTCCAGGTAGTTATTGAGGACGGACGTGCTGTGTCGGTGGTGGTTGATATCTCTGTATTTGTACCTGTCCAGGTAGTTATTGAGGACGGACGTGCTGTGGCGGTGGTGGTTGATATCTATGTATTTGTACCGGTTTAGGTAGTTATTGAGGACGGACGTGCTGTGGCGGTAGTGGTTGATATCTCTGTATTTGTACCTGTCCAGGTAGTTATTAAGGAAGGAATTGCTGTGGCGATGGTGGCTGATATCTATGTATTTGTACCTGTCCAGGTAGTTATTAAGGAAGGAATTGCTGTGGCGATGGTGGCTGATATCTATGTATTTTTACCTGTCCAGGTAGTTATGGAGGACGGACGTGCTGTGTCGGTGGTGGTTGATATCTATGTATTTGTACCTGTCCAGGTAGTTATTGAGGACGGACGTGCTGTGGCGATGGTGGTTGATATCTTTGTATTTGTACCTGTCCAGGTAGTTATGGAGGACGGACGTGCTGTGGCGGTGGTGGTTGATATTTCTGTATTTGTACCTGTCCAGGTAGTTATGGAGGACGGACGTGCTGTGGTGGTGGTAGTTGATATTTCTGTATTTGTACCTGTCCAGGTAGTTATTGAGGACGGACGTGCTGTGGTGGTGGTGGTTGATATCTCTGTATTTGTACCTGTCCAGGTAGTTATTGAGGACGGACGTGTTGTGGCGGTGTGTTTGATATCTATTTCTCTCATGTCTAGGTGTGTAATATTGGCCTGTCTAGGGCAATACACATATGATCGCTGTGGTTGTATTACACCCCTACCCATGCAATACAGCCACCGCGTGACGTCACAATGGCGCAACAATGTCGTGACGTCACGAGTTTGGTAAAATCTTATGCCGAAAAAAGAAAAATGGCGACGTGATGAAATTAAAACTTTTCACGATATTTTAACCGTGTACATTAGAAAGCTGAGATTATTTTTTCAGCGCAAACTACGTTTGCAAATATGGGGTATGCTCGATCTCGCTGTATCATTTGTTTTCGTCAAAAAAAATCAAGGAAAAATTTGATATTTTCAAAATGGTGGCCAGTCAAAAGTATTTTCATGGTTTTTGAGCTTATTCAGGTAGTTGAAATGAGAGAAAAATACTCTTCCATGCCCAGAGGTGTAAGATAGGGAAATTCCACCCTCGGGATTTTCAAATTTGGCAAAACCCTCGGCAAAGCCTCGGGTTTTACCAAATTTGAAAACCCCTCGGGTGGAATTTCCCTATCTTACACCTCTGGTCATGAAAGAGTCTTATAGTATTTGTACCTGTCCAGGTAGTTATGGAGGACGGACGTGCTGTGGCGATGTGTGTGATATCTATGTATTTATACCTGTGCTGGTAGTTATGGAGGACGGACGTGCTGTGGCGGTGTGTTTGATATCTCTGTATTTGTACCTGTCCAGGTAGTTATGGAGGACGGACGTGCTGTGGCGGTGGTGGTTGATATCTCTGTATTTGTACCTGTCCAGGTAGTTATGGAGGACGGACGTGCTGTGGCGATGTGTTTGATATCTATGTATTTGTACCTGTCCAGGTAGTTATGGAGGACGGACGTGCTGTGGCGGTGGTGGTTGATATCTCTGTATTTGTACCTGTCCAGGTAGTTATGGAGGACGGACGTGTTGTGGCGGTGTGTTTGATATCTATGTATTTGTACCTGTCCAGGTAGTTATGGAGGACGGACGTGCTGTGGCAGTGTGTTTGATATCTATGTATTTGTACCTGTCCAGGTAGTTATGGAGGACGGACGTGCTGTGGTGGTGGTGGTTGATATCTCTGTATTTGTACCTGTCCAGGTAGTTATTGAGGACGGACGTGCTGTAGTGGTGGTTGATATCTATGTATTTGTACCTGTCCAGGTAGTTATTGAGAACGGACGTGCTGTAGCGGTTGTGGTTGATATCTATGTATTTGTACCTGTCCAGGTAGTTATTGAGGACGGACGAGCTGTGGCGGTGGTTGGTTGATATCTATGTATTTGTACCTGTCCAGGTAGTTTTTGAGAACGGACGTGCTGTAGCGGTTGTGGTTGATATCTTTGTATTTGTACCTGTCCAGGTAGTTATTGAGAACGGACGTGCTGTAGCGGTTGTGGTTGATATTTCTGTATTTGTACCTGTCCAGGTAGTTATGGAGGACGGACGTGCTGTAGCGGTTGTGGTTGATATTTCTGTATTTGTACCTGTCCAGGTAGTTATTGGAGGACGGACGAGCTGTGGCGGTTGTGGTTGATATTTCTGTATTTGTACCTGTCCAGGTAGTTATGGAGGACGGACGTGCTGTGTCGGTGGTGGTTGATATTTCTGTATTTGTACCTGTCCAAGTAGTTATGGAGGACGGACGTGCTGTGGTGGTGGTGTTTGATATCTATGTATTTGTACCTGTCCAGGTAGTTATTGAGAACGGACGTGCTGTAGCGGTTGTGGTTGATATCTTTGTATTTGTACCTGTCCAGGTAGTTATTGAGGACGGACGTGCTGTGGCGGTGGTAGTTGATATGTCTGTATTTGTACCTGTCCAGGTAGTTATTGAGGACGGACGTGCTGTGTCGGTGGTGGTTGATATCTCTGTATTTGTACCTGTCCAGGTAGTTATTGAGGACGGACGTGCTGTGGCGGTGGTGGTTGATATCTATGTATTTGTACCTGTTTAGGTAGTTATTGAGGACGGACGTGCTGTGGCGGTAGTGGTTGATATCTCTGTATTTGTACCTGTCCAGGTAGTTATTAAGGAAGGAATTGCTGTGGCGATGGTGGCTGATATCTATGTATTTGTACCTGTCCAGGTAGTTATTAAGGAAGGAATTGCTGTGGCGATGGTGGCTGATATCTATGTATTTGTACCTGTCCAGGTAGTTATGGAGGACGGACGTGCTGTAGCGGTGGTGGTTGATATCTATGTATTTGTACCTGTCCAGGTAGTTATTGAGGACGGACGTGCTGTGGCGATGGTGGTTGATATCTTTGTATTTGTACCTGTCCAGGTAGTTATGGAGGACGGACGTGCTGTGGCGGTGGTGGTTGATATTTCTGTATTTGTACCTGTCCAGGTAGTTATGGAGGACGGACGTGCTGTGGTGGTGGTGGTTGATATCTCTGTATTTGTACCTGTCCAGGTAGTTATTGAGGACGGACGTGTTGTGGCGGTGTGTTTGATATCTATTTCTCTCATGTCTAGGTGTGTAATATTGGCCTGTCTAGGGCAATACACATATGATCGCTGTGGTTGTATTACACCCCTACCCATGCAATACAGCCACCGCGTGACGTCACAATGGCGCAACAATGTCGTGACGTCACGAGTTTGGTAAAATCTTATGCCGAAAAAAGAAAAATGGCGACGTGATGAAATTAAAACCTTTCACGATATTTTAACCGTGTACATTAGAAAGCTGAGATTATTTTTTCAGCGCAAACTACGTTTGCAAATATGGGGTATGCTCGATCTCGCTGTATCATTTGTTTTCGTCAAAAAAAATCAAGGAAAAATTTGATATTTTCAAAATGGTGGCCAGTCAAAAGTATTTTCATGGTTTTTGAGCTTATTCAGGTAGTTGAAATGAGAGAAAAATACTCTTCCATGCCCAGAGGTGTAAGATAGGGAAATTCCACCCTCGGGATTTTCAAATTTGGCAAAACCCTCGGCAAAGCCTCGGGTTTTACCAAATTTGAAAACCTCTCGGGTGGAATTTCCCTATCTTGCACATCTGGTCATGAAAGAGTCTTATAGTATTTGTACCTGTCCAGGTAGTTATGGAGGACGGACGTGCTGTGGCGATGTGTGTGATATCTATGTATTTGTACCTGTCCAGGTAGTTATGGAGGACGGACGTGCTGTGATGGTGGTGGTTGATATCTCTGTATTTGTACCTGTTCAGGTAGTTATGGAGGACGGACGTGCTGTGGCGGTGGTGGTTGATATCTCTGTATTTGTACCTGTCCAGGTAGTTATTGAGGACGGACGTGCTGTGGCGGTGGTGGTTGATATCTCTGTATTTGTACCTATCCAGGTAGTTATGGAGGACGGACGTGCTGTGTCGGTGATGGTTCATAATTCTGTATTTGTACCTGTCCATGTAGTTATGGAGGACGGATGTGTTGTGGCGGTGGTGGTTGATATCTATGTATTTGTACCTGTCCAGGTAGTTATGGAGGACGGACGTGCTGTGGTGGTGGTGGTTGATAATTCTGTATTTGTACCTGTCCAGGTAGTTATGGAGGACGGACGTGCTGTGGCGGTGGTGGTTGATATTTCTACATTTGTACCTGTCCAGGTAGTTATGGAGGACGGACGTGTTGTGGCGGTGGTGGTTGATATCTATGTATTTGTACCTGTCCAGGTAGTTATGGAGGACGGACGTGCTGTGGCGGTGGTGGTTGATATTTCTGTATTTCTATCTGTCCAGGTAGTTATGGAGGACGGACGTGCTGTGGCGGTGGTGGTTGATATTTCTGTATTTGTACCTGTCCAGGTAGTTATGGAGGACGGACGTGCTGTGGCGGTGGTGGTTGATATCTATGTGGTTGTACCTGTCCAGGTAGTTATGGAGGACGGACGTGCTGTGGCGGTTGTCGTTGATATTTCTGTATTTGTACCTGTCCAGGTAGTTATGGAGGACGGACGTGCTGTGGCGGTGGTGGTTGATATTTCTGTATTTGTACCTGTCCAGGTAGTTATGGAGGACGGATGTGCTGTGGCGGTGGTGGTTGATATCTATGTATTTGTACCTGTCCAGGTAGTTATGGAGGACGGATGTGCTGTGGCGGTGTGTTTGATATCTATGTATTTGTACCCCTGTCCAGGTAGTTATGGAGGACGGATGTGCTGTGGCGGTGTGTTTGATATCTATGTATTTGTACCTGTCCAGGTAATTATGGAGGACGGACTTGCTGTGGCGGTGTGTTTGATATCTATGTATTTGTACCTGTCCAGGTAGTTATGGAGGACGGATGTGCTGTGGCGGTGTGTTTGATATCTATGTATTTGTACCTGTCCAGGTAGTTATGGAGGACGGACGTGCTGTGGCGGTGGTGGTTGATATCTCTGTATTTGTACCTGTCAAGGTAGTTATCGAGGACGGACGTGCTGTGGTGGTGGTGGTTTATATCTCTGTTATTGTACCTGTCAAGGTAGTTATTAAGGACGGACGTGCTGTGGCGGTTGTGGTTGATATCTCTGTATTTGTACCTGTCCAGGTTGTTATTGAGGACGGACTTGCTGTGGCGGTGGTGGTTGATATTTCTGTATTTGTACCTGTCCAAGAAGTTATTGAGGACGGACGTGCTGTGGCGATGGTGGCTGATATCTCTGTATTTGTACCTGTCAAGGTAGTTTTTGAGGACGGACGTGCTGTAGCGATGTGGTTGACATCTTCATTTATACCTGTCAAGGTAGTTATTGAGGACGGACGTGCTGTGGTGGTGGTGGTTGATATTTCTGTATTTTTACCTGTCCAGGTAGTTATTGAGGACGGACGTGCTGTGGCGGTGGTGGTTGATATCCCTGTATTTGTACCCGTCCAGGTAGTTATCGAGGACGGATGTGCTGTGACGGTGGTGGTTGATAATTCTGTATTTGTACCTGTCCAGGTAGTTATTGAGGACGGATGTGCTGTGGCGTTGGTGGTTGATATCTCTGTATTTTTACCTGTCCAGGTAGTTATTTAGGACGGATGTGATGTGGCTGTAGTGATTGATATCTCTGTATTTGTACCTGTCCAGGTAGTTATGGAGGACGGACGTGTTGTGGCGGTGGTGGTTGATAATTCTGTATTTGTACCTGTCCAGGTAGTTATGGAGGACGTACGTGCTGTGGCGGTGGTGGTTGATAATTCTGTATTTGTACCTGTCCAGGTAGTTATGGAGGACGGACGTGTTGTGGCGGTGGTGGTTGATAATTCTGTATTTGTACCTGACCAGGTAGTTATGGAGGACGGACGTGCTGTGGCGGTGGTGGTTGATAATTCTGTATTTCTACCTGTCCAGGTAGTTATGGAGGACGGACGTGCTGTGTCTTGTTGTTGATATTTCTGTATTTGTACCTGTCCAGGTAGTTATTGAGGACGGACGTGTTGTGGTGGTGGTGGTTGATAATTCTGTATTTGTACCTGTCCAGGTAGTTATGGAGGACGGAATTGCTGTGTCGGTGGTGGTTGATAATTCTGTATTTGTACCTGTCCAGGTAGTTATGGAGGACGGACGTGCTGTGGCGGTGGTGGTTGATATCTTTGTATTTGTACCTGTCCAGGTAGTTATTAAGGAAGGAGTTGCTTTGGCCATGGTGGCTGATATCTATGTATTTGTACCTGTCCAGGTAGTTATTAAGGACGGACTTGCTGTGGCGGTGGTGGTTGATATCTCTGTATTTGTACCTGTCCAGGTAGTTATTAAGGAAGGAGTTGCTGTGGCCATGGTGGCTGATATCTATGTATTTGTACCTGTCCAGGTAGTTATTAAGGACGGACTTGCTGTGGCGGTGGTGGTTGATATCTCTGTATTTGTACCTGTCCAGGTAGTTATTGTGGATGGATGTGCTGTGGCGATGCTGGCTTATATCTATGTATTTGTACCTGTCCAGGTAGTTATTGTGGACGGATGTGCTGTGGCGGTGGTGGTTGATATCTCTGTATTTGTACCTGTCCAGGTAGTTATGGAGGACGGACGTGCTGTGGCGATGGTGGTTGATATTTCTGTATTTTTACCTGTCCAGGTAGTTTTCGAGGACGGACGTGCTGTGGCGATAGTGGTTGATAATCAAGGAGAAAGGCGAACCTTCAGAGCGAACAAAGAAGTGATACTGTCGGCGGGGGCAGTCCAATCGCCTCAACTGCTGATGTTGTCGGGGATAGGACCTAAGGAACACCTTAAGGACATGGGGGTAGGGTTACAATTATTCTAACAAAGGTACTTTGGTAAGGTTAGGAGAAGTTTATATACAGACAAGGAGATAAGGGGACATTTAGATTGGAGGTAACTGTAATAACAGTGCATTAAGACGCAGAATGCATGGCACCAGTAAGTTACGCAGATGGCAATGTTTAGGACATGTAGGTATAAAATTCGTGGGATTTCCTTGCATCATAGGTCATAAGTCTAGTGTAAATGTTGGGGTCATTTTATTTGAGGAAACAGAACTGTAGTATCACAAAACATTCCAAGGAATTCCGATGAATTGCCGATAGTTTGGAGGCAAGGCTGTGGTCAATAAAACTGCATGATGTGATATACAGATCTAGACTATTCATAGGAAGCCAACAATATTTTAACGTTATCATGGATATTTATAATTTACACATTATGTGTCACTCTGTGTCAATTTATAGGACGAAACTGAAAAGGTACTTTTAGGTACTTATACATTTGTAAAGTTCACTGTGTTATTATTGCTTATATCATTGTAATTGAATTAAACATAACCAACTTGTCAGCAATTCTAGTAATGGACCTTTGGGTCAGTTGAATTGAAATTAAAACGCATCCGTCAAAATGGACTTATTTTTATTTTTATCCAAATATCAACCTTTACCTTGTAGATTCCCATCATTGCTGACCTCCCTGTGGGGGAGAATCTTCGAGATCATCTGATGTTTTCATTCCGACAGTTTACCAACACAACCTATTCAACCACAGAGGAGGAGGTAGAATCTTTTACAGAACAACTACGGTACTACGTACTCGGCAAAGGTAGGTAACTTATATTTCCCAGAGGAGGAGTCGAATCTCTCACACAACAACTACGGTACTACATACCCGGCCAAGGTAGGTTACTTATAATCCCAGAGGAGGGGCCGAGTCTCTCAAAGAACAACTACGGTACTAAGTACTCGTCCAAGGTAGGTAACTCATACTCTCATAATGAAGGAGGAGAAAATGTGCTATTAAAATACACATACGCTACCACGTTTTCATAACCTCTCTTGTACTATATCGAAAGAGGAAGGAAACCTGACCAATGAGGGGTTGGATAACACGTCTGAGAAAGAGGCGTGGCCATACAGGGGTATCGAGTCCTTGACAAATATTGCCTTTGTAAAACTTATGTCCTTCGCTTGCGATGTTCATATATAATGTGAGGTGCCTAAACTTAATTTAGTCTCATCATTACGACACATTGCTAATTTCTAAAGATTGTTATTAATTTAAAATTTAAAATTTAAAATTTCCAGGACCTTTATCTTATGGAGGACCAGAGGGATCAGCCTTCTTCCACAGTGACAGCTCGATGGAAGGAAAGCAACCCCCTGATATTCAGCTGTCTTTTTACAGCAAGTCTGCTTCTACATCAGGAAAGAACGTGGGAGAATACAACTTTAGAGATGAGGCAAGACTCGGCCAACTTCTGTCCATTTACACCACCACAATACTATATGGTTATATAATGTGGTGATATACGTTTAAAAAATCGATATCATGAATAATCATTATCATTATTTGATTTTTCATTGAACTGAGAAAGTAAGGATATCCGTGTTTTAACTAATAGAAAGTCCTTTTTTGATTATTATTGCCGACATTGTTTGGTAATGAATATCAGAATTGATTATTAAACAACTCAACTTGTATAGAAGATTTAATATCTATGCCAAGGTGATATTACATGTCATCAGGGCACTTTTCTAAATATTTCTTACTTTCATATACAGGTGTATCATTCCCGTCCAGATGGCACACAAAGTTTCTCATACGGCATAATTCTTCTCCAACCGAAGAGTAGAGGCAAAATCCGACTCCGTACCAAAGACCCAATGGACCCACCGATTATTGATCCAAACTATTTAGCAGATTCAGATGATGTTGATACATTCGTGAAAGGTTTGTTAAGAATATTTCTAGTTCAGATTTTAAGCAGTATGTGTCTGCTACATTATACTGGGTATTTGTTATTAACATTCTATACTCAAAATAAAATATTGTTTCGGTAATAATATTCACTCTTAGGTAAACCACAGTTGCTTGAGTTTCTGTCAGTAAATAATAAAATGTGTGAAATAAGCCTCCCATTACAGTAATGTAATGGAAGTATTCCAACATTATTTCTCAACTATTTGTAAACAATGCACATAACTTACTTGTTGTGAGGCTGTCGTTCAATTCTTAGACTAAACACAGACATTTTTGATAAATCTATATATTAATCCACCACAACATGCTAGTTTCGTTCCATTTAACGATGATTTCTCTGTCGCATAGACGGGTTTTTTATGAAGAGCGTTCCGGGAACTTTTCAAGCAAGCCGCCATGGAAAATGGGCCGCGGCTCCATATATATAAACATTTTTTTTATATACTGACAGAAACTCAAGCAACTGTGGTAAACTCATGTTCCCGTGAAATAGACGGTATCCATCTTTAACTTCCATAGGTATGATTTGTTCATGTGGTCAATGAAACTAGGAAGTAACTTTTCATTATAGGGATCCGTGTATGTGAGAGGCTGGCAGCCACGCCCACTATGGCTAGGATGGGAGCTAGTCCGTCCGACGCCCAACACCCCAGATTCTGTAGAGGATTGAATCCCGGAAGTGACGAGTACTGGGGATGTATGGTGCGACACCTGGCGTCCACACTATATCACATGGCCTCCACGTGTAGGATGGGGTCGGTAGATGATCCGACTACTGTTGTTGATCCCCAATTGAGGTATGTTTATATATCGTACTTCAGCTGGGAACCATTAGATAAATCATAACAGGAATATAATTTTTCCTCGATCGCACACGAATATCTGTCCATAGTATATATAGAGGTTACAAAACGAGTGATTTTTGGATATGGTATTTATTTCACTCGAGTTAGTTCATTTTAGTTAGTTTTAAAGGACACGAGATTTACCGAGTATCTTTTGTAACTTTTAAATTAACCAACCCGACTGATGTAAATACCATATTCAACAACCACAAGTCGTGTGATCTGTTTCTACCACAATTTGTTTTATACACATCCACAAATGATTTGTGGACAATGTTCATTATTATACCAAATGTCTTTGTTTTGCAAATCTTATTACTTTGTTGTTGTTTTATCGACAACGATTTTATGGCAAAAATAAAGTGAGGGAAAGCATTTAAATGCTGAAAGTTTGCAGCAGTTCATTGAAATAAATATACCCCTGAACATCCGGTTTTCGACGGGGTATTCAATTATCGCAGATATCATACGAAACAACTGTGAATAAAATATCCCAATATTATTTAGGCAATAGTCTAACTTTTACCTTACCTGTACAATTGTTTCTTTGTCAATTCGTTATTTCCTCATTATAATGTCGGCACTTTCCTACTGCTACTCGTCATGGCGACCACCATGACACTATATTGTGTTATCGACGGTAGTGCTCCCTAGCGTTTCAAAAGTATTGAAGTCCACACCAGTCGAATTTTGTAACAGGAAAATATTTTCAAGAACCAAAATTTGAGCTTTAAAAAGGCATCCTTTAGAAAATTCTTAATTTGATAAAAATAACATATTTTAATATTTTTTTTCAACGGAAGTGACATTAGAACTTGCATAAGTCAACATTTTTTTTGTATAATTCTCTGTTTAAAGGCCCAATATACGTAACTTCAGGAAATTTTTCGTCAATCTGAAAAATTCTGAAAAAAATCCAGCAAATAACCATGCAAAAATAAGCCTAAAACGAAGTAAACTTGAGCGGTAACTAACAAGAAACTAATGACAGAAAAAATCCAAAGAATTGAAAAATAATTCAGGTGGGGCCCACTTCAATAGCAAGCCGAAGTTAAAAGACAGTCAAAATGGTCGTGTGTTTACAAATACCGAGTTTCAGCTGCTGCTGTACCGATAACCGCGTAAGAATTCATCTTGAATATTGCTGATATCAGTTAATCTTAACTAAATATATAAATATAATAAGTTATTAGGCTTGATTTTCGCATCAAGTTTTGCCGAAAGTTACGTAAATTGGGCCTTTAAAACACCGCATTGCCTACCATTACATTCTTTTATGGAAATCGAATACCAAAGCACTTCACAGGGTCTGATGTTTTCCATTTTTTTTATGAGAAAATAAAATCTGAAATTTGCTCTTTCATGGCGTTTTCTTTATAACACAACAAAAGTTACTTGAATTGCAAAATTAATTTTGCCTGGTTGTGATATGTCGCTTAAAAGCACATAATCAGACGCGGGACATCTGGCACAATGTTTACTAAGCGTTGCAAATTTGACTGAGGCTCTGAACGCTGCGGGTAAGGTTGTAAAGATGTATATAAAATGGGCTTAAGTAAATACTTGATTTTACGACGTGAGTATATATTCATTCTGTAATAAATTTACCCGTTTCAAAAACAAAGTCTATTTTTCTTTGTCAAAACGTTTCTTGTTGTGTGGGCATTAGGCAGACGACACCTGTTGAGAAATCACGCGACAGTTAACGAGATATTTACAAGATGGCAAAGGCGTCAGAAGCTCGATCTCGTCGATAAAGTAATGCCCGACCATAAATGAACAGCGGACAATATGAGCGTAAACATATCGGATCGTATTTCCTGTCTAATGATTACGACGTCATCAAACAAGCAAGTGACGTTGTTCCAATAACAGTTCACCATGTCACCCAATCAAAATGCGTTTAGAGATATCCTTTATTTGGTAGTAACTAACAGAGGTAAACCTTATTACAAAGCATACACTGTAGAGTAACAAGTATCTCTTGCGGTCCCCATTGCTAAACTATATTATCATAACAGATTCCGTTGATACTATTTGAAAGAATCGCATATGGTATTATTCAGAATCATTTTTGTTTCACCAGGGTGAAGGGCGTGTCAGGACTGAGAGTGGTAGACGCATCAGTCATCCGTGACCTGTATTCGGGATCTCCGCATGCGCAGGTCATCATGATAGCCGAGAAGGCCGCTGATATCATTAGAAACGTGGACACAGTCAAACATTTCAGGAAAAGGAGTCTATCAGAATAAGTTATCGTCAATAAGTATGTTAGTAAACACACATTATTTCGTATGACAATTCTACATATAATATGTATGATGCTAGCACTAATAATATTGATATTCAACCTTGTACAACAGTAAATTATTGATAACCTTGGAGTGAACATGCTTTTGTCAACACTGATTCTGATTTTATCCCCTCGGGCCATATTTTTTCAGCTGAGGCACATCTAATAGATATTTTTATATAGAATATTTCCTTAAGGACGTTCGACCCTACGTAATACACAAGTTTTGATTCTCGTTTTGTGGTGACGTAGCTTCCTATTTGTATACCTGGTATTTGAAAACGGGGTATCAAATTCGTTCTACACAGTGACATGTCACGAAGTCAACACTGGCGAGATGAGATGTAACGGTTCAAGTCTTCAACTCAAGATTACGAGCAAATAAAGTTTGTCACTACCACTCCTATTGCAATACAACAACAAAAATAGATGTACACTATATCGACACATGGCCGTACACTGACAGCGACGGCAACAGTATATAAACAGAATCGGAAGGTAGGCCTATATTACCGGTACAATTGGCCATGGTTTCTCAAACTGGCATGGAGAGAGAGTCGGCGAGTGGTAGAATTATCCGTGTTGGCAGAACGTTTACACAAAGGCTGTGCCTGGTGTCATTATATATGCACTATCATGTTTTTGAAAATATAACACAGAACGCCGGTAGTTGTTAAGTTCTAAAATGTTTTAGGCTTGTACGCATTCACAGTATGTATGTTATGCAAAAATACTACCCACTATAGAAACTTCCTAATAGCATCAAGGGAGACAACCAAACCCTAGACACAGTTTTACATTTAGTTTTCAATAAGTAACATAAAAAGCTTGTCTGTGATATTTTGATTCAATTTTTTGCCTGTGCTTTATGTAACTATATGGTATGTAAATAATTTGACTGTGAATACTGAAATTTGTCCGCTAGATATAAAAATAACACAATTTGTGAAAATCGTTTTTTCCGTTTTGCCACAAATAAAATATTTCTGAGGCCACTATTGATTTCTTTTTTTATCTTATTGTATGTTTGTGATTTTCAACCTTATTCACAAGAAAAGAAAAATAAAAAAAACATTAAATTTTGAGAAAAATCATTTTTTTGGGTGTTTTTTTACCAAAAATCAAACAAGTCATAGGAATGTTTAGGTTTTCACACAATCATCTCTACCTGGTAGCATAATCGACATATGAAAGTTTTAAGGGAAATCTAGCGGTTAATTGCGAAAGGGTCGAGCTTCTTTAAAAAGTCGCTCTTTGCAATTCTGATAACGTCATTCATTTTTACGCTGCAGAGCTGGTTATTGTACGAGAAATTAATAAGAGCGTGGCTCTTGGACGCTGAAGGCGCTTCAGCAAAGTTCTTTAATGGTAACACATACGTGCGTAAATATAGTTGCTTTCCCTAGCCGCTTTAATATTTTTCGTCCGGAAGTAGTCCTCCAGTGAGAAAACCAGACACTCGTCAAACAAACGTATTATACTCGACGAGTCTTCATCGGTTATTTCCGAACGGTTTTTATTTGTTGGTGCTGCAGGATTTTTTTAATTCCTATTTTTGCCACAATCACAGAGTAAAAAAAGCTGATAAGATAATCCTTTTTGTCATCAACCAGGTGCTGTTAATCATGTTACCGGAATCCCGCAGATATCGTCAGAAAAAAAGCCGCATTAAACTAAAGTGAAGTCTTCATTTGATTTTTTCATTGCCTGAAATTTCATCAACGTTTTATTTCTATTTGATTAGAATATTATCGAAAGTATTTACATTTCTGAAGTCTTGTTATAGCCTTTTTATAACGTGTTTATGCATCACCAGTCATAGAATAAAATAAATAAATCACATTGATGTCGATATTCAACAAAGATGTTTGAAGCCATTTACCCGAGGTTAACGCCCCTTTTAATCAACTGTTTTTTCACATCATGTAGCGATTTCTAAATAGTTAAAATCAAGCTGTTGAGTTTCATTTTGGCACCATTCCAAGTCGTTGATTGTAAACAATTTAACATTCAATCCTTTGTGTCAAAGTGGAAGAGGTATTGATAAAAAATATTAGAGACAAATATGGCGACCATAAAAACTTGGCCATAATTCTGTTATGTTATAAGATAAATAAAATAAGAGAATACCGAAGCGTCAACATAATCATAATCCAAACTCAAAATCGATTAAACCAAGGGCAAAATATGAACAAAGGAAAGATTAACATGAGGACTCTTGTAAAAGTACAAGAGAATAAGACTAGGTGTTCTGGAAGAGTAAGTGTCTTCTAGTTAATCGAAGGCACCCGCCGTGTAAATCTCATCCAAGTAAACATATAGTTCTCAAAATAAGAACCGAGTATCATTGTCAATCACAACAAGTAAACACACTAATGAGCATACTCAAAAACGTCCATCTTCATATCACTTAAAGATACAGAATATTTCTCAATGAGACAAAGATGGCAACCATAAAACTTACCCATAGTTCTGATCAATCTGCATCTCTCGAATCCTTGTGTTGTTAGTTTGTTTGTCAGCAGTCGACATCGATCTAGAAAATTCTGATATTAAGAGCAAGCCCTAGAATATCGAATAAACTGCGACATGTAAACACCATAGGTTTGAAAAGCAGGGATGTTACTATCGAAAAATGGAAAGTTCACGATCGGAAAATTGAAATCATCACGTTTATCGTATAGCTTAGTAGTAAGCTGTCCATGTTATTATCTACTGGCCTTTGTAATAAGAAAAAGTTAAATGACCATTGTGGTAAGTACCAGATCTACCGACCAACGGAATAAGTACAAGATCAATGATCTTTGTAAAGAGTACAAGATCAACAGACCATTGTAATACGTACAATATTTACTGACATTTGTTATAAGTTATAGGTTAACTATTGTAATAAATTCAAGATCAATATCCATTGTAATAAGCACAAGATCAACTTACCATTGTAGTTAGTAAAAGTCAAGATTAACTTATACTTGACTGGTCGTTTCAATCAGTATCGGATCAACGAGTTACTGATAATTATTCTATTGTCCTGTGTTACTTATCGCTTTATTATCTGGTGATATTTAAAAACTTGATGTTTTATTTTGGTCCTCATTCTGCGTAAAATGAAACAGGTGGATATTTAAAATCTGCATCAGATCGACTATCAACAAGAATCGTTTGTTAGGCCAATTGGGCAGATTGGTCGAGTGGTTAACATTCCTGCCTTCCATGCAGGCGACCGGGGTTCGATCCCCGTAATCGTCATACGCATGGAACATACGGGAAAGTGTTTTTCTCCTGCCCACACAACTCCAACAATCCAGGTGGAGTATAAAATAAATGGTCTGGGGTGGGTGTTGCAGTATCTGTGCTGTAGCTTTCAAGTGAGGTGGCACTCTTAAAGATGCCGTTGGAAACACGGTCCCACTACAAACAGAACACAATTCATCTCCAGCACACCCACATACATACATACACATATGGATATATTAGCCAGGTGGTATATGACAAGTAGTTAGCGCCTGATAAGGTGATCCTGTGATCTCTGCAGAATTGTATATGATAGAACTGTATGTGTTAATTGTATTGATTATATGATAATTGTATATCTATGTACTGTAAAGCGTTTTAGAGTGGCTTATGTTAGCTAAAAAGGGCACTATATCAAATGTTGTATATTATTATTATTATTATTATGTATCAAACCTGTTACATGCTTTCTCGAACTGGTGTTTTCATTGTGTGAACAATATTGTGAAAAATATATATTTTGACAAATAGCTACGTGTATGTTATATTTATGTTTTAATCATAGCAACATTTGCGCTTTGAGATAACAACTATTGATTTGACACAGTCGATTTTGATATGACTGAAACAGCCTGTTTCACAATTCGTCCGTATACATTTGAATGATATTATGAAATAATGTATATTTGATAGTCACATAAACGGCATAATATTATGCTAGTGATGATATTACTCAAAACAAGTAACATTGATACGTGGACCGCCATGACTTCTGGTAAGAAGTTCAGGCTCCTGGCCATCGTCATCTGTGGTATAGCCATCTATTACTGTTGTAAGTCAACAAACCACCAAACCAACAGGGAACTAAGGGAGTCGTATGATTATATCATCGGTAAGTTTATGTATATAACATCTTTTCACTGTGGTGTACGTGCGTGGGACTTTCAAGGTAGAGGTTTGGTTAGGTAGTCTTGCTTAATTAGCCACAGTTCATCTCAATTGAGTAGTGCCACGGTACATAATATACACATTTTCGTAGTACACGATTTGAAATTATACAGAACTAGTTAAATTTTACTTCTAAATTCATAAATTAAAGGGGTTTTACGCACCTGATCCTTCTGCTTCTACATTAGTTTAGAAATTTTGGATTCCCACCTTTTGGCCTCTAGCATCACTGAAGAGTCCTAGGTGGACGAAACAGCTGTATGGTGCAGTTTAATTCATTTTTCGGCATACTGTATCTATTACTAAATTTAAAAGGTGCAGCATATGTGTGTGTTACGTCATTTTCAAACAACTAAAATAATACTTCATATGCCTATCTTGTCTTAGTTATAGTGCTTCCGATGGTGTTTCACATGATTATGTAGATGGTCAATGGTAAAACTCATGCCTGTGAACTTTGTCAACAAACACAAACGCTAGATCGAAGCGTGGTTTGAATTTGGTTGTGTAACCTCAGCTTAAACAGTCTATTGCATTCATTTCCATTTTAATGTTTATAGATGCTTCTATATATATGGTTGTATATAACTGATTGATTTTTGAATGAGTGGATGTGGGTGCTTGTGCTGCTGCTTCTGATGATGATAAATGAGAGTGATGATGATGATGATGAATATGATGTGTCAGAGTTAGCGTGTGTCCTTGCGAGTGTATTTGTTTTATCCGCCATAAGTTGTTAATTTTCATTAAATAAAAAATCATGAACATTTCTGCCAGTGGAAGCTTATACAAGCCTCCAATCATAAATATGTTTTTGGCTGTGCATTGAGCATGAACGAGAGCAAAACGGCTGAGGTCATATAGGAAAATGCACTATGCGAGTCATAGCAAGACCAATCTTTCCTCGGTTCTTTTTTTCGCGACCAAACTCAATGCACAGCCAAAATACACAGTTATTTGATAAGAGTTGTTTTAAGCATCCATGAGACCATTCAAATTGGAAATGAAAACAATTTACTGCTTTAGCAGAGAGTACAAAACTTAGCGTATTACCCTGTGGACAAAGTTCACAGGCATATTTCGTCACATAAAATCTACCATCGACTATCTACATATATCAAAAAAATACCGTAGTTACTTATGAATAAGACACACTATTTTTATAACCCTTTAGTAAGCATATAAAATATGATTTTTATTGTTTGAAACCGAGACTAGATTTTCGTTCCTTACCCGACCGCCATCTTGAAAAGTCCTATTTATTGCACGTACACGACATTGCATTCATGACACATTAAACTATTTATTGAAGTAAAATGAATAAGAGAATACCGAAGCGTTAACAAAATCATAATCCAAACTCAAAATCGATTAAAACAGGGGCAAAATTAAACAAAGGAAAGATTTACAAGGAGACTCTTGTAAAAGTACAAGAGAATAAGACCAGGTGTCCCGGAAGAGTAAACGTCTTCTGCTTCATCGACGACACCCGCCATGTAAATCTTTGTCATATCCATGTAAACATCAAGTTCCCAAAATGAGAACCGAGTATCATCATGGAGAAACAGGGGTGTTACTATCAAGAAAGGGAAAGTACACGATCGGAAAATTGAAATCATGACGTTTATCGTATAGCTTAGTAGTAAGCTGTCCATGTTGGTCGTAGTTTAAGTAGAGATCAAGGTAAGTAGCTGATGTAGAAGAGTATGTTGTGTCCTTTATTTCAAGTTCAGAATGGTATATACTATCGACGTGGTCAGCAAACTTCTTGTTGTTTATAGACAACACATCGTCGATATATCTGAAAGTGAAATTAAAGGATTTGGCAAGGTTTTTGTTACCAGTCCTGATTAGCTCTTCCACAAATTCAGCCTCGTATGAAAACGAAAACAAGCCAGCTTAGATTGGGGCACAGTATGTTCCCATGGGAATGCAAACCGTCTGCTGGAAAATCTTTCTTCCGAACTCAACAAAAATATTGTCGACCAGGAATTCAATCATTCTTATTATATCTTCTTCTGTATATTTCCTCATAGCTTTTGTCTTGTTTTTCACAAATTATGCTCCAAGATAGCTCACTACCATATATTTGTATCGTTGTCCTTCAATTTTGTATGAGGTATGGTAGTGTACAGGGTGGAAAAATCAAATGTTTTGACCGAAAAGACATTGTTTAGGAGGGGGTGTTCAAGATTGATCAAAAGATCTTTCGAGTTTTTTTCAAAATCCACATCCCATTAATTCCACTTTTGGAGCATACAGTGTCACACTAAGACTGAAGCCCTGCTTTTATAGTACTAAGAATGGTAGTAAGAAGTTTGATAATGGTTTGGTCGAGCAATTAGCAGAGCCAGTGATAAAACGTTGCTTATAAGGATCCTTGTGTAGTTTCGGTGTCCAATAAAGACAAGGTAGGTCAGAGTCTTGCTCATTAACCGGTACGTGGAAAGATTGAAATACAGAAGCATGGTTCGACAGTATTTCATCTGTCGAAAAACCGGTCAATGTGTAAGTAGGGTTACCTAGATTATCAAGCAGGCCTAGTTCTTTTTGCAAGCAATAAATGTAAAAGCGTTTGCAAACAATAATCAAGTTATTAGATGCTTTGTCTGCAGACACAACCACATACTTATCATGTAGATCGTTGAGTGTTGCTCGAACATCGGGGTCAAGAAATATCGACTTGTGTTTAGTTTTCATTTTGTGACGCAAATTGCTTATTCTTTTCTGAATACAGCACCTGATAGACTTCACCCACTCTGAAAGTGAATATAATTCATCATGTTCACGTGTGATCCATTGTCTGGCGTAATCTTCCACCGAGTCCATAAGAATCTTGAAATTCACATGCGAATTGATGGATGGAGTCTCTCGATACTTAGGACCTTTCATGAAAAGCTCCCGGAGCTTTATATTTGGGATAATATTAAGATTACCAGTTACTATGTGTCCAACCGGACCATAGAAATATTGAGATGAAGAACATGAACATGCTGAAGGAGGAGTCATTCTAAGGTCATCTATATTCAATTGTTGTAATGTTTGCTTGTTATTGAAAAACTTTGGTGCAATAGGTTTAGAATAACTGTAGGAAATAATCGATGAACTTTTATATCGGAAGTACGGTGGTATGTTAGCTTGAACAGACTTTTGGTGCAAGATATTGCTGATGTTAATGGCATCAATCCCCTTATTGGCAAATTCGACTTTCATGAAATGTCGAGTCGATGGTGCCTCTTGCCTGTCCGTTCGCACAGGCTTGAAAAGTCGAATTTCTGCCCCATCATCAATAATTTCATGGAGTCTCGGCGCTAGTTTCCAAAGGTCATCCGGAACATGTATTATTTGAGTCATTTGCAGAGTTCGTAATGTAGCCTGGGGAAGTCAATACAACGTTGTTCTGACGTGGTGTACACCTAATGGTCTTTTTAAAGTATCCATCAGATCTTCAAAGTTAACGTTGTATTCCGTCGGATTATTGTAATGTCGATGGCCATGACAACGCTGGCGTCTCCTTTGAGGGGTAAACAAAGACATTACATTTGTTTGACTGCATCCAGGACTCGATAAGTTTCCCACTAAATCTATACGATCATTGCATCCATATGGCATAGCAGTGCCAAGAAGTCTTATATGGTATTCCTCACGCTGTCTACGGTCGAGGGCTGAGTGTGGGATTATTTGTAGGGTGATAATTTTTTTTTCAGAATACGGACAGTCATGGAAAGAATAGAATGGTCGGGGAGGTTGAAATGTTTATATAAACACTGATGCTCCTCCCGGTTAACAGCAAACTTTCAGCGTAACACATGTGTAGGTTACATAAAAGTAATTGGTTTTGACATATATACCTTCATTTGTATGCTTTACGATACATCAAAGCAATGTTTAAAACAACACATATATACACTTTATCACAAATTACGCATATATATAGACTGCAATTGTATATCACGACAGCCTGTAGATCAGCCTTGTTTAGGATTCGTCACAATAATGTTATTACACACTATTAAAACAGCTATATCTGAGTAACGCCTAGACAAACACTATGCCGCTTGACATTTGAAGATGCACGAATTATGTTATGGTCGCCATCTTTGTCTCATTGAGAAATATTCTGTATCTTTGTGTGATATGAAGATGGATGTTTTTGAGTATGTTCATAAGTGTGTTTACTTGTTGTGATTGACAATGATGATTCGGTTCTCATTTCGAGGATTTGATGTTTACTTGGATGTGATCAAGATTTACATGGCGGTTTTCGTCGATGAAGCAGTAGACGCTTTCTCTTCCGGGACACCTGGTCTTATTCTCTTGTACGTTTACGATGGTCTCCATGTGGATCTTTCCTTTTTTTCGTATTTTGCCCCCTTGTTTAATCGATTGTGAGTTCTGATGATGGTTTTGTTGACTCTTTGTTAATCTCTATTCGTTTTATGTGCACATCATGACAATGCGATATACAAACATTTAAATGTCAAAACTTGATTTAATTTGAATCAGGCTCTTAATTGACAACATACAGTGACGACAATACTACCGACGATGCTATACTATATTCCTAGCGAAAATGACAGTGCTTCTGGTGGCAATTTTTAAATTGTGTTGGAATCCCAATTTTGTGTAGCATTTCAGAACAGAAGGATGTCCTCACTTTGTATTTCCATCCTTGTTTTGAAACAAGGCTTATGATGTAGAGCGATTAATGACGACATTCACGTAGTATCATGGGGTAGGGATTTACCTGTCTTTTTTCTATTTCTCCTATGTTGTTGTCTCAAGATTGGTTTTCCTTTTAATGACCGTCCTTTAAATAAAATGATATTCATAATTTGTACAGTTGGTGGTGGTACTGCCGGGTGTGTACTGGGGAATCGTATATCCGAGGACAATGACGTCACAGTGGCTGTCTTTGAGGCAGGAGAAGCGGCCGATGAAGACCCACGCGTCACAACGCCGTATTATTTTTCAAGTCTTCAAAATACGGAGCACGACTGGCAGTTCTATTCTACTCGCCAAGAACATGCGTTTTACTCCAAGAAAGACCAGGTATATTTCTTATGTATGCTTACAAACGAAATAAATTCTAAATCATGTGCCATGAATAATTTAATTTGCTACATGCTTGTCATGATGTTCGCAATGTCATGTTTGTAATGCCATTTTCGCAATGTTATGTTCGCAAGACTGATTGAAAGTTCGTTCAGAAGTTGCAATGATTGTTGAAATTCTACATCACAGTCCACAGGGCATTTCCTTTTAACCAATATGAATATGACCAATCAAAATGCTGAATTTCCGAGCTTAGAGATATGGCGGACTAACCGGGTGAGTCAATCTGATAATGCAAAATTCTCATTGATAAGTTGCGGACTGTTATAGCAACACCCATCCCCCTTAAAATAAAGCATTCCATTATCAATTTTGATTGTGTTTTAAAAATGATGAAAGGTAGTATTTGCCGAAGAACCAATATGCGTATTGCGTATCCGTCAGCGGAACTCCTACATAGATAATAATTAGCTGATAAGGAATAGCAAAAACAAAACTCGCATTCATACTTAGCTGGTTTATATTTAGTTGATACAATTATCGTTTTAAATATCGGGATTCATGATGACCACTATGGCTCCTGACTGGCTAATACATTTAAGCTTTAAAGTTGAGGGGTTTTTTTTCAGTAGAATAAAACGCGGTAGTAAAGGAGACGACGCACTTTTCGAACTATGACTGATTAGGGGAACATTAATGAGGCTAAGTTCTGCTTTTGCTACGCATGTCAACCCGCGTTAATTGTATATTGTAAGTTTCACAGTGATAAATGATACCCTTTCATGTATGTTTTTACCATTTAAGAATGAAACACCACTGGAAAAAAGTAAATATATGCAAATCATTCTTTTTTAATTGTGGTTTGCATTCTTATGTACTTAAAGATGTATCTTTGAGACATCAGTTACTGATAAATCTATTTAATGTCTGTATCTTTTTATATCTAAACACCGCATCACTTTCGATTACCATTTGCTAGTCAGCCTCAAAATGATTTAAAAGTAAGCCCACCATCAAATGTGTGAAAGAAGTTTTTTCTTCAACTCTTCATTTAACTTCAAAAAGTGTCAGTGTAATGTTGGGTGATGCATAAATTGTGAGTTTTTTTTTATTTTCAATTCTCTTTACTGTGATGCTTTCGTGAACATTCTGAACATGTTCTTATATCGTAATTTAAACAGTTTCAACACTGAATAAAAAACAAACTATCAAACAAGAAACACTTATTGAAAATAGAACTAAAAGCTATATTTGCTTCAGATCGGCTATATAACCCGTGGAAAACTTCTGGGCGGCTCTAGCAGCCTTAATGCCATGTCGTATATCCGGGGCGGACGCCAAGTTTACGATAAATGGGCAGCTGACGGATGTGACGAATGGAGCTATGATGACGTACTTCCGTATTTTCGCAAGTCAGAAGATATTCAGATACCACGTCTGAAAAACTCACGTGCGTTAATCTTACAGTCAATCGTTTAATTTTATGTTATGAGCAGTATTCGAACCCATACTAAAATGCTATATGTAAATGTAAAATGTGAATCATCAAAATGCGCTTTATTTAGTAGGCTAGCTTTGTGCATTTACAACAAAAGTATGTGTAAATATATAGAGAAAATAAAAAACAAGTTTACCTTACGAGTTTCAATTCCTTGTATTGATATATAAATCGTATTTTTGTTTAACTGTATGCCTCACTCCAGCCTACCACTCAAGTGGAGGTCCACTTCCTATCTCCGAGGTCAAGGTTACGCCCCTTGCTGATATTTATGCTGCAGCCTGGAAGGAACTAGGACGCCATGTTAACCCGGATGTTAACGGACCCACCGAGATTGGTAAGAACAACTATTAGGTTCACAATTAAACAGGTACTAGAATACATTTGTATTTAATGTGTGTCAATGCATTAGAAAATAAGTTCAATAACTGTCTGTGATCATAGCCAGAACGTTCACATGTTGTATTGCTGAAAAGTGGATGGTGGTTAATATTCTAAACAAAAGTTTACGCAGATTGTCATTGGCAAGTAGGATATCCGGGAATACTGAACAGAGGTTGCAGGTATACGGTATTTCCATTGTACCCCGCCTCCTCACTGTGAGTCTGATGACGGCATAATAGAAAGGAGTTGTTGGACAAACGACAAACCTGAGGACTGGTTTTTAGTTCTATTAGATAAAACAACAGCGAATTTGATTAAACAACTCGCTTTATGCGTCGCCTGTTTTATTCGTTTGTGTCTACGGGTTGGATGGGTATGTTGGTGTAATTGTAGTGCCACAAAGCTAATGAAATTCTGTGCCAAGGACACCAGTTTCAACACCCAAAGGGTCACATTATACAGGGGGTGAACCATTTGTAATGCATGGAATGGGTTCTAACCTTTTATTTCCATATTTTGGCGAGGACAAAATGAAGTACAACTGAATATGACGTTATGGAAAAGGATGTCAAAAACGAGAGAGAAAACATGAAGCAGGATTCTAAATGTTCCAATATTTTTGTTATCCATAGACACAAGAGCAAATTCTAAATCAGACAGCGCCTTTCACATTTTTTTGTCTCTAACCTCAAGCAGTGTGTAACATCATATACATAGTTTTCTCAATACCGAACTCGCAGAGATAGAAAAACATAGGTAATGGTTAGAATTCCCGGGAGAATGCATCTCTTGTCTTCCTGATGTATTTATCCCGAATCAGAAACTGATTATTTTATAACTTCAGTTAATATAAGATGTGATTTTATTCGACACATGCGATATAAAAGCATTGATTTCTAAATGAGCATATCAAATTGCAACACTATTTTTGCAATATCGTATGCTTCATGTATATTATATAGAATAGAAAACGGAACAACTATATCCCTACTGAGGTTTTCTTTCAAAAGATCCTTTTTCAAATATAATGTTATACTAAATAACTTCCTGTTGTATTCATTGGTCCATAAAGGAAACTTAGATGGGTGTGGTTTTATAATAATATAAACGTGTGGTAGCAATTGCTAATACCATTTCTGGTAACTATATTTACAGGTTTCTCTAGCATGCAGGCTAATATAAAACACGGACAACGCTACAGCACCTCTCGAGCATTTCTACTTCCGGTTATGTATCGCCATAACTTAGATGTCCATACACACAGTCATGTATACAAAGTTAGTCAATTTCGAAGTAGTTCCGCCATTTATGTACTTACAAAAGCATGTTTATGTGCAGATGTTTTTAAGTATTGAAGTGGATAAAGTGTCTGACATTCTGCTACCACTAGATGATAAATAAGTCGGAATAAAATGTTTAACATTTTACTAGGTTCACTATTTTATCCACCCCCTTCTTTCAATATTAATGTTTGCATTCTCTTTTAATTCCACAATCTGTCGTAAACGATACCCGAAGTAGAAGCAATGACCGCAATGCAAATACTTTTTAAAATATTAAAATAAATTTTATATCTCTGTATTTGTATATGTCCAGGTAGTTATTGAGAACGGACGTGCTGTAGCGGTGGTGGTTGATAATCACGGAAAAAGGCGAACCGTCAGAGCGAACAAAGAAGTGATACTGTCGGCGGGGGCTGTCCAATCGCCTCAACTGCTAATGTTGTCGGGGATAGGACCTAAGGAACACCTTAAGGACATGAGGGTAAGGTGCAGGAACCCATTCAGGACACATAGATCTTTCTACCCTCATTAGGTTAAGGTAAGGGAAACTTTCGAAGGGCATTGCTGTTTAACTTGAGGAAGTTACATGGACATGGATTTGGTTTGATCCTTTACGTCATATTAACAGCTTAAGTCATGGACGGTCTTCTAGTGTATGCTATGTGAATGTGTTGGGTGCGTGGGTATTCAGGAGGTTATGGTATGTTCGTGTAAGCCTCCTTGCGATAGTCCGGATCTTTTGCCGATTTGGAGTGCTACGTCATTGATTACATTGTCGAAGGCCCCAGGCAGAACCCTCCACCCATGTGAACCAGGCATTCGATTCCCAAAATGTTTAACGTCCATGTTTTTTTTTGAGACTTTGGTATGACTTAGTAGAAACTTAACTCTTCCTCACAAGGATGAACGCTGAACTACAAGTCAAAAAGGAAGAAAGTTGTTTGGTAAGAAGAGAAAATATACGATTCAAAATTTAGTCGCCTCTTGCGATCATGCAATAGGGGCAGCAGGTACATTTCGTACGCTCTATCTGCAGGACACACAGAGATGAGTATCACGATGACATAACAATGGCAAATGACTTATGGTGGAAGCGCAATTATACCGTCACAGCAGCATGATAATTTGAAAATCGCTATTATAACGATATGACTGCACACCAACAAGATACAAACATTATTCTAAAATGCAAATAAATTCCGTTTTCTATTGGCATGGTTTCCACTTGCGTATTATCGTAATGTCGTGTTAGGTTCCCATGACATTTTGTTTCCCAAATTGAAGTGTTTTCGTGATATTGATTTGCTAGAAATATGTGCTTACAACTAAACGATATGTTTAATATACGACAATCGTTCTACAATGTATTTATCAGATTCCCGAAATTGCTGACCTTCCTGTTGGGGAGAACCTCCAGGATCATCTGATATTTGATTTCAAGCAATTAACTAACACGACCTTTTCAACAACAGTGGACGAGGCGGAGTCTCTTACAGAACGACTACGGTACCGTTTGCTTGGCAAAGGTAGGTCACATGTATCCCGGATGCGCGTGGTTCGTCCAAGAAAAAAAAGCGGTGGAATGTTCTTAATAAAATCTTTTACATGTATAATCTGGTTCTATCAACAGCACAGGTTATTAAATGGCCTTCAGTAAACGTATTCTGTAGTAAAGACACAGACAAATATATAATTCAGGATTTTTGATGGATTTAAATATTGGCATGGTTCTAGCTTTAACACACACAAAAAATCATTTTTGGAAGAGCTGTCCCCTTATGAAAGCAGAAAAAATTTTGTACTGTTAGGCGTATCTATAATAACTGTTTGTCGAGTGAAACTCTGGCAAAAGCGAAAAAATGACATAAACAAAATAAGTATATTTAAACTTAATTGCATCTAAAATCGATTTTTACTGACCTATCACTGATTTCATATGAGGCCTTCGCTGAACCGACGAGGTGTGAATATATAAGACAGACTGACACGACTAATTGCGTGTTTCATATTAAGGACCAACACAACTAAATTTAATAAGCTTTCGAGCTGATAACTTTAATATTAATTTATTCAAACTATTAATAAGTTCAACACTAATGACAACTGCCTGGATTCACAAATACATACATAAATGACAAAGACTGCAAATGACATTTTATCAGAAGTTTCGTGGCATTTAAGCTCGCTATAGGTGTCTGCTTCGGACAGCCGAAAATTTACATGTCAAACCAGTGAAATGGGACGGGAACACCCTCTGACTTTGACCCATATCAATCCGCTATCACATATCAAAATCTACCAAAAGTATACATTTTTGTAAAGTTTAATATTTATAGATTCCATTTAATGCAGAATAAACAATTACCTATTTTAAATTACTCAGAATAACTATACTTAGCTGGAACAAATTTTCGGCAGGGATTTCAAACGTATGAAACACTTCCTGATAGGCTGAATTAGTTGTGTGAGTCCTTAAAGCCGGACAACTACAGTCAACACTTTGAACTTCATTTGATAAACATATTTAATGCCTGAACGATTTAATTGCTATGAAGAAGTACTAGCATGATTGGACTTTTTTTTATAAATATTACGCTGTGCAACTTTTCATCCAATGTCTAACAGGTAATAATTTATATATATCTAAACAAACTCTTTATCTAGGATCCACTGCATGTATTAACGAGAAAGTATCTTTTTGGGCCAAGATTTTGTACATGTCAGGGATCACAGTGCAATACTATCTATTAAATTAATTCTAATCTAGTTGCTATGACACGGTTGTATTAATTGATCAACGTATATCTTGATATTTACTGTAGCTACCCTCTTAAAAATTTCCCAGATTTCTGCTATTAATGTACTAATATATCTAATATATTTAAAAAATCACACCTCTGGAAGATGCGATGAGACTAGGATTTGCAAGGCGGGTGTCGTCGATGACGCAGAATACGCTTACTCTTCCGGAACACATGGGCTTATTCTCTTGTAATTGTACAGGGGTCTCTATGTAGAACTTTCCCTTTTGTTCATAGCTTGCCCATTTTAATCGATTTTGAGTTTGGATTATGGTTTTGCATGACGCTTCGGTATTCTCTAATTATTACTTTTCACTTATTTAAATTGATCAATAATACTCAATACTTAACAGGTCCTTTATCTTATGGAGGACCAGAGGGAACAGCCTTCTTCCACAGTGACAGTTCGATGTATAGTAGCCAACCCCCGAATCTCAAGTTCGCCTTCTACAGCAAGTCCAAAAGTAATCTTGGGCACTTTAACTTTAAAAACGGAGTAAGTTTCGCATTATTTTCTGTGAATTGTTCCCATGATACTGTAAACGTACTTATATTAGCGCACTCATATTTTCGCGCAAACCATCACCAGCGACATATTCGCGCAATCATGAATTAGCGCATCGACGCTTTTCTGGAATCGACTATACCTTGAGAAAACACTCTGTTACTAAAAATAGATTTGTACATTGTCAGCGATAGGGCCTGGCATGGTTGGATGGTTTCGACTTTTCAGTCTGTGAAGAAAGATGCAGTCATGCGTGGTTGGGACAAAAGCGGCATACGGGGCGCTATTCATAAAATCCGTGATTGAACTGATTGCGGCTTATACCCTTAATTACTGCCATATGAACTGTTAACAGAGACAGTGTTTGCGTAGTGTTTGTATTTATTATTTTGTGTTTTTGTGAATAAAATAAACATCGATTGATAAGCATTGTACGTTGTGTTTGGTGTCAAATAACTGGTTCACATCACGGGAGATAGGTCGTATTGGATTACTAGCAAAACATAGCTAGTTATTTCACGTAATGTATGCACACTTACTAGATACAAAATTTAGCGCTGCACTTAAATTCGCGCACTAATGCTAGCGCGAAAAGCGCTAATATATGATTACCGCTAAAATAAGTACGTTTACAGTATGTCGTTTTAAAAATTGGTTTATTCTACGAAAAAAAACATGAAAATTACATCAATGTTAACAAAGCATTATTTGAACGAGAGAAAAAGCGATAAAACTGGAACAGAATTCAACTTCAATAAAAGATTGATCAGAGAGAGAATCTTAGTTGCACCAAAGAATACCTCAATTTCCTAAACTAATATGTTGATAATTTTAATACAAATAAAGAAAAAGAACGTTTTTTTTCTGTCTGTATTCAACATTTGTCAAAGAATCAGTGCGGTCATTGTTCCTGAAGTTCACTTTTACTGATTTGACCAATCACAGTTTACAAACTAGCATGGGAAACACGTCAAGCTGCCCATCAGGTCAATTGCTGGTTGGCTTAACGACATGAATGCCTCGCTTTACTGCCCAGAATTATTAGATATGTTGTCCATCAGCGGGGATCCTTTCTCTGGGATAATACGGCGTTTAATTCCACAATTACCTTTCAGTACAAGGTGCTGTTATACTATGTAGGTCAGCAATTCTATCTGATTTATCGGAGAAGTCTTGAGTCAAACGAAACAAATCGTTTCTGAAACGCATTGTACAGTCGACCTTCATTATCGCGAACTCGTGTACCTCGAAGACCCGGTATAAAGTTTTTCGTCAGTCCTTGCCAGATTTTAATCTAAGTATTCGAACTCGCCTAACTCGAAAACTCTTATAACTCGAAGTTTTTTCGTGGTCCCACCGACTATTTAGATAACGAGGTTCGACTGTATATAAGTTATTGTTATCTAACGACAACACATCATTGACACAAATAGAATTGAAAGGATGGCCCTGAAAAGATCCTTGTCATCAGTACTTGTGAAATCTTCTATAAGTTACGCTTCATAAAAGAGACAATAATTCGGACATGTCGATATCATTTCACGAGCATGTCACGTGTCACATGGACATTCTTGTTGTTGCAAAACACAAATAATGATAACGATTGCATGTTCAATATGTCGTCTTGTAGGTAAAGTACGAGATATATTTATTAGGTTATTTGAGGAAAGAAGGTACTTTGTTAAGAAACAAACCCCTTATTGAGGTGTGTGCTTCCGGATTTTCGGTACTATTTGGTTTATTGGTAATATGTAGTAAGTGTAGATATACATTATAAGAAAGAACGGTTAATTTTGTATGCTACAGGTACATCTGGGGTTGCCAGATGGCAAGCAAAGTTTTGCAATTGGAATTATTCTCACTCAACCGAAGAGTAGAGGTACCATCCGACTCCGTTCCACAGACCCAATGGACCCTCCCATCATTGATCCAAATTATCTAACAGATCCTGAAGACATAGATACACTTGTTAAAGGTTTGTTAAACTTATTGGTTATACAACACAAAGCATTGTGTATCAGTGCCTTAAACAAAAAGAATTGATGTATGTCACTCCAACATAAGAAGATTATTTTCAGTCACATGACCTTTATGACTTTTACAACCATAATAAGACACGACATATAAAAGAACTGTTAATTTTGTATGTTACAGGTGTGTAACTACCATCGTTATCAAATCAATCAATGAGATGTACAAGCGTGAAACAAGACTTAAATGTAGTCCATGCCTTCTCTAATGTGCCAATGTATTTCAAGGTTAAGATATTTGTACAGAAGAAAATGAACCTTCTAATAGATGCAGTTATATGTTTGCCTCAGGTATCCGTGTCGGTGAGAGGCTGTCGGCCACGCCCACTATGGCTAGGATAGGAGCTAGTGCGTCCGACGCCCAACACCCCACAATCTGCAGAGAACTTACTCCAGCAAGTGACGAGTACTGGAGATGTATGGTGCAACATCTAGCGTTCTCAATATTCCACCTGGCATCCACATGCAGAATGGGATCGGTAGATGATCCTACAGCAGTCGTCGACTCAAAGTTAAGGTAAGTCTCTACGAATAATTTACGCAAATTTGCTTATACTTATTCAATTAGATAACCACCTCCAGAGAAATTGCCAGTTATATTTAACAAACGTGACACCAGACATGTTTTATGTGTTGTACGAATTGCAAATGGTATCGCTGTTCATTAGAAAAAACATCTATGATACGAGATGATCATGCATTCTGTCGCAGTTCTCACAAATGTCATTCCGGTATACCTTCCTTACACTAAAATTTATGAGATAGAGAAGTAAAGACGCGGTGCAAAATATGCAATGTGCTAACGATAATATCGTGCACAGCGAGTCAGTTATTCGAATGATATCGTCACTAGATATTAAGGAATGGCTCATACATGCATACATTGTATATATAGCTAAAGCTCCAGTCTATTGTAACTTTTAAAAAATAATTAACTCGAGTGAAATAAAATCCATATTCAACAACCCTCGTTGTGTAACCTCTATATATATACTGAAACGAAAAAGAAACGCAACATGGAAAATTGTGATTAATTTTGTATTAAATATACATATCTGTATAAAAATCGCCGATATAAACATGCAACCTGCCTAACACCCATACCAATCTTCAAAATCACCCAAGTGTGACTAGAGACCTATGCACTTCCGGCGCGGTAAAAACATCAAAAACCGTGCCTGTACAAACATATGCGTTCTTTTTTCATTCAAACCAGTATCAATTCATCACTAACATTGAGCCACATCATCGCCAATACTTTTGCAAACAATAATTCCTTTTACAATTATGCCACGGTTATCAAAGGTTGATAGAGGACGTGCTATAGCGATGCTTCTGGCAGGGAACACGCAACTTCACGTCGCTCGACAATTCAGAGTTCACAAATCGACTATTAGTCGATTAGTTTCACGTCTTAACGCAACAGGAAGAGTCGATGACCAGCCGAGATCAGGACGTCCACGCGTAACGTCGCGACGTCAAGACCGGGTTCTTAGGTTGGCACACCTGCGTAACAGGAGATTAACGGCCGCTGAAACGGCAAGGAATACGATTGGTAATCATAACCGTCGAATTCATCCCCAAACAGTGATCAACAGACTGCGTGAGGCTAATTTGCGTGCAAGGCGACAGTACGTTGGTTTACCACTAACACCGCAACGTCGAGCACGTCGTATGCAATGGGCAACGGCACATATGCCCAGACGTTTTCCTATGAGACGTTGGAGGTCTATGCTCTTCACCGATGAATCTCGATTCACGTTATTTCGAGCAGATGGCCGTCAACGTGTGTATTGGCGTCGAGGCGAACGTTTTGCTGACGCCTGTGTTTTGGAACACGACCGATTTGGGGGTGGATCAGTTATGGTTTGGGCGGGAATCTCCCATGGTTTGAAGACGCCTTTGGTGATAGTCAATGGGAATTTAACGGCCGTACGCTATCGGGATGAGATCCTTAGGCCCCATGTTGTGCCGTTTGTTAGGCAGCATCATCTAACCTTTCAGCAAGATAACGCGAGACCACACGTTGCAAGAGTCTGTAGAGACTTTCTTGCGACACAGAACATTGCTCCTATAGATTGGCCTCCATATAGCCCCGACCTGTCCCCAATCGAGCATTTGTGGGATGAATTAGACAGAAGAATTCGAAATCGCCGTAACCCCCCAAATACCCTCCCTCAGTTAGCAAATGCACTCGTCCAAGAATGGAATAACATTCCAATACGGAAAGTCAATGCCCTGATGAACTCAATGCAACAAAGAATTAGAGATGTGATAACTGTTCGAGGAGGACACACACGATATTAGGGCACGGTTTCAAAACTGCTGCCATTTCAACTTGGATTCACGTAGGGTACTACCAATCATGACCTTCTAGCAAAGTGACCTGTTCTTAAAAATCTCTAAATATTGAATAAGGATGTTACATCAATATTCAATATTAACTATTACATATGAAATTTAAACATAATGCTCACAATTATTATTTTATTAAACCTACAATTTGAAGTTGCGTTTCTTTTTCGTTTCAGTATATAATATCCAATAACCACGAGTCGTGTGACCAGTTTCTACCACAATGTTAAGTCGGCAGTCTCAGTGTTGTTTTTTGGAGTGAACCGCGGAATATTTCCTCGAAAACACATCATCCCGTGTATATTCCCGCAAAATTGTGACGACGTCAACAATACATGACGACGTCAATAATCAGCACTTCGTATTTTACCACGATGTTTCCGGTCAAAGTTCAACTTCTCAACCAATCAAAAGTCCGAAATGCCATATACCACTAGTGATATACAATGGTATGAAAGTTGAATAACACAGGATATTGTGGCAGAAATGTCTAATTCTAAGGGATATGTTAAGTTCCAACATTTAAACAACCCAACTCTACACTATACGGCATAGCACTTGTAAATACGCATATAGAGATATATGTTATTTAAAGGGTCATCTTTATCGCATATTTATATATAGATATTTTATAAGCTTATTGATCACTAATTCGGGAAAATTTAACAGAAATAACTTGATCAATTGTTGGTATGTATCATGCCTAACCATGGACATTGCTTTTGACATGTTATTTGCTAAGGTGTTTGTAAATTTGGCAAAACATGCAAAAAATGCATGTTTCAGGGCGTAACAATTAGTTCATGTATATCATACATGTTGCACAAAATAACACTGCCGTTGTACTCTCAAGTGTCTATAGAACATTTGTTTGACTGGATATGGCTCTATCAAAGCGGTCACTTTGACTCGGTTTTGAACTTGAATTACACAAATGACGACCATTAAAAGTTTTATTCAAATATGGATACATAGAGGTATTTTAATTATTTAAAACAAAACTTTCTGTTTGATACTATTAAGACTTCTAAACAATGTGAGAAGACTGTCTTCAAGGCAAATGTTAAAAAATGTGGAGTTTTTTTTATATAAAATCTGCAATCATACAACTCAGTGGTTAAACTATTTTCCTAAAAAAGTCTTCTTGTTATGTTCAAAAGTCTAAATAGTCTCTAATAAGTGCATTTTTGATGATTGAAATGCCTCGCTTTATACTTTTTTGTGTGATGTTATTCACAACCGCCATTAGCATTTCAAGGTCAAAAGAGCCATATCCAGTCAAATAAATGTCCCTATCGTGTGATATAGATACTGAAATGTAAAGGTATAGTTGAATTATATTTTTCTGGTTTCATGTATTGTGTAACTTAAAATTATCCAATGCTATCTTACCACAAAGTCGCTTTATTCAAGAATCTCATAACATATACCGCTTATGATTAAATGTATTACAAAAGTTAGCATTTTGGTATATTTCATGACTATATTTGTGCCATACTTTGTTGTTTTCTGTTGTTTAGAAATCCAACATAATTTGCTTATTCAGATGACCCTTAACTAGCGTTGTCTGTACATTTTGGTTTCACCAGGGTGAAGGGCGTGTCAGGACTGAGAGTAGTAGACGCATCAGTCATCCGTGACCTGTATTCCGGATCTCCGCATGCGCAGGTCATCATGATAGCCGAGAAGGCCGCTGATATCATTAGAAACGTGGACACAGTCAAATATTTGAGGAAGAGGTCTTAAATGGAATGATATTTCACCGAATACATGAATAGAAAATAGCTTTGTCAAAACAAATATACAATATTTACAATTTAGTGAATAAATGATTTAGATATTGTACTGATTATAATTTGACTTATTAAAGAAATGAACAATGTACAATTAATGCTGATTACAAAAATAATGTACACGGTATCTTAAAATGTTCAATAAGATATACTCCCGATTGATGTACGATTTTTCGTTTATTATGAAATATATCCTAGAACGTTGCATGCGTACACTGGTAACCCTATTTATCATATTAAGCTCGCTGACATCGTAATTTTTCTTATAAACCACAATTATATCCCGACAAAATTATTATATCCCGATAATGACGAGTAATCTTTGACCATCGCAATTAAATTTTAAGTAAATTAGGAAATTTAGACCGTCGTTGTTTATATTGCGACAACCCTTTAGGAAATTACGACAACCCTTTAGGAAATTACGACATCGTCAATTAAATACAGCCTCAGGCAGTTATCCCAACTCACCTGTTAGGCAGATAATTGACAAGGGGCCCAGAGGGTGACTTCACGGTTCAACGCACTGACAGCTACCTGTGGGCAAGTTTTAGCTTGCATCCAGCGCCGGCTACCATATCGCTAGAGGGCAAGTAATTAGAGGCTCCATGCTGTGATGACCGCGGGATTGCATGACTGGTTAAATTTACCTGTGTTTGACCAGAAGCCCAAAACAATGAATGGGTTTTTATAATTAGGCTTTGCCCCCTCCTTAATCATGTTTTGTCTGTACCTGATCTGATCACAAATGATGTGAAGATTTTGACAGGCTTACACTCGGCCAACTAATAAGATAATGACCCCCTCCGGCCTCAACCCTTCCAAAGTTTACCTGTATCAGGCCTGAAGATCTGGAGAGAATAACCCTGGGGCCGCTGATTGTTTAGTTGGGATCAGGTCATCACACCTTATATTTATGTTTAATTAAAGTGTCACCTATTTTAAACATATAAAATACATTAAACGTCTAAGTCTAAACAGACTTACGAGACACTATAAGCAATTAGTGATTATTTCAATCATAAAATAGATAAATGAAATATGTATAAAATCTTATCTAGCCAAACGTAGCACTGTCATATTTAGTAGATTATAATACTACTTAAATAGCATACGTTATGGCTTGTATGTGCTTTCTTGAATATATAAATTTGTTAAATACTTGGTCGCTTGCGTATTTCCGTGTATAAAACTTGTTCTGCCGGTTTAAATACGTGTATTTTGATCACTATTGTGGTTTCCTTGTTGATGATCAACAAAAATATCTTTTTGAAAAAAACGGCCGTTTAATACGTTATTTCTGTGTAAAACATGTCAATTGTCTAGAGGTAACGAGCTTATAATATGCTTGTATGTGGACCGCTATTGGTGAGCAATAAAAATATAGGATTGATTTCACTGTAGGTCGCGTGTATTCTGATAACATCACAACTTTAATACACTCTATTAATTTGAATTACCGTAATGAAGTAAATGTAAAATCTTTGATTCACTTGATCGTATATTTGTCTGTTGTTTTCATCAACTAATTTACACATGCAAATACCCGAAAAACGGCCGTTAAATACCTGGTCGCTTGCATATTTCTGTGTATACAACTTGTCAACTGTCTGCCGGTTTATATACGAGTATGTTGATCACTATTGTGGTACAGTTGTATATTTGATATTGATGATCAATAAAACAATTGCATTGGAATTATATCGATTAATTTTATTGTAGACCGCGTGTAACTTTAATACACGTTTTCCCTCCATATGTATTCTTTTTATTACCGTGACAGCCTAAAGGAAGTAAATAAAATAGTTGATTTCACTTGATTGATTATGGGTTTGTTGTTTCTTTCCTTAATATACATATGCAATTATCCGAAAAACGGCCGGCACTTTTTTTTCTGAAATATGCTGATGAGCCGTGAACTAGTTCAATTACATGAAATGGCTTTACTTCCTACTTTATAATTATGTTGTATCTAAATGTCACATTTGCGGACCAAGCTAGAACTTATTTACACACTATTTAGAATTTGTTGTTTTATTGACAAGACGATCAACAATGGGCGCAGCGGGTGACTTCACGCCTCGCCGCACATATAGCTCCTACCTGTGTCGCCCGTCTCAGAAAGATCAGACACATATTCGTCATTGTTATCAGTATTATTACATGTGTCATTTTAATTAGTTATATATAATTGATCACATTAAACAGTAAGATCTCTTCACACGCTGACCAAGAACGTGCTGAATAAATCTTATACCGTTGATGTATGGATGAATTTATACTGACACGGGAACAAGGACTTTCGGATCATATTTGTCGTCCGCATTTTCATACTAAATTTTACTACCGTCTCTGATAGCATTCGTGTTTTCATCAATTGTTATATACACGCAAATACCTGAAAACGGCCGGCACTTTTTCTGAAATATGCCGATAAGTCGTCAGAAATTGGCAACTTCAGAAAACATGTTTATCATTATAACATAACTTGGCTACACACAGTAAATTTATGGGTGCATAGCCCTAGTATGACCGTAAGAAATTAAAGAAGACACTTAAAAAATATGATACCAACAACCGTCTTCTTCATGTACACATCTGTACATATTATGAAATTTAGAAATGAATTACATTAAATACTTGATCGTTGATGTGTTTGTTTTTTTCCATAAACTGTGATGTAAATACACACCCACATATCGGTCATCTGCAGAAACAAAAAATTACCTGGTGTGTAGCGAGCCGTGAACAGCCTACGGCATGTCGCCCATGTCAGGTGAACTACTAATTATCGATTTTTTGTTTACTAATAAGAGTATCGGCAGGTCACACGGTGTCGGTTTGCAGTCTTTTGTTCACAGATACGGGTGATCGCCCTTCCAAGGTGGCACATTGACGATAAATACACAAGTCACCGGATTATCTACCTATGCTGGGATATCGTAATTTTTAGTCTTTTGTTTACTAACTTTGGTTTTGAAATGTGTCATTTCTGGCTGTTGCTCCTACATACATACATAACAAATTCTCATCAGTCATCTGCTACAAAAATAAAATTACCTGGTGTGTAGCGAGCCGTGAACAGCTTACGGCGTGTCGACCATGTCAGGTAGACTACTAATCAACGATCTTTTGTTTACTGATAAAATTAAACAAAACATAAAATAATTACAAAATTCTGCAGCAATATTTCAAAGTGAGCATATTTGCTTTAAAACACACGTGTACTACAGGTCAACGCGGCTTTGCTACAAAGTCACGATGTATATTTTACTTACCTGTATGTGGGTGGATCGCAGGACGACTGAATAAAACTTAGTACCGTTGATGCACGGATGAATTTATACTGAGACGGGAACAAGGATTTTCGGATCTTATTTGTCGTCCGCATGTTTATTGTAACGAACCTGGTAAAAACGCTCAAATTACAAGCCAATGGTATTGATAAATAAATCTCTACCGGGATTTTGGAAGATAAGAAGACAGAAGATAACTATGGAGGATGGCAGACGACAACATCGGAAGCATGAGCCGCCGCCATATTAGAGTAAACAATGTTGAAGTCACGATGTCCATATTTCGTATTTTCAGAGTGTTTTCACATATAACATGCATGCTAGAGTATTTACCTATTTCAAATAGTTCCTAGATAGTTCAACCTCACTCATTTACGGTAGCGTTGATTGTTATTTACGCTAGGAATGACTATTTTTGTCTCCTCGAACTGTACGGTGAATATCGCCAACTTTCAACAATAACAAAGCATTAGATTTGTAAGCGCGGCGCTGATTGGTCAGTTAGCCGTGGCTATATGAGAGCGGAGCGCAGATTCACTTTCAGTACAATTTCTGCGCGTGCTGTTATTCCAGATACTATATAAACCCCGAAATTCTTGAATATGTTGTCATTCGTTTTATTAAAACGTCGGAGTAACTGACCCTCCAACCCACAATTAACCATGGAATTACTGGTAAGCTTTAGAGCATATTAACGTGGGGCAAATGACCCGGTGTTCATTCTGGGAACTGGTGGGGAAATATTTCATATATAAACCACAGGATAAAACTTCCCCATAGCGGGAACGTTCAAAGTTCCCCAGTGACACCGTAGCTGGAGAGGGATATTGACATCTCTGGAGAAATGTATAATATAGCTTATAACTTATTAGTATAAGATAATAATTGATTGATAAGTATAAATTGATACTTGTTAGGTCAAAATACCTAGTGGAAATAATAGTATTTCCCATTTTTGGGACATAGTTTAAAAGTTATTCCCATATACGGGAACGGGGAAAATTGTTCCCATATACGGGAACAAGAGCAGTGTTCCCATATCTGGGAACAGTATAATGAAAGAAATTATATGAGTTACTTTTCTCATTCTCTGTACATTACTAGATTGTTCTGAACTATGTGACACATATTGATGTTTATATTTGTAAATAAAATGTTGAATTTTATCATGAGGGTTGCTGGTTTTACTTTTGGTCACGAGTGCTAGGCTGGGAACGGACCTTATAAATTTATGATAACTAATCTCACCCACAGGATTAGCTGGGCAAGAGAAGCGTTACATTGGCGTCGTCGGCAGGATATTTTTGAAAGATTTCAAACAAATAATTATTCCCAGTGTCTAGTGGACCAAAAGTGAAAAAGCTTCAGATAAAATTCAAATCATCAGTTTGTAAAATTAACAAACATAAAATAAAATTTTACAAAATCTTTAATAAGAATAAAATTCAAAATTATGGATTCTGGAGATGAGTCCGAAGTCACATTTCCAAATGGGAAGGCTCAGTTGGGTATTGATACAGAGAATGACACAACCATGGAGGGGTTTTCTGATGAGGAAGCTCCTGGACCATCCCATAGGAAGTCTGAAAATATACAAAATAACCAATTCAGCATGGATGTACTACTTAATAGAATTGGGGAACAGTTTGATACTATCAGACAGGAAAATAAACAAAGCAAACAAGAGTTATATGATGCTGTATATGGTGTCAGCAGGGAAATACATGGTCTACAGAACAAGTTTACTAAATTAGAAAATTTGGTATATGATAATGACAAAGAGATTAGGCAGATTTTGTCTCAGGAAATTGGGCATAAAAATATGTCAGTAAATACTTGGGAAAACAGGGAACGGTTTCCCCAGGGGGATAAACGAGTACCAGACAACATGTTGGGAAAAGGGGATGAATGTTCCCGGGAAAACGTCCAAGGTTACATATCTGAACGGAGCGAGTCAGATCCACAATGTCACAGACAGTTAGGTGAACCGGATTGCACAGTTAATTTTACAAATAGGAATGATAACCGTGCAGGATCTCCACACTATAGTCCCCGCTATATTCAATCTAGACAGACAGAGACTGCTAGAAGTTCCACTAAACTTAAACCACAGAGATATGACGGGTCGGAGGACTTTGACGAATATTTATCTCAGTTTGAAATCATTTCTACAATAAACCATTGGAGTTATTCAGATAAATCTCTGTATCTTGCGGGAAGTCTAGCAGGTAATGCACGGACAGTTCTGACGGAATTAAGCATACCTGAAAGACAGGATTTTGACACCCTTGTACAATTACTCAAAATTAGATATGGTTCAATAGAACGTTCAGAGATGTACAGAGCACGACTGCAGACAAAGATTCGGGGAAAAGACGAATCATTATCTGAACTAGCATAATGTATAAGGAAATTGACAAGACAAGCTTATCCGACTGCAGACTCTTCCTTGACAAATATTCTTGCTCTAGATCACTATATTGACTCAATACCGGACTCGGAAATGCGTCTTAGGATAAGGGAACTCCGTCCTAAAAATATAAATGAGGCTGAAACACATGCTGTTAGGTTAGAAGCACATCGACTAGCGGATAGACAAAGGGGTAAAACAGTTCACATGATCAGTCAGGAACAAAAGGCTGATATACCCATTTGTCAAATTGCCAAACAACCAGACCAGGAAGGAGAAGTACTGGATATTGCATCATTAACCCGATGTATTTTCAATCTTGATAGGACTACCAAACAGTTAGTGAAAACTTTGGATTCAGGGAACAAACAAAATAATAATCACCGGAGACAACCAAGTGTCTAGAATGGAAATGGTAGAAACCAGAATTCAAACAGACAAGGATCTCACAATTACCCTAACAGTAATCATAATCAAAGGGGAGATAACCATGTCAATAGAAATCAACCCCCACACAACTGGTACTCCCAAGGTTCAAATTCTCAACAAGGAGATAGATCACATCACAATTCTAACAATGATAACCGACAAAACTCTGTACAAACTCCGGGAAACTAATGGGAGCTGAGTTCAAGGGTCGGAAGTCGGCGGAAATAGGGGAAAGACCCAAGGAGTCAAATGATGTTGTCATTAGCAGTATAAGCAATGACAAAAAGGGACTTTTTACATGTGCCAGGATTCAAAATAATTGTGTATCTTTACTAGTAGATACTGGAGCTAATGTTTCTATTTTAAGCCAAACATTCATGGAAAAATTTAAATCCAAAGATGAAATTCAAATTAGCCCCATCAAATTGAACCTAGTTACAGCTACTGGGGAAAGGAAACCATTTTTGGGAAAATGTAAGCTTACTGTTGAACTTGGTACAATGAAATTAGAACAAGAGTTCCTAATAGCAGATATTCAACAAAATGGCATTATAGGCCTGGATTTTATGACAGCTCACGGTGTTGACATCTTACTCAACAAGAATTGTCTGGCCATTGGAGGAAAACATGTTCAGTGCTTCAGATTCCAAGATGGAACTGAAACGATGTGTAGTAGAGTATGTATTTCGGAGGATGTAAATATCCCTCCAAATAGTGAATTTATTGTCCCAGGGAGGTTAGTGGATCCTATTTTTATGGATACAACAGCTATACTGGAGCCCACACCAGGATTCGTGCAAAGCCACGAGGTGATGCTGGCTAAAGGTGTTGTAAACCCAAGTTTGGGCTGTGTGCCTTTGAGATTTCTAAATACTTCTGATATAGAGTATATTTTACATAAGGATTCTATTGTTGCCACAATTGATGTGGTGGATTATTGTCAGGACCTACCCCCTAAAGAGACTAGTGTTAATGAAATAAAGGAAGAAAATCCTTGTCATAACACCGGAAAACTCTTGCCTGAACATTTAGAGAAACTCTTTGATGAATCTCGGAAAAACCTAACAGATTCAGAGAGTAATGCCTTAAAACAATTATTGATAGAATATCAGGACACTTTTTCAAACTCTTCAAATGATTTGGGATTAACAAATCTGGTTGAACATAATATCAATACAGGGTCGTCCCTCCCCATTCGCCAATACCCGAGACGAATACCCCTAGCAAACAGAAAGGAGGTAGAAAAGGAAATAGAGGATATGGTTACTAAGGGCGTTATAGAAAAATCTGATAGTCCATGGTGTTCACCAGTGGTTCTGGTTCGGAAAAAGGACAATTCTCTTAGATTCTGTATCGATTACAGAAAACTAAATGATGTTACAATTAAGGATAGCCATCCTTTACCACGGATAGACAGCACAATAGATGCACTGTCTGGATCTCAGTGGTTTTCCACTCTAGATTTAAAAAGTGGATACTGGCAGGTTCGGGTATCACCCGAGGATAGACCCAAAACAGCCTTCTCCATTCAAGGAGGTGGATTATGGCAATTTGTCACAATGCCATTTGGCTTATGCAATGCGCCAGCTACTTTTGAACGCTTAATGGAAAAAGTTCTTTCTAAGCTTTCATGGCAGATTTGCATGGTATATCTGGATGATATAATTGTGTTTTCCAAAACATTTGACAAACACATGGAAAATCTCAAGTCAGTATTTCAGAGACTGAGAGAAGCAGGTCTAAAAATGAGTCCAAAGAAATGTAGCCTATTTCAAACTAAAGTTTCATTTCTGGGACATGTTGTCAGTAGTGAAGGTGTAGCCACTGATCCTGAGAAGATCAAGGCTGTGGAAAATTGGCCTATTCCTACCAGTGTAAAGGAAATTAGAATGTTCTTAGGACTATGCTCCTATTACAGAAGATTTGTTCATAGGTTTGCTGACATAGCTAGACCTTTACATAAACAGACAGAACTTTACCAAAAGTTTTCTTGGGGTGAAGACTGTCAGGTAGCATTCGACATGTTGAAGCGGGCTCTCACAAGTTCTCCAATCCTTGCTTATCCCATGTCGGAAGGACTGTTTGTCCTAGATACAGACGCATCTAACGCTGGGTTGGGAGCGGTTCTGTCACAAATACAAAATGGAGAAGAAAAGGTCATTTGCTATTATAGCAAAGCATTCAGTAAAACAGAAAGAAAATACTGTGTTACTCGGAGAGAACTGCTTGCTATAATAAGCTCTATTAAACAATTTCATCACTATCTCTATGGCCAGTTTTATCAAAGTCAGAACTGACCATGGAGCTTTAACGTGGTTAATAAATTTCAAAAATCCAGAAGGACAGTTAGCTCGCTGGTTCGAATTTTTATCCACTTATCAATTCAAAATTGAATACAGAGCTGGACGGGTGCATGGAAATGCAGATGCTTTGTCCCGCAGGCCTTGTGTAGAAGAGCAATGCAATCACTGTACTCGGGCCGAACTAAGGTTTGATCATAAAACCTGTTTTAGGGTCCAGGAATTTTCAAATATTAACTCAGAGGAAAATACTACATGTCCACGTGTGTATACCCGAGGTCAAGCCTCCAAGGAACATTCAGCATCTGATGAGACTGATTCCAGTAGTCAGAACATGGATGGCATCTCTGTTACCTCCTCTGGAGAATCTGAAAATGTTAAGAATAACAATATTAGCAATTCAGATCTGGATAATCTTTCATACATCAGAAGTATGCAGGAACAAGACCCTGACATTAAACAAGTTAACCACTGGGTTAAGGCTGGAAATAGACCAGACTGGTCTGGAGTTTCTCCAATGAATGATAGCACAAAATATTATTGGATTATATATGACTCCTTGGAAATATGTGACAATGTGCTTTGTCATAAATGGCAAGCAGATAAAGGAAGACAACCCTACTCACAGATAGTATTACCCAGAGCACTGGTTGATCTTGTACTGAATCAATTACAAAATAGTATTTCTGGAGGACATTTAGGAATCAAGAAAACTCTACTCAAAGTCAGAGAGAGATACTTCTGGTTCAGGATGAAAAGAGATGTAGATAGATGGTGCAAAAACTGTGACCAGTGTGGGTCCAGAAAATCACCAAATAAACATGCTAAGGCCCCCATGAAAACTTACCAAGTGGGTGGACCTATGGAAAGATGGGCCATAGATGTTCTTGGACCACTTCCACTGAGCAACAATGGAAATATGTACTTGCTAGTAGCTGCTGACTATTTCACCAAGTGGGTGGAAGCTATTCCAATAAGGAATCAGAAAGCTGTTACTATAGCTAGGAAATTTGTCGAGAGGATAGTCACTATATTTGGAACTCCAATGCAGTTACACTCGGATCAGGGAACAAATTTTGAATCTGATGTGTTCAAAGAGATGTGTAAAATATTAGATATTGAAAAGACTCGTACAACACCATACAGACCTCAGTCTGATGGAATGGTGGAAAGAGCCAACAGGACCATAGAATCTATGCTGTCTGTGTTCGTGGCAGACAACAAAAGAGATTGGGATGAACACATATACTTGCTTATGATGGCTTATCGGTCGTCTGTTCACGAGTCTACTGGAGTGTCTCCTTGCGAGATGACATTTGGTCGTAGCATCAATCTTCCTGTTGACCTAGTACTTGGGAGGGTTCCCACTGGAAAAAATACAATGAAGACTGATTATGCTACTAGATTAGCCAGTAAACTAGAGAATATACATGACTTTGCTAGAAACAGACTCAAATTGACTTCTGACCACATGAAAAAGGACCATGACAGGAATATACAGCTAAACCAATATGAAAATGGAGATCTTGTCTGGTTATACAACCCTAGTTATAAAGGGAAGGGGAAAAAACTTCACTGTCACTGGGAAGGTCCTTACAGGGTGGAACAAAAAGTTAATGATGTTATTTACCGGGTGCGGAAAACCAGTCGGGGAAAAGCTAAGATTGTGCACCACAATCACTTGAAACGGTACAGTGGTACAAACACCTGGGGAGACTAGGTGGGGATTAGTTGTACACATCCATGCTGATAGTAATCTTAATTTAATAATATGCACTAATTATCAGCGTTTAACAGAAATTTTGTTTTATTCCACAGACTATTACCCGTTATGAGTGCAAAATGTGCAAGGATGGCACGGACTATGCAAAGCTGTATTTTGTTGAAAGACACATGACAGCGGCCCATTCTGGATTCATCTACCGGTGCACAGTTTGCAAAGGAATGGCAAACAGGGTAGATGTACGACACAACAAGTGCATTGGGGGAACCATGGAGACGGTCAAGCGAACAACTATGACGTTCACAAAGGAAGAAGAGGAGGAGTTCACCAAATTTCAAAGAGGCAGGAGAGATCATATAGGGAAGATTACCCGGGGACCAAAGACACCACAAGAAAGGCAGGAGGCCGGAGAGAGGCCGACCGGAACACCAGGAGCAGCCTGTACTCACCCCCTAGTAACCCTCCAAAAGTAGCTTCCGTGGTGAGAAGGGTGAGCGTTAAGGAAAAGATACAGGAAAGACCTAGACCACAGAAGACACTGTCGGAGGCTCCGACTAGGAAGCGAACCCACCCATCCCTACCACATCAGCCGGAGAAGAGGCCGAGGCAGTACAAACGGCCCAGGATATTTATATCGTCCTCAGAGTCCTCAGAGTCGGAAGACGACTTGGAAACTCCAAGTTTAACGGCAGATCTGGCCATGTCAGATGATTGCTCTGTTCATGTGTCAGAGGAAGAGATTGAGCTTGACGTGAACCAGCAGCCTGAGTCAAACCAACAGCCAGGGTCGAACCAACAGCCTGAGTCAAACCAACAGCCAGAGTCGAACCAAAAGCCAGAGTCAAACCAACAGCCTGAGTCAAACCAACAGCCAGAGTCAAACCAACAGCCAGAGTCGAACCAAAAGCCAGAGTCAAACCAACAGCCAGAGGGAAATAATCAACAGGAACTGGACAAGCCAGACGGAAACAATCAGGAGTCAGAAGAAGAGATCGAGATTGACGTGAACAAACAGCCAGAATTGAACCAACAGCTTGAGTCGAACCAACACGAAGAGGGAAACAATCAACAGGAGGAAGAGCAAGTGGAACAAGAGGAACGAGAGCAAAAAGAACAAGCTATAGAGGAAAGTCCTTGTGAGTCTGAGGATGAGGAGACGTACAGTGTTACCTTGGCCCCCTCTTCAACGATAGCTAATTACCGACCTACAGATAAAAAGCTTTTGCAAAATGCCATTAACCAAACTCAGAGGCTGGTCCTCAATGTAGGAGGAGAAAAGTATACCACGTGTGCAGCAACACTGCTGGCAGAGCCAGGACTACTAGGGCGAATGGTCCAGAAAGACTCAGAACACCAGCCATATGAAGTTTCAAATAAATACACTTACTTTCTAGATCGGGACGGGAAACATTTTAGGATTATCCTTAATTATTTGAGAAACATAAAAGTTGCACCATCGCACAGGACCTTACCAAATGGAACCAGAGATTTGGAGGAACTCTTGGCAGAGGCACTATTCTACGAACTTGGGGGGTTGGTGAAAATTGTAAGGGAAAGACTTGGGGAATTCTAAATACATAGCTGTTGGGGGTTGGTCTTTATAAATGTTGTTAGTGTTTTACCCGGGGTATAACTGAAGCCCAATTATTTGAAATTGTAATGTGAAAGTAAGGGTAATCCTATGTGAAACTGTTAATTGTTAAATATTTTTATAGTATATCCAGAAATGGTCTCATTATTAGTATTAATTACAATTATTAACCTTATCAACTTTGAATTTATGGACTGGTTACTGGTACACTTGTATATAATTATTATACCTGCTACCATCCTAGGCCTTGATATCATAATCAGATGTTACTCTCAGCTATACCAATGACCATGCTGGAATATCTGTATCCATATTCTGCAAAATGAAATATTATATATCATTTAATGTATGTAAAAATAATATCATACAATTCGGGACGAATTATTTTTCAGAGAAGGGGGTAGGATACTAAAGTCTAAAATTAAGACCATTTAACTTCAGTATTATAATAACAGTCCATCTGACAGAGTTTTTTTTATTGAAACTGTTTTCAATTTAAGTGGTATGTACATATAAGTCCTATTTTTGCACTTATTAACTATTGCACTGCTGTGCATATACATGTAGATGCCAAAGTGTGCGGCTGTACCTTTGGAAAATTTGTACAGATAATTGTCAAATTTCATAACTTGTGTAAATAATTCCTATTTTTCCACTTATTAACTATTGCACTGCTGTGCATATACATGTAGATGCCAAAGTGTGCGGCTGTACCTTTGGAAAATTTGTACAGATAATTGTCAAATTTCATAACTTGTGTAAATTGTTTTGGATTTTGAACTTATGAACTATTGCACTGCTGTGCATATAGATATCAAAGTGTGCGGCTCCACCTTTGAAAATTTTGGTATTCTTGTTTAAGTTCCACAAAACATCTGTAAATAACTTTTATGATAATATTGGTTGTCAAGCTATAGCAATGCCATGCATATAGCAGGAGGAGAAAATTGTATTTTTAAAATTATGTAATGATAACAGGAAATGTATTGTTATCTAAATTCAATTGTTGAAAGTTAATATTTATCTTCTCTGTAAGTATTTTGTCAAGTTACTGAACTATAATACATATGAGGAACTCGGTACGGCTGTACTTGAAAAATTTCAATAAGATTATGCATATTTTCTTTGTAAATATTTAAATATTATTATGACTGATTATATTATAGGCCATTGCACGGCTGTGCATGGTTCTACTACCCAGTTGTACTGTTGTACTTGGGAACACTAACATGTAAATATTTGTAAATATTGTGATGATTATTGATATACATGTATATAAAAGTTCATTGTTAAATCCTTGAATTAGAGTTGTTCCTTGAAATACCATACCTGGTGTAGCTATAAGGAAGGATCACAGCCATGATATTGATTTTGTCACCAGCAAAGGATTCAATCAGACAAACTGAAAAAAAAAATAATAATTCAATATTAATAAGAATATGCTTGGAGTCACTATATAAGCATGGTTTATATGGAAAAGTTATATTTCCATGGAGAATTACTGATGGTATACTGAATTCTGGAATAGACTGAATACTGGAACTTATTTCTTAAAAGGGTGGAAATACTCATTAATTTACCCCAGAAAATTATCAAGTTCTGCACTTTTCTAACAAGGAAAAGTCAATTTCATTTAAAATGGAATTTGGAAACCTTTTATCTATTAAACATACCTGGAAACTTTAGGATCCTATAGTCTGAGCACCAACTGGAGTTGTACAGGAATTCTCGAAGCTTTATTGAACTTCCATAACAAAATTGTTGGACTGATGGAGCTCCGCTGGACCTCTAGGGATATGGCAAACTCAAAGAGTTGAGAGCCAACCCTAGCATTCATGTGTTTTTACCATGCTTAGAATCAATTAAGAGTCTGGTGGTGGACCACACCAACGGGAAACTAGTATACTGGACTAAAATTCCAAAAATACTTAACCCAATTCACTTTCGGTTATAAATAATCTCACGGAAATCTTTACATGGATCAGTATACGGGGCCTGACAATCCTAAAATACTTTTTCAGATAACTGGTCACGCAGCGGGAAGCACGTGACAAGCACCTGTTATCGATGTAATTTGAGATTAATTAGCATTCGGGACGAAATGCTTTACATGGAAGGGGGTAATGTAACGAACCTGGTAAAAACGCTCAAATTACAAGCCAATGGTATTGATAAATAAATCTCTACCGGGATTTTGGAAGATAAGAAGACAGAAGATAACTATGGAGGATGGCAGACGACAACATCGGAAGCATGAGCCGCCGCCATATTAGAGTAAACAATGTTCAAGTCACGATGTCCATATTTCGTATTTTCAGAGGGTTTTCACATATAACATGCATGCTAGAGTATTTACCTATTTCAAATAGTTCCTAGATAGTTCAACCTCACTCATTTACGGTAGCGTTGATTGTTATTTACGCTAGGAATGACTATTTTTGTCTCCTCGAACTGTACGGTGAATATCGCCAACTTTCAACAATAACAAAGCATTAGATTTGTAAGCGCGGCGCTGATTGGTCAGTTAGCCGTGGCTATATGAGAGCGGAGCGCAGATTCACTTTCAGTACAATTTCTGCGCGTGCTGTTATTCCAGATACTATATAAACCCCGAAATTCTTGAATATGTTGTCATTCGTTTTATTAAAACGTCGGAGTAACTGACCCTCCAACCCACAATTAACCATGGAATTACTGGTAAGCTTTAGAGCATATTAACGTGGGGCGAATGACCCGGTGTTCATTCTGGGAACTGGTGGGGAAATATTTCATATATAAACCACAGGATAAAACTTCCCCATAGCGGGAACGTTCAAAGTTCCCCAGTGACACCGTAGCTGGAGAGGGATATTGACATCTCTGGAGAAATGTATAATATAGCTTATAACTTATTAGTATAAGATAATAATTGATTGATAAGTATAAATTGATACTTGTTAGGTCAAAATACCTAGTGGAAATAATAGTATTTCCCATTTTTGGGACATAGTTTAAAAGTTATTCCCATATACGGGAACGGGGAAAATTGTTCCCATATACGGGAACAAGAGCAGTGTTCCCATATCTGGGAACAGTATAATGAAAGAAATTATATGAGTTACTTTTCTCATTCTCTGTACATTACTAGATTGTTCTGAACTATGTGACACATATTGATGTTTATATTTGTAAATAAAATGTTGAATTTTATCATGAGGGTTGCTGGTTTTACTTTTGGTCACGAGTGCTAGGCTGGGAACGGACCTTATAAATTTATGATAACTAATCTCACCCACAGGATTAGCTGGGCAAGAGAAGCGTTACATTGGCGTCGTCGGCAGGATATTTTTGAAAGATTTCAAACAAATAATTATTCCCAGTGTCTAGTGGACCAAAAGTGAAAAAGCTTCAGATAAAATTCAAATCATCAGTTTGTAAAATTAACAAACATAAAATAAAATTTTACAAAATCTTTAATAAGAATAAAATTCAAAATTATGGATTCTGGAGATGAGTCCGAAGTCACATTTCCAAATGGGAAGGCTCAGTTGGGTATTGATACAGAGAATGACACAACCATGCAGGGGTTTTCTGATGAGGAAGCTCCTGGACCATCCCATAGGAAGTCTGAAAATATACAAAATAACCAATTCAGCATGGATGTACTACTTAATAGAATTGGGGAACAGTTTGATACTATCAGACAGGAAAATAAACAAAGCAAACAAGAGTTATATGATGCTGTATATGGTGTCAGCAGGGAAATACATGGTCTACAGAACAAGTTTACTAAATTAGAAAATTTGGTATATGATAATGACAAAGAGATTAGGCAGATTTTGTCTCAGGAAATTGGGCATAAAAATATGTCAGTAAATACTTGGGAAAACAGGGAACGGTTTCCCCAGGGGGATAAACGAGTACCAGACAACATGTTGGGAAAAGGGGATGAATGTTCCCGGGAAAACGTCCAAGGTTACATATCTGAACGGAGCGAGTCAGATCCACAATGTCACAGACAGTTAGGTGAACCGGATTGCACAGTTAATTTTACAAATAGGAATGATAACCGTGCAGGATCTCCACACTATAGTCCCCGCTATATTCAATCTAGACAGACAGAGACTGCTAGAAGTTCCACTAAACTTAAACCACAGAGATATGACGGGTCGGAGGACTTTGACGAATATTTATCTCAGTTTGAAATCATTTCTACAATAAACCATTGGAGTTATTCAGATAAATCTCTGTATCTTGCGGGAAGTCTAGCAGGTAATGCACGGACAGTTCTGACGGAATTAAGCATACCTGAAAGACAGGATTTTGACACCCTTGTACAATTACTCAAAATTAGATATGGTTCAATAGAACGTTCAGAGATGTACAGAGCACGACTGCAGACAAAGATTCGGGGAAAAGACGAATCATTATCTGAACTAGCATAATGTATAAGGAAATTGACAAGACAAGCTTATCCGACTGCAGACTCTTCCTTGACAAATATTCTTGCTCTAGATCACTATATTGACTCAATACCGGACTCGGAAATGCGTCTTAGGATAAGGGAACTCCGTCCTAAAAATATAAATGAGGCTGAAACACATGCTGTTAGGTTAGAAGCACATCGACTAGCGGATAGACAAAGGGGTAAAACAGTTCACATGATCAGTCAGGAACAAAAGGCTGATATACCCATTTGTCAAATTGCCAAACAACCAGACCAGGAAGGAGAAGTACTGGATATTGCATCATTAACCCGATGTATTTTCAATCTTGATAGGACTACCAAACAGTTAGTGAAAACTTTGGATTCAGGGAACAAACAAAATAATAATCACCGGAGACAACCAAGTGTCTAGAATGGAAATGGTAGAAACCAGAATTCAAACAGACAAGGATCTCACAATTACCCTAACAGTAATCATAATCAAAGGGGAGATAACCATGTCAATAGAAATCAACCCCCACACAACTGGTACTCCCAAGGTTCAAATTCTCAACAAGGAGATAGATCACATCACAATTCTAACAATGATAACCGACAAAACTCTGTACAAACTCCGGGAAACTAATGGGAGCTGAGTTCAAGGGTCGGAAGTCGGCGGAAATAGGGGAAAGACCCAAGGAGTCAAATGATGTTGTCATTAGCAGTATAAGCAATGACAAAAAGGGACTTTTTACATGTGCCAGGATTCAAAATAATTGTGTATCTTTACTAGTAGATACTGGAGCTAATGTTTCTATTTTAAGCCAAACATTCATGGAAAAATTTAAATCCAAAGATGAAATTCAAATTAGCCCCATCAAATTGAACCTAGTTACAGCTACTGGGGAAAGGAAACCATTTTTGGGAAAATGTAAGCTTACTGTTGAACTTGGTACAATGAAATTAGAACAAGAGTTCCTAATAGCAGATATTCAACAAAATGGCATTATAGGCCTGGATTTTATGACAGCTCACGGTGTTGACATCTTACTCAACAAGAATTGTCTGGCCATTGGAGGAAAACATGTTCAGTGCTTCAGATTCCAAGATGGAACTGAAACGATGTGTAGTAGAGTATGTATTTCGGAGGATGTAAATATCCCTCCAAATAGTGAATTTATTGTCCCAGGGAGGTTAGTGGATCCTATTTTTATGGATACAACAGCTATACTGGAGCCCACACCAGGATTCGTGCAAAGCCACGAGGTGATGCTGGCTAAAGGTGTTGTAAACCCAAGTTTGGGCTGTGTGCCTTTGAGATTTCTAAATACTTCTGATATAGAGTATATTTTACATAAGGATTCTATTGTTGCCACAATTGATGTTGTGGATTATTGTCAGGACCTACCCCCTAAAGAGACTAGTGTTAATGAAATAAAGGAAGAAAATCCTTGTCATAACACCGGAAAACTCTTGCCTGAACATTTAGAGAAACTCTTTGATGAATCTCGGAAAAACCTAACAGATTCAGAGAGTAATGCCTTAAAACAATTATTGATAGAATATCAGGACACTTTTTCAAACTCTTCAAATGATTTGGGATTAACAAATCTGGTTGAACATAATATCAATACAGGGTCGTCCCTCCCCATTCGCCAATACCCGAGACGAATACCCCTAGCAAACAGAAAGGAGGTAGAAAAGGAAATAGAGGATATGGTTACTAAGGGCGTTATAGAAAAATCTGATAGTCCATGGTGTTCACCAGTGGTTCTGGTTCGGAAAAAGGACAATTCTCTTAGATTCTGTATCGATTACAGAAAACTAAATGATGTTACAATTAAGGATAGCCATCCTTTACCACGGATAGACAGCACAATAGATGCACTGTCTGGATCTCAGTGGTTTTCCACTCTAGATTTAAAAAGTGGATACTGGCAGGTTCGGGTATCACCCGAGGATAGACCCAAAACAGCCTTCTCCATTCAAGGAGGTGGATTATGGCAATTTGTCACAATGCCATTTGGCTTATGCAATGCGCCAGCTACTTTTGAACGCTTAATGGAAAAAGTTCTTTCTAAGCTTTCATGGCAGATTTGCATGGTATATCTGGATGATATAATTGTGTTTTCCAAAACATTTGACAAACACATGGAAAATCTCAAGTCAGTATTTCAGAGACTGAGAGAAGCAGGTCTAAAAATGAGTCCAAAGAAATGTAGCCTATTTCAAACTAAAGTTTCATTTCTGGGACATGTTGTCAGTAGTGAAGGTGTAGCCACTGATCCTGAGAAGATCAAGGCTGTGGAAAATTGGCCTATTCCTACCAGTGTAAAGGAAATTAGAATGTTCTTAGGACTATGCTCCTATTACAGAAGATTTGTTCATAGGTTTGCTGACATAGCTAGACCTTTACATAAACAGACAGAACTTTACCAAAAGTTTTCTTGGGGTGAAGACTGTCAGGTAGCATTCGACATGTTGAAGCGGGCTCTCACAAGTTCTCCAATCCTTGCTTATCCCATGTCGGAAGGACTGTTTGTCCTAGATACAGACGCATCTAACGCTGGGTTGGGAGCGGTTCTGTCACAAATACAAAATGGAGAAGAAAAGGTCATTTGCTATTATAGCAAAGCATTCAGTAAAACAGAAAGAAAATACTGTGTTACTCGGAGAGAACTGCTTGCTATAATAAGCTCTATTAAACAATTTCATCACTATCTCTATGGCCAGTTTTATCAAAGTCAGAACTGACCATGGAGCTTTAACGTGGTTAATAAATTTCAAAAATCCAGAAGGACAGTTAGCTCGCTGGTTCGAATTTTTATCCACTTATCAATTCAAAATTGAATACAGAGCTGGACGGGTGCATGGAAATGCAGATGCTTTGTCCCGCAGGCCTTGTGTAGAAGAGCAATGCAATCACTGTACTCGGGCCGAACTAAGGTTTGATCATAAAACCTGTTTTAGGGTCCAGGAATTTTCAAATATTAACTCAGAGGAAAATACTACATGTCCACGTGTGTATACCCGAGGTCAAGCCTCCAAGGAACATTCAGCATCTGATGAGACTGATTCCAGTAGTCAGAACATGGATGACATCTCTGTTACCTCCTCTGGAGAATCTGAAAATGTTAAGAATAACAATATTAGCAATTCAGATCTGGATAATCTTTCATACATCAGAAGTATGCAGGAACAAGACCCTGACATTAAACAAGTTAACCACTGGGTTAAGGCTGGAAATAGACCAGACTGGTCTGGAGTTTCTCCAATGAATGATAGCACAAAATATTATTGGATTATATATGACTCCTTGGAAATATGTGACAATGTGCTTTGTCATAAATGGCAAGCAGATAAAGGAAGACAACCCTACTCACAGATAGTATTACCCAGAGCACTGGTTGATCTTGTACTGAATCAATTACAAAATAGTATTTCTGGAGGACATTTAGGAATCAAGAAAACTCTACTCAAAGTCAGAGAGAGATACTTCTGGTTCAGGATGAAAAGAGATGTAGATAGATGGTGCAAAAACTGTGACCAGTGTGGGTCCAGAAAATCACCAAATAAACATGCTAAGGCCCCCATGAAAACTTACCAAGTGGGTGGACCTATGGAAAGATGGGCCATAGATGTTCTTGGACCACTTCCACTGAGCAACAATGGAAATATGTACTTGCTAGTAGCTGCTGACTATTTCACCAAGTGGGTGGAAGCTATTCCAATAAGGAATCAGAAAGCTGTTACTATAGCTAGGAAATTTGTCGAGAGGATAGTCACTATATTTGGAACTCCAATGCAGTTACACTCGGATCAGGGAACAAATTTTGAATCTGATGTGTTCAAAGAGATGTGTAAAATATTAGATATTGAAAAGACTCGTACAACACCATACAGACCTCAGTCTGATGGAATGGTGGAAAGAGCCAACAGGACCATAGAATCTATGCTGTCTGTGTTCGTGGCAGACAACAAAAGAGATTGGGATGAACACATATACTTGCTTATGATGGCTTATCGGTCGTCTGTTCACGAGTCTACTGGAGTGTCTCCTTGCGAGATGACATTTGGTCGTAGCATCAATCTTCCTGTTGACCTAGTACTTGGGAGGGTTCCCACTGGAAAAAATACAATGAAGACTGATTATGCTACTAGATTAGCCAGTAAACTAGAGAATATACATGACTTTGCTAGAAACAGACTCAAATTGACTTCTGACCACATGAAAAAGGACCATGACAGGAATATACAGCTAAACCAATATGAAAATGGAGATCTTGTCTGGTTATACAACCCTAGTTATAAAGGGAAGGGGAAAAAACTTCACTGTCACTGGGAAGGTCCTTACAGGGTGGAACAAAAAGTTAATGATGTTATTTACCGGGTGCGGAAAACCAGTCGGGGAAAAGCTAAGATTGTGCACCACAATCACTTGAAACGGTACAGTGGTACAAACACCTGGGGAGACTAGGTGGGGATTAGTTGTACACATCCATGCTGATAGTAATCTTAATTTAATAATATGCACTAATTATCAGCGTTTAACAGAAATTTTGTTTTATTCCACAGACTATTACCCGTTATGAGTGCAAAATGTGCAAGGATGGCACGGACTATGCAAAGCTGTATTTTGTTGAAAGACACATGACAGCGGCCCATTCTGGATTCATCTACCGGTGCACAGTTTGCAAAGGAATGGCAAACAGGGTAGATGTACGACACAACAAGTGCATTGGGGGAACCATGGAGACGGTCAAGCGAACAACTATGACGTTCACAAAGGAAGAAGAGGAGGAGTTCACCAAATTTCAAAGAGGCAGGAGAGATCATATAGGGAAGATTACCCGGGGACCAAAGACACCACAAGAAAGGCAGGAGGCCCGGAGAGAGGCCGACCGGAACACCAGGAGCAGCCTGTACTCACCCCCTAGTAACCCTCCAAAAGTAGCTTCCGTGGTGAGAAGGGTGAGCGTTAAGGAAAAGATACAGGAAAGACCTAGACCACAGAAGACACTGTCGGAGGCTCCGACTAGGAAGCGAACCCACCCATCCCTACCACATCAGCCGGAGAAGAGGCCGAGGCAGTACAAACGGCCCAGGATATTTATATCGTCCTCAGAGTCCTCAGAGTCGGAAGACGACTTGGAAACTCCAAGTTTAACGGCAGATCTGGCCATGTCAGATGATTGCTCTGTTCATGTGTCAGAGGAAGAGATTGAGCTTGACGTGAACCAGCAGCCTGAGTCAAACCAACAGCCAGGGTCGAACCAACAGCCTGAGTCAAACCAACAGCCAGAGTCGAACCAAAAGCCAGAGTCAAACCAACAGCCTGAGTCAAACCAACAGCCAGAGTCAAACCAACAGCCAGAGTCGAACCAAAAGCCAGAGTCAAACCAACAGCCAGAGGGAAATAATCAACAGGAACTGGACAAGCCAGACGGAAACAATCAGGAGTCAGAAGAAGAGATCGAGATTGACGTGAACAAACAGCCAGAATTGAACCAACAGCTTGAGTCGAACCAACACGAAGAGGGAAACAATCAACAGGAGGAAGAGCAAGTGGAACAAGAGGAACGAGAGCAAAAAGAACAAGCTATAGAGGAAAGTCCTTGTGAGTCTGAGGATGAGGAGACGTACAGTGTTACCTTGGCCCCCTCTTCAACGATAGCTAATTACCGACCTACAGATAAAAAGCTTTTGCAAAATGCCATTAACCAAACTCAGAGGCTGGTCCTCAATGTAGGAGGAGAAAAGTATACCACGTGTGCAGCAACACTGCTGGCAGAGCCAGGACTACTAGGGCGAATGGTCCAGAAAGACTCAGAACACCAGCCATATGAAGTTTCAAATAAATACACTTACTTTCTAGATCGGGACGGGAAACATTTTAGGATTATCCTTAATTATTTGAGAAACATAAAAGTTGCACCATCGCACAGGACCTTACCAAATGGAACCAGAGATTTGGAGGAACTCTTGGCAGAGGCACTATTCTACGAACTTGGGGGGTTGGTGAAAATTGTAAGGGAAAGACTTGGGGAATTCTAAATACATAGCTGTTGGGGGTTGGTCTTTATAAATGTTGTTAGTGTTTTACCCGGGGTATAACTGAAGCCCAATTATTTGAAATTGTAATGTGAAAGTAAGGGTAATCCTATGTGAAACTGTTAATTGTTAAATATTTTTATAGTATATCCAGAAATGGTCTCATTATTAGTATTAATTACAATTATTAACCTTATCAACTTTGAATTTATGGACTGGTTACTGGTACACTTGTATATAATTATTATACCTGCTACCATCCTAGGCCTTGATATCATAATCAGATGTTTCTCTCAGCTATACCAATGACCATGCTGGAATATCTGTATCCATATTCTGCAAAATGAAATATTATATATCATTTAATGTATGTAAAAATAATATCATACAATTCGGGACGAATTATTTTTCAGAGAAGGGGGTAGGATACTAAAGTCTAAAATTAAGACCATTTAACTTCAGTATTATAATAACAGTCCATCTGACAGAGTTTTTTTTATTGAAACTGTTTTCAATTTAAGTGGTATGTACATATAAGTCCTATTTTTGCACTTATTAACTATTGCACTGCTGTGCATATACATGTAGATGCCAAAGTGTGCGGCTGTACCTTTGGAAAATTTGTACAGATAATTGTCAAATTTCATAACTTGTGTAAATAATTCCTATTTTTCCACTTATTAACTATTGCACTGCTGTGCATATACATGTAGATGCCAAAGTGTGCGGCTGTACCTTTGGAAAATTTGTACAGATAATTGTCAAATTTCATAACTTGTGTAAATTGTTTTGGATTTTGAACTTATGAACTATTGCACTGCTGTGCATATAGATATCAAAGTGTGCGGCTCCACCTTTGAAAATTTTGGTATTCTTGTTTAAGTTCCACAAAACATCTGTAAATAACTTTTATGATAATATTGGTTGTCAAGCTATAGCAATGCCATGCATATAGCAGGAGGAGAAAATTGTATTTTTAAAATTATGTAATGATAACAGGAAATGTATTGTTATCTAAATTCAATTGTTGAAAGTTAATATTTATCTTCTCTGTAAGTATTTTGTCAAGTTACTGAACTATAATACATATGAGGAACTCGGTACGGCTGTACTTGAAAAATTTCAATAAGATTATGCATATTTTCTTTGTAAATATTTAAATATTATTATGACTGATTATATTATAGGCCATTGCACGGCTGTGCATGGTTCTACTACCCAGTTGTACTGTTGTACTTGGGAACACTAACATGTAAATATTTGTAAATATTGTGATGATTATTGATATACATGTATATAAAAGTTCATTGTTAAATCCTTGAATTAGAGTTGTTCCTTGAAATACCATACCTGGTGTAGCTATAAGGAAGGATCACAGCCATGATATTGATTTTGTCACCAGCAAAGGATTCAATCAGACAAACTGAAAAAAAAAATAATAATTCAATATTAATAAGAATATGCTTGGAGTCACTATATAAGCATGGTTTATATGGAAAAGTTATATTTCCATGGAGAATTACTGATGGTATACTGAATTCTGGAATAGACTGAATACTGGAACTTATTTCTTAAAAGGGTGGAAATACTCATTAATTTACCCCAGAAAATTATCAAGTTCTGCACTTTTCTAACAAGGAAAAGTCAATTTCATTTAAAATGGAATTTGGAAACCTTTTATCTATTAAACATACCTGGAAACTTTAGGATCCTATAGTCTGAGCACCAACTGGAGTTGTACAGGAATTCTCGAAGCTTTATTGAACTTCCATAACAAAATTGTTGGACTGATGGAGCTCCGCTGGACCTCTAGGGATATGGCAAACTCAAAGAGTTGAGAGCCAACCCTAGCATTCATGTGTTTTTACCATGCTTAGAATCAATTAAGAGTCTGGTGGTGGACCACACCAACGGGAAACTAGTATACTGGACTAAAATTCCAAAAATACTTAACCCAATTCACTTTCGGTTATAAATAATCTCACGGAAATCTTTACATGGATCAGTATACGGGGCCTGACAATCCTAAAATACTTTTTCAGATAACTGGTCACGCAGCGGGAAGCACGTGACAAGCACCTGTTATCGATGTAATTTGAGATTAATTAGCATTCGGGACGAAATGCTTTACATGGAAGGGGGTAATGTAACGAACCTGGTAAAAACGCTCAAATTACAAGCCAATGGTATTGATAAATAAATCTCTACCGGGATTTTGGAAGATAAGAAGACAGAAGATAACTATGGAGGATGGCAGACGACAACATCGGAAGCATGAGCCGCCGCCATATTAGAGTAAACAATGTTCAAGTCACGATGTCCATATTTCGTATTTTCAGAGGGTTTTCACATATAACATGCATGCTAGAGTATTTACCTATTTCAAATAGTTCCTAGATAGTTCAACCTCACTCATTTACGGTAGCGTTGATTGTTATTTACGCTAGGAATGACTATTTTTGTCTCCTCGAACTGTACGGTGAATATCGCCAACTTTCAACAATAACAAAGCATTAGATTTGTAAGCGCGGCGCTGATTGGTCAGTTAGCCGTGGCTATATGAGAGCGGAGCGCAGATTCACTTTCAGTACAATTTCTGCGCGTGCTGTTATTCCAGATACTATATAAACCCCGAAATTCTTGAATATGTTGTCATTCGTTTTATTAAAACGTCGGAGTAACTGACCCTCCAACCCACAATTAACCATGGAATTACTGGTAAGCTTTAGAGCATATTAACGTGGGGCGAATGACCCGGTGTTCATTCTGGGAACTGGTGGGGAAATATTTCATATATAAACCACAGGATAAAACTTCCCCATAGCGGGAACGTTCAAAGTTCCCCAGTGACACCGTAGCTGGAGAGGGATATTGACATCTCTGGAGAAATGTATAATATAGCTTATAACTTATTAGTATAAGATAATAATTGATTGATAAGTATAAATTGATACTTGTTAGGTCAAAATACCTAGTGGAAATAATAGTATTTCCCATTTTTGGGACATAGTTTAAAAGTTATTCCCATATACGGGAACGGGGAAAATTGTTCCCATATACGGGAACAAGAGCAGTGTTCCCATATCTGGGAACAGTATAATGAAAGAAATTATATGAGTTACTTTTCTCATTCTCTGTACATTACTAGATTGTTCTGAACTATGTGACACATATTGATGTTTATATTTGTAAATAAAATGTTGAATTTTATCATGAGGGTTGCTGGTTTTACTTTTGGTCACGAGTGCTAGGCTGGGAACGGACCTTATAAATTTATGATAACTAATCTCACCCACAGGATTAGCTGGGCAAGAGAAGCGTTACATTATACTTGATATTACTACCGTCTCTGATAGACATGTCAAGTGTCTAATTTGTAGTAGCATTTGTGTTTGTGCTACAAAAAGTGCCGACCGTTTTCAGGTATTTGCGTGTATATAACAATTGATGAAAACACACATGCTACTTGCTACAGGTAATTTTATTTTTGTAGCAGATGACTGATGGGAATTTGTTATGTATGTATGTAGGAGCAACAGCCAGAAATGACACATTTCAAAACCATAGTTAGTAAACAAAAGACCAAAAATTACGATATCCCAGCATAGGTAGATAATCCGGTGACTTGTGTATTTATCGTCAATGTGCCACCTTGGAAGGGCGATCACCCGTATCTGTGAACAAAAGACTGCAAACCGACACCATGTGACCTGCCGATACTCTTATTAGTAAACAAAAAATCGATAATTAGTAGTTCACCTGACATGGGCGACATGCCGTAGGCTGTTCACGGCTCGCTACACACCAGGTAATTTTTTGTTTCTGCAGATGACCGATATGTGGGTGTGTATTTACATCACAGTTTATGGAAAAAAACAAACACATCAACGATCAAGTATTTAATGTAATTCATTTCTAAATTTCATAATATGTACATGAAGAAGACGGTTGTTGGTATCATATTTTTTAAGTGTCTTCTTTAATTTTAAGTCTTACGATCATACCAGGGCTATGCACCTATAAATTTACTGTGTATAGCCAAGTTATGTTATAATGATAAACATGTTTTCTGAAGTTGCCAATTTCTGACGACTTATCGGCATATTTCAGAAAAAGTGCCGGCCGTTTTCAGGTATTTGCGTGTATATAACAATTGATGAAAACACGAATGCTATCAGAGACGGTAGTAAAACCAAGTATGAACATGCGGACAACAAATATGATCCGAAAGTCCTTGTTCCCGTGTCAGTATAAATTCATCCATGCATCAACGGTATTAAGATTTATTCAGCATGTTCTTGGTCAGTGTGTGAAGAGATCTTACTGTTTAATGTGATTAATTATATATAACTAATTAAAATGACACATGTAATAAAATAATGATAACAATGACGAATATGTGTCTGATCTTTCCGTTACGCTTGTAAGTATAGCGCTCCAGTTCAGGTAGTGGTGAAGCCTCTCCTGCTGTGCTAAACATAGTTACCACAGAGACGGGCGACACAGGTATGAGCTATATTTGCGGCGAGGCGTGAAGTCACCCGCTGCGCCAATTGTTGACCGTCTTGTCAATAAAACAACAAATTCGAAGTAGGGTGTAAATAAGTTCTAGCTTGGTCCGCAAATGTGACATTTAGATACAACATAATTATAAAGTAGGAAGTAAAGCCGTTTCATGTAATTGAACTAGTTCACGGCTCATCAGCATATTTCAGAAATAAAAGTGCCGGCCGTTTTTCGGATAATTGCATATGTATATTAAGGAAAGAAACAACAAACCCATAATCAATCAAGTGAATCAACTATTTTATTTACTTCCTTTAGGCTGTCACGGTAATTAAAAGAATACATATGGAGGGAAAACGTGTATAAAAGTTACACGCGGTCTACAATAAAATTAATCGATATAATTCCAATGCAATTGTTTTATTGATCATCAATATCAAATATACAACTGTACCACAATAGTGATCAACATACTCGTATATAAACCGGCAGACAGTTGACAAGTTGTATACACAGAAATATGCAAGCGATCAGGTATTTAACGGCCGTTTTTCGGGTATTCGCATGTGTAAATTAGTTGATGAAAAAACAACAGACAAATTTACGATCAAGTGAATCAACGATTTTTTATTTACTTCATTACGGTAATTCAAATTAATAGAGTGTATGAAAGTTGTGATGTTATCACAATACATGCGACCTACAGTAAAATCAATCCTTTATTTTTATTGCTCACCAATAGCGGTCCACATACAAGCATATTATAAGCTCATTACCTCTAAACAATTGACATGTTTTACACAGAAATAACGTATTAAACGGCCGTTTTTTTTCCAAAAAGATATTTTTGTTGATCATCAACAAGGAAACCACAATAGTGATCAAAATACACGTATTTAAACCGGCAGAACAAGTTTTATTCACGGAAATACGCAAGCGACCAAGTATTTAACAAATTTATATATTCAAGAAAGCACATACAAGCCATAACGTATGCTATTTAAGTAGTATTATAATCTTTATACTAAATATGACAGTGCTACGTTTGGCTAGATAAGATTTTATACATATTTCATTTATCTATTTTATGATTGAAATAATCATTAATTGCTTATAGTGTCTCGTAAGTCTGTTTAGACTTAGACGTTTAATGCATTTTATATGTTTAAAATAGGTGACACTTTAATTAAACATAAATATAAGGTGTGATGACCTGTTCCCAACTAAACAATCAGCGGCCCCAGGGTCATTCTCTCCAGATCTTCAGGCCTGATACAGGTAAACTTTTACCAGGAAGGGTTGAGGCCGGAGGGGGTCATTATCTAATTAGTTGGCCGAGTGTAAGCCTGTCAAAATCTTCACATCATTTGTGATCAGATCAGGTACAGACAAAACATGATTAAAGAGGGGGCAAAGCCTAATTATAAAAAGCCATTCATTGTTTTGGGCTTCTGGTCAAACACAGGTAAATTTAACCAGTCATGCATTCCCGCGGTCATCACAGCATGGAGCCTCTAATTACTTGCCCTCTAGCGATATGGTAGCCGGCGCTGGATGCAAGCTAAAACTTGGCTCAGTGCCCAAAGGTAGCTGCCAGCTATAACTTGGCTCAGTGCCCACAGGTACAGAGGTAAGAGCTGTCAGTGCGTTGAACCGTGAAGTCACCCGCTGTGCCCCTTGTCAATTATCTGCCTAACAGGTGAGTTGGGATAACTGCCTGAGGCTGTATTTAATTGACGATGTCGTAATTTCCTGAAGGGTTGTCGTAATTTCCTAAAGGGTTGTCGCAATATAAACAACGACGGTCTAAATTTCCTAATTTACTTAAAATTTAATTGCGATGTGTAACGCTTCTCTTGCCCAGCTAATCCTGTGGGTGAGATTAGTTATCATAAATTTATAAGGTCCGTTCCCAGCCTAGCACTCGTGACCAAAAGTAAAACCAGCAACCCTCATGATAAAATTCAACATTTTATTTACAAATATAAACATCAATATGTGTCACATAGTTCAGAACAATCTAGTAATGTACAGAGAATGAGAAAAGTAACTCATATAATTTCTTTCATTATACTGTTCCCAGATATGGGAACACTGCTCTTGTTCCCGTATATGGGAACAATTTTCCCCGTTCCCGTATATGGGAATAACTTTTAAACTATGTCCCAAAAATGGGAAATACTATTATTTCCACTAGGTATTTTGACCTAACAAGTATCAATTTATACTTATCAATCAATTATTATCTTATACTAATAAGTTATAAGCTATATTATACATTTCTCCAGAGATGTCAATATCCCTCTCCAGCTACGGTGTCACTGGGGAACTTTGAACGTTCCCGCTATGGGGAAGTTTTATCCTGTGGTTTATATATGAAATATTTCCCCACCAGTTCCCAGAATGAACACCGGGTCATTCGCCCCACGTTAATATGCTCTAAAGCTTACCAGTAATTCCATGGTTAATTGTGGGTTGGAGGGTCAGTTACTCCGACGTTTTAATAAAACGAATGACAACATATTCAAGAATTTCGGGGTTTATATAGTATCTGGAATAACAGCACGCGCAGAAATTGTACTGAAAGTGAATCTGCGCTCCGCTCTCATATAGCCACGGCTAACTGACCAATCAGCGCCGCGCTTACAAATCTAATGCTTTGTTATTGTTGAAAGTTGGCGATATTCACCGTACAGTTCGAGGAGACAAAAATAGTCATTCCTAGCGTAAATAACAATCAACGCTACCGTAAATGAGTGAGGTTGAACTATCTAGGAACTATTTGAAATAGGTAAATACTCTAGCATGCATGTTATATGTGAAAACCCTCTGAAAATACGAAATATGGACATCGTGACTTGAACATTATTTACTCTAATTATATGGCGGCGGCTCATGCTTCCGATGTTGTCGTCTGCCATCCTCCATAGTTATCTTCTGTCTTCTTATCTTCCAAAATCCCGGTAGAGATTTATTTATCAATACCATTAGCTTGTAATTTGAGCGTTTTTACCAGGTTCGTTACATTACCCCCTTCCATGTAAAGCATTTCGTCCCGAATGCTAATTAATCTCAAATTACATCGATAACAGGTGCTTGTCACGTGCTTCCCGCTGCGTGACCAGTTATCTGAAAAAGTATTTTAGGATTGTCAGGCCCCGTATACTGATCCATGTAAAGATTTCCGTGAGATTATTTATAACCGAAAGTGATTTGGGTTAAGTATTTTTGGAATTTTAGTCCAGTATACTAGTTTCCCGTTGGTGTGGTCCACCACCAGACTCTTAATTGATTCTAAGCATGGTAAAAACACATGAATGCTAGGGTTGGCTCTCAACTCTTTGAGTTTGCCATATCCCTAGAGGTCCAGCGGAGCTCCATCAGTCCAACAATTTTGTTATGGAAGTTCAATAAAGCTTCGAGAATTCCTGTACAACTCCAGTTGGTGCTCAGACTATAGGATCCTAAAGTTTCCAGGTATGTTTAATAGATAAAAGGTTTCCAAATTCCATTTTAAATGAAATTGACTTTTCCTTGTTAGAAAAGTGCAGAACTTAATAATTTTCTGGGGTAAATTATGAGTATTTCCACCCTTTTAAGAAATAAGTTCCAGTATTCAGTCTATTCCAGAATTCAGTATACCATCAGTAGTTCTCCATGGAAATATAACTTTTCCATATAAACCATGCTTATATAGTGACTCCAAGCATATTCTTATTAATATTGAATTATCTATTTCTTTTTCAGTTTGTCTGATTGAATCCTTTGCTGGTGACAAAATCAATATCATGGCTGTGATCCTTCCTTATAGCTACCAGGTATGGTATTTCAAGGAACAACTCTAATTCAAGGATTTAACAATGAACTTTTATATACATGTATATCAATAATCATCACAATATTTACAAATATTTACATGTTAGTGTTCCCAAGTACAGCAGTACAACTGGGTAGTAGAACCATGCACAGCCGTGCAATGGCCTATAATATAATCAGTCATAATAATATTTAAATATTTACAAAGAAAATATGCATAATCTAATTGAAATTTTTCAAGTACAGCCGTACCGAGTTCCTCATATGTATTATAGTTCAGTAACTTGACAAAATACTTACAGAGAAGGTAAATATTACCTTTCAACAATTGAATTTAGATAACAATACATTTCCTGTTATCATTACATAATTTTAAAAATACAATTTTCTCCTCCTGCTATATGCATGGCAGTGCTATAGCTTGACAACCAATATTATCATAAAAGTTATTTACAGATGTTTTGTGGAACTTAAACAAGAATACCAAAATTTTCAAAGGTGGAGCCGCACACTTTGATATCTATATGCACAGCAGTGCAATAAATAGTTCATAAGTTCAAAATCCAAAACAATTTACACAAGTTATGAAATTTGACAATTATCTGTACAAATTTTCCAAAGGTACAGCCGCACACTTTGGCATCTACATGTATATGCACAGCAGTGCAATAGTTAATAAGTGGAAAAATAGGAATTATTTACACAAGTTATGAAATTTGACAATTATCTGTACAAATTTTCCAAAGGTACAGCCGCACACTTTGGCATCTACATGTATATGCACAGCAGTGCAATAGTTAATAAGTGCAAAAATAGGACTTATATGTACATACCACTTAAATTGAAAACAGTTTCAATAAAAAAACTCTGTCAGATGGACTGTTATTATAATACTGAAGTTAAATGGTCTTAATTTTAGACTTTAGTATCCTACCCCCTTCTCTGAAAAATAATTCGTCCCGAATTGTATGATATTATTTTTACATACATTAAATGATATATAATATTTCATTTTGCAGAATATGGATACAGATATTCCAGCATGGTCATTGGTATAGCTGAGAGTAACATCTGATTATGATATCCAGGCCTAGGATGGTAGCAGGTATAATAATTATATACAAGTGTACCAGTAACCAGTCCATAAATTCAAAGTTGATAAGGTTAATAATTGTAATTAATACTAATAATGAGACCATTTCTGGATATACTATAAAAATATTTAACAATTAACAGTTTCACATAGGATTACCCTTACTTTCACATTACAATTTCAAATAATTGGGCTTCAGCTATACCCCGGGTAAAACACTAACAACATTTATAAAGACCAACCCCCAACAGCTATGTATTTAGAATTCCCCAAGTCTTTCCCTTACAATTTTCACCAACCCCCCAAGTTCGTAGAATAGTGCCTCTGCCAAGAGTTCCTCCAAATCTCTGGTTCCATTTGGTAAGGTCCTGTGCGATGGTGCAACTTTTATGTTTCTCAAATAATTAAGGATAATCCTAAAATGTTTCCCGTCCCGATCTAGAAAGTAAGTGTATTTATTTGAAACTTCATATGGCTGGTGTTCTGAGTCTTTCTGGACCATTCGCCCTAGTAGTCCTGGCTCCGCCAGCAGTGTTGCTGCACACGTGGTATACTTTTCTCCTCCTACATTGAGGACCAGCCTCTGAGTTTGGTTAATGGCATTTTGCAAAAGCTTTTTATCTGTAGGTCGGTAATTAGCTATCGTTGAAGAGGGGGCCAAGGTAACACTGTACGTCTCCTCATCCTCAGACTCACAAGGACTTTCCTCTATAGCTTGTTCTTTTTGCTCTCGTTCCTCTTGTTCCACTTGCTCTTCCTCCTGTTGATTGTTTCCCTCTTCGTGTTGGTTCGACTCAAGCTGTTGGTTCAATTCTGGCTGTTTGTTCACGTCAATCTCGATCTCTTCTTCTGACTCCTGATTGTTTCCGTCTGGCTTGTCCAGTTCTTGTTGATTATTTCCCTCTGGCTGTTGGTTTGACTCTGGCTTTTGGTTCGACTCTGGCTGTTGGTTTGACTCTGGCTGTTGGTTTGACTCAGGCTGTTGGTTTGACTCTGGCTTTTGGTTCGACTCTGGCTGTTGGTTTGACTCAGGCTGTTGGTTCGACCCTGGCTGTTGGTTTGACTCGGGCTGTTGGTTCGACTCAGGCTGCTGGTTCACGTCAAGCTCAATCTCTTCCTCTGACACATGAACAGAGCAATCATCTGACATGGCCAGATCTGCCGTTAAACTTGGAATTTCCAAGTCGTCTTCCGACTCTGAGGACTCTGAGGACGATATAAATATCCTGGGCCGTTTGTACTGCCTCGGCCTCTTCTCCGGCTGATGTGGTAGGGATGGGTGGGTTCGCTTCCTAGTCGGAGCCTCCGACAGTGTCTTCTGTGGTCTAGGTCTTTCCTGTATCTTTTCCTTAACGCTCACCCTTCTCACCACGGAAGCTACTTTTGGAGGGTTACTAGGGGGTGAGTACAGGCTACTCCTGGTGTTCCGGTCGGCCTCTCTCCGGGCCTCCTGCCTTTCTTGTGGTGTCTTTGGTCCCCGGGTAATCTTCCCTATATGATCTCTCCTGCCTCTTTGAAATTTGGTGAACTCCTCCTCTTCTTCCTTTGTGAACGTCATAGTTGTTCGTTTGACCGTCTCCATGGTTCCCCCAATGCACTTGTTGTGTCGCACATCTACCCTGTTTGCCATTCCTTTGCAAACTGTGCACCGGTAGATGAATCCAGAATGGGCCGCTGTCATGTGTCTTTCAACAAAATACAGCTTTGCATAGTCCGTGCCATCCTTGCACATTTTGCACTCATAACGGGTAATAGTCTGTGGAATAAAACAAAAATTATGTTAAACGCTGATAATTAGTGCATATTATTAAATTAAGATTACTATCAGCATGGATGTGTACAACTAATCCCCACCTAGTCTCCCCAGGTGTTTGTACCACTGTACCGTTTCAAGTGATTGTGGTGCACAATCTTAGCTTTGCCCCGACTGGTTTTCCGCACCCGGTAAATAACATCATTAACTTTTTGTTCCACCCTGTAAGGACCTTCCCAGTGACAGTGAAGTTTTTTTCCCTTCCCTTTATAACTAGGGTTGTATAACCAGACAAGATCTCCATTTTCATATTGGTTTAGCTGTATATTCCTGTCATGGTCCTTTTTCATGTGGTCAGAAGTCAATTTGAGTCTGTTTCTAGCAAAGTCATGTATATTCTCTAGTTTACTGGCTAATCTAGTAGCATAATCAGTCTTCATTGTATTTTTTCCAGTGGGAACCCTCCCAAGTACTAGGTCAACAGGAAGATTGATGCTACGACCAAATGTCATCTCGCAAGGAGACACTCCAGTAGACTCGTGAACAGACGACCGATAAGCCATCATAAGCAAGTATATGTGTTCATCCCAATCTCTTTTGTTGTCTGCCACGAACACAGACAGCATAGATTCTATGGTCCTGTTGGCTCTTTCCACCATTCCATCAGACTGAGGTCTGTATGGTGTTGTACGAGTCTTTTCAATATCTAATATTTTGCACATCTCTTTGAACACATCAGATTCAAAATTTGTTCCCTGATCCGAGTGTAACTGCATTGGAGTTCCAAATATAGTGACTATCCTCTCGACAAATTTCCTAGCTATAGTAACAGCTTTCTGATTCCTTATTGGAATAGCTTCCACCCACTTGGTGAAATAGTCAGCAGCTACTAGCAAGTACATATTTCCATTGTTGCTCAGTGGAAGTGGTCCAAGAACATCTATGGCCCATCTTTCCATAGGTCCACCCACTTGGTAAGTTTTCATGGGGGCCTTAGCATGTTTATTTGGTGATTTTCTGGACCCACACTGGTCACAGTTTTTGCACCATCTATCTACATCTCTTTTCATCCTGAACCAGAAGTATCTCTCTCTGACTTTGAGTAGAGTTTTCTTGATTCCTAAATGTCCTCCAGAAATACTATTGTGTAATTGATTCAGTACAAGATCAACCAGTGCTCTGGGTAATACTATCTGTGAGTAGGGTTGTCTTCCTTTATCTGCTTGCCATTTATGACAAAGCACATTGTCACATATTTCCAAGGAGTCATATATAATCCAATAATATTTTGTGCTATCATTCATTGGAGAAACTCCAGACCAGTCTGGTCTATTTCCAGCCTTAACCCATTGGTTAACTTGTTTAATGTCAGGGTCTTGTTCCTGCATACTTCTGATGTATGAAAGCTTATCCAGATCTGAATTGCTAATATTGTTATTCTTAACATTTTCAGATTCTCCAGAGGAGGTAACAGAGATGCCATCCATGTTCTGACTACTGGAATCAGTCTCATCAGATGCTGAATGTTCCTTGGAGGCTTGACCTCGGGTATACACACGTGAACATGTAGTATTTTCCTCTGAGTTAATATTTGAAAATCCCTGGACCCTAGAACAGGTTTTATGATCAAACCTTAGTTCGGCCCGAGTACAGTGATTGCATTGCTCTTCTACACAAGGCCTGCGGGACAAAGCATCTGCATTTCCATGCACCCGTCCAGCTCTGTATTCAATTTTGAATTGATAAGTGGATAAAAATTCGAACCAGCGAGCTAACTGTCCTTCTGGATTTTTGAAATTTATAAACCACGTTAAAGCTCCATGGTCAGTTCTGACTTTGAAAAACTGGCCATAGAGATAGTGATGAAATTGTTTAATAGAGCTTATTATAGCAAGCAGTTCTCTCCGAGTAACACAGTATTTTCTTTCTGTTTTACTGAATGCTTTGCTATAATAGCAAATGACCTTTTCTTCTCCATTTTGTATTTGTGACAGAACCGCTCCCAACCCAGCGTTAGATGCGTCTGTATCTAGGACAAACAGTCCTTCCGACATGGGATAAGCAAGGATTGGAGAACTTGTGAGAGCCCGCTTCAACATGTCGAATGCTACCTGACAGTCTTCACCCCAAGAAAACTTTTGGTAAAGTTCTGTCTGTTTATGTAAAGGTCTAGCTATGTCAGCAAACCTATGAACATATCTTCTGTAATAGGAGCATAGTCCTAAGAACATTCTAATTTCCTTTACACTGGTAGGAATAGGCCAATTTTCCACAGCCTTGATCTTCTCAGGATCAGTGGCTACACCTTCACTACTGACAACATGTCCCAGAAATGAAACTTTAGTTTGAAATAGGCTACATTTCTTTGGACTCATTTTTAGACCTGCTTCTCTCAGTCTCTGAAATACTGACTTGAGATTTTCCATGTGTTTGTCAAATGTTTTGGAAAACACAATTATATCATCCAGATATACCATGCAAATCTGCCATGAAAGCTTAGAAAGAACTTTTTCCATTAAGCGTTCAAAAGTAGCTGGCGCATTGCATAAGCCAAATGGCATTGTGACAAATTGCCATAATCCACCTCCTTGAATGGAGAAGGCTGTTTTGGGTCTATCCTCGGGTGATACCCGAACCTGCCAGTATCCACTTTTTAAATCTAGAGTGGAAAACCACTGAGATCCAGACAGTGCATCTATTGTGCTGTCTATCCGTGGTAAAGGATGGCTATCCTTAATTGTAACATCATTTAGTTTTCTGTAATCGATACAGAATCTAAGAGAATTGTCCTTTTTCCGAACCAGAACCACTGGTGAACACCATGGACTATCAGATTTTTCTATAACGCCCTTAGTAACCATATCCTCTATTTCCTTTTCTACCTCCTTTCTGTTTGCTAGGGGTATTCGTCTCGGGTATTGGCGAATGGGGAGGGACGACCCTGTATTGATATTATGTTCAACCAGATTTGTTAATCCCAAATCATTTGAAGAATTTGAAAAAGTGTCCTGATATTCTATCAATAATTGTTTTAAGGCATTACTCTCTGAATCTGTTAGGTTTTTCCGAGATTCATCAAAGAGTTTCTCTAAATGTTCAGGCAAGAGTTTTCCGGTGTTATGACAAGGATTTTCTTCCTTTATTTCATTAACACTAGTCTCTTTAGGGGGTAGGTCCTGACAATAATCCACCACATCAATTGTGGCAACAATAGAATCCTTATGTAAAATATACTCTATATCAGAAGTATTTAGAAATCTCAAAGGCACACAGCCCAAACTTGGGTTTACAACACCTTTAGCCAGCATCACCTCGTGGCTTTGCACGAATCCTGGTGTGGGCTCCAGTATAGCTGTTGTATCCATAAAAATAGGATCCACTAACCTCCCTGGGACAATAAATTCACTATTTGGAGGGATATTTACATCCTCTGAAATACATACTCTACTACACATCGTTTCAGTTCCATCTTGGAATCTGAAGCACTGAACATGTTTTCCTCCAATGGCCAGACAATTCTTGTTGAGTAAGATGTCAACACCGTGAGCTGTCATAAAATCCAGGCCTATAATGCCATTTTGTTGAATATCTGCTATTAGGAACTCTTGTTCTAATTTCATTGTACCAAGTTCAACAGTAAGCTTACATTTTCCCAAAAATGGTTTCCTTTCCCCAGTAGCTGTAACTAGGTTCAATTTGATGGGGCTAATTTGAATTTCATCTTTGGATTTAAATTTTTCCATGAATGTTTGGCTTAAAATAGAAACATTAGCTCCAGTATCTACTAGTAAAGATACACAATTATTTTGAATCTTGGCACATGTAAAAAGTCCCTTTTTGTCATTGCTTATACTGCTAATGACAACATCATTTGACTCCTTGGGTCTTTCCCCTATTTCCGCCGACTTCCGACCCTTGAATTCAGCTCCCATTAGTTTCCCGGAGTTTGTACAGAGTTTTGTCGGTTATCATTGTTAGAATTGTGATGTGTTCTATCTCCTTGTTGAGAATTTGAACCTTGGGAGTACCAGTTGTGTGGGGGTTGATTTCTATTGACATGGTTATCTCCCCTTTGATTATGATTACTGTTAGGGTAATTGTGAGATCCTTGTCTGTTTGAATTCTGGTTTCTACCATTTCCATTCCAGACACTTGGTTGTCTCCGGTGATTATTATTTTGTTTGTTCCCTGAATCCAAAGTTTTCACTAACTGTTTGGTAGTCCTATCAAGATTGAAAATACATCGGGTTAATGATCCAATATCCAGTACTTCTCCTTCCTGGTCTGGTTGTTTGGCAATTTGACAAATGGGTATATCAGCCTTTTGTTCCTGACTGATCATGTGAACTGTTTTACCCCTTTGTCTATCCGCTAGTCGATGTGTTTCTAACCTAACAGCATGTGTTTCAGCCTCATTTATATTTTTAGGACGGAGTTCCCTTATCCTAAGACGCATTTCCGAGTCCGGTATTGAGTCAATATAGTGATCTAGAGCAAGAATATTTGTCAAGGAAGAGTCTGCAGTCGGATAAGCTTGTCTTGTCAATTTCCTTATACATTGTGCTAGTTCAGATAATGATTCGTCTTTTCCCCGAATCTTTGTCTGCAGTCGTGCTCTGTACATCTCTGAACGTTCTATTGAACCAAATCTAATTTTGAGTAATTGTACAAGGGTGTCAAAATCCTGTCTTTCAGGTATGCTTAATTCCGTCAGAACTGTCCGTGCATTACCTGCTAGACTTCCCGCAAGATACAGAGATTTATCTGAATAACTCCAATGGTTTATTGTAGAAATGATTTCAAACTGAGATAAATATTCGTCAAAGTCCTCCGACCCGTCATATCTCTGTGGTTTAAGTTTAGTGGAACTTCTAGCAGTCTCTGTCTGTCTAGATTGAATATAGCGAGGACTATAGTGTGGAGATCCTGCACGGTTATCATTCCTATTTGTAAAATTAACTGTGCAATCTGGTTCACCTAACTGTCTGTGACATTGTGGATCTGACTCGCTCCGTTCAGATATGTAACCTTGGACGTTTTCCCGGGAACATTCATCCCCTTTTCCCAACATGTTGTCTGGTACTCGTTTATCCCCCTGGGGAAACCGTTCCCTGTTTTCCCAAGTATTTACCGACATATTTTTATGCCCAATTTCCTGAGACAAAATCTGCCTAATCTCTTTGTCATTATCATATACCAAATTTTCTAATTTAGTAAACTTGTTCTGTAGACCATGTATTTCCCTGCTGACACCATATACAGCATCATATAACTCTTGTTTGCTTTGTTTATTTTCCTGTCTGATAGTATCGAACTGTTCCCCAATTCTATTAAGTAGTACATCCATGCTGAATTGGTTATTTTGTATATTTTCAGACTTCCTATGGGATGGTCCAGGAGCTTCCTCATCAGAAAACCCCTCCATGGTTGTGTCATTCTCTGTATCAATACCCAACTGAGCCTTCCCATTTGGAAATGTGACTTCAGACTCATCTCCAGAATCCATAATTTTGAATTTTATTCTTATTAAAGATTTTGTAAAATTTTATTTTATGTTTGTTAATTTTACAAACTGATGATTTGAATTTTATCTGAAGCTTTTTCCCTTTTGGTCCACTAGACACTGGGAATAATTATTTGTTTGAAATCTTTCAAAAATATCCTGCCGACGACGCCAATGTAACGCTTCTCTTGCCCAGCTAATCCTGTGGGTGAGATTGGTTATCGTAAATTTATAAGGTCCGTTCCCAGCCTAGCACTCGTGACCAAAAGTAAAACCAGCAACCCTCATGATAAAATTCAACATTTTATTTACAAATATAAACATCAATATGTGTCACATAGTTCAGAACAATCTAGTAATGTACAGAGAATGAGAAAAGTAACTCATATAATTTCTTTCATTATACTGTTCCCAGATATGGGAACACTGCTCTTGTTCCCGTATATGGGAACAATTTTCCCCGTTCCCGTATATGGGAATAACTTTTAAACTATGTCCCAAAAATGGGAAATACTATTATTTCCACTAGGTATTTTGACCTAACAAGTATCAATTTATACTTATCAATCAATTATTATCTTATACTAATAAGTTATAAGCTATATTATACATTTCTCCAGAGATGTCAATATCCCTCTCCAGCTACGGTGTCACTGGGGAACTTTGAACGTTCCCGCTATGGGGAAGTTTTATCCTGTGGTTTATATATGAAATATTTCCCCACCAGTTCCCAGCTTACCAGTAATTCCATGGTTAATTGTGGGTTGGAGGGTCAGTTACTCCGACGTTTTAATAAAACGAATGACAACATATTCAAGAATTTCGGGGTTTATATAGTATCTGGAATAACAGCACGCGCAGAAATTGTACTGAAAGTGAATCTGCGCTCCGCTCTCATATAGCCACGGCTAACTGACCAATCAGCGCCGCGCTTACAAATCTAATGCTTTGTTATTGTTGAAAGTTGGCGATATTCACCGTACAGTTCGAGGAGACAAAAATAGTCATTCCTAGCGTAAATAACAATCAACGCTACCGTAAATGAGTGAGGTTGAACTATCTAGGAACTATTTGAAATAGGTAAATACTCTAGCATGCATGTTATATGTGAAAACCCTCTGAAAATACGAAATATTGACATCGTGACTTGAACATTGTTTACTCTAATTATATGGCGGCGGCTCATGCTTCCGATGTTGTCGTCTGCCATCCTCCATAGTTATCTTCTGTCTTCTTATCTTCCAAAATCCCGGTAGAGATTTATTTATCAATACCATTAGCTTGTAATTTGAGCGTTTTTACCAGGTTCGTTACAGATGGTCAAAGATTACTCGTCATTATCGGGATATAATAATTTTGTCGGGATATAATCGTGGTTTATAAGAAAAATTACGATGTCGGCGAGCTTAATATGATAAATAGGGTTACCAGTGGTAACATTATAGACAGTATGATATAAAATATTAGTATGGAAATAATATCCATTTACTTTTGGAATCTCATTAGGTATCAACCATGTGGTATAACGAAAATTGTCACTTATAAATACACAATTATTCAGTTTTGTGAGCTAAACTTTTATAATTTCATAACCATTTAATCAAATTGAAATTATTTTATGGAAATAAAAAAAATAAGACATGGAAAGTTACACAATACATAGTTTTGGAACAAGTCAAAGTAGAGGAGTTGCAATTCTAATTAGAAACTGTCTAAACCATGACATCATCAACACCTGGGTAGATAAAGATGGAAGAATTGCAATGATTAATACCAAAATAAATAATAATACATTCACATTAGTTAACATATACGCACCAAATGACAGACATCAAAGAAACACATTCATTGACAAACTCAAATTAAAAATAACAGAATTTTCACAAGGACTCATAATAACTGGAGGGGACTGGAATGAAATCCAAGACAATAATCTTGACAGAAAAACATTTAAGAAATCTAAACCATTAAAACCTATACATAACCTGAAATTGTTACGAAGAGAACATAAATTAGTTGATCCCTGGCGTGTAAAAAATCCTAATTCACTACAATATACATGGAGAAGAAAAAACTCTAATAGAGAAGCAAGCAGAATAGATTACTTCTTGATCTCTAAAGAAATAATACCCAAAGTCTCTAAGTCTGATATTAGACCAGCAATTATAAAACACACAGACCACCAAGCAGCCTCATTTACAATGGATATAGGAATCAATAGGGGTCGAGGCTACTGGAAAATTAACAATAGCCTTCTACAAAATGAAAGGTATAAAAAGATCATAGAAAATATCTTCAATAAATACACAACACTAACTGAGACAAATGACTATAACATTGAGAAAGCTTGGGAATTATGTACAAGAGGCCCAACGGGCCTTAACGGTCATCTGACTACCAATTGTAAAATCACTATGAAAATACGTGTAGTCATTAAATCAAGTTATAATATGCCTGTATAGATTGCCAAGTTCAAGATAGTGGCCTTCTTGGATTTCTGATGGGCTTGAAAAATAACAACACTTTGTTGGGACCATCTCAGGATATCATTTCTGGCAAGTTTCAGCTCAATTCCACTGGTAGAACTTGAGAAGTTTAAAATGTGTATTCAAAATGGCGGCTGTGGTGGCCATCTTGAATTTTGAACAAACCTAAAAATAACAACACTTAATCAGCATCATCTCAGAATCATTTCTGGCAAGTTTCAGCTTATTCCTAGTGAGTAAACTTGACAACAAACCCTTTTGGCCCCTGTGACCTTGAATGAATGTCAGGGTCATTTCTTTAAACAAACTTGACACACCTTTATCCCAGCATGCCACAAGCCCAATATCACATCTCTGTGCCTTTTGGTTATTCAGAAAAAGTTGTTTTAAAGATTTTGACCCTTTTGGCCCCTGTGACCTTGAATGAAGTTCAAGGTCATTTATTTGAACAAACTTGGTAGACCTTTATCCCAGCATGCCACAGGCCTAATATCAGGTCTCTGAGCCTTTTAGTTATTCAGAAGAAGTTGTTTAAAGATTATGACCGTTTTGGCCTCTGTGACCTTGAATGAAGGTCAAGGTCATTTCTTTGAACAAACTTGGTAGCCCTTTATCCCAGCATAACACAGGACCAATATCAGGTCTCTGGGCCTTTTGGTTATTCAGAAGAAGTTGTTTAAAAAGATTTTGACCTTTTTGGCCCCTGTGACCTTGAATGAAGGTCAAGGTCATTTGTTTGAACAAACTTGGTAACCCTTTATCCCAGCATGCCACAGGCCCAATATCAGGTCTCTGGGCCTTTTGGTTATTCAGAAGAAGTTGTTTAAAGATTATGACCGTTTTGATCCCTGTGACCTTGATTGAAAGTCAAGATCATTTCTTTGAACAAACTTGGTAGCCCTTTATCCCAGCATGCCACAGGCCCAATATCAGGTCTCTGGGCCTTTTGGATATTCAGAAGAAGTCGTTTAAAGATTATGACCGTTTTGGCCCCTGTGACCTTGAATGAAAGTCAAGGTCATTTCTTTGAACAAACTTGGTAGCCCTTTATCCCAGCATGCCACAGGCCCAATATTAGGTATCTGGGCCTTTTGGTTATTCAGAAGAAAATGTTTAAAGATTATGACCGTTTTGGCCCCAGTAACCTTGAATGAAAGTCAAGGTCATTTCTTTGAACAAACTTGGTAGCCCTTTATCCCAGCATGCCACAGGCCCAATATTAGATCTCTGGGCCTTTTGGTTATTCAGAAAAAAATGTTTAAAGATTATGACCGTTTTGGCCCCAGTGACCTTGAATGAAAGTCAAGGTCATTTCTTTGAACAAACATGGTAGCCCTTTATCCCAGCATGCCACAGGCCCAATATCAGGTCTCTGGGCCTTTTGGTTATTCAGAAGAAGTTGTTTAAAGATTATGACCGTTTTGGCCCCTGTGACCTTGAATGAAAGTCAAGGTCATTTGTTTGAACAAACTTGGTAGCCCTTTATCCCAGCATGCCACAGGCCCAATATTAGGTCTCTGTGCCTTTTGGTTATTCAGAAGAAGTCGTTTAAAAATTATGACCGTTTTATCCCCTGTGACCTTGAATGAAGGTCAAGGTCATTTCTTTGAACAAACTTGGTAGCCCTTTATCTCAGCATAACACAGGACCAATATCAGGTCTCTGGGCCTTTTGGTTATTCAGAAGAAGTTGTTTAAAAAGATTTTGACCTTTTCGGCCCCTGTGACCTTGAATGAAGGTCAAGGTCATTTCTTTGAACAAACTTGGTACCCCTTTATCCCAGCATAACACAGGCCCAATATCAGGTCTCTGGGCCTTTTGGTTATTCAGAAGAAGTCGTTCAAAGATTTTGACCTTTTTGGCCCCTGTGACCTTGAATGAAGGTCAAGGTCATTTGTTTGAACAAACTTGGTAGCCCTTTATCCCAGCATGCCACAGGCCCAATATTAGGTCTCTGGGCATTTTGGTTATTCAGAAGAAGTCGTTTAAAAATTATGACCGTTTTGTCCCCTGTGACCTTGAATGAAGGTCAAGGTCATTTCTTTGAACAAACTTGGTAGCCCTTTATCTCAGCATAACACAGGACCAATATCAGGTCTCTGGGCCTTTTGGTTATTCAGAAGAAGTTGTTTAAAAAGATTTTGACCTTTTCGGCCCCTGTGACCTTGAATGAAGGTCAAGGTCATTTGTTTGAACAAACTTGGTAACCCTTTATCCCAGCATGCCACAGGCCCAATATCAGGTCTCTGGGCCTTTTGGTTATTCAAAAGAAGTCGTTCAAAGATTTTTACCTTTTTGGCCCCTGTGACCTTGAATGAATGTCAGGGTCATTTGTTTGAACAAACTTGGTAGCCCTTTATCCCAGCATGCCACAGGCCCAATATTAGGTCTCTGGGCCTTTTGGTTATTCAGCAGAAGTCGTTCAAAGATTTTGACCTTTTTGGCCCCTGTGACCTTGAATGAAGGTCAAGGTCATTTCTTTGAACAAACTTGGTAGCCCTTTATCCCAGCATGCCACAGGCCCAATATTAGGTCTCTGGGCCTTTTGGTTATTCAGAAGAAGTCGTTTAAAAATTATGACCGTTTTGTCCCCTGTGACCTTGAATGAAGGTCAAGGTCATTTCTTTGAACAGACTTGGTAGCCCTTTATCTCAGCATAACACAGGACCAATATCAGGTCTCTGTGCCTTTTGGTTATTCACAGAAGAAGTTGTTTAAAAAGATTTTGACCTTTTCGGCCCCTGTGACCTTGAATGAAGGTCAAGGTCATTTGTTTGAACAAACTTGGTAACCCTTTATCCCAGCATGCCACAGGCCCAATATCAGGTCTCTGGGCCTTTTGGTTATTCAAAAGAAGTCGTTCAAAGATTTTGACCTTTTTGGCCCCTGTGACCTTGAATGAAGGTCAAGGTCATTTGTTTGAACAAACTTGGTAGCCCTTTATCCCAGCATGCCACAGGCCCAATATTAGGTCTCTGGGCCTTTTGGTTATTCAGAAGAAGTCGTTCAAAGATTTTGACCTTTTTGGCCCCTGTGACCTTGAAAGTTAGTCAAGGTCATCGATATGAGGAAACTTTGTAGCACTCTATCCCAGGTGCCAACTGGCCAAATATCATTACCCTAGACCTTTTGGTTACTGAGAAGAAGATTGTTAAAGGTTTTTACATATTTGACCCCTGTGACCTTGAAAACAGGTCAAGGTCATTGAAATGAGGAAACTTTGTAGCACTCAATCCCAGGTGCCTACTGGCCAAATATCAGCACCTAGAGCCTTTTGGTTACTAAGAAGAAGATTGTTAAAGGAAAAGTTTACGGACGGCGGACGGCGCACGGCGCACGACGACGGACGAAGCATGATGGCAATAGGTCATCTTGACCCTTCGGGTCAGATGACCTAAAAATAGAAATAAGAGAAAAAAGTATCTCATTTAGTAAACAAAGAGCAAAAGAAAGAAAAGATGAAATAGAAGAACTTGAAGAAAAACTAAAACAGTTGTATATTCATAATAACTGTGAAGAAATAACTGAAACTGAAAACAAACTTGAAAACCTATATGAAATAAAAGCACATGGTGCACAAATAAGGTCTCGAGCCAAATGGTTAGAAGAAGGTGAAAAAAATACTAAATTCTTCCTCTCACTAGAAAATAAACAAGAGGCCCAATGGGCCTGCATCGCTCACCTGGTATCAATCTCTGACTTATATTATAGTGTAACCCTAAAGTCCCTTAAAATCTTTTATTGTAAGACATTTAGAAGAACATCTTCAGATTTAAACATATTTTACCTCTGTGACCTTATAGGACAACATCATTTTCATTTTCAAATTTTGTTTGGCTTCATCCCAGGATGCTACCAGCCAAATATCATGTCTCTAGGCAAATAAAGATCAAGGTCATTTCTTTTCGCAAACTTTGTCAAGCTTCATTCAAGAAACCTTTCAGCCAAATGTCATGCTTCTAGGTCTTTTGGTACTTCAGAAGAAGTCGTTTGAAGGTTTTAACAGATTTGACCCCTGTGACCTTGAATATAAGTCAAGGTCATTTCTTTTCGCAAACTTTGTCGGGCTTCATCCAAGAAACATTTCAGCCAAATGTCATGCTTCTAGTGCTTTTTGTATTTCAGAAGAAGTCGTTTAAAGGTTTTTACAGATTTGACCTGTGACCTTGAATATAGGTCGAGGTCATTTCTTTTCACAAACTTTGTCGAACTTCATCCAAGGAACCTTTCAGCGAAATATCATGCTTCTATGGCTTTTGGTTTTTCAGAAGAAGTCATTTAAAGGTTTTAACAAATTTGACCCCTGTGACCTTGAATATAGGTCGAGGTCATTTCTTTTCGCAAACTTTGTTGGGCTTCATCCAAGGAACCTTTTAGCCAAATATCATGCTTCTAGGGCTTTTGGTATTTCAGAAGAAGTCGTTTAAAGGTTTTAACTGATTTGACCCTTGTGACCTTGAATATAGGTCAAGGTCATTTTTTTTCGCAAACTTTGTCGGGCTTCATCCAAGAAACATTTCAGCCAAATATCATGCTTCCAGGGCTTTTTGTATTTCAGAAGAAGTCGTTTGAAGGTTTTAACAGATTTGACCCCTGTGACCTTGAATATAGGTCAAGGTCATTTCTTTTCGCAAACTTTGTCGGGCTTCATCCAAGGAACCTTTTAGCCAAATATCATGCTTCGAGGGCTTTTTGTCTTTCAGAAGAAGTTGTTTGCAAGTTTTAACAGATTTGACCCCTGTGACCTTGAATATAGGTCGAGGTCATTTCTTTTCGCAAACTTTGTCAAGCTTCATCCAAGAAACCTTTCAGCCAAATGTCATGCTTCTAGGTCTTTTGGTACTTCAGAAGAAGTCGTTTGAAGGTTTTAACAGATTTGACCCCTGTGACCTTGAATATAAGTCAAGGTCATTTCTTTTCGCAAACTTTGTCGGGCTTCATCCAAGAAACATTTCAGCCAAATGTCATGCTTCTAGTGCTTTTTGTATTTCAGAAGAAGTCGTTTAAAGGTTTTTACAGATTTGACCCCTGTGACCTTGAATATAGGTCGAGGTCATTTCTTTTCACAAACTTTGTCGAACTTCATCCAAGGAACCTTTCAGCGAAATATCATGCTTCTATGGCTTTTGGTATTTCAGAAGAAGTCGTTTAAAGGTTTTAACAAATTTGACCCCTGTGACCTTGAATATAGGTCAAGGTCATTTCTTTTCGCAAACTTTGTTGGGCTACATCCAAGACACCTTTCAGCCAAATATCATGCTTCTAGGGCTTTTGGTATTTCAGAAGAAGTCGTTTAAAGGTTTTTACAGATTTGACCCTTGTGACCTTGAATATAGGTCAAGGTCATTTCTTTTCGCAAACTTTGTCGGGCTTCATCCAAGGAACCTTTCAGCCAAATATCATGCTTCTAGGGCTTTTGGTATTTCAGAAGAAGTCGTTTAAAGGTTTTTACAGATTTGACCCCTGTGACCTTGAATATAGGTCGAGGCCATTTCTTGTCGCAAACTTTGTTGGGCTTCATCCAAGGAACCTTTCAGCCAAATATCATGCTTCTGGGGCTTTTGGTATTTCAGAATAAGTCGTTTAAAGGTTTTAACAGATTTGACCCCTGTGACCTTGAATATAGGTCGAGGTCATTTCTTTTCGCAAACTTTGTTGGGCTTCATCCAAGGAACCTTTCAGCCAAATATCATGCTTCTAGGGCTTTTTGTATTTCAGAAGAAGTCGTTTGAAGTTTTTAACAGATTTGACCCTTGTGACCTTGAATATAGGTCAAGGTCATTTTTGTTCGCAAACTTTGTCGGGCTTCATCCAAGAAACATTTCAGCCAAATATCTTGCTTCCAGGGCTTTTTGTATTTCAGAAGAAGTCGTTTGAAGGTTTTAACAAATTTGACCCCTGTGACCTTGAATATAGGTCAAGGTCATTTCTTTTCGCAAACTTTGTCGGGCTTCATTCAAGGAACCTTTTAGCCAAATATCATGCTTCTAGGGCTTTTTGTCTTTCAGAAGAAGTCGTTTAAAGGTTTTAACAGATTTGACCCCTGTGACCTTGAATATAGCTAAAGGTCATTTCTTTTCGCATAATTTGTTGGGCTTCATCCAAGGAACCTTTCAGCCAAATATCATGCTTCTAGGGCTTTTGGTATTTCAGAAGAAGTCGTTTAAAGGTTTTAACAGATTTGACCCCTGTGACCTTGAATATAGGTCAAGGTCATTTCTTTTCGCAAACTTTGTTGGGCTTCATCCAAGGAACCTTTTAGCCAAATATCATGCTTCTAGGGCTTTTGGTATTTCAGAAGAAGTCGTTTAAAGGTTTTAACAGATTTGACCCCTGTGACCTTGAATATAGGTCGAGGTCATTTCTTTTCACAAACTTTGTTGGGCTTCATCCAAGGATTCTTTCAGCCAAATATCATGCTTCTAGGGCTTTTTGTATTTCAGAAGAAGTCGTTTGAAGGTTTTAACAGATTTGACCCTTGTGACCTTGAATATAGGTCAAGGTCATTTTTTTTCGCAAACTTTGTCAGGCTTCATCCAAGGAACCTTTTAGCCAAATATCATGCTTCTAGGGCTTTTGGTATTTCAGAAGAAGTCGTTTAAATGTTAAATTAGATTTAACCTCACTGTGACCTTGAATATTGGTCAAGGTCATTTCTTTTCGCAAACTTTATTTGGCTTCATCCAAGGAAGCTACTGGTCAAATATGAAGTCTCTATGCCTGACGGTATTTTAGAAGAAGTTGTTTGAAGGTTTCGACATTTTTGACCCCTGTGACCTTGAAATTAGGTCAAAGTGATGTTTTTTCGCAAACTTTGTTCAGCTCCTTCCAAGAAATCTACCAGCCAAATTTCATGTCACTGGGCCTTTCAGTATTTTAGAAGAAGTCGTTTAAAGGAAAAAGTTGACGGACGCAGGACGGACGGACGGACGGACGGACGGACGGACGGACGGACGGACGGACGGACGGACGGACGGACGGACGGACGGACGGACGACGGACGCTGCACCATCACATAAGCTCACTTGGCCCTTCGGGCCAGGTGAGCTAAAAACAATCACAAAAACTTATATCAAAAATAAAAAATGAAAATGGAAATGTACTTGATGAACAGGGAGATATCCTAGACAGACTCAAACAATTCTACGGTAAGTTATATAGATAAAAAAATATCAAACCATCAGAAATAAAAAACTACTTAAGGCAAACAGAATTAGAAAAAACCCTAACACTTGAGGAAAGTCAATCATGTAATGGCCCAATTACTGAAAATGAATGCATGCAGGCTATAAACTCTATGAAACTCAACAAATCATCGGGGTCAGATGGACTGACTGTAGAATTTTACAAAACATTTTGGACATATATCAAACTTCTTCAACCAAAATGTATAAATGAATGTTACAAAAATGGAAAAATGATAAAATCTCAACGAGAAGGTATGCTCTCCCTCATTTATAAAAAAGATGATCCATTAGATTTAAAAAACTGGCGTCCAATTACGCTCCTCAATGTTGATTATAAAATAATTGCTAAATGCCTACCTGAGAGACTAAAAACAGTTTTACCAAAAATCATCAACTCAGATCAAAATGGTTTTATAAAAAATAGATACATAGGATATAATATTCGACAGATCCAAGATATTTTAGATAATGTAGAGAAGTTAAATATTAATGGTGCAATCCTATTCCTAGATTTTGAAAAAGCATTCGATACTATTGAATGGAATTTCATTTATGATACTTTAGAAAAATTTGGCTTTGAAAAAATATTTATTGACTGGATTAAGCTACTCTATAAAGATATTACTTGCTCAATATGTAACAATGGCTGGATTTCAGAACAGATCAATATAAGCCGCGGAATACGCCAAGGCTGCCCCGCATCTGCTTTAATCTTCGTCATTACTGTAGAAATAATGGCAATTAATATAAGACAACAAAGAGAGATACAAGGAATAAAAATAAGCAATAAACAAAAAAGGCCACACAAGATATCACAACTTGCAGATGACACGACACTTTTTCTAAGATCTAAAGATGACATAAAGAAAGCCTTAAATATAATTGAAACTTTTGGTACATACTCAGGACTAATCTTAAATAGGGAAAAATCTAAAGGGTTGAGACTAGGGAACCAAACAACAATAAATGACAAATTTGAAAATATTGAATGGTGTGAATCATCAATTAAAGCATTAGGGATTTTCTTTGGGCTTCAAACAAAAAACATGTTAGAAAAAAATTGGCAAGAAAAAATAGAAAAAATCAACAAGACTTTAAATAACTGGAAACGAAGAAAACTATCCATTATTGGAAGAATACAAATAGTAAAAGCATTACTTGTGCCAAAACTAACATACCTTATTTCTGTAATTTACACTCCTCCGCAAATAATTACTCAAATAGAAAAACTAATTTATGATTACATTTGGGAAGGAAAGAGAGTGAAAATTAAACGAAAAACTATGATACGGACATACAAGGATGGAGGAATAAAAATGATTGACATCAGATCGCACATTAATACCATACGAATAAGCTGGGTAAAAAAATTTTTAGCATCCGATGAAGCACTATGGAAAACAATACCCCAGTTACAACTGGATAAATTCGGATCGGATATGTTTGTTTGCAAAATGAATCTAGACAGCATGAAACACCTAGAAGGAAGTGATACCATCTCTCCATTCTATTATGAAATTATCTCAACTTTAATTACAATAAACTCAAACAGTCAACCACCGAAAAATTATAAGGACATTATGTCACAAATAATATGGGGAAATAGATTTATAAAACTCAATGGAAAATGTCTATGCTATAAAAACTGGATAGATTCAAATATAATAAGAATTATTGATATACTTGATAACAATGGAAAAATATGTGAACACACTGTATTGGAAAAGCTAAAAATAAAACACAACTGGATAAGTGAAGTAAATAAACTGAAAACTGCAATTCCAAATACATGGATAAAGAAAATAGAAGACGAAAAAAATAAAAAAGAAAATATGCAGATAAAAAAGATACAAAACATCACAATTAAATTACCAAAAGAGCCTAAACTAGACATAACAAAAAGTAATAACCAGAAGATATACAAACAACTTATTCACATGGTGTCTGATAAACCCTCAGGTCATTTATACTGGGTTAATCATCTACAAATAACCACAGAACACTTAAAATGTGCTTGTGAATTTATATTTTATGACATTGAAGATAATAAATTGAAAGAATACCGATGGAAATTAATGAACAAAATTCTGCCAACAAAACAAATTCTATGCCAATGGAAAGTAAAACCTGACCCATTCTGCAATATATGCCCAAACACCATAGAAGATTATCAACATTTCTTCATAACTTGTCCTTATCTAACCAACTTCAAAACAGATATGAATAGAATCTTTTTAGAATTGGAATATAACAAAAATATGCTAAATTTAAAAAACCTTGTGATAGGATATAAAATCTCATACAGAAAATACTCTGATATCAACCAACTGTTGACAATCATGGGTTATTCTATATACAAAAGCTATTTCATGAGTGATGGGAAAACCACCTGAATTAACATACAGCCAATATTCAAAAAATATATGAAACAATTGGAAGACAACTACAAACACAGAAATAAACAACTCTCCTCTGTCTTCAAAATTGTGATGCGTTGTTTATCAGAGTAGAAATCCATCCCTCTTGTACTGCTAAACACTTTACAAAGTCTTTTCAGTTAGCCTTCCACTGTAAGTATGCATCTGCGACATATATCCAGTCAACACTACAAATGTAAACAAATACCAAAACATCAATGACCTACTTACATATTTTAAATCACGACAGTGACGACATCAGTGGAAAATCCTGAAGATAAAGCGTGTTTGTTTTTCTATCTTTCTTTTCTTATCATAAAAAAAACTATAGACACTATCTTTCTGATTAACTATAACATAATTACAATGCATCTGGTACTTATACAATTCAAATTAATATATGATTTTTTTGTAAAATTACTTAATAAAATTTTATAGTACTTTTAATTATACCGGTTTATATGTACATGTATATAGACCTCTATGTAGCTTTTTGTTCTTCTTCCTGCTTTACAAATCTCATAGCAACTAAATACTGTATTTATATATTTAATCTAAAATTAGCAAGATTATCAGTGTTTGTATGGTAAGAAATAGGTGGAAAGAATGAGTTCTTTCCCTTTATTTTATATTTATTGATGGAATCATTTGTAATTAGCTCATCCAAATTACACTTCAAATCTAATAACACAGTTTTGTATATCCCAAATTTTACAGTTTTATTGTGTATCATGATTCTTATTCAAGAAAATATGATAAATAGTAGTATAATTGAAACTTTATATTTCAAAAGACTTTATTTAATATTCAATATATTATTCCAGTATTTATAACAGTTGACTATATTATTGTGTATGCAAGTGAAAGTGGAATTGTGGAATTATTGTGTATGCAAGATGAGTGTTGAATGGTAGTCCTATTGCATTAGGAAATTGTATTGTAAATTAAAATGTTGATCTTGAATAAAATGAATTTAAAAAAAAAAATTATTTTATTTCCATTTATACACTGAATTTACCAGTCGATATAGGCTACAGTATATCAGCATACATATTTACTTGCAATTTAAATATTCATTCTAAATTTTGTATTATCTAATTAGCATTTCAAGAATTTTCAATAATTTTGTGACAGTTACATGTCTTTTATTTTCTTCTTCAGAATTATATTTACACTCAACAGTGTATACTCTTGATCAATGTACAATTTATGCTGCCGATTACAATGAAACATTATCCAAGAATGTTTAATGATAAACAATAAGATATGTATGCTAGGAAACCCATTGGGTATTAACCATGACCATGTAGCCTAAAGAAAATTATCTGTTTTGTTACTTTTAAATACACAATTATTTAGATTTGAAGCTAAGAATTTATAATTTTACAATTATATTATTTAATTGTTAAAGTGTATTACCGTAAAAGCTTACTTGCTACTTAAGCATTCATTTTTCGTAGACTTTTTGTTATTTTATTTTAATTTTTTAAATTATGTTGTGACAGTTTGACTAACGAAGATTTTATTTTTATTTTATTTTTTTTTTGTATAACTTCTTTGTATTTTTTTAATCGTTTACACACTTTTTACTAAAATTAAGACAATTCTTTTGCTGAACATGTTTTTTACCCTTAACAGATATAGACTTTTATCGTTATTACTTTGACAGGTGTCAAATTCATTTTTATATAAAAGTCCAAAACGTAAAATGGGAACATGCACCAGTCTATTGTTCAATCCCATCGATGATCCCATGGCAACCAGGACAGACGCGTTCAAATCTACCACAACGTCTACAGCAGACCCGGTGGCCACACGGCACAAACGTTACATCAGCTGCACTCTCCTGACATATCTGACAAAGCAGGTCCCACGGGTAACTCTCTGAATAAAGCAGGAAATAGTTAAATAAGTAAAATGAACTGTAGCAAATTGTGGCAAGGGAGGCAACTCAGTGTTGTTGATTGATGTTCATCGTTGTTATTGATCATGGATGTCCCGCGTTTTCTTTTTCAAAATGTGTTATTATTTTTTCAGTCATTCCAGTAAGGCTAGATTTTAATCCATATTTACAGCTTTGTGACAGGGGTACATAACTCTAAAGACACAATTAACAAAGGCATCAATAAAAATCAAGTAGAAAAAAATTGTACAAAGATTGTCAAGGTAAATGGTTTATATCATTCTCTCAAAAGCAGATGACTTATGTTTATAAAGTAGCAAGAAATATTGACTGTATCAACTTACGATCAACTTGTCCAGTCCGTATGTTTCTGGTTACACGCGCTGAGTAAACCGTCTAAAAGATAAACAAGATGTATTTGTAAATAATAATGATGACAGACATCCTAACTGAAAAATGTTATTTTCTAATATAATTATACTACGGCAACAAAGTTTATTTTCTTTCATTTCAATTAAATTAAGAAAACGATTTAATCATGTATAGCTCCTTTCAGAACTTTTTCTTTAAATAGGTATTGAGATGCATCGCCTATTTCAGAACATTTCCTTAAAATTAGGTTTTGAAATGCCTTGCCTGTAAGATTTGGTTTGATGATGAAATTTCCGATTGTAATAATTACAACAAAAGCATTTGTCATGAATATGTGCATTTTTAAATAAATATAACTGACCCTGTGTAGGCTTATTTCTTGTGTATGTCGATTCGAGATGATATCCCGTCCTGAAACAGAAAATAAAGCATCATCATATGAATGTTCTATATATTAAGCAAGTAGCTTACAGAGTAAATAATTAAAAAGTATTAAAAGTTTTCAAACATACGATGAATTATTTGAAGAAAAAAACAAACAAAAACAAAACGTTCATTATACTTACTTAAAGGATTGTTGTGCCCATCCTGAAAAAAAAATTAAAATAATATTGTATTAATTAAACCATCTCAATCATATTTCGTATTTCAATTTTTATTTATCTATTAATTTTTGTTAAAATATATTCTTTTTTTATAACAATTCTATAAATAAACATTGTACTTTTTTGGAAATATCTTTTGTTCCATGTTTTCTGTTAAGCTTGATGTGAACTGAAAGGTCATATAAACATATATGCTTAACATTTTTGGGAACTTGACAGCCCATGTATTCCGGGAATGCAAGTATCATATGCTTCATTAGCGACACTAGCCATGTAAACAATGTCTGAGTATCTTAATGTCATGTCCTCGAAGTGAGAACAGATATACTGATATCTAGAATGTATTTTGTTTTAATAATGAAGATATTATCCGATATTTTTTATCAATACAAATCATGTTTCCACAATGAAGGGATTATCCAACACTTTGATCATTACACATCATGTTTCAGTAGGTTATTGTATAGAAATCTACAATGTCTGCATTATAGACAATAGACAATATTTAGTTGATAAAATATAACAAGCACACTAAATACAAAATAGGTTTTCAGGAACTGTTTACCTCTACGACTACAGACTGGCTAAGTAAAATGTGATTTTCTCGAGCCTGGATCATATGTGGTAACGGCTGATGCTGGACATGAGCCACGTGGGGTATCGGACGATGCTGGACATGAGCCACGTGGGGTCTCGGACGATGGTGCACCTGGGCAACGGAAGGTCTCGGCATATGCTGGGCTTGGGACATGGAGGGCCTCGGCTGATGTTGCACCTGGGCCACTGAGGGTCTCGGCTGATGTTGCACCTGGGCCACTAAGGGTCTCGGCTGATGTTGCACCTGGGCCACTGAGGGTCTCGGCTGATGTTGCACCTGGATTACTGAGGGTCTAGGCCGCTGTTGGGCCTGGGGCACGAAGGGTCTTGGCTGATGCTGGGCCTGGGGCACGGAGGGTCTTGGCTGAAGCTGGGCCTGGGGCACGGAGGGTCTTGGCTGATGCTGGGCCTGGGGCATAGGGGGTTCTGTGTGTTGTTGGTATTCAGATAATACATTCTCCATCCCGTTATCTACAAAAATATAATTATATATTAATCAGCTGTTATAAGGCCAGTTTTAGCGTTACATATTATCAAAAAACTTCAATTAAAACAACCGTATTGCAATGGTGAATGGATTTTTGTACAATTCATCAATCTATTCATAGATTAAATTATGACTAAAAACAAGTTTGGTAAGTATTGTAGATTTCCTTTGGTCAACAGCTAGATGCAATTTGGCATTTTGGATGAATCAAGTTCCTTGAAAGCAAGCAATGTGTATTAATCAAATCACGTTTTGAATCTGAAGTTAACATATATATGGCATTGTGAGAACTGGACTATGACCAATACCACCCGCAAAGCAGCATATTTAACGGAGGTCAGGTTTGTGTTATGGAGTGAGAATCGCTTGTTCTTAACCTGTTCATAAAGTGCATTAAGGTTTGAGAATGGCATCTGCACACGGAACAAGTTTTATGTTATCTTCAAACTAACATTATGTAACATTTGGTCAATTTAGGTTTGACTAGACAAAAAACAATTGTGATTTGTTTCAAGAAGTAAATCAATTTACCAATTTATAATTTTTGTCCACCAATCCTAGGAAAGGAAAGGTTTCAAGGGGTCTGAAAACAAACCTTGGGTTGTTTGATCCGCAGAATATAGCGGGCGGACCTGGTGACTGACACGGCTGGGTACCGTTGGGGACTGTGGATTGCTGGTTACTAGGTTGTTATGGCGACGAGTGTGCAGACGGAGCCTTTGTGGAAACTGGGACAACATCGTATTTGCCATTTCCATCTTGACCTTAAAAACGCCATTTCGGAAATCAAGATTCATTATCCTGATCAGTCACATTCATCAACAGTTTTCGATATAGTTATGAGAATTAGAATAATTGATTAATTTTCTTTTATATGCTAATTTGAATACGCATATGCTCTCTCTCGGAATACCTTTCCTTGTTTAATACACAAATGAAACCTCGATGGAGACTATTTCAAGTTGAGAAAATATTTCCACCTTAGGCTTCGTACTATTCATTTTATCTTTCTGCATGAACATTTTATATTGACCATTTGACTGAATAATTGATACAAAAAACAGGATACCTACCTCTTGTTCATGTCTGTTTTGAACATCCACGATGAAAATTTGACCCCTTTTAGCTTTAAGGTATGCACATTTGGGAAACCAGCGAGCATGTTCTATCCACGGGTCGTCTCCTGGCCTCCAGGCGTACAGATGTCCACCACATTGGAAACACACTAGCAACCCCTGATCTGTGAAAAATAAAATGTATCATTATCAACAAATAGTTTAAACACACTCTCAACAGGACTTACTATATATATATATATATTTAAACAATTTGAATATAATTTTATTAACATGACGTACGTATGAAAGAATCATAAAACACAAAAAAAAAAACTTGAATCAAAAGCTTCTTCGACTGCTTACCAAAAGATACTTTAATCACGGTAGTGGTGTTGATTTTGAGTTTACATCATTATTTGCCGATGACTCGCAAAATGTTTAAAATTACACTGTGATATATGAACACTTTTATTTTGTGAAATAACACCGAATAAAACCTACCTCTACCATCAAAAGCACCGATAAGATACGATGCATAAACATCAAAATACTTAACACCTGCTGTATTTAATCTGGTTAAGAGTATTCCGTTTTGTCCATATCACTCCTTGGTCTCCTCTTCACTTGCGTATACATGAAAGGCGGTCTCAGAACATGGCTTATTTGGTAATCTGAAGAGTCGAAAATGTCCATGTATTTGAGACCACGAAGCATGTATCCCGGTGTACTTGAACGAAAAAAATCATGATTTGGTTTAATACTTAAATGTGCAGTGTAAGCTTAAAAGGAAAATAATCTGTTTATATAGGGTTACCACGACGTTTGTACCACGAAACAATCTACATGGCTAAAGACGCAGAAGAAAAATGTCCACGAATATTTCATGTTATAAAGTTTATACTAAAGCATTCATTAACGCTTTACTTGGCAAGCTTTAAGTTGTCAAAAAAAACAGAAGAAAAATGACATTTAATGGACAACTGGTATTCCTGGAAGAGAATACAACACATGCAGAATCACTATAATATGGTGGAAGCATGGTCTATACAATTACTATCATGTACAATGATAAAAAGTTCACGGTACACCTTTTGTCACACATGTACAACGGAAATGCACATACATGTACAACGGAAATGCACTTACATGTACAACGGAAATGCACATACATGTACAACGGAAATGCACTTACATTTGAAGGTCAACGAGTATTTATTTGTGAAATGATACGAAAGATTGTGTATAATATTGCAAGATTGAAAAAAAAAATGATTAAACCATTGTTTCTTGTTCCATGACCGCTCACCTTTCATTTTGTAAATTACAAACACGTAATGGTATAAACCAGTCAGATTTCATAAAACGGTCCTTATTTCAGGAATTCACAAAATCGCCTTTCATCGAACCTTTAATGATTAATGTGCACTTTGAAATGATAAATGGTGCAATACACAATATTTACATTTTCACTTCACTCCGCTTCAATGAAACTAGTAAACTCTGGTTGCTTCATTTCGTGCAAATGGTACATGAACTGCTTCGCAGTTCACTTCATTTGCGCGAGGTTCACTTGACTTCATCAGCCTATGCCGATGCAAACAACAAAATAGACATTCAATCCTTAATTGAACAATGATTACATATCAGTGTATTTGATTTTTCTATTCTGTACACTACCATTACCAAAACTGAAAGCTCTCATTATGAGAGCTTCCTTTCCAAGAATTGTTGATGATTTTTATGAAAGAACATATAGGATGAATGATTTAATTAATTCCTTGTTTACAATATAATAAAGGACTAGACAGACACTTCTACATCAGCTGCTTACAGCTTACTGTTGGACAGCTTACTACTAATGATACAATAAACGATTTCGATTTCCCAATCGTGAACTTTCACCGCAAAATGATGACTCATTCTCAATTTGAAAAATTGATGTTTACATAGATGTGACAAAGATTTACTTTGGGGGTATTATCGAAGAAGCAGAAGACGCTTACTCTTCCGTTGTGAAGTAGCAGTGTTTCTGTTTACCTATTATTAATAGAAGACCAAATCTCAAAATTGCAGTGCAGTGAAACAGAGCAAGTTCAAATCTTTGAAGTATTTGTTGCTATCATAATCAGGAAGAAGACATATTTTTTGTACATAAACATATCAGTTGTATCGTGTGTTTATTTTATAAGCTCGTGTTTTGTTTGTTGTTTGATGTATATATGTCTATTTACCTTTGCTGAAGAACCCAGCCTCGGATATGTGCAGACAAGGTAGGCCATATGTTCCCTGAAATGTATTGACCCTCGAGGCAAGATCAGCGTATTCAGGATACCTTGGTAAGCTATTACATTCACTCTCACCATAACCTCCGGTCATATAACTGTTAACACGGGACACTGCCGTCCTATGAGAACCTTGAAGTTCAGTGGTCGAGCTAAACTGCTGCCGCTGCTGCCGTTCTGGGTCCTGTTTACGGTTGACTTGTCTTTGCTGGTGTGGGGTCAACTGCGGTATATGTTTAAAGAAAATTTAAATTCAAAATACAATGATTTAACGGTGCATGAAATAGCATACGATTCACAACAAATCAAGGGCGTAAAGAATGATAAAAAAACATTCTTATTTCAATCAAGAAGTTAAAATATATTTTGCTGTGCATAATCATATTGAATGGATTGACGTTTACTTACGTTTTTATTTTGTCTTTGCCTTAAAGTGGCTTGAACTAGGTCGACAAACGATTGCTTCTTGTTTTTGATGACGAAGCTACAGTTAGGAAACCATCGCGCATGCTCAATCCATGGATTATCTTCAGCCTCCCATTTTTCTAATTCTCCACCACAATGAAAACATCTAGTGCAGTTCCTCAAGCCTGAAAAAAATGATTATTCCCAAATCTTGCTTTTTTTCTCTAAAATCTTATTAAATTCTAATCATTTCTAAATTGCAATTTTCCACTTAATTTATTTATATCTATTTGATTTTATTTTGTTAGTTCGTTTGGTTGTTCAATTACAATTTGGCACGTACCGGTAGAGAAAAACCCAGCATTAGCCAAGCTGCTTTTTATCCGTTGCAAATGATTTTGCAAGCGACTGAATGTCCGTAGCCTTTCCTCCAGCAGCTGGTAGTCCGGGTACTTTGGTTGGCCAACAATATCGATGATCTCTGATGAGTGATCTACCGGTGCTTGCTCTTCGCTGGAATGAAACAAACTGATCATAAAATTTTATTGTTGGTTAATTATTGTACGTTTCTGATTATGATCACACAAAGAAATCTTCTTTGACACTGTTTGTTCGTTTCGTATAAGACTTAGCAGTCTACCCTTTTAGATCTTCGTCTATTATTCTGTTTTTGCCAAACTATATTATGATCATGCTCCAGTTTACTTTTTTCTATCCGCGGCTGATAGGAGATCGCAAAATGTGTCTTCGTTAATCATGTTCACTATATTTTGACGGGTTTCCTTTAAAATTATTAGTTATAACATCTTGCCACATTTAACCTTAATATAAATTATTGTTTGACTGTCATTAAAAACTTGTCTCATTTGAATTAAGCGTTAAGCAATATGCTTTTTTGGGTAAAATTTTGCAACGATTCAGGTAATTTTTTGCAGCAGTATTCGAACCTGCAAAGAGTAGCAGCGTTTTAACCTTACATACCAGCTCAACTCATCAGATCTGTACCCTTCCTCTCTTGGGGCTCTACTTTCCTCTGTCCGTTGGTTTGCTATATCCGACGATAAGGCTGGGCTAGGATCGCTGTTATATGTGCTATCACTAACAGGTCCTCGTAAAATCCCTTCAGTTCTAGTATTTTCGCTATCTTCCACACCTAGAGTACTACTGTTAGTGTTATCAGATGAATTGTTGTCACTCCCTGGATTGTTTGTTCGTTCATGCTGACGAGCTGGACAAACTATGATTGTTCTTTTTGATGGGATAAAATGATGAGCTTTTAATTTGCTCCCCTTTTTTAATCCATCATTTTGGTCTTGAGGGCTACTGTCAGATGCTTCAACTTTAGGGATACCATCAGTAATGATGTTCAGTCGTAGTAGGTTTGAACCCAAAGGGTTTGAAACAGGATCATCTCTCAACACTTTGTTGGATTTAATTGGTGAAGGAAATAATCCTTGAACATTTGTTTCCGTACATTCGTGAACTCTATATGAATTGTCATCTACGCTGCTGGTGATTTCGCTGTCTACGAGATCGACCGACTCTACAATGCTGGTGATTTCGCTGTCTACGAGATCGACCGACTCTACACTGCTGGTGATTTCGCTTTCTACGAGATCCACAGACTCTACACTGCTGATGATTACACTGTCTACGTGATCCACCGACTCTTCACTGCTGGTGATTACACTGTCTACGAGATCCACCGACTCTTCACTGCTGGTGATTACACTGTGTACGTGATCCACCGACTCTTCACTGCTGATGATTACACTGTCTACGTGATCCACCAACTCTTCACTGCTGGTGATTCCACGATCGACGACATGTCTGTAGATCAACACATTACCAATAATAATAAGTACACGTATTACTGTATAGACGGCTACAATCAAAAGGAATGAAGTATCGTTCCCAATAGAATTTTCTGGGATGGCAGGTGACAAGACTTCCGAAGTAAAATCAGCCATCTGTTTCTTGATGTTGAGGTAACTTCTTCCTGATAACAAATTTGAAAAAAAAAGTTAACAAACAAATGTATTATTTGTAAACAGAGAAATACGTCAAAATTCGTCAAGTTTGGTAACAAAATATTAATTTTATAGAATTAATAATTTTCGATATTTCACTGGTTAATTGTAACAGAACCTATGTTTAATTGTGAATACAGATTTTAGCTTTTGAACATTTAAGATGAATGTGAATCACATATGCATGTCCTTGAATAGTCCAAATGGTTCTTAGTCAATGATCCACTGAAAAGTGGTTCTGTTGGCAGTACTGAGAGTCAGAATACCTCCTATGTAAAACAAAACACGAAATTCAAGCAAGCCTTCCCAGGGTCATTTCATTTCAAAATATTTTATTAAATCAATATGATTTAAAGTGATTGAGCAACAGGCAAGTCCAATACAAGCTCTCTCCCTTGAGGAACATAAACATCTGAAACTTTATAACTTAATTTTTAGATATATAAAAGCAAAGATATATATTAGTGCATTGCATTACGCATGTCCACACAAACTAACATTCATACGTTCACATGTCAGTCTGGTACGCCAACATATACATGCGCACAGGCATACATACATGCACAAATACATACATGAATACCAACACATACATGTTTACGTGCATACACTAACATACGAACATACATACATGTACATTCATGTACATGCATACACAAACACACATGGATACATACATTCATAGATACGTATAAATAAGTATTCCTACAAGCACTGCATTCATATGCGCATACATACATCCATACACACATGCATTACATCCATACACACATGCATTATATCCATACACACATGCATATATGCACGTGCACACACACATGCTTACACAAGTCGTGCATGCACACATTCCCGCGAATACATACATACATATGCATAGCCACATGCATATAAACACACATGCACAAGCACAAATACATTGTACATACAAACATGCACACACACCATTATAACACATATAAATTGATGCATGCATGCATGAGTCAAAATCTGATTCATCATAGAATGCCATTGTGCTATATATCTTGGACAGTGCAAAAAAAGTGGCTCATATTTTCATTAACATAACCACAGCTACACGAGGAATTATCAGCAAGATGGTCACTAAAAAGAAGAACAGAATTCAATTGACTTGCTAAATCGTAGTTGCATAGTGTTATATTGGAATATCTAGCCCCATCATATTTGAAACAATTAGTACAAATATATTCCTTACAAATATTTTCAGCATCTTGGGGTGAGGCATGATGGGCAAGTTGGTTTTTTTCAGTTCACTGATAGATTTTAACCTATAATTGTTACATTTAGGTCTGTTCCACCAAGACATCATGCTAGAAAAAAAAACTAAAAAAATATGTATTAGATCTATATATATGTGGTTCAAAAATACGTTGATGTCTAATATGGTAGTTTCTAGCTTCATTGCTGATGATATAAGGTTCAATAATTTCAAACAAATAATTTGGAGGAATATGGTTCATTATTTAAAAAAAAACATTATACGAGTATGCTGCTGATTTTCTCTGCGCTTCTTAAGAGTATCCCAACCAACTTCTTTATAAATTATTCTATGACTAGTACCTCTTCATAGACCTGTAACCATTCTTGCAGCATCATGTTGTATAGATTCAAGAAAATCGGATTCAGATTGGTTACAATTATTCAATACAACACTAGCATACTCAAGACTAGGCTGAATATATGACTTATATATAATTTCAAGAGATTTCCTATCAAGTCTGTATTTAAGTGATCTAAATATATTCATTTACCTACATTTATTCTAATATGAAATTAATATGGTCAGACCATAAACTATGGCTGTTGAAGAAAATATCCAGGATCACTGATTAAATAACCTTTCATAACGTTCAAAACATTTTGATACATGCACATTTAATAACAGTGGAATGAACATATATTTTACTACTAACCTACTCATTTAATCAAGTCACAGAACGTCGTTTACTGACTGTCGTCACTCGTTTCTCAAAAAATGGCAAATGGCCGCCTTCTAACGTCACAAGATCCAAAATGTAAAATTCGCAAAGAAGCTCTCGCGAGATCCCGAGATGGCGGTCATTTTCAAATAGATGTCTGGAATCTGGCTACATTACACTTGTGGTAGGTTAACAGAATCAACTACGAATATGTTATTTCCATGGACGGGTCGATAAAATGGTGTGTTTTTTTTCAGTAATTCTGACTCTCATTCGCCAGCAACTCCAATATTTAGCGGATCAGAGAGTCAAGACCCTTCTGATTAGCCTTTGCATTAATGATGAAATATTGTCCTGAAATCAAAATGTTAGTTTAGTATTTAGTATGTCCTGTATGTAACTCTATGCCCACAAATAAATATTTTGTCATTCAAGCTTAATTAAATACAAAAACAAAAAAACAAAAACAAAAACAAAAAAACAATTATCAAACATTAACTCGATCAATTAACCTTTAATCAATACATATGTGGTAAAGATGGACTTTTGTCATCTGCCGTTTGGACAGTTACGTTCGATTCCTTACGGAATCTGTAGTGTTATGTGACTCTGTAGTGGGTTTGGCTCTTTCCAGGTGTGCGTACCCCTTAGTCGCGAGAAAGTATTACTCTGGGATAGTATAGCCTTGGATTTACGGGGGATATTCTGTCTGGTTTGACGAGTGTCTGCCCGGGTATTTTAAGTGTATTTGTTATTACGGCCATCTTGCCAGGTGAGCCGGGGACAGTTTGTGTAATGCGCTGTCATTGGTAGAGACTGCGGTGGTGGAGCCAGTCACTGAGTCTCTTAGATTACAGATTTTATTCCGGGTATTTACAATAAGGGTCAAGGTCAGGGCTGTTTAAGTCGTAGACGGGAGAGGAACCTCGCCACTTCCCCACCGGGATTGGGTCATTACCAACGCTTTGAAAACCAAGTGACTTAGCTTAAGGAAACGGCTACGTTCTGAAAACGAAGCGGCTATGCATGTTCAGTTTGATTAGATAGCTGACACTCTCAGCTTTATTGCATGTATAGTAGATAAGCCTAGCTGACACTCTGAAAACATAGCGGCTTAGTATTACGCATGTATACATGTTCTAAAAACATAACTGCTTATGTATCATATGAACATGTTCTGAAACCAGATCAACTTAACTTAGGAATTAACGTTGAGTTGTTGTCACTGTGCTTGTGAAAGACTAGTGATTATTAGGTTTTGTTTCTAGAGGGAGGGTGGAAGTCTAGCCAGTCTCGTAGGCTGGTAGTTATTTAACTATGGACCAGGTGGGATATATTCTCTATAGTTCCGTAGTACTAGTCAAGTTTGTTATATTTACAAGGCATCAGGGAGTGTATTGGGAGTTAATATGGAACTTCTCCAGGGATTGTGTAGTATATATTCTTAAGTGGCTTTTCAAAATCTTGGTAACTTATTATTTGGATAAGTCTGGAAATGAATCTTCCTCATGAAAAATTATTGTTTTGTACAGATACTGGGTCAATCAGAATAATTCAGAGGTATATAGAGGATAATCTAGGTTTTCCTATTCCATTTGTTCCCTGGCATCGCTAGGGGATCCTGGGGGGGGGGGGGGGACGAAACGGCTGTATGATGCAGTTTAATTCATTATTTTCGGCATACTGTATCTATTACTAAATTTAACAGGTGCAGCATATGTGTGTGTTAAGTCATCTATTAGATATCAAACATATTTCAGAGTATGGCAGATTTTTAAAAAATATTTTCACGAGTGCCATACCAGTGAAATATATTTAATATTTAATGGGAAAACTTTAAATTTTCTTTTTATTACATTTTCGAAATTCCCAAAAGACTGATTTCATTTTCAAAATTTTAGGTTATAATTGATAGGAACGGATGCCATAAGGCTTATATAGAATATTAATACACCACAGGATGAAGTTCTATTTTTTGTTCATTATAAAGTAAAAATACGAAAACATATTAATAAAACCCATTAGATATCTATTAATTTCCAAAATACTATAAACGGTTTTGAATTTCCTTTCTTTACATGATCTGATTCTAGAATAACGAAAAATATACACAAAACAGTACGCAATGATACTATACGGAAACATATCATCACTACTGATGATATAAGCAGTGATGAAATAAGTTTTATCAAGTTGATATTTTTTTATATTTCACTGGTAAAAATGTAATAAAAAGGTATATCCCTTATATCATTGGACGACTCTCCTATAAATATATGTATAAATGTATAAAGGTTTAAACAGACATTTTGCTGTTATATTTCTAACATATACTTATGACAGTTAAAAGACTCCAAAAACATTCTGTGCAGAAATGTAACTGTTTTATTTGTATTTGTAATACATGTCTTTTGTTTGCAGTACATTTCTTTGAGAGTCTTACAAATTGAAGGGAGACATGTCAGTTGTGTACTTTTAATATCGAAAACTATAAAACTTTGATGAAACTCCTACGTTATTGTGTAGATACTGTAAAAGTTGAATTCAAACCAGCTAATACCATTATGGCATTGGCAAGTAAATAGATATTTTATTAAATATGATTATTTTGTACAAGCAACCAAATTAGACATTGAGGCCATCTGGGCGCAGTAGGAAGCATATATGCCTGAAATATGGTTGATTGTAAATTTTGGGCTCGGAACTTTCCCATAAATTTGTATTCTGTATTAAGTTTTACTTTACGATTTTAAATAACGCAACTTTTTAAGGGGTGATTATTTCCCTTTGACCGTTCATTACTTCAATGCAATTTATTTGCAGTTACAAACACAAGAACATGTATATTATATAAAACTGTGTTATTTTTGTATTTATAATCCTAAGACGACTTAAACAAAGTTAAGCCTGATATGTGATCTACTTGTAGTTTTTTATTTAGCTAAGCATTTTGTTCATATCGGCGTTGATATCTGGAGTTGACCAACTTGGTCATGGTTGACTTGCATTTCTCAATAATAAAACTATTTCTACTCTATTATTAAGCTTTACAAGTTCCTTCAGCTGATTATTTTTTTCATTCATTCAAGTCATTCATCATTAAAATCATATTGATCAGTTGTCGCTTACACTTCTGTATAATGACAATGTTTTGTTTTTCAAAATACTGCAATGGTTTGTATTTGTGACGAGCATGACAGTTATGACAAAATATACACACGACACTGACCTTATTTCGCAGATTAGATCATTTCCGGTTTAACAGTTTCAATGAAAACACCAGTTAAAGGGTAAACTTAATGGTTACGCAATAAGAGTCTACATTAATTTACACGACTGATCAATTTCAGACATTCTTAAGACATTAAATCATTTTGAGTGCATAATTTACAGTCAAGTCCTCAAACATATGGCGTGTGACTTCGCCGACATTTTGACACGTGGCGGTTTACGTATATGGATATTTGTTCTAGCCTCAAATACGTCTGTTTCCGAATTATTTGATTTTTTGAGCATGTGTGGACAAGGCATATAATACATATCGTAAATAAAGCATATCTAAGTTAGTATTTCTACTCTATATCCTACCAGCATATAGACTTACCTTCTTCAGAAATAGAAATAACTCCTGCGCATGCGTGTGATTACATCATATCCTATAAATATTTTTTTCTTGTTAGAAGTGAATTATCTGTTCGTTTATTCATCTACTTACATCAACATTGTTCAGGTACATGAAAAGCTGCATTAGCAAATAGCAAAAAAAATATTATTAATGCATTAGATGAAATTAGCCAAGTTTAAGTAAATTCCTGTTCAACTTACTGAAAGAAAAATAACACTTTCATTTTTCTCTTGATTTCTTAACAATATAATTTAGCATTTAATATTTCTCTTAAAAAATAGCATTTTCAAAAATTTGGAAAATCTTCCCAATGGTGGACAGATATCTTATTTAAAAGAATACAACGTTAAAAATTGTCAGTGCCGTTATCATCATGAAACATATAACAATACATTCACTGTTTACAATAGTCTCTGTATTTCCTCGTGCTGTTTTATTCGTTCATGACATATAACAGAATGTTTTATAAACAGAAATCGGACGTTTTGGACTGCTTAGCATACATCTAGGAAGCGAACTGAATATAAAAACCCAGTCATTTGAATAGGATTTGTTCCCCTCAAGTTTACAAAAATACATCACAAGACATAAACACAACATACATACTTTCACACCCTTACTTCCTTCTTGTACACATGTGACAGTAATATCTTTCACACTTCTTTATCATCATCGTCCTCAATTTCTGTAGCCATCATCGCTATATGTAGTCATTATCACCCATGTACTCATTATTGTCCTTTCCATTCTCCTCATCATCATCAGTATATGTTACCATCAACAGCAATAGTGTTTAAATAATAATCCTCCTCCTCGACATCATCACTATACCAAATCACCCTCATCATCATCATTCAGACATGACAAACAAGTAAACATCTTCATAATTATCATCATCATTTTCAGAATATGTCATCATCATCATCATTATCAGCATCATCATCACTCTCCGAGCATATATAATCATCATCATCACTATTGACATGTTATCTTCATCATTCTCAGTACATTGTATATGTCACCATCATCAATACTATATATAAATCTCCTCCTCATCATCATCACTAAACACAATCACCCTCGTCCTCGTCAACAATATATGACATACCCATCATCATAATCATCATCATCATCATCATCATCATAAACATCATTCTCAGAATGAAAGGTAGGAAATTTGCAAAGTTTGGTATCACAACAACAAATATAGATTCATACCCTATTCTACCAGTGACAACTGATTTTATGAGTGTTCGCCTCATCAAACCTTTTTATTTATGTACATTGTATGTGATTCCAGCGGATCTAACTTTCATGTAAGAAACATGATTTCAACCTGGTCTTAATTAAGGTACATCGTCCAGATTGTGTGAATACTCAACTCTGGTGATACCTTTAAGTTAGATGTGTGTTCTCCTGTCCAAACCAAAATAACTTGAATCTGGTCATTAAGTATATCCTCCTGGTTTAATTTACCTCTGGTCATACCATTTAGTAAGATGTCTTCTCCTGATAAGTCTACAGAACTTGAACCTGGTCGTTAAGTACATCCTTCTGGGTCTATCTACCTCTGCCATACCATTTAGCAAGATATTTGTCTCCTGTCCAAATCTAAAGAACATAAACCTGGTCTTAAAGAACATCCTTCAGGGTTTATCTTCCTCTGCCATACCATTTAGAAAGATATTTGTCTCCTGTCCAATTATAAAGCACATAGGCCTGGTCTTTAGGAACCTCCTACTGGATTTATCTTCTTCTGGTCATACCTTTAGGTTAGATATGTGTTCTCCTGTCCAAATCTAAAGAATATAGACCTGGTCTTTAGGAACCTCCTACTGGATTTATCTTCTTCTGGTCATACCTTTAAGTTAGATATGTGTTCTCCTGTCCAAATCTAAAGAACATAGGCCTGGTCTTTAGGAACCTCCTACTGGATTTATCTTCTTCTGGTCATACCTTTAAGTTGGATATGTGTTCTCCTGTCCAAATTTAAAGAATATAGACCTGGTCTTTAGGAACCTCCTACTGGATTTATCTTCCTCTGGTTATACCATTAAGTTAGATATGTGTTCTCTTGTCTGAATCTTAAGAATATAGACCTGGTCTATAGGAACCTCCTACTGGATTTATCTTCCTCTGGTCATACCTTTAAGTTAGATATGTGTTCTCCTGTCCTAATCTAAAGAACATGGACCTGGTCTTTAGGAACCTCCTACTGGATTTATCTTCTTCTGGTCATACCTTTAGGTTAGATATGTGTTCTCCTGTCCAAATCTAAACAATATAGACCTGGTCTTTAGGAACATCCTACTGGATTTATCTTCTTCTGGTCATACCTTTAAGTTGGATATGTGTTCTCCTATCTAAATCTAAAGAACATAGACCTGGTCTTTAGGAACATCCTCCTGGTCTAATTTACCTCTAGTGATACCATTAAGTAAGATACATGTTCTCCTGTTCAAACCTAAAACCTTGAACCTGGTCTTAAGGCACACTGTCCTGATTGTGTGAATGTTCAACTTTGGTCATACCTATTATCTATATATAAGTTCTCCTATCCAAACTTTAAGAACTTGAACCTTTGTTAAGTTCACTTCAAATAAATACATTTTCTTTCAATTAATTCGATGTACGACGGTTTCGAAGTAAATAATAGAAATTGTATTGATGATTCCATTAATTTCAAAATTATATTTATCTCAATCTGACATTAACATTAAACGTCAACTGCAGTAAGCGGTATTCTGAACTCAGTGTGTTGAGTTTTATTAGATAAATAATTTATGGTCGTTTGAACTGGTGAATTGGAACATAGGTGCATTTATTTTGTAAAATGTTTTTGTAATATTCAATTTAATTCATTATCCACATTTAAACAATAGATAAGCAATGTTCTGTTTCTGGTATACATATTAAGCACATTTGATACCGTTATATATAGGTAATTTAATTGTTGAAACTTTCTTCAAGAATATTGCTAACAATGCGTAATGCATTTTGGAGGAACACGTTTTTCTTGAGTTTGTTATTATTACTCATACAAAGATTTCGTAACACACACATATGCTGCACCTCTTAAATTTAGTAATAGATATAGTATGCCGAAAAAATTAACTAAACTGCATCATACAGCTGTTTCGTTCTCCTAGGACTCTTCAGTGATGCTAGGGGCCAAAAGGTAGGAATCCAAAATTTCTAAACTTATGTAGAAGTAGAGAGTCAGGTGCGTAAAACCTCTTTAAATTATTAATTTAAAAGTAAAATTAAACTAGTTCTGTATAATTCAAATCGTGTACTACGAAAATGTGTATATTAAGTACCGTGCCACTACTCAAATGAAATTATCTTCCACGTGATCTTCATATCAGTGTGATACACCAAACATATCAAATACACAAACAAACCCATACTAAAATGTTGTTATAGCTTTATTAGACACAACTAAAAGCAAATATGAAATAATATTTTTATTGTTTTTGTTTTTCTTTCTACAATATGTGTAATTATATACGAGCATTTTTACATTTATTCTTATTTGGAGATGAAAACGTTACCTCTGTATTGTTTTTACTTGCTTAAAGCATAATCATTTATATCATAGATATAAAATTCGTTTAGTTATACAATATGATAAAAAAATATAACTAATTACAAAAACATTATTGTTGTATCATCACAGAGAAAAGGCTAAATGTAATATTACTCAATCAAAAACGTTGATATGAGGTAATATTCCAGGTCAAGTTATATGATAATGGAAGAAAAAATATATAAAAAGTAGGCAATACACAAACAATTACACATCAGTCGAAAAATTTAAGAATCAAGCGAACTATTGTGTCATTCCTACAATCATTTAAACATGATAAATTTGTGCAGATTGGTGGCATCTCGAGTGCATTTCAATAAATAATAGGGTTCGGGTTATTTAGTTTTACGTCCTATTAACAGCCATGGTCATTTAAGGACGTGCCAGGTTTTAATGGTGGAGGAAAGCCGGGGTACCAGGAGAAAAACAACCGACCTACGGTCAGTACCTGGCAACTGCCCCACTTGGGATTCGAACTCGCAACCCAGAGGTGGAGGGCTAGTGGTAGAATGTCGGAACACTTTAACCACCCGGCCACCGCCGCCCCCTTCAATAAATAATAGCATTTGACATTCAAAGATGTATATGCAGCACGAGAACATCATGTCTTTTTTTTTTGTCATGCTTTAAAATGTAACGAATAAAACAAACTTGATCTATTTAATACATCACCCTGTAAAATTTGTAGAAAATATTCGTCCATATGATGGAGATAAAGATTTTATAATGAAAAAAAGAAGGGTAAGACAAAATATTTAATAAAATTTGATATCGTTGGGGGAAAATGTTCCACACTATCATAGCTTACTAGCGATACATATATCATAGCTGAAGATGTCATGGAATCGTATACAATAGTTCAAAATTAATGCGATGTCAATTAACTGATACAAAAAGGTATACTTTTTTGTTGAGAGGGAAGGGAGGCATTGTTACATTTACTATGTCACAGTCTCTTTGGTCATCTTTCTTTGATCTTAATGTAGTATAGAGTTAATCAGATAAACACTAGTTCTGTTATTTGGTGTATTTGAAAATGGAATATACTTTGAAATGAATGTCCTGGAAATGGAATTTAATTAAAAACTAAATAAATGTTAATGTGTAATCCAAGCTAGAAACAAGACACGTCAATCGATAAACTTGATATATAACAAGTAAAAAATAAGATCAAATGTTTTATATGTTTAAGTTGGTCACTTGGTAAGATTGTATACAGTCTACATGCATGTTCCCTAAATCCATATACGTAGTGTATACTAGTGGCATTTAGTAGTTGAATTGTAGCAATGTCGCTTCATTTATGTACCTATTAAATGTATTTGGGCTTACAAAATATTGAATTATAATAAAGGATATTGCAAACAATATAAGATATGATCTACCAGTACTTTGTCCCAAGACATTATAGCCGTTTTTCTCATACAATATTTCTGATACCTGTTTTTACCGAATGACCTACTTAGTACATCAAGTATAACATGGACATTTAATAAACCTTACACAGCTTATACATCAACACAGACAACAGAAAAATGATAGCTTAAAATATAATATTATATAAGAACTGTATCCCCTCACACTGACCTATCATGGATAAGCAATGTATCTCAGATGTTAAGAAAGTTGGTCTGATCACGGTGGATCTGCAGTGGTGCAAATGTACGAAAAAAACTCGTGTCAGGAATAATAGGTATTGGCGTAGTGACGCGATCACCCATAATCTCTCACATGGCTATTTTGACGCCATTTGTAGGCGTGGGAGTTTTTCAGAATGTAGTCACTCAACCGTGACATTAGTCCAACTATACAGCCTCAGAGTCACACGTGTATTTCATACCTAATTTAGAGATTTATCACTCTAGTCGAATTTTGGTCTGCCGAAACGTTGGGTAACGTATATTAGACACGATCACAATAAAGCGAGAGACAGGAAAACGTCAGAAAAGTACCATCAGTAAATATTTGTTTATAGACTGGTAACTTGTGTCTTGTAGCTCTATACAAATTGACAAAACGATACTATACTTCTGATGTCTTTGAAGTTTGTTCTGAAGGAAATCTCTATTAGTAGCAAACACACAGCTGAAAGTTCTCCACCACTAAACGTTAGGCAGTCTACGCCAATTAGCGAGACACTGAAAACGCTCTTTTAGACGTCGATGTAATCCTCTACCACCTCGCCACACTGCCGACACGAAGGTTGTGACCGAACACACATCCGACAGTAGACCAGGTGTCCACAGGGGTGAAGACGGGTACCTACAGGTCTATTTCTGCAAACCAGGCACATCATGTTCCCGTCCAAGTGATAATTTTCTGAAGTTTTAAACAAAACGTAATGCTTTAATGTTTCTGTACAATATGAGTGTTTTTTCCTAACTGGTAGCTAAGGTGTATAGGTGTATTACCGGTTACTTAAATATTGTTTATCCCTCATTCCTTTAGGATTCTGTTCTTGTGAGGTTTCAGTCACGTTCAAATCTCGTTTTATTCTCACGTGAGGTTATTTTTTTGTAATATCTAACAATTTATTATCAATTTTGATTGCAAATATGCAACTGAAAAATGTAGCAAAATTTAAGATGTCTATATTATTTGTAGATCTTTTTTAGAAGAGTTTTGAAAAACATGACCATTATGGCGGCCATTTTAAGAATAAGTATTTTTGTGTAGTTTTTGCACTTCATGAATTGCCAAAAGTGCATATTTTTGTGCTTGTTTGGTCATTTAAATTCATCAGTGTGTTGACATTTTCATTATAGCAAGTTCATTTGGTCTGTACAACTTTTTTATGTTCATTTTAAAGCAAATATTATGCAACAAAGATGTTTTCTTTTCACATTTTGGGTATTTTTTTCAGATATTTAATCAAACTAATAGATTTTGATTTTCGACTCAAGGATTATGAACAATAACTTATTTGATAATGGGACAAAAGACAAACGCGCTACCCCCCAGTTTTTCAATAAAGCATAAGTCTGCAAAAAACATTAATAAATAAGGGGTAGGGGTAATTAAAATTCATTGTTTTAGCTAATTTTTTCTTCAATAATCAATACGAAAACACTAGTTTTGTCAATTCTGCAAACATTCATACATATCATTCCTGATCACAAATCTTGAAAATATTGAATGAAATTGTCATGCAATTGACCAAAACAGAATTTTTCACATGTATCATGTGTTTTGCTCGTTTTAGTATCTTTGACCGCGCATAGCACAAAAACGAGCTAACCACCATATATTTCTTGACATTTGCTGCTATGCAATGAACATCCTTTTTCAAAAATACACATAAGACAAAAAGTTAGTCGGGAGAAAATTTTGACTTTTTATAAGAGAAGACTTTAAGTCTGACACTGCATACTATATTTACCATCAATAGTTCCACTTCGAAGCCCATGAGATACGCGACTTGCATATACAGTCTGAAAAACATAAACGCCTATCTTTCAAACTACTTTATCGGCATTTTGTTTTGAAACATTTCCAACTGTATGACATAATCATAAAAGTTGATATAATAGATATAATATCTTAGTAAAAAAAAATATGAATTATTGAAATGAAATATCCTTTCTGGTGAAAACACTGTCAAATGATTTGTTGTCTTAGAAATACAGCAGCTTCCTGCAAGAATTAGCAGTGGCCTAGAACAGTCATATTTGAATGATATAAGTATGTTACAAGACTGTAACTTTCTAAAAATAGATAAAGTTAAGCTGGACCTATGATTGTCACGCAAATATTTTGATATTTTTTTCTGCTCACCCGCCCGGCCCGTAGTTGTTCGAGTCTATTCACGTGTTCCCTCAATGTGATACCTGTTGTAAAAATATTTGATTGAAATAATCTTTAAAAAATACGTTTTATCAAAACAAAATAATAAATGGTAATTCTAAAACCGTCGTTTTTATAGGCTAAATCAATATAAAATTTTCAAAAATACATGTTCCTCTTTTAAGTTTAAAATGAGATATCATACCTTTATTCATTCACACACAAGTTTTGCAATTTTTATTAGTGTTCAAAATGAAAAACACCCCAAAATATCATTTAAACGTCTGAACCTTTCAAATAAGCATTATACAGTGTAAACAATGAATACAATGAAACCTTTCGAATATGCATTATCCTGTGCAAATCTCGAATGTGTAAATGAAAACTGTCATAATCTGTTTCATTCGGTCAACTATTAGCGTAAGCCGAACATGAACGAACAATTGTTTGCAAAGATTAAGAAATCCACAAATGAAACAGCATAGAAATAAATGCGACTTATTTGGCATCCGAATTGTTTCCACGCCGCGTATTTACAACCAACAAACTTTTATGAGATTTGCAGTAAGAAGTTATACTAACCATTAAAGTCTTCGTTCCGACGTCTTAGTCTCCTTTGCAGCTAAGGAGACATTATTCATATTGGTTAGCATATGCAGAAACATGCACATGTATTGTAGTGTTTAAGGTGACAATGGTCAACAATTAGAGACAAAATCATCATTATGTTAACATAAATTATTACAGCATTGTACATATATTTTTGTTGATGAAAATATGTAACAGAACATGTGTAACGCGATTAAGTTTTAGCCATAATACGCTTTTGGAAAGACAGAAATCATTTCGCATTCAGTAGATAAATCCTGCTGTATTTTTATTTTATTTTATTTTTTTCTTCAATTTTTTATTGTACATTAATTGGGAATGCTACGAAATTTGCATGACATATCAATCGAGTATATAACTTGCCGAACACCCGAACAGAGAATTTTTTGCTAAATCCGCGTGTATGCATAAACGCCAAAATTATATTTCACCCGTACGCCTTAAGTCTATTGCGATTGACACTATATACTGATTATTCAAAGTTTCCAGCTGAAAAAGCTATCTTTTAACACTAGTGTTACATTTTATTACAATATACAATACAAATGCATGTGCAAAAAACGTTTCAAGTGGGATCAGTAAGAATAGGATGGGTTAGTCACAGTAAGAGTTTAAGTATGCAAATTAGTGAATAGTGACGTGCTTTTAAAGCCAATTTCTATTATCTCATATCAGTAAAAAAAAGGCGTGTTAAGTGAATGTTCATGTTACTTTGCAAGTAAGTTAATCAAATCGACTGCTTAGCAAAGGTGCAAAAGGAGCTTAATAAACAATTCAACAGTCAGTTTATTATTCATTTCATCATATTTTGAAATAATTTCACAGCGGGTGTTTTTCGGAAACTTACATATTTTTGTGCTAGGAAAATGACCACAATAATTTTATCTCTCCTTTTTTGGGAAATATTGCCAATATTCTGTATGTTTTGCTTTAAGGAAAAACATTGCTTCTTTCAGTAGAACTTATGGAATCTTCTACTACTTCTCCTATTACATATTGACTTAACCTACCTCGTCATCATGAAGACGTTGCTCTCTGCCCCGTTGAAGAAACTGTTGATCCTGTTGCAGTATCAGATGGGTAAGATCAAGCCTTTCATGGTCATTTAGGTCTATGATAGGACTTGGTTCTGGTATAACATTAGGCGATATTCCGTATTCCATATACGGATTATCCACCGGTATCTGCTGGTTATCTTCATGCAGGCTATGAAAACTTCCATTCAGCATGTGGTCCTCCGGTGGCATTTGATCCACTGGAACAGGATGATCCTCTCGATCATGTTCCAAAAGAAGGTCATTTACCATGACTGCTTCTTCATAATGCACGGGCCCCTGACACGGTGTCTCCTCGTGATCATTAGCTTCACAATTCGGTAAGGATATTGCAGGAGTTTGATCCTGACAACAAAACCTTTGAGTCTCTGACAGTGACTTTTGATTTTGATTGTTTTGACCAGTAAAGTGCCCATGTGGATTTTGATTGTTTTGACAAGGATCTGGTTGCGGCCATGATGGTTTATGTTCGAGACCTGGAGGCTGATCTATGTGACTGGGATTATACTCCATCGATTGGCGCGGCCATGTGGGTTTATGGTTGAGATCGGGATCGTTCATAGGTGGGCCAAGATCAAATGGCTGGTCTTTGACTCCGGGATCATGGAACGGTGGGCGCAGATCAGGTGGCCAATCTTTGAATCCGGAATCATGGATCAGCGGCTGCGGTTCTTGGCGTTCATCTGAATGATGACCGGGACCATCCATCGGTGGGTGCAGATCAGGCGGTCGACCTTTGAAACTGGGATCATTCGGACGCGACCCCGGGGGTTCATCTGTATGGCATGGAGATTGATCTGTGCAACCGAGATCACTCATCAGTGGGTGTGGACCTGGGGGTTCATCTTTAGGACTTAGATCATCCTTCTGTGTAAGCGGCCATTGGGGTTGATCTTTGCTACAGGAAAAACTCAGACCGGGAACGTCCACTTTTGGCTGCAGTTTTTGCCTATACAGAATAAGTAATAACCAGCCATGAATAATTTCATTTCAATAATGATTTATATTCATTTGTAAGGATATCAATTGTTCTTTTGTTGATTTTAATTCATCACAATGCTGCAAAATACTTCTTAAGCTTGAATAAATGACCAATTGTATGTTGATATCTCTTTTGCTTAAAGTACACGAAAGCTTTTTTTAAGGTTGTATAAGTTGCGACATTGACATTACATTATAAAATATAATTTATTTACCTGCTGGTATCACCCCCTTCCTTGACGTCGTCATCCAGCGGCAGTGGCGGAATTTTACTGCAAAAGAAAGAACTATTGTTGATATCCGAGATGTAAATATCATGACGACTTTACAAGATTCTAATCATACAAGAAACAATTGCACAGAATTTTTGTGAACACATGTATTTATATATAATTATGTTTTTTTTTTAATTCCAGTTTCAGCAGAAACAATTTATTATCAATTATATCTTAAATAAGTCTTACTGAGTATGTCAGTTTAAAAATGAATATTTACAGCGTAACTTTTACAGACAAAATCATATTCAAGGACATTTGTATGATTAGCAACGATCTTTAAGTTAATACTACGTACATATCTTGATAAACGCCAATCTTTTAAAACTTTCTGTTATTACATTTCTATTTGGATTACCTAAAATATGTTAGGTTTTGATTTAGATGAACATCGTTTTCATTCCTTTCTATTGTTAATCGTCAAAATAAAATAGTACGTATCATACAGTAATGTGTTTAAGGTATATGAGTAAAAGTTTTTTAATTGTTTATTGTTTTTAAATTTTTATTGCAATAAACCTCATCGTAAGCACCTACAATAAATATTTTATAAATATACATACATGTATCTATTGATAAAAAATATGAAGTGATTTCCATTTTGTGAAATTTTATCAAGCTATGAAATAAATTGTCCAAATATGTCATTCCGTCATTTTTACATATACCTACCCATTGGTGTCTTGAACTGTTGCTGTTGGAAAGTCTTTTATAGCAAGAAGCCCAGTTCGTGCTGTTAAAACGTCTTCCTGTTCTTTAAAAGATTCTGTTTTGCCTTGTTTTAGTAAATCTTCTAATCGACTTTGTTCTAAAGCGTATGCTGATTTTGTAAGGTCAGTCTGTAGACTACTGTTTACGCCTTCCTTGTCATTGCTTGACTCAGGGGAAACGGTAGTCGAGGTGTAATTCTCTTGTTCACTGCCCGCATCATTGCTCATAATCTGATCTTGAGATGAATCAGTTTCACTAGCGTTCGTGTACCCCTCAGCAGTGGAATCATTTTCGGAAACTTTGTCATCGCTTTCGATGTTTTCAACATTTTTGGAACTGGTTTGTGTGCGGAGAGCATTTGGATTACGACAAATTGTACTATCAATATTTTCATTTTCATTTTCACAGAAGATCCCTTTGTTGTCGTCCAAGTTCGGATGAGTCGTCTCTCTTTCGTCTTTGTCCTTTGTCTCTTTGTCTCCTGATTTTGATTTGGTGTCATTACAACCACTTGCGCCGTTCTCTATTTCATTTCCTGTGTTTTGTGGTTTCTCTTCATGAACTGGAGGCACCTCATTTTCGATTGGATTGCCTCGCGAGCTAGATTTCGTAAGGTTTAACATCATTTTTCTTTTGTCAAAACTTAGACGGTATAATTTTTTTTATTGCATACGTTTTCACACATTTTCCCCAATAGTCGATGTCCTTTATAGTATTCATGGAACATATCTTTGGTCTTCCAATGATTCAGATTATGAGTTGCCTGTTTGCATGGCGTTGGCCTCGGTTGACAGTCATCTGGCTGATATTCAGTACACTGTTCTATCTGATTTCCTCTTACATTCATGATCATTGGCTTGCCTTTTTATTGAATTCGAAGTGCACAGGACGGTACCATTAACAGTCCATATAACTTGAAAATCAGCACCGAAAAACAAAAGTACATACATTGCTTTTAAGTACACATGACTAATTTCAGTTCGAACTATAATATATTATTTCAAATATATACGCAAAGTTTTGAAACTAAACCTTTATTATAATGTTAGCTATGTCAACCATAGGTATTCATATATGGATGTTTTGTCTCTTCTAGAGGTAGAGGTAAGGAGTACAGTTGATAACGATGATAACGATATTGACTCATTGTTAAGGCCCTTTACCCACGCATAATAATTTGTGAACCGCTTTGAATCGACCTACAAACTAGGTATATAAGAACCTCGAATATATATTATTTTTAGCGAAGGTGTCAATAAGATCAGGAATCACGTCACGCAGATGAAATGCAGAAATATAACCGGTTAATTTAAATATCTCGCATGAGTTATGGATGCATGTACAGAACAGAGTTAGATTACGGTACCAATAATGGCTATTATGATATACATGTGTAGCAGGGACATATTTTAGTGATTAGTTTAATTAATGTACGTGGATATGTAGTATTGATATTCTATAGGATTTCCCTATTCGTCCAACGTAATTGGTAACGCGTCCGTAACGTGCGTCATCCGTATTAGTATCGTCCGTATTACTGTAGTAATGTATACGTTTCTGTGTGCGTTCCTTTCGTCTGTTTTGTACTTTGTAATTGTAGTGTCCGAGTGGTCAGTCTGTAATGTTACGTCATGTAGTGTCTGTTATTTCATTGGTTGTTCTTATTGGACATTTGGTGGGATTTAGTCTTTGTTAGGGTCAGACATATTTTCTCCTTCGACTTGACAGGACCTGACCAATTTACGTGCAACCTGACCAATCTTTCTTGTGTAACGTATGTAATACCTGTAGACGTGCGAGACATGCACGGGTTCTCCGTACCTGGGACAAGAGCGTTGAGTCACACTCAGTGCTTTTAAATGACGTCCCAAAGGAATAAACCTTGAACTTAAACCCCGTGGCCTTGTTATAATTACGACAAGATTTACACCACTATTACATATGTCAATATTGCACATTATACATTTCATTTAAAAGTTTAAAAAATAACTAATTACCCCTGAAGCAAGATTGTATCAATTAATGGTTCGCTGTGCATGGTTTTATCGCTAATTTCGTCACACAGGCTACAGGACAACGCGCAACAGTATCCTCTTAACCCGTACTTGAGCGTGTATAATGATAGCTAACATAGACTGGAAATTGTTTAAAACCACAAATTGTTGTGGTGACGCGAGTATTTTTTATGTTCTAAATGTAATCACTTAGATCACTTGCTGTGCTATCACTATCAGTTTGGAGTCAAATGGATACAATACCAAGCTGAGACATAGCTTTGTGTATATATCCTACCCATAACAGTGGCACATTGATATCTAACACCTGTCTATTACTCCTACCTGTCTATATACAGGTTCACCACCCCTTTAAAATCATTTCGATCATACCTACATAGTTTCCAAATCTATTTATGACTCTTACCTGTCTATATCTACTGTACCACCCTTTTAAAAACAATTTATTTCTAACTACCATCTATATTTCAATTTTCAATTAGAAAACATTTATTGACATGGAGACAATAGAATTAGACAGCATATTAAGCCTATATAAGTCCTCTTAACAGTAACATACAGTGGCACAGACATGGACATAATATAACACATTACAAATCACGATTTAAGTGCTAAACAAGGATTCAAATCAATTAGATTTTATATTAAAAGTGTATTTTTTCTTTAACCTGTAGTAAAACTAGAACTAAAGAGCAAATGAATAAACATTTCATATTGATTGGAAATTTTGAAGGTACAAAACTGTAATGAATAGTTTATATCATGCGAGCTGTAATCCGACCCATACATTTGATTCCTACTTGTATCTACAGTCATAACACCTGTGTGATATACATGTACCACTGTTGATAAAACAACATTGCAACGCGTTCCTATGTCTCCTAACTGTCTATGTCTATTATCACTGTGTATCTATCAAAATATATCTAACAATTCATTCTATACCTACTAGTAATTTTGGTATCCACCTAACATCTTTTAATTAATGACCACTAGTAAATGAATGCTGATATTTCTTACATAATAATTGTATAATAATAGACTGGCTACAAGTCCCCTAAGTTTCTTTAGAGAATTTCTCTGCTGATTTTTACTTTTAGCTTATCTCCCCATTGTTTCAGACTTCAGAAATTCATGTGATCAAAATTATTTGACTATTTTGTTTTCAATATCTGTATACTTTTCTAGAGACTGGAGCCAGTCCAATTGTATATGTGTTGGTGACCTTTACATACATGAACGACTGTACAATTATAGGGAAAATTAGTCAATGCTACCCTGTGTTTATATATCGTTCTAGGTAAGGCCTATTGGGGAATGCCTTACTACATTATTCGTGGAACTGCGATTCGTAGAATTCAAAGCGATACTAGTACTTGGAGACGTAAGTAAACTGTGGTAACAACATTTGATATTGTCGTGTGCGTTTAATATCTATTACATCCTTTCTGTGATATTCACAAGAAACATATTTCTATAATATACATAGACATGAGTATTATATGCTGGAGGTTAGACCATGCTAAAGTGCTGATAACCTGGATCTGGATATTGTTTACAGTCTTCAGGAATGATACTTGATCTACTGTTTAATGGTTTGTATGTACTCCATATATATACAGAGCCCATAAAACGAATATTGTTGTATATGTTTAAGTAATATTTCCAATATGAGTATTCACTCTAAATACAGCAGACGTTTTGTTTTCTATCATGTAGCACGTAACTATATCTTGTTAACAAGTAAACACGTATCTGCTCCATATCTCACAAAAGGACAGCTTGTAGCATTACTCATTATATGACCACTTTACGTTTCGGTTTACAGTTGGATTGTTCACTGTAGACACCACAGTTTTGTGGTATCTATTTTTGTTCTCGTTTATGGTTGTACTATGTGTGTTCGAACCAAGTATACAGGTTGTTTACAATTGATGACACTGTGATTTGTACATCGACTTACTATCCTTCAAGACTGATCTATCTCATTTGTTTTTGGTGATTTTATATAGACATATTTAACTATACAGTACCAACTAATCGTAATTTTAAATCAAACGTCTGTCCATACATACCCCGTTCCTATGACTGTGATATGGATTGACCTACTTTGTCATGTGCACATGTGTGTATTACTTATGTTTCGTGGAACTAAAGCATGACTAGATTCCAGGAAGCTCACATACACGTCGGTATTTCAATGGGGTTATGGAAAGATTAGGCTTTAATTTTGATATACATATACATACATCTAATATCCTATATCATAAGATACGTATTTAAATAGTATTTCACAAAAAGTTTTTAGCAATGTCTAGCAGCTTGTCCTGTATGTACAACGTTCATGTTGAAAGAATAGTATGTCTAATATGTAACACAGGGCTCGAAATTGGTGGTTTTCCTTAGTCACTGGGATACAACATTTCTCCTCGGGATACCAACCCCCGTATCCCGTATTGATACACAATGTCATAGAAATATTGATGATTATTTATAATCAATTTGTTTCATGGAGATACAATTTCACTTCTGTTGATATTAAATAACTGAGAATAGGCTGGCGGGCAAGGGCCCGCGAGACCCACAACTCTCTGAGCGGGCTTCCGGGGTGTTGTCAGACACGCTCTGAGCTCCGAGATTCTGGAGTTATTAGCATTACAAGTGTAGCATGAAAATAAAAAAACAGTAGCTCATTGTAATAAGTTACCGAATTGCAAAAACAAAAGCAATCAATTATGACAAATGATAAAACTTATCCATTATAAAGTGAAAACAATTTTACCTGTTCCCCGGAAGTCTGCTTTTAAAACGGAAGTGTGACGTCACGCACAAAACAATAACAAATAAAAAAACTAGATTTACGAAAATTGTAAAATTGTTGTTTTTATTGTTTTAATTTGGTATTCATACAATGCGAAGAGACAGATAATGTTTTATATATATTTAGTATGTTTTCTTTTGCTATATTATGTAGTGTTAGCTATAAATAGCAGTATATAGCGATTGGTAGATTTATGATACGGACTTTAACTAGAATTGTGTACATGTGTATTACGTCATGTATTTTGGGTTATGGTATAAAAACCACATGGCATGGCTAACCACTGATGATCTGTCCTCGTAGTTTTGTTTCCAGGACCAATTAACACGCAACGTAACATGCATAGTGTCAGATAGCGGAGAATACAAGAACCAGCCAAAACTTGGTAATGTACAGACATGACTGTCATTTGAGTGTTCGTTCATCAATCCATCGGATTCCCCGATCGCAAGTACTGTATGAAACTACTGTACTGTATGCAAGTACTGTACGTTTTCTTATTACTTCAGAATTAAATTCGAAGGATGAGTTAATCCAAATCAACACTCTGATTTATTCCATGGGGAACGAGGCAGACGATATATTTAATTCGTTTGCCCTGACCGGAGAAGACTCTAAAACTTTCAAAACTGTGGGCATTTTGTAACCCGTAAAAAAACAATATTTGAACGGGCAAAGTTCAACCATAGGAAACAACAGGAAGGGGAATCCGTGGATGGCTTCATTACAGCGTTATACATCCTGAAAGAGTACTGTGAATATGGGAAGCAGAAGGATGAGATAATTCCCCGGACAGAATTGTTGTTGGCATTCGGGACAGTAAGATGTCTGAAAAACTCAACTGGACGCGCATTTGACCCTTGAGAAGGCTGTCACTCAGGTTTGACAACGGGAGGCAGTCCAAAAACAGCAAAGTGTGATCCGAGATGAACCCGGAACGAAAAATGGTGTCGATGCTATTAACAGAGGAAAGAATTATCGTCCGAGTAAGAAAACAAACCATAAAAAACACAGGCCCAGGGAACTAGTCGTCCAAACAGACAGACTTTTAAAAAATCAAAGTACCAGAAGAACTGGCGGCCAAAAGTCGTGCCATAGGTGTGGTAATGTACCATGTCATTCCAGGGAAAAGTGCCCAGCATGTAACTCCTAATGTCACCAGTGTCATAAACTTATAATGAAATGTACGTCTACAGTGCATATGGAGGAAATTGAAGGAACAGCTTTCCTAGGGACAATTGACAGTACAAGCAACAGTGAACCATGGAAGGCCAACTTAACCTTGGGAAAGTGTCATCTAGAGTTCAAGATAGACACAGGTGCCGATGTAACTGCCATACCAGAAAATACCTTTCGAAAATTAGGAACTGGGAAGTTACAAAAGTCCGACCGTATAATGATAGGGCTGGGAAAGAGTCGTCTTGGCAAATTCATAGGAGAATGGCAAATGGAGAAGTCCAGGACATCGACCAAGATATATGTTGTCAGAGGGTTAAGCAAACCATTACTAGGGAGACCATCAATTCAGAAGCTTTATTTGGTCAATTTTATAGATTCCTTCTAGTCATGATCAGAGGACTATGTGAGGAAGTACCCTACACTATTTAAAGTAGTTGGAAAACTAAGCAGGAAATGTGAAATACGACTTAGATATGACTGTAAACCAGTTACTGTGTCAACATCTAGACGTATAGCACTAGAGCTCAAAAGGATGGAGAGCATTGGTATTATGAACCAACAGACTGGTGTACAGGCTTAGTTGCGGTTCCCAAGTAAAACAATACTGTGGGACTTAACTCAACTCAATAAGTCTATGAGAAGAGAAACTAACCAGCTACCTAGTACTGCAGACAACCTATACAAGCTGACTGGGGCCAGAGTGTTCTCGAAACTTGACGCCAATAGTGGTTTCTGGCATGTGCCACTTGCCAAGACTACCGACTACCTTTATCACTCCATTCGGACGTTAATGGTTTAACAGACTTCCATTCGGGATCTTATTTGCTCCAGAGTACTTTCAGAAACGTATGCAGGCTTTACTGTCGGGGATTACAAGGGGTGCTGTGTCAATTGGAAGAAGTATTGATATTCGGACTCAGGAAGAGCAGGATGTGAGACTTCAGCGTGTATTAAAGAGACTTTTGGAAACCGAGATCACTCTCAACAGAGACAAGTGCAAGTTTTCAAAGGACAGTATTACCTTTGTTGGTCATGTGATTGACGCCTCAGGAATTCGACCTGACACAAAAAAGGTTGAGACTATTGTCAACTTCCAGGCTCCAACCAACGTACCAAAATTGCGCCGATTCATATGTATGGTAAATAAACTCGGAAGATTCACAAACAATCTCGCAGAACACAGAAAACCTATTCGAGACATCCTTTGAAAGAAAGCTTGTGTGTTTGGGAAGAGCCACGGATACAGACATTTGACCGTACCAAGCAGGAACTCGGTTTTACACCGTTGTTAGCCTTATATGACCCGAAGGCTCGTACCAAGATATTTGCAGACGCATCATCGTATGGTTTGGGTGCAGTTCTTCTCCAATGCCCTGAAGGCAGTGGAGATAATTGAAAACCTGTTGCGTATGTATCCAGAGCGATGAGCAGTACAGAACAAAGGTATGCCCAAGTAAAAAAGGAGGCATAAGCTGTTACATGGGCATGTGAGAAATTATCAGACCTTGTGATCGGAATGACATTACAAATAGTGACTGATCTCAAACCTCTCAAATCACTTCATGGTTCAAAGGTAATGTCAGATTTGCCACCGAGGATCCAACGCTTCAGAATGAGGCTGACGCGATACCAGTATGAAATACATCACGTACCGGGAAAATTCTTATATATCGCTGGCATTCTTTCGAGAGCACCTCTCGGTAGTACGCCAAAAGAGGAGAAAGAATTACAAAACGATGACGAAGCTTTCGTTGACAGCCTTGCCATGTCCTTACTTGCAAGTGCCCCATTTATTGCAAAGGTAACAAGACAGAGACAGCATTTTTTGTGTGAAGATGATCCATTCAAAAGATCATGAAGGGTCAGCAACGGCAGGATATGGGACGGGGAGTCGTCTTCTTCCTCTATTTCCTGGTTCTACTCGGGTTAAGGTTCAGGCTGATTTTTGTTCCGAAGGTACTTCATGTAGCACTTCTGGCAAATAAGTGCTTGTTCCTTTGCTGACATCAATCCTTGTTGCACCAGCGTATCTAGGAGCCATTTATATTGTGGACTATTTACATTGCGTGCACTTCTGTTCTTATTGCCACTATGTTTCTTGAAGTATTGTTGACAGCCTTCTCCAACACATTTACCCTCCATCTTGAAACAATAACGATTGGTTTATGAAGCGTCGATAAAGTAACAAAATAGCAATCCACCGATGATTGCTGTAAACAGCTAATACTTAGTAGTTTGGTACAATTATGCGAAAATGAGTGATAAATAACGAACAACTAATTACACAAAATAACAAGACAATATAATAAATCACATTCAATACCTCCAAGAAGCGCAGAATTGATTGATTACTTAGAACAAAATAAAGTATTTCATATGGATAATTTATCTATTCGATGTGGCGTGGTCGGCAGGCACAAAGAAAGTGAGACAGGTCAGGGTCCCAACCCTGACAGAGTCACAACGCTTTGGAGATGGGACAATAAAACAAGGAAAGTGAGACAAGAATAGCTAGTGTCGAGTCAATGATTCCGTAAACGTATAGACAAAGACAAGAAGATACGGATAAATGTACAAGGCCACACGATCAGAAAATTCAGACAACTTGAGATCGAACAGTATTCATGTATCAGGGTGTCCCCAGTGTAAATCTTTATATCGATACTGTTTATTTAGTCGTTAGATATCATAAAACTGTCATTAAAATATCCGCTCTGATATTCAATATAAAATTTTGTATATAATAAGGTATATAATAGGGTTTCAGACAAGGTTGTTACTCATTTCCCCTTTTCTTTCAATTTACAACCACATTCATACGGCGATATGAGAACGTTCCACCACATGGAATTAGCTGATTTTTGGTACACATATGAAACAAGTAAAGCTTTATCTGATTTTTGATGGAAATTTGCATCCAAAACTATTTAACGGGGGAAAATTGCAATTTTATGGCATTTTTCTTCATAATTGTGTCTCTGCAAGTGCATTTTCATCCGAGAATTTTTTTTTTTATGTTTTATGAATAAACACGATGTTTTGAAAATATTTATCAAAAGAAATTTATACTTTGTTGCGAATTACAATTTCGAGATAACCTTCTTTTATTTACAACCTTGTGTCTTTGATGCTCAAAATGACAACTTTATAAAAATACATTTTCACTGAAATTATGAAATCTGGGTGTCGGAAAGGTGTAAAACTATTCTTCGGAAAAGAAAAAAACTGTAGTTGAGCTAGATAAGAAATTATATGGGGGCAGGCTCCTATGGAGAATTAACATTACTGGAAACAGGCCCCTTCCATAGCCGATCGTCAAAATTATTTGGCTCACCACATAGTCAAATCGAATATCTTATCACATCCGGTATGACGAATTATGATATGATGTCAGATATTTTGATCAAACCATCTTTCCTTTGCATGTAGCGGATTTGCTACTCTGCCCACCATTTTGAACTATGTTCTTAGATATTCATACGCTTGACTTTCAGGCATTGTGAAACTTCGACAAGATAAACAATTATATGGTAAATCGTCACAAGGCAAAACATCGTCTAATAAATGCTCTGCTATTCCATTCAATGATCTGTCCATTGGTGTTTCTTTTAATATACGGATACAGTCAGACCTGGCATCATTCGTGTGCAAGTCAATTGTTAAAGTACAATCGGAGAGCAACGGAAATAGCCAAAAATCATCATACGGAAATGGATGATCCGAATGGTATATCACAAGACATTAAGTTACAAGCAAAATGTTTTGCAAGAAATGGCACAATAGATAAAAAAAAGTGACTCGGCAGTAGACATGGGTCAGACACAGAGTTTCAATGTAAAAATATGGTCCAGTCATGTGAAAACGTATATATGTTATATTTTAAATCTTTGATGTTTGCATACCCTAGTACTCAGTTTTGTGTTAGCTTCCTGGCTGTACTCTCTTATTACTTTCTTTGAGGCGCTGATAACAATATTCACCGCCACTGTACATTAAGACAACGGTACATCAAAGAAAGGCAGAGATTATAATCTGCAAACCAAAGCACCAGGAGCTAAAATCAAAAGATAAAAGGACTGACAAGTATTGGCTGCACTAATCCGACAAGGTGACCAACATTTGATGTAACAGTTGTGTATTGGTTACTATGTCAGACCAGGACGACTTAAAACCTCTATCAATGTGTGTATCACAATGTATCAAACAATGTGTTGAATATGCTGAAAAGGTCTTTGGTATCATTTTTAGTTCATACGGATATTTCCTTTCTCTGTTGTGCCGTAGAGAAGGTTTCTGTAACTTTTCTTCTAGTGTTTCTTCCTTTGATGGGAGACGCATGTTTCTCGATTGGTCATTTGGAGTTTGAAGTTTACAGAAAGCTTTCAATTTTGAACTATTTCCCAGTTCAGAATACCGCTTACTGCAGCTAATGGCCACCTGGGAATAATTGAAGTACCATATGCTTCCGAAATTATGATATGCTTGGTGAAACCAACCTCGCTCCAACCTCTGGTCAAACAAGTGATTGCTTTAAGTTTTGGTCTTGTAGAGCAGTGAAAAGAACCATTGCCTTTCAATAAGGCGGCTTAGGTTACCAAGCACTCCTGTTTTCTCCCACATTAGGACACAACAGACTCTTCTTCATCACCTGCTTACCTCGATCTCTACTTAAACTACGACCAACATGGACAGCTTACTACTAAGCTATACGATAAACGTGATGATTTCAATTTTCCGATCGTTAACTTTCCATTTCTTGATGGTAACATCCCTGCTTCTCCAACCTATGGTTTTTACATGTCGCAGTTGGTTCGGTATTCCAGGGCTTGCTCTGAATGTCGGGATTTTCGTGATCGATGTCGACTGCTGACAAACAAATTAACAACACAAGGATTCGAGAGATGCAGGTTGATCAGAACTATGGGGAAGTTTTATGGTCGCCATCTTTGTCTCATTGAGAAATATTCTGTATCTTTAAGTGATATGAAGATGGACGTTTTTGAGTATGCTCATTAGTGTGTTTACTTGTTGTGATTGACAATGATACTCGGTTCTATTTTGAGAACTTGATGTTTACTTGGATGTGACAAAGATTTACATGGCGGGTGTCGTCGATGAAGCAGAAGACGCTTAATTACTCTTCCGGAACACCTGGTCTGATTCTCTTGTACTTTTGCAAGGGTCTTCATGTTAATCTTTCCTTTGTTCATATTTTGCCACTGGTTTAATCGATTTTGAGTTTGGATTATGATTTTGTTAACGCTTCGGTATTCTCTTATTTATTTTAATAACTTATGTCATAATTGTTATAAAATCAATAAAGTTTAAACATGCATTCGAGATCGATCTCCCCTGATCTTGGATAAAGGTCATACAATTCAGGGAAGTATTGAACATGCCAATTGCATGTCAAATAGCCCTAGTTGACCTTTGACCTTTTGACCAGAAGAACAACCACAAGGAAGCTTTGTTTACAGTTTGAGGTTCACTCAACCATTGGAAATGGCTTTTTTTTTAAAAATAAAACCAGCAACATTTTTACAGAAGCACAAATGATTAAACCAAGTATAACGTTTCAGATATACCCATTGGATAAAAATCGAGAACCATAAAGCGGTGATCAAAAACCAAAATCGATTAAACTAGCGACACCCGCCATGTAAATCTAGGTCAGATCCAAATTAATGTCTTGGCCTCAAAGTGAGAAATAAGGCAAATTTCTCAACCACAAAAAGCAGGCATATAAATTAAAACATCCATCTTCATATCACACAAGAATGAAAAATATTTCTAAAAGATGGCGACCATAAAATTTGTCCAGTCTTCATCAACCTGTATCTCTCGAATCACTGTGCCGTAGGCTTGTTCGTCAGCAGCTGATATTTATCATGAAAATCTTGATATTTAGAACAAGCTCCAGAAGAACTGCAACAGGAAAATACCATAGGATGGAGAAGCAGTGATGTTACTCTCAAGAAAGGAAAATATCACGATCGGAAAATCGAAATCGTCACGTTAATCGGACAGATTAGTAGTCCGTAGGTAAGCTAACCGTGTTGGTCATATTTCAAGTAAAGATTTCAAGTTAAGAAGCGTTTATACGATCAAGTTCAATTCAATTTGAGTTACAGTGTGGAAACTTTATTGTCGTTTATAGCAGCAGCAACCCCAAGCAGAAATGAAGGGGAAACAGAAGGACGGCATTACATCATCCCCTTTCAATATCCGATCTTTTAGCAAACAAGAATTGTTTAAGGATGGTCAATTAATGACCCACAGATAAGGAAAAGAAATGTTATTTGGTTGAAGGGTTGTTGACTGGAGGAAAGGAGGATAAGAGGCCTGCTCTACAAATTAAAAGCTGTCACTTTTGTCAACTTCTGCAAACTTGAAAGGAAACTTCCGACATATGCTACTACACAAAAACAGCAAGGAACCCATGCCATTGAGCCTGCATCGCTCACGTGAAATCAATCAGTCAGAGGACCTACGCTTTACCAGGCCAAATGTCTGGGCGAGACTTCTCGAAGGAGGGAATAATAAGCAGGTATATGGGGGTAAATACTGCCCTACTGGCAAGCTAGCATTTCGAGTGGTACTGTAAAGCCCGCGGACGAGCTGAAGCAACGACGCGAGTGGTCAGTAGTTAGATGGTTGACTGCATGCACGTTACAATATTGCACGTCTTCGTATCTGGCCTACTGAGATGTTCTTCAAGTTTAACTCTTTTGACTGTAATCTAGAAAGTTGGTCATTGTTTTTCATTTGAACAAACTTGGCAGCAGTTCATCACAACATGGCACTGGCCCAGTGTCAGTATCCTAGGCTTTTTTGGTTGAGAAGATGTTGTTTGAAGATTTTAACACTTGTGACCCCAGTGACGTTGAAACCGGTTTAAGGTAAGTCATGTAAAGACCTTGAAAGCCCTTCATTCAAGCATGCTTCCAAATTTCAGTAACCGGGCCATTTCGTTATTAATGAGCAATTGTTTAAGAAACATTTCCTCCGTGAGCTGGAAAGTGGGTCAAGGTCGTTCAAATGAACAAACTTGAAAAGTCCTCTATCTCAGCAGGGTACAATTATAATATAAGTAACGTGGGCACTAGTCGTCGAAAGTAAAAGATTAACGCTGGATGACAGACACAAGGAGCCCTTCGGGTAGTTGAGCTTATACTTAACAAGAGGGTTGATGGTGCTGAATGACTCGCACAGTATTTATCTACATGTAGCATATTAAATCTTTAAAGTTAACTATAATACAGCAACAAGTCAAATATACCATTTTCTTATTTAAAACCATCTTTTGTAAGATTTCATCATATGACACATATTTCCTTTGAAATAGGGTCAAGGTCATTCATTGAACAAACTTGGTAGCCCTTCATCACAACATTTTACATGACAAATATCAAGTGTCCCATGCCTTTTGGTTATAAAGAACGAGTCATTTGAAGCTTTTGATAAGCGTGAACTTGCAAAAAATTGGCAGTCCTTCATTTCATCATGCTACATGCGCAAATTCTGGACCCATTTGGTTATTGAGCATTGGAACAAACTTGGTAGTCTTCATCCCAGCATGATACAGGCCCAATATCAGTACCATTGGCCTTTCCACTTTCAAGAAGAAATCACTTGAAGGTAGATATTGACGCCGGACAGATGGCAAATGGCTCACTATTGCATAAACTCACATGACCTTTGGGCAGGTGAGCTAAAAATCAACAAATTATCATTAAGTTATGTCAACCAATTTTAATTGTTCCTCTCTTCTTTTTCATATAAAATGTTAGCATAGGGAGCTTGTAATTACTAAAATCAAAATAAATACATGCAATAATAGTTAACTAGGATATTGGTATTTTATACACATATATTTATGTGTTTAGGTCTACTAAGGAACGACTTACATTAATTTGTACATGTACATTGTATCTGCACAAGTGGGATTCAGTCACACCTTCAGCATTTTTGCATTGGTTTTTATATACAAGTATTCAATTTTATATCAAAATGAACAAAAAAAGAAATGATTTGCAATGAGTATTTTGTTGTATGAAACCTATCTTATATGATTAATTATAAGTATTAATTTCAAATTTAGCTCAAATTTAGTAAGTCTTTAGCAAATTAACTTATCTAGTTACCTGGAATAGTTTTGTTGGGTCTCAAAAAAATCCAATATAAAAATGGAGAACAATAGGACATTTTTTGTAAAACCTCATAATATTAAGCTTTTACCACAGTAACTTACATTGTAATACATAAGAGTTTATTTTTAAATGTCTCTTTGTGATTTTTCCATTGTCTTTGATTTTTCCTATATAAAGTATTAGGATTAAGACTTATATAAGAACAAAGAATTGGGAACATTGTATCCAATTATGACTTATTGTTGAATAGCTATTTATCACTATTCACTCATTCCATGCAAGACAGAAAATCACATAATACGAGTACTATACATTTAAATGACAGATAAATAAATAAAACATATTAAGTATCCCTGTCCCATTATATACAGTAACCTCCCCTACTCTCGATTTATATATATACAGTGTATCTGAACCACTCAGAACACTTTCACAGAAACTGCCGTAGCTCAATCAGGGCCCAGATGTTCAAAAGGTGATTAGCTTAGTGCAAACTTTGATTTTCATGTAACTTTAAAATGAACCATAGATTTAGTTACAGCTTTGCAGAAATCAAAAAGATTTTAACGTGCATATTGGCAGAATTATTTAAGTTTGAAAAATGTTGATAAATAGTTTAAATCACCATTTGAACAACAGGGCCAAGATTGAGGAACTGTATAACAATGTGCGGTCAAATCCAAATTTATTTGAATAAATTAGCAGTAATAATTAGCCAGTCATTTGGGCAGTTGACTCGGGCATCCTCCATGTTATTCGAAGCAAAGCGATAAGACTTTCAATGAACAAGTTTCATCTTTGAATTCAAAAGTTAACCAAATGATGCATTATGAGACTTAAAACTACTTTCATACATGAAACTTTAAAGCAGTTTTGCTAGTATGTTCATATAGTGGTTTGCAGTGTAAATACAGTCAAACCTGTCTATAAAGACTGATCAAGGGGAGACAGAAAAACGATCACTATAGACAGGTTGCCTTAATAGACAGGTCGAGATTTTTGGACCAACCACTTTTATTGAAATGTCATAAATGACTTGTCATTAAATAGAGCAATCAGTATAGCACTATCAGAAGTCAAACTTTTTGAAATGTATTCTATATTATTATTTTATGTTTAAATCTATATTTTAAAAACATCTTAAAATGGTATGATGAATGCCCTATTCAATACTATTCATGTTCATTATATTACATGTTCCATACATGCATCTTTCTTAAATGACATTTACTAGCTGTTAATAAAAATTAAAATGAACATTTGTGAATTCTTGGTTGAGTTTGTTGTTCTTTTTCTAAAAATATAAAATTCAACAGTAATTCTGATGATTTCGGCCAATCACACAGATCGCGAACAGGCCTGCATAAACGTGAACACAAGTGTATAGCATTTTTTTCATTAATTTTGACCTTTTTTAGTTTTTATGTCTCATAAAATTTTGCAAGGTTTGTTTTTCTATTTAGAAATGAATATTAAAGTTAAATGACACCATTAATACTGTTTACGAATGTCGCCTTCACAAGCCTAGGGTTATGAACCGGCCCACCAGGAAGATATTTAGATCACACTAAATGATGATAAAATTGTAACCCTGGAGAAGCAAGATGATACCAAAGTTTTTGACAATAGTGCAGGGATCCTTAATACTGATATATCTTAGTCTCACTGACCATGGTAATATGTCAAAAAAAACAACATGATACCAATAGCACTAGAACAATGCGAGTACTGGACAAAAGTTCGTAATTACGCCTGACACTAATAAAAGATTTAATCACATGCAAAAACATTGAATGATGCATTCAATTTCAAACAATGAACCATTTCTCTTAAATCAGAGGTACAAGTATTTCTGTCAAATCACACATACTTCTGTGAGGATGGAGTTGACATACAGCTAGGGAATATAATATAAATTTAAAGTTTTCAGCATGGTTAGATCACATTTGATAACATGGTGTTTCATAAATAATAAATTTCGTCATGTTTTCAGATGTCAGATTTCACCTGTACACACCTTGCACACAAAACACGAAAATCTCTTAACTCAGAAATTTTTCAACAAAGTATTGAAAATGAAAACAAAAATATAAAATACATGTATGTTTCTGACACAAAACTGAAAGTCTTCTGATTACAGTGAAACCTGTCCCCATCAAACAAAATAAACCCATGTGTCTCTTTGGAATGGGTTTCTGATTACAACTGGATTAAGATTAGGTTGAAAAAGACATTTAAATTAATATCTGATGTGGGCACTCAGGTTATCTTCTGACAATAAAAACCATGAATTTTGAAGTAGGTTTTATCAAAATTTTACTTCATACAGTCAATATCAACATGCATGCAGTCACGATGTTTCAAGTGTGGCTGTTCCCTTTGTCGCACTATGACTAAGTGGGAGATTTGCATTGTTTACCTGGACAAATGTGTAATGAAACTGTATACCCTACCAGGAGTTGAGGTAAATGATCCAGGCATAAAATACAATTCTGACATGCTATTTTGCAGGTAAAATGTACCCCTCAACCATAGCTGGACAAAAAGATCTGAGTTATATAAGGCTTGAAACCTAGCAGCACGTTCAACATGTACATTAAAGTTTATGTGTAAAGTTCATGTTGTATAATACATTATAATACCTTATAATCGACCAGTGAAGGTTATCAGACATCATTCTTCAATTTTAACAACAGAAGGATTATGCAGCAACATTGATAATAAAAAAATTTACTCAGGCATTCTTTTTAATGAGGTAATGTACCATGTTATTGGCACTGGTCATATGATACCTTGCCCAGATAATTTTGATAAATTCTTTTTTCATAAAGACTTTCTCACAAAATACATTTTATCATATATATTCTAAAGATTTTACATATAGATTGCATACAGTAATCAACCTAATAACCACACTGTGCACTTACAACAAGAGGCTCAATGGGCCTGAATCCTTCACCTGCTATAATCTCTATTAAACCTCAATTTGAATGAACTAGCTAGTCACTAATACAGGCAAAATATCAAGAGTCGAGATCAAAAGAATCCATGAAGATTTTAACATATCACACGTATAAAAGTGAGTCAAGGTAATTCATTTGAACAAACATGGTAGCCCTTCATCTTATCATACTACATGTTTAATATCAGTAGCTTGGGCATTTTCATTATTGAGAAGAAGCCGCTCAAGGAGTTTGATACATTTCACCTCTGTGGCCTTGAAAGTTGGTAAAGACGATTCATTTGAAAAGTAATATTTGTAGCCATTTATCCCATCATACTACTTATACATGTACAGGACTTATATCAGTACCATGTACCGTTTCCTTATTGACAAGAAGTTGTATGAAGATTTTAACATTGACCCTGTGGCCTTTAAGTTGGTCAAGGTAATAATTCATATGCACAAACTTGGTAGCCTGTTATCCCAGCATGCTACAATTGTACATGCCCAATACTGGTATCATAGGCCTTTCAATTACTTATAAGATTTTTAGACATTGTGATCCATGTGACCTTGAAAGTAGCATTAATTTGAACAACTTGGAAGCCATTGATCTAAGAGTGCTACATGTGTAATATCAGTACCCTGAGCCATTTAGTTATTGAGAAAAAGTTATTTGAAGACTTTTAGACATTTCACTTCTGTGACCTTGAAAGTGGGTCAAAGTCATTAATTCAAACAAACTTAGTAGTCTTCATCCCAGCATGCTATAAACCCTTTAGTGGTTTCCTGGACATTTTGGTTACTTAGGATTTATTTGGAGATTTTCAATCATTTGGACCCTGTGACCATTCCAAATAATTTGAATCCAATTACATTATTTCCTCAACTCTATTTCTCACATCTCACACACTAAAAACAACCTCTTCAAGCAATAATTAAAGAATTCAAGCAATTTACAGGAACTTATATGAAAACACTTCAAAATCATATGAAACCTGAATTAATTTTACTTAACGCAATTGCAAGATAATTATATAACATGTTTGGACAAAAAGAACCAAAACATTGCAAAATTTTGTTTTCTATTAACTAGATATTTCAAAGTAGAAATCTTGGAAAAAAAGGATGTTGCAACATGTACGAAGTTAAAATTTATCAGTAAGGATGTTCTTTTTCATTAAATGTCACAATCAAGTATATTATTATTATTTTCCTCTGACAATTTTAACCAGAGGTGGTCAGGACAGGCAGTGGATATCCTAGCGTACATCCTATCCTTAAATCATATCACAGAGTTTTATCCCCAATATTGAAATACCACCAATTATACATATATTACCAATCCATCGCCCCTTAATATGATCATTTCACCGTTCCCATAAGTTTTTCTCAGTTCTGTACTAGATGTTACATTAACAGATGATGTTAAAATTCCATTTCAAATGAAAAAATCAGTGACAGAAAAAAAGAAATTACCAAAACCAACAGATTGATTCAGTACAAATTCAATATTTTCAGAACAGATTCATTATATCCTTATTGCCATTTAACTTCACTGTGAAATCTTTTTTAAAACAATGTGAAAAATATGTTTGATATCAAGACCTTCTAGGCGAGACATGTTTAATTCTGGACCCTCGCTCACATGACCTTGACCTTTTCCTTTTCCTGAGCGGAAGCCTATTTTCCAGGCCCCTACTGGGCTTATCTTTACCCCTGTTCCTGGGATCAGTCAATGTTCCATCAGTGTTTCCACTACTTCCATGTCTCGGTACCTTTACAGGGCTTGTACCAGTAGCTGTGTGCGAATGTCTTTCTCGCGACCTATTTCGAAGAACTTTTACTGCTGTTTGTAAATGTTTTCTACGATACATTTCATCTCGTTGTGACCTCCCTTTTCTTGGAGAAGGCCTGGGTGATATTAATGGGCGCTCAGATGAATGTTTGTCGTTTCTGTTATGGCGTCGCTGTGATTTACCAACAGTCTTTGGACGAACATGTTTGTCACTCTTACTCACATTTTTTTGAGATAACATTTCTTTCACATGAGAAGAAAGATTTTTCGATTTGATGCCATATGATTTTGTCTCCAGTTTTTCTTCCGAGTCAGTAAGAATTTCACCATCCTCCAAAGATTCTTCATTTTTAAAACAATTTTTGGGAATGTCTGTTGGGCAATTATGAAATCTGTCATCCAAATTGTCAGTAAAATTGTCACTGGCATTTTCATTGTACATTTCAGGTGGATTCCGAAGACATGGATCTGGACTTTTAATTGTCTTTTTACAAACAGTTTCTGCTTGTGGCTCAACACTTGCATAACTTACTACATCTTCCCCATTGGATATAGTATCCGGATTTTTACAAAGCTCAAATGTGAAATTGGATTCCACAGCATAACAGCTGTCATCACTATCCTGTTCGTCCCCGCTGGTGTCAGAGTCCGACTCCGAGCAACTGTCCTCATTGTCAGATCTCTCAACTACTGATTCCTCATGGTCATCTTCCTCGGTTTCAAGAATATCAACGTTTTCACGAAAAATCTTTGCAACTTCTTGCCAAGTTCTTACACGAGCACATTTTTCTGGTTCAGAAACATCTGATAGGAAATCATCAGAACAGCTATTGGAACTATCAGTGACACGGATTTCCATGTCCTCCTCATCAGAGTCAATATGAGTTATATTAACAATATCATGTTGAGAAGTTTCACTCAGTTTGGTAGACCATTTATTGGTCTGTATTGAATGGAGTCTGTCCCTATCCTTGCTGTCATCACTAATAGGTCCCTGGTCACCTTGGTCAGTATGACTTATTGTAATATTCTCTGTGCCCAGGAGGTCATTATGACTTACAGTTATATGACCTATACCCTGTAACGATGCATTGTCTACACCTGCTGATTTAGGTTCATCATCATACAATTCCATTGTATCTGTCATCTTATCTGAGTCTTCTGCAGAAAAAATGGTTTCAGATGTCACAGTACGCAATATTTTTGGATTCTCATACTTGTGTTCTAAATTTCTCGCTGCTTTTCGCATTGCTTTCTTTTCAGATGTCTTTCCGTGATCTGAAGACTTTGCTGAACTCTCCCCGTAACTTTGATGAAGTTTTCGATCTGCCCTAGACACAACCTCCTCTTCATTCTGATTTTCCTTTGTTTTTCCTTCAGGATAACCTTGCTTTCTTTTCAATGTCCCTTTTTTCTCACTCAAATGATCTTCAGATGACCTTTTATGAGCACTTAGCTGTTCTTTAAATTTGTGCTCTCTTTCCTTGGATATCCTTTCTGTATCACCATGACAATCTTTACATGTCCTTTCTGAATCACCATGACGATCCTTAAATGTTCTTGCCGTATCGCCATGACGATCCTTAGATATCCTTTCTACATCACTATGATATTGGTTTCTCCTTTCTGTATCATTACGGCGATCCTTTGATGTCCTTTCTGTATCTCTATGACGATCCTTGCATGTCCTTTCTGTATCACTATGACGATCCTTAGACGTCCTTTCTGTATCACTATGATGATTCTTAGATGTCCTTTCTGTATCACTATGACGATCCTTAGATATCCTTTCTATATCACAATGATCTTTATATTTCCTTTCTGTATCACTGTGATCATTAAGACGATCCTTGTATTTCCTTTCTGTATCACTATGACGATCCTTGTATTTTCTTTCTGTATCACTGTGATCACAATGACGATCCTTGTTTGTCCGTCCTGTATAACTATGACAATCTTTGGAATTCTTTTCCCCATCATTTTGATGATCCTTAGAGAGTCTTTTTCTCTCATGGTCCTTCCACATCCTTGGACTATCATGGTTATTTCTTTTTCGTTCTTCATGTTTCTTCTGCTCAGACATTTTGCCTTTTCCTTCCCTTTCTCTCGATCTTCCTTCATCAGTATATATATGACGAGACCTACAATCAGTTTTAGCACCTATCTTTGTCGAATAAGATCCACTTTTTCCCTGACAGTTATCTAAACGGTCTTTTTTATTTGATCTATTGCCGTTCTTTTCTGATGAATATGCATGGCTAGGATTTCTGTCTCTCTGTTTATGCCGATCCTTTCTGTTATTTGTCAGTTGTTGAGAGACAAGAGAACCAGGGCTCTCCTTTGATGTTCTGGCACCCTCCTGCTTTGACCTGCTGCATAGAATCTTTTTCTTTGGCGAGACTGTTTTCTTGATTTTAACATTTTCACTATTACTTTCTTCGATATCTTCCTCTGTTTCAAATTCCATGCTTTCTGATGGTGACACACAAAGCATTAGTTCATCATCCTGTGAATCCTCCGCTCCAGTATCTAGTTCAGAAAACTCCTCTGTCAAGTCCTTATCATTTGTAATGTAAGGTTTGTCGTTACGTACTGTAGACCCACTACCTCTCTGCTGGTCAGAAGATAGAGAAGAACTCTCAGACTCATATTCATAATCAAGATCTTCTTCGTCACTATCCTGGTTTTTATGTGGAGTCTGCAGATCATTTTGTTCCAGTTTTTGAGATTTGTGCATTTCGGATCCTGTTTGTTCCTCTTCTTGTCTCAACACCCCTGAATCGATTTGCTTTGGAGTTTTTGATCCATCTTGTTTGGGAGAATTTTGTCCAAAATCTTTGTCATTTATATCTCTTATTTGATTTCCATCTGGACTACACTGTACATATACATCTCCGTCAGATTCTGATTCAGATGCGAGACTGACAACTGAATTGTTAAGATCATTAGGCAGTTTGTCTTCATGATGTGATGCATATGTATTTACACCAGATGAATCAAAAGTTTTAGAATCACTGACCCGATCTTCCTCACAGGATTTCTCGGATTCGCTGTCAGAGCTCATCTCGAGGTCACTCTCTAGAGTTGAATCACTTTGTGCCGATGATGCAGATCTTCTTCTATTCTCTGTTGAATCGTCTTCTATAACTTTATTCATAAGATTGTCCACAGGGAGTAGTCTCCCTTCTCCAGGATCGTTCAAATCCAATTTCTGTTCACTGCTTTTAGTGAGACTTTCTTTAGACTCCTCCTTAGAATGAAGTACTTTATAACCACATTCCTCATCAATCACAGATGACGTCTCCTTCTCATCCATTGCAATAACTGAAGTGCCTAATTTATCTATTCCAGATGAATCAATGTCTAGTTTCTCTTTTCCAGATGACCTAGTTTCTTGCTTCTCCTTTTCAAAAGAGTCTCCATTCTCTGTAGACTCAGCATTCAGTTTCTCTGTTTCACATGGTCGTGTGCCTTTTCCACAGAGCTCCCTGTCTAATTTCCCTCTTTTAGGTGAAACAGTATCTCGTTTTTCCAGTTCAAAGGTCTCAATGTCTGGTTTCCCTATTCTACACGATCCTGTGTTTAACTTTTCCTTTCCATTAAGTTCAGTGACTAGTTCCTCCATTCTGTGAGACTTAGTGTCTACTTTTTCTATTTGACATGACCCTGTGTCTAATTCCTCCATTCTACTCAGCTCAGTATCTAAATTCTTCTTTTCAGTGTCTGAATTCCCTACTCTACTCAACCCTGATTCTGACTTCTCTTTTTCACATATTTCAGAGTCTGATTTCCTCTTTTCATGTGTTTTTGTGTTGAATTCCTCTGTTTCACATGACCCTGTGTCTATTTCCTTTATTCCACATATTTCAGTTGCTACCTGTTTCATTCCACGTAACAGGGTCTCTTGCTTTTCTTCTCCACATGACCCTGTGTCTATTTCTTTTATTCTACATATTTCAGTTGCTACTTGTTCCATTCCATGTAACACGGTCTCTTGCTTCTCTTTTCCACATGACCCTGTGTCCATATCCAGAGTTGAGTAGTCCCCTGTTGACATATCAGGCAAAGGAGTAATTGTGTTTACACTATCCCATTGTGAACCAGTAATGTCTCTAATATGTCCTTCTGAAGCTGTTTCAGAATTTGGCTGTTCATGTACCATTTCCTTTTGAACATTTAAAGGGGTACAGATATCATCAGAATCCATTTTCGTTTCAATGTCAGATTTTCCTTTTATTTTCTTCTTTTCCAACTGAAGATTATCACAATGCTCAACTTCCTCCACTGAAATGACCTGAGATTGAATGTCATTCAGGTCTTTTTTGGCCACATCTGTGCTTAGTTTGTGAACCAATCTCTCACTTTTGGATAATTGGACAGGTGAATGATTCTCCTGCCAATCACTGACGAAACCAACAATCACACTAGCATTTTCCTTACTACCTGGTGATACCTTTATCTGAGACTTGGATTCTGAGGGTATCTGCCTGTCATGTTGATTAACCTGTGAGAGGTGTCTGTGTTTACTTGGAGTGACAGATGTTTTAGATGCTTTAAGCTCCAATTTTTCTTTAGATTTCCTACCAGATGGTGAGGTAATGACTTCATTTTTTGTGACGGATACATCCAAGGTTTTAGGTTCCAGTTTTTCTCTAGATTTCCTACCAGATGATGAGGCAATGACTTCATTTTTTGTGACGGATACATCCATGGCTTTAGGTTCACGTTTAACTGTACTTTTCCTGGCAGGTGACGAGATATGTTCAGTTTTTATTTTGACAGGGCCTTTTGATCTTCCAGAAGTTTGTTTCACATTTCTCGGTGATAAAGGTGGTCGTACATTTTTTGTTGATATTTTGATGTCCTCAGTTGACTTGCAGTTTTGACTGGTAATTTCATCATCAACACTTAAATTGCATGATGCTGTTTGTTGATCTAAATCAGTTTTAATTATCTTTTTAAATTCATCAGATTCTGCTTTGTGAGAGTTCTCCAATTTCCTCTCTGGTCCCCTACTTTCATGTTCAATGTCTCCTTCGACTAGATGAGATTTTTCATTGATTTTATCTTCATTTGTTGTTGTATCTGTTCGTCTTTTACCAGGTCCTTTTTTCACTTCAGCCAGCTTTGTTTGAGCAATATCATGATGACAAGCTTCCTGTACATGTTTTTCTTGTTTAGTCAAATTTTCTTTGCTTTTATGCTCTGCTCTTGTACAAGGTTCTAACGGCGGAGTTGTCTCCCTTGATTCAACAGTTTCAACCATATTCACATTTACTGATTTGATGGGATTGTTATTTGTTCCACACTCTCCCAGTACACTTGAAGTAGACAGTGTTGTGTCTCTACTTTTCCTATAATTCCTGTCCACAACTGAGGAACCAAGCAATGGCTCAGAATTGTCAACTGTAGACATTTCCTCTGACGTAACATTTCCGCCAGAAAATAAGCATAATTTCTGTTCTTTTTCCTGGTCATTCCTTTTCACTCTTCCAGTTGGTGTCTCTTTGACTTTTTCTTTAGGTTGGATTGCTTCGACAGGAAAGATGTTTTCGATTGGAAGCTTTTCTGCAGTTTCTTGTGGAGGCAGAGAACTAGTACTTTCAACTTTGGAAGGATTAAGATTATCAGCAGTTTCCTTTTTGGATTTCTTTGACGCTGAACAGGTCTCATTATTTTTTCCGTTATAGGATGACGAGGAATCATTGTTTTTAGAAACTGATTTTGAGACATCCTTCACCTTTAATGAGGAACATTTCCCAATACTGTTCATATCTTGCTCTGTTAGAGGCGGTTCCAATGAAGCAGTCACATGTGTATCAGGCTGAGGTTTCTCAGATTGTAAGTTTTTGTTTGAGCAAAGTTCATTTTGAGAAACCACACCATCTGAGTTCAGAACAGATATTGTATCACTTGAAGACATTCTGTTTCTGTTGAATTGCTTTTCACAATGCAATCTTGTTTTGGAAATGGGCGAAAGATGATCTATTTTCTTTTTCAGTTCATGATTACTCTGTTTCCTATCACAAGACTTTGCCAGAAGAACCAACTGAGGAGATGGCTGATCTTCAGATGACCTGTTCCTTGATCTTTTTCTATTGGTGTGAGGAGAACGGTTGTTACCTTTTGGTGATGAAATATCTCCTAATGATTTAATCTTCTCTTCAGAGGAATAAGACTGGGGAACCACTTTTGAAATATTATTAAGAGTATTTTTGCTTTCCAACAAATTGTCTCCCTTGGTATTTTCCTCAACTTGACATCTTTTCATTTTAAGTTTTTCCCTCAAGTCACAAACTCCCCTAGAAGCAGCTATCTTGTTCTTATTTTCTTCAACAAAGTTAATATTTTCCTTTGTAGTTTTTGTGCGGTTGTCCTTTGTTTTGGTTTCATCTCTTTTCTCATTATCCACTGTATCTTTTCTTTTCCTTTCTTGTCTATCATCCTTTTCTGTTTTGCTTAACTTCTTTTCAGCTTTGCCTAACTTCTTTTCAGCTGTACTTAACTCATATGCTGAACATTTATCTGCTTTGTTCCTTTTCTTCTTTTCTCTTTCTGCCTTTTCATCATATGCGTGTGTGGACGACTTTCCTCCACTCAATCTGCGCTGAACGTCTTTCCTACTCTTTTCAAGTCTTTTCTTCTTTTCTCTTTCTGTATTTTCATCATGCTCATCATATGCATGTGTTGACGACTTCCCTCCACTTAATCTGCGCTGAATGTCTTTCCTACTCTTTTCTAGTATTTTTCTAGCTGCATTCTGTCCATTGTCGCTCCTAGAAACATTATGGCATTTCTCTCCAGCATAACTGCCAGATTTATCAGACAACTTTCGTTTTTTCTTGACTTTTTCTTCACGGTCATCGCTAGAGAGACGTCTTTTGGTCTTTGCCTTGTCCACTACGATAGGGTCATTACATTTTTTGGAATGTTCTCTATGATTTCTCGAGTCAGCTCTGGTTAACCTTGGATTTGATGTGGATGCCATTCTTGTTTGGTTTCTTGGTTCTCTCCTACAAAGGAATGAAAAACAGAAAAACTATGAAGACACTTTCACAACTAAACATATATTGAACAAATTTTGCATAGCATTGAGGGCAAAATTGGAGTTTATGGACTGACCGGTCAGCTCTGGTGGTCCTTGAGTCCGGGCCAATATACGAAAATATTGACCGGAACAACTACTAGAATCGTATAGGCACTTAAATGAATGAGGTATAATATATATGAATATATCATTCAATGAATAACCCTTAGCTGTGTTAGTTAAAACTGAGAATCGTATACGCACTTAAATGAATGAGGTATAATATATATGAACATATCATTCAATGAATAACCCTTAGCTGTGTGAGTTAAAACTGATAAAAAAAATATTGAATGTAGGCAGAATTTGCAATAAAAAAAAGCAAAATATGAACTTTATTAATATCCCTGTAACTTAGCAAGACAATATATATATATATATTATACCTCAATCATTTAAGTACCTATATGATTCTAGTAGTTGCTTCAGTCAATATTTTCGTATATTGGCCCGGATTCAAGGACGACAGGCTGACGCTATAGACAATGAAGTGACGTCATCATTCCAAACAATGAGCAAAATGGCGTCTGACCTAATGGTCTGTTTTTATTGCATTTTATGTGGTTGTGGTCGTGTTGGGTAGGTTTGGTATACATGTAATATAACAAATATTGCATGTCACTTCGGGCAATATGGGAGTTTATGGACTTATCAGCCACCTAAAAATATGTTTATGGACCGAAGCATAGCTGAGGTCCATATACATATTTTTGGGTGACTGACCAGTCCATAAACTCCCATACTGCCCTCAGTGCCGTGCAATATTTTTTAATTATTCCTTTTTAAGACTTTTCTGTCTAGGAGTATCAACACTAAAATTTAGATTGTAATATGGATAGAGATATACTGTACAGTAAGTTGGCAAGAAGGATAAAGATATACTGTACAGTAAGTTGGCAAGAAGATCAACCATGAATAAAGTGTTGTATTTTTGGAATCCTGCATTTTTGTAGACACTTCAATAGATTCAAGAAATTGCCAATGATTTCAATATATTTCAGATAATATTGCTTTGCAGATTTCTGGGAATATTGCTTTGTGGAATTCTGGGAATAATGCTTTGCAAAATTTCCCTAGAACATATTCTAGCTTCTTATGTTATATATCAATATTTATATCTATACTGCAAACAACCTTATCATTAAAGTGTCATTATAAGCATTAAATATGTCCATGAATGTATATATATGTGCTAAATGATCCTAGTTTAATTTGCATCTGCATTCAGTGTTGTGCTGTACAAGTTGTGTGTTTGGCTTTTGAATTACCCTATTCTGTACATATTGTGTGTCTGGCTTTTGAATTTCCCTATTCTGTACAGGTTGTGTGCCTGGATTTTGAATGACCCTATTCTGTACATCTAAGTTGGACTTTCAAATGATCCCTTTTCTGTACAAGTTGTGTGCTTGACATTTGAATGACCCTATTCTGTACAAGTTTTGTGTTTGGCTTTTGAATGACCCTATTATGTACAGGTTGTGTGCCTTGCTTTTGAATGACCCTATTCTGTACAAGTTGGACTTTCAAATGATCCCTTTTCTGTACAGATTGTGTTCTTGATATTTAAATGACCCTATTCTGTACAAGTTGTGTGCTTGACATTTAAATGACCCTATTCTGTATGTACAAGTTAATTGTGTGTTTTGCTACGGAATGAATGACCTATTATTTTGAACAATACCTTAATAACCTTTGCAACTATTGAAAACCTATTCCAGTTTTAACACCTGAGAAAAGTGTTTCAAGTTGTTTGTCCCTAGCCTGGAGACATTTTAAAACTAAAGATATCAGACTCTAACAACTTATTCTTACATGTGTTTGTACTGCTGTATTTCCTTGTCTTTTCGTTGGAGTTCCAAGCGTGCAGTAAGAAACAAGGTGGAGATGTTTTTCTCTAGGATTCCACATTTCTCGGACAGCTTCGACTCAGATTTCTCCAGGGTATCTACCTTGGATTCCAACTCTATGATCTTCAGGACAGCAGCATCATATTTTCTAGACAGCTGTTAAAAACAAAATAAGGTAAAGTACAGAAATAAACCTTGGGATGAAAAACATTAACATCAAAGAACAGGTTTTGGAATTTAAATGATCACCAAACAACCACATAAGTACATGACTCCAGACTAACTTTTATTTATGCCTGTCTCTATGACAACATGAGCATCCTCTACTTCCAACAATTGTGTTTAATTTTTAATGAAACGAAGATTTATGTTGGAGGCATATAGCAGTTTACAGGTTTAACAAAAATGAATTCCGAAAACTTGGGAATGGTCCAACATTTATCGAACCTAGTTAATCAAAAGAGGAGTAGTACTAGTAAATGCCATGACTTAACCAGCCTTATATCAATATTTTTCATAGTACATCCTTGTTTCTATAAAAAATTAAAATCCATTAATTGTGGGATATCTTATTTAGAATGGCTTAACCTGAAGAGACTTAGAATAGCTTGTGGGTGAGAGCCTGCAGGTAAACATACCTCATCATAGTTTTCTTGACGACTTAACCCCTCGTCTGTTATCAGGTCATCGTACAGGTCAAGAGACGCAAAATTATCCTCCGGATCGTCCATCTGTAACAGTAATTATTATATAAAGCATTATTCATGAACATGGCATATGCACCTATTAGTATTACCATCAACACAAACTCATACTCACTGTCACATACAGATTATATTACAGATGGAGTATACAGATAGTGTTGCGGTAGACTAGAGCTGTGTATCGCAAGGGGGTTGGCGATATGATATGTAACACGATGCAAAAGTCACAATATGATACTTATCACAATATATGAGAAACCAACAACAGTCTGACAATGAACATTCCATTGCCAGTTTAACTTCCATACCTTCAAGTCACATTTAAAAGTTACACGTTTGAAGTGTTATCTGTGGAAATATTACGAAATAATTCATAAATAGGCCAATCAACACTTGAAATAGTTTTCTCTTTTGTTGAGTTTTTTGTTTTCAACTGACACATCTGTGATCCAATTCGCAATTGTACAGTCACATCAGATTTTCTTTTAAAACAGAGCTTTAACTTAACTTATAATTTTTGCCTGTTTATAGATACTGCAGAGGCAGTAAATGAAGTGCTGTACTGAGATTTAATGTTAATATGGATTTATGTCAATGTTGTAGCAATTTTGTTGTGAATGTATTTGTACATGTAATTGTCTTCATCATATTCCCGGAATACTTGAGCCCATTTGGCAAATGGGCTCAAGTATTCCGGGAATATGCCATTTGCACAATTACAATTAATATACAGAAGTTTTATTATTATCCCATAAATCACTCTTGATTTTGGTTGATCTTAATTTTAATAAGCCCAAAAAGCGACTTCGAAAGTGCCAGAGTAGTGATGTACATGCATGTTTCTGTTCAACCCCCGATGCACTGTCCCGTGATTCAATATATATACATATTACCACAGGGGCAGGGCACGGACCTATGTCACTATGAAATGATTGTCAGATTTTTTTTTTACTTTTCTTGAATATAGCCCCTCCAACTACTATACCCTTGAACATCCGGTTTTCGACGAGGTAATCAATTATCGCAGATAGCACAAAAAACAACTGTGAACAAAATATCCCAATATTATTTATGTAATAGTCTATCTTTTACCTTACCTGTACAATTATTTTTCTGTCAATTCGTTATTTCCTCATTACAATATCGGCACTTTCCTACTGTTACTCGTCATGGCGACCGCCATGACACTATATTGTGTTATCGACGGTAGTGCTCCCTAGCGTTTCAAAAGCATTGAAGACCACACCAGTCGAATTTTGTAATGGGAAAACATTTTCAAGAGCCAACATTTGAGTTTAAAATAATCATCCTTCAGAAAATTCACATTTTTATATAAATAATAAGTTTTAATACTTTTTCAACGGAAGTGACATCAGAACTTGCATAAGTCAACATCTTTTTTGTATAATTCTCTGTTTAAAACACCGCATTGCCTACCATTACATTCTTTTTATTGAAATTGTATACTATAGCACTTCGCAGGGTCTGATGTAAAAAAACAACATTATTTTCCATTTTTTTATGAGAAAATAAATCTGAAATATGCTCTTTCATAGCGCTTTATTTATATCACAACAAAAATTTCGCGTTACTTGAATTGCAAAATTAATTTTGCCTGGTTTTAATATGTCGCTTAAAATCACATAATCAGACTTGGGACATCTGGCACAATGTTTACGAAGCGTTGCAAATTTGACTGAGGCTCAGAATGCTGCAGGTAAGGTTTTAAATATGTATATAAAATGGGCTTAAGTAAATACTTGATTTTACATGAGTTTATATTCAATCTGTGATAAATTTACCCGTTTGAAATGCAAAGTCTATTTTTCTTGGACAAAACGTTTCTTGTTGTGTGGGCATTAGGCAGACGAAGCCTGGTGAGAAATCACGCGAGAGTTTACCAGATATTTACAAAATGGCAAAGGCGTCGGAAACTCCATCTCGTCGATAATGTAATGCCCGACCATATATCTGTGACAAGGGAAAGAACTAGCCTGAACGAGAAAATCGACCTATTTTCACTCTAAGCTTGTTTTCGTCACTGAATGAAGTCCATTTTTTTTACATGCATGCCTCATTTTAAAGGTGAAACTTTTATCTTTCAGCCAATACCAAATATATCCCGCTACACTCATATTAAAGCTCACTAGGCTGTCTAGAATTTGAGGTTTTGCTTGAAAAACCATAGGTGGGCACTTGCCTGTCCAGTGCAACTGTTTGGAGTTTGTCGGTCTACATGAGTAGTGAGAAAATCTAGATGGATTCCGAAAATATGTTAACTTGAAAAATGGTGGATGAAGTTCACATCTTTGGCGAACCGTAAAGTTAACCTCGGATGACCTGGATTACAAAAGCAATAACTGAAAAGCCGTTTTTAGTAATCACCACATTAATAAAGCAATACCCATGGATAGACAAGGTATGAAGCACTGGACACACAAGTGCCCACCTACGGTTTTTCAAGCAAAACCTCGGATTCTAGACAGCCAAGTGAGCTTTTATATGAGTGTAGCGGGATATATTTGGTATCGGCTGAAAGATAAAAGTTTTACCTTTAAAATGAGGCATGCATGTAAAAAATTGGACTTAATTCAGTAACGAAAACTAGCTTAGAGTGAAAATAGGTCGATTTTCTTGTTCAGGCTAGTTCTTTCCCTTGTCACAGATATATAGTAGTGGGAGTTCGAGGGGCTATATTCGAGAAAGGTAAAAAAATATCTGACAATCATTTCATAGTGACATAGGTCCGTGCCTAGCCCCTGTGCATATTACATCCATGAATTGTTACACCACTAAATGGTATGTTGCTTATTTTAAATTTACAATGTAAGTCGCCTTCAAGCTAGAGGGAATTTCCCTTTAGCTCATCATTATCTGTGGTTGATCGTCCGACTCTATATTCTAATTAGAAATCTGGAGATCGAGGGATCGATCACCGTGGGAACATAACATTCTCTTTCCTGTCGTGTACAGTACATGTGTCATAGAGTACATGGATGAGCTGAAACTAAAGGAAATTCATTTCACTGAAGGCATCAGCGCAAAGCGGCGACCGTATTTCCATGTTAAAACAAAATCTACCACATGTTCATACAAATCATATTGATAAAGCTATCGATAATTTATCTAGAAGACTATTTTTGACGCTTGTATGCTGGAAGTTGAAAGCTTATAAATGTATTGAGCTTTGTCCTTCTCGCCATCTAGATGCAAACATTTATATAATTACACTTCAAAAAATGTACAATTTCAGAAACGATAGATGACGCTTACCACGGTGTCAGATGAGATTAGGTTCAGTTGAAAGTAGCATTTAACAATTCAGATCACTCTTTTTCATAACATTGTTTACACTGTCGAAATAACAGTGCTAACTCCTAAAATTTACCGCCATCTTCTGAGCATGCGCAATGAACTTCCGTCATTAGAGTTTTTTCGTGACTTTTCTGCCAAAGCTGAGTGTTCCGAAATACCAACTTCCGCTGATGTGGAGTGCCTTTGGGTTTTCCTCTATCGAAAGCAAAACGCCAAAGATATTCAGGAAGTTACAACAATGACGGGCATGCGACAGACTCCTTTAACTTGCAGTGGCCACACACGGCCTGTTACAGACCTTGCTTTCAGTGAATCAACCCCTTTTGGTTATTTTCTCGTCAGTGCATGTAAAGGTAAATGCTCGGTAAAAATCTCAATGGTCATTTCATGAAAACAAAAAGGCAATATGGTCAACTGAAAGTTGGTCACCCCCTTCGCCTGCAGCACAGTGTCCAGGACACGTTTCCTGTTACCTGTCGTAGAGGTCTTCTTTTATCTTGTTCATTGGCCTCTCTGACCCTTCACAATTTTGACTTACTAGTATAAAATGTACAGGGGTCTGTTTGTATCGCCCCCCTTTCATTTTATACATTTATACATTACTATTGTAACTTTGCCTTCAGGTACAGTACAGTTATCAGGAATTTATCAATAACAGTCAGTAATTATAGAAATGAGCAGAAAAAAACATGCCCACATCTACATGTATAGATATCTTCAACATATAATTGTCTTTGAGTTCTAAAGAAAAGCTGGTCTGAAGACGGTTAATTATTACCATGCAGAAGAGTATATATATATAAACATGTAGGCATTCAATTAATTCTGACTCATTCCAATTGCTGAGCCTTTTTTCTTTTTTGGGCTTTTACATTAAACCAATTGCAAGTAATTAAGTAGTAGTCTGAAGGGTTCTGACTCTCTGATCAGCTAAATATTGGGACAGCTATAGGGGCTCATAGAGTCAGAATTCCTCTCCACTGAAATATTGGAATTTTTACCGAACCCATCCACAGGTTGCTGTATTTTATAATATGCAACGTTTATGACCACATGCAAATTAGGTATCAAAATGGAAAGAACAGATAATTTTCTCCTTACCTAAGCTACCTACACATTTAATCATGTCACAGAAAAATAACCAGATTCCTGACATCTGTTTGAAAATCAAGATCCCACAGGAGCTTCCTTCTGAACTATCTATTTTGGATCATGTAATATATTATGCAGCGGCCATTTCAAACAGATGTGTCAGCAATCTGGATATTTTTTAGAAATAGCTAGGTTGCGACAGTTAACAACTCCCTGTGCCTTGATTAAATGTGTAGGTATAAGCATACTTGCAAACCCTCCCTATTTAGGAAAGAGACTCCCGATTTTGGACCCTAAAATGTTGCATTTTCAACTTTGGAATTTGCTTAACTGTTCCTGTTTAAAGATCTGATGATTTCATCTGAAAGAAGAGCTCAAAAGAAGCCATTTAAAAGTTTTATTTTTCCTCTGAATGTACATGTATACAGTCATATTATTTATGTTTTCAATTCTGAACACGTGTAATCTCTCCCATGGAAATTTCAAAAAGTTGGCAAGTATGGGTTAGTAGAAAAATATCTATTCTTATTCTATTGTTACCTATAATCTGAATGTGGTGGAAAATGTTGCATTATTGTAAAACACATGCAGTTTAAAGAGTGACCCATGGATGGGTGACTCGATAAAATTTCCAATATTCAAAAAGAGAGGAATTCTTACTCTACGAACCACTAGCCGTCCCAATATTTAAGCCGATCATGGAGTCATGCATCAGAACCCTTCAAGCTACATGATACTTGCCAACCCTCCTGATGTAGACGGTAGGCTCCCAGTTTTAGACTGCCTCTCTCACCTTCCGATCGTGTTTGGGAAAATCGGAAAATCTCCAAGTCCATATTTAGCTCAACTGTATCACCTTCTTGTGATTGGTAGAGTTCTTCACTCTATAACTTGACACTGATTAAATAATAAGGCTGTCCCAAGTCCAGTTATAACCCAAACTACTGGTAATTGCAAGGTAGTGTATGCCCCAGGGGGCTGTAATTAGTAGGGGAGGGGAATCGGAGAACAATTAAGTCAACACACAGGCGCAAGTGTCAAGCACACATGCTCACTTGAGCATAAATCATGATCAATTATTACCATTGGATCCTCTAACATGACCAGCAGGTGATTTATTTGCGGAAACAAGTATAAGACTTCAAAATAAACACTTGATATGGCTGTTGTGTATCAATTTACTCACATTTGATTTTATTTGACACCGCTAAAGTGTGTGTATTCACTAGGCAAGCTCTTCAGGTGAAGAAGAGCTTGCCTTAGCAATTGAAAGAGTTTGTGAAAATCTGGGTTTGTTTTAATTTTTTTAAATGATGATAATATAAAGATTTTTTTTTTTTTTTTTTTTTTTATTTTTCAGAAATTTTACATAAATACAATTACAACACATGTTAACATTCATTCTCACACTCACACTTTCTCATCGACACTACATTATCAACATCACGACATAAATGCATCATCATCATCATCATCATATCATCATCATCGTCCTCATCATCATCACAACCATGATTGTCATCACTATCATCATCATCATCATCATCATCATCATCATCATCACAACCATGATTGTCATCACTATCATTATCATCATCATCATCATCATCATCATCATTCATCCATCATCATCATCATCATCATCATCATCACCAGCATCATCATCACCAGCATCATCATCATCACCACCATGATCGTCATTATGATCATGATCGTCATTATGATCATGATCGTCATTATGATCATGATCGTCATTATGATCATGATAGATCATAATCCTCACCGTCATCCTCATCATCATCACCTTAACATCATCAATATCACCATATCATCATCGTCATCATCATCATCACCACCACCATGATCGTCATCATGATCATGATCGATCATAATCATCAACATCATCCTCATCATCACCTTAACATCACCAAAACACCATCATAATGACATCATCAATATCACCATATCATCATCGTCATCATCATCATCCCCACCACCATCATCACCACCATGATCGTCATCATGTGCACCATCATCCTTATCATCATCACCTTAACATCACCAAAACATCATCATAATGACATCATCATCATCATCATCATCATCATCATCATCATCATCATCATCATCATCATATCATCATCATCATATCATCATCATCATCATCATGACATTGAGAACTATCTTAATGTAATCTCGACTCACAATCACACTTTTACACTCGCACTGACTCATACACTCACAATTTTACAACATGGAAACAGACATATAAAACACACACACGAGAGAGAGAGAGAGAGAGAGAGAGAGGGAGGAGGAGAGAGAGGGAGGGAGAGAGAGAGGGAGGGAGAGAGAGAGGGAGAGAGAGGAGAGATCGATCTGGGTTAGAGATTGTATAAAATGAGCAAAGTTATAATCAAGAATCTGCGATAGCTCAAGATCAAGAGAACAATATATACATACGTAAAAACACATTTTATCGTTTGTAGTCAAATTTCTGCAAATTCCAACAACTTTTTCCACTTTTTCCATTCATCATCAAAATTTAATCTCGATTGCTCTCCTTTACTATTGGCAATGTATTTCTGTATAGTATGAAATTCCTTAATTGAATTAATAAGAGCATTTGTACTTAGCATTTTATGTAAACACCTTGTCTTATATATATAAAATTTGATGATAATTAAAATCTCATTGTCAAGTCTATTATTACAGGTGACATGCTGTTTATCAACAATAAATCCAATAATAAAACTTATTTTATTGAAAGAAAATGGAATAAAAAGAGCCTCGAGCAGAATTTCAAGACTTTCTAAAAAATTTTGAACTTCTGGACACTCCCACATAATATGAACAATTGTCTCCCTTTCTGAATTACAAAAATTACAATGTGGATTATTTATTGATCCTATTTTAAACATAAATGAATTTGTTGTTAAAATATGTTGAACTATTCTAAATTGAAACCATTGTAATTTTGTATTTTTTGTTGCCCTGAAACAATTTTTGTAAATATCTCCCCAATTCATATCATTTAATTCTAGTATTTCTTCCCATCTTTTCCTACCTGTAGGAATGGTACAATTTTTAACCATGAGGTTATACAAGTCTTTAGTCCCTTTTCCCTGATTTATAAAATAAACAATGTGATTAGGAATGATTGGAAAAACTTGTAATGTGTTTTCAAAGTCAAACTTGGCTAAATATGATTTAACTGCCGATACCACACCCTGATACTGGAGAAAGTTTGTATTCACCCTATAGGTTTCAATAAATTCTTGAAATGTGTAAAAAGTGCCAGTAGAAAAGTTTTTAAACAGGTCATTCACTATAATGATCCCTCTACTATACCATGACTTGTAAAAGATACTTTTTTGTCCTACCATTAAATCTTTATTAAACCATAAAGAAGTTTTCCAGATATTTTTTTTCAAATGTTTTACCCCTACTCTTTCATTTAACCTCATCCAAGCCTTAAAAACATCCTTCCAAAATTTATTTTTACAGTTATTGTGACATTCCTGAATATAATTATTTCCACAAGTAGATAGCATATTCAGATCTATGTATGTTTTAAGAATAACTTTCCATTTTGCGTCTTTCTGATATAATCTTTTTATCCAACCCAATTCTAAAGAATCAATAAATACTGTTATATCAACCATTTTTTGCCCACCGTCACAATAATTCTGGGTAACAACATCTCTCTTTATTTTATCAATTTTACTATTCCATAAAAAGTTAAAAAGTATTGAGTTTAATTGTTTCAAGAAGTGATCATCAGGATTTGGCAAAGACATAAATAAATGGTTAAACTGTGATAACATTAATGATTTGATAAGGTGGATTCTCCCAATAGGAGTAAGTGATCTCTTACTCCATGTTTTAATAATGGACTTCAGTTTGATTAATTTTTTATCATAATTTAACTTTGGAATTTCATGTAAATCAACATTGAATTCTACTCCAAGGAGTGTAAATTTAGCCTTTCCCCATTGTAAATTCAACTCGTGTAAAAAAGTATCCTCACTATATTTTTTGCTGCCTATCCAAATCACCTGTGTTTTATCAATATTCAATTTCAAGCCAGATATTTTTGCGAAAGCATTCAATTCTACTATAGATTCTTGTAAGGATATTTCAGAACCATCTAGTATAAGAGAGGTGTCGTCAGCATATTGAGAAATAAGGATAGGAGTGTTACTTACATTTACCCCTTTAATTTTTCTATTATTTCTTAACCTAGCCGCCAAAATTTCAACACAAAGAATAAAGATATAAGGAGAGATCGGATCGCCTTGACGACAGCCTCTTCTTATATTAAAGAATGAAGACAAGTTTCCACCCTGATTTACAGCTGCACTCACATTCGTGTGAAGAATTTTTATCCAATTTCTTATATCAGAACCAAAATTAAAATATTCAAATACCTTATCAATAAACTTCCAAGAGACAGAATCAAATGCTTTCTCAAAATCTATCATTTGGAGCATTCCTGGAATATTTTTTTCCTCAACAAATTGCATTATATCATAAACTAATCTTGTATTCTCCCCAATATATCGACCTGAAATAAAACCTGATTGATCCTCACTAATTAATCTATCCAAAACTCTTTTTATTCTCCCTGCTATAGTTCCAGAAGCAATTTTATATACAATATTCAAAAGTGTAATAGGTCGCCAATTTTTAAGAAACTGTCTAGGCTTATCTCCCTTAGGTATACAAATTATAACACCTTGTCTTTGAGTAATTGATAATGAACCTTTCTTATAGCCAAAATTTATGGACCTTACAATAAACTCCCCTAAATATTTCCAAAAGCATTTGAAGAATTCAACAGTGAAACCATCTGTACCCGGGCTTTTATTATTTTTCATATTCTTCAAAGTGTTTGCTGCTTCTTCCTTGGTAATTATCCCCTCTAAGCTATCAGAAACTTTGTTGTCTAACTTTGGAACATTACAATTATCTAAGACCTTGGCTAAGTTTACATTTTCCAGGTAGCAACTATCATCATATAGCTTTTCATAAAATAACCTAACCTCTTCTAAAATTTCCTTCTGTTGTGTCAACAAACCATTATTTTCTGTTTCTAATTTTGGTATAATTTTAGATATGAAGTTCCTATTCTCTAAATTGAAAAAATATCTTGTTGGCTTTTCCCCTTCCTCCTGCCATCTTGCCCGAGATCTAACAATACTACCTTTAATCCTATCTAATCTAATATTTTCTAATTCCTTTTTAAGATTATCTAATTCTTCAATGTCTCCCTGTTCCTGCTCTTCCATATCATGTATCGTCTTTCTTAAGTTTGTTTCAGTCTTATTTTGTTGTTTCTTTCTGTTTGATGAGTATGATATGGTTTTACCCCTGATTTCCATTAAAACAGTTTCTAAAAAAAGCTGATCATCAATAATAAAACCTATTTCTGAATCTGGAATATTACTTATAGCCTGAAGGTTGTATACTGGAAGCACTGAGGATTATAAAAAGTTTGATATCCTCGCCCCACTCTTAATCATTAATAGAAAACCAGCACATCAATATAATTTCTGGTGGATTAATATATGTACTGGTGGATTAATATATGTGCTGTTACATTACCAGAAAATTTTGACATTAAGACATGCACAGTAAAATCAATAGAAATGTCTGTAATATCAATAGAAATTGTCACATGACTGGAAACCCAGCAGGGCCTCTGTACCTGTGGGCACTGAGCCAAGTTATAGCTCGCAGGTACCTTTGGGCACTGGCTACCTTATCGCTGGGGGACAAGTAATTAGAGGCTCCATGCTGTGATGACCAGGGGAATGCTTCATGCATGACTGGTTAAATTTACCTGTGTTTGACCAGAAGCCCAAAACAATGAATGGCTTTTTATAATTAGGCATTGCCCCCTCCCTATGCAATGTTTTGTCTGTATCAGATCTGATCACAAAAGATGTGTGAAGATTTGGACAGGCTTACACTTGGCCATCTAATTAGATAATGTCCCCCTCAGGCCTCAACCCTTCCTGGTCAAAGTTTACCTGTATCAGGTCTGATATAAGGTGTGAAGATCCCATCAACCTGCGATTCTTACCTGTACTTCACTTCACCTGTGTTGTCTGCTAGTACTTAGAAGCTGGCTTTATCATTAGTTAATATTTATAATTTTAATATATTAATATATATATATGAATCTTATGTAGTTATTTTCACAAACAACCTTCTTTCATTTCAAAACTGGAAACTATGAAATCATGATAATTACTGTTAGAGTTGTTCCCAAAACTTTCTAGCATGTACAGGACATAAATAAAATAAAAAAATATTATTTATCTAACAGTTCTGATGTCTTATATTTCATTTAATATACACTATTATCGGGTTTTTTTTGTATTTATATACCAAATTACATTAAAGTATATTGAAAATTTTATTGAATATCTATTGATAATTATTTGTTGATATTTTAAAATATTGTAAGAACTACTTGTGAAACTAACAAATAAATATTCTTTGATTCCTTAATGAAACTAAATACATATTTTGATTAAATACATTCATCCCTCAGATCTATATATTTATGAACGCGCTATAGAGTTTTGATAATCTTTATTTTTAAATTTTCTATATTAAGATCTGTATGTTTATATATATAACTACATACAACAGTGTTGATATAAATATAAGAATTTGAAGTTGAAAAGAAAAGGAATACAACAATAAATTAAAATTTAGTCTGATTGTTCAGTATGGGACAGATGTTTTGATTAACCCTCAGGCCTCAAGCAATTATCTGACCTGTCTAAAACTTGCCTAGGAACACCTTCTTACAGAAACCTGTCAGTGGCATATAATTGAGGTGTGAATTTCTCATCTGACTACACTGGTCATATTTGAAACCTATTTGATTAATAAAAGGTTAAGCTGGGGATGACCAAGATCATATGATAATACATATTTTAACTTTTACTCGGGTCTATCATGTTTATATGAAATTAAAAATCATTGAGAATACAGATATTTAAATATTTCCCTCTAAATAGTGAATATTCTGAGGACTTTAATCTATTTTTTGTTTCATTCAAAACATTTAATTATACAATAAAATATTATTAGTACATAAAATAACATTGAAATAAACAATAATTAATTTACCAGTTTCTGGTTTTCTTATATATTAACTTAAAATAACAAGTATCTTATGACACTTGATTGAATAAAATCCAATGACGCATTTTGATTTCTAAATATTTACATATATATACTTGTTAAATGAATTAATGATGAAAAATTGTCTAGTTTATATTGGATGTTATATATATATGTCTCTGGCTTAGTTGCTTCAGTTTGATAATAAAATACTAAAATTCATTATACCAGGGACGTCTCACATATATGTTCCGGCCAGCTCTTTACCTCAAAGAGGTCAAGATAGGGGACACCCCTACGCTGGCTGTGTAGTAATTAGCCAGGTGTGAATTTCTCACCTCCCACTCCCCAATGACCAGGCCTGAGGGCCCTGTTAATTGATTTATGATGGTATAATGATATGAAGAAAGAAATGGATTTAAATGTTTTGGTTAAAATAATCTTTTCTTAATTAGTACTTGATGTTTATAATAACCTTTGTATGCATTGTACATGAGTGTATATGTAATGAAACCAATTAGCAACGCCGGCCCTTGTAGGTTTTATTCCACAGCTAGCTTCTTAATGTCAAATATTAAAGTAATTTGTGATTGAAACTACTATTATAATACTGAGTACAAAATCTGTTCTTCTAATATCTGATTGTTTATATTACAATCTGTTGTTTTTATTTTCTGTATATATTTTTATTAGGATTAACTTAATAATTTCAACATAATACAAGCATTATATCATTTTTTTTATTTTAACACATACCTTTCAATTTAATTGTTGATTGAAAATATTTAAATGAAAAAGAATAATTGTTACTTCTTTAAAAAGAATTACAAGTTAGTATATTTTAATCATAATTACATTTAAAATTTTGACATGCAGTGAATTAATTTAAGTTAAGTTTTTATGATGAATATCATCTGGCATGAACTCAGAATTTTTCACTCAACTGTATTCGTCATTGTTATCATTATTTTATTACATGTGTCATTTTAATTGGTTTGTTCAATTAATCACATTTATTAACAATCAGATCTCTTCACACGCTGACCAAGAACGTGTTGAATAAAACTTAGTTACGTTGATGCACGGATGAATTTTTACTGAAACGGGAACAAGGACTTTGGGATCACATTTGTCGTCCACATGCTCATACTTGATAATACTAACATATCTGACATTGATCATCAATATCAAGCATACAACTATACCACAATAGTGATCAACATACTCGTATATAAACCGGCAGACAGTTGACAAGTTGTATACACATAAATATGCAAGCGACCAGGTATTTAACAGACGTTTTTTGGGTGTTGACATGTGTTTAATAGTTGATGAAAAAAACAAGACAAATTTTCACTCAAGTGAATCAACTATTTTACATTTACTTCATTACGGTAATTCAAATTTATAGAGTGTGTTTAAGTTGTGATGTTATCACAATACATGCGACCTACAGTAAAATCAATCCTATATTTTTATTGCTCACCAATAGCGGTCAACATACAAGTATATTGACACGTTTTACACACAGAAATAACGTATTCAATGGCCATTTTTTTTAAAAAACAATCTTTTTGCTGATCATCAATATCAAACATACAAGGAAACCACAATAGAGATCAAAATACACGTATATAAACCGACAGTACAAGTTTTATACACGGAAATACGCAAGCAACCAAGAATTAAACCAATTTATATATTCAAGAAAGTACACAAGCCATAACGTATGGTATTATAATCTTTATCCTAAATATGACTGTGTTACGTTGGACTAGATAAGATTTTATACATATATCAATACTATTTTATGATTGAAATAATTATTAATTTGTTATAGTGTCTTGTAAGTCTGTTTATAACCTTAGACATTTTAATGTAATTTTATTATGTATTTTATATGCTTGAAATAGATGACACTTTAATAAAATATAAATATAAGATGACCTGTTCCCAACTAAACAATCAGGGGCCCCAGAGTTATTATCTCCAGATCTTCACACCGGCTCATTCCCCGAACACCAACTCTGGTAACTTGAAAGAAAGGTGTTTATATAGGAAATCCTTTGAAGTTTAAGTTATAGTCTGTTTCAACTAAGAATATCAAAATCATTTAATTTGTAGATATGATACTTAGTCAGTATTGAATGAAATTAACAAAATATGCTCATGTATTACAGCTTAAGTAATAGAAAATGATCATTAAATATTATATTTTAGATTCAATGAATGGAAAGAAATCATTAAATTTCATTACTTCAAAAATAAATTTCCTTAATCGAATTATTTAAAGCATATTGATAAAAAAATAAAATGTCTATTAATACATGTATGCCCGTATCTTAACTGAAAACCATTAAATGAAAATGACATATAAAACACACAATAACAGAAAATATCAAATCTGTACAAGTTTAACTTTTATATTCTGTGATATAAATAAGGCATTTGACAGGGTTCGGCATGTAGGTATTTGTGTAAACTTAACAAAAATGGTATAGAAAAGGAAAATTATTTGAGTGGTTAAGAGCTTAATTAATTGATGGATACCAATCAAATACCTAATCCATATCTGCAAGAGTTCCTCAAGGATCTGTTCTTTGGCCTATCATTTATTGATATAACAGCTGATGTAACTTCTTATACTTCTCTATATGTAATTGAAGATAGTGATGGTGACCTAATACGTACGCTGATCATACTAAATAATGATATTTCATCAATCCCTGCTTGGGCTAATCAATGAATGGCAAATTATTTAAATACAACTAAAACATTAGCATTAACATTTACTCTAAGCTTTTTAATCCTCATTCCTCTCTTTTATTTAAAAATCATACTATAACACAGCATGACTGCCACAAATATATTGTTTCTATATATGGGTGAGCTTTTAGGCTAAATTAATTTAGATGTCTTTTCAATGGTGTAGTTGGTATGTCAGATGAAATAAATTGAACTATTATACTTAATTATACTACCTCATACATGTATATATACATTGTTTATAAAACATTCTAGATGTACAAGTTATTCATATTTTCATAATGTAGTTTTAAAAATTCGATTTTTATAAATCATAAGAAAGGTATGAGAGTGTTTGAGAAAGGAATCTTTAATTGATAAAACATTATACTGCTAATTTTCTACTCCATCGAAATAAAATTTGAATTGTCAATGTATATATATAAAGGATACTGGTTATTTTTGTTGGGAAAGACTCAAATAGGTTCAGTCTGATTGATTTCTAATCATTTTATTGATACATATATATGTATACTATTTCTTTTTAGTACTTGTTTATATGTCTTGTATAAATGCTAAAATATTTTGAAATTAAATATATGACAACAATTTACACAAATCTTAAAGAAGGTATAAGTTTCATCAATATATGACTATAATTTACACAAAGCTGAAACTTAAATACATCAATATCAATAAATATATGGTAATTTACACATACATTTATCTGAAAGAATGTGTAATAAATAATTAAAATGATGATTTTCTAAATGTGCTGCTGTTTTATGCAGTACTTATTTATCATTAGTTATTGAGTATCTGATTAGTTACCAGAAGTTGATTTACCTGTGTAATTTACCCGTACAACATTTCTGCTATAGACTATAACTCACTATAATCACAACTGACCACCTAAATAAACATGTTTTTATAAGCAGAGTTGGTGTTCGGGGAAGTCCCCTTCACACCTTATATCAGACCTGATACAGGTAAACTTTGACCAGGAAGGGTTGAGGCCTGAGGGGGTCATTATCTAATTAGATGGCCAAGTGTAAGCCTGTCCAAATCTTCACACATCTTTTGTGATCGGATCTGAAACAGACAAACCATTGTATATATAGGGGCAATGACTAATTATAAACAGCCATTCATTGTTTTGGGTTTTTGGTCAAACACAGGTAAGTTTAACCAGTCATGCATGAAGCATTCCAGTGGTCATCACAGCATGGAGCCTCTAATTACTTGCCCTCCAGCGATATGGTAGCCAGTGCCCAACGGTAGCTGCCAGCTATAACTTGGCTCAATTCAATTCAATAAATGTGACTTAATATAACTGCATATTATTTACTTGTTGTATACTTAGAATATAGAATTAATTGAAATGATTCCATTAACTGACCTTGCTTTTTTTTTTTAAATTATTACATATATGCATAAACCTTCAAGTCATATTTAAATAAACCTTCAATATTTAGGCCTAAATATGGGAAATGCATCATTTTATAATACTATTATACTGATTATTATATAATTAGGAACATATATGTGTGACGTCTTTGGTATTATGAATTTAAGTATTATCAAACTGAAGCAACTAAGCCAGAGACATATATATATAACATCCAATATAAACTAGACAATTTTTCATCATTAATTCATGTAACAAGTATATGAATGTAAATATTTAAAAATCAAAATGCGTCATTGGATTTTATTCAAGCAAGTGTCATAAGATACTTGTTATTTTAAGTTAATATTTAAGAAAACCAGAAACTGGTATATTGATTATTGCTTATTTCAATGTTATTTTATGTCCTAATAATATATTATTGTATAATTAAATGCTTTGGATGAAACAAAAAATAAATTAAAGTCCTCAGAATATTCACTACTTAAAGGGAAATATTTAAATATCTATATATATTCTCAATGATTTTTAATTTCATATAAACATGATAAACAGTTAAAATATCTATTATTGGGAGCCATATTATCATATGATCTTGTTCATCCCCAGCTGAGCCTTTTATTAATCAAATAGGTTTCAAATATGACCAGTGATAGTCAGGTGAGAAATTCACACCTCAATTATATGTCACTGCCAGGCTGCTGTAAGAAAGTGTTCCTAGGCAAGGTTTAGACAGGTCAGGTAATTGCCTGAGGCCTGAGGGTTAAATCAAAAATCTGTCCCATACTGAACAATCAGACTAAATTCTAATTCATTGTTGTATTACTTTTTTTTCAACTTCAAATTCTTATATTTATATCAACACTGTTGTATGTGGTTTTATATATATATATATACACATACAGATCTTAATATAGAAAATTTAAAAATAAAGATTATCAAAACTCTATAGCGCGTTCATAAATATATAGATCTGAGGGATGAATGTATTTAATCAAAATATGTATTTAGTTTCATTAAGTAATGAAAGAATATTTATGTGTTAGTTTCACAATTAGTTCTTACAATATTTTAAAATATCAACAAATAATTATCAATAGATATTCCTTAAATTTTTCAATATACTTGAATGTAAATTGGTATATGAATACCAAAAAAACGTGAATAGTGTATATTAAATGAAATATAAGACATCAGAACTGTTAGGTAAATAATAATTTTTTATTTTATTTATGTCCTGTACATGCTAGAAAGTTTTGGGAACAACTCTAACAGTAATTATCATGATTTCATAATTTCTAGTTTTGAAATGAAAGAAAGAAGGTTGTTTGAGAAAATAACTACATAAGATTCATATATATATATTAATATATTAAAATTATAAATATGAACTAATGATAAAGCCAGCTTCTAAGTACTAACAGACAACACAGGTGAAGTGAAGTACAGGTAAAAATTGCAGGTAGATGGGATCTTCACACCTTATATCAGACCTGATACAGGTAAACTTTGACCTGGAAGAGTTGAGGCCTGAGGGGGTCATTATCTAATTAGATGACCAAGTGTAAGCCTGTCCAAATCTTTTGTGACCAGATCTGATACAGACAAAACATTGCATAGGGAGGGGCAATGCCTAATTATAAAAAGCAATTCATTGTTTTGGGCTTCTGGTCAAACACAGGTAAATTTAACCAGTCATGCATGAAGCATTCCCCTGGTCATCACAGCATGGAGCCTCTAATTACTTGTCCCCCAGCGATAAGGTAGCCAGTGCCCAAAGGTACCTGCGAGCTATAATTGGCTCAGTGCCCACAGGTACAGAGGCCCTGCTGGGTTTCCAGTCATGTGACAATTTCTATTGATATTACAGACATTTCTATTGATTTTACTGTGCATGTCTTAATGTCAAAATTTTCTGGTAATGTAACAGCACATATATTAATCCACCAGTACATATATTAATCCACCAGAAATTATATTGATGTGCTGGTTTTCTATTAATGATTAAGAGTGGGGCGAGGATATCAAACTTTTTATAATCCCTAGTGAAGACAATACAGCATTTTTGTTTCTAATATGGTGTTTTTTACCAACTCTAGATAGTCTTCTTCAAATAATAAAGACGAGTTAAATTTCCAAAGTCCCCTTCCCCGTTTGAATTCATTAAATTTTAAGTTAAGAATTGGAAATGAGTGGTCTGACCTATATCCTGGCTCTATATATGAGTTATTAACACTAGATAGTAAGTTGTCGGAAATGAGAAAAAAATCCAACCTAGCTTGCTTTATCGGGGTTTTTTTTCTCCAGGTATATCTTCTAGTATCCGGATGTAGCTCTCTATAAATATCTACTAATGAATAATTTTCAATAATTTCTAAAACTTTCTGTCTGGCTTTTTGGTTATTTACTTTTTTATAGCTGCTGTCATAATCTAACTCTGGATTTAATACTAAATTGAAATCCCCACAGATTATACACTTATCATTCCCAAAGTCATCTATTATATCAGTTAAAGTATTATAAAAATTTGGTGAATCAATGTTTGGGCCATACAGTGTGATTAAAGTAATATTGAAACCTTCTAAGGCAATATCAAGTGCCAAAATATTCCCTGAAATATCTTTTTTCTCCCTTTTCACCTTTATTTCAAAATTGTTATTAATTAGAATTGCTACCCCCCTAGAGTTAGATTTAAAAGAGCTATAAAAACAGTGAAAACCCCACTGACTCCTGATATAATTTTGGTTTTCTTCTGTAAAGTGTGTGTCTTGCAAACAATAAATGCAGAATTTTTTGGATTTCAAATAAGAGAAGACGTCTTTTCTTTTAGTATTATCCCCTAGACCCTGACAGTTAGCTGAAAGAATAGATATGCCCTCCATTACAATATCTTAGACTTCCCACATAGTATCCAAAAATATACATCACCTAGCCCAGACCGATAAAAAAGACAAGAAAGAAGAAAGAATAAGAAGAGTAGAAGATATAAAAACATATCAAAATAATCAAAGCCACAAACAACTGTTAACTCACGCACTAGGCTTACATCTTTCGCATAAATTCCATACCGTGCAACAGGGCGGAAATGAATTCAGACCGGAAGTACTATAGTAATATTGAAGTAAAATCACTGTACGAGTTTTCCGGATATTATATACTAATACGTAAAACAATATAAGCCGTCCGGAATGTTTTAAATTAGACTAACTAGACCAGAATATTTGAAATATACCCTTTTGCCAACTATGTAGTTAACTGATTAATATATACAAAAATATATATATAAAGAGTACAGACACATTTAACATATACGGCATTTCAGATATTTGAGAGAAATAAAGTAGTTTGGTGTAACTTACCGGAGTACACGAATTTTGTCCACTGCATACCTTCCAATTCGAAAAACTCACAGACACACAAGAATACACAAATACACAACGCATTATCACACACACAACTTATTTGTTAATGAATATAATATATTTACCATGGTCTGATTGGTAAACCAGAGAAAGTCCATCTCTGGTGGTACTTTAACGTACCTAAAAGTCAACTACCGGTCAAACCTATTGGCCATAATAACTCGATCTAAAGTTGCTATCATCTGCCAAAAATTCGTCTGTCAGTTCCGAATCGTGCCAAAATCTACGTTTCTTATCGTTAGTTAGGATCACATAAAGTTTCCAGTCCACACTATAAGAATGCTTAACACTCTTCAGTTTGTACACCTCCTTTAGAATCTCTTGGTTACGCTGTGTTAAGTCCTCAAACACAATCTGCCTCTTCCCCCTCAGCTTACGTAATATAAAGATAATATAAAGATACCGGTTCCGTGATAACATGTAGATTTGAGTCAAAAATTTACAACACAAACTTTTCTCCCCCATGGACATTTTGTAAAGTTAGCAAGTATGCTACATCGCAAGGAGAAAGTTATCCTGGGGCATACATTCGCATATGTAGTTGAAATGGTTGAGCCTTAAAGAAAACACTAGAAATATGATTTAACAAAGGATGACCTCGTGTATAGTTTGAAGGGTCCAGACTAATCCACTAAAACTGACCATAATCACAGACTTCCAAATTCTGATTGTTGCCTGTTTGTAGTACGAAGGGTTGTGACTCTGTGATCCGCTAAATATTAGAATGGCTAGCTGCTCATTGAGTCAGAATTCCGGTCACTGTGAATATGCGGCACAGTGTCAGAAAGGTTTCAGCTAGTTGGAATGTCCAAAGGAATCTGATGATCATCACACAGCATTGAAGACCAAACGTACTGCGCCAAAAACACAGCATTGAAGACCAAACATACTGCGCCAAAAAAGTAGATTTATAAATTATAAACTTGTTATTTGCATTCTTGTATGTACACAGTATCTGTACACTAATTTAGCTAATTGATATATGTACATTGTTTTCCACTTGACTGTTATAGATGGAAAGCCAATGCTTCGTCAGGGTGACACTGGAGACTGGATTGGAACATTTGAAGGCCATAAAGGAGCAGTATGGGGAGCAACACTGAACGCAGAAGCCACAAAAGTGGCTACTGGAGCAGCAGATTTCTCCGCGTAAATATATCTCATGAGATGGCAATTGGTTGCTGTCTTGGATCATAAATATATCTTGTTATTTTCTCTGAATTCCTTTATAGCTGAGTTTGTGTTGCACTAGAATCCTACCTTAATTTTGTGAAATTATGTGATTTTTTGTTGTTGTCTATCCTCGAGATTCCACCGAGGGTTAAACAAGCAAATATATACTTAACCTAGACGGTAAATCTAGATCTAATCATTTACCCCTGACATTTGATAATGAACTTTTCCAACCTTTAATTTGGAAGAGTTAAAAATTAATGTGTCTGCAGGGGTGAATGTGTTAAAACTTACTCTGTCCCACCCTCAAGGTAGTAAAAGGAATATTTTGCTCACATCCTGATTTTTTTAGTCTCAACCTTGAAGAATGGGAGGAAAGTAAATCAATGCTTGATAATAAAAAGCATAGGAAGACATACTTGCCAACTTTTTTAAATTTCCATGGGGGAGATTACGCATGCTCAGAATTGAAAACATAAATAATATGTATACATGTAAATTCAGAGGAAAAATAACACTTTTAAATGGCTTCTTTTGAGCTCTTCTTTCAGATGAATTCATCACATCTTTAAAAATAGGAACAGTTAAGCAGATTCCCAAGTTAAAAATGCAACACTGCAAAATTATTTTGTTCTCAAATCAGTAAGAAGCTACAATTGTATTTCTAAAACAAATAAATATGTTTTCATTAAAAATACTAGCTGTGCTGTATTGTTGAGCAGAACTGGGTAGTCTATATGTAGGTTAAATCAGGTGCTCTGATCATGATGTTTCAGGCATTGCTTTCTTATAATCCCACTAAGAATTTAACTAAATTTGGTAGGAAGCATTCCTGTGTGGCTGGGATTCAAATTTATACAAATGATGGGTCTGACCCCCCAGGGACCTGAGGGGCGGGGCCAAAAGGGGTCCATTTGGCAATATTGATATAAATGACTTCTTCTCTGGAACTGAGCAATGTATGGCATTTATATTTCAGTGGTAGCATCCCTAGGCGGCTGGGATTCAAATTTATACAAATGATGGGGCCTGAGGGGCGGGGCCAAAAGTGTCTATTTGGCAATATTGATATTAACGACTTCTTCTCTGGAACTAAGCAATGTATGGCATTTATATTTCAGTGGTAGCATCCCTAGGTGGCTGGGATTCAAATTTTTATAAATGATGGGGTTGAACCCCCTGGGGCCTGAGGGGCGGGGCCAAAAGTGTCTAATTGGCAATATTGATATTAATGACTTCTTCTCTGGAACTAAGCAATGTATGGCATTTATATTTCAGTGGTAGCATCCCTAGGTGGCTGGGATTCAAATTTATGCAAATGATGGGGCTGACCCCCCTGGGGCCTGAGGGGCGCGCCAAAGGTGTCTATTTGGCAATATTGATATTAACGACTTCTTCTATGGAACTGAGCAATGTATGGCATTTATATTTCAGTGGTAGCATCCCTAGGTGGCTGGGATTCAAATTTATACAAATGATGGGGCTGACCCCCCAGGGGCCTGAGGGGCAAGGCTAAAAGTGTCTATTAGGCAATATTGATATTAACGACTTCTTCTCTGGAACTAAGCATGTATGGCATTTATATTTCAGTGGTAGCATCCCTAGGTGGCTGGGATTCAAATTTATACAAATGATGGGGCTGACCCCCCAGGGGCCTGAGGGGCGGGGCCAAAAGTGTCTATTTGGCAATATTGATATTAACGACTTCTTTTCTGGAACTAAGCAATGTTTGGCATTTATATTTCAGTGGTAGCATCCCTAGGTGGCTGGGATTCAAATTTATACAAATGATGGGGCTGACCCCCCAGGGGCCTGAGGGGCGGGGCCAAAAGTGTCTATTTGGCTATATTGATATTAACGACTTCTTCTTTGGAACTAAGCAATGTATGGCATTTATATGTACATGTACCCATCAAAAATGCTTATGATATATTGACATAACAAGAAGGGCCACACATACACTTATATTATGAGTCATTCTTGTTTCATATCACATGAAACCAGGTGAGCAATACAGGCCCTCTGGGCCTCTTGTTACATTTTAACTTCATAAATGATGGTGATTGTAAGACTTTCTTTATTTGTGCATTACAAGTAAAATCATTATCCACATGCATGTTGTGAAGTGTTTTAGAGTAGTTTTATGAATTATATTGAGTGCTATATAAATACTGTGTATTATTAAATTACAATATTGATATAGATAGGTCAGATAATTATAGAACATTGTCCACTGATGAAAAGCTTCTAAAAATCACCATAAGACAAATTAAGTCATTTCAAAATCATTCAAATTAATATGTCAGCATGTAACACCCAGATATTGCATCATTCAACTCACAAAATTAGGTATGATTAGTCGTTTGATTCAGTTTCTCTGTTAACTCCGCATTCCTTGTGCTACAGGAAACTTTGGGATGCCCTCAGTGGAGAAGAGTTGCACACCTTCGCCCACAAACATATTGTCAAGAGTGTTGACTTTTCCACGGACAGTAACCTTCTACTAACGGGTAGTAATGAGAAAATGCTGCGGATATTTGATCTTCAGAGACCAGAAGCTGGTAACCATTCTCTGTAACTTGTATTACTTTACGTACTGTATAACACAAAATATGCTTGGGCACTTTTCTTTGTGGTTTGAAGACATTTAGATAAACTGAGTAGTATAAACTTTCATGGATATACATACAATGTATGTACTATATGCAACACCAGCAAGTACCAGGGGTAGTTGCCTATTTTATTAAAATTTGAATTATTAACCTTTGTTTCTTAAAATCTGATTGTGCTTGAATTGAAACAGCATTTCTGAAAAAGCTTCCTACAATAGTCAAACATTATGTGAAGCGAAAAGATCTAGAGAAGGTTTTGTATAAGACTGTTAGTGTGATTATAGCCCTATAAATGCAATTTCTCTTGGTATTTTTTGTATCTGTATTTGTAGCAAAGCTATACCACAGTCATGTGGTATGCTACCTGGTATATAAATAAAGAAATCTGATGAGTCTCAAATAAAAAATAATTTGTTACCATCTTAAATGCATGAATTCATGTAAACTTTATGTATGTATTTGACTATTTCACTTGCATGAATGATGAATTGTTCAGAAATTGAAAGGCATTGTACAGTTGTAAAAGTTCTTACTGCTGTTGCTGAAGAGAATAACCTAAAACCAAACTGAAAGTAGTATGCCATATGCAGTTTTATTCCTAACAAACTCTAACAAAAATCTATTTTAACACTACTTATCATTTGTTATACCCTTACAGATCCCAGAACATGTTTCAATGGGCACACTTCCAATATAAGAACTGCAATATTCACCAAATGTAACACTCAGGTCATCAGTGCCTCGGATGACAAAACTGTCAGGTATGTGGAAAGGCATTTATTGTTTACGGTAATAACTGTTAAAACATCATCACATACATTTTAAGGGGTGGCTATAAGAAACATTTTAAGGGGTGGCTATAAGAAACATTTTAAGGGGTGGCTATAAGAAACATTTTAAGGGGTGGCTATAAGAAACACACTAGAGACTTTTGTAATCCCCTGTTTACATACAAATGATCATGTTTTGATATTCTTTGCTGCGGCAGATTGTGGGATGCCTCGAGTGGTGAAGAGATTAAAAAGTTGGAGTTCGCTTCAATCCCCAGCAGCCTGGAACTGTCCATTGACCAAATGCTGCTCCTCATCACCCATGGCAACTTTACCAGCTTCTACAATGCAGAAACGTAAGGATGTCAGCTGGCCTCAATTTTTTAGCTTCATGTCTGATATATTATTGATTTGACTGTTTTCCATAGAAATAATTTACTTCCTTCTGGAGCTTTCCTGGCATAAACTGGTTGTGAGCTTACAGACTGTATATTTACTTAAAATATGGCCTCTTTCATCCATCCTTCAAAAGCCACTAATTTTGTTTTTTGGATAACCTTTTCTATAGAACTATTTTGCTATTGGTACCAAGTGTTTGGCTGTAGTACTAACACAACATCTTGTTAACAAATAAGTCGCTTTAAAATGTTGTGCCCCAATTAATGGTATTTAATTTTTTTTCCATTTATTTTATCAGAATGTCGTAACTCTATAAAACAGCTTTTTTTCTTTGAATAAATTCATTATATTTTCTTTGAATAAATTCATATTTTTTCTTTGAATAAATATATAGAGAACCATTTTAAACAGGAAAATAAATGTCAAGTGCCTGTTTCTAGAACTGATATAGGGGAGACAACCCAGTGTGGCAAGTTAATTTTGGCAAGTACATGTCATGAGTTTGCTTTTACAAGGTGGTTATGATTAATATGATTAAAAAAAAAATTTAGGTTCAGAAAGATTTTTTGAGAGAGATGCCAGGGTTGGGATGCCCTGGGATCATCCCTCTTACATAATGTCACCTCACACAAGAGGCCTCTTTCCCTTCATTTACTCTTCCTCTTGCATTTCTTCTCTCAAACTTTAAATCATTTATTCTTTCATTCTCTTTCATTCTAATAACAACCAAAATATTTATCTTAGTCAGGCATTTTTCAATTTTTTAGATACACTAGAATTGTTTAAGAAAACTATCACATGAAAAATTGTGTCGGAAGTTACTTATATTTATAATAACAGTGACCTTGATCTTTGATCTTCTGACATGAAAAGCAATATTTTGATTGATAAAATTTTAACTTTTTTCCCCAGAGTTAACATTATCATAATGCTTTTATTTTGGATTAGATAGTTCTTTTGTTGGAAATCAGGGTGTGATCAACCCTCTTTTTAGGTCTGGTAGACGGACCCATTCCAAATGAAAAAAGGTGTGATTTTCCTCAAATTTCCTCTTAAAAATTCCCAATTAAGATACTTGAAAAATGGTGGTTTTACATGCTTGAGAAGCTTTTTGTGACATTAATTTGAATAAGAAACTAGAAAGATGGTCTGTAAATGTCATATTGAGTACTGACAGTGCTTAAAATAGTAATTTAGAAAAGAAATAAAGTATCTGGTATGTCGATCAATTTTTCCCAATTTGATCTCAGAGTCCAATTCCCAAAACCCCCTGATAAAGCCCTGGAAATGCTGTCCAGGTATACCCATATATCTGTATGGTACTTATACTTTAAAATAGTTGGGTTTTAGTTTTGACACAATTCAAAAATGAATCCCATAGTTTTAGTATAAACTCCATGGTGTTTTGGTAACCACTCTACTCCATTGGTGACTTGTTTCCTTACTTTATTAGATTGCAACGTCTCAAGCTTTCAGTAATTTTGTAACAATGGTTAGAATCTCTTCAATTAGATTTCATCTATGTTCCCTTTGTATATTATACCAGGTTTAAAGCAGTTACTTATTAAAAATTGTCATTAGATAGCTTTTTTTTCAGGTTTATTTTGCAATTGTTTTTTCTGTAACCGATAAATGTTAAGGTCACTTGATTTTATTTTTTTTTCAAATTTGATTATCATATAATACTAATCATTGATTTACAATTATACACATGGGTTTAACATTTACACAATCATCTGCACATAGGGAATTATGTCCCTTTTTGACAAAAGCTAGTTTGACTTTTTGAAATTCATTAACAATTGTTTTTTTCCCAGGGTAATAGATCTTTGATAACAAAACATATTTTACAACAGCATAATAGAAAAACTAATGAAAGTTGATAGTTTTGATTGTTATTGTTAAATTGATTCATGGTATATGTGCAGAAAGCCAACATTGTGATAACCTCAAGAATGCTGAAAACATGTTTTATTCCTTAAATAATACCAGCATTGAATTTTTTTGTGTTCCTTCAGGTTAGAGAAGATCAAAGAGTTTGAGGCTCCAACTCAGATCAATTCTGCTTCACTTCACATGTCAAGGAAGGTGTTTGTAGCCGGTGGAGAGGACTTCAAGATGTACAAGTTTGACTACGAGACAGGAGAGGAGCTTGGTAAGACTTTTCTATAAAATCAAAATGTTATAAATCAACAAGTTATCATTGTGGTTCATTTCCACATTGGTAATATACATAAACAGATTGAATTGCTGCAAATGAGTAATAATTTGACTAAATTTTGATTGATCATCAACTTTTTTTGACATTTGATTTGAAATTTTTATATTTTAACTGTAACAAAGTGCATTTATCTGAAGTAAAACTTCTATTTATATAGGCGGGGATGAAAAAGACTTAAAAGCAACACTTTAGAACTTCAGGGCCCAGTTGTTCAATTTGTGATTAGAGTAATCAGTGATTAACACAAATTTTGATTATTCTGTAACTTCAAAATGAAACCATAGATTTACTTACAACTTTACAGATATCAAATATCTAATAGTGTCAATTCACATGCAAAAAAAAAAATAAAAAATTGGAAGATTGTACCTTGTGCATTGACAAAATTATTAAAGTTTGAATAATGTCGTTTAATTGTGATTAAGCTAATCACCCTTTGAACCAATGGGCCCAGATATTAGAATCATCAAGAATGCTTGGTCCGGGCTCTTTTCCCTACAAATAGCTACCGCATTAAGACCATGCATCGTTGGGTGTGATATTGAGTAGAGAATGCTTGCTTCCTGTTTATTCTTTAAGTAAATTCGTGTTGTATTTTACAATTCTGTGAGTTTGTTTATATTATTATGATGATATACAAACTTGGATAAAGTCAAATTGCAAAAGAGATTCTATTAAATTTGAATTCTTAGTCATTAATGAATAGTAATTTATAATTTAATTTTACCATAAATATAAACAAGGCTACCTTTATTACATAGTACTGATAATGTTTTATTGCAGAATCATTCAAGGGACATTTTGGACCAGTGCATTGTGTACGATTCTCGCCAGATGGAGAGCTGTATGCCAGTGGAAGCGAGGACGGAACACTACGACTCTGGCAGACAACAGTTGGAAAGACTTATGGCCTATGGAAATGTGTCTTGCCTGACGAGCCGATAAATAATACAGACTCTACACCAACCAAGGCGGAGACTTAACGACTCGTTTCTTAGGACAGTGTAAACCATGCATTGGTTTGTCGGGAAAGAGCTGCAAAGCCACAGACATCGGTCTGTGCGTCTTCACCTGCCTGTGCATTAGCAATATGCAATCGCAACCTGCCTCCGTTTTTTTGTGCATTACGGCCCTTAACATGTGATTTTGTCTGTTAAGGACAGTCACATATGATGTCAGTTTCTGTCAGTACTGCCAGTTCAATCGGTAGAAAATTCATTTCATGAATTTCTTCATCATCAATTATCTGTATTTTGGACCAGATTTGTTTTTCAAGTCATGAACTGCATTTCTGCCCAATGGTGTCTGTCAAAGTCTGTTAATGTAGGTATAAAACTGACTGGAGGAATTGACTGTTGTAATGTATTCACATCAGATATATTTAGGAACTACAGTGTTCTAGTCTCGAACAAAGAAAATAATTTCCCCTGGAAGAATTTTAGTACAAATGCATGCATATGTTTCCTGATATGAATGGCATTTGGCTAAATTTGTTAATATCTGGTAAATAAAACTCAGATAGAATTTTGCCACGCTTCTTTTCATGTCACTGTATTGAAATATGTGTTGTATAGAATGTGGCAGAATGGCCAACTTTTAACATATTAGACATGGAGGTTAATTGCATCAATTGGTTGCCGTGATATCAAATTAAAAATCAATGTTTGTTGTAATGAAACTGTCTCTAAAATGTGGTGTCAAACTATTTTACTGAAAGGATATCATACATACAAAGTATGGAAACTACACATAAACTATTGTAGTAGTATTTTCATGATGTGAAGTTCGGGACAAGAATAAAATGAGGTTTGTTGACAAAGCATAGTACTGTTTTCTTTAGAATTTGCTTCCTAAATAGATGGGTTAACATGCATTGCTCTTTGAAAAGATTTTTTTTCTACACTGTTAATCTGTATAAGAAATAAGGAAAAGTGCTTGTGTTTGTTAAAGTATATGTACTTTCTCTTCTCCTAAATGTGTGTGAGATGCATTATTTTCATGACTGTACATTCATATCTCACACCACATTGCTGGTTTTGTGAGGGAAAAGATAGAATTGTTATTCTATCTAATGGTTACTGTGTCATGTTTTCTTCCACCCTTCTCAGAGGTGTCTCCAGTTTTAGCCTGGAAAGATGTTCCCCACTAGGGGTAGATAGCCTGGTGCCAAATTGCAAATGTCCAATTGTGATGTCATTAAAATCTGTTACTGGTAATTGTTACATCATCAAAAATGAATGACAGTCACAAAAACATGGCAGACTACTGTCAATGGTGTCAGTGAACAATTTTTTATACATTGTCAAATGACTGGACAAAATTATGGTATGGCGTTGTCGATCTGTCATAAACAGATATCCTCCCACAGTTTTCAAACTTTCAAACACTGTTCATTTATTCACTATGACATGAAGTTGTGTTTCCTTAACATCAGCTTTATTTAGCAATATTTTGAAAAGTTACTGTCCTTAACAGATTTCATAATCTAAATCTCATCCAGAGATATCCTCCCACAGTTTTTAAGCAATCTCTTTCATTTATTCTCTATGACATGAAGTTGTGTTTCCTAAACATCAGCTTTATTTAGCAATATTTTGAAAAGTTACTGTCCTTAACAGATTTCATAATCTAAATCTCATCCAGAGATCTCCTTCCACAGTTTTCTACCAATCTGTTTCAAACGTAAAACATTTTTTTTCACTATGACATGGATTTGTGTTATCGTTGGAAGAGTTACTGCCCCTTGCATCCTGGCCAGAGATAATTTGCTTAGCACAATTTCAACCAATATCTTTCAAACTTTGTACATTTATTCACCATGACATGTTGTTGTGTTTTCCTGAATATCGATTTGATTCAATTCTATTTAACAAAATGTTTGCTCCTTACATATCTTGTAGGGATATCCTCTTCCAGTTTCGTTTCTTTCAAACCTAACCGGTTTTAACTTATTAGATATTAAAAACTATGCTTATGTGTGTCATTGCAACGGAACCAAAAAAAAACAATTATTTTTGCATTCATATATATTTATATCCGTCACTATGAGATGGATGTTTTTGGTCTGTCTCTAAACACTCTTGATTTGATTATCTTACCCTTGAGTAATAGGTTAGAAAATGGGGAAAGGTTGAATATTCTCTGGAACTCAAGAGAAGAGAAAACTTTAGTTATTACTTTATGCTGTTGACATTTAACAAGGGTAAATTAATCAGTTCGTCAAGCACTTAATGTCCAGATAATGTTGTACACAGGCTTCTCAATCACAATTATCATTTAGATTAAGTCTGAAGGGCCTCATTTATGCGCGTTAACAATGACGCGGCACCATCCACTACCCATCCGTCATTATCCCACCTATACAGAATGTCCCAGAAGTCAAGTGAGTTGGTAAAACTTAAAGTACTGAAAGTACTGAAAGCCAAGGCATGGTGTGTTCGTAATTGGTAACAGCAAACACAAAGTACATTTGTAGTATAAGTTGCATTAAAATCTGGTCTTATCTGATTAAGTTACTGAACTTTTTGTACACTGGCCAATTAAAGCGCAATATGCTAATTATTTATTAGAGATACGATTCGAATATGCAACGATGAATCATATATCTTTTGAAACGATGCACCATCAGCTTCGCAACTACATTGTAGTTTTGCAATACTTTTAAATATTTCTGATATTTTCGTTCACAAGCCGATTTTATCGAGTCATTTGCTACAGAACGTGAAATGTCTAAAACGAAGTTCCTCGTTATAGCAAATGACACATGAATTGTTGAATCAATTAGTTTTGCTACCAGGGGAAAGGGAGGCATATGATTTAACCGGCATCAAACATTGAATTCGAAGAACATCAGAAGCGTCGACATACTTGGTTCTGTTTTTATAGCATGAGCTAAATACATAAAACATATTTATTGTTTATCTACCTAGCTTTTGCATTCATTTAATTTACAACAAATGTGTTGGTAGCTCATCAGTTGGTCAGCAGTGGCCAGGAACATTAAACAAGAAGAAGTTGGTATTGTGAAATTGTTTCGTCAATGTACTTAGAAAAGCGGCTCATAGACGATGTGGAGTAGAGAGAAATGAAATAATCTTGGAAGAGAATGGAGCAGTTGGATATCAATTGAGTAGGTAAAATTGCTCAAGTGATGGTTAATTATCATTGCTACCTTTTGTATTAATTTTCCCGGAAATGGTTTAAAAACTACTTACCAGTATTTTAAGTATTGCAATAGGTTTCACAAAAGGAAGACATACATAAAGGGGGACATTTTAATGGATGTATGTGAGGATAATAATAGTCTTCGTTTATAATGTGAACTTGTTACCCTTTAACAGAAAAAAGACAAATATGTTTATAACTGTTAATACTGTGAACGTACTTATTTCATCGATAATCATATTTGCGGCAATCCACTGTACGCTAATTTGTGTGTGCCTCGTAATACAGCTAATACATACACGTATGCAGCGCTAACTTTTAATCTGGTTAATGTGCCTTAATATAGAGGGACACAATAAGTCGATTCGGGATTGCGCGAAAATGCCGTTGAGGGTGGTTTGCACTAAATATGAGTGCGATAAGACATGCAGTTGTAATAGTACGAATAATAATAGTGCGATAAGGTTTACAGAAACTGATCCGTTATCTTTTATGATATTAGTGTATCCCTTTCATATATGCGAACGTTTAGGGGTGCAATTGACCAAGTAATGTAACAATTGACTTGTGAGCAAATGACATATGTCGTGATATACAGAACATGCTTATGTGGTTGAAATTAAGATTTGAATATGTATAAGCAACCGAAAATAACAGTTTTGTTGAAAAAAAATCGTTTATTTTATTCCATATATTTATTACAAAATGGTTACTGTATGCATAATAAAAACAAAGCTGTAGAAAATGGTAGGAAGTGATCAGTTTTTTTCGTATAATGTTTTCTTGCTCCCTTTGTTGAAGTTGACGCCGTCCTCAATTGTCTCGGGAAGTTTTTTATGCAATGTTTCTGGTAGTAGTAAACAAAGCAGTCCAGCACTGACCGAAAACGCGCCAAATATCACGAGGGGTAACGCCTTCCCGAACTTCCCGCCCACCAGGTCACCCTACAAACAAAGTCAAATGTTAAAGGAATAGCTTATCATCAAGCACTGGACGTAGATACCAGGCAGATATATAGTTTAACGTTGGTTGTTAACATAATGAGCAACGGCTATATGTCAATATGATAGCGAAATCAAAGAATCGGAACTCAAAATCGATTGAACTAGGTACAAAATATTAATATATGGAATATTTACACTGAGACACTTATATATTCTAGAGAGCAAGACCATCAGTTCCAGAAGAGTAAGCGTCTTCTGTTTTATTGACGATACATGACATATAAATCTGGGTCACATAAAGTAAATGTCACATTCTTAAAGTGAGAGTTGGGGCATCGTCCTCAATCACAACAAGAATGCACACTCAAGAACATATTCGTAAATGGCCACCTTCACATCATTCAATTACACAAACTGTTTCTCAAAGAGACCAATATGGCGATAATAAAACTTGCTCATAGTCTTGATCAACCTTCAGGCTCTCGAATAAAGCATTGAATGGAAATACCAGGAGGATAACAAAAAATAGGCCAGGTATTTGAAAGGTTATATTTTACGTTAATTCAGCACTTTCTCGGTGAATGTAAATACGAGACCAGCATACCATTGCTAAATGACTTACTGAAGAAGCTACATATGGAGCTAGCATGCCTCCGACACGTGCCACACAGGAACTACTGCCCATGCCGGCGTTCCTGACAACCGTTGGGAACAGTTCAGCTGAGAATATATAGATTACACCAAAGGCCCCGGCTGCTCCTATTTTACCTATGATGGCAAGGGCCAGTGTAAGGGGCTGCAAATCTGGAAATCGAGAGTCATATAGTTATCAATTTGGATTACAACATCTTATTTGTTTTCGAAGTTTGTCTGGCGGTGTATTGAAAATTAATGAACACATTGACGGCTAGCCGCGTTTTATGCAATAGGCCTAGTAACGAACGCTCAACTAAAGGCCAAAATTGAGGTTGTGTCAAGGGAGACATTAGGAAGGAGAAATTTGTTTAGAAAGAAGATCCCAAGTTTAGTCGCCTTCTACGATCATGCAATTGGGGCAGCAGGTACAATTCTTACGTCCTACCTGCAGGGCAGGAATTCAACAAGAAACTGGAAACATTAAAGCAATTCAAATAATCAAAGCAGAAATCTTGAGCATTTCTTTGAAGAGAACATGCATATTTACTCTTTTAAACAGATTTAACAAAATCTTCGAAAATAATTTCATTCTTTTAAAACATGTAAATTTTGTCTCACCTGGACCACCAAAAACAACTGGAAATATTGTTGAGATGCATGCAATCCCACCAAGTAACATGCATGCGCAGTGAGTCCTTTTCCTTCCCCACCGATCGAGGAGTGCTATGGAGATAAAGTAGGCGGGGAATTCGACAACAGCTAACAGGAAGAAGTTGAGGTAAAAATCCCCATTCATATTGCCAGTGTGCATGGTCACCCCGTAGTATATCATACTAACGACAGCCCTGTAACAGACATAGTTCGATTTAGTTCATTTTGTTAGTTAATGATCTATGATAAACATAAATAGTACATAACATGCCATTCCGGCTTCGTGCTACTGTCAGGGACAGTAGATCATTCGAAAATAGTTCAACGGCTACAGCAAAGCTATAGTTGTATACATCGTATACAATGAAAATTAGAAATACTGTGTGATCGTCTCTAAAGAAACGCATAATAAACAGTCCAGGATTCATGAGTGTGAGTTAGTTATAATTGGATGACAGGAAAATTTTCAAAATATCAAAATCAATATTTGAACTCGGATAACAAGACTTAACCTTTACAACTAGTGCATCAGATAAATGTGAACCAAAAAAGCATTATATGAATAGAATTACAAATGTTATAATGAACTTCAAACAAGTTGTGATAATCTACTGAATTGACAGAAAATGTTAGGTAAGAAGTGCCAGATCTGACTATCGAGCTATTTACAAATTGAAATACACTATAGGTGTCCTCGTCAGCAACACTCTGTCAGGGAAGAGATACCAGATCTGACTATCGAGCTATTTACCAATTTAAATACACCATAGGTGTCCTCGTCAGCAACACTCTGTCAGGGAAGAGGTACCAGATCTGACTATCGAGCTATTTACCAATTTAAATACACCATAGGTGTCCTCGTCAGCAACACTCTGTTAGGGAAGAGGTACCAGATCTGACTATCGAGTTATTTACAAATTGAAATAGACTTTGAGAGTCCTTGTTAGCAACCCTTTGTTTGAGAATAGATGCCAGACCTGACTATCAAACTATCTACCAATTGAAATAGACTATAAGACTACTTACAGAAACACTCTGTAGATAAGAGTTGTTAGATCAAGCTATATACAAATTGAAATAGACTATAATTGAGAGTCATTGTCAGCAAAACTGTGTAATTATAGCAGAGGTACCAGATCTGACTATCAAACTATTTACCAATTGAAATAGACTATAAGTGTCCTTGTCAGCAACACTCTGTTAGAGAAGAGGTGCCAAATTCTTCCATCCGACCCCGTGTTTTCCTCCTTCTGGTTGACCTTCATTAAAGATGGCGGAAGGGGTTTCTTGTTGACCCTGGCGGCCTTCTCAATAATCTTGTCTGCCTCGCTGTACCGCCCTTGACTGATCAGCCAGCGAGGAGATTCGGGAACAAAGCTGGAACAAGGTACGGAAGACGTTCTTTATTTCTGCATGATAATGAAGGTGATATCATGTTGCTTTAAAACTGTTGCTAATGACTCCTTTTGATCATATACTACTGGCTAATATTTGTTATAGATTAAAGCTAAAATGGTATTAGAATATCAAGCTTTTTTATTATTGAGCCTAACTTCACCCGTTTTCTCCTATATCCTCGTGTTTTTCGCTCCATCCCTCCAAAATCACCTTTTTTTTTGCTTAAATTCATGCTTTATTCTATTTCCATTTTACTGTGTGTGTTTTTGTTGTTGGTTTTTTATTTGGTGGGGGGGAGGGGGGATTTTTGTCTTCAGCAATTCATGAATTATGTTATGTTGTAACTATCCAATCAACTCAGAATCATGTACACTTGTATTGTCCCTATCCCGATTGCTATTTCTTTCTGTGATAAAAAGGAGGTCGGCGTTTTTTATATGACCATACGCCGATGCAACCTTCTCGCTTCTCGGTTTTCGCTTTGAGGGCGTTTACAATATTTTGATATATCCTTGTCGCCCATGAAGCAAAACATGCACTGGTACTAATCCCTTTGTTCATTCTCTTGAAGGGTTTCTCTGTAGATCTGTCATTTGCTCATCTCGTTTTTTCCTTTTCGATTTTGAGTTGGAATTACATTTTTGTTAACACGCGTTATCCTCGCGTTATTTAACATCTCCCCTATATCAACCAAATTTTGGTTATTTACAATAATTGCAATAATTTGACATCATATTGAAACATGTCGTCATGGTGTAAATCACTTTTGAATTATACCTATAATGCAAAACTCAATTCATTTCCAAATTTTCAACCTACAGTTTCTTATCTCGTTTCATCCGTTAAAATAATCTCATTTTGATATCTTGTTTTCCTCGATCCCAATAATTGTTTTATGTTTACTCACAACCAATAGGAAAGGAAGAATGCACAGGGCGCGGCTACAGCAATCTGAACCCAGAACCAGTGTCGCAGGAAGTATCCCATACCCACAAGGTACACAAGACCCAGGGCGAAGAACGCGTGCACCAGGATTCCGGCCCAAACACGTTTGGAGGGCCCAACCATTTCCAGACCTGTAAGAAATGGTTAATATTTTGTTTGAATTAATTGCTAATATTAATAAAAATATACAATGTAGTTTACGGTAGTATAATTGCATCTTAAGCATTATATACAGTATATGTTTGGTCAACTAAAAAATAGTTTACGGTAGTATAATTGCATCTTAAGAATTATATTTACAGTAGAAATAATGTATGTGTTTGGTCAGTTTGACGTTAATAATACCTCATGACCACATACATAGTACACGGACGTTTGACCAGTATCATCATTTGAGCCATACTTATACATACGTAATGAAAAACAATGTGGCAGCTAAGGAATATTAGAATAATTGCACTGCCGGTGCTACCTTTTATGCGTTATAGCCCTTGGGGCAACCACAATTGTCGAGCGTGTTCATTCGAGTAGACGGATACATGCTCGCATGTTACTGGTTAATGTTTTTGGGATAAATGTTTTAAGTGCATCTATTAAATCAAACTTAATCTAAATGCATAATGCTTTCATTTTCTTTAGGGAAAGATAAATCATGTAATTAAAACTTTGATAAAGCTAGCCAGTCACCGTACCTAGAACACAGCAAATGATGAAGGCACCATGGTTGGCAGCTCCTACGACAAACTCAAGGATGACGAAACTCGTCCAGTTCGGCGCCCAGGCGACTCCGAACGCAGATCCCAGCAGGATGATGAAAGTGATGTACAATGTCTTCTTACGTCCGATACTGTGGACAAACACGATTATCAGTAAGATTGTACTTTCAATTAAGTTCTTTACTTACCTTTTGCCCAGGCAGTTGTATAGTATAAACCTCTAAAATATACATAAGCCATTTGAAGACACCGTTTTATTTGACAGACATCACGTAGTTTATGTTTTTGTGCGGACACTTTAATTTGTCACACTTGTGTATCAGAATTTGTAGTTTTAATACCTTTTTTACAACAAGATATCAAAAGACACCGTTCAGTGGCAAGCCAACATAGCATTTTTTCAAGAAGTAATGTCAATTCTGTATTTTATCGATTAAACGAGATATTTTATATACAATAGATAAATCCTATTTAAATGAGATAACTTAAATGATATATAGGATATCTTACATGCCACATAAGATAATCTAATATAGCTATATGAGATATTTTATAGGCGATATAATATATATAGAAAATTAAATGAGATATCTTATAAAGCATTTCAGTTAATTTCTTTATAATGTATCTCATATAGTATATAAGATATCTTATGTGCTATATAAGATATATTATATAGAAAATTAAATGAGATACATTTCATTTAATTTCTTATAAAATATCTCGTCAACTAAATAAGATATGTCCGATACTATATTATTTTATATATTATTTTGAAATACAGGATCGACATTGTTCCTTGAATGACCGTATAGAGGAGTCGGGTGTTGCCGTTTTCTCCGGGTACTCCGGTTTCCTCCCTCAATTAGACCCCTCGCGCGCTAACATCAGACCCAGCAAGAGTGATTAAAATAAGTTGTGTAACTTGTTTCGTAATTGTTATAAAATGAATCAATTTTATACTTATGACCGTTAAGTTGGCTTACAATACCGTTATATGGATCCGTTTACCATTAAGGGTTAACATGTAAACAACATAACCATGCTTTGGAGATACCTGTATATGTTCATTGCTATTGAAACGGTGCACTAACAACGCATTTGTGATCACAAGCAACTGAAACAACATAGTCGATCTTTACCAATGTCAGCTCGATGTTTTCACAGTCAATCCATTTTTAAAATAACCAGATGAAATAATTCATTCAGAAGCAACAATCGATTTTATCTTTACTTACATGTCTGCAACAAGTCCAAACCCGAGATCTCCAACAAGGACGCCAAAGTAGAAGAGCATCTGTGCATGGGACGTCTTTAGAGAATCATCACAGACCAGGTTCGTCTATCAAACACGACAAGACAACGTCACTGCATTGTTAATGGTATATACTAGGGTATATATTGTCTTTGTGTGCCGGTTCTATTTTATAACTTTTCTCTTTTTCTTTCTGTTGAAACTATGCATACTATTTTGTGGTGAATGTTGTCCTAATATGGTGTTGACTTTGTGGTATCATATTCCTCTGTGCTGTTATATGACTGTCCTGTCCTTGTGTGATGACACTATTTTGCATATTGTCATAGAGTATTGGAATTATTTAATATATCATATTGTCTTTTTTGAGTCAACACAATTGTATATGCTTTCCTATATTAAATAGAACATACTTTATTCCGTTGTTGACGGTGTGGTGGATTTTCACATTGAATGTTGCCATTGTAGTATATCATTTCTTTGTGTGGTAAAGCTATTGTATACATTAAACCCAATTTGTTGACGATGTGGTGTGCATGTATTTTTATTATATGTATACCACATAGATTATGTCATAGTTATGTCTTCTTTTTCATTTGCATATCACTTAGTACAGTGTAGATATAAACCTGAGTGATTGTACCAAAGATACACACACACTTAACAATGAATTAGGATATTTATCATTATAAATTTGGTAATGTGTATCAGGCTTCAAGGATGAACTACAATATCACATTATCTATCTTTGCATATTCAAGGAAAGTAAAACCCTGACCCTAGGGCCATGAATCAATCTTAAGTCTAAATCGGACTGAAGTTTTGACTTAGCCCATACAAATGACGTCATACCTGGCTAAACAACACGAAAATTTAAGATTGTTTTTTTAATTTTATTTTGGAACCTGCTATATGCCACTGCATAATCATATGAACTAACTGATGTTTGTCCCCTATATAAACTTATTTTCTTAATGTTTCCTTTCCTGAATTAAGGGGAATTAAAGTATAACAAACTTGATCTGGTGTATCGATAGCAATTCTTCGAACCACTGTTTTTTGTCTTTTTCTTTTTAATCATACCCTACTTTCGATGGTGTATCTCCGGGAATATCTGGTTATATATCCGACAGAATAATTTACCATTTGTGGCATCATGCTATCGTTTTAGCAAGAATAATTTGAGACTATGGAAGCGTCACCAAAACCATAATCCGAACTCAAATTCGATTAAAGTAGGGGATAAATATGAACAAAAGTTAACGATTTACATGGAGACACCTTCTAAAGTACAAGACCAGGGCCCGTATTCATGAAACCGTTCTCATGCTCAAGCATGGATTCTGTGCTCAAGCCAGCTTTCTTAAAACTCACCTAAATCATGTCGAAGAGTCAAAAAACCATTATAGATGTTGAAAACAGCTTTTGCCTTCATGTTTAGTCAATTTTTTACCAAAACCTCTACAAAATGAGATTGTTTAAATAATTTATAGCCAGAACAAGAAATAAGGCTTGAACACAAAATCCATGCTTGAGCATGAGAACGGTTTCATGAATACGGGCCCAGGTGTTCTGGAAGAGTTATGAGTTACATTGTATGTCATTTTAGTAAAGTGACATGTTAAAGTAACTGTTTAATGCATTTTTTTATCGGAATATTTTCGTCAAATCTCTAAGATGACGCAAAACACAAAACGCAAAAGAAAAAAAAATGCATTGATAACAAAACAGAACTGTTGGTAACAGATGTCCGATCATTTTTAAGATTACAACGTGAAAGATTATTAAGACGATAAGATATGTCACTTTGGCTTGTTGAGTTATACTTCAGGCAGTTATAATGTCCTTTGTGTATGATAGCCCAAACGTACTATAACGTACTTGACCATGGTTTGACCCTACGGAGGTAAGATGCCCGGCCGACCTTGATCTAGGAGATTATCTCGTACTGATATAACTACCCAGATAACCTCACTACAGTGCAGGTACTCTTTGTTTACTCTATCTAACCAATATTTCGGATTAAATATTGAATGTTTCACGTTGTAGGTTTTTCAAAAAGATTTTTTTTATTGAAACACGAAATCAAAGTAAATGAAAATGAGATACTTAAATGATTTGTGGACTTAAAAAACAAAGGGAAAATGTAAAAGGATGTACACCTCTGTTTCAGAGTAACACAAAATAAAATCATTTTTAAGATATTTTTTTGGTAGTTCATTCCATTTAAAGAAATGCGAAAAAATCCGAAATGTCGGTGTGCTCTTTTTTGGTTATGATCGGTCAAAGATACACAAGGTGGCATGATATCTGATTTTAAGTGAAAATTGTTATTTTGACCAAAAAAGGTTAACTTGAAACAAAGATATCTTCCCAATTTATTATTTATAAATTTTGGACGTACAATTATGCTTTTTACTCAGAATAGCAGTTCTGCTATCAAACTGTTATAATATCTATTGAATCAAAATCGATCATACCGTATTAAATATTACAGAGTTTCTATACTTTAAAACAAATTAAATCAAATCTATAAGATTGTAGATGCACCAGGTTGCTAGAATGAGATTACTACACATGTAGCTAAATGAATGAAGGAAGGAAGGAATAAATGAAGAGTGATGCGGCCTCCTTTGTGTTACACTGGTCTTAACTCCAGCGCTCCAAGTTAGGGTTGTTAAGAAGAATTCCTGGGTGAGTAGGATACCTCTATTAGTAGACTTTGCTGTTTATTGACAAAAGATACTGACAGTTGATATGTATGGGTCACCTATCTCGAAACCTGAATACTTAGGGTTGTACTTCATCCGATGTTTGTTGATAGGTGGCAGGGTCATGTAACACTGACGTTACTTGTTTACAAGTGATGCTGACGTATAGCTAACTTATATTGTAAACAAGACTACTTATCTCCTATATCAAATTACTTTAAAATCTTGTGTAGTCTTGCGGTCTTCACACTTATTTTTCATCTGAATGTGTATATGTATTTTCGTTGGATGCCTGTATTTTCTTTCTTTTACACAAATGCATTTTCGGATATTTATACGAGAGCGAAAAGTCATCAAATATAAATGGAATTCATAGAGGTAAAGGTTTTAACAAGACAAACATATCTACCATAGAGGTAAAGGTTTTAACAAGACAGACATACCTACCATAGACGTAAAGGTTTTAACAAGACCGACAAACCTACCATTGAGGTAAAGGTTTTAACAAGACAAACATACCTACCATAGAGGTAAAGGTTTTAACAAAACAGACATACCTACCATAGAGGTAAAGGTTTCAACAAGACAGACATATCTACCATAGAGGTAAAGGTTTTAACAAGAAAGACGTACATACCATAGAGGTAAAGGTTTAAACAAGACAGACATGCCTACCATAGAGGTAAAGGTTTCAACAAGACAGACATACCTACCAAAGAGGTAAAGGCTTCAACAAGACAGACATATCTACCATAGAGGTAAAGGTTTTATCAAGAAAGACATACCTACCATAGAGGTAAAGGTTTCAACAAGACAGACATACCTACCATAGAGGTAATGGTTTTAACAAGACAGACATACCTACCATAGAGGTAATGGTTTTAACAAGACAGACATACCTACCATAGAGGTAAAGGTTTCAACAAGACAGACATATCTACCATAAAGGTAAAGGTTACCTACCATAGAGGTAAAGGTTTCGTGGAACGTTTCTTTGTCGTACACCCAGCTTGAGCATTTTACCCGAGTTCTATTCTGGAGTGGACAGTTTGCTGCAGTATCTCCATTATTACAAGTGTACATGTGGCATTTCTCATACAGAAAATCCTCGTCTGCACTTGCTAAAGGAATACTGACATTGACTAAAAACCTGTGGTTGTCGCCAAGTATGTCATATGTATCGTTTTCATACCCTGGGATCTGGCATCTGGAACGGCAAATAAGGTCGATATGAATATTTTTTTGGGACAGTCATTACTCTCCGTGCATATGCAATATGAAAATGTTTAATATGTAATAATAAAATACACGCTGAAAATAAATATGAAATGAACGAGTTTATTTTTGAAGAAACAAATTTCATGTCATTACTTCTTTCCCGTTATACTGTCGTTTGAAATGTAAATTTGTGTTTTTGGATTGGATGAATTCAGAGGTAGGATCGACTGCTGTGCAAATCAAGTGCAAATAGCATATTGCTCGATTCTAGAACTCACCACCTAAAAGGAATGGTCTGACATGGCGGACAAACACCAGATAAGACCGGCTGAAATCTGCCCCTGCCGATATCAAAATTTAAGGAAACATGTTTCCAGAAAAATTACTGCAATATATTATCACATTTGGAAAAATATGTATGACGAACAATATGTAAACATCTACTTATATTACTTATTCATATGTCAGGTACTTAAAACGATGAAAATTTTTAAACGACCAAATAGCCGATAAAACTTGTAATACTATAAATTTGTGAAAGTGTAATTATTATTTAAGAAAAGATATTTTTGGTAATATGTGCTTAAAACCTGGTCTGTCTATTATATAAAACTAAAATTTTGAAAATATGGTATATAGAAAAATACAAAGAAGTCAAATGAAAAAAATAATGCGTTTGTTTCTTACCTGTGCTCAGGTGTAGCCATAACAATGACTAACATCATCATGTAACAACCCACACTGATCGCGGGCATGCATAGTAGCAGATACAACCGCTTTTGGTAGAAACCAAACTCGCCAATATGTGTTAAGATGTCGTCAAACTTCATGCTGGTGGAGGAACAGCCTGACCTACAGGATCTACACACTGGTCCGTCTGGTCTGCTGTGTCGTTCAGCTATCAGTAGCTATATACATACTTTTAAGATATTTGGGTCAAGATCACGTGCTGTCTTTTTGAACAAGAGTCTACTGTCTTCGTAACTTTATACATTAAAATATTTTATATTCATTAATGCATTGATAAATTATCAAATGTGAACACTGGTTTAATTTCCTGTGATTCAGTTTATAAAATATGTCAATGGCATTCAACGAAACTGATTTAAAATAGTTTTGTTACGGGGCTTGAATTAAATATATTTATAGTGAAATGTTTTTCCGAATGAATATTCCAAATATTATTTAAAATAATGCTCAGTCTGTAAATTGTGTTGCCAGTTTAATGAAGAAAACAAAATATGCTAAATCTAAATTAATAAGGAAATATTTGCACCTCAAAGCTTTGTGAAAAAACAAAACATCGTGACCGGTTAAATACTGGACGATAATTTGTTCAGCAACGGTCAGTGACTTGAAACTTATATTGATATGACTGATATATGATAGCTTGTGGTGTACAGATAGTTGACTCATGACAATTATGACCCTCTTAAGGGTGGTGCATATGAGAGTATACGACATCTACACGTCTGTTTCAATGACCTCTGTTTTCAATTGTGAACATACTGCGCTATAAACCAGGTCATTGAGCGGTCTGTGTTGGTCACGTGAGCCTCCCCAAACCAATGTGTCATTGCAATAACGAGTGTTGGTATGCAATGCATTTGTAATAATTACTTTTTTTTGAAAAAAAATATTTTTGGTAAACAGATGTATACTTATGGTTAGTGCCCAATTCTTCTTTCAAAATTCTTGAAACTCTTTATTGTTAATTTATATTGATTGCTGGGAAAAATAATTCAAATAATTTTTGTGCATATCTTTATCGAGCACGAACTCAGTTGTACATTCTGTGTTAACATTGCTGCTATTGGTGTTTTTGTATTTATCAGAAAAGTAATAAAAATTTGTTATAACATGGACTGATATAACAAAACAAAGGGGCTGGCAAAACAGGACCCGAGAAATACCAAACCAATAGGGAAGGCAAACCTGGATCCGAAGAAAAAAAAAGACAAAACTGGACCCGAGAAATACCAAAACAAATGAGAAGGCAAAACTGGAGCAGAGAAATACAAAAAAATAAAAGGGAAGGTAAAACAGAACGCGATAAATAACAAAACAAATAAATAATGCCGAACCGAAAGGGAAGGAAAAACATGGCCGATATAATCCAAAACTAAATGGATGGCAAGACAAAGATGTTTTTTATTTGAACTGTAAACAACTCACTTACCGCTGCATTAAATTTTAAGGTATCTCATAACCTTATACACATAATTCACTATGGATATTTTTTTTAATACGCGTCCATTACTGTATTGAAAATTTTATTAGGTCTGATTGGTTTTTAATTTGATTATTTAAGGATTGGTTGTTATATTTTCTTGACATTCGTTGCTGTGTAAGATACATTTGATCCATCTACATATTGAATGGTGCGCGCGCACCATGTTAAATATGGTAAGCCATTTTATATTACACACCAATGAATGCTAAAAAATGTGACAATCAATAATTAAAATTTACATTTTTGTTAACCAATACATTGTTGATGCACACATACAGTATACAAATAGTATTAATCAAAGCATGTTTCAACGTCAGGGTAAATCCAGGCAGAGAACAGCCACCCGTTGACAGTGGAACAATATATCTCCAACGCTACAATTATGACGTCAGAAGCATAATAACCCCAGGATGTCCCAATGTATGTTGTTGGAAATAAAATACATTTGGCATAATACCTTCATCTAGTCTCCGTGCAGTCGAAATGTAAATATACATGAAAACATATGAAATTTTGAATCATTATAAGCGGTAGAACATCCTTTGCATATCATTATTTACAAGTAAGGGGATATTGCATATCTGATTTACGTGATATCAAATATGGGAACGTGTTTGGTTTGTTATTGCATACATTGCCCATAAATCATTCTTCTGCGATGACGGCAGTTGGCATGTAAATATCGCATCCAAGTAAATGTCACGTCCTCAAAGTGAGAACTGAAATAAAGTCAAATTATCGCATTTCAGAAACTTGCATGGAGTATGTCAGTGAGTTTTATTTCTTGATCAATCTCCAAAAATACCCTATGGCATAAGTAACCATCACCATCCACCCTCCCATTTCTAAGCAAGAATTCACGGACGTCATTATGACGTTTGCATATAGCATTTAAGTTTCTAACGCATGAACATAATTTAAATATTGGATTTTCGATGCTGTACGCCGCATGTGGTGCTTCGAATGTATGTCCTTCTAGAACATCTACTGTCGTGTCCAGTTTGATGTTGGAGTTGTCTGTACAAGACCATCCCCATACAAAACTGAAACATGTATTTGATCTCTCATTATGAGAGCTTTCTTTACCGAGAAAGTTGGACAATGATACAAATACATGGTTTTGAGCTATCTCGGAACATACTTTGTGATAAAACACAACAACCGCCACGATAAATATATTGAGGAAGATATACGAATGTACGAATGATTGAGTCCTGCTTGCCAATATTTTTGTTGAGTTTGGATGGAAGATTTTCCAGCACACTGTTTGCATTGCCTTGGGAACAAACTGTGCTCCATTCTTAGCTGACTTGCTTTTGTTTTCATACGAGGCTGAATTTGTGGAGGAGCTATTCAGGACAGGTATCAAAAACCTTAATAAATCTTTTAATTTTATTTTCAAATATATCGATGATGTATTGTCGATAAAAGCAGAAGGTTTGCTGACAATGTTGATCGTATAGACCGTTCGGAATTTGAAATAAAGGACGAACATTTAGTAGCATCCCGGCTTCTCCATCCTATGGTGTTTACTTGTCGCAGTTGGTTCGTTATATTCTAGGGCTTGCTCAAAATATCGAGATTTTCGAGATAGATGTCGGTTGATATTGTGATTGAGACTAATGACACGATTCTCGCTTTGAGGACTTTGCGTTAACTTAGATATGATAAGGATTTATAAGGCGGGTGTCGTTGATGAAGCAAAAGAATCTTACTCTTCAGGAACACCGTGTCTTAGTCTCTTGAACTTTTTTCAAGGGACTCCGCAAAAATCTTTCATTTATTCAGATTTTGCCCCTTGTTTAATCGATTTTGAGTTTGGATTATGGTTTTGTTGATGCTTCGGTCTTCTCTAATTTTTTATTCAACAATGTAATACCTTATCGTAAACGTAGTAAGAGTATCGCGTCACATTTGAATTTTGAAGGCAGCACACTGTGACATTGTGCTAAGGTTATCCTTTGTGAACAGATAACGGTGTTTAAAAGGACATACTGTTTTTAATAATGCCGTTATCAAAAGTTAACGTGCGACCAAGTACCACTATGCACTGTCGTGTCACCGAACCGAACGTAGTTTTAATGGTACATAATATACACTTTTACGCAGTACACTATTTGAAATCAAACAATTGTAACTTAATTCCTTTTCTGAATTCATTAATTAAATGGTTTTTACGCACCTGACCCTTCTGCTTCTACAAACAGCTGTATGATGCAGTTTAATTCAATTTTTCGGCATACTGTATCAATTACTAAATTTAAAAGGTGCAGCATGTGTTTATGTCACGTCGTCATTCGGTTATGTTATTAAATATTTATTCTTGCACCAAGGCAATGCATTGTATCGGAGGTAAACATTTTTTTTTAACCAATTGTAAAATCTAAAATACATTTGCTGTGATTAATGGAGCAGTACTGTATTATGTATTAAAACTTTTATTGATTAATATTCGCACGCATTTAATCAAACAGTTCCTTTGAATTGCAATTGAATAAGCAAACTTAACCTTTAATTATCTGCGCCATGTAAGTGTTTCTTTCATTCAGTAAGTAATTGACGACAGGGTTTGTGACACAAATCCAGCACAATCATATACAATAGGTTGATATCCTAGAGTATTGTCTCTGCTCATGATTGAAACGTGGAAATCACGTGATTTTATTTTGAAAGCCAAACATCAGTATCTGTTCTGGGTCAAACATGTATGCGTTGCCTAGATACCATTGTATACTGTTATATAGGTCACAGGTGTCCTAATTGGTCTTATTCTACCGTTAACCTGTTATATATCATTTTATCAGTTTTTTTCCGACAAGCTATCTTACCCAACAGACAAATTCCTCTCAACCTTTACAGAAAAGCAAACACTCACAGTGCCATCATCCACTAAATGTTTACACTAACGTGATACCTGCTACTGAATACGGGGGGTGTTTCTTTGCATAGCGTACTTTCAAGTGGAATCTTAACCTCTGTATGTTCATACACGTAAAAAAAACCACATTGACATGTTGCAACAGTCGTTCACTATAATGTCAATCTACTGAAAAGTACAATGGCCGAAGACAACCAGAACCTTTTTTGTGCATCACGTTACCTAATGGTTAGAATGTTTTAAGAATTCGTGACTTGACGGTATATGACGCGAATAGATAACAAACTTACGTCATCATATAACAAAGCACATTTAAAGTAAGAGTATAAAAGGTATCTACTGACTGTACTGTATTGATAACCTTTGCTGTTGTCGGTCCTTAACCCCGACTTTTTGGAACATTTAAGGGCAATGCTTATATTTATAAAGAAGCATGTTCTATATCAAGATAAATCGTGCATCTCTAATTGTACACGTACCTTTTCACCAGAGACTTATAGCTAGATGCACTCGAAACCAAAATAAATTGTCAAACTTATCATTTCCTATAGCATATTACATTCAGCTAACCGTATGTACATTGTACTTTTTTCAATAAATGGCGTCCGTTCCCCTTCTAAACATTAAACTCATGCTTCAATATACAAAAGGACAAAATGACAACGTCAGAAACAGGAACCCAGACGACAATAAAATTAGTTCCTTTACCATATATACACCGTTCGTATGAACGCTTCCTGAGTAACTTTGTAATGTATAAAGGACAAAAGCATAGATACAAAGGTATACATGGATCTTTTAGTCATTGGAAATCTGGTAATGATGATAACTGCTTCATTGATGAATCACATTTTCCGGTTAAGTAAACCCTGGTAGTATCCACAAAATCTACTAGAAATAAAGGCTTTGGAGTGCAGAAAACGTGTTAGGCATGCCAGTTCTTTCCGACTGGTATTACTTTAATTACTGTATCAAATCATTTTTCATTCTAATTTCAATATTGAGTACCAATTCATAAGAAAGCTATTCAAAAGTAAGTATGTTTTCGTTCGTGTAAATAAGCAAACATTTTTTGGTTAAATTGGTAGACAAATAACTTAATCTTCGTCTTTCTGTTCATAATAGAAAATCAATGCTTACTGTGGAATATTCCTTATTTATTTGCTGTGAGCATATATATTTTGGAGCACTCAGATTTTAGCGCATAACCGAATTAAAACAGATAAGCAAAAAAATAACTCGGCGCACACATAACATCCTGAACCCAATATTTAGTAATGTTTACTGCCCAAAAATCGCTAAAATAACATTACTGCTAACATATGTACGCTTACAGTAATATTGTGGCCAATTTCTTGTCCACATTTGGTTCCTTTTTTATTATGGCCGATCTCCTGTTCTTGTTCGAGGCCAAACTCCAGTTGACGTGTTTGAATGACTCTCATGCCAACAATTTGTTACTTTTGGATTGGTGTTTGCCTCTCATCTACGCTGTATTACTTTGAAAGTATTGTCAATCTTACTCTGTATGTCCACCTTATATCGCTTTTCTTATTTTTGTGAACCTCATGCCTGCGGTTTTATTTTAGTCAGCCTCATAGCCACATTTTATTGTTTCTTTTATTATGATTTTTTACCCTTATGTCCACGGTTTGTTACTTTTATTATGATTTTTTACCTTTATGTCCACGGTTTGTTACTTTTATTATGATTTTTTTACCCTGTCCACGGTTTGTTACTTTTTTAATATTGTCAGCTTTAGTCAACTTTATGTCCACGGTTTATTTTTTAGATTTTAGTCAGCCTCATATTCACCTGTTTGTGTTTACATTTTTTTTTTTGGGGGGGGGGGGGGTTCAATCTTATGTCAACTGTTAGTGTTTTTTTTTTAATTTTGTCAGTTTTATGTCAAAGGTTTTTGTTTTCTTTTACTTTTTGATTTTTGTCAACCTGATGTCAACCGTTCGTTATTTCTTATTTGGTCAGCCTTATATCCACAGGTTGTTGTTTACAATTTTGTTTTTGGTCAACCTTATGTCAACGGTTTGTTAATTTTTGGATTTTGTCAGCCTTAAATTCTCAGGTCGTTACTAAGTGATTACATGTAAGAGCTATCTAATATCAAATTTCATTGTTGTAAATCAACCTGTATGCGTTGTGCAATCATCATAAACTTTCATTCATTGCATTATCGTTGACGAAATATTTATGCTCATTCTAATCATATATGCTTCTATATGGACTAGATATGGATGACAAATAAAGTTAATTAACAATTAATAACTTTCATCAAAATTACCAAACCGTTTCTATCAGTAATGGTTATATGATAATGACAAACGAATTCGAACTTGTCGATGAAATCGTTTTCTATTAAGAATTGCATATCGTATATGTGTTTGTGTTCATGTATTCGAGTGTATTGTTATATATTAGTTAAAGATCCACATCTGCCCTTTTAACCCGTAAATCTAGTAATAGATTAACCTAGGTGAACGGTTAACATTCCATTTACTGCATGTCTGGTAAATAAATTGGCAATAAATGGGTTGTTGGCTAAATGAGTGGAAGGAAAAATAATTAGAGAATACCAAAGCGTCAACAAAACCATAATCCGAAATCAAAAACGATAAAAGTAGGGGGAAATATCAACAAAGGAGTTTTACTTGGAGACCCTTGTAAAAGAACAAGACCAGATGTTCTGAAAGAGTAAGCGTCATCTGCTTCATCGATGACACCCGCCATGTACATCTTGGTCATATCCAAGTAAACATTAAGTCTTCGAAATGATAACCGAGTCATCATTGTCAATCACAACAAATATGCACACTAATAAGCATACTCAAAAACGTCCATCTTCATATCACACAAAGATACAAAACGTTTTTCAATAAGACAAAAATGGCGACCATAAAACCTGCCCATAGTTCTTATCAACCTGTATCTCTCGACAGTCTACTTTCACCGATACAACTTGGGTTGGATTCTCCGATCTGAGGTTAAAGTTAGTAAACTGATAACCCACTTGTTTGTATGTATTTCTCGTTTATTCTGGTGCTATCACTTGCGATTTATTATGACTAAAAACGTAAAACATTTGATTCATTCATTCAAAATCTCCAACTTCAATATATCTCTTTGAGATCAGACGTATGGTAACATTTCTAGGATGTTGAACTATCAATGCAGCGCCATGTTTACACTAGAAGCACACGGTGCCACTTTGTGTCCTGTGATTTCGATAATTCGATGATTGCTATGCCCGAACATCAACATGCAAAACCAATAAGTTCACGGCAGCATCAATTTTGCACGGTACATGGTTTTCTCTTATATGCATAGGTGAACTACAGGTCATCACTGCAGGTGTTCGCTCTATGATACTTAACGATGATAGCATGGACACATTGGAGTTTCTACTTAGGACATTATCATAACGGCTTTCTATTAAGGATAATATCACACGACGATAAAAGGAGCTTTCAAAATGAGAACACGATGGGGTTTTTTTTATATTACAAGCTTGCAAATGTAATTGTAAAACGTGAATTACGAATTATACCACGACATCAACACGATACTATACAATAGTAAATCATCAATGCATTTGTGAAAAAAATTTGCACGTAACACAGCCACGTATATCTGATTCAGGGCAACCATCATGTCAGAGTATGTAAATCCTTTAAGCAAACAATACTTGCTAATGCAGAAAGCTGTACAAATATAATGTTTCAATTCTTATTTATTGTATGGAAGTGGATATTTTCTTTACAGAAGTCCACATAATATACATGTAAAAAGTGACGTAACACACACATGTGCTGCACCTTTTAAATTTAGTAATAGATACAGCATGCCGAAAAAAAACCTTTATGCACGACAACTTTATCTGCTGATGACGTTAATTAGATAAAGTGTATACATATACATATAACGGTTTATATTTCCTGTCAAATATTTTAATTTCATTTTCAGATATATCGACGATGTGTTATAAACAACAATAATTTTGTCGTATATACCCTTCTTAATTTGAAATACAGGACACAACAGACTCTTCTACATCAGCTGCTTACCTTGATCTTTACTTAAAGTATGACCAACATGGGCAGCTTACTATTCAGCTATTACTAAATTAAAGAGGTGCAGCATATGTGTGTGTTACGCCATCTTTGCAATAAACGTGACTATTTCGTATCGTTAACTTTCCCTTTCTTGAAAGTAACACCCCCTTTCTCCAAACTTAGGTGTTTTACATGTCGCAGTTGATTCGTTATTTTAGGGATTATTCTAAATATGGAGATGTTTGTGATATATGCCGACTGTCTTACTACACAGGGATTCAAGAGGTGGAGGTTGATGAGAACTATGAGCAAGTTTCATGGTCGTCATCTCCGCCTCATTCAGAAATATGTTTTTCTTTGTATACTATGAAAATAGCTCATTAGCGTGCTAATTTGTTGTGATTGAGAATGATGACTCGGTTCTCACTATGAGGACTTGACATGTACTTGGATGTGACCAACATTTATATGGTGGGTGACGTCGATGAATAAGAAGACGCTTACTTTCTGGAACACCTGGTCGTATTCTCTTGTACTTTTTACACAGGTCTCCATGTAATTCTTTCCTTGCCCACTTGACCCTTATGCTTCTAAAGTGGTTTAGAAATTTTGGATTCCCACCTTTTGATCCCTGGTGTCGCTGGGGAGTCCTGGGGGGACGGAACAGCAATATGATGCAGTTTAATTCACTTTTTCGACATACTGTATCTATTACAAAATTCAAAAGGTGCGGCTTACGTGTGTTATGTCATCTTTGTTAATATTTTACCCCTAGTTTAATCGATTTTAAGTTAAGAATTTAGTTGACGCTTCGGTGTGCTCTGATATTTTCCATGATTAAATAGTTAAGAAAGATTTCCTTAGAAAGAGAGATATTATTCAAAGGAAGAAAACCATTACATTAAAGAATCGACCAAACCGTAATATCTGTAAATGTCCCTTACTCAGATTTTCCAATAGCTTTCATAGTTGTGAATCCTCTTTGACTGTCAAACGACAATTACTTCTAGTTGGAATCGAATGAAATTAATTGAAAGCAAATTCAACTTTCATATTTGCTATTTGCATCAAAACAGGTATTCGATCGTTCACCGATACATCCGTTTTAACATTACACATCCGATAATGATCACATTAGAATCGCACCTGTCTGATGTGTGTTACAATTATTTCCGGCCTGGATGTGATATGGACTATATCATTTAACTCGTGGTTACAACAGATATGAAATTCACAGATGTCGTTTACTCGTGCATCTTGTCGTAACGGCCATTATAGAGTATGATATGAGGCTATCATACTGTCCCAGTAGCAAAGATACATGACAACACCCAGTAATAAATACCATTCTATATCTCACTTTACTGCAGGTATAAAACCCATAGTGATAACGGATGCAAGGTGTACAGTGTAATATTTTTTAAAATCTCAATTTCCACCTAATATTTATATGGAACGTGTTTTCTAATCAATTATAGCTTGATAAATAAGCATATGCTATAATTGTATTTGGTAACATGTATGATCTGTGGTGAATTATCTTCGGTCGAAAATGTTTTACATTGTACCAGATTAATTTGACTTTATTTCAGTGTTTTGAAATAACATAAATGTTGATATCATGTTTTGATAATATTTCAGGTTAATTATAATAGTTTGACATGTTGCCGTATATCCTCAGGGAATATATTTCAGTAATGAGCACGGTTCAATGCAGGCTAAACACAGGCTGGTTTATTTATCAATGGTTTAGCACGTGGATGCCTTATTTGGATCGTAAATCGTGCTGACAGACAAAATGTGGTATTTGAACGCAATCATACCCCATCCATCCGTTGCCATAGTCATGTGCTAATGATTATACGTAAATAAGCCATAACGAAGGCATACATTCCAGTTTACCTATGCTAGTGTCGACAGATGCGTTGTAACACAATTATTTACACTTTCTAATTACACATTGCAAACCTGTAGGACTATATTGTCAAAATTGTTTGTTTGTATAGTCAACCGAACCGGCAGAATGATCCAATTATGTTCCGATACGCGTTGCTTATTACAAACAAAGTTGTGTATTAGATAAGAATATGTCTAGGTGGTGTCAGTATTGGGAAAATTTTACCATCTGTTAGATATAATCATATCAGGATATTGTACACACAAATAGTAATTACGGTTATCACAATGCGTCAAACCTTTGTAAAACGCGATAAAACGATACATATATTATTTAATGATACGTTGATAAGTGTGTGCTTTAGCTTTGAATTAATAATGATGAAATAGCAGCAATTATTTAATGTTTCTATATAAATAATAATGCACCGTTTTATCACAAGCTAGGTCGTAGGGGAAAAGTCCAAAGATACCAAAAATCCTAAGATATATAAATCAATTAAGAATAACGAATAAATTAACCAGAACAATACCGAATTTGTAAAAAATACGGAATGCAAGTTAGATCAGTAAACATTCTCAATAACGTCATTGTTATCGACTCGTAGTTTTGTCCAATTCCCTGGTATTTTGGTTTTAGTTCACGTGTGCGTGCACCTGGCATTAACCAATCAAACTCGAACTGCGATAGAAGCAGATTTACATTTACCTGTATTTGATATTGATGAGGATGCAGAGTAGCAGCCGACAGTCAGACCTGGGATATACCTGGTGTTCTTACGACGGGAGGCGATAAGCTGTTAACACCTTTATTGGAAAAGGTTAGTGTGCTGCTAGAAATCCTCTTTATATAGGGAAATTATGGCACGATTTTCAAGCATCCCTTTGTACCCATCCCCTTGGAGGGGATATTTGGCACGATTTTCAGCATCCCTTTTTATCCCCTGAGAGTAGAATTTTGGCACGATATTCAGGCATCCCTTTGTATCTCCTTAGAGGGAAATTTTGGCACAAATTCAAACATCCCTTTATATCCCATGAAGAGGAGAGTTATGCAGCAGTTTTTAAACATATTATTGAACTTTTGTAAGATTCTGACATTACTAACACCAGTTTATTAATTTTGATGCATAAAACTTTGAAGTTAGTTACATCGTACATCTACGGATTCTGATTATGTAAAATACATCTCTAATCAGTGTTATTAGTTTTTTTTGTATCAAGTTGTCATAAGATTGATATATTTGCATTAAAAAATAACATTGGATTAGCTCTTTTAACTGAATGTTTCAAAAGATAAAAAGTAGACAGGTTTTAATTTCATAGAAGATCTGTATATATGTGGTAATCCAACCGACGTAGACATGAGAAATATCATTCACGATCTAAACCTTATCTCGTATACATCTCGTCTTAGAACGTTCTAATGAGTAAATGTCGTTTTATCTATAATAATATAATAGATTGTCTGCGTATATTAAGAAATTCTACCTGACTTCTGAAATCTGAAATCTGTCTTAAATCTTTATCGAATGACATGTTGTCTTGAATTTGACGAGATTCATTATATAAATTACTGTATGTGATTTATTAAAGCGAACACGCGTTTTCAGCTAGCTGGTGATTAATTATATCGACTTACTTAAGATTTTTTTTTTCTGACTTGGTTTTTTTCACGATTCCTTTTGTTATCTTCCCTTATTGTTTTGGCGTCTCCAGGGTTTCTGCTGTTGTTTTCCGTCTAATATACTGTCTCTCCCCATCCTTACTGTCGTCTTCCATTACGGTCTCCTCAGTTTTTACTGTTGTGTCACTTTTTGTTTTTGCGTCTCCTTAGTTCTTACTTGTGTGTCCCCTTTTGTTTTGGTGTCTCCTCAATTCTAACTATTGTATTCCCTTTTGTTTTGGTGTCTTCTCAATTCTTACTATTGTCGTCCCTTTTGGTTTGGCGTCTGCATGGGTATTGTTGTTGTTATTCCCTCTTGCTGTAGTTTTCCCTTTTTTATTCTGCTCAAATCTTGCCGTTGTCTTGACTTTTTTGTTTGGTGTTCCTATCGTTTTCCGTTCACAACGAGGAATTTGTTTGAGTGTGATGTTATGATGTTTAAATGTCTATCTCACCAAAATAGATCACATCGCAAGTAAAAAAACATGTTAAGGTGTACCCATGACGGTCGTGAATTAGGAAAATGATAAACTTGCTGTTTAACCACTGTAATAGAAGGGATCTAAGGTGGAATCTTATTGAGGGGCTAGGGTTAATCTTCTTTGCGCTCTACTAAAGGACACGAAAATAAATAGACAATATCTCGTCGTATCCGCTGTTCTCATTGCAACATTGGTCTCTCTTTCTTGTGTGATATAAAGGTGGTCGTTTTTAACGGTAATTAGTATTCATACCCGCTGTGATCGAAAATAAAACCTCAGCTGGGACATTTATTCGGACGTAACCTAAATACATCAACAAAAGGGAAATCTAAAACAGGAACCAAGAACACCGCAAACCAAAAGACATGTTGGTTGTCTTCAATAAAGCAGGAGACGCTTACCCTTCTTGACAGATTTAATCCCCTTGTACTTTTACAGGGGTATCCTTTTAAATATTTTCTCGGGAGTTTTGGGTCGTCATCTGTGTCTCATTGAGAAATATTCTGTATCTTTAAGTTATATGAAGATGAACGTTTATGAGTATGCTCATGAGTGTGTTTACTTGTTGTGAATGACAATGATACTCGGTTCTCATTTTGAGAACTTGATGTTTACATGGATGTAACAAAGATTTACATGGTGGGTGTCGTCGATGAAGCAGAAGACGCTTACTCTTCCGGACTACCTGGTATTATTCTCTTGTTCTTTTATGAGAGTCTCCATGTAAATCGTTCCTATGTTCATATTTTGCCCCTTGTTTAATCGATTTTGAGTTTGGATTATGATTTTGTTAACGATTCGGTATTCTCTTATTTATCGTTGCTCATATTTTGTCCCTAGTTGAGTCGATTTTTAATTAGGATTACTGGTTTTGGTGGCCTCTGATGTTTATTGTCACACATCGGCCTTCGTGATGAGAGTTCATTTAAGCGTAGACAAATTTTGTGTTTGTCCCTTTACTCCTGACCAGTACGAAACAACGTCATAATGGTACTACTAATCAGTGATTGGAATTAGTGAAAGTAAGGACTGAACGTTCGTAGTTATTGTACCATGTTGTCTGATGCGTTGTTATGGTGTTCTAAGGTTATGACCTGTCACCGGAATGACATTTTAAGAGTCCCCTCGGTTACACAAGCATCTGTGTACACTATTGTCTTATGACATTAACGGCGTGGGCACGCTGAATGGCAAACAAACCTAACACTGCTATAGGAGAAGAACAAAGGCAAGTGTTTGTTACTATCTTGGTATTAATGAAGAATTTGTAAATGTTTTTATTGAAATAAATGTGACCATGCATAATATTTTCTTAATGTTGCTGAAGATCAATATAGATACAATCAACAGTGTCATTTTATGACATGAAGCGATTCCAAGGTAGATATTGTTTAGCTACAATGATGAACCACGTTCCTACTTCCTTATTGCGTGTGACATTTAAATGTGCATTTTAAAGCGGACAAATAATCCGGATAGCTCATTGTGAAGATTCTGCAATTCATTGTCGCATGCAATGCATTTCGATGTTGTATTCTATTATCTATGTTAGATGTATTTTTAAAAACTCATTTGTCGATTGCACAAATCGCCTATTTGTTATTCACAGCCTAGAAGTAGTTCTTGTCTTTCTGTTGTTTACTTTTACTGTTATATATATTGCGTAAAAACATTTTTTTTATCTGTTGACGGCATAACAGCCCAATGTTAAATAAATAAAAAGAATCTTAGCAGTACATTCTAATACGACCGTTATAATAGATATGCACGTGCTTGTCATATTTCTGTGTACCCCAACGTTAGGCACGCTGTCGATGAAGTACTTCAGATTTGATCATATATGGTTTATTGATACGGGCTGTTGAGCAGTCGCGATCTTGATGATGGAACCTTTAAAACAAGGCTTCACGCCATGCATTTACCAAAACTTCTTCTAAACTGTTCTTGCAAAATAAATGATAATTTCTTTTGCATTCAATTTGGATTTACGCAGTGAAATAAAACAAAAACAAACAAAAACAAAAACCCGAAAAGTCCAGAATGACACAGTAACAGGGATAGTCAAGTTCGATATCAGAAGTATCAAAGTGTTCACCATTTTATTCCTTTAAATATCTCCATCACGCTGCACGTTTGGTGTTTCGTGCGAACAGTATAAAGAGTTTAGCTAGCTCAGTCTGGTAAGTCCAACTTTCGAATCCCAGTGTAGCCTTTGATTTCTTTTACTCCTAACACTGTTGTTGATGACGCTGTTTATTTCATTTAATATTTTTCACGAAAGTCCTTTAAGTGATGGTTTCCCCTTCCACTTTTAAAACATACTCATGGTTTAAAAGAGATTTCCGTTGTTAGTTAAAGCTTTTAAAATTGGTACAGGGATCCTAAGGTTGGTTCTGCTGGATTGCAACATGAAATCTACCCGTTGAATCTTCCCTCGGTGTAGATACTCCTCAATTATAGGGTAGGACAGTTTCTCCGAGTATTAAACGTTACAAACACCAATATAGTGATATATTAGTTATATTTATTAACGGGCACCTGATTCTTTGACATCTGATACAATGATTTGGTACTAAAGGACCCTGCTTTTATCAACGTACTGCCATGTTCATATTGATAAATTTAGGTTAGGGTTAGAAATTAGAGCAATTGAATTGTACTTTCATCACTTACACGTGAAGGTTATTTCTAAAGTGTTCATAAACATTATCAAAATGCATATGAGCTCATGTTTATTTCATTTTCATTATTTTTTATCAAACCTGATTGAAAGGTACATAAAACGCCATTTTCAGATTATGCTGGTTTTTTTTTCAATCGTAATCTCTAAATGTACATTTACTAGCAAACTTCTATATACGTTCTCTGCCTTCTTCAGTATTCCCTCTGTATACAGATTTTCTCTTAAGTCTAATTAAAGTTTATAACACCGCTCTAAAGCGATGAGTAAACAGTGTTACAGCAACATCTCGTAACGATACTCATTAAATCATGCAACTTATTTACAAAAGGATAACAATCATAATTGGAACTGCATGTACATGGACAAGTTTAAAGGAATATTACAGTTTACCTTAACCACAAAACAAATACTGACAATTCTGCAAACAGTAGCAAAACTATTTTTGAGATATACGTCATAGACCTGCTCAATCAATTTAATCTTCATCCACCATAATAGTTGTTATGACGTTGACTGTTACATAATGTGTTACTGCCGTCCAACGTCAAAGCACCACATTGTGAGACAACAGGACATTTGTTGGCTGAATAAACGAGACCGTATTTAGGTTTTAATCGTTATGGTATTTCTACGGTGTTAGACGATGGGGATTGTGCAATCACAGCCGTCCATCACTTAACATGATGACACCATCTCCGACACGGACCAGCCATGCGTGTCTAGAACACGGGGCTCACGGTGATTACATTCAATTTAACAAAAGATCAGATGAGAAGTACTCTTGTTTTAATATTTCAGAGATCTCATTTGAATATAAAGAGTTTATTTTTCATCCTTTTATTCCTAATTGCTTAATGATGAGGCTCGGCGTGATGATTTTCTGTTCAAATCCATCAGCTAATTAGCTTTGAGGATGATTACATCGATTCAGCTTCGTGCCTCAATGGATTTATCAGATTCACAACGGTTATATCATGATGTTTGTTTGTTTGTTTACATCCTCCTACGACCATTATCCAATCCCATTACAATATTTGCTTTTTAAACTATTGTTATACAGGTGGTGGTTATGGACTCGAGGGGATCTCGAGAGGGAATTCTTCAAACAGAAGTTTTCTATTGTTTTTTGTAATTCTTAGAGCAAGTATTTAAAATTAACACTTATGTCGATCGAGATGCTTGAACAGTTTCTCTAACTCATTAAGAAATAATAGGCCAATACTAGTATAACTTACCTAAGATTAGAACTAGAAGTGGTTTACAGCAGAATAATGATCCAGTTTGTTTTGGCTACATTTTTGGGACATTTCTTCCTGTTTAGCCATGCTTACTTATGTACGTTTTTGATTCAGTGACAAGGAATATATTACGTTTTAGACTTTACCATGATTTTGATCGTTGTTGTGGTTGATGAAGAGTTTCCCTCGGTCTAATTCTTCTAATTGGTCTTTTGAGTCATCCATGTAGTTGTTTCCTTTGTTTATATTATGTCGAATTTGGGTTCCAATTCCGGTTTAGATGTCACAACGGCATTCCCTTTACACGAACATCGAACAATGTTTTCCAACTAACAACTACTCTCGGGTAGATTCAGCGACCTCCTGGCTCCTTACTGAGATCAGTAGGAGGATTCAGACTAATATAGTGATTCAGTCATGTGACCTGGGGATAAGACCAGGTGTTCCGGAAGAGTAAGCGTCTTCTGCTTCATCGACGACACTCGCCATGTAAATTTTGGTCACATCCAAGTAAGCATCAATCCTCAAAATGAGAACCGAGTCATCATTGTCATCACAAAAAGTAAACACACTCACAAGCAAACTCAAAAACGTCCATCTTCATATCACACAAAGATGCAGAATATATCTTGATGAAATCAAGATGGCGACCTTCAAACTTGCCCATAGTCTTCATCAACCTGCATCTCTCGAATCCCTATGCCGTAAGTGTGTTTGTCAGCTGTTGACATATATCACGAAAATTTCGATTTTCAGAGCAAGCCCTAGATTAACGAATCAACTGCGACATATTGTGTCTTTAATCTAAAATTCAGTAGGGTATATACGATCGACTAGGTCAGCAAAGTTCTTGTTGTTTATAGACAACACATCGTCGATATACCTGAAAGTGAAATTGAAAGATTTGGCAAGGTTTTTGTTAACCGTACATATAGCCCCTCGACAAACTCAGCTTCGTATGAAAACAAAAACTATTCAGCAAAAGATGGTGCACATTTCGGCCTAGTGCCCATATGAATGCCAACAGTCTGTTGGAAAATCTTTCCTCCGAACTCAACAAAGATATTGTCAACCAGGAATTTAATCATTCGTACTATATCTTCCTCAGTATATTTCAACATAGCTTTTGTTGTGTTTTTCACAAAGTATGCTCCAAGGTAGCTCACAGCTATGTATTTGTATCCTCGTTCACCTGTGTGGGTGAGTTTACGGTATCCACTAAAAGGTATCATGCCATCATCAAGGCTAGTGATCAAAGTATCGAAGACCGGGGTCCTGTTGTCCTCCATGATTTCCATGGTAACCTTGATGGCAAGATGGATCTCTGTTGATGTGCTCCGGAAAAGTGTCCAACGCACGCGACTTAAATATTGCGAATGTATCGTCTGCATAAAGGCCACTGTATCTGGGTCGTCCAATGAAGGATCACTTCATTGTCATTGATCTGGACTCAAAATGTTCAATGAACATATAAACCACTGTTGAGCTCAATGGGAACCCCATGGCCACACCTTCTGCTTGAGAACTATATTTGAGATGAAGCAGGATACGCTTGCTCCGGAACTTAAAAGCATCTTGCACTTTTTTCATTGGTCCGCGTGTAAATCTTTCCTAATTTAATATGTTGCCTCCGATTTAATCGATTTGATGTTTGTGTTGTTGACGCTACAATTTTTTTCCAATATTTTTCATACTTTTAGACTACACATTGAGTCGCCATTCTATTGTTTCTACATAGAACTGACTGTAGAACTTCTATAACATAAATTGTATTTTAATGTGTTGGCGTCACAATGATCTTCGCACTAGGCCGCAGTATGATTTGCCATAAATGATAAATGACCTCAGAAGTGTATTGAGATATAAAAAGATGGTAAATGAATATGTGTTTAAAGCGTTCTGGTAATCGAAAACATTTAGCTTCTCGTCAGTTCGAGAGCTGATAAACACAACATAATAACCAATAATAATACTGTAGATTATGTGAGATGCAGGTCGATGTGGACTATGATCAAGTTTTCTGGTTGCCATTTTTGTCCTGTTGAAAAAAATGAATCCTTGTATGCTATGGAGGTGAACGTTGTTTGTATATGCTCATTACACTTACATTGTAGTGTGCTTACTCGTGATTGACAATTATGACTAGGTTCTAACTTTAGGACGGGAGGGACGTTTACTTTGATGAGACCAAGATATGCATGGTGGGTGTCGTCCATGAAGCAGGATACGCTTACTCTTCTGGAACAGCTGGTCTTATTATCTTTTTTCAGGGGTCTTCGTGTAAATCATTCCTTTGTTAATATTTTGCCTCTAGGTTAATCGACCTTGAGCTCAGATTATAGTGTTGTTGACACTTCGGTAGTCTATATTTGTTTACACTTTTAGACTGCACATTGCGTATCGGTATACCAGATATAATTTTAAACCAACTTTCAATAACGTTGTATGGTGTACATTTCAAATACGTGTTCTGATACAGAAGATCGATATTCTTTAAAGACATTTCATAATACAAGCACTTCTGCGCTTAAAGACAATCAAAATCTCATCACGAAATACGGAATGTTACTTTAATCTTGCGTTTGAAACACACAATAATACCGCTCTATGAATAATTCAGTAACATTTTTATTACAAAACCGTTTACAAAAGACTACCGGAAATCAGAATCGATTTCTGTCCTTCATTTCCGGATATGATGTAATCATTCACCGTTTTGTCGACTTCAGTATCCGATATTGTCTACACCTATATTGATCTTTTATTTACATCATATTTTGTAATCGATCATTGTTTTATTTTTTGTTTTATGAAATATTATTGTTGCAAAACTGTTGTACCGATCGCGCACCAAAGCCTTGTTTAAAGATCATTTATGATTGGAGGTTAGCTAGCGGGAGATGAACGTTTAAACACAATATTACGAATAGACTGGTATTCGCTCAGTTGTTACATGTATCTATAAGATATGTGAATCCATATGCGTACACTACAATAATGTAGTTGATTTTTTTTTTATGAAATTAGAACCTTATAATTGCACATTACTTTATTGAAAAGAAGCTGATGAATCACCATTTGCTAAAAAAGGGTTTTATTCTCGAAGTTTCAAAAGATCAGCTGACAGTTGCGATTTAAATATATTATACTTTTCAAGCTAACCAATGATACAATGTTCTCACCGTCGATATTAGCTAACGATTATTATAATGCATGTAGACAAACGTGATATCGATAAATGTTTAGGCACATTAACCACACTTATTATCTTTTCTTCACTCATTTTAACCATTATGCATGTTTCCTATAATGGTAACAACTCAACATGCTCAATGTTACAAATGCAATTTAACCTTATGGTAAAGATTAATCTAAACTATAGTTGATCATTAATAGTAACCCACATACATGGTAACTAAGAATTATCTTTACATTAGTTCATTTATAATGACCTCATTCATGTAAAAGTTTAACTGAAAAATATGGACACTTATAGTTATTACCAGATACCTCTGTTAAAGATATAATAAGTACATCTGCATACGTAATGAAATTGTTCCTCTTAAGGAAGTTAACCTCTAAGAAGCCAACATTTTCCTGTATTACACTTTTCTCTCATATACATTTTTGGATAAGGAAGTTCATTGCATGACAGAAAATGCAAAGATGTGAGTGTGTACGTTTTTGTGCTGTGATCGTTCAAAGATACAAATACGACATAATTAGCAATTTTAAGTGAATTTTGTAGTTTTTACCAATTGCAGGACATCTTATAATGTCTTCCGAATTTGTAATTAGAAATGCATGAATGTTTGCAGAAATGACACAAAATGGTGTTTTCTTTAACCTTATGGAAGTAAAAGTCTCTAACTAAATATTTTTACTCAGGAAAGTAATTTGAGTAATCCCTAGTCCTTATTTATTAATGAGAAAATCCTCATGTTTTCATTTTTTGCTGATTGATTGCTTAATAAAAAAGTTCTGCTATTAATTTTTTTAACATTTAGCGGATGAAAAGAAAATGAGTTTTTCTTTCTTAAACCGTCATATAAATGGCGGTAAATGTGCTTCCTTTTTTGTCTTTGGCCCATTACTATTTGTGTTATTTTCAGTTTCAGGTTCAAAAATAAAAACCGCTTGTGCTATACTAAATATATGAAAAAAATGCTAAAATTGTATAATCATCCAATTTGTAGCATAATATTTCTATAAAGTTGAACGTTATAAAGTTATACAGCAAAAAATGAGCGAAACACTGAGGTTTTTTTAGAGATCGATCTAGCATCAAAAAGGTGAAATTTCTTCAATATAACATAGAATCTTTAAATGAGATATAAACGAGACTTGAACGTGACTGAAACCTCCAAAGAGTACATCCTTAAGACATTGTGAACACCAATGCTATTCTGAATGGCTGACCTAGTTACCATATCAACCAAATGATTTAATTTCCCTTCTCTACCTAAAATGTGAAACAATCTCAGAATAAATTAACTAGATATTTGATTCATTTTTGAAATAATGATCCCATACTTATTATATATTTCTATTGTAGATGCGGACAAACGTCATTCACTGGATGGTATACCTGGTGTCATGGGGCCTGTTTGGCAGTCGTTTCATTTTTGGAACTCATGGTAAGAGAATAGACGTAGAGAATAGACGTGCACTCTTATGAGCTACTCATATCAAATGTATGGGATTATAATATTATAACCAACCGAAATACGTTGTGTTATCACGAATAACTGATTAAAAATAATACTATGTTATTGTTTATACTGTGATAAACGAGGTTACTGGCCTACTATCTTAGTTGTTGGGTTTATTACGTTTTAAAGGGCACACGACCTAGAACATTAGCTCTTTCTCTCAGCTTTGGGGTAATCGTGATTGGTTTCTTTGTTTGATATTTTTATGTCAGCTAGTATTTGTTTTTTCCCCAAAAAATATAAGAAATCCTTATTCATATTTAAGGTAGAAATAAGTGCTCATTTCTTTCACTCTATCATTTCAAATATCAAAAAAAAAATATTTCTGGAAATTCTTCTTCTTAAAAACCCTATATTTTATTTTTTTTTCAAAGGAAATCAAGGTCAGATTTACATGATATAATCACCAGTTAAATTGTCTAGCTGATATTGGACATTACTAAGCATTAAAAATGGTTTGTTTAGAATTTAAGCTATTATTGATATGAAGTAAGGATATAATGATTTTTATACAGATAATATTCCAACAATATCCTAATAGAAGCAGTTAGGTTGTATTTTCATACTAGCAGCACACGATTTCCATGTTTTGCCAAGGCATTCCTTAATTTCTTCACGTGGACATTTGTTAATTGTTGTGTCATAAGAATAGTATTTTATATTACTGTATCTGGGGCCATGGCTTCGTTGCCCAATCTTCTTCGTAAATGTACATGCATGTATGCAAATCACTTAATTTGATACTAAAGAGATTTGTATCTCGTATATTTTAGTTTTCTCCTTTTCACAGCGTTTCCTATAGAAATTCCGTTTCCATCTGTAACGTTTTGGTTCACTTTTACTGGGGTCTCTTGGGTATACACTCTAATGGCTGTTTTTCATTGGGTCACATTGCTGTCCGTTTTATCGTTTATTCTTTAATATTTAACAAAAATGATTTGCTACACTGCTTGTGCCTGTTGATGCTGTATGTTTCTGTGTTGTGAATGACATAATCGCAGCATATGACAGAGAAACGGTGTTTTCTCTTTTTAGATCTAGATTGGTGTGAATTTGAATTCCATATGAGTAAACTGGATTGGGCCAGTGCTCACGCTGTTTGCCGCGAGACCAACAAGACATTAGCAAGCATCAACGGCTCGTCCCAACACGCCTACCTAACCAGTCTGTTTGCCTCCAGTATGTCAGTGATGGCGGTGGGACTGACAGTTGAGTATGTATACCATTTTGGTATTTTATCTCTTAGCAAAGAAATATATTGTACGAAATATTGCTATTTTTTTCAGAAGGAAGACATTGCATGTTATGAAAATAAAAAAAACACATGTTTTTGATGTTTCTAAAGTAAATTCATGTATTGTTTTCAATTCGCCTGTTCTCCCTCCAGACCGACATTGTGGATTGGACTACATCACGATGCCCACGGCTCTCTGCGCTGGGCCGGATGTGACGAGTTTACGTCTAAGGTGGACTATAATCCGTTGGCGGAGGACGTGGGGCCGGGCTGTTTCCTTCTGGACACACGACACACGCAGTACACTACCGAATCTTGTCAGGAATCAAAACATTTCCTCTGTCAGGCGAATGGCATCGGTAAATACACTTCCGATGGATTTTTGGTCATATTCAGCGCCTATCAATTTTATTCTCGAAACGAGTAACTACATGTAGATATATGGCCTTTCAAGTTAATAAAAAAATAAAATCACGTATTTGCTTTCAAATTATATAATTGAAACTTCCCTCTGTTATTTATCTACAGCCATCAAAATAAAATGCTGAGAATATATGACATCAAAATGTTTAATGAAATAAGAACCACAATAAGACATTCCATATATCAATTGGATCTGTATCCAAACCATTTTAGTCAAATTAATCCTTGGAACTGCATTCTGCAACTCCCGAGCCATTGAAAACCAACAAATATGATAAAATCTGAGAATTATTCATATTATCTCATTCATTTGTGCCTTTTAAACACGATATCATACATGAAATACCATTTTACAAAAAATTATGCATTTTGTATTCATCCGAGCTAGCTGATGATCGGTAGGTAATATACTGGAAAAGATGTTTTGAAAATCCAAGTTGAGGCAACTGTGTGTAGAATTGATGAGAGTCCTTTCTTGTAATTAAACAGTGGTCCTGAAGTCAAAGGATATGATTGATCATTTCAGACGTTGATTCCTGTTTCACCTTCACTAGTAACGTACCGGATATGACGTACGTCACCCAGGCAACTTACAGAAGTAAGACCTACTCCAGTGACTGCTTCGACCTCTGTACTGGCCCCTGTCTAGGATTCAAGCATGATACCAGTGCCCATAAATGCTCTATGATGCTCCGCGGTATTGGAGGGAAAAGTGGTCAGAAGGGCGTGCTGTACCTCAAAGGTAAGGTCACAGAGAGTGATGTTAATGTTGTTGAATAGAACAAAAAAAAAGTGGTCAGAAGGGCGTGCTGTACCTCAAAGGTAAGGTCACAGAAAGTGATGTTCATGTTGTTGATGGAAATTAATTTGTCTATGAAACATAAAACGATATAAAGTATGCAATTGAATAGAACAAAATAGTATTTACACCATGAGAAATATGTCGACGGGAAACATAAATTTGGTTTATATGAGTTATTATTGATACTCTTCATTGGAAAGAGTGTTATCAACAATGGCGCAGCAGTTATAATGAATATTTGACAAGTGTTTTAACAGGGACAGGGAACAGAACACAACAAGAAAACATGTGGTTGTGTCTATTTACATAGTTACCAAACCTTGTCATGTATGTGCAAAAACATTGTTTTAGCAGATTCTTTATTTAAAGTTAAATTTTATAAATAATATTTACATTCTTACCAGGATTACTGAAACTCGATGAACACGGAAATGTCAGTGCCCCCTATCTTCCGGCTGACGTCTGCTCTGAGTATCTGTCTGACATCATAAGTTCCTCGTCTGAGATCATGATGACTTCTTCAGTAGACGCTACCTCGTCATGCTGGCTTGGGAGTTCGGGTTCTGAATCCTCTGAACTACAAACGTCCAGTCGAGGTGTTGTGGACACGTCCCATACAGAGACACCCCAACTGCTCACCACTGATGGAGGAATCAATACTTCTCCCTCGAATACTGACACAGGTAAAACAATCATGTTTTAGTCATTTTTCTGAATGATCAAGGAAATAATACGTGGACCAAACATCGATGTACTAAAACCACTACCGGTAGACGAAACATCAAGCAATCTTGCCCCTTATAAAGAAATAAAAACGAAACATTTGTCAAATGTCCTTTCATGAAGACGTCGAAAATAAATGCAAGGCAAGCGTCCCTCTTTGAAGTCATAGTTACCGAAACACAAAAGTTCGTCTCATTAATAGGAAAACTATGCATTTGTGAAGTATCACTTTCATAAACAGAAACAAACATTTTGTCAAAAACGTCTCTAAAACAAAGCCTTTCAAAACATGTATCAATCTTTCGATGTGATGAACTGTAGGTTTAACAACATATTTAACATTCAATGTGATATCTAAGCTTGAGAAAATGTCTTTTATTGTGTTCTTCGTATTACAGGTATGTGTTCCACGTCCTCTGCCTATGAATCGATTTCGACATCTTCTACGTGCTACTGTCCGTGTGAAGACGTCACGAACACAACAATTACACCAAAACAACTGGAATCCAAGATAAATGAAATCAAACAGACGCTGTCAGTCAGTAAGAAAGGTCTGTCGTCTTGGAAGCGGAAGTTAGTGAGTGCCCCGGATGACCGTGCGTCTGCGCAGAGTATCGGATATATCGGAGCAGCCATTATGTGTTCCATTGCGGCTATAATGATCATTATGGATCTCCCGAGGCTGGGTGGGGACTTAAAACGATTCATCAGATCTGTGTTCTCTGGTCGTGTCCACCACTACGATACTGATCCTGTACTGAAATGATTGCACGCACAGTTAACCCGAATAGCACGACATGAATCTACAGAACATTTCATTTGGTTCAGATCACCTAGGGTCACAGCGTGATCATTGTGATTTGTATGGCTAATTCATCGAAAACCATCTACAAAATCAAAGACGCGGATTGTGACGACTGCCTTGCGATCAACATATCTGTGGTTGACAAAATGTGCTCATTACAAAGGAAGGATGAGGAAATGAACAGGATATGTTAACCTGTATTCTCAATGAAAACAAACTGGAAATCAATCATGTGTCATAACAGTTGTGTGTATAGTTTACGGTTGTAGTTTTGTACAGACAAATAGGATTACAATTTTTTACGATAAACAAACAGTTATTTCTGTTATGATCTGTTTCATCGTTTTTAATATCATTATAAGTTATTAGCTTTGTACGTAATGACATACAGCGAAGAAATATTGATGGCATGCTTATGTTTTGAAGATTTCTGGATACGTTATAATATCACAATGTGTGTACAATATATACTTGGTGGGATAATGTTAAACAAACACAAAAGATTCCTCCAAAACCAAGCAAGCACTTTCCAAAAGAGGTATAGCCCAAATTAAGTGTTAAATACACTATTTAGATTTGATTATTATAATTACTATATCGTCATTCTCTGTTGTGATGTAACGACATCATTACGAGAGATGAAAAAGTTGGAAGTTTAACAGAGGTTAAAGTTCCGAATAATTATGTAGTATATAACTGATAAATCATTTTTTTAGAGTTCAACGTTTTAGTAAGCATTGTGTAAATCAGTAATGAACTACTTTACTATAAATCATCTGAGCCCATGGCCAGTTGTTCAGTGTCAATGAAAAGGTACAATCCCACAATTTTGCATGTAACTCGACTGTACTAGATTTTTGATATCTGTTAAGTGGCAATTAATTCAATCGTTTGATTTTTGAAAGCATCTTACTTAGATCTTTACATAAACTTTTACCAACACGGGCAACTAAGCTGTGATAAACGTGACGATTTCGATTTTCCGGTCTTGAGCTTTCCCTTTCTTGATAGTAACATCCCTGCTTCTCCTTCCTATGGTGTTTACATGTCGCAGTTGATTCGTTATTCTAGGGCTTGATCTGAATATCGAGATTTTCGTGATAAATGTCAACTGCTGACGAACAAACTTATGGCATAGGGATTTGAGAGATGCAGGTTGATGAAGACTATGGGCAAGTTTTATGGTCGTCATTTTGATCTCATCGAGAAATATTCTGTATCTTTGTGTGATATGAAGATGGACGTTTTAGAGTTTACTTATTTGTGTGCTTACATGTTGTGATTGACAATGATGACTCGGTTCTCATTTTGAGGATTGATGCTTACTTGGATGTGACAAAGATTTACATGGCGGGTGTCGTCGATGAAGCAGAAGATGCTTACTCTTCTGCAACATCTGGTCCTTTTACGAGAGTCTCCATGTAAATCTTTCCTTTGTTCCTATTTTGCCTCTAGTTAAATCGATTTTTGAGTTCGGAATATGGTTTTGTTGACGCTTTGGTATTCTCTGATTTGTTTTACATGTGAATTAAAACTTTCACTAATCACTTAATGATTTAATTTTGCCCATTCCCGCAATGTAAATCTTTTTCAGGTTTTATTGTTTAACCTCAAAAATCAGATAACGCGAAAAGTGATGACGTCATATACCGCCATGTTTGGCGCGGTATTTTGTAATCAAACTTCTGATTGGTTGAAGTTGTTTAGAGGTGAAATTTATGCACATGGTTGTGTTTTTTGTAAAATCGTTCGATGTTTTGTGATAATTCATACCATATCATTGTGTAAGACCTATGTCTTATATATGTATCGTCAGAAATGAAGTTATAAGAAATGATCAAATTTGTTTTTAGGGTTATACGGTTTATACCGAAACATAAATGTGTGCACTTTGCATTAATCAACGAAGTTGTGGTCATTCCTTTAATGAACTAATCCCCTTTTGCACAACATGGCCCTGTTGTGACTTGTGTCCTATTTTTCCTCTAATGATCGTCTGTGATATATATGTAGTGTGAGAGCTCTAACAATGCTTGTTAAACTATGTGATTTTTGCCACTTTTTATTAATAAATGAATGTACATGCGTTGTAAATATCAGTATGTTTCTGGTTATAATGTGTTATATGTGAAAATATTACCAGTGCTTGAATGGTATTATATACTCCAACACAATTGTCCCATTTTATTACAAACCACAGCGCCATCGTCTTATATTAAAGGCCCAATATACGTAACTTAAGGAATTTTTCGTGATTCTGATAAATTCTGGAAAAAACTCCAGTTGATAACCATGCAAAAATAAGGCTTAAACGAGGTAAACTTGAGCGTTAACTAACAAGAAACTCTTAACAGAAAAATCCAAAGAATCGGAAATAATTCAGATGTGGCTCACTTCAACAACAAGCCGAAGTTAGAAGACAGTTAAAATGGACTCGTGTTTGCAAATACCGAGTTCCAACTACTGCTGTACCGGTAACCGCGTAAGAATTCATCTTGGATATTGCTGATATCAATTAATTTTAACTAAATCTATAAATATAATAAGTTATTAGACTTGATTTTCGCTTCAAGTTTTGCCGACAGTTACGTATATTGGGCTTTTAAAGTCAAATAGATTAATAATTAAATCAGAATATTCTCAACATGCCAAAACTGTCTCTCAAACAATTGTATAATAGTCTGAGCTATAACAACATAGAAGATTCTGATCTAGCTTAGTTGTAATCATAGAACCACCCAGGTACACTATATCAGTGTATTTAGAATTGGCGGAAGTGTACATAAATAATTAATATAGTAAAGTGGTATAATTGGTCCGTTTACAGTTAAACGGTTTAAGCAAGATTCTTCTTAGACAAATTAAAATTATTTCATGTATGATGAAAATTATTTAGAAATGTGTGTTATTATTCTTGTGGTACGTTGCTTGGACGTTTGTGGACATGCCATTTTACCAGGCTTTGACGTGAGCATCATAACGCCGTGAGACGCAAACGGAACAAAAACACCTATAAATGACAAACAAGTTCAAAATTAATACAATCATGATTGTGAGACGGACGTGTCATTTTTATTGGAATTCCCCATAAATGTCAATATGTGAGTTTAAAATCAATAAAACGCATGACAAATATATTCCAGTCTCAAAAAAAATAATTGCATAATTATGAAAGCCTGCATTGCATTAGTAATCTAAAACGTAATCTATTTACGTTTATCACTTTTACGAGCGTGAAAACAACAAACTGCGGAAGATGGTATTTTTATCAACCTTGTTGATATTGAGCAATGACATAGGGGTGCGCAATTGATAAAGTTGTAATCAAATTGTAAATAATTGATAACCGATATACATTCACTTTGTTTATCACATTAAATTTCCATGTCAATCTATTTTTGCCGGTTGTAATTTAATTGTTTTAAGGACAGACTCATTTTTGAAGGGCACTTGTTCCATTGTCCATTTGTTTTCAAAACACGTATCTGTCAAGTTAATATCGAAATAGGTTTTATCACAAAAAAATATTTTCATATTCTTTTCATTTTGAACAAAACAATTCTTTAATGACATTGCTAGGTAGACAAGACTCATAAAGATATGTATGTGTTACTTCATTTAAAAGGAAACGCAATCCGCCAAATCAACACAAATGGATAGCATTTGAGGTAATATTTAACTAAGAAAACCCTAAGAATATGGTAAACATATTAAGAACAAAGCAAATCTGTCATGTCATCCTGTAAATATATTGTATGTATATTGTCCAATGTCTTCTTGTGAATATATGTTTATTGATAATTTTTTCGGGAAAGGGATTCATATAAGTTAGCAAACTAGTGCCCAATCCCATTGTACATATTTCATACAAATAAAATATGTTTCAATAAAAAACGCAAATGTGTTCATTTAATGATGATTCTGCCACAAAAATACAAAGTCTTTTCTTATATTCTGCTCGTTGTTGAGACTCCACCTTTCTGACACATTTTTGGGCTTTATGACTTTATAAATTGGACGAAACACATGACAGCTCCCTTGTTTATAGTTATATAGATATTTATAAGGGGAGTTCCTACCTTACATAAGTAAATCACTATCTTGTTTGAAGGTTACATGGCGCAAAAATTTCCTCATCTGCTCGATTTCATTTCTCAGGTATTGTTTTATTCCAAGTAAAGTATTTCTGTAGACGATGTTTTCTGTTGATGATAGCTCAGAGTTACCGACGATGTGCACAGTGAAGATGTTAAAGGGAGGTTATCCCTGTTCTCCCCCCTTCTTCCTCAAGATAAATGTAGTATTGAACGTTACCATCATTAATCTTCAAAACTTCAAAGTGTACGAAAGAACAACACTGACGACCTCAAGTTGACATGAAGAAACATTGCCTGCCGTCGTTAAAACACCACTGTTATCAGAATTCCGAGACATTTCATTTGATTTGACGTGTGTGGCTTGATCCTGTTTCTTTAAATGATCTTATTGTTGTTGTAGTACATCTGGGATTGTTACATTGTATGTCACACAGTGTATCCGAGTATAACACAAGCGGTCCTTTCCTGGTTGAAAACGTTTTCGGGAGAATAGCTGGAAATCGAGGCGTACTACTTTTAGAATAATCAACATGGCGATACATTCGATTAATAGAGTCCAAAGATCGATAACGTTCGTTTGTTTTTATAGATGCCCTTTTAAATTCAGTTTTGTCTAATGATATTGATATTCGCTCAGAACTTGTTGAGTTCCTTCTTATTAGGGCTTTCCCTCGACAAATATCCGAAAACATGTAACCCATTCCTGTAAATTATTACGACGGCGGTGTTGTTACCTCGAAGCATTCCTTCCTTTCTACTGAAACCTTTCACTACCCTCAACATGCATCCTATCAAAGCACAATCAGAACGTTGGACTAGATTATGATACAAAGACCTAAAAGCTACATTGTCAAAGCCATTCAGTATCACCATCTAATGTATTTAATCAAATATCTACCACAATACCTACAGGACAAAGTCAAATCTGGATCCATTCTAGTCACATTACCACTGTAATATCCCGCCAGTTATACTACAATGTTATCACCGAGTCCGGTACGGATGTATTCAAAGTCGTCCCTCACAGTGACATTGAAACACTTTCTGAATTATTTCTTATCAATACCCAAATGCATTGTGTAATCCATCTGGAATTATTCCTATATCAATGGTAATAAACATTGATATTAATCATACAATTGTAACAATAAAGTTCACAAGTATGATAAAGGGTTTTCTTTTACAGGGTATTCATAGCATTGCTTTTCAATTTACATCCAACATGACTTAGGTTTATATATATATGTGTGTGTGATAATCGGCGGGAGAGGTGAATGTAAAGAATATCTTTTGTCACTAGCATAACATTCAGTAATTCATATTTTCACACTTGTCGGAATAAAGAAAGTTTGACTTCAAATCTACAATAGAAGCGTCCATATACAATATAAGTATAACACGTTTTATTTCAAGCATATTCTAAACAACTGCATTCTGTATAGTGTTAACCTACAATTTTGATACTCTTTTAACAATGGGTTGTATCATATAATGTGTAAAGGCATGTTTGATAAAACTCTTAAGGGAAATGTATTGCTTTACATTTAATGCATAGTCACCTAAATATATGTAACAAATAGTTTGTAAGTTTTTGTACACAATTATTTTTAGTGAAACAGATTCTTAGTTCAATGATTCATTTATATAATATTTTGACATTTAAGATACAATGCATTTACCAAATTTCATTTCCATTTAAATATTAACTTCCGTTCAAAAATGTTTGAATCAAGGATCAATCATTACTTACCATAAGATTTAAAATTTGACGGAAATTGATATATGTCTTCTTGTTGAAAAAAAACGTCCTTGACAATCTTGAACTAATTTCGACTTGGCGACCCACAGATAAACTGAAAAGCAAAACATGATTTTTTTCTGATAAGAAACTGATTAATATTATAAACATACAGTTGATTTTCTTTTTTCGTTTGCTCAAAACAGTTTTGTATAAACAAAATATATTTGGATTGCTTCCCTTTTACCAATCGGTTCGACTTGTTTATTTATTTATTTATTTTTCTAAAAGGGCAGTATGACAAAAACAACTGAATTTGCTACCGAAACAGTTTTTTGCAATTACTTTATACGTGCATGTCTATATTGAAAAAAAAAGAAATATATTTCTCAACATTAATGAGAACATATGATTTCCTGACATATCCCAAACATTGCGTAAGCGAATCAAGGTCATACGTCCTGATAAATATAATCTCTATTTATTTTATCGCAATTATTAAACAAGTTATCCAACTTATATTAATCACTCCTGTTGGCGCACGAGGGGTCTTATTGTGGGAAGAAACTGGAGTTCCCGGAGAAACCAACGTGGTCGGACAGGTGACCACATACCTGTTCACGTCAAGGCAAGTGCGCTATCAACTGCACCACCCGACCACCCAATATGTCCAGATATTTCATGTCGTTAAACCCCATGAACGTTTAAACCCTATGAATGTTTAAAACTATTTTGTTCCTAATGTATATATTTTAAAGTACACTGGTAGTCATTTGATATTAGTGAACGTACGACTGGTAGCAATTTGAAGCTTGGAAAGAAAACGCTAGTTTATTAGGGGGTTTTCTTTGCATTTTGCAGGGAGTTGAATATCCATGTGTAACTTGACAGGTACTGTAGTATATACGTTAATGTAATTAAAGTATTAACTTGGCAAGTTTAGCAATAGTTGAATTTTAAGTTATATTAGTTAAAGTATGTAACTTGGAATAGAGTGCGTTATTTAAGGATGTAACTTGGAATAGAGTGCGTTATTTAAGTATGTAACTTGTAATGTATTGTGCTATTTAAAATAATGTTACTTGGCAAATAGAGAAATATTTATAGAATGCATCCTGAAATATTTATAGTATGTATTTTGATGTCACACTTTATCGAAAATATGTTGAAAAAAAAAATATGGTAATAAATTGAAATTACATACACTTCATTCGTGAGATTCCTTACACTAGTGAAAGCATTTATTGAACAACCCTCGTATTATGTACTGTAAATGAACCATGTTTATCAACCACGGTTATTTTTTCACCTGTATCTGTACTGGAGCGAAAATATTATCATTATGATATAGGTATTTCAAAATACTAATAATGTATACAGTATTTTCATCATAACAACAACGTCATGCAGTTCCGAGACAAATACGTGAAAATCAAATGGAAACGCATTCATCCATGGATGCATTTATTTTTCAAAATAATCTCTTTGGATACCGTCGATTCTAAAGAATAAACTATGATGACCTTTATGTAATGTCTTACGGTAGAATGGTCGGTCTGAAAGCTTTATGTAATATAGAAAATCACTGATATGAAATTATAAGACTAGTAATTGCTGATAGTATATGGGATGTTGTACCTGAGTGATCCCCAGCAAGTATACTTTCGATGTGATGACGTAACACACACATGTACTGCACCTTTTAAATTAAGTTATAGATACAGTATGCCGAAAAAATGAATTAAACTGCGCCATACAGCTGATTCGTCCTCCTAGGACTCTTCATGCTAGGGGCCAAAAGGTGGGAATCCAAATTTTCTAAACTAATGTAGAAGAAGAAGGTTATTGTAAGTTGAGTGTGACACAAGCCGAAAATTAATATCAAACTAAAAATAATATACATGTTGATACCTTCCACGACCATTTTGTACTGGGATTGATTTAACGTTAAATGTGTTTTGGTGTTGGGCCTAATATACTATCATTAATTTAATAAATCTCACCATTGAAAAACAAGCTATGCTGAAGGCAACAACTATTAAAACTGTCATAATTACACATGTTCCCCTGCTTACATTACATTTAAAATGTATGAATCATGATAAAGTCATATTTAATCATGTCAGGAAATCTGATTCATTTTAACGACAGATTTAAATTACAAGTGAATAGACCGTTATAAAACAACACGTTTTGCTTTTTTGTTTTACGTCATTTATCTGTTGCATATATTTCTATATAATGAAAAACATATTTCAAGGAGTAAAAACTAATCCGTGATCTCCCCGATTTATATATAAATAAAGCGTAGTACCCAAACAATCTTCAGTTGGTAGCAGTAATCTGATTGGAGACAATTTTACCTAGCATGTTACACTAAACGCCTGTGTTGCCAGTTCGAAACCAACGTGAGGCAGCTGCGATGTACCGACAATTCGTCAATGACAGAAGGGAAATAACTCTACAAAACCTATAGGTTTTAGCGCAATACGATCATAGCTGTTTGTAACTTTTAATGGGGCATTACCGTATCCAAACGAGAGTAATAAACTGTGCAAAAGGTTGAAAACACTAAAACTGATGGTAATGAAACAAGAATGACTCCTCGACAAACTAAATCTTGCATTGCCTAGAAACATACAGAGTGTATTTAAAAGGCAATTGCATATCAATTTACTACATTAACCTTATGGTGAAAATCATATTACATTTTACCATTATCTTCTTCGTGTTTGATAACGCGAATATTGATGTATGAAGATAACGGGAACTAATGTGATCTATAACTAGACTATATAATAGTACAAATCCCCAAAAATCAGAGAATACCAAAGCGTCAATGAAATTACAATCTTTACCAAGAATCGGTTTAACTAGAGGCAAACAGTGAACAAATTTACATGGAGACCAAGTGATCAGAAAAAGTAAGCATTTTCTTCTTTATCGACGACACCCGGAATGGAAATCTATGTCAAAAGAAAAAAACATAGATAGAAATAACATTTAGACTCCAAAGAATATAAGTTAAGTTAGTTCATGAACTGTCTTTGTAAATGCATGGGAAACTCGCTTTTCGTTTAAAGGATTGAATTTCACACCAAGAAGACGTTCACGATTACACACCTAATGATTCTGATTATATTTAACTTGATATTGCATAATTGAATGAATAAGCATGTCCTATTACCACGAACTAAGTGGGTTGCTCTTGTGCCATGGTATACATGTCGATATAATATAATAACAATTATGTATGTTAAGTGATTATATTAACAGTCTTTGTTCCGCCATGGAAACCTGGCTTTCGTTTAAACCGTTCCAGATTACAGACCTGTAGGTTTAACACGCTACTTATAAATTATATGTGTCACAACAGGAATAAGATACTGAGATTATATCGACATACACACTCTATGTTCAAAACCAAAGCATTGCTAACGTAACATGACATCAATTTGTGTCATTAAATAATTATATTTAAATAAAATGAAACATAATACGTTCTGTAATGACCGTAGGGGATCTGCTGTGTGCAGTATCATAATGTATATAGAAGAGATAAGAACTCCAGCAGTTTCCTTTTTATATTGTATTTTCACATAGACTGATTAAATTATTAAAGGACGATGGCATACAGGCTAAATGATTATAATAACTCAACAGGTGGCTTGAACAAAAGAAGCCAATCTTAGACTACGTAAGTGTATAATGTATTTACGTCATAAATTCAAAAGAAAAGCACATGGATGTGAAGGGCATAAGTAGACTGTACGAAACACTATTCACTATTGCTTTATATCATAACTCTCATAACTTTTATGGTCGCCATCTTGATATCATCGAGAAATATTCTGTATCTTTGTGGGATATGAAGATGGACGTTTTTGAGTTTGCTTGTTAGTGTGTGTACTTGTTGTGATGACAATGATGACTCAGTTCTCATTTTGAGGATTGATGCTTACTTGGATATGACCAAGATGTACATGGCGGGTGTCGTCGATGAAAACGCTTACTCTTCCGGAACACCTGGTCTTATTCTCTTGTGCTTTTACGAGAGTCTCCATGTAAATCTTTCCTTTGTTCCTATTTTGCCACTAGTTTAATCGATTTTGCGTTCGGATTATGGTTTTGTTGACGCTTTGGTATTAACTGATTTTTTTTCTCAAACGCATGATATATGCGAATCCTTCGTCGATCAGTGAACTCATTCTTATATATTTTGTTAGTTTTTTTCTTATTCAATAGCCTTTTTTGCAATTATGTTTTTGACAATTTAACACTTGGCAAACGTCATTGTGAGAAACACATTTTTTGTGATGAAATGCAGGATATATGGAAATCATTTAAACAAACAGATGCCATATAAATACATGATATCACAGTTTGTATGACGACGTTACACAGATATGTGTTGTAACAGCCTTTCATTACCTTCGTTTGCCATTTCCTCATAAATAATACCTAAATTATTAAAAACATTGAAATTCGATTTCATGAACGTTGACAGAAATAATGCAATTAACGTGTTATCTATCATACAGATAATATATTATTGTTTATTGCTGTATGATAGCGCTAATATCATTGCAAACGAGTTTGCACAAAAAGCAATACAACACTGTGTAAATCGGAACACATCGGCCTTTTACTTCCCCAAGGTCAACGAGTAGTATACCATCTACTCAAACAGACGCAATGCAAACATATTAAAATGTGTCTATTTTACTGGTGACCTACGAATTTCACTTTGAAATCATCTCCTCAAACTCAAGTATGGTTTCATTGCCATAATCCCTATTAGCAATCTTAAAGTAACACAATTACTTTGACAGTGACCTACAAGTGTATAAAGTCTGTAATTATTGTGGCATAGGTACTTTGACCGACGTACATGTAGCAATACCGTGATTTAGTATTCAACTAAGGGTCAAAGAGAAGACAACTGTTCCTAAACGTAGACAGTAAACTAATGGTACTCAGGGCTCAAAGTATGTCTTTGTAAACGTATTTAAAAGTTATACCAGAAACAAAAGCAGCCTATAACTTTTCAAAACGATTCGCAACTTTAACTAAGTCATATGCTTACAATTTTTAGTGATCATGGTTAACTTTTAAAAAATAGTTACATTAAATTTAAATGTACAGTGAAATAGTTAATTGCATTAGCGTTATGTCAACAAACCACCTCGTTACGTGAGTATAAAACTAAGTGAGATAGGGACAGAAGAGTAATGCTCGGACCGCTGTAGGAGAGAACATGGCAGTGTGTACAGAGGATCAATGTAACACGGTTATATCTGATTGTACCGTGATATAAAACAGGACATTAATATCCCCAAATCCAACGAAACAGACGTTTATGTGTTGTAATAAACAGTTTATATAGAAAGATGTAAATAACGCGGACAGATTTACATGAAAAACGGTCATAACCTGCACGTAGGCATTCATACAAAATGTCTTTTTATACAAAGATAACTATTAAACCGATGTACATTATATAGAACCGGACACCGAGATCGAAATTATCCACACTACATGCCAAAAGCTTAGTAAGAAAAAAACTCAAAGTGAATACTATGTAAAACACAAAGAAGACAACTGTATCTAACGTGAACAATATTTATAAATATATCTAAACATCTGCATCATTAGATACTGTTTAGCATACTATTTTAGTTCTATGGCGGATGTCCTCGATGAAGCAGAAGACGATTATTCTTTCGAAACGCCTGTTTTCTCATAACTCGCAATGTTGGATAGATTGTGTCCACGGAAGAAAGCTTTAAGGAGAGCTTACTACTAACCTATACGATAAACGTAACGATTTCAATTTTCGGATCGTGAACTTTCCATTACTTGATAGCAACATCCCTGCTTCTCCAATCTATGGTGTTTACATGTCGCAGTTAATTCGATATTCTAGGGCTTGCTCTAAATATCGTGATTTTCGTGATCTATGTCGACTGCTGACATACACATTTACAACTCAGGGATTCGAGAGAACCAGGTTGACAGGAACTAAGGGCAAGTTTAATGGTCGCCATCTTTGTCTCATTGAACAATATTTTGTATCTTTGTTTGATATGAATATGGACCTTTTTAAGTGTGCTCATTAGTATGTTTACTTGTGCGATTGACAATGATGACTTAATGTTTAGTTGGATGTGACCAAGATTTACTTGGCGGGTGTCGTCGATGAAGCAGAAGTTACTTACTCTTCCGGAACACCTAGTCTTATTCTCTTGTACTTTTACAAGGGTATCCATATAGAGCTTTCCTTTTTTCGTATTTTGCCCCTGTTTTACATTTGAGTTCGGATCATTCTCATAATAGTGAGTTTTTAATTGTACTTTTGCATGCATTTGCCAATTTCTTACCCCATTTTTGCTGTTACTTACATATGTTAATTTCTCCAGTCATAATAGTTTGGATGACGGCTGTAATATTTATTATGTAATCAATTTTCAAGATTAAAGATGATTGATTAATCATTAATATGACACTAACAACATATATGTTTTTAAATCAGTTACAACAGCAAACCAGCCGCGGTCTTTGGCTCGGTAAGTATCAGAGATGACGTACACACTATTGGTGGTAGTGTAGTACTCCTAAACATTATGCCATTATGGATATTATGGCAAACACATGTTATTGTAACCGCTTTAATATTACGAAAGTTTCACGTATACTTCACGTTTTCTTCTTCCACTATTAAAATATCTACAGTTGATCTTTGACACCTGGTTGCGGTGCTATCTTATATATTGTATGCTATTGTAATAGTTTTAAATATCTGGACGAACATCCACAGTCTTGTATACACGAGGCATAGTCGTGTCAATACAAATGTCAAATGTGTATAAGTTGTATTTCGGAATGAAGGAATAGTCAAGCCGGTTTATTAACAAAATTTCATCACAAGACGTGTCTGCTGTTATCTGTTGTGTAAATACACACTGGTATGTTAATATAAAGCTTTGTGTAAGCTCCAACATGTGGTAACCAGCGGGATTTCTTCAGGGGTTGCTTATTAAACTTAACGGAGCAAATCTTACTAATCTACAAATATTGACACTGCGGCACCACACAAAACATGCAGATTTACTTCCCAAATAACAATAATACACTCGCATTATTAATTTCAAACACAGACAGGGTTTGAAATGATGGCTGTTATGATTGTGTATATTTATATACATCTTGGTAGACACAGCTTGATTGTCCGTAGAGAAATCTTTTCAGTGACAGTATGTTAGCCTATGGTATAAATAAATCATGCGCGTAAATGTCAGACCTTATTCAATGTCATTTCTATGATAATCGACGACAGATACACATAAACACTGGTCTTTAAATCATATAGATGTGCTTTATTTAAATATCCGACATAAATACCCGTGTTAGCAACGCGTGAAATATGCCTTGAAAAGGAAAACGTAATCATTCATTGAAAAACATAAATTGTAAATTTGGATTCTCCATGTTGACTTTCTCCCTTGTAATGCAAGGTTACCTGCGACCGGCGAAAGATCTACTGTGATAACACTTGCAAACACACTTCATTAAGTATGGTCCGATTACGAATTTACATCAGGTTCAATCTTTTAAACTTTGATAGATACCAATAAGTCTCACAAACATGCTGGTCTTATTTGGTAAAATAAAACCGACAACACTATGACGATAAGACAATTCTTTACTGTAATTTCCTGCAATATCTTATAGTAACAAGATAGTCATATATTGATTGCCGATTGGGTTGCAGTACCTGTCATTAACAAAAGTTAAAGTAAATAGGTCAGGCTTTTATATCGTCAGTTATCGTTAGGGTTTGGGTCGCGGCCTGATCTTTTGACTGGGCCTACAGCTACATATATATATAGCTATCTACTTTTTATAACTATTAATGCGAAAATGAAACACTCACAAAACTAGTCTTATCTACAGTACTTAGATGTATGTGAATTATAGGTTCCTGACATATCATTGATTAGGATACAATAGCTCCACTACCAGCGACAAACACTCTGCTGATTTCTCAATGGGCTATATCATACAAGTCTTTGTGAGATTAAAGATTTTCTGTAAAAACATTGGTCTAAAAATCACCCATAACTCATCAGACACCGCCAAGATAGACTGGAATAGACCGTATCTGTACACTCACCAGGTATGTATACACTTAATATTACGATAATTCATTACACTTAGAATTTAGCTTAACATGTGAGTGGGTTTTTTTTTTTTTAGATATTCAAACGGTTTCCTTAAATTATTAAACGTATAAATAAAGATGTTAATGGCCACATTAACAATTGTCTTTAAATGTTTTATAACTGGCCTTGGGGATGGGGGGGGGGGCAAAGTTACCGGATTATTTGATATTACCTGTACTGTGTAAAGTTAACTAGACATACCACACAGTTCCTACTAACGTACTATACGATAAAGCGATGAACTGTTATTTAACGGATAGATAGGTTTGAGGGAGTACGGTCTATATCCGCCACAAGCGGCAGTGGGCTGTCAAATACAGATATGTTTATAAGCACAGGTATCCATTGTTCGAATTGCAGATCTTTAAAAAGATGCCTTACCTGTCGCACCTGAGCTCGTGAATTGTGTCTAAAGACGAGATCTGACCGCCATACATGACACTTACAACGAGGAACGCATCCTGTATGAAAATGGTAGGGGAGTAAAGTTAACGGAGTATGATCCTATTCTGTGTGGACATTATCACGAATCAATATCGAACCAACGCCTTGGCAGTAACGCAAACTGCCTGTGGTTCCTAAGACAATGGACTTCAAAGAGGTCCAATTAACAGTCTCATCACTCCACAACAGCTGTGATCAGTGTATGTACATGTGAGACAATTAGTAGGTATAAGACAGGTGTGTTGACTACCTGGTTATCGGACCTTGTCGTATCCCTCTTGTGTTGTCTAACAGCATGTTTCCTCAGTTAGATCATTCATTGCTAACTTCCGATGATTGTGGTGACATGTTTATCATCCCTCAGTAAAACTTCACCTGGCTTGGCTTATAAGGACTAAGAAAGATTGACATGTGGACATTTAAACTGGACACACGTGTTAATTCATAATCAACAATGAGGGTTATATGGACAGAATATGGTGATCGGGACATTTAAATCTAGCTCATATAGGATTCTTATGAAAAATTTGGAGAATTATCTTTTATAAGTCCATACATTCACTTGAAAGGTAATCTTGTATATATATTGGACAAGTGCTTTAAACTCGTTTTCATTTGGTGTTTTTGACAGACCATTAAGTTGAGGTCAAACTTGATTACCTACATTCTCACTGCTTTCCAAATCTCCACATGACTATGGACATTACCCAGAAATTAACATTTGTCTGGACAACTTGTGCTATATGTTGACATTCTCAAGATATCAATTTGTCCCTCACCTCCATATACAGGTATGGTAAACACTCACGTTTGGTATAGACACCGAGCCATTTAAACTCGAGATTGGATTACAAATGGTGTTATGTTAGCGATGGCACATGTTTTACATCGATTTTTCCTTCACTCACTGGAATATTGAATTGATAATTTGACAGCTAGGCATTAAGAGATTCAACCAACCATGAAAACGGGAATTATAGATGTTCAGTTCGTTCCTGAAGACACAGAAAGCGGAGCGGTCGTCAGCAGGATTGGAAAGATGGCGAAGAAAGTCAGAATTAAAACCAACGTCGAACATATGGAAAGAAAAGAAAAGAAAAAGAAACGACGACGACAGGGGTATCCTAACTTAGCACATGCACAAAGGTCAAGAGAAACGGGCAATGAAACAGACGACGATTCTTTCGAGGAGGATGACGGAATTTTACCAACCATAGAAGGGTTCGACCCAAGGAAAAGAAAAGCAGAGGAAATATCAGACGTCAAAAATACACGACCAGGAATATGTGACGCTTGTAAGAAAAGAGGTCTGAATTCTGCGGATGAATACATGCAAAAGACTTTCAAAAAATATGACACAAAAGATGCCCAAAGTAACGGACATTGCATAGTGTGTCAGGAAATAGGTGCAAATTTTAATTTTCTTGATTCCAATTCTGGATCGGCTTCTATGACCTACCCTCGTGATTTTTACGATAAATTTTCGCGCGAGACAAAACCACCAAACATGGATTCAGAGCCGGAACTGTCACGTGGTTCTCCTGGACTACCTTCGATACAAGAGGAATTAAGACCCTCTCCAAGCAAGCCTGACCCTCTCGGTAACACAGGTGAAAATGCATTTGAATCTGCTCGAAAAGGTGTTCTTGCTCGGTTAGCTGCAGAATCTCCAAAGCGTAGGGATGCTTTAGGACGGAACAATGCCGGTAGAGAAAGAGGGGGAAACCTTTTCATGGAATCTGGAAGGCGAGATGAACCAATGAGGTATTCTCCATTTATGGAGAAAATTAAGAAAGACAGATATAGAACTGAACTGCAATATCCAGACGCCGAAAAGAAAGAACTATTAGTTAAAGAGTTTCAATTCGAAACTCCTAAACTAGACCTAACCGGGCATGGTGATATTCGTAACGTCTCTAAACGAGACCTTGAGTACCGCAAAGACATTAAATACAGTGCTAGTTTCGAACCGTCAAGATTTCGCCATTTAGTGAAAACTCGTGTACGGTATGAGGACTACCCCCTGCCTACATTAAACGCTTACTCTTTTGCACCACAAGAAGTTGCAGACGAATTCGAGGACATGCCCTTCAATAGGGGTCTTAAGGGAGGGACTGTCAAAAAGGATCCGAATCCCTTTCACAGAGAACGTCAGGAACTACTCCAGAAACAGGATAAGCATTGTAAGTACATGATGTTAATACTGTTCATATTTACATTAATTTGTATGTGATGTATTGCTATAAAATAAAATAAGAGAATACCGAAGCGTCAACATAATCATAATCCAAACTCAAAATCGATTAAACCAGGGGCAAAATTTGAACAAAGGAAAGATTTACATGGATACCCTTGCAAAAGTACAAGAGAATAAGACCAGGTGTTCCGGAAGAGGATTGCAGAGGATGCTGGTTAAGTCACTAAAAAGTTACTAAAGTTTAATCTGTAACAAATTTGGTTTAAAGTAATCTGATATGATAGGGTATATAAATGGAAAGGCCGTTTCATCAGGATAAATTTCAGACGCTGACTTATAAACTAAAGAAAATAAAGATAATAATACATTAATGGTATGGTACAAACATCCAGATCAACCAGGCGTTTAAAAAATTCAATATAACTTAATAAGAGTACACAATGTTAGAGTGTATTGATATCGAACTTGATAGCCATGATATATCTGTATACGCGTTAACTTATCTGTTAATCACTATCTGTGTATATGCCAAAATAGCAACCAGGGTAGAAATTCCAAAACTGGATATAAACTCCATAATGAGAGCAATGTTAATAGATTTAATGAAAACAAACACTTGTTTAAGTAGAACAGACGAGGTATGATATTCGTCTATTACTTAACACCTGTCTGTGTTTCCGATCCGTGTCATACAGGTAGATTTTGGTAAGCATGTGTTAAACATGGTCACATATATTTGAAAATAAATAACGAACTTTTCGTGTTATTTATATTCCTGAATAGTTAAAACATATCCTGAGTAGTGGACGCGATCGTCAGGTATTACAGACCTCGGCCATTCACCTTGTTACGATAGGTCTATGGGTATGTGTGTATACGTTTATGTGACTACACCAGTAACTATCTGTCTTTAATCTTAGGTTAGGCATGCACAAACATAATATCTTAGTAATTATCAACACAATGAAAACAAAATAACGCTGCCTATTTTTTGTGTTAAATACCAAATTTATTTCAAAATGATAGTTATCCTGGTAAAACATTATAATCATATATGTTCGTTTCGAAATCAATTTCATTCCCGCATCATAATTACTAACTAGTACTGTTTGATTCTGTGTATTTATGTATGTATATAGAAGCATGTGGTGTATTAATACTCAACTTGATTAACATATTTACTTTGATAATGTATAGATGTCGATCTTGATAACACTTATTTTTGTAGATGGTCTAAATATATCTATTCAAAATACCTATATTAGCGTATGTAATTAGAAACATCGAGTTTAAATACAAGTCATATCCCATGTTTCGATACATAATTTGGTCTGGTTTTACAGTTTGTAATGTTGGAATTCTTTTGATCTGCTATAAACAGTGCTCAGTAAATGTCTCAATTTGGCAATGTCAACGTTTACATGTATCACTTTAGTTTGTACGAGATAAACATTCTATTAAATGTCATGAGTTGAATCAACATTTAAACACAGGTACAAATACATATATCGCATTCCTTTTACATCATATTATGTAATCAGAGATCTGACCTCGTCTCTCGCTAAAGGTTGATCAGCTTGGCCAATACCGAGGTAAAATGTAATGCAAATACTGAAAATAAACACGGGTTTAATTTCACGATAAAGATTTTATTGTACTTTAACGGCCTCGTAAGAAGTTTATGTAGATATATACCATGGTCACTTACACTCATATATCACTTTAATGACTTTGCACCAACACAGCATAAAGAAGAACCACACGTATACGAACGTCATGAATCAATCTACTATTGAGATTAAATTAGATTCTGAAAATAATACATATCAATTACAAAAGTTAAAATGCAATCAGAATAATACATGTAATTAATAATACCATACACACATATTATTGAGTGTAACATGAACTAAATAAAATACGCTGACCTACTGTCTACGGCAAAAACCTAGGCAGAATATATAATATACAGGTTTCGTTTCTCTCCTAAATTCAGATAGTTTACAAGTGATACAGTACTTAATGCTATTCACAGTAAACTTTCTATTACATTTAATTAACTTATATTTAATATCACACTGCTATATAATTGTAACTCGTGCAGGTTTGAAAGTTTTTCTTTACAGTTTCTAAACGTTACCTGGTGATTTCAAACCCATTTTGGAAGTGGTTATGACTCAAAAGTAAAAAGAAATAACAAACTTTTATACTGTACGTCAGTAGGTTTTACACAACATGCCATTGTGGTCGAGGGACCATAATGCTCTATTGTCATCATCAGAAATACCCTTCTTCTATTTATTAACCTACAATCTTACGGGACGTGCAAATATCCAATACAATGCTGTTACACGTTGGATACCTAAAAGTGTCTACTTGAAAATAGAAAAAACAAGCAGATTATCCTACAACAGTCATTGCTGGAAATTACAAGAAAACTCTTGAAGGGAATAAGTGTTCCTTGTCTCATGGCAGACGTGCTGGAGAGCTGTTTTCTCTTTAGAGTGCCGCACTTGAAAGCTGCACGACGCACTTTCGTTGCGTCATAATCGAAGATAGATTGATAGGTACCCGGTATGATGGTGCAATTTAGGTAAACACCATAAGATGATTGATATATACCATGTATGGTGGTGCAATTTAGGCAAAAACCATAAGTGGATTGATTGGGGCTCGATGTTCATTGTAGCACCTACAAAGTGCATGTCCGTGATACATGTATTATTAGAATGACTTCAAAGTGAGTGCGTTTCCGCGTTAAACAGAGAAATAAAATGTCAGACGAACAAGACAAAATGCATCTTGAGCATATCGACTTTGTATAACATTGTTTTCGTTTTTCTCCTTGAATATAAAAGCATTCTGATAAGATCTCCTCAATCCGATTTTAAGTCATATTAAACTGTATTTATTGAAATCTTTTTCAATATTAAATTTAAATGGACCTTGGATCCGTGTGTGGCAATGTCATTTCGAATGTAATTCCACTTCTTATAATTGCCTTATGCCTGCATAACCTACAGTACTGTATTATAAATCATACTTGTAATAATGGCGATAAAATCGACGTGATTGTTTGTAGCACCATCAACTATGACTTAAAAGATTTTCCTCGGAATTCCTTACATTTTAACGACATCAGGCCAAGCAACTATTACAGTGAATTATTGGTTGTGTGTGTCATTTATAAGATAGTAAAACGGAATATATTTAAAGACTTCAACCAGATACACGGAGACAAAGTAAAAACGATATATTATGGAGACTTACAGGAAAAATCATAGATATTCTCAAATCTTTAGTGATCAATATATAGTTATTAACTTTATGATATTCCTGACTTGATGTGGGAGTTATCCAACCATAGTGTACTTTATGGTTAATACACCGAGGAACGAAATAGTGTAGGCCTGATGTGCGAACTAAGCCGCTTACATCGTCGGCAGACGTTCGATATTTAGCAATCAGTGTGATAGGTATTGTACCTGTGTGGGTTATCAGGCCTGGCCTTACACTAGACCCGATGTCGAGTCTTTGTCAGCGTCGACATTTACACGTACAGAGATGTTAGCAGTTATGTAAAACACCCCACCAATACCAGACAACGTCAATAGAATTATGTAAAACTTCGACAGTAGATTGGTCTTCTGCCCAAATACTAGAGATCAAAAGCTGACAGCATACATTGTACACAAACAAACATTCAGGTTGGCTAAATAATTGTTACAGACAGGTTTTTGATGGCATTGCTGAACGGCTTATCTAGCATCTTCAGACAAATTAGCACATGAAAACGTGTACCGCTTACCTACACAGACATAGAAATATGTAATCCTTATGTCAAATAGCGAATCGTTAGGGAAAGGCCGTTCACATAAAAAAGTAAAGCATCGGACAACACGTCATCTCGAATTTAACTGGCTCTCTTTTTTGGCCCCTAGCATCACTGAAGAGTCCTAGAAGGACGAAACAGCTGTATGATGCAGTTTAATTCATTTTTCGACATCATTCTATAAACAATTCCTGAGCCCAGTTGTTCAAAAGGTGATTATCTTAATCAGTGATTAGTGCAAATTCTAATTATCCTGTAACTTTATAACGAAACCATAGATCTTGTTACAAATTAACAGATTGCAAATATAAAATAGTGTCAATTCACATGCAAAATTGAAAGATTTTATCTTGTATATGGACAGAATTGGTTAAGTTTTAAAAAATGTGGTTAAATAGTGATTAAACAAAGCACCCTTTGCATAAATGGGCCCTGGTTATCATATACTATGTCGGAGGGAAATTACAATTTCGTATGAAAATAGCGATATACCGAAAAGCGAACCACACAAAATTATGACAAGGGTACAAATGACCTGCGATAATACACTTCGTGTATTATACACGTAATATCGTCAAGTAGTGAGTAGATGGTCGTATAAAGCAAGAATATTGCAAGAAATTTGACAATCGATTTTATCACCCATTTAATAGTTTTTAAAGATGATTTGTTCTGCAATATATGCTTTCATGTTTTTTTTCATAATGCTATAATAAAGTATATCGGTTTGACTGACACTTCATATTTCCTCTCTGTTCTAAAACACCTCAAACATTCAGTTTCTAAACTTGTCTAGATTGCGAAATTACCATCGTGGAAAATTTAATTTTCGGTCAAAAACACGAAATTGTATGTGAGATTAAATCATCTCGTTATACAAAAGTACATGTTCACTATATATATGTGTGTATGTACGAGTGTGTGTGCTAAGTTAATCATACCGTAGTTTCTTCAAGATATAACCGTTAAGTTACACTCATACATGTATATCAAATACTTTGGCATGTTTCAAACCAAAGAACTGCCTTATTTGTTTGTTAAAAAACATTGAATAACATACTCTAGATGAAGATCTATTTGTTTTAAAATATACAATGAGGTCGTTTTATTTTGTATTTTGTATAGTATTTGCAGTCATAACCCCCTCAAAGATTTATTTTCCTTTTGCCACAAAAGTATAATCCCTAAATCCAATAAAATACCAGTGAATGGTTGGCCTAGATGTGAATTAACAGCTTACTTTACTGTCAGGAACAAACTATACACCCCGTGTTTCAATATTTACAGAGAAAATAGCGAATTATTTAAAAAGAAATAATCTTTTCAATCTGTTGAGCACATTGTGAAATCTAACATATTTATACAAGGGTCAGAGTAAACGTATTATAGAGGTCACGTCTAAACTTAGTATACTACCATATGAAGAATTTGGCTTTCATGAACCAATTTCCGATACCTTGATTCCTGTGTTACTCAATATTTTTATTTTTTAGTTTCAGAACATTGAATGCCCTTGCTAGCTGTTGTGAACACTTGTAGTCTTTGCTAGTGTTCTTCCTTGTTTATTTGTTTGTTTTGTATTACTTTGTTGTTAATATACAAGCAATTTTACATTAGTTCTAAGTGTATAATATCCTGAGCAAAATATTGATATCACAAACATATTTTCCATTTTGGTCCGGTTTTGGTAATAATTCAAACGAAAGCATATATATTGAATAACATACAAGGTCAACTCAAAAGTATCACATCATAACTTGACGAAGTTAGACTTTTGATATAATTCCGATCTTTTACGGTGAATACTCCAAAATACACATATCATTTTCCATGCAATACTTAAGTGTAATATCACCAGAACAGCCTGAAATCGCACGTTTCTCTGCGCTCAAATTGCTAGTAACGTCGCTCAATTATAACTTGTTCGTAAACAATTGAGGACATCGAGGAACCTTCTCGTGTTGTATGTAAATGTTATAATTATGCTGATAACTCTAATTTTTTAGAACAATAGAAATTCGTGAATGCCATTGTAGACTAAAAATAATGTAAACATACACTTTGCATGTTACAATTTTATTTTTACTTTGTTCACTTACTTTAATGTACAGTCTACATAGCCTACACAACATATCAAGGTTCATGTATTTATACACACCATATAAAGGTACATGTACTTACACAACATATCTAACTACATGTACGTACACACAACATATATAGCTACATGTACGTACACACAACATATATAGCTACATGTACTTATATATGACATACCTAGCTCTATATACTTATATATGACCTACCCAGAAATATGAACTTATATATGACCTACCTAGCTATATGTACTTATATATATACTTATATATGACCTACCAAGAGATATGTACTTATGTATGACCTACCTAGCTATATGTACTTATATATGACTTACCTAGCTATATGTACTTATATATGACTTACCTAGCTATATGTACTTATATATATGACCTACCTAGCTATGTGCAGATAAACATAACTTTTCACTATGTACATGCAGATAACGCCAACCTATCTATGTTTATGCACATAAATACAAGCCACTTAGGTTCTTAAACATATCGTCCCTTGCATACACAAACTAAACTACTGCATAGTACATAAATAGTCTCATCTCCTGATGTTCTGATGCATACTTTATTTACTTTTTTTTTAACTTTATTTACTTTATACCTGATATACTTTATTTATTTTTCTATAGTTTTATTTTCTTTATCTTCAGCGATGTACGCTGTTGGAAGCCTCGGTTTGGTGTACGGCCTACCAGAACACAATAGGAGTCTTACTGACCGGTCTTCCATGCCCGACACTGCCACCTCGCTGTCATTCGAGAGAGCGTCACAGGGGAACCGTCCACTGTCCCTCCTCCCTCCTCTGAAGGCGAAGAAAAGGCCGTCCTCCTATTTTTCATACGGTTAACAACGAGACATGGTCTTCCTAGATCTTCCAATTAAATATAAAGTGAATATTAACCGTAAATATCGCGTGTAATCATGATAATTTGCCAAAGTTGGTATTTAAGATACATCAATTATGCTTAGATTACTTAACAAAGAAAGCAATGTAAAAATGAATTTCGATTTAATAATCTGTCTTTTGAATAAATTTACGGAAACAAAAGTACGGAACTTTTGATTCAGTAATCATGTTCATGAAAATAGGGTTTGATCTACTGTTTAGTTGACAAACGCAAATACCGCAAATTAACGATATAGACAAATACAATAAACGATTTCTTAAATGTCGTATTTATGATATTATCATATTTGTTCGTTGATGTTCGTTTTATTTTTAAGATGTTTTATTAATATTTGTCATTCTGCATAAAATTTACAAACAATGAATTGTTGACAGATATTGGCATGATAATAAATATATCAGGAGAAAAGAAACCGAAAGACTGTGTTTTATCGGATTTTTATTGAAATCCTGTATACTTAAACTGTGTGTTTTTCAGGTAAGTGCGATAATATATACAATTATCCGTCCTGGTTGGGTTTACAGTTGATCCTTGTTAAGAGTATAGGAATCCTTCACCAAGGTGTGACACTCCAGCGGGATGTCAGAGTCGTGAGGATCAGGCACTTGTATTCTAATACTTCAGGTCACACAAAAAAAGTAAAAATAAGGCAATTGATTTCAGCCTTAGTAAAATGTTGTCTGTAATCTTGGGATAACAGGAAAAGTAAGCAGGTAAACTATTACGCACCACAATGTCAACACACAGGCACAAAACCGTATATCAACGTCCACAGAAAACGATAACGACAACGCTCAATGGCTCTTGCCTAATCCATTGTATCAAATCACTGAACAATAAATATTCTGAAATGAGACATCAACAACAACCGCGGAGACATGGCCGCTGTTGGAAAGAAGAAGGAAACCTCACCATGATAGCCGTGGTTTTACAGAATACAAAGTGACTAAAAGAGTTACCCCGCCCCTTCCTGAAATGAATCTGTCTTCAAACTGTCATAACCTACAATGTTGATTTTACTCATCGCAAAGTTTGAGTTTTCACATTGTGGTTCTTTTTTTCTTATTGGTATTTCCTTGTCGTAACATATTATCCATGATCATAAACACGAAATTTTCGAATGAAGGTATGTATTACACGTACTAGCGAAGTAGAACATTTTGGTAAATCTCCGAAACATAGAAATTTTGTAGTGTAACTCTAATATGAAATGTAAAAAAACCTTCATCATGCAACAAAAGTGAAGTTAAATGACAATAGTTAAAATCGTTGATAAACGAAAACTGAAAGGAATACAGTGTTCTTACTCACAAACACACAAGCGCGATTCTCGGGGTGACAGGGCAGTTTCTATACATTAAGTCTAGAGCAATTCTTTAATGTTTAGAAAGTTATAAAGTTGTTATGTCTGCAAACAACGGAAACGTTTTAGTTAAAACATCAAAAATGTCTGGTTAGATGAAACTAAACAAAACGAAAAGTGGTTGCCTTTACATATAGGACGAATCCATCATTATGTTGATGAGGGCATGTAGACAGTGTACCTCTGTTTCAGCAGACATGAAATAATGATAATGATTTATCTAATGAAGACATCATTAAATTTTACAACTGTGTTCTAGCCGAAACCTGGTAGACTCAGGATAGTGATCACGGGGTGATGATATAATATACCTCATATAAACCACTGTAAGTCAATTACTCATGGATCAATGAAGGACTTTATTGATTTCACGATAAACATTTTTAAAAATAGACTGTTTAGCCCTGACGATAGATCGGGTTAAACGTTCCCTCTACTGTGTGACAATCGTGAAAGCGGAATAAAAGAGGCACCCAATCGATGTCCTGTCCTATTATAAGATAAACATGTTTAATTCAAACTTTTATCAGTGAGATGTGTAGGTGCCATATAAATCATACCAGCTCATTCATGAGGATATTAAATATTGTAAACACCGGTAAAAAGAAAGATAATATAAAAACATACAGATGAGATTGAAAACCATTTTATAAGTGAAAATGTCGTACAATAAGGAGAAAAATACCATATACGATTTCCGAGACTGTTAAAGGTTTTGATGGACATTCACGGGATCATGATGATCTCGGTAATTAAAGCCGTGACTATCAGGACCAGAGTGCACTTTTGTATACAACCGTTTACCGGGAGTGTGAATATGTTCATGTGTGTTAATGACTTAATGTGTTAATCGCCCACAGATGTGTCCTTGACAAGCTGTATAATGTCTAGTACACGCCTGGTAACAAAACTTTCTAATCGTGCTGTGAAATAGACAATATTTTCATGACGTATTATGTCAGAGTGCATCATGTCTATAGCCTGCTGCCAATGATTTTAAAGCATGCTTGTCCTTACAAGTCTGATAAATAAATGAAAATTATTTTTGGCCATGTACCACTCATGAATCACAAATGAAAAAAACGACCACATAATGCTTTAAAAAGTACTTCTCGCCTTCGGCTCTCTGCATCGAAATTTTTTTTGAAGTAGGAGCTTCATCTGTGCATTTACTCGTTAATGGCAGGTCAACTTTTTAACATTCCTATAACATTACTTGAAATATCACACCACACTGCTCTTCCTCATTGCAGCGTTTCAATGTTAGTTTCTAACCGATGATATCTCCATCCATTGTACGAGATAATTACAATGAAGTACAAATTGACAATGTCATTCTTATCTTCAGTATCATGCTATATTTTCTTTCTTTTTCTTATTTCATAATCTGTATCAAACACTGAACCCTCCTAAATCTACAGATCTACATACAAAGTAATATCTTACTTCCTGGGGTAATACCCAGAGTTACAAACAATGAATACCCTACAAATTATAAACATTCCTACACTGTAGATCTATAGAATAATTTATGATTACAATTATTATATTATTTTGTAATATCCAGTCAATCAATGAACAGTGCTAGATCTGTATTTAAAAGGCATGGAAGTAAATATGGAAAAGAACCGAACTGTGGTGTTTTATCGGATATTCGGATATATAATGCAATCGAGTATACTTAAACTCATTTCATGTAAGGGTGGTTGTATAAGTATATATACAATTGCACTTACATTAACTGGTTAGGTTTACAGTTGATCCTTGTTAAGCAATCCTACCCCCATTATGCCACTACCTAACGGGATGCCAGGGTCGTGAGGACCAGGCACATGTATTATCATACTTCAGGTCACAAAACAGTAAGAACAAGGTGATCGACTTTATCCTTAGTAAAATATCGTCTGTAAGCTGGGATAACAGAAATACTTAAGAAAAAGTAAACATGTAAAGTGATATCCAACAAAATGTCAGCATATAAGCTTAGTATCGTAAATCAACGTCCACACATAAAGATATCGACAGAAACCGGGGAGAAATGACCACGGGAGGAAAGTCAGCTGAATTTCCACAAATGTTACTTAGTTTTACATAATTGATCGTGACGCGGTAAAGCAGTAATGTTTTGAGTTTTTTTTTGTACTTACTGCAAAGAATTATCATTCCCCGCGTGGATCTAACTGTTTTAATTTCATATCTCCTTAACATAACAAATGTCCCGAATTGGCCAGCAAATGTGAAAGACAGTCAGGTAAGTAAGTTGAACTTTTTTGCGAAACTTAAACTTTTCGAAAAAAAACTTTTGCAGTGAATCTCTAATGTCATAGAAGAAACAAAAATACACAACCCATCGCCCTTCCCTTCAGAACAAGGCATAATTTAAGATAAATTACAGTTTAAAGACGGTGATACCTGAAGGACCACAAACTAAACACACGCAATCCATGTTCTCAAGGGGGAAAGAGAGTGAGCAGTTCCTATACATTTACATGTACCTAAGTGGTGCATTAAAATTGTTTTCAATTTCTGAAAAAGGGAAATGTTTTTAGAAACTTTATTAAATACGACAGTTTTAAAGAAACTAAAGCTCAGCAATCAATTGGTGTTTCATGTATAAAATGTGCCTCTATTCTTTATCTTGTAAACCTATCAATTACAACAGGATCAGAGCTGAGCCGGTAGGTTCTTATATAAATCTCTATAATGTGAGAACGGGCTGATAATATCATACACTTCATATCAACTAATGTAAGTCGTTTGCTCATTGATGAATATTGTGTTGTATTGATATTAATATAAACATTTAAAAAATAAGACTATCTAGCCCTGACTACGAATCGGGCTAAAGGTTTCCCTTGGTTCGTGACATTTGCAAAATCGGCATAAAAGAGTCTCCAAATGAATAGCCTGCCCTATTATAACTTCTGACATGTGCATTTCGGAATCGCTTTTATCTGTGAGATGTTCAACGTTACCATATAAATCATACCAACTCATTCAAGAGGGTTTTAAATAGAGTAAGTAAAATGAAAGAATAGATTAGCATCTGGTAGAAACTGAAAAAAAATATAACTTAAACGAAAATACCGAACTGAATAGAAATGAAAACTACATGCAATTCCCCACTTTGTTAAAGGTTTTGATCTTCAATCATGGGATCATGATGATCTCGGTAATTATAACCATGAGTAACAGGACCAGGGTGCACTTTTGTATACAACCGTTTACCAGGAGGGTGGATATGTTCAAGTGTGTTAATGACTTGATGTGTGAATCGCTCACAGAAGTGCCTTGATAAGCTGTATTATGTCAAGCACCCACACATAACTTTCTGGTCGTTCAGTGAATAAGACAATATTCCAAAGTCAAACTATCATGTCTACAAGCTGCTGCAAAAACCAATGACTTTAAAACATGCTCGTGTGTATTACCGTTGTTTTAGTAATTCTGATGTGTTTGATTTTATTTCCACATAAATAACGAAAGGGCATGTAATAGTTATTTCCATTTTCGTCTGTTTGCATCGACATCCGAAATGTTATACTCGATGATGACAGTTTTGTAACAGCCCTATATCATTACATCTCCCTCTCTGAAGCTTTCCTCCATTGGTTCTCACCAACATCTCTATTTTCATATATATTTACATATTGTCGATTTCATTTCTCTCGTCAGCATATATCTTATCAGCAGCTTCAAGCGTTGATCACTCATGGATCTAAAGAAACGTTTCTCCGGTCTTGTGCCATTTCTGCTTTCCTTTATATCCGCACTTACTGTTATGAATTATCCCGACAGTTACAGTGACTTCAGATAGCGAGCACTCTCACAGCAGATGCAATACCTATAGCATGTAATCATCTGAGTTTCATTTCTGTTTATGTCGTGTAATCATTCTTATTTTCATCAGTATTCAATCAATGTAAGCATCTTGTTTCGTAACTCTTCTAAGCTTAGACAGGGTTCATTTCGAAGCAGACGTTTTATTCTGTAATTTTATGGTGTTTCTGATCTGTTCGTTTCCCTTAAGCATTCATGATCATGGTCAAAATGATACTGTCTAGCTTTGATTTCCGTATCCAGATTTGGTAACTGGTGTACAGTCTTGTCCAAATCAATTTGTCAACAATGCTAGACTAAATTACAATTATTAAAAACACATTTATATTTCGCTTCGGTAATCTCTATTTTTTTCACACACAAGCATTGAAATGTTGTAAGTACATATATTGTCACTATAATATCTCTAGATATGTGGTTTGTATCCCATCTTTGCCTTTTATGGAATGTTCACTTTTGACAATCTTAATTTCTCACTTGATTATAATTTTGATTGTATTTTAGGTACATGCACTTTGTCAAATTATTGCATTACTTTTTTTTTCTCAATTGTGCACCTTCCTCGTCATAACATTTATCAATATGTTTAAATGATATCTATGCAAGCTATTTTGTTGACGAATTGTTACTCTTAATAACTGATATTTGACTTAACTACAGTAATCGTTGTAAGTGCTATATAGTGGGATGTTGATCATCCTATTCATCCTGAAGCGATGAAATTCCAAGGGAAGTAACTCTAATTTCATTGGTGCATTACTTCAATACAGACTGAATTAGTACAAAAGATGTTGTTCATTTCTGTGATGTCGTGCAACTGTCCTTTCCGGAAAAAGAATGCAACAAATTGAAGGCTAGAAATGATGAAATAACAAATGAAATAAGAGCTTTTCGTTCCTTTGGATAATTTTTTCCATGTACCATCTGTGAAGCAAAGTAAACATAGTTTCATCCACGATATCGAGGGATTACGATCACCTTCGCTCTCTCCACCCTTGGAAAATGTCACGGTATAAGTAAAGGCTCAATGTGCGCCATTTTGTTGATGAGGCAAGAAGACTGGTTCGACCCTTTGATAAACATCAAAAGAATATCGTGGTCACATAACGATAAAGTATGACAGGCATTTAAAGTCGGTCGCGGTTCCTTTGTAATCTTCAAAGGACAGTCATGTAGCCTAGCGATTGGTCGGGAATTTTTAACTTGAGCGTGCCTTCAGTTTGCCATGACATATTCCGGGTTGAAGAGAGCGGAGGTGATCGTAACCCGGGATATCGAAGATGACATGTGTTGAATTGAAGCAAATCTTATCATGAAAGTATTTTTTAAACATATCCTTTTTTATTAAATTTTTATTTGTTTAATTAAGTGATATCCACCACAATGTCAACACACAAGCATAGTATCGTTAATCACCGCCCACACAGAAACCGGGGAGAAATGAACACGGAAGGAAAGACAGCAGGAATTTCCACAAAGATTGCTTAGTTTTACACAATTGAACGTGACGCGGAAAAACAGAACCACCTAATGCAACTGTCAATACAAAAAAGGTTGTAAAGGGATTGATTTTATTTACTGCAAAGTTTGAGTTTTCTCTGTGTGGTTATAACTGTCTTACTTTAATATTTTCTTATCGTAACAAATTTCCTAATAGATCCGACAAATGTGAAAGGCAGACAGTCATCCCAAGAAGAACAAAAACTGCGAACAAATACTTCTGCAGTATATCTCTAATCTCATTTAAGAAATAAAACACAACCCCAACTCCCCAACCCCTTCCCTTTCGAACAAGATATAATTGAAGTTTAATAACAATTATTTTTAAAAAAAAAATTCATACACGACAACTAAAATGAATGCAAACTAAACACACAAATTTAAGATTATCAGGGAGAGAGAGCAGTTCCTATATATCTCGAGATCTCGATACAATTTATCAGGGTAGTGAACACGGGGTGGTCATATAAAACACTTCATATACACCACTGTAAGTCGTTTGTTCGTAGATCAACATAGTGTTGTAATAACATCAATGTAATTATTTTTTTTATAAATAAGACAATCTAGCCCTGACTATGGATCGGGTCAGAGGTTCCCCCTGTTTCGTGACAATTGTTGAATCGGTATAAAAGAGACACCTAATAGATATCCTGCCCTATTATAACTTATGACTTGTGTATATTAAAATCGCTTTTATCTGTGAGTTATTTAAAGGTATCATATAAATCGTGCCAGCTCATTCCCCGTAATATCAATAAAATGAAATTGGAAAAATATAACTAAAGCGAAAATATCGTACAGAAAAGAAAAGAATACTACATACGATTTCCATAGACTATCAAAGGTTTTCATCGTCAATTCCTTAAATGTCATTTATGGGATCCTGATAATCTCGGTAATTATTACCATGAGTAACAGGACCATGGTGCACTTTTTGTATACAACCGTTTACCAGGAGGGTGGATTTGTTCAAGTGTGTGAATGACTTATTGCGTGAATCGCCGACATGAGTGACATTGACTGGTTGTATGCTAATTATACACATAGCAACAAAATTTATAAGATTAAAGCTTTATAACCGTTCAATAAAATACTAGTAGACAATATTTCCAAGGTGTATTATGTCACATGCATAATGTCTATAGCCTGCTGTGTAAACCAATGATTCCACATGTTCGTGTGTGTCACCAGTCTGTTAAGTATTTAATATATGAATCACAAATGAACGAAACGGATATAATAATACTGTAAGAAGGCCAAGAGCATCTCTGTATCGACATCCTTAATGTTATACTCGATTATGACAGTTATGTAACAGCCCGATAAAATTAAATCACCCTCCGTGAAGCTTAAATCTATAGTTTCTGTCCGACATCTCTATTTTAATGTTTTTCTTATTGACGATTTCATTTCTCTCTTCAGCATATATCTTATCAGCAGCTTCAAGCGTTAATCACTCACGGATCTACAGAAACGTTTCTCCGGCCTTGAGCCATTCCTGCCTTCCATTTATATCCGCACTAACTGTTATGTGTTTTCCCAACAATTGTTGCTATATCATTTCATTTCTGTACATATTGTGTAATCATTTTTGTTTTACTAAGTATTCAATGATAGCATGTTGTTTTGTTTCTCTTCTAAGCTTAGACAGGTTTTTTTTCCAAGCAAAGCTTTCAAAAGTTTGATTTTGTAATAACATAGTGTTTCCGATCGGTTAGTTTCCCGTATAACCGTTCATTATCATGTTCAAAATGCATATGAGCTAAAATTTTAGTTTTGGGAATTAATGCGCGATCTAGTCCAATTCAAATAAACATACATTGTATTTATATTCGCACACTAGCATTGGGAATGCTGTACGTACATCTACCGTCACTTTTATATCTACCTCGAGATGCTTGGTTGGTATCTTTTATTTTCCTTTTATGAAATGTTCACTTTTGACAATCTCAATTTCTCCATTACTTGACCAATATCTTGCTTGTATTGCACATCTAAAGGAAGAAAAGACTACGCATATTTAGGTATATGCACTTTTTTAAAAAAAATTGTACACCTTCCTCATTATAATATTTATCGGGCTAAAATTTTAATCGATATCCATGCGATTAGATATTTGTCTTAGGAATTGTTATTCTTAATTATTGAAATCTAAACTACACTAATCGTTGTCGGCGCTAGTGGGAAACGATCGAGAAGCGATTATATTCAAAGGGAAGTAACTCTAATTTGTTTGGTGCATTAATTACTTCAGTCTATGTTTAGGTTCATTTCTTTGATGTTTAATTCCAGTCGTGCTAATATTGTCCTTTCCGAAAAACAATGCAACAAATTGAAGACGACTAGAAATTATGACAGATGTTTTATTAGTTATATAACAAATGGAATTAGAGCTTTTCGTTCCTTTGGATAATTGTCGAATTTCTCCTTGTACCATCTGAAACAAAAGAGACATAGTGTCAAATTGAATCAAATCTAATTATCATAAACAATATTTTCAAATGAATCCTTCTTGGTCAAATTTATACTTTGTTAACTGATATATTCCCGCTTCGTTCAGGAAAAAGCAATATGCATACACATTCGGTAGAATAGCATCCTTACTGAAGAGAAAACCAATATAAACATTGTTATAATTCTTGTGTTTTAATTGATATAACACGTAAATGTCACAGTAGGACCTTGAAAACAAAGGACATTAATTAATTCTGATAAACTAGAGAAGCTACCATCCATATTGATAAACTTATTGATGCTATAGATCATAAAGTCACATATAAAGACGATGCCTGGTAAATGTGACCAAGGAACTTAAGTCGGTTAAACAACCTAACCTCTACTCCACCAGAAAGTAGAAAATAGTGAATTGATTGTGTTTGTTGATTTTGGGGGACCCACGAAATTCAAGTTCTATCCAGTTTCTCGCGTTCTACACAACACAAACTTGTAACAAAGACTTCTTTTGAGTACTTCCAAATACAGTATTTATCGAGTTATATTAATACTGTTCGAAATATGTTGCAAATCCCAATACAAACAGGTTTTGACACTTGACCCACTGAAATCTCAAAATGGGTTTTATTGTTGTTTTTTCATGTTTTACGCAAACCCCGTCCTTGTGATACACATGTAACTTACCTGTGGTGGCTGAACGCCCTCGGTGATATAGAAGCAGTGGTGGACAGGCAGAAAGCTAGGGTTGGCAGAGTTCCGTTAGCAAGAGCGAATCCAAACCACTCCAGAATCTCACCGAAAAAGTTAGCTCCCGATACATATGTAAATAAGCCACCTGTTACAAGGTAGTGTGTGAAAGCAACATCACAAAGGTAAAATGTTTTATATTGACACATGGAAACAACTCCTTTTCTAAAACTTAAAAAAATAAGATATATCGCTAGACAAAATAGTGGGGAATAGACACGCCTTTTGATTATTACCTATCAAGAGTCTGATATAAGAGGAGATTACAATCTCTATGTTTTACAACTGAAAATTTCTTTTACTTCAATGAATTGTTACTTTGAACGCTTCGCTGTATTGGGGATAATTATGACTTTATTTAAGAGCATGCGTACCTCGGGGTATCTTGTATCCCGTTTCTCCCGGTCTTCTCAGAGTCCTCAATATGTGGTCAGATTGAATGTTTATAAACAGTCCCAGGAAGAATATACATAAACCTGAATAATAATAGAAATAAAAAATGACGTTATTTCAAACGGTAAGATATAGCTAGGTAACTTTTCGGAAAGTTTGGGATAGATATGAAAATGTATATTTTTAGTGCGTTTTACACTCGTAATTGACAAATGCTATTTTCAAATAAAATTGTAGAATGCAACGTTTTCTCCCATTCTCGTGTGTTTCTTCGACAACACTTTGAACATCATCACTATCAACTTGTACACATCCCGATTCAATGACAATACTTTTTATCTTATTGTATCGTTTAACACCACAGTTCAGTCTGCTCGTGATTCCTGTACGGTATTTTTTTTCTTCCCATGATGTTTTTCGATCAAAAGAGATGCAACTGGAAGAGGTCGTCGGATGCGAACTTATAACAATAGACTATTAAACGGTCAATATCAATGGGAATTAATTTACTAATATTAAAATGCATGGATATTATTTTAAGCAAATAAGACTGCATGTAGTAGTGATAAATTAGTATTAAACTGGTAATATCAGCAGTGGAAATGAATTTACTAATAATAATGTGCATGGATATTATTTTGAGCAAATTAGACTACGTGTAGTAGCGATAAAGTACTATAAAACCGGTAATACCAACAGTGGAAATGAATTAACTAATATTCAAGTACATGAATACTATTTTAAGCAAAGTAGACTACGTGTAGTAGTGATAAATAACGTTGTAAGAGTCGTAACTATACCAATATAGAACAGAGGATTCCTGCTCCAGTCCTCCCCGAAGTCGGCGTGGTGTAGGAGGTACCCTGTCTGGAGGTAGCCATTGAACACACAAAACAACACAGCAAATACAAACGTCACCAGAGAGGCAGGCTTACCTCCCCTTATCAGGAACGGGTAAATAAGAGATCTGTAATTGATAACGTCAACAAATATAAAAACATAGAACTATAAACAAAAAGAAAAATAATACATTGACCCTTTTTTTCAATTGTTGCTTTGAATTGGTTGAATAAACAGAACGTCTTTGTGTTTTATATGTTTGAAAAACCAGGTATGTATGATACAAAATATGGGTCAAAGAAATACTATAAAGGACTCACACAACTAAATAATTTACTATATGTTATTACTAAGCTTTAGAGCTAATAACTTTAATATTTGAAGTTCAACACTAGTGACAACTGCCTGGATTCACAGATACATTCATGGCAAAGACTTCAAATGGCATTTTATCAGGAATTTCGTGGCATTTTAGATCGCTATGGGCGTCTGCTTCGGACAACCGGAAATTTACATGTAAAACCAGTGAAATGGGACGGGAACACCTTCTGACTTTTGACCCCATATCAATCCGCAATCATATATCAAAATCTACCAAAAGTATATTGTTTTGTTAAGTTAAATATCTATAGATTTCATTCAATGCAGAATATGTCAACAATTATCTATTTAGATTATTCAGATTCACTGTACTTAGCCGGAACAAATTTTCGGTATGGACTACAAACGTATGAAACACTTCGTGATAGGCTGATTTAGTTGTGCGAGTCCTATAAACGGTATTTTTCTAAATAACACTGGATCCTTATAAATGGATATTTATAGGATATGAATTACTTAAATTGTATAGATATACATATTATAACAAATTTACCTACTTCTTGTTTATGATGTTCCTGATCATATCATTATTACCTGTGAATATAATGAAGAACAAAACACCCAAATAATATTTGGTTCGGTGTCTCTGTTAGCCTAGGTGAGGTTGTAAACACTAGTAGTCCTATAGGTATCACAATGGACGGAAGTTCCCAGACAAACCAAGCCAGCCTCGAGTTGATGTAGAATCCGTATCCCTTCCGGACATAACGTCCATATGACGCACCGGAGGTTATAAAAAATTGGGAAATGGCGACGAATCCGGCGAACACAAATATGGAATAAGTGATGGTATCAAGTAAATGTATGTCCAGTCTTATGTAATTCTCTAAATTAAAACTAAGCCATTGTGTAGCTGCCATTATAAGTCTCACGTTGAATAATTTGCGTGAAGTATACTCCTCATATCGTTCACACTGCACACTCTACCTGAATTGACTCACATACAGGCCTATACAGTGTAGGGACGTTACTCCTAATGATAACGGGGGTTAACGGTCACTATATACTTATTCAACGATTGTCTCTGTCCGATACAATAGGTTATCTGTATGACAGATTATTTAATTTAGGCGTTCTCGTTTATTTTATTGTTGTTTCACGGTAACGGGATGAGCATACTGCCAACTTACTTGAGAGAATATTTACACACAACACTGTATTTACATTATTTACAATATAAAATTACAACATGAAATGAGGACCACAATATATTCCCAATTCACTCTCACATTCACACTATTGATTACATGTTTTTGTACAAAACTACACAATGATACATCATATCAATGGGCAGCTATTCATTTGTGAATATAATATCATTGAAAATAAATAAGAGAATACCGAAGCGTTAACATAATCATAATCAAAACTCAAAATCGATTAAACCAGGGGCAAAAATTGAACAAAGGAAAGATTCACATGGAGACCCTTGCAAAATTACAAGAGAATAAGAACAGGTGTTCCGGAAGAGAAAGCGTATTCTGCCTCATCGACGACACCCGCCATGTAAATATTTGTCACATCCAAGTAATCATCAAGTTCTCAAAATGAGAACCGAGTAGCATTGTCAATCACAACAAGTAAACACACTAATGAGCATACTCATCTTCATTCAACTTCGTGTGTGTTCCCGCAACACGTCACATCCTTAGCACACCATCACCAGTCGTTCACAGCACATAGGTACCATGTCCGGTCACCACAGCATATATAGTCAGAAACACGGGTATGCAATATTGTGACCTTCCTTACACAAACCGTTGATCGGGTTCCGTCAGCAGAGTTACGAGTACAGTCTTCCCCAACCACTGAGTATAGTCCTCAGCCCCAAGAATACCCTTCTATCACGACTAAGTGCAGACTGGCATGTCACACCTGCACTAGGATTACACGGAAGCTGTAGTTTGCGTCCTTGTATCCCGTTTGCTGTACATTTTGCTGTATACTGGTACTGTTTACCATTCACGTGTTGACTTGGCGTTTTTTTTTTCTCCTCGCTCACTACCACATTCGTTTTTACGTTCAAGTAGTGTGAACGCGCCAATTATGAAAACCTATCCGCGTATCACAGGGATATATCACATTCACTAGTAATGGTTTAAGTATTGATTGAATTTCTGCTATCTAAGTTCGTTACCTTTTCTTTGAAACGATAAGGGAAAATCTATCCAGCTGGAAATAAATGGTTTGGTGTATGTTTCGTCAACTCCTCCATTACATAGGGGTTTTCCTGAAAAGTTTATGTAAAGATATAAGTGCCAGAAGTTACAACTAACATGTATTTTTGTTAATGGTCGTGGCGAACCTTCCGTGAGTATACAGTAGTACACAGAAGGGTATTCTGTACGAAAGACACATTTACGTGTACATGCTACTTTTGTCTGTTAGTCTATAACTATTGTTTCATGTGACCTTTAAATCCACACAATAATGCGATCTTTTTAATAACGATGTTGTAAGAAATGAAATATCACAAACAAAAAACGAAGCAATCTTTGACATAGTAACCTTAACATGACCTACCCACTTTACACATTCACCTGGTCGATAGTATCAGAGAGAAATATAATTATATCTATAAAGATACAGTATGTCCAGAGGAGATATAGGATACACTAGGATATATAATGGACAGAAGCAACTTTACTTTGACTCTATATCCATACTGGTATATAGTATATATACCAAACACAAAGAAAAAGCAATTTAATTAAATTTATTTTATGTACTTCAGCTTGCAAATCAAACTAGTTCGAAGCCAACAAAGTAAAACGTAGTAAGCATGCATGGTAAACGAACTTACTAAGGTTAATTATTGTTGTTAATTCATGCTATTTGATTTATTGGTAGACAGGGGGCTTAACGCGATAATATAATTTGATATATTCTCTTCTCATTTCACTGAAAGAGGGATATCTTAGAATGAAATAGGGTTCGTGTTCTACCTCAATTTTACAGAAAGGACAAAGCCTTAGATATAAGGAGTTGTGTGAAAACAGTCGTATTTTGTTCACAGTGAAATGATTACTTCAGTAAGGCTGTAGGTAGACGTACTCAATAATATGTTGATACACCAAGCATTAAGACGAGGTGGAGTCTCACAGTCTTGTTGAAAAGTATCACATAATTTCTATTTTATTCAACCAGAAACTCATGTGTACTGATTTTTTTTAGAAAATAATAAAGTGTCAGCAAAACTTTAATCCGAACTCAAAATCGATTTTTAAAAAATCAGAGAATACAAAAGCGTCAATAAAACCATAATCCGAACTAAAATCTATTAAACTAGAGGCAAAAAAGGAACAAAGGAAAGATTTACATGGAGACCCTCGTAAAAGTACAAGAGAATAAGACCAGGTGTTCCGAAAGAGTAAGTGTCTTCTGCTTCATCGTCGACACCCGCCATGTAAACTTGGCTATTTCAAAGTAGGCATCAATCCACAAAATTAGAACCGAGTCATCGTTGTCAATCACAACAAGTAAGCACACTGATAAGCAATCTAAAAAACGTCCATCTTCATACCACACAAAGATACAGAATATTTCTCGATGAGATTAAGATGGTGACCATAAAACTTGCCCATAGTCTGCATCAACGTGCATCTCTCGAATCCTTGTGCCGTAATTAAGTTTGTTCGTCAGTAGTTGAAATATATCACGAAAAGCTCGATATTCAGAGCAAGCCCTAGAATAACGAATCAACTGCGACATGTAAACACCATAGGATGGAGAATCAGGGATGTTACTATCAAGAAAGGGAAAGTTCACGATCGGAAAATCGAAATCGTCACGTTTATCTGATATGATTGATTTGACATTGGTAAAAACAAGTAAATTTGAGATGCATAGAATTCACATTGCCTATACAGATTTCGTGCCAATACATTGTATACTTTTATTAGTTATATTTTCCACTTCCTTGTTGTTTCCTTTGTTATGATTTCTACGCTTACTCACATCTACATTGCGTTTATAATAACCTATAAATTTATACTTCAGGAAAAAAAGTCACTGCTACCCAATGAGCTGTCATAAGGACAAAATAGTCACTGATACCCAATGAGTTGTCATATAGTGTTCTTTTACAATCATCTCTTCGTCAGTTAATATAAAAATTTTCGCTCTCCATGTCACGTTTAGATGATGTGTTTCAAAACCCTTATTCACTACGACTTGTATGTAATGTATATTTATTGTTGTTACAACTGAATAAATGTTTGGGTTTTTCTTTCTTTTTATCTTTCTCTGGCCTATTGTTGAATCAAGAAGATTATATAGTTCATTGTCAGTGGTAAGTGTGACCATATACAAATGTATCAACTAGATTTAACTTTAGCTGATACCGATAATAAATGTAATCATTATACAGTTTTAATTAGTTTCGACTTTAGCCAATATTGAGGATAGATGTGACAATAAATTTATTGGTTGAAATATACATGCGTATCAATCATATCAATTATCAAACAACAACGAAACACATTTTAATAGATAAACAATTTTAATTCGCAGATGATAATTGCATAGCAACATATACAAGCTAAAACCTTTAAAACTTAACTATTGGCATTGCAGCGGGGACTTTACATAAGAGAGATAACTCTGACACACTTGTTACATATTTGTTTAAAGGGAGACAAGTACGTTTTAAATCATCTTTTAAACTTTGAACAAAATGACTGGAAATGATCAAACATTTACAAGGCACCTATAAAACACTCTCATTCAATCGGCACGACGCCTTACACTCGAATTCTAACCATCATTACTGGCCCCTGCAGTAGCATTGTTAGAAGTATAACGTTAGCGTACGCAATGAAATGTATAAAACCGGTTGCATCCTGCTGTCGGCATCGTAAATATCGATCTGGACTTGTGGAGCCGTTCTGTGAACTAATGAACCGTTTAGTCATCAAAACAGCTCCTCCATAACCGTTCTTTGGGCATTAGCTTTGTAGCAAAAGTGGAGCAGACTCATCTCAGTCAGAAAAATATAGGACTTAAATTCTCAACATAACAACGATTTTGGGGGAAAATTGTGTACAATTATTTATCTCAGAATCACAATATGTCGATACCTCGTGGGACGATGCTTTAAAAATGCTGAAAAAATAATATTGAAATTCGACAATCCGGGTTTTTATGAAAAGAAATGAGCCCACATTTCAGGATGTTTTCACGTTATAAAACTCTTTGCACTTATATAGATAAGTAATGTCCCTGGTGTCGTAACAGAAGACGAACTTCCATTTTTAATCAGAATACAAACGGTAACGTTGATAACATTGTGTCCAATGAGGGATCACTACAGCCTAGGAACACTGTTCCGTCTATGAACATGAATTGATTTTTGTTCCCTACTGATGGAATGCTCCGTGTCACAAAAAGATTTTATTCTGCGCTTTCGATGAAGAGATAACTGTTCAGTTTTCAATTCAAATATTGATCTGTTTCTTTGTTCCAATTAAACTACAAACACCTTATACAGAAACCCCACTGAATCATTCATACAGTGTAAAACCAGGTGTTCAGCCGATCCGTTTACTTTGCTCCCTCCCCGCTTTAATATAAATATATATATTTGAAACAGCCACAGCTGATCCTCGTTATTCAAGAGACTTTCCTTACCAACTGGACCGACAAGATAGGGAATCTGATAGAACATGTATAATTGCTTCATCTGGAAAGAATTTCGATATTATCAATAAATAAGTTTTCGGTGTGTAAAACGATAATAATTACGGCGGTATTTTGGAATACAAATTACTGGAGAATACCAAGAAAAACTTCCTAAGATATAATTTGGAAACTGACCTAACCAGCACCCCTGCGAGTGTGGCAATACAAACAGATGTCGAAGAGACTTATTCTGATATTAGGGCGAGACTGGACTAATTCTCTTCTCCTCCTTATCCCTGTTTAGTGTGCGGGTATTAAACAATATCGGTTGGAAACTGTGTGATACTGAGATGATGTCACAAATAAGAAAACTGTTCATGAATTATAGATGAGGATGTACTGCGACCATCTCCACATGAACGTTTTTTATAAGAGAGTGCACGCATTCAGTTCTCGTTCCATGTTTAAGTTCTACGGGCCGTTAGCTCATCTGTATGACCCAGAACTACTTGGAATCAATAATTCAAAGAGCAGAGATGTAAATGTCATTTGTAAACCAATATTCTAAACCGTGCTTTTCAACTTAAGTAGGGTCTGTAGAGTTAATGGTGCAATTCCAACGAACCGGCGTTAACTGTTTACGGTACGAGATCAGTTGTTTTGCGTTATTTCTCCCTCACAAAAATACATCGGAGCTATATTAACAATCATGAAACCGGAAGTGCAAGCGCTTAACATTGTGACGTTGTCGTATCTAGTTTCTTAAAGATGGTCGCTTTGTATGATATGCTCGTTTTCAAATCCTACAAAAAAAATCATTTATTGGTGACGTTTTTATCCATTTTTAAGATGTACCCTTCGTTCCTTCTTTCATGCAGACAGTAGAGTTTTTTTCAATCTCAAGAGAGAATACGATATTATCAAATAATCAACGTTTTTGTTTCACAAACGATGAGTCAGGCAGCTTTTAAATTATTTTGGGACCACAAAATTGCTACTTAAGGAACAAATTCACTGTTGCTACCGGCCCTTACATATATCATTTATTTTTAGAAAAAAAGAGATATTTGCCTTCTTTAAATTAAATGCTCGTTAAAGTAATTACTTTGGTACTTTAATAATCCATCATTGTACTATATCGCGGATGAATCTCCGATATAGTGGAACATTGCGCAAAAGGGCGCTTTTAATCAAACCGTAGTATTCCATAGAATGGGATTTTAACCAAACAAAGTGACAGAGTGTGTTAATTGCGAGTTAATTAATATTTACACCTTTCCCGTTTAATGAATTGACTATGAGGAGTAATTGTAGCAGCTCACTCCAAAATTTATATTCTGAAGACTACTTTAAATTTGAATTAAAAATCATTAATCAATTCAATGAGACGTTTACGCATGCGCCATTGATGTGTTCTAACGATCCTTTCGAAAGTGTCCATCAATACAATTACTCCATCAAGGTCACTTCAGAATCACAGAAACTCAAGTGGTGGACAATTTCTCCAAGGCACTCAAAACGTTCAATTAAAAACATGGAATGAATCACGAAACCGACATTTAATTAGTTTTAGGAATGTTAGCATGGTCTGCACGTTAATTTAAAGCTTAGCCACATCCGAACGATTGAAAAACGGACGGATTTCTTACCGGTGGGTTTTTTTCCGGCAAATATCCTGGGAATTGTGCAACAGAAAATTGCCAATATAGTTGCGCTGTGCAGCATCCTGATACAAAATCCTTTACGATTAGACATGTGGATGAGATAGGCTGAATCTCCATTTTGTCTGCCATCGTTCTTGTCATGCCTAATCTCGTTTCAAATCTCGGAATGAAATCTTAGCTGTGTTTACCATTGAAATTATCCAGCCATGTTCCATTTACCTTACTTTTCTCAAGATTTAATCATTCACAACCGGTCACACTAAAGTTACTCTATTCTATCCTACATAATACGTTCACAAAACAGATTTTACAATATTTCATGGTTTTCTTTTTAATACCCTCTTACGTCTGAAAACATGCAAGCGGTTTAACAGTTAAACATGTTTGATATTGTAAAAATACTCTAAAGATCGTGTCCATATTTCCCAAGTAAGAGTAGCTTTAACCAAGTCAACATGGGTGATTAAGGTTCAATTTCGGAGGTGTCGTGCAGTTCTAGAAGTAACCTGTTAAGTAGGTCTGAATGTCTTGTATACTTTTAGTATCTGATATCTTACATACAGAAGTACACTGTTGTAGAATTGGATGTCATCGATAGTAGTTCTAAAGTAGTATTCTTGCTTGGGCACGGAATCGACTATATTTAATTGTATAGTGCATTAGACAAAGACATTTTGAAAAACCAGGAAAATTTGGAGAAGGATTGTGATGCAAATAAGTCATATGTATAGGCCCTATGTTTTGTTGGTCAGTAGAGCTTCTTTTTTAAGGTGATCAATATCTAATTGTATAATCCCCAGGTTTCAGTATATGATGGCTAGTATATATGCGTACAGTCTGGGTTAACCGTCACTTACAGCTATCTAAACAGAAAACGGCTGCCAGCCAAGATCAATGTTTCCGGAAATTCTGTTCCATTTCCGTACTTGATCGGGTTTTGAGCATGTCCCAACATTTACATTCTCCAGACTTCCATACACGCTATTTTAAGTGTTCACTCGCAAGTTTGTTTAGACTACATACTTCGGGTTCAAATATTTATCATATAGCTTTAGATACTCGCGCAACTCTCATCCACTCCTCTGTGTAATAGGGCAAACATGCATCATATAATTATACACATGTCAGAACAAGTGTCTGTCTTTGAAATATCATATCCGATCAAAAAACCACTAGATGTTTCGTCTGATACCTTGTGCACCAAATATCTTAATTAAAGTTATACCCTTTAAATGATATATAACAAACGATGTTTATTTTTCTGAAAGACCCGTACACATTAAAACGTACTTTGATGTTGATAGTTAAGTGACTGTACAGTATATATATAGGTATATATGATGTATATGCAGGTATGCTGTTCTTTGATGGTTTCCCCTTTACAAATACCTGACGGACGCGAGTACAATCACGCCCCTATACCCTGCACACAATCACAAACAGTTCGTGGCCACTTTTTTTTCTAAAGAAAATTCTATTTGGCACAGATTCAATTAGACACATATGTTAAATTCAAAATTTATTACAGAGATTTTTCCACAAGCCAAAGCAGAGTTTCAATATACCCAGTAAAATAATGAAGTCAGTTCTGATTTATTCCATTTTGTGAGGGAAGTTTTTGACGGGACATTGGTGTGTTTGCTTTTAACGAGAGTTTCCTGAACATACACATGTATATTTGATGTGTGTTATTGTAACGAGACAAAATATGGCCTGTGAGATAATAATCATACATTGTACGATTTAATCTCTTTTGTAACAAGCATTTCCATTGACTTAAACAATTATGTTATCAGCCCATGACGAAAAAAATGACGTCGCCGTTTATAACGTCGCTTTTGATTGGCTGATGCAGCAGCGTAATAATTTGTAAAAGAAAAGAGTCTTTCAATAAAGTGAATTTTCTCAGAGTATAGATGAAATTATAAGGATTATAACTTATAATCATAGGTTATTCCACTCAGACCACGTTCTTTAGCTGGAAGGTATAGAGTATCGAATCAAAATAAAATATCTGGCTTTTATGAGATTGGTATCAATATCAAATATTTTGTTTATTTGTTAAAACATTGCCTGCATTTAATAGTAAAGGACAATATAACAGCCAGGCTGGGGGAATCGAACGCGGAGACAATAATTGTAGCCATCATTGAACAACCTAGTAATCGGCGATCGGCGTTCCACCCTTCCTTTCCCTTTCAACATTCTTCAACTCATGACCCTAAACCATTCCGTATGTATTTTTAGTGGGACGCAAAATTGGGAAGGAAAGGGAAAAAAAGCAACGTCTAGACGTCCTATATGTACAATCCGTCTAACCAATGGCCTCTTGGCATCGGCAATCGACCAAAACCAATTTCGCTACACATGCATTAATGATTACAGAAAATAATCAACGCTGAAATGCGGAAGCTGAATATGTATTAATATCAACCAGTATCATATCAGGTAACGTACTGCAAATTTATTACTTTCCATGTTATATCTATTTTCACGATTACATTACTTGATAAACTACGTAACGATGGTCGGTTTTAATGTAAGGTATGTGATGTTTCCATTTGTACAGTCGTTTACATTTTTTTTAACTATATGTGTTTTTCATTTGGGGACTTCCATTTTACCTCGAAATTTAGTTGCTCATGAAAAATAATATATTTGCAGTAATATTGCATTGTTTATGTCATCATACAAGTATGGTATATATGGCCTGAACTGTGGCCATTAACACAGTCTATTAATAAATGGGTGGTAGGTACAAGGCTAGTTCAAAACTGGGCTGATATAGCCGAGGGTTATTGGGGAAATATCTATACGCTTATAACAGTCAATTATTAGCATAAGTCTTTATCACTGAAATGTTCTTCGTTTTGGACTATACGCAGCAAACATCTCAGTGACGCGACTAAATTAGCACCAGAAACATGTTAATTAAAATAACAGACGTCTCTACAAAAACTCCATTCACGATATCATACGGACTACGATATCACACGGAGTACGATATCACACGGAGTGTCACTGGTCGTTAGACCGGATGTCTTCCGATATACCGGAACTTGTACTCTCACTCGTCAGCGTCAGTTTGCTACCAACTCGACTAGACAACTCATTATCCTCTCGGTCATCTTCGGGAGATTTCGAAGAATGCTCGAAACCCATCGGACCGGAAACCAACGAAAGTTCGTTCAATGGTCTCTCAAGTTTTGTCACGTGTACAAAGCAGCAAGGCTGTGAAATCTCGGTTTTCTTTGGAGCTTTAAACTTTTGTTTACTTTTTTGTGACTTTTTCTTTTTCTTTGACTTGCTGATATTGAAAAGTTCGTCAGTTGGATCAGACGTCAGCTTTGAGAGCGCGTTGAAAAAATCCGTCGCCGCGCTTCCGTCATCGAAACTTAGTCCGGCCAGCCTTGTGTGGTCTGTCGTAAGATGGAGAGTATGGAAGTTTATATGTGGCGCGGAATAGTTCGACAAATGGTCTATTTTATTTTTCCACAAAATAAATCCGGTCCCTTTTTCTGACAACACAATCTGTAATCTCCGCTTCCGGTGGTGCTCACCGGTATCAAGTACAAGTACAGGAATTCCGGTCATGGCGAATTTCCAATGATCTTTTCCGCCCATGACTTTTCCGAAATATAAGTTGGCAAGACAATTGCAAACCGTCACATCAGTTTTATGACTTTTGAAGAACGTGTCAACTTGAAGAATATCCTGTTCCGTCACACCTTCTGAAAAGCTTACCGGACGGTAGTTCGAACCCTGTGACGAGGACGGTTCGGCCGGCTCAGACACTTTAATGGTAGGGTTTTCCCGCCTTTTAACCAGCTGGTCTTCTGTTGCGGTCCCATTCGATGTTGTTTGAGGTCCAAAGTTTGCTACAGAATCGTATTTTTCCTTTAAATGCTTGATTCCTTCCTTGACGTGACCACTGTTTCGTAACCTTATTATGTCTTCTGTCGTACAGTAGGGATTTTCCCGCTCAAACGAATCGCTCATGACGTCATTTTTAGTCGGCATCGTTGCAGTATTCGCCATCGATCAAAACCTCAAAACAGAATAGTTCACCGTGATTCACCTATATGCACACAACCTTAGTTTATCATCCTTAAATTTGAAAACACATCCTTTTCAAACATATTAAACTGTTTCTTAAATCCGAACGATACACTTTACAATTCCAATCACGCGTGATAATTTCATATTTCAAAATTTGATGACGTGTGGAAAAAACTGTGTTTATCTTTTAGATTTCGAAAATCTGATTTCCAACTGAAAAGGAAGTATGACGTCACGCAACAGCAACTCCCAATAAACGTTGCTATTTTTTGGTCACAGCTTCAGAAAAAAATAATGCTCCTGCACTTTAGATTCTGAGCTCTGACACGATACACACATGTGTTCCTCAAAGAAGGTTCCAAAAATACGAACATACAAATATACTTCCTTTACAATCGAGTCTCGCGCACGGAGCAGACTATCGTAGGTACAAGGATGTTTTCCCGCTTATTACGCCTCATCTTGGTAGGATTCCAGATCACGTGGTTAAAGATGAGAACAAAACGGGAAAATCAATCTGGCACTTGTTGATCGGGGCTGGCGATGTTAACGATCTGTAATGAAGAAGACAAGAGGATTTAATATAAAATAATGTGTGCTGTTCCAATAAATAGTAATGAGGAATATTTCGAAACCGTACACAAAAATCAGCCAAAGTTCGTGTCTCCTCAATAACGATAAAACCAAACCCAATTATTTCTACAAAGACTATGGATATATATTGCTAAAGCTTACGATATAAGATATTTCCGTATCTAATAAATCTGAAAACATTATATTTCCCTGTGGTAAACGTGCATATGGTATAATTGGTTCCAGAAGAGGAATCACACGTTACCGACACATTATTCCGATAATCACGGTCTATCACAGCTTGATAGCCTTACATAATTGCTACCCTTTCTGGAACTCTCCTTACAAAGAGGTGATTATATCCAAGACTTATCACTCACGTCCTTAGCGATTAACGGGAATGACCCTCTCTCTAGTAGTGTAGAATCAAGATGAAAGTTGGACCCTAAGTGTCAATTGTTCACAGAGTATTATTACATATGGAGTTATTTCAAGGAAGAAGGAAATATGAAATAGATTTGTTTCTAAACGGAATCAAATAATATCTTCCTTAAAAACACATTATTTGAAGGTGATAATGACCTAGAGTAAACATATACAAATAAAATACACAAAATACTGACGGAAAGAAACAGAATCACATGATGGTGGCCACACTATAAATTCGACCGTAATCATTTTCAACAACGCCCCAAAAAACAAGTCGACCAATTCGGTTCGAGAAGTAACAGTTATTCAAGTTACGGACATCAAACGACCTGTTTATTTTATTTTCATCCAATCCTTTGTATATCCTCTGGAAATTGCGTTGACGTGAGTGTTTTGCTAGTTTTCATTTTCTATAGTTTTCTGTCATTTTGGAAATATTTCTGTATTGTATTCACTAAATCATTGCGTTATAGCAATGGAACATAGAAAGAATATCACCATGTTCTGTGTGGCACTGGTCTTTACTGTTAATTAGTTACAACAAACCAATATCTAGTATATTAATTGACATCGTTATCGCTTTTTCATTAACCAAATGTAAGTTGCTGCTTCTACCAACAAATTACCGATATATTGTCTCTCAACACAAGACACCACTGTAAACTTCAAGAATTGAAAACATTGCAAGAAGTACATGTAACGTATACGTTGCCAAATATTTCAAGGGCCTGCTTTCCTCCACCACCCACACAAACCACAGATACTTTTGACGAAAAGACACAATTTCACGGGTTCACGACCTTTTGCAGTGAATGTAAACAACACCACTGAAGTCTCATTGTTTTCATTTCAGTTCAGACAAATATGGCGGTGCGACCCTATCGTGAAATGCGTCCTCGCTGTCATGGGTGGCGTTACATGAGACGGTCATAAAACCTCAGACGATGCTGACATATAGTTCTGTACTACAGGTATCTGTCCAAGCTCAGCTGTAATTTTCTGATAAAGCTTTGAATGTGTGCCCCTCCTTAACCCCCTCCGCGCCGCAATATCTATCACAAGTCATATATCACAGGCCTACACTATACACTTACCTACATAATTTATATAATACGCAAGGCTATAGACGACAACGTTGGAAGGGACAATCTAACAAATGGACACACTGATGATGTAATGCATTCTGCCTGTTCATATGTTTAATGCATCTCTTGAATACATTCTCGAACTGTTTCATAACAATGCATTTTGTAATTTTGCCCTCAATGTCCAAAACAAAAAATATATGATTTCAATAGTTCTATAGAGACCTTGCTTCCTTGTTCATTTTGTGTCCAAACACGTGCTTCTGTGTTATACTCCCTCGGGGCATTCATATACATGTAATAACAACAAACACTAACCACTTAACCAGAATCACAAATCTAACACGTCATCTGGTTTCCGACAGTCTGGAAGCCACTACAGGTCGACCTCGCCTCATCCTATAGTAAGCTATTCCATGAAATATGCAGCTGTACCATTTCGGGACGTGGTATATTGTACTTCTCATTAGTCGCCTTGAGCAGCTTCAGACCATCGCCTCGTCTCGGTGTTACATATATGAAATCTTGATATCATGCCAGTTACAAGTGAGCAATTATAGGTATTATAGAAAACGTGTTAACAAACACCCAGAGTTGGAGAAGAAGCTCTCCAGAAGGGCACTAATTTAAATCTCGGGGTCAAGTGCTTGTTCGCATCAGTCGTTGTAAGTGTTGGCACCCTCCGTGTGGGAACCTAACTGTAGGTGTCATCACTCAGACAATATGTCAACTTCACAGCTTCCATATACGGTTCTGTTGTAGTTGATATTTTGTTAACAATGAGCCTACTTGTACAATCACGTAACGGAAATCTATGACAATAGAAATAGCTTTGTTTTGTGCATTTTAAGCAGTCAGACTGGTTTGCGTGATATTCATCGTATTATGTATAAACAGGAAATTGGATACGGAAAAAACAAAGTACGCCAACGAACAGCCCCGCAACAGGAAGACAATATATACCATGGCATTGGTGGCGACAAAGCCCGTATCCCTGCCCATCCCATGTAAACACTGGTCAACTCGAATTAGTACAACATCAAAATAATTGATTGCAGATTGATCAAATAAAGTGCACCTTATATATTTATGTGATGTCTAGGTTATATAAAAAGCCGGAAATGAAATCAAAATAAGAATAAATATAGTTTTGTAAGCTATTCCGACAATCAAGAACATTTTACGTTAAACTGGGCGTTTTTGTTTTGTACATGCAATATTTCCTGAAATAACTATTTCCGGATAAAAGGGAAATACCTTCTTATATATGTGTTCGCCACTTCCGGTTGTGTTTGCAAAGCGCAAATCAACACTAGATTTTTATCTGTACATACATTTACTACAGAAAATACCCATTTCTATTTACAAACCAAATGCCAGCAGCTGCTTTCTACCGACAAATTACCAATATAGTGTCTCTCGACACAGGACACCGCCGTAAACTTCAATAATTCAACCTAATTAGTAACGTCTTTAAGTTTTATGGAGACATTTAAAGTGTCACGTGACAGTTGACAACTGGAGCTCTGACAAGAGAACGAGGCCAAGGTGATAAACAGTGGGTTTAACATCACAAACCTCCATAAATACCACATCATACTGAAACAGACGTGTAATCCTTTTAATAAGGACATTTATCGACATAAAAACTGGTTGGATCATGAATATCGTCACATGGGTGTAACTGAGTGAATTGATAACTTCGTCTTTAGACTTTTTCTGGTTAAGCAGTGGATAGTAGTAGATGTATATAGTTGGATTCTAAAAATCTTTTGGACATGATCGGTTATCACAGTGGTCATCCTTCACCCAAACAAATAAAGTCTAATTTTCACTGCGTACGTTCTTGTTTTAATCAATGATAAATGTCGTGAAATGCATAAACCGTCTTTTGCGATATTTGAGAATCTGCACGTGTTATTTTACATTGACATATTTCCGAGGACATCTTAATGGTGAGATTGAGCCGTGCGCGTGCAAACCTCGAGGTGAAGAATGAAAAAACACGGTTTAGGTGGCACGAGCGATATGACCTTGACATTCCCCGAGTCACAATTACGTCTTCTCCAGGGAGGGAAACGGGAGACAGGAAACCAGATAGGGGCGGGAGGGGGACAGAGGAAGGGGATGACAAATAGTAACGTCAAATGCGTCAATTAAAATGTCACAATCACATTCACGTATAAAACTGTTGTAAATTATTGTACATGTGTTGCAGTCAAAACAATCATGAACCATATTTTACGGAAATACCAAAACGAGTCGTTATTCAATTTCTAAATTCGACGCCATTGTATATACCATTTACATCATTGTGACGTCACCAACAACTATTGATTATTCCCTAGAACGAAAAAAAACTTCAAACTTCAGTATTGCAACAGCAGAGCAATACGATGCCTTTAAATGCAATGAGCCGTCGGAATGTGTTATAGCCGCTGTCTGATTTGATAATGAATATTCATGAAGTCATCATAACTTTCTAATCACACGGATCCCTGTCCCTGTTTAAAAAATAAATGTCTCTAATATGAAAACAACATGTGGGAAGTATTAAATACCAACTTAATGAGTATAAATATTAAACATCAACAAAAGACCACAAACATTGGTAAACGCTAATCTTACAAACAGAAATTAGACGAATTCTATTCAGTGACTTCTGCAATAGTTCCCACGTTAAAAAAAAAAACAACACTGGCGATAAACACCGTTTTGATTAATAAAAACGTATATCTAACAGGAAATTAAATTTCATATAAAAGGAATTTAACAACGATCCCTTTAAAGCGTTTGTATTTCTTTTGAATATATCGTATTACGCCGTTAACAGTCTACATTACATTGGTGGGTTTTTTCTCAATGTAAAATGTGCACAAAACATGTATGTTATTTAAAACGCTATGTAAGACCACAGTGGAAGTTGTACCACAGCTCCTAGGTATAGGGCGGGCATGTCAGATTTTCACAGGTTATCATTTGGGCGGTTCCAGTTTTGGAAAAACTTCGTCAGGTTACAAAACAAAGATTATGATAGATTAATACACGATAACAAAAGTCATTCAGGCCCAAATTGTATAGCTAAACTGTTCTTACAAAGGTATGTTGGAAAAGTGAAAACTAGAGTCTGAATTTAATGAATTGGCTATTATAAATAGTGGACCATGTAGAAGTTTGTTCAGAGCTTTTAACATCGTGTACAGATAATTATTAGCTCGACCTCGTGTATAACTGTACTGGTACATGCAGCAGGTAAACATGAGTCCTTGATGATGTGATCAGTCACAGATTTGAAGTCCTCCTATCAAAATTTAAGCCGAGACAAGTACTTTCGTAACTTACAATACAAATATACCTATCCTAAAAAAAGGCATGTTTTGACATCATCACTAAAAAGAAAAATATTTCCTGATTTGGCGCTACCATCCTCCGACTACGTAAGGTAATTCACTTTCTAAATCAATTACCCCAGATGAGTCTGATACTGAAGTGTATAAGAGAATCTAACAAGATGAATCGAAAGTACAAGTGTGTGTCATTGTCTACGAAATGGCGCCACGAGAATGTCGTAACACTACACTATACACTAACTCCCTATTCAAATTCCATTTTAATTGGTAGGCGATCATGATTAAAAATAAAAAGTGAAAACAAAGAACTTCGATTTGAGTTGAACTGATTACAATATAATTCTCTGAAGTGCCGTTACGGTGTTAATGAGTGTCTGTCAATTAGCTAGATTAGCAGACAGCTGTAACACGTGTATGAGTGTACCGGCAGGTTCATGGTGAAGTGCTCTCCAACCGTCTTCAGAGTGTCACTGAACAGCGACATCACGAACGGAGAAACCATGTTCCCTGTGCTAGTCGTGGTTCTATCCCTAGTGAAACCCTGTCCTAACTTCCTTGCTCGTTACCTTCCTTATATATCCGTCATACAAAGTCCGAAACAAAGTGTCGTCGTGAATATCCTTACAGCAGATGTCACATTAATATCACTGGAATCGCTATGATTAATACATGTTTTTACATCTTCAAGTGTTCTTTTACCCCAGAAGTTACCCTTTATAACCCAGAATCTCCTAAACGATGGTCGGATGTAATCGGGACTACAGATTTGTTCAAGGAGCATACCGTCCCGATTGCAGACACCTTTGTACCAATGGCGACACAGCATTGTCCAAGCTAACGAAGCCGTGTCATCTGTAAGATGCACTACCACTGGGTTACGTTTAAATATGTATGATATGCGTAGAAAGGCTGGGAGACCGTTCCGACTGCTGAAATCACGACAATACGAGCGCTGCCACAGACTGCGGGGTGCTATAATAATATCAATCACACTCTACATACTCTACTGTATGCATACAAGATCTTAAACATGTCTCTCGGTGGACATCCAGTACGCATTTTTAATATCGTTGCCATGGCAAATTTGTCTGACACAGAAATCATTGAAAACTTTTTGCTGAAAAGTAATTTCGTAAGAGGGCCACTGCACTTTCAAATAATCGCTGTTTTGTTTTTGTATTTTTCCTTATTTAATGTTAACCTTCTTGCCAAAAAAGAGAAACCGAGGGAAAACCTGTGTATATACATTTTATTTAGCAGTAATATGTCGATAAGAACTTCAAACTGGAATCGAAGAGAGAAGTTCGGACCATGTATAAACCCAGCACTGATTCTCGCATTTATCATCGTGTTATCAGGTTACAGCTGTTAAACTTCCTGTTCCTCCATATCTAGTTTTCAGAATTTGGTTCTAACGTCCTGCTTGATACCCTGACCAATGAGAGATGATAAATCCGTGTTTGGTGACGTATACAGGTAGCAATACACCTAGAGTTAAATCTGCTACTTGTTTTATAGTGTGGGACTAGGGAAATGTTTCTAAGAAGGTTTAAAATGTTCAGAACAGTCGATATAGGATTTCGAAAATAAATCATGTTATCTTTTTCAGAAATGATTTGCACTTGAATAATTATATTGGTTTCTACGCGACATTTCTAGACAAAGTACAGGGAGGTACCGTTGTGTTTTGATGTACTAGCTAGCAATCATTAGGAATACAATATCTTAAATCAACAAATTGGTTTATGTCTCCCCATTATATTGCGTAAACTACTGCATTCCATGCAATGATGCGACTGAAGATCTAAACACCACACCGACACATCCGGCCGGTTAAGTCAGAAGTGCATAAATCGCGAGCGCACGTGCATGTTCAAACGCTACAAAGGAAGGACTTCGCTTCCATGACTAAAACAAGAACTGCATTTGATACAAGTGTACCACTTAATGGCGGTCTTTACTGCACTTTTATATAGAAGTACGTGTGCATTACAAATAAACCAGCTACCACACAGCTGACAAACTGTGGTGGGGGAGTATACAGTGGTTGGAAATCCCACATAACAAAACTGTATCGATGATTCATGCTGTAATAGGTTATCTACCTAATGGTTTCATGTCAAACTGTACGTACAAAACCACTAATGGAAGGCAACCACCAAAACACCCACACTGAACACACCATGTAATTAACAATAACGCCATGACCTCTGAATTTGTTTTATGACTTGGACGGAAAAAATTAGTTCCTTTTCATGCATCATTTGTCCTCCAACCCCACACACTATTGATAACCCGCTACTGTGTTACATATCAGTCACGGACGGCACGTCTAACAATAACAGGAAGTCGATTTAGAACTTTGATAGGTCACCGAAGTCCGCCAAAAACCTTATCCTTTCTTCTCTAGTAACTACCACCCTGGGCGAAGTTAGGATCGGGGACTTAGAAAGTTATCCAGGAAGGACGTTGTGATTACAGGCCATGGTTTCGTGGAATTGGTCGGATCTAACCCCAGACATATCACGCCTCGAACTTTCTAAATACTGACACCGTAACATAAACTATTGTTACTAATTGGGGAGGACAGTGACAGTGTCCAAGTCCGCTTATACTCGTATCAAGCCTCTGCATAATGGCGTCGCATCCATTATCTGCATAATGGCGTCGCATCCATTACATGTACGTGTCAAACTTGCCCATCATATACAACCATCCAAGTCCGGACAGAGATGTCGACCAAGGCAGAGCGGTGGCCATTGACTGTAGGATAAGTCGTGAAACCCATATAGAAGAACAACGGGTAGACGCATCTGATACCTCTTACTCGTACGTACATATCTATAGGCCTGCGTCATTTGGTGGTAATTTCCCAGAAATTTACTGTAGGATAAGTCGTGAAACCCATATAGTAGAACAATGCGTAGACGCATCTGATACCTCTAACTGTATGTACATATACGTATATAGGCCTGCGTCATTTGGTGGTAATTTCCCAGAAATTTACTGTAGGATAAGTCGTAAAACCCATATAGTGGACAATGGGTAGACGCATCTGATACCTCTTACGTACATTTCTACAGGCCTACGTCATTTGGTGGTAATTTCCTAGAAATTTCCGTGTCGGACCATTGTAGTTGACAGTCTAGATCAATGTGTTAAGTACTGATAACACATATTTTGTCGCTTGAGGACTAGTTTCCCATCCGGAACTATGATACGTCAGACAACGCTTATCCGCAAATCATTGTCAATTAAAAAAATCGACATGATAAGGAATTTCTATAGAATTAATGCTTCGTTGTAACCCCTGGGGAACTGATCTCCGACAAGAATTCATAATATAACTTACTAAGTTCACCTCAGCTATAAAATAGTTTTTATAACGCATACTAATTAAGCAATAGTATGTTACCTCACGAACCTCAACAAGGCAATGCTACTTCATTATAAACTGGTAAATTTCAATAAGCATTGTCGTTTCAGTGCTGACAACACATGGTAAGCTTTGCTAAACCGTTTGTAAGAGAGTTTTTACCACAGGTTTATCGTTTCAGTTTGCAATGCTTTGTTTCATTAATCATTCATCAATCATTATAAGGCTATATGCAACAATGCGCATGACGCTTCGAAACTGACAGTTCCGGTTGGAAGTCACGTCCCAAATTTATCTGATACCGCCCACTTATATCCCCTTGCTGTATGTATACCACTCCCGTATGTCGAAAGCATCTCTTGGAGAACTGCAAGTCGGCTTGCGTAACTGTGTTGTGCCGTATCAGGAGGGACGGCCTATCGCGATATGAATCGGGGGGAAAGTCACTTATCTTTCTCTAACGCGCAAACGTCACGTTACGAGACATGGAACAATCAGTTTCGTTTAAACGCTTGCATAATCATATTCATTAATTCCGTCCCAGATCGAGGTTGGACGCTTTCATCTCTTATTTACCACGGTGGTCGGTGCTGTTTGCCTACGTCCATGCTCATCCTTTCGTTCAATCTCCATCTCGGTCTATCAATACTCGGTATATTTCATTGTAAATACAATCTAGCCTTTCAAGTTGATTTATCCCGCCACACCAAGCAAGGCGCGAATACCCCTGGTGATTGATTCCGGGCTGTAGTCGCATCAACGTAGAACCCAACGCTGAATGACTTGTCTACTTCAGACACATAGACATACTACATAACATGGTGCTGCTTATTACTTAACCTTCAACACATCAAATTATATCAAGAGGTCCTCGAGATTAGTTTTTGAAGATATGCCGGACAAAAAGTTTACGGTAATTTGAGACCTCTTATGGCATAAAAACTGGCATGAAAAAACGTTTGAATGATGCAGTTGTTGAGTCAACGAACGCGAAGCGCACCAAACTTGTAGCATATTAGATTTTCACTTAAAACCCCCAACTCCGTTATCCTGCGGAAATAGCTTTTTTGGTTTATCCATGAAAGAGACATATTATGTTAACATGTTCTGGTGTGTTTACTTTCACTTTGAAGTATGATTGTTTTGTTTCGTGACTTTAAATGACCGTCTGATAATCTACAGATTACGCCATCCACAACAACTGTACAAAAACGCAGGCGGCCTCTATCATATAACACCCATGACGGCACAGATCTATATACATATGTAGCTGTCACCAAAATTTACCGTCATCAATAACCGTGCGCGTGCTGTCACCAGTAAAATACTTGTACAGCTGAGATAAAGTTGATTATTACATCGAACGCATAATTTGGTTATGACGCCATTACGTATATTTTATTGAAAGAAAAACAATCCAAGCGATAGGGACATGTACAAGTTCTAACAACTTTGTAATAAGAGTACTTTGAGCGACCAAGAAACCTATAATACAACGTTTCATTATCATTTACACACAAGATGAATAATCAAAATAATAGAAAAAAGATATTTCATTAATGAAGCTTGACTCTCGAGACTGTAAATATAATAACCGAATTACCAGATTCATTTATTATGTAAATTTAACGAACCAGTAATTACACGATTATCATAACGCATGTGTTTTTGTGTTACAGCTCTACGGTGCAGTATCTCAGTAAACTGTACGTAATTAGTCTTGAACGCAAAACCCTTCTTACATACATAACGACTTAATTACTGTACAGAATACATCCATCATAATACCTTCAACACGTCAAAATCAACCCGAACTGGGGCAACAATTACATATAACTAGTCTACTCAAGGAAAAAGCTTTCAAAACACTAAAGGAAAATGTTCTTTTTATCTAGACCATATTTTTATCAGATGTCGGCCATCTGGGCAGACTACGACCCTGACACTGGTAATGGCGGCTACTATCTTTATTGTTTTACACATCTGTGCTCATCAGCATCTCCGCCAGGTGGCGTTAATTATAAGTCAGTGTAGAGCGACCTCTATCAGGATATTGTATACGATCCTATATACACTGTAGTGTCCACGCAATAAGTTGGTTTTCTTAATAAAATACATGTTTTGTGAGCAAAAAATCCTCTTTATAAGCAGAGGCAGTCTGACATTTTTTTTATTTTGTAATATTATAACGTGTTTATAGGTTTTCGTGTACTTTAACAGCAGTTGATAAAGATATAAAATACAGACATCTGTGAATTGTTGAGCTATAACTATATTATTCTCGTTTGATATTTGTGTGAAGGGTTAGGACCTGTGTCTGTGGTATGTAACTTGTTCGTGTCGTTGTGTTAACATCAGCGTTATGACCCTTGTCTATTGTATTACGTGCTGAGCTAAACCTGTGTTACGTCACGCTATTGTTACACTGATGGTAAATAAATATAAACTATTCTGTGGAAATTTCTGTGGGAAACTTTATTAAACATGCATATATATCATAAACACCGTATTGCAGCGATATCGATGTACATTTTTGTAAAGTACATGTCGTATGGTGTCGGGTCCGCGAAGATTAATTTTGTTGTGTGCATAAATCTATAAAAGTCGGAGATAACTCACAAATCTTGAACGTTGATTTCTTAGATTTTAGAAGCAAAAAACACACGTTTTCAAGATACAAATGTTTACATCATTATTTATCTATCGGACAACAGCCGACATCCGCCTAATAGATATCCAGTTTAATATATGACAGCATTGTTTTCAACATTTAAAGGGGCATCCCGCGAAAGCCTAAATGCCTGTTCTTGAATATACATGGCGTCTGCACTACTAATTATACTTTACTGTTATTCCCATATTCAAAGTCCATTCAAAATGTCTATATTGACCACTTGCAAAATCGCATTCCCCGGGAAAGCCCTGATAAAAATAGCGGAGATGACGCCACGTGACAGGTGTGCCGATCGGTTTGCCGGCAGGGGCCATACGGGAGGGGACGCGTAATGTATACGGCTGATGAAACAGTCCGTGTATAACTTATTGAATCATATTCACATTAAAATAAGACATCAATTGCACACATACCGATATTCAAATGAAGAATAATTGTCGGCATATAGGCACCAAATATCGACACCAGGAATTGTCTATGTTATATTTACCTGACCGAGACCGGTACACATGGGTACGGAATACGGCCATAGTACAAACCTTAATTTATGTAAAAGGTAATATTCACGAAACCAACTTTTCAGATGATTTTATAAAATGTATGTAGCATGTATTGAAAAGTACAAAAAAAAAAAAATGAAATGTTTGCGATTTTTTTTTAAATTCAACGTCTTGAGGATTTTTTTTTCAGACTATCTCTATATATACAATGTACATTCATATTCATTTAAAATCTATCCAAATTTCAGCGTCTTCACACGTTAACACTATCACGGAATGCGAATATTGAAGTCCATACACTCATATAACGCACCACACACTAAGCATGACTACAGTACATGCATAAAATGTATACGTATATCAGATTTGGAACTGTTGAAACACTTATAACTACCCGTTATTAATATGTTAGGATAATTCCGCTTTCTTTTACATCTTTTTTGGCGTCTTGTAAAGGGACGATGACCTTTTAAAAAAAACTGCAGGAATGGAATATACATATGTATATGTTGTATAACTTTGGGTATTTTTTTTCCCGTTATGTATATATTTCCATATCAAATTCAATACAGGGGGTCGCAACCCAATGATATTTGTACTTTCACTAATTTATAGATTAGTATGAATATCTTTTTTTTTTTACACGTGACACCATATTTTTTTATTCCTTTTGTCCAAATTGAAGCCGTATGTACCTCGGTCGCACGTCCCGTTTTACAACGTAATCAAACGAATTTTTCTGTTATGATATATATTGTTTTTGAAAATGTCTTTCTTTCCAGCAATTATAATTAAATCATACTGTTTTACTGGAACATCAGATTTTATAAAGGGAATATTATAAAACACACTTTTAAGTTTAATATTACACTCGCATTTATACAACAGAAGACTGAAACAGTTTCCCCTTGGGTAGCCCCAAAACCAAATCAAAGCTTTATTTGTGCATGTTACCGTTACACAGAAGAAATATGTAACATACACGTAATAGAGCAGGTAGTTTCTCCTTTGAATACTTCCCATCTCTCAATATGATTTCGTAATGCAGTCTTGCGTCATATTTTGACCATTCGGCAACTTTTCGCTTAGTAGTTAGGTCTTATCGTGGTGTAACGGTAATACCAGATAGAGTGTTTACAATGGAAACGGCGCTCGCTGCGCATGCGTTGGTAGGTGGAAATCCCAATCCAGGCGTCTGGCCAGTCGTTTTGGAATTCCACTAGTTATTTTGAAATTATTTATTTTATGAATACATATCAGCAAAATCCGATCGTCGTAGTCCATAAGAATACCCACTCGATATGTGTATGTAATATTTTGAAAAAAAAATATGAAAAAAAGCTTACTTTCGCGGGATGCCCCTTTAATGACATAAGACAATACGTATGTCTAAAGGACTTGATATTTGTAAACATTTTCTTCAGGTTGGAAAATATGATTTATGTAAAGATTATTTTACACAACCAAATCTTGTTTTATGTGACATTTCGATGACTAGTACGATATGTACCCTGTCACCTTCATCAGACTATTGACCAGCAAAGCGTATGCATATACAACAGTATGCATACGCTTTGCTGGTCATTAGTCTGATGAAGGTGACAGGGTACATATCGTACTAGTCATCGAAACGTCACATAAAACATATTTTGGTTGTGTAAAATAATCTTTACATAAAGGACTTGAAAATGACAATGTATGACTTTACTAGTAATATTGATACATTATGGACGCAGGCTATGAGCCGATATATCCATATCAGTACATCAAAACAAAATTTACATTATAACATACTTCCTGTGTCAAATGAGCAACATTTAAACTAAAATTTAAACGTTCTATTATGACCTTTACATGATTTTTTCATGATTATGAGAACCGCATTTATTGCATAATCTGTATTGGAAGGGAACAGCTATATACTGATTTAAATGTATGCTTCTTCATGAAATAGTTAATGTTATACTGCACATACATGCGTACTTTATACAGTGTAATTAGTGTACAGACGGTGTGAGATGGTGATATGACATGGTTGTACTTGTTTGTTACAAGGAATTGCTAATTGTTAAGTTAAACGATAAAGTTAAATGGGTTTTTTTTGCTGGTTGTACAAATTTTGTACTTCATTATTTAAAGCTGAAATGTTGTAGCGTTGCATGTTAATTTCATATTAGGTATGTTACAAGGTTTTAATGTGATTAAATTACAGGGTAGAGCTTCGTGGTAATTTTACATGGTGATGTTCACGAACAAGATAAATAATAATGCTTAGTTTATAACATGATTTACGGTGTTGAGAGTAATCGTAATTTCATTTCTTATATCTGTTTATGCTCTATGAGATTATAGTGCCACAATGGTGATACAACACTATGTTTTGCCGCCATGTGTATGGTGTTATTCAATATGGTGCTAATACGTTTTCCTGTCAAGCTCCATTACCACGTGTTAAGCTACAACACCTTTGTAAGTAATACCAATATAAGAAGTCACGCAACACGGAAAACCTTCCATTAATAAAGCATGGTTAGATTGATATGAAAACATTCTGAAACCAATAAAAAAACGAACTTGTGCAATGCTTCACCAATGTAAGTCGAAATTTGAATCACTGTATCATAAAGCTCATAACCCCACATTATCTGGACAGAAAGTGATTTTCTGAAAATCGAAAAATTGGAGTTTAAGTATTAATATTTGGGACAGAGTACCATAAAAGCTTTCTACTGGATTTGTTATTTTTGTAAGAGCTGCAGGGTGTGGAAATAAAACTTCGAGAATCCTAGCGTCAAGTTGACTTTCTGCCACAACCATACACACTATCGTTGAAATACCTTGATGGTTTTATTAAGTGTTAAAAGTTCGACCCTGTAGGCTAACAAGTACGATTTCACGGTAACTACAGCGAAGTCTTTGTATTAAATTGATATGATATTTTAATGGGAAAAGTATGTGTTATTTGATCATGCTGTATAACTTTCCATTACGCAACGGCCAGTCGCTCTCTGTAATCGCTGTTTTTTATATATTTTCTGCTTTATTCAATTTATATTCGATTGTTATCATATTCAACGACGATTCAGAGAGCCATATCTTACTTTTTATCAATTTCCTGTTTTTTGTCCGCTATACATTCAGTTGTACACGGTACTTAAGTTAAGAAATAAACAGTAGATTTCCATCTAGGTTTTACAATATACCGGTATCAATTTTCTCTCGTAGAAATGAGCTTTCTTTCGTAATGAAACCTTACAAACCCACGTATTATACAGACTGACGTATACTTCAATGTGCACTGTCTTGTTAAAATAAAAAAAAAATATTGTATTGTACCGAAAATTGCCATCAATGCCGTTTTATAGATCTTGATGCTATACAGACCCGAGGCAAGGTATATATGGCCGTATATGCTAAATTCAATACTGTTGCACATATACGTTACCGTATACAGTCAGCGATCAATTTACAATTTAATTTCATGGGTCCTTTTTGTAAATATTGCCGAAAAACTATGGGTCCCACAATGTTAGACTGAAGTTTACATAATTTCTATGAGTCCTTTCATAGTTTTATGAGTACTGGACTCAGGACTCGCACGTAGATTGCTCACTGAATACAGTAGATTGTATAAGTTCCTAAGTAAACTTGTAAACAAAGTAATCTAAAAGATGCTACCAGGAAACCTGTTACACACCCATACCCAGATTTGTCTTGAGAATAATGTATATTTGTGAAATCCATGGTCTTACATGAAGCAGGATTGCTTCAATTGTCCCGTTTCCATTTCAAGACCCCTAAAATCTTAACACCATAGTCCCTCGGGCCCCCTAAAATGTCATCTGAAATATATATCTTTGAATCAAATAGTGTTCGGTTAGTTTTGCAGCCAACAAACTCTTCTCAACTAGAGTAGAACTCTCTGTGGCCAAATACAGACCCAAATATCATATTGTATAAATATTTTTAATCAATTTAGGGACTCGGGATTTCCCAACCATCTCAAAGGCACACTAAACGTAACTTTAGGCAAAACTTGAAGCGCAAATCAAGCCTAATAACTTTTAATATTTATAGATTTAGTTAAGATAAACTGATGTCAGCAATATTCAAGATGAATTCTTACGCGGTTACCGGTACAGCGGCAGTTTAAACTCGGTATTTGTAAATACGCGTCCGTTTTGAACAGTCTTCTAATTTCGGCTTGCTGCTGAAGTGGGCCCCATGCACCTGAATTACTTTCAATTCTTTGAAATTTTCTGTCAAGAGTTTCTGGTTAGTTACCGCCCAGGTTTACTTCGTTTTATGCTTATTTTTGCATGGTTATCAACAGGATTTTTTTCAGAATTTTTCAGAATCACGAAAAATTTCCTGAAGTTACGTACATTGGTTAATGCTACACAATGGCAGTCAATGCTGTGGTTTACCCTTTAGAACCTGACGTGAAGTCTATATACACATGTAAGCTGAAAGTTTCCCAGTTATCTGGTATCTCAAGCATCCCATTAAACATTGAATACCTGCATTCCTTCCAATACCTAAGGAATAAAGCGTACCTGTAGTTCTTTCATTCAGCAGGTGTGATAACAGACATACTCAGACAGGACCCCTGCAGGTATTAGATTTACCTGTATTTCTTACACTAAGCAGGTGGTTTGTGATTATATACATCATAATACATTTGCTTTCTGATCTCAACGATCCAAATCCTTTAATGGAAAACTAAGTAAGTTTTATAAGATAGACGATATGTTGACGTGTCGACGGTTATTAATTAGGACTACGTGCTACCTCAGAATGGCTTGACAGCTTCACAGAATACAACACTCTTGAAATTGGTATCTATTAACAAAGCATAATTCTTCATCATGGAACACGAGCAGAGAATGGTTAAAATAAATTTTAACATATTCCGTTTGTGAAGTAAAATGGTAAAAATCGTTGTTTCCACTCATCCATTTTCTTTTCATTGCTACACGTATAAACTAACAATACTTCAAAACTCATGTTGATAAACTTTCAAGTTTTAAACAAGCTTCTGTAGAAAACCTTACGCCTAGACCGACATATAAAGCATGTGTTTATCAGTATAGTTGTATAGTATCTGGTGGATTGAAGGCAGTCCGACAGAAGTTATCTTTATAATGAAACGTGCTGCCGTGTTTCCTTTTGTACTCGGGATTTGACCCGATCCAACTTTTGGCCGTGACCCCCGAAATGGGTGTACAAATCCCGGATAAGGTCCGGGGATGAGGAGGAGTTCCACGTAGCAACACAGGTGTTTCGGGGGAATGTTCTTACTCTCCGTCTTTAACCTACAGTGGCGATACAGAGACATATTTCACTTGTTAAGTTTTTATTTGAACAAGAAGGTCGAGATACAATACTGAGTCATTTTCTACTTCCATACGTACACTGTACTTAACCAATTCATACATGTCTTTGTTCGCATATTTCAATTGGATTTAAAAAGAAAATTCATACGTAGCATGTCTTTGTTGGCATATTTCAATAGATGCTCGATTTATTGAAATATTTTATAAACCAATTTCAAATTATCCTTTTTCTTCTTCATTTATTTTTTATGTCATGCTCGTTCAACATATTTATGCACCGGCACCATCCGCTGATGCATGTACTGTATACACCTATCACTGCCTATGAAGAATAGTTTAATGGACGCCATGACCAACACGTGTAGGGAATTTTCGTGTACTGTTCGGCGTTGTTTCGACAGTTTCATACGTTTCAATTACGCAATTATTTCGTAGTTAAATTGATGACTTTCTTCAGCTAACTTTTTACTTTTACATAAACATTACGAATCGTGTGCTGTGGTGAATTATGTTTTAAACGTCAGTAGAAAAGATGTTTCCGTTTGATGGACTAGAAACCTCGTGGGCTACATACCATACCACAGTGACGGATGTTTTGACATTTATTAAATGACTACACGCTAACATCACATAACTGATATCATTTTTTTTACATTTTTGCCGTGAATATGATTTTAGCAATACACATTTTGATATATTACACGTTAACGTATGTTCAGACCCTCGCGACACGCTTCGGTAATTATATATGATGACAGAGCACATCAACTTTTATTTACAACATTTCTCTTGTTCGACTGAGGATGTCACGATGTATAGTGTCCTTTACAACCTAAATGCGTTCTTGTTTCCTGGTGATGCTTAGGAACTATCGCCAGTACGGGTTATATAGCAGTGTTCATTTGTCTGACAGTAGACATATAATATATACTTTGTATTGTACAGATTAAAACGAATGTTTGACTGTTCCACCATTAAAACATATATGTCACAAAAAAACTTTATTAAATCATCATAAGCAGTTATCTCCCCTCCCCCCTCCCTTTGACAACCAAACGTACACTATTCAATCGGATTAGTAGTTAATTATATATTTCCCTCGTCGAAAACGCCAAAATATGCATCGTATATCAATTATATTTATTCAATCACGTTAGTTTCAAATGGACAAATGAATGGTGACCACTCCCTCCAGCCGAGGACCGCAAGCAGAAATGGAAAAACCATAACAAGTTTGCCTCCACTTTCTCTTTACATCGCTAAATACATAAATATGTGTACCATATATTGGTTTAAACAGCCTTATTACGATATCTCATTCTGACACTGATCGTTATTGACTTCGACAGTCCACTCTGAGATCAGACCTTTCGATCACGACAGGAGAACTGTCAAGTGCTGAGAATTCTAACCGGAAATTAGTACTAATTAGTGCCCAGTTACGTGTTCTGAATAATTTAATAAGTAGAATATAGGCACGTGATCAGGAAGAGGATCTGGAACTAGGGAATAAAATATATATTTATACAATGCGGACTAGTAAAATGTTCTGGGCCAATCGCTAGAGCTCCGGAACCGTGACGTCTCCGATACCCCCATACCCTATAATATTTGTATACAATTGTAGGTCAGTATCCCAATACCCTATAATATATGTATACAATTGTAGGTCAGTATCCCAATAGCCTATAATATATGTATACAATATTGTAGGTCAGTATCCCAACAATATATGTATACAATATTGTATGTCAGTGAAGTGACTGGTCACGGTTACCTAAACATTTACGACCAATAAACGAACAACATGGTAATGTTCCAAGCAATAAACCCGATATAAATCGCCAATACAAACATATACACTAATCACTTTATAATAGGGGCACCGTGCTCGGTCCATATCTCAGCAGGAAAAGCTACAGTACCGAGAAAATAGAATTCTCATTTTAAACAATTCAGCTTAAATTAATACAAATGCCGATAAACAAAAATTAAGTTTGCGTACCATGTTTGTATTTATTATGGCGATCAAAGTAAACCTTCAGAATGCTTTTAAACGCGTTTTTTTAATATATTTTATATCAATTTCCTGTTACATAGAGTAAGGAAATGTTATTTCTATAGTGTCGGCGTTTATTTCATAAATCTAATTCATATGGTAAAAGGGCAATTAATGCATCGCACCTGTCGCACAACGTACAGCTGTACCTACACAAACGAACTGTTTGGTGATCAAGGTGGGGTTTGTTTTCGTCAAAATACGGATCCCCCGGATATGATTCACCGTCCAACCGCGACTGTTACAAGTCTGATTCAAACTATGAGTGTAATAAACTCACAGGGACGTCGTCACATTGATGATGTCGCTTGTCGTGTCAAATCTACGGTTTTTTCTTCACAAAACACCTTAAATGACACGTGTGGTTTAAAGCTCACGACAGAAGCACCGATGTCATAGCGTAAGATAACAATATCATAGTGTATAGTAACACTTCGTCATCGATAGTGTTAGTAATAGCGAAACTGTAAAGTGTTTTTTTAATATCTGTATATATGGCACAAAGGGTTGTTTTTCACACGTGTACATCAGATATACATTGTGAATGTGGTTAACCACGGTCTTATAATTGGTTAAATGAAAAAGACCCTTATCACCTTTTCATCTTTCAATACTTGTTGTTAGCGTTTTAACGTAGAGACATTTCACGCGTAATTTCGAGTATGTCAGTGTCATATTGGGTACAAACAAACATATATTACCATACGTATTTGTCCCAATTCAACCACGCGCCAAGCCCGTCTGAGCGTGTACAATTGAATGCATTGAATATTACACTAATAACTAAACAATTTTCTGCACTGGTGGTGTGAAACGGAAGGAATCAAGACGATATATCCATTAGACCGCTGTTGTTGTGATTTGTTTATATAACTTATCAGACAGTCTGACGGTAGCACCCGCGTCCAGTCGGTTTGTTCACAGAGGTCACCAGGAACATACTCTCTTTTTCTGAACATTGGCTATTTGGCTGTAGTATTCACACTACATCATAAATAGAAGTTTAAGGTACATCAAAATTCTAAAATGACCCTGGCTGGACGTAAAACAAAATAAACCAAACCAGCAACATGCACATCTCCGGTACACCAGACACTGTATAGTGTATACACGTCTCCCGTACACCAGACACTGAATAGTGTATACATGTCTCCCGTACACCAGACACTGTACAGTGTATACATGTCTCCCGTACACCAGACACTGTATAGTGTATACACGTCTCCCGTACACCAGACACTGAATAGTGTATACATGTCTCCCGTACACCAGACACTGTATAGTGTATACATGTCTCCCGTACACCAGACACTGTACAGTGTATACACGTCTCCCGTACACCAGACACTGTACAGTGTATACACGTCTCCCGTACACCAGACACTGTACAGTGTATACACGTCTCCCGTACACCAGACACTGTACAATGTATACACGTCTCCTGTACACCAGACACTGTACAGTGTATACACGTCTCCCGTACACCAGACACTACAGTATATACATGTCTCACGTACACCAGACACTGTATAGTGTATACACGTCTCCCGTACACCAGACACTGTATAGTGTATACACGTCTCCCGTACACCAGACACTACAGTATATACATGTCTCACGTACACCAGACACTGTACAGTGTATACACGTCTCCCGTACACCAGACACTGTACAGTATATACACGTCTCCCGTACACCAGACACTGTATAGTGTATGCACGTCTCCCGTACACCAGACACTGTACAATATATACACGTCTCCCGTACACCACATACTGTATAGTGTATACACGTCTCCCGTACACCAGACACTGTATAGTGTATACACGTCTCCCGTACACCAGACACTGTATAGTGTATACACGTCTCCCGTACACCACACACTGTATAGTGTATACACGTCTCCCGTACACCAGACACTGTATAGTGTATACATGTCTCCTGTATACTAGACACTATATAGTGTATACACGTCTCCCGTACACCAGACACTGTATAGTGTATACACGTCTCCCGTACACCAGACACTGTATAGTGTATACACGTCTCCCGTACACCACACACTGTATAGTGTATACACGTCTCCGGTACACCAGACACTGTATAGTGTATACACGTCTCCCGTACACCAGACACTGTATGGTGTATACACGTCTCCCGTACACCAGACACTGTATAGTGTATACACGTCTCCCGTACACCAGACACTGTATAGTGTATACACGTCTCCCGTACACCAGACACTGTATAGTGTATACACGTCTCCCGTTCACCAGACACTGTATAGTGTATACACGTCTCCTGTATACTAGACACTATATAGTGTATACACGTATCCCGTACACCAGACACTGTATAGTGTATACACGTCTCCCGTACACCAGACACTGTATAGTGTATACATGTCTCCCGTACACTAGACACTGTATGGTGTATACACGTCTCCCGTACACCAGACACTGTATGGTGTATACACGTCTCCCGTACACCAGACACTGTATAGTGTATACACGTCTCCCGTACACCAGACACTGTATAGTGTATACACGTCTCCCGTACACCAAACACTGTATAGTGTATACACGTCTCCCGTACACCAGACACTGTACAGTGTATACACGTCTCCCGTATACTAGACACTATATAGTGTGTACACGTCTCCCGTACACCAGACACTGTATAGTGTATACACGTCTCCCGTACACCAGACACTACAGTATATACACGTCTTACGTACACCAGACACTGTACAGTGTATATACGTCTCACGTACACCAGACACTGTATAGTGTATACACGTCTCCCGTACACCAGACACTATATAGTGTATACACGTCTCCCGTACACCAGACACTACAGTATATACATGTCTCACGTACACCAGACACTGTATAGTGTATACACGTCTCCCGTACACCAGACACTGTACAGTGTATACACGTCTCCCGTATACTAGACACTATATAGTGTATACATTTTTCCCGTACTCGAGACACTTCACAATGTATACGTCCCATGTAAACATGACATCGTACAGTGTTTATGTATAATGAGTTCGAAAGAAGTGTCACGTTTACCCCTTCATAGTACCAACACTTGTTTCTGTTTTCGGTAATGTTTTAGTCTAGGATGAAACATTACATTACATTAACAGAAGGAGACTGTAAACATAGATATCCTGCATAGTATGCCATCAGAAATTATTTCTGAATCTGTATTGACCCCAAACGTAGACCTAACGGAATAACATATATTTTGAAAAAACGAAATCATTCACATAATCTAGCTAATGTTCAAGTGAGGCACAATGAACACCTGAACATTGAAATATACAAACCTTTAAGAGTCAATAGGTTTAGTAAGATAAATCCCTCTGCAGTCTATATCCATGTACTGTACACACGTAGAAATCACTCAGTTATAATCCACTATAGGAACGAGAGTAGCACAGTCACAGCTCCGTGTGTTCGCGCTGAGAGTGAGAGCGATGACTACACTCCTCCAACTATATCCCTGTAGCCTGTATAGCTACAGACGTCCTGAACGGTCGGTAAACAACAGGTCCACTTACACAATACATATACCGCTGGCTTGTTTACGTACATGTACTTCTACAAAAATATAGAATTCTTATAAATCTGTAAGATTGTGACCTATTGTGTTACGTCCTCACGTAAACAATAGTTATACAGACGTATCTATAGAACGTGAAATCATGAAGCAGCGCATCCCGCCAAAACAGGCTAGCAAGTATGGTTAGCTCGGGACGAAATTTATAATAAATACTATATTGAATTAATTTTATAAAGTATAACGTCCCTACGGAAATAAATTTTGTGGTGATAAAAAGCATCATTCTTGTTTTTAAAACCTGAATAAAAAAATGAAAATTAATGTAAATTTAGTTGGTAATCGGAGTGGTGATGTTATTTGCTAGTGATGATTTTAGCGCACAAACACGAGGCATTTCAGCAGTGAAGCGTATACAGTTATACGGAATTTTTTAGTGCGCATTATTATGTGTAAGGATTCAAACCGAATCACCCGTGAAAGCTAACACACTCCCCGGAACGCAGATCAATATGGTGGCGTCGACTGGTTTTCGCCATCAATTTAACATACATGTACATATGGCTATAATAATATCATTTCAATTACTCAATGTCCCTGAAATAAAGTAACATTTTGTAATCATTCATTTATAATTTGATTACCCACAGATAATTGAAAACGTTTAATGAAATTACTTGGCAATGGTAATTGAAAGCGTTATTAAAGATTAACTTGATTATAGCAATCGTTGATTTACATATTTCCTTTTCGTAGATACTTAAAGGATTTGTGCAACAAAAGATGAAAATTTTATTTAAGGCTATAGTCATGTTTTAAAACTGTATTCAAACAGCCAACTTTGCACGAGCGGTCTGGGTACTTTGTGGTAATACGATTAATTATGGGTAATTTAAGTTGACCTTTTTTCGTGACCCAGAACGAGGCCACTCGCTTGTGACGTCATTATATTCCGCGAAAAAATCAAGCCGCCGTATTACACTTTTATTTTCATATACAGTTACGTGCCAAAAGTCTTTCAATATTTTATATTTTGCTATATATTCTTTGTATTTCCAACTTTTTTCAATGGATTTTCCTGAATTCGTTTTAGGATGGAATTTGACAATTTTTTGTCAATTGGTACAAAAATATCCAAGGTTTCCTCTTATAATATTTATTAAATTTTCCGTTGTGTATTTATGGAGCTATACAGAATTATCTACACTGCTAATTTCTCTGTGACGCCATTTCTCTATATAACGTTACCAAAATGACGTCAAAATGGCGTCCCGAAAAATGGATGTTGTAAATAAATTATGATTTCTCTGGTTATACAAAACGGAAAACAGTGAAAATATTATGAGATGAAACAGGAAACAATTCTCTATAAGTACCCAAAATTTCATTAAAAATGATCCAGAAACGAATTCATGAAAATTCATTGAAAAAAGTTGGAAATACAAAGAATATATAGCAAAATAAAAAAAAATTGAAAGACTTTTGGCACGTAACTGTATATTGCACATATTTCTATCGCGTAAAACAGCAAATATCCAGTACAGAGATCGACATAGCTACCATTTCTTCTACATGTAAAGTCTGTGCATCGACTGGATACTAATTTGCATGATGAAATCTAATTTAAATTAATTTCTGGAGTTGGTGCAAAATAATAAAATGACCTTGCTGATATCAGATACTGCATATGTAAGTATATATGCTCTAGTTGTTTTTAGTTTCGGTAGTTATTTACGCTAAGTTCAGCTTTAATCCCCTCATGTTTTCAAGTTATGTTCTGATAACACGCTACAATACCGCCGACTTGCTTAAGGCTACTCTGAAACGTACAACCGCTCTTCATGTGCTACACAAGAGAAATTGTATATCAAAGTGCTTTGATAACATACTTGAAACAGAATAAACAAAAAAATCGTTACTTTTGGTTTAATATTACAAAAGTCTTTCTCGAAAGTGCTGTAATACGCTCTACTAAATCGCCATCTCGCCCGCTAAAGGGCGCCGCACAACTCCAATCTAGTGTCTCGCACAGCTGCGAGACATTGTGAGATTTGAGTTAGATAATAATGGTGGAGCTACCGGTTCGACACCCTCCAATTAAGTAATCCGAAACCCGGCGATCTTTCGATGACATTTTCCGCTAGAATTTCGAACTCGTCAGAGTGTTTCCGTCACGGAAAGAATGTCAAATTATGAGCGTGCTTCTTGAATTTTTGTTTGTTTTGGTAATCAAGATCAGTACTCGTCTGTCATGGCCAACTGATAGACTTGTTTACAACTTGACCTATCGTGAAGGTGTCGACCGTAATTGATTTTGTCAAACGGTAGTGGGATATCTTCAACACTAATGAAAGACACGTTTCCTTGGGTTTCAAATTTAACCGCGTTAATGAAAGGGGGTCTCGGTGAATTGAATGATAACGAGTAAGTGTCAAGTGGAGGCAAGCAAGTTCAGATTCAATATATGTCAAGAAAGATAAATCTGTTTCGTGGTATCTTCAAAATTATCAAAAATAACATTTACACTTAATCATATGACATCTGTATTGAATTACAAGCGCAAACTTTCATTAACTGTTGAGGAAATTGAGATATTTTGATCTGCAGTATTGTAGACGAGTTACTCCATGAAATTAACACAAGTACCGATACAGCAGAGGTCTGCTGATTTAATACCTAGACTGGCTACCAGCCCCTTAATCTCTATAGAGATTTTTCTCCGCTGAATTTTACTACTAGTAAGTGAACAAAATTATTAGAAATTTTTTTCAATATCCGTATACTATTCTAGAGACGGGAGCCAGTCTACTGATTACCAGATAGACGAAGATTAACACGCAGGAAGGGCTTGATCCCCAGTGTTTGTAACAGATGTGTATGATAAGTAAACGTCATTGTTACGGAATCTGATGGAACAGCTGTTCCAACATACCAATACACAATGGAAAGGGGACAGGGGACGTCACGCGGAGAGGGGCTAGTGTGCAGCAGAGGAGGATCAAGAAGGCAGGTCAGCTAAACGTCATTGATTAGGCCGTTATACCCTACACAGACGCCATTTTATATACCATAACTTGCCAACGACCGGGAACCTAATCAGAGACTGTCACCTGTTCAATATCACAGCTCTTAAAAGTTTTAAGTTAACGAAACGCTGACTGTTTTATCTGAAATCTGAGGAATTCTATAAATGATCTTTAGAATAGATATATTACATTCATGGAAATGGTGATGAACGGATAAACATTATTTCTGAATCGAAGAAGCCATGCGAAACAATGCTTTGCTATGTTTTGGTTTGAGATGGGGGTGATGTATACAGACTGTTACAAGTTACGTCTGACAGATAAGACATGCTAATCATTTCACGTGCATTCCTTCTCACAGAGTATTCATTCACAGTTACGTGAAATCCAATCTGCAACTGCACTGGGCAATCAATGTCATTTATCATCATTACTGAGCGGAAGTGACGTGATGCATATCGACACGCAGGCGTGGAGTCGTGATACAAGTCTACGACGTTAGCTGGCAGACCTTTCCGATGACATTTTCAACATTCAATATTCATTGCGGTCTACCGGTCAAGCCAAGCTTATAATATTGGGCATCTGGTTATTACATTTTGACGGAGAAGTGGGATGTCTGTTTTTTTTATCTTTTTGCAAAAAAAAATAAAAATAAAAATGAAACTTCACGAAGAAATATTGTCTCGTGGATTGGAATCGATGCAATAGCATGGCTCGTTTGAATAATAATGCCCTGATAAGAAGTGACAGCAGATAAATTGATATTCCATTCGACATTAACTCAAAATAATTCACGCATTTGAATGGCGCAAAACATGATGTTTATGATGACTATTGTTATTTCAGGATACATGCTTGTTTTAGTACGCTAAAGCACCACTGCCTGCACTAAAAACATGATTTTACTTGCGAGTTATTTTGGTTTGTTCTCAAGTATTCACATTGGTACCGCAAGTGTTGGTTCGATTGCCACAACATTACGAGTAAATTCACAATTATAATCACGCCGGATTTGGTTTTCTTCTTTATACTCACCCCTAGGCTGTTTTTCGTTTCTTCATTTGTTTTAAAATCAGGAAGTCGACGTTATTTATCGTCTTAATTTGATGTTGAAAAACCTGGTATGACACTAATCTAGTTCAACCCGAGACATATCTTCAAATCTATGTACATGTACGTGTAATTGACATGTGTCAAATAACGAAACATGCGTACTGGCATGTTTAAGTGGCTCTATATTTTTTTAGCTCAGCAACTTTTTAGCAGTCAACATCCGAAAGCCACACAAACTTGCCGAGGCCAGTAGGGGCATGTACCAAGATTGGTTTCTAAGTAGATGTACAAATGTAGGGGGACCTCTTGATAATGACATCATGTAGGGAGTGTGTGGCTCAAGCAGACAGCTGATTCAGATTATTAATCGAGACTAGAAAACAAAGCTACTATAAGCAGGCTCGTTATAATAAGCATTACGTATTAAATATGACGTCAGTCTCAGCGACTGACGAAAGAAGTAATACTTACTCTATTTAGTAGAAGCCCGAGCTTTGACCGGTCATTGGGTTGGTCACTTACATAGATCGTGTTTAACATGGGTTTCCTCAGTAAGCATTATCTTTTTCCTGTGTGTATAAATACTTTCAGTATATATATATACTATTGACACACCTACACTTAGTCTACGTTAAGTACCACTGGTACCATGCTTTGGTGACATATTCTACACGTTGCATTGTTATCTTGGTAACTGATTTAGTTATAATATATATAGTCGGTATATTCTGCAGTTTAGATCAACATCTCATTATGTAATGTTAACATCTTCTCAATGTAGACATAATCCAGATGGGATCCGATGGCAGAAATCTGTCTGATACCAACAGGTAGCATGTATACGTAGTATGCTCTATAAACTCGTTGGTGGTTCTTAGCTTGAAGAAGGTGACTCATTTCTGCGTGGAATAACAGAAAGTGTCTTTACGGAAATATAAATTGTATTGCGTGTTAATTTCATTAAAGACTCACTTACTTGTTCGAACCCAAACACACATTCTAGAACTTGAGATATTTTTGGACTACTAGAGCTACTTGCACGAGTCCTTTCACCGTCGTTGTCATCTTTTGTTTCTTCTCAAGTAAGATCAAAGTTCACGTTCATAGTTTGATATGGAATGTCAATTTGTGTACAAATATGTATTTAAGTATCATATACGTGTTGGTCTTGAATGGACTTGTAGATTGATACTAAAATAAACACAGGTGCTTGTGGACATGAATGTGACTATTTTTTTCATTGAAAGTAGAAGGTATTTTGTATTTAGGATTGGATGTTGTCGGGGCCGTGACTGATTTGAACAATACATCCCGACTTCAGAGCTAAAGCTGAGGCTGACAGATGGCTGTGTGGGTTACATGGTGGTTCTGGTGATGGCCATATATATCCGTCTAAATCTTGTTTAAGCGTCAGACCCAAAGCTTTAGAAGAAAGCTCCGTTGATGGGATGAGAGGTGGAATACATGTATATAGATCTAGCTGGGTCGGAATAATTACAAGGATAACGTGTTTGATTTGATTCGTTGGGTGTACGTTTCTTGTGATAATAACACATCAAACAGTGGGTTGTTTCTAACGGTCGATACATCTCTAGATCTTACGTGATTTCGTTACATATAAAGTTAGTCCCTGGGAACATGGCAGGCTTCTGTGTGATATTTCATTTGCTCAAAAACGGGCATGGAAATGGGAAGATTGACAATGACATATGAGTACCTTTGATCCCAAAACATATACCGGTGAGCAGTTTAACACCTAAACAGTCGGTACGACTTCCGAACCTGGTATTACTGCCAGTTTACTGGTACTGAACATATACTATAGACCTGTCTTTGATACATGTATTTGACGGGAAATAAAAGACATGTATGGAACAGTCAACACAAGACGTAGTTCTTTTGTTCTATAGGGGAGGACAGGGTTTACATAAACCTTATATCTACAATGCTGCCGTGTGATGGATGTGAACAGACCAATGTGACAACGCGCTAGCTCCAATACTGACAAATATGTCTGGCGTTCTGTGACGTTGTCCTGGTTTGGAAGTTGCGTCAATGAGATTAGACGCCTCGCTCGTCATTAAACAGAGACGTGTGTTAAACGTCAGTAATGGAACATGTGTCGTAATTGTTGTCTTTCAGACAACTTATTTACCGTGGCTCTGATTAACGAGCCCGGAGACCCGCCGATTTACCGACAGGGGTGATTTATACCGTGGATGTAATTACATCTATACTATAGGTACTATCAGGGATGTTGTATACGTCTCTGGTACCATAATGTTAAGATCCTTATCTCCAAATGAACAACAACCAAAACAAGCAACTATAAGGTATGGTTTTGGGGCCTGATGGTGTGAAGGGAGACAAAACGTCGCCCTAGATTTGACGATTCGATGCTTCTATAATAGAGAAATTACGATAACGCAAATTTTTGTCATCTGAGAACAGGCTTATTGATTGAAACGGCGAATTCTAGTGCTAGAAGTATTTCAACATGGAATTGCGTAATTAGCATGAGCATTCTATTTATAATACGTGTTGACAAAATAAAGGAACGGCATGATCTGGGATTCTAGTACAGATTATGTGCGTGTTTTCCAAAATAACTTGTTATTTACGAGGTGTAACATCTCGTGTCAGCGAGAATGTTAGGCAGCTCATGATCATGGTTTTGCCACACTATCCATTCGTGGTGAACCTCGGTAATACGTCGTGAGGGAGGGCTGTCATACTGAGCAGACACATCGGTTAATACTCGTGAGGGAGGGTTGTCAAAACTTGTACTGAACCTCGATAACATACTTGGCGCACACATCAGTTACAAAATGGTAATACTCGTGCGGGAGTGTTGTTAAGACTTGTACTGAACCTCGATAACATACTAGGCGGACACATCGGTTAATACTCGTGAGGGAGGGTTGTCAAGACTTGTGCTGAACCTCGATATATACTGAGCGGACACATCGGTTAATACTCGTGAGGGAGGGTTGTCAAAACTTGTGCTGAACCTCGGTTTATACTGAGCGGACACATCGGTTAATACTCGTGAGGGAGGGTTGTCAAAACTTGTGCTGAACCTCGATATATACTGAGCGGACACATCGGTTAATACTCGTGAGGGAGGGTTGTCAAAACTTGTGCTGAACCTCGATATACTGAGCGGACACATCGGTTAATACTCGTGAGGGAGGGTTGTCAAAACTTGTGCTGAACCTAGATAACATACTGAGTGTATTTATCCGTAATTAATGCTCGTCACGACTGGTGCTGGACATATGTAACATACATCGGTAAATACTCGTTAGGATGGTGAACGAGGACCTTGGCGACTGTACAGAGTTATTCGTCACAGTCCCGTTCATGAGAATTAGCTACAATATTCAGTTATACTTTGCACCTAAACAAGTATATCGGGTCTGATTCTGTATCGAAAACGCTGTAATAAGGTATATATAATTATATTTGATGAAAGTGATACATGTATTGAGGTGGATGAGCTAAAGAGATATGCCCCTTTACCATGTTCATTGCAAGTCATCTACAAATATCTGTTACTATATAATGGTCCACTGTTACTACAGTATAGCACTGATACTGCCGATGAACGGATCAATTATCTCAGCCCCTTTAGAATATAGACGAAGATCGTGACCCGGGGTAAATTATTTGCTGGTTGTGGTATATCTCACCATGGCATCCATTTCATACCAACATGTCAATTACAATGATTGATGATAATTTATCGAAAAGAAATCTGCGTCTGTAGGTTTATTTACACTATTTGTATACACATTCCAATGAATGTATTTTGTATTTGTATGGTTTCTGTGGGTAAAATATAAACTAGATCGTATGGCCAGTGTTACTTAGTTACGAACACCCGTAGCCTTTGTTGATCCACGGCAGTCCAATGACCGAAGTGCCACGCGCTAATGGGTAGCCCCTGGTCAATAACATAATCCTAGACTGTTGACAACAACCAGATGTTGTCAACACGACAGAAAATTCTAAAATAAGAGTATGCATAATATACTTAATATGTAAATCACAAGGGGTTTAAACATAGTTTACATTTGGCTACCACATTTAGTAAATTGATTTTTAAATAAAACTCGGAACAAAATATACCTACCACTGCAACAATGAAAACTTTATTCGAATCAACTCACAACAGAAGGAACATATTTATCAGTATTCGACCTCTTTACGACTTTTTCACGAATATCAACCTTCCAGCAACAGCAAAGTTGCAACTTATCAATTTTGACTTGATATCACTCCATGGCAAGTTGCTTACACCTCATTATATAATGTGCTATTTAGGTTTCACTTCACGAATTATGATTCATGGAAATATGATGTCTGAAATCTAACTTATCATGTTAAGATGTTTGAAAACTAGGAGCTGTCTAAAACATATAACGAGCCCCAGTTTGCTAGAATCGATACCGGAAGGTTAAGCACCCGTGTCCTAAAACCGATGTACCAGACAGCATCTCTTTTATGGTATCACAAACAGAAGTTATATGTCTACAGTTAAAGTATATATGTATCCGTGGCACCGAGGAACCATCATATGTCAACTATAACCAACGCGTCGTAATATAGGTACACAAAATAATTAGTCAATTCATAAGTCCCAGACAGGATAAATAGACGCAACTCCGACAAAAAAGACGGTCTCTGTGCACGTGTAGAAGGATTTCTGCTATCAACACAAATGCCTTGAGTTTAGCTGTGATGCACTGTTTTCTTAATAAATCATGGTTTGATTGCCCTTACGTCCTACCAACAGCCACATGTAGCTAGAGTCATTTAAATATAAGGACGACAACCCGGTGTATGCGATGTGGGTGGTGTGGGTGTTGAATGTGTGTATGTGGGAGGCGCCGACATGTTCGTGTAAGCCTCCCTTTTAAAGTGTCAAAGCAGAATATCCCACCCGGTCACATTATACCAACTTCGCAAGCCAAGGGTGTACAATACGCTACTCTCCTTTTCACCCTTGGCGGATCTCACGGCAAATTCGAAGTTCCCGCACTGCGCCATCTAGCGGACTATGCAGTTGTGTCCCTTGTTTTACGTAATTCCTGACCAATCAAATAGCTCGTACTATATGTGTACGATTCAACAAATAAACAGAAATGGCCGCGCCCTTTGATGAACATGCTATATATGCGAAAAATTCAAAATTCAAGAACTTCGCGAGACACAGAGACGATCAATCAACTCAATCAACAACGGAAATGATGTATGTTTTTGTTGGAACAAGAACAGGGAAATAAGCTTGTGATTTCTTTTTGTAACATTTAAATTTATGAATGAGATCATAGTCGATAGTTTGTTCAACTTCGTAAAACAAAATCCACACACGTATCTGCTTTTTTTATCTGCCTGATCTGCGACATATCCCAAAATCTGACTCAACTGGTCGAAAAGGTGAATGTCGGGCCAAAAATCACACGTCTAGACTTCGTTGGCAACATGTTGTTACAGACACGACATGTTTCCGTGGGCGCTGCCATCTTTGTTATTTACAATTGCAGCGCGCGCTTTGATTGGTCGGCTGAACCTAGCCGCATCCAATCAAAATGCAGGAGCAGGAACTTCGAATTTACCGTGAGATCCGCCAAGGGTGAAAAGTAGAGTAGCGTATTGTACACCCTTGGCTTGCGAAGTTGCATTATACTGACAACGGGTGAATAAGTCGTTCCACTCTCATAATGCCTGGCGTCAAGTAGGGAGAAGCTATTATAACTACCATTGTTTTGGAATTTTTAATGTCTCGGCCAAGGGACGGAACCAAAAGCCTTCCTCATAGGGGCGAACGCCCAACTAAAGGCCAAAAGTGAGGTAGTAGCATTGTAAGAAGTAATAACCGTGTTGTATAAAGTACAGTGTAGTATTCGCCATGTAATCGAGGTAGCATGTACGTTTTGGTAGGTAGTTATAGTTGTGTGTGGTTATGCTTGCTTTATATAGAGACCGTAAAATCTCTTTTCTAACGTTTGGTTGGTGTTGTAAAGGGGTTTGGGAATACATAATGATTCATTAAAACAAATGTTACAGAAATAAACCACATGTTCGATCAATGTTTAGGGATATGGTGATGTAATAAATTGACTATTATATTTACGCACTGCAATGGCGGCCTACTACACCGGAATTGGTCTCCGTACTATTGTGTCTGGGGTAATGCACTAGCTTTTTAATATATATATATATACAACATTATGTATCTCGTGTTTGGTCTACCATACCTACTACCTCAGACGAGCACAGATTCGAGTTAAGTATAGTAGAATTCAAAATCGGCATGTGTTTTATCTCCCCTGGCACAACTGTTATCGCATCTATATGCAAACGCCATGGAAAAGCAGGCCATAATTTACATATCAGAAATAATTTGATATTTCACTGCTGCCAACTGGAAATAATTCTGACAATTTAAGCGCTGAACTGAATTAGACGTTTATCTTGTCGCGAGTAAGCTTTAAATCTATACATCATGGCGGGCATTACGGAAACGTTCATGAGTAGCACCGAGCGCCCATAACCCATAATCAATACGGTGTCGCCTAGGACATCTGGAAAGGATATACATTGTTTCTACCGGAAGACGTCACAACTTTAAATTAAAAAAGCAATTGTCAGAATTACTTCATAAAGAGATTTATTACAGTCAGACATCACAAATATACGACTTTCGTGCACTCTCAACCGACAAAGAGGTTCAAGACCAGTTGGCCTGGAAGAAATCTTCAGCTAACAAAAGCTTCTCACAATTTGTGTTTGCCTCAGGTTTTTGTCGTTAGGTTTTAACCACAAATACATATGCCTCAGTACATACGGGAACTATAAAACGGATCGTAAATAGTTTCCTGTTGGTTACGAAATAAAAGTCCCATTTAGTCGTACACCTCTCAAATAAATGCACCAGGTGAGCGATGTGTTCAGTCTGTTAGAGAATGTAAGGTTAAGGACTAGGTACAGCCATATTGGTTGTTACCTGGATGAAAATGGTAATATTGAAATTTTAATGTTTCCTTCCAAAACATGGCATAAGCTTTATCCCATTATGTTAAATATTGATATAAAATGCAATTAAGCACCCAAAATAAAAAAAAATCTGTACTTAGGAAAAAAATATTCAGTAAATAATATCGAAATGGGAGTGCACAAATATGTTTCATATAGTTATTTGAAACATTTCAAAATAATAATACAAAGTTACTGCAATGTTCATAGAATGATAACCCAGTGTTAAAATTTCGATATTATTCTGTAAATCAGAGTATCAGGGAGAAATACACAGGTACCCCCTCTAAAAAATGTCGTCCATTGCATGCTGTTTTCAGTTCAGGTAAAAGTAGTTACCTGTATCTCGTGGGGGCAATATAGGGGCATTATTTTATATTGAATAGGTCATTTGTCATGTAAATGTAAGTTTCGTGTCAAAAAAGGGTATAAAATTAAAATAATAACACCGACATAACGTTATTTACATTTACGATACGGTTACCTAATTACTAATTAAGTTTGAGAAATGTATTTTGATACCAATGTGCCTCAACTGCCACACATGTTTACGATGGCAACAATTTACGCTAGCGATGTTTGACAGGTGCGAAGCCGAGAACGAATCGGTATAATCAGTGAGTTAATACTGTCCGATCCACGCGGAAGTGTATAATATATACGAAGTCCATCAGAATTTATACAAAATCATTAAATTACCTAATAAAACACTGCCGGAAGTGCCGAACAACATCTTTTCACGTGCTATACATTCGCCCAAAAATGGAAAACTGGCAATCGCTAAAAACAATTTATCGTGATAGGAACGGGCAGTTTTTGCTTTGTGACGATATACCAAGTAACATTTACCTTTACTGCACGCTTGAATCCAATTTAATTGTTAATTTTGTCGATGTTTCACCATGCCTCTAAGTAAGGCGTATGAATATCTAAACAGTAAATAGTTCAAAATGGAGGGCATAGGATATTTTTTCGCGTCATGCTACGGGAAGATGTTTGATTTAAGAGATCTGACATAATGTCATAACTCGTCATACCGCAGACGGTAAGATTTTTGTTTTGGCTATGCGGCGTGCCACATAAATTTGCCGATCGGCGATGGACATTTTAAAAATTTGATCCAGATGTAATCGGTGTCCTGAATGTAGAAAAATTGCCATTCATGTGACGAGTACGTTCTCTTATTCTGCGGTTTTCAATTGAAAGAGAGATTTATTCAAAAATCGAAGGCTCGTCTATCATTCTGTGTATATTAAAGTAATAAAAAATGATATTCATTGTTTTTATTATCTTTCGCAGTATTCTGCAAACGTGCACGCGTTTTTAGAAATATAACATCAAATATCAGAAAAACCACCAAACGTACCAAAATATGGTTGAAATTATCGATTCTCCATCACAAAATGTACTTTGTGGTCTATTTTGATCATATGTTTTGCAGTATTTAATAAAATAACAAGTTTTGGTAAAAACACCTCCGCCATATTGAATTTTCCTGTACCTAGTCCTTTAGATCGTCCCACAGCTGTCGGTACGACGTTACACCCTAGATTAGGACGGTTTAGTTAATATAGTGAAGTGTTCAGGTAATGATTCATGTGTATTTTCTACGTGTTCACATTACCCTTTCCAACATCGTCGGAAACCCACGGTACACTTCTCTGACGTTTGCATCAGAGAAGTGTACCGTGGGTTTCCGACGATGCCTTTCTAATAGTTTTTTTTTAAATTTGAGATATTTTCTATTGAGAGGCCCATCTTTTTAATATTTGATATGCCCCTGGCTGTTCACGCATTACAAATGTGACTATAGGAGAAACAGTTGTACAGTATCGTAAAGAATTTGTTTTATGATTTCGAACTGAAGGGCGCATAACACCACATAATTATGAGCGGTTTTTGATGAGCTGAGTCGGGTTTATCTGCTGTGACGCTCCGAGTTATTGGTAATTGCTTAGCGGCAAACCACGAGAGTTTCAGTGGCTTATAGACATAATGCACCAGATTGCACATCGTGTAAATAGCTACACAAATCCCGGATGCAGTGATGCGCTAGGTAGCCAATCTATTATAAGCTGGATATGTTTCAGCTGTCGATTTGCACCACGTAATTTACCAGAGTAATGAATTTCACAGCTGATGTGATGCACTTGCTATCTAATACCCGAATGTCGTGATTCAGAGCTGAGACAAATAAGTCATGTCAATAATAAAATCTGAGAATACCGAAGCGTCAACAAAACGATAATCCGAACACCAAATTGATTTAACCAGGGGTAAAATATGAACAAAGGAAAGCTTTACACGGAGACACTTGAAGAAGTACAAGAGAATAAGACCAGGTGTTCCGGAAGAGTTAGCGTTTTTTGCTTCATCGACGACACCGGCCATGTAAATCTAGGTCACGTCAAAATAAATGTCAAGTCCTCAAAGTAAGAACTTTGGAATCATCCTCAATACATGTAACAACAAAATCGGCATACCAATGGACATATTCAAAAACGTCCACCTCATATCATACAGGAATACAGAAGACAAATATGGCGACAATACATGAACATTGTAAAACTAGCTCATAGTCCTGATCAACCTTCATCAAAGGTCACTCCTATATCCAATAGTATAACTACAAATGTGGAAAGGCACACCGAATTGAGCGGAGAAGGTCGAAAGGAGACGAAATTATAAGGTTGGTATACAACGTTTACACTTTAAAATCAAAACAGTCATTATTAGAAACATTGCTTTTGTTAAATAAACTTTTTGCAAAAAAGACATGAACGTTGAGTACATTGCAGTTCATCGTAATGTTTAGCCTGCTGAATCTATTTTCGCTGTTATTTTTTGGAATATTGAGCGTTATAAAGATTTTGTAGATTATTCAGTTATTACTCATAGTTTGCTGGTTCTAAATACACCGATGGCAAGTGTTGTGGCGCTACCCCCTCTTAGTGATTTAATAGGCTTACACAAGGTTCTCTTTATCTTCTCTATATCATCAACATTTGATAATTTTTGATTGGTTGTCTTAAAATAAACTAAACGACGCTAAGGTCTTTGTTTAACGAGATATTTGATCAACAAGAAACCGCCAAAAAATTAAGCAGTTAATTTTTGCCCTTTCACTCAATAGTCATAACTGTGTTCCAGAGGTGTTGGGACCAACCTGGTGAACTATTTTAGGACGTTTGCGCAGTTTTAATCGTTCTCCATGGGATTTATGATCTCATAAACTAAACAAAGTAAAGGGCTAATCCTTTAATAGGATGTATTTGATTAACAGAAAAGCAGTTAAACACATTGAATATCTTTTTTTATATAGAGAGTTCCGTAACAATCACAATTATATTGTAAGTTTTAATACTTTGTCGGTATAATAAAAATGATGTTATGAAAATATCAGACACACTTGCAAATCAAAAACCCGAAACGCGTTTGATATAATTATACAAAGTGTACGCTTATAGTATATATATCCGTTACATATATATGTATACAGGGCAGTGTAAGACACCTTTCAGGCCAGAATAAGACAAGCTGGGTTACAGATGAAGAGTTTAGGACGATATGGTGGAGTGTTTATGTCCGGATTATAGCTGTAAAATCATTGACCTGGCGTTATGTGACCAGGTACTATTATCTGCCCAGGCCCTGGTTTCATCAACGTTCCTTAACTTAAGGAAATTCCGTAGGAAAGCATTACAAAAATTAAAAAGAAAATCTTAAGTTAAGAATTTTCCTTAAATCCTTTAATACTTTCCTATGGAGATTTTTAAGATAAGGAATTTCCTTAAGCTAAGCAACGTTGATGAAACCGGGGCCAGAGTCAGGATATCTGTGTCTGACCCACTAACAGTGCTTAAGTGTGATTCATAATCATAACAAAAGTAAAATTTGTATTGTTCTTTCTTTAAGTGTATGTGTAAGTGTATCAACCCGATGTAGAAAGTTTTAATCATCAGACAACATTTCATCTTCGTAAATGTTTCAATTTCCCTAAGTAGGGCCACTACTATATTATGGTCGTCATATAAACATCAATCAGTACGTGTCATGCACTTACACTCTGACTCACGCTTACAGCCCAAATCCTTAACTATGTATGTAAACTATGAATTTTGTGTATTTCAGCCCTGAATATATTTTATGAATTTTCCCGATAAGTACATATTTGTTAAAGGGTTAATTGTACTTGTGAAATATCCATAGGCTATCGTTTGTAATTAATTTGATAAAGTGTTGGTCAAAACTCAACTGAATTATAAGCCTGCTAAATGTTATGTCTATGCATGTGATGGTAAAAGGTACTGTGTTAATTTTGTTTTGACCAATATTCAATTGCATGCAAATCCACAGTTAGTCCTACTTCCAAGTGGGTGTTTTTTTGTGTATTCAAAATACATTGTAATGTTCTTGCAAATCACAACCAATGCTTTCCGAAATCGGTATGATTCTAGATCAGAAAAGAGCGTGAATATTGTTGTGAAACTGACATAAGGTATATGTAGAACATACACTCGAAACATTTCAGTTTGTCATACTTGTGAACTGCCTGTTGTTATAGAGAAGCTACCACAAGGGATACTGCATGTTTATATCGTGACGTCACATGAAGACGTCAATGGTAAACTTCTTGGTGATTTACATTTTTAAACCAAACCCTGCTACTTCATTGGTTGGTATTTGCATAGATCCTGTCCCATATCATGCCTTTTATCTGTCCAATATCCTTTTGCGTGACATGACATTTGCTTGTGTGGGAACTATACATACATGTCCTACAACTGTAACTATATTCGGCCATACATGGTCAATATGGAATCAATATGTACTATGATAAAGAAAGAGAAAAAGCAGACCGAAAGTCATCGTCGGACACCCACGTGACACTGCCCTGACGTTTTTTGTGACGTCGTCGACACTGCTCTAACGTTTGTGTGACGTCGTCGGAAACCCACGTGACACTGCTCTAACGTTTGTGTGACGTCGTCGGAAACCCACGTAACACTGCTCTGACGTTTGTGTGCCGTCGTTGGAAACTCATGGCACTGCCCTGACGTTTGTTTGACGTTGTCGGAAACCCACGTGACACTACTCTGACGTTTGTGTGACGTCGTCGGAAACCCACGTGACAGAGACACAAGTATTACAGCATTGTCATGTGGGTTTTCGACGATGTTCGAAATGGTTAGTTGGTTACCATCAGCGCATCACTTAAGATATTGATATTTTATTATTACTCTATCTGTTCTGACTGGACACACCATAAAACATAGTCTAATCCTCAATCATTGGCTGCAACGATCCCATCACACCAGGATGACGTCTTTGTGATTCAAGGTTGCGCTCCCCTGTGACATGCGCAGTATGTAGATCAAATAAACAGAAGTTACCTAGTCTACATAATTCCTAGTTTTATTTATAATTCATTCACACTGTGCCATTAATGGAATTATGTTTTTCCAGACGGTAATTTTGTCTGGCAGATATAGGTTAAGTATATTGTGCATGTCGTAAATTGTGACGTCATCCGTACCGTTATTTGGGCTGAACAATGTGTTGTACCTCCCTAGAGATGTCGCCAAGGCTGGTCGGATAGTATCCTCGGTTTTTGCTACATTTGATTACATCAAATTGCGTCCCGACAATAAATATTTCACTCTGTCGTCACTACATACGTTTACTGTATATATATGTATGTAGATTTGATTACTTGTCTGTCCTCACCTCTATTAGTGTTGACCGCGCGTTCTGTGTATAGCTTCCTAAAGTATCATCGAAAACTGCTAATGGACACATTCGGATTGGTAATGATTCTTTACTTATTGATAATTATTTATATTGATCTATACATTACCCAAGAGACTATTTATTTGCAACATGCCATATGCATCATGCTATGCATTGTTGTCAAAATCAACAGAAGAATAAAATGGCGTCATTGTTTTTCCATACTGAGCGTGACATTACGGATATGGACAACATGTGAACCGGTCATTAGACAATCCACGCGAGGCACAATTTAATTCTGTTGGACGCATGGACTGACCTCTTTATGCAGAAGAGTTCAGCAAAGGGCACGGACCACTCAACGCAGATTGTGTGACAGTATTTCACAATGCACACTCGTTATTGCAAAGACGGTGTGTTATCAAATATTATTTTGCATTAGGTCATTTGTGTTGTCATTGATATGTTTTGTTTTCTTGAGGAACGTCTGGTAAATTAATAATGAAAGTTTACGATTTCTGATTTTGAGTTGCTTATTGTAAATGTCTATTGTAAACAGCAATGTTAAATGTTGGACAACAATGAATGCGCGTACACAAACTCGACATTTCTGCTGGTATTCTTAAGATGTGTGACTGGTAACGCTAATGCTGATTCGCACACCTTAATCATCCAAGTAGGATATCATCCTCAACACCTATACCTTGGTCTCAACCATCCTAGTGGTCATTTCGCCAAGCTTCCCCTCTCCTTCCCCTTCAGCCCCCCCCCTTCCCTCCAAGCCACTCCAGTACGTATCGTATGAGTGAGTGTCGTAGACATACATTATGCTGCACTTTACAGTCTGTGAGATCGATAAGAGGAATCGATCACAACTCCGTCATAGTTCTAGTACAAAGTCAGGCCGGGAGAAGTTTCCAGCCTCGCCGCTGGGGTCTCAACACACCCCATAATGACCACTCATACCGCAAAAGCTTTAAAGTATCATGTTGCTTGCTGTGGCCAATATAAATGAAATTATGATACATTTTATTATTCCGAATTGCTCATAAGTTCATGAGCAGTAGGAAACAAGCTTTATAGGACATCAAAAGCACCATACGTGAAGGTTAGATGATTCAGTTGTATAAAGGCAAATCTTCATGATTTAAAAAGGGGGAAGGGGGCGGGAATGGATTTGTTGGTACGGTTGCAACCAGAAATCAATCATTTATCACTGTGAAATATAAAGCACAGGGTAAGTTAGAAATATGGAATGCTCTTTTTATATAATTAAGTGTTGGTGGTATGCTATTTGTGATGCTATTGAAATACTGACGAAGACGTATATTCAGAATGGCATAGGATAAGAATGCGGGATTCACTGAGAAATCAATTGTTTGGCACTTGTCCTTAAGGTCTTTTATGATAGAAACATGCATTTGACCTTCTATCAATAAATGGCTTGAATGACGATGACTTATAAGGTCTTTGTATGCAAGATTCCAAGGTCATTGTATAATAAATTCCAAGGTCATTGTATGGTAAATTCCAAGGTCATTGTATGATATATTCCAAGTTCATTGTATGATAAATTCCAATTTCATTGTATAATAGATTCCAAGGTCATTGTATGATAGATTCCAAGTTTATTGTTAATAGATTCCAAGGTCATTGTATGATGGCTTCCAGGGTTATTGTATGATAGATTATAATGTCATTGTATGCTAGATTCCAAGGTCATTGTATGCTAGATTCCAAGGTCATTGTATGATATATTCCAAGTTCATTGTATGATAAATTCCAATTTCATTGTATAATAGATTCCAAGGTCATTGTATGATAGATTCCAAGTTTATTGTTAATAGATTCCAAGGTCATTGTATGATGGCTTCCAGGGTTATTGTATGATAGATTATAATGTCATTGTATGCTAGATTCCAAGGTCATTGTATGCTAGATTCCAAGGTCATTGTATGATAAATTCAAAGATCATTGTACTATAGATTCCAAGGTCATTGTATGATAGATTCCAAGGTCATTGTTAATAGATTCCAAGGTCATTGTATGATGGCTTCCAGGGTTATTGTATGATAGATTATAATGTCATTGTATGATAAATTCCAAGGTCATTGTATGATAAATTCTAAGGTCATTGTATTATAGTTTCCAAGGTCATTGTATGCTAGATTCCAAGGCCATTGTATGCTAGATTCCAAGGTCATTGTATGCTAGATTCCAAGGTCATTGTATAATAGATTCCAAGGTCATTGCATGATATATTCTAAGGTCATTGTATGATGGATTCAAGGGTCATTGTATTATAAATGTCAAGGTCATTGCCAAATTACCCTAGTATTCCCTATTACTGATGTTACTGTGATATATAGGAAGTAGACACACACTGAGATGTCGGGGTTTTGTTTTTGTTTTTTCATCGTTTAAAAAAATGTCATTGTAGAAATAGCTTTTCCATAGTTCAATATAAGTTATGAACCCACGTGTTTGAGAGTTGTTTCCAATGTCATTTGCTTGATTCTCGATTCTTTGGCTCATTATACGACAAAAAACATTCGGCAGTTGTTTATACGATCATTATTTAAATGAAACACGCGTACGACAGGGGTTTCTGGGAGCATTTGTGGGAGTAAACACGTGTATAGTCGGGGAATAAACATGTACGTGTATGACAAATGTAAGTTCCTAACTACATGTACTTAACCTTAACCCTGAGTTGTTTGTACAAACTAGTAGAGGAGGATGCTTTACAGATAAACCTCCCAAGATGAGATCACGACATAAATCTTGCCTCTTGTTCTTCAGTATCTGCTCCAGCCCTGGGTTGCCCTATTGTTAAAATGTTAGGTACAGGAGCGGCAACATATCTAACAGATGTGACTGGCGAGCGGAAACCTTCACCACGATGTCTGAGAAACAACTCAATCTGGTGATCAAACCATTTTGTGTACACGTAACAGTTTCAAAGAATACAAAAACACGCATCTTCCCTGATTGTAACTGGCACGCGTAGGTCTCGTGCTGTCTTAGAAATGTGGTAAACTATGGAAGCACGGAAAGATTTAATCACGACTAACACTTGTAGTGAATAACTGATGTTACATGACATTGTATATCAAAGAGAGGTTGGCATATCAGAAAATGGACAAAATGGAATCGAAAAAAAACCCCGGACAATCTGGAAATCGATATTCCTCCATGCATGAGAGGGTTATTCATATACCTTATGTAATTGATTTGGTTAAGAAAACGTTTTAACCTTGCTTTACAATCTTCATGGACGATCTGTATGCCTCATGGTACATATAGGTACACTCGGTTCAATCTTTTACTTCTATAAGCCTATCGTTTTCCTTTATTTTTTCATATTCCTTTTAATGTCGAGATCCAAGTCGAATGTTATATGATAGACAGACATTATTATCCAATATTACCAGCAATGGGACACCGTTGATATGGGCCTCTGTACCACTAAGAACCATATGTATTTTCTGTCAGCGCCCGACATGGATATTTCCAACAGCTTGTAAACAAAACAGTATCTATCATATCTTGTCTGGTATATAAACACTGTATGTTTTCTCTCTGTTTTGATAACATCCCATATATACCTGCAGTATTTGCAGGTCTCGAGTGGGCGCATAGATTTATCTTGACTTATCATAAGGGTGTAACAGCGGCGGAGGCCAAAACAAAGTACTCAAACCGCTTTCAAAGGCGTTGTCTAAATGACGAAACCGAAGAGGTGGTGAAAGTCCTACAGATGTAATTAGAGTAGTTACGTGTCTGACTTATTTACTAAGCATGTACGTGTTTTAATTGAAAGTAACAAAGGGGCGTGACGCCGACAGTGATGGAAATATTTAAGATAAACTAAAAATGAATCCGCGATAAAAAAGTGATATTTATCTTTCATAAATGCAATAATGTCAAAATGGCGTAATATGGTTGTCTTATTAATCTTACAGACAGATAAGTGAACATATAGCTTTTAAGTAATAAAAGTCAAAGCAGTATCTGTTCGCGTCATGAATCCCGTGATAATAATACATGTACTTTGTAGATAAACGTGTGAAATATGATTTTCTGCACAATATCGAACTTGCCAACTCATCCTCATTATAAAAACGTCGACGCATTGCCGGTATCGCCCGCTGGTACAGTATGATCCACACATCAGCAGCCTCAGCTATTACAAAATAATTACGTAAGTGTTCCAATAAGTATATAGACAGACGGCTTTCAGATGATCGCTGGATTATGCCGTGGAGTAGGTAACGGTTCGGGGTTTATTTTTACCAACGATCCTACATCATCCGTGTAGAAGTACATGTGTTTTAAACTAAGCTCCTTTGAAAAAGAGTAGCTCAGTTCTACAAATGAACATATGATCTATGTTTAGAAAGCCCTTGAACTATTGGTTTTAAGGCTACGAGACGGCATGTGGGAATAAAAATGTATTAAGAGAAAAGGAAGTAATGGGAAGAGGAGAGAGCAAGAAGGAATGAAAAATGAGAAGATAGAGGGTCTGAAAGATGAGGAGGTAAAGGGTCTGAGTGAGGAGAAGGTAAAGAGTCTGAAAGATGAAAAGGTAAAGGGTCTGAAAGATGAGAAGGTGAAGGATATGAAAGATGAGAAGGTAAAGGATCTGAAAGATGAGGAGGTAAAGGGTCTGAAAGATGAGGAGGTAAAGGGTCTGAAAGATGAGAAAGTAAAGGATCTGAAAGATGAGAAGATAAAGGTCTGAAAGATGATAAGATAAAGGGTCTGAAAGATGAGAAGATAAAGGGTCTGAAAGATGATAAGATAAAGGGTCTGAAAGATGAGACGGTAAGGGGTCTGAAAGATGAGAAGGCAAAGGGTCTGAATTATTAGAAGGCAAAGGGTCTGAATGATGAGAAAGTAAAGAGTCTGAAAGATGAGAAGGTAAAGGGTCTGAAAGATGTTAAGGTAAAGGGTCTGAAAGATGAGAAGGTAAAGGGTCTGAAAGATGAGGAGGTAAAGGGTCTGAAAGATGAGAAGGTAAAGGGTCTGAAATATGAGAACGTAAAGGTCTGAAAGATGAGAAGACAAAGGGTCTGAAAGATGAGAAGGCAAAGAGTCTGAAAGATGAGAAGGCAAAGAGTCTGAAAGTTGAGGAGGTAAAGGGTCTGAAAGATGAAAAGGCAAAGGGTCTGAAAGATGAGAAGGTAAAGAGTCTGAAAGATTAGAAGGTAAAGGGTCTGGAATATGGGAAATGGGATGCTAGGTGAACGAGGTTAGCGGAGTTGTAATGGGAATGAAAGATGAGATAATGAGAAGGATTAAATATGAGAAAGCAAGGGGCACAAAGGATGAGAAGGTAGTGGGCATTAAGGTTTAGAAAAGGGGCATGCAGTATGAGAAGACAAAGGGATGAAAGATGAAATTGTAAGAAGAACGAAAGATGAGATGGTAAGATGATGAAAGTCGAGATGGTAAGGAGGAATTGGTGATGAAATAAGGTGTGTTAGGGAACAAGAAAAGAGGATCGCGATGAGAGAGGATCTAAAGCTAAATTCGATATAAGGGTAAGATAACAGAAGACTGATGATGTTACAGGGGATGGGGATGAGTTACACAAAAGCTAACTATCTGGAAACAAATTGATTCTTTTTTTATTTGGTATTGCGGAACCATTTATGAAAGCTCGGAAAGTAGTTATTTAAAACATCATAATACAACTTTTCTTCCAATGGACATGAATTAGATAAAATGAATAATATCAGGTGATGTTTCCCTCTCAACATCGAAAAATGAAACAGTCTATCCTATAAATTTGACATTTTAAAATGTAGAGAAATTCAACCGTAATTGCATTATATAAGTAATGGACTGCGCATTTGTGCTATGAATAGCCATTCGGGTTGTCTGCGACATAATGTGGCAGTCATGGCTTATTGTAAAATAAAAGGCAACGATCTAAATATCAAGATTATGTAGTTACCGCGACAGTAATATTACCGGAGTCATGGCTGGCTACACACTGGCTGAGCTGTTTAACACGACTGGGCCGTCACCAAGGTCAAGAGTGTGACGATTTAACGTGACAGCGTTATTGCCTTTCAGATTTATAAAATCATTGATGTAATTATGTATTTACACCAAAAGAATTTATAGAATTATTTTTAACAGCATCCAATGGAAATTTCAATTTCGAATTGACGCTGCGCTCACCAGGAGCTCTAATAGCGTGACAGCAGGATCTGGGATAGAGCGACGGGGCATCGCGATCAGTAGGTAACGATAGCACGGCTCACACAAGCTGACTAATAATATAAGGGAATGCTTTGAAGCAATACTCCTTCAATACACCTATACAGGTAACATGTTAGCGAGGAAAGTGATAACAGTTGGTGCATCAACAGAGTATTGCGTAGGAAAAAGATTTAGGTATTTAGCACAATCATAAAATTGCCATAAAACCTCGATTCAGGTCCAAACCTAGTTGTAACAAATCAGGCCCATTTGCTCGGACTCAAAGGTATCATCATGCAATTTTGTGGCAATACCGTATTACCATATTGATAACTACACCTTCACGTAGGTGTCTCCCGACATTCCAAGACTGGGTAGTAAACGAGACGATACGGTTTAATGCTCTCTCAGATGTACCTCAGGACGGATCGGTTTGGGTAGATTATTTACAATCAATGTGTATTGGCGGGACATGTCTGCCAGATTTCAAGATGGAAAACACAATCTGAATACCAGTAGCTTTGTCAAATATGTATTATCTTAATTCTTTTCCTTTGCTTTTTCATTATCGCTAAAAGATTTCAGAAGATTTGGTCGTCAAACTCAGTAATGTCTTTAGTTAAAACCCTCGTCAGCCCCCGCAGTCGTAGGTGTCACACAGATAAAGTAAGCTGCTCGATCAACCACATAATACACTGTCACTGTGTCATCAGCTCCGTCTGGTGCAGCCTCCACCTCGTTTCCTGTTAGGTCATCACTTGGCGAGTTATCGCTACCGTTATCTCTCGTCCCAGACGTAGTCTATAGAAATCTACGAGATAGGTAATTACAGACGTTTTCCGAGATTCTCTCAGAAAAGGCAATCGTACGCTGTACTTCATCAGAGTCCTAATTTGATTCGCAGTATCTACATTAACAATTGTAACTTAAGACTACTTATTTTGTGACAATTACAAAATAACCCTTGGTGGTGTCGGTATAGCAAACGTGAATAATGTTAAGGCTGGTCTATACATTTACGGTATCGATATTTTTTTTCAATATTGCTATTGTAGTTGGTTGTGTTACTTTTGTTATTATCAATAGTGTTATAGATCATCATTAGTTTTCTTGTATTATGAATTTTCGGGCTGAAAGCATTCCTTTAAATTATGATTGCCCTATGTTTATTGCTTTATACAGCAGTAAGGAAAGCTAATGCAGTAATATCGACTTTACATAACAACAATTACATTATGACAATACAATACATGAGTCTAGATTGGATACATACCACATAGACCTGCTGTGATGTTTTATTATTCAACTTTCCTTGCTTTGAGTTATTGGATAATGGTTCTTTCATTCCTATCTCCTGCTCGCAACATTTCGAATTTATTGTAACCTGAACCCCCTTCACAGTGGAAATAGTAAACAACATTCAAAGATAACATCACACATATGCAATAAGGCTCCGAACTCTAAATATACAACTTTCAATGATATCACTCTTACTGCCAGCTAATTAATGTATTTTTTACGTATGAACACAAACATCACGCGCCTCCAATCATACACAACAGTTACGATAGAAATCGCCTGCTAAATGAGGCCGTAGATTGCCGACACGATCTACAGGTGCCCTCAGTGCCACAGTTGCTTGGCTTTGTTCCTCATCCTGGAAGTCTGTTTGAAGTCCTTGTTATAAAAGACCGTAGCTTTTCATCACCAATTACAACTCTACTTGCTTTTGCAGTCCGTACTGCCAACGGACAACTGGCATAACGTAAAACAAGGTTTACAGCTAGCTACATATGTATCTTAACGCAACGAAAAAAATCACGTTTTGAAAAAAAACGAGTTTACTAAATTCCTCTTGCTTGTTTTATTTCGCTAGATCGCTACGTTTACGAGTTGAAAGCCTAGCAGTTAAGCTTTGATATATCATGTACAACTTGGTCGTTTTCCGTCGCAGACTTAAATACTGTATGAGTATCATTTGGCAACAATGTATCTGGAACCAAACTACAAATCGCTTAATTTTCTATGTTTCACAGCTTGCCTTTTCCACAAGCAGTGTTTTGCACTTACATCAGAACGATGTCCTGGTGCATGTTTGGTGGCTCCTCAGACTTATTGCTTGTCATTATCGTTGACCTTACACTACATGTACATTTCTTTACCATTTATCACGAAGATGAAACCTATAACATTCACCCACAAGTCAACAGGCGCCAACTACAGACGCCAATGTGTTTCTACGGGGAGTCAACAGGCATGTTTTGTAGATTCCGAGGTGTTTCTATGGAAAGTCAACTAGAACGTCATGATCTTCCTACGGAAAGTCAACAGGCGCAAGCAAGATGCTCTTTGGAAAGATGACGTAACACACACATGCATACTGCGCCTTTAAATTTTAGTAATATATACAGTATGTCTAAAAATGAATTAAACTGCATCAAACAGCTGTTTCGTCCTTCTTGGACTCGTCAGTGATGTTAGGGGCTAAAAGTTGGGAATCGGAATTTTTTAAACTGATGTAGAAGCAGAAGGGTCAGGTGAGTAAAATCCCTTTAATTTATGGATTTAGAAGAAAACTTAAATGAGTACTGTGTAATTTCAAATTGTGTACTACGAAAGTGAAGCTTGTAAGATTAATCAAGGCGAGACTGAGGATGAGTGAACGACTCGAGAAAAGGCGATAAGATAGCTCTACGGAAATGACGTATTAATTTTGAACGTTAGACTGTTTCTAGTGGAAGTCAACAAGTGGCAGCATGTGTCAAGATGTTTTTTGTCATCAGTGTTGTCAGGTAGCAGCTAAAGACGTCTGCGTAAAGTCAAACGGTGCTAATAACGGCGTAAAATAGTCCTAAGATAGTAACAACGTTTACTGGCTACGTCAAATTATTTCTACGAGGGCCAACAAGCGCCATATGTTCTACGAAAATCAAGACGTTCTTATGACAGTCAGTAGGCGCCAACATAAGACGTTAAGATGTTTCTTTGAAGTCTACACGTACTGGTTAGGGCTGTTCATAGGAAAGCCAATCGACGCTTGCAAAAGATGTCCATATCATTCAGAAAAGGTCAAACAGCGCCAACAAAGGCAACAAGACATTTCCACGATATAAAAAGGCGTCAACATGGAACGTCAAATGATTATACGGAAGTCAGCAAGTGCCAGCTGTTCTACGGCAGTCAACAAGCTTCTGCATACAACAGATATCAGCTATAAGCAAGATATGTCTAGGAAAACCGGAACGGTAGACACCAGAGCACATCAGTTCGAGCGTCGACTTTCATGCCTGTTTACGGTGAAACGTCGTATCTCTTATTATATTTTGAAAGCATCAATTACTTTTCTGTTTCAACCACCTGCTAGGAGTTATATTTGTATGTAGGTCAATAGTCAACACAACATGGTAGCAGCACATCAATTACACCAATGGAATGTTATAGATATACATGTACTTCTAAGATTTGTGTCGACGGAAACACGTCACTACGTCCACTGAAGACGAGACCGCAAACAATATTCTTCAAATGCTAAAAACTGAGTAACAGTTGTATGAATATATCTTTGTAGTCTATTACTGACATATTCGGAATCACTTGCAGATTTTCCCCGTACACATGTACATACAGTACCGCATGCAGGTGCCCGTATTACTTCAACATACAGGTCTCCCTGGCAGATCCGTTAATTCTATCTAGGTTAGGAGTAACATGTTAGATTTCCAGGTCGTCTGACGTTATTGATTACGCTTCCTATTTCTGCCGCGACTCGAACTAACGATATTTTCTCCGTATCTAACAACTTAAATGGGCGTACAGAGACTTTTTTTTCTGAAATCGATGGAAATGAAATAAATTTGTTAGGCTTTAAGTTCCCGTCGGAGAATGCAGATCACGGTGCTATAATCAACAATAGGTTTTTTTTTTCTGTAGAACGACATTTAACTTCGTTAACCTGTTTCGTTCCTGGTGAACGGAGATAAATTGCATTAAGCCATTTAAAAGTCGGAGTTCGTAGATGAATTCCAAGTGGTATACGAAGAGAAAGTTTGATCCGGAGAGAAATTAACCTACTTCTTTGAAACAAGAATTTGTGTTTTATCGGATAAACCCAGGCAAGCGTTTGCCTGTCTCGTCAGACCACAGCTACATCGAACAGCGCCAAAAATGGTATGAAAGATTAGTGTACATTTGTTTACAAGGTCAATTCGATTGACAACGCAAAGGAACTTTGCTGTTGAGCACTTAATCACTTCGATGTAAAAACAATAATTAGGTTAAATCACGATAGCTTGAAATATTATATAGAACTAGAAATTGCCTGTTAAACAAAAACTACTGGCATCCCTTATGCTTCATTTACGAAAAAGTCAAAAATCTACAAAATTTAGTGAAGTGGAGAATGGGTTGCAGTGACCTATATTCGACAAATGTACATTTAATGTTCTAGACAATATTTAACGAAGATGCTTTTACGGCAGCTGTACTTTTAATTAACCATCAATCTTGTGGACGGATAGACAGCCCCAAATGCCAAGGGTAGAGGACTCTCCGTAGACCACAGCCGTTTGTAACGGACTGTCCCTATCTCAGATCCGGAGTTGCCCGGACTTGGAGAGTGGCCTGGATGGACAAGGAGATTTTTAGGTTGTTCCCGGAGAAAACCCACCGTCCGATGGTCAGTACTGTACCTGCTTCACGTAGAAACTCCGATACAATGTTGGAGTCAGTAACCAAACATTGCTTAGTTTTGGATAGTATGACAGCTTGGTTCGAGGTTTTGGGCGCTTGGTTCAACAACGAGGAATTGATTTGATAATACCAATAGTAACATTATTATTAATAAGGGTCGGAAGATTTGGGGTACTTACACTATCAGAACTAATGTTTAAATGCACCTGTGTCTGCGGTGACTTATATGTATTGTTTCATCCCTGAAGCTACGTATAGTCCATGTTCAGTAGCGGTACCTTGTATCTTTCTCAGTTCGTCCATTCAACCCAGAAAGACGAGATTTAATAGATTGCTGGATTCTCGCTCGTTCGTCTTTTCGCTTCGACTAGACGATATTATTTACGGCCGATAGTCATGTAAAATTACCCATTTTATTTTGTATTTTCTGCACGAATTGAACCAATCTTTATTCATTTGCCACAGGTATTTTCATATATATTCTTTTTAAAGCATACTCTAACAGTTTAGTGGGTTTTTTTCAACATAAGTATACAAAATACGTATTCAGTAGGCCAATTTTTATATGGAAAATGTTGAATTATGGAATAAGATTAACTATACATGTAATAGTTTTACTTTAACTAAGTTAGTCGATCCAATTTTGGAAATAGATTTACACGAATTTCTCATTATATTGAACTCTCGAATAAGAGTAATTTATATGCTTCACGTTGCTTTACGTATGAAAGCACCAATTTAAACAATTTCAAAATAGAGTTCACGAGTGGCATATTGGTCGTTTTATATTGGAAATATGTCATTCAATATGGTGTCATGCGAATTAATATTAATTTATTATTTCTCATTTCTATTGTATCTACTTATATAGTGAAAAGAACAGTGAAATAACTTGACATGCGGCCGAATACTGGACCAACTACAGTGATGCTCTAGATTGTCTACGAGCTAGACGAAACTAAATGATGTTTGAATAGAGTGCAAATGTCGTTTTTTATTAGACCCAAGTAAGATTATTCTGGACATCACCCATACATTATTACGCGATAGTGACGTAACTAGGAACCGCCTACAGACGAAATACGATGGCTGTTATATCACATATATATAAACACGTAAACAAATAACAGGTGCTTTAGTCACGGACAAGGGGGCGTTAGACTGGGATGTGAAGAAGTAGTTGTATATTCCAACCATGCCTACACACAGGTTTAACATGGGTTTGATAATATGAATCATAAAGTGCCCTATTAATATGGTGATGAGTTCGGTAATACGAGGCGGTAAACAACAACAAAGCGAGTATGTATTATCGTGGGGGAGTTATGTAGATTACTGTGAATCGTTTTATTGCTGTTTCATCAAGTATTTTGAACTGAATCCAAGTAAATTTTTATTTAGTACGTTAATACTGGTTATTTGTATACCCCTCACATAACGTGGACGTAAAGTCTGTGGGATATATATATATAGCTATAATTATGTGCAATATATTATGAATTTATGTCGATTTGATCGAATCGCTTTAGGTGTGAATGTAGCTTAGAAAATCCAATGGGGCCCATATGTTTAGTTATCTTTATTATTTTGTATTATTTCTGTCTCTTCCTCAAATATTGAATGAAATATCATTATATAAATACAAGAAATCGGTCTCCACTGAATCATTGTCCGATGCTAATGCTGTATACGTTTTAACTACATTGCATAACGTTCATGTTTCATTTGTTATTCCAATCTCGTTTCGGAAACTGTGTTTGTTATACACACTGTCCTGTGTTGTCAAAGACGGTCCAGAGAAAAGATGATGGAAGACAGCATGATATTTGACCAAACACCTGGCATCAAAAAGGATTTTAAGATCTCGATAAATCGGATTCCAATTAACCGTTATCTCGTTACTGATGCCGCTTGCCTCAGTGTTATACTGAGTTGTCGTTAAGGGTTGAAATGTTTAAACATTATACTGATTATAACAGAAAAATCAACGTAGGTGCAAGTATAGTCATGGAATACATAGCTAGGGGACTAGGGGGGGGGGGGGATTGGAAACAATAATTAACAAATGTTGCATTATTGCGAGCTGATTTAGTTACTTTATCAACATTTGCGAATTTTATCATATTATAGTTTTTCGTTGGTTTGGTGGTTGTTTTTTACGTCTTATTGACAGCCAGGGTCATTTAAGGACGGCCTCCCGGTGTATGCGGTGTATGTGTGTGTGTGTGTTGAGAGCGTGTGAGTTGGGGGGAGGGGGGAGGGGCTGAGGTATGATAGTGTAAGCCTCCTTGTGACGGTCCGGTCTTTTGCCGATTTAAAGTGCTACCATACTGAAGTATACTGCCGAAGGCCGCCCAGAAGAACACCCCAATCGGTCACATCAAACTGACAACGGAACCAGTAACTCCACTCCCATAATGCTGAGCGTCGAGCAGGGACTAATAACTACCATTGTTCAGGGGCGTAGCTGCCATGTAAGCCCGTGCTTGCACATTATTTCTTCCACAGTATGTGCATTAAAGTCGAGAAATTTCATAATTCAACTTATATTCTTAAAAGTTCACTGATATTGTTGCTACTTTTTTCGACTCGTCAGATTAACATATTAGGCTGCAGAATATGTGTTATGTGTAGCTATAAATACTTCAAATTCAATTTCATTTCTTTCCAAATGCAATAGCATATAGGATAACAGTACACATACATATTAAATCATATATAACTGTGCAAGATGTCGGAGACTGCAGCCAACACAATTCAAATAACATTTATAATACAGCTCACTACGACAATATAGGTAATGGGTTGATCGTGAGAAAATTCGTATACAAATTAATACCGAACAACATCCAAACATAAGCATCAGTTTGAAACTACCTTCACTTAGGCCGACTTTTTAAACAATCATGTGATATTAGGTTTTAGTGAGAGATATCAGCTGCTGACGAACAAACTTATGGCACAGGGAAAGGAGAGGTGCAGGTTGATGAAGACTGTGGGCAAGTTCATCTTGGTTTCATGGGACATGTTCTGTATCTTTAAGTGATATGAAGATGGACGTTTTTGAGAATGCTCATTAGTGTTCTCCCGCGTTTTTATTGACAATGAGGACTCGGTTTTCATTTTGACATGTTTACATGGCAGTTTTCGTCGATGAAGTATAAGACGCTTACTTTTCCGGAACACCTGGTCTTATTCTCTTGTGTTTTTACAAGGGTCTCCATGTACATCTTTCATTTTTTCATATTTTGCCTCTAGTTTAATCGATTTTGAGTTCGGATTATGGTTTTGTTGACGCTTTGGTACTCTCTGGTTTTTTTAGTAAATCTGTATTAGATTTACTATACAAAAATGACCGTTTTATCATTCTAAGAGTAATAAAAGAAGGGACAATTTTTACTGCATTTCGGTTCAAACAAAATGTCAGCAAATGCAATTATTAATGAGCTCGGCCAATATTCCTTAAGTTAATATCTCCATAGCTAAGCATTACAGAAATTATGGAAAAATCCTTTAACTTAAGATTTTCCCGTTAATTCTTTAATGCTTTTCTATGGAGATTTTTAAGTCCAGGAACTTTCTTGAAACTAGGCCTGTTCGAATTATGAAAAATTATGCTTAAGAACACAAGCATGAGTTCTTATTTCCCTAGTCCTGCACAGAACATATACACTTATAAACAGAGACGTATGTATATCAAAGATGGTTTACCATGTACATGTCTCTGGTTTTACTTACTGATGAGTTTATGGCATACAATGTAAGAAAGGTATGGATAATGATTTTGTTTCCATACATCATGGAAATAAAACATATCGTATTTCATTTTCGCATTAATAACTTGTATAATGATAGGCCAGACAATGATGATTTAAACAAGTCCAAAACAGTGGCACCATTTGAAGACCAAATGTGATCCATTCCCCCTACCCCCAATGTTCCCCTTCCCAAAATTGAAAACGTCGCGGGCTTGCACATCAAAATACCTCCAGCTACGCCCCTGTTGTTAGAGACTCTGGTATATGTCTCGGCCTGGGTATAGAACCCATAGTCTTCCTCACAGGGGCGAACACTCAACTAAAGGCCAAGAGTGAGGTTCTGTCCTGGGAGATATTAGGAATATTATACAAATGCATGTTAATTACCATTCTCGATTACCCATGGGTTACGTTAGCTCATCTACGCTCTCTACATCCCTGAAATATATCATGGCAAAACTGAAGGCTCGCCGAGGAAAAAAATCCTGACCAATCGCCTGCAGATGCTTGTTTGTTTGAAGATTGCAAAGGAGCCGTGACCAGCTTCAAAGCTTGTCATTTTTTACCGTTATGTGATCACTTTATTCGTTTGATGTACATCAAAGGATCGAACCAGTCTTCTTGTCTCAATTTTGTCATGTTACGAAAGAGAGCATATGTGAGTGCACCCTCTGGATATCGAGGATGGTAGTTTACATATATTCCACCAAGGAGGGTGTAATGAAATGCCATTTCGAGTCTACCTAGGTCAACATTCTCCTATAACAAGCAAATTCATACGAATAAAGTTACCTAAATAATCTAATCATCTATTTGGCGCGCGCTAATATTCGTCACGTGATGATATATATTTGACGTCGATATACTATATATAGTTTTTGAGGCGGATTTGAAATATTTGAAGTCGTTATTCGGTCGACAAACGATAAACGGTATGAACACTGACACTTCTGATTTATACCAGATATCCGATGAATATCTTACAGCATCGCTCGTCAACACGTGAAATCAGCATTTGACACCTTCACGGTAGGTTCAGTGGAATTTACGTTAATTGTAGATCTATAGGTAAAACAAAATTATGTTTCCCCTCCAGCATATATCTATGTATATCTCTATGCATTCATCGGGGTACAATACTATGTTACAAGTAAAACGCATTTAATACTAAGAATGAGTTTAATCCACGCCATATACAGTTTATTAGACGAGAGATAAGATGTATCACAGTTGATTGAGTTTCTGTCAGTAAATAATAAATATATACGTGTGAAATGAGCCTACCATTACACTATTCTGTAATGGGCCGCGGCTCCATATATATATATAAACATTTTTTTCATATACTGACAGAAACTCAAGCAACTGTGGATGTACATATATGTTCAATTCTGTATCAATATACTTTTGTACTAAAGGCCCAATATACGTAACTTTCGACAAAACCTGAAGCGAAAATCAAGCCTATTGCTGATATCAGCTTATCTTATCAAAATCTAATTCAAGATGAATTCTTACGCGGTTACCGGTACAGCAGCAGCTGAAACTCGGTATTTGTAAACAAGCGTCCATTTTAAACTGTCTACTAACTTCGGTTTGTTGTTGAAGTGGGCCCCACCTGAATTTTTTTCAGTTCTTAAGATTTTTCTGTCAAGAGTTAGTTGTTAGTTACCGCTCAGATTTACTTCGTTTTAGGCTTATTTTTGCATGGTTATCAACTGTTGTTTTTTTCAGAATTTTTCAGAATCACGAAAAAAATCCAAAAGTTACGTATATTGGGCCTTAAGTAACTTCACATTATAAAATAGAAGGATAACTCATACGAAACAGTGAATAGATGAAACACACACGTGCTGCACATTTCAAATTTAGTAATAGATACAGCATGCCTAAAAAAATGAATTACACTGCATCATAAATGTATATCATCATGTTTGTAGTTCAAGGCAGTTCATAAAATATCTACATCTTTAAGAGAAAAATACAGATATTTATGAAATCTTATTAAAATTCACAATGCGTATTTTTCGCAAAACATAATGGCATAATAAAATGCAACTCATCTTCTATACATGCTGGTATACATACAAATGAAATACGAGGTACATGTGTACTATCACAGCCTAATAACAGTAAATAGGATACTCCACTCATAATATTAGGACATCAAATTGTAAGTGGTTCTCTCATCGCCCTCGGTCTGTATTGTCCAATAGGGACTAAAAATGGTCAAAGGTGACGTCACAGTGGTCGATTCTGAATACGACGATGACACAAACACTGGCAACAAGCCAACACAAGACGATATTAGTGGGAGTGGTCGTATCGATTTAGTCAGCTATGGCATAGTTATGTATACATAAAAAATGCCAATAAAACAGTAGTATATATAATATACTCACCGGGAACTGTGCTGATGCAAGAGATACAGAAAGTGAGTTCAAGTGATAAGCTCCGGCGTAGTATAATCGCATCTGTTGCATGCAACTTAAAATGCTCCGACGATTACATAGAAATGTCAGTTTCGAGTGACATCAACAGCCGATATCCTTTCTCGGCGAGTCTGTTATGTATCATTCCAGTTGTAAAAGATTTATTTGTTACGGGGGAAAACCAGAGGATTGAATAATACCGTACGTTAAAGCAGCGAGAGAAAAAAAACATAAATGACGCATTCTGATGAAATTCGTCACGCGTTTTTGTAGCGGTCATTCATAACAGGGTATATGATGAAAAAGATTCATCAACTTCGTTCACGATTTTTTTGTACAATATATATCTGGCATTGGACTGCTTAACTTTAACAGAAGGAGAGACGTGGTCACAAACAAACTAACAAAACAACAGCAGGGTTGACAGCACAGCGCCCTGTACCATACTGGAATTGATCAATGAAGGATGAAATTAAATCTCCATACAATATATACAAAAAGCCTCACCCTAGATGTCAGCGCGTTTTACGCTTATGGCACTCGTGTATGAAAACAAATTTCTTCTGTTTAGGTCCCGTGTACTTAAAACATGCAACGAGTGCATAAACCAAAGATTTATCGATCTGTTTTGACTTTCGCAGGTTTTGTCAATGCCGCAAGGAAGAGAGATTATTAGCGTATTCCTTTTATCGGTACGGTCCAGATGTGCCAACTTGGAACTGGTCTGCTAAATGGAACAGAACGTTCCGAATTCCATTCCTGAGGGCGAAAATCTAACAATCGATAAGGAAAAAGGAACGACTTTTCCGGAAATAACCAAAACGGCTCAGTCATAAAATCTGCAAAACAATGCGAGTACTCGCTTTTATTTACAAATTTTACACACTATGATGCCAATAGGAGTCGGTAATGATATATGCTGTTTAACTGGTAACTGTTATATCTTTTAACAATTTATTGAACATCTTAAACAAAAACCTTTCACTGGCTGCCATATTGGATCCAACTTGGAACCCTCAAACGAGACGTTCCCGACGAACCGGTGGCGTTCCGGCGGAACGTCGCATTCCATTTAGCGGAACGTCTGGTTCGTTCCGATACATCCGGAACGTTCCGCTAAAAGGAACACGCTAATATACTCTGTCTCCGGCACACATACAGGTACACACATATACGCTTATAAAACATGAATAGGGGTATATCCTTATAAATAATAATTAATTAAAACGCAACGCCGAAAATTGTATCGGTTTTAGTAGTTGTCTTCGCATTGAACTATGTTTTAGTTCTATTGACATTGTGTCATGCGAACAGTAAGATTCTTTTACTTACTTCCAATAATGGTGCTATGTACGTTTATAAATTGTATGTTACAGCTACCCTTTCATTACGATCACAATGTTTTTTGCAAACTAAACATTTTTTCGGTACATTAGAAATGTTACTGCCCTCAATAGTCATTGTTCGCCGAGCGAGAGCATGGCTTTGGATGGTTCGATTCGGCTACATTAAGACATTTCTAAGACATGTATATATACTATATGGCTGGTTTTCCGTGTTTATGACACTCGATTGAATACTAAACTTGACTGCATCTCCTCAAAACGTCACTCAATCCTACCGGAAGTACATGTAGCACCTCCAATGGGCACGCGAGTGAAATTTGATGACAGTTCACCTAGCATGACATTTAGTTTTAATTTGACCTGAGAAATAGGGACGGCCGACTACTAGCACCATCACGTTCCACTCAGAGACAATTACCTACATCCGATGTGTGACGTATGTCTGATGTCCTACTGAGGATTACTACGTTCGTTCCGTTTCTGTGCCCTTTTGGTCTAATATATCGGCTATACACGTGTCAAAGTATAGTGTGCTTTTGTCGTCAATTTCATTGGATATGTTGTATTTCTGTATCTCCGAGTTCGTTTGCGTTGCCGCACATGACCCATGAGGACCAAACTCCGATGCTAGGTTTGGGAATATTACCCCCGATTCCCTTTCGATAGAAGACGGCCACACTCTTGTTTTTGTTTTTTTCTTGCAAATTCTTTTTGAGAATCGGTACTGCCCCTGTTTCAGAACGTGGTAGTTTGTTGGCTAGTTTAAATATTATTTCACTTTCTCTTAGTTTTATTATATAATATTGAAAAGACGTCTTTAGCTTCTTTATCTAGAGTCTATTAAATTATATCAAAAAAGGTGTTTTTATTAGATAACATTGAGTAATTCAAAACTGTGTGTAAATTGGTTCTGTTTTAATATAAGATTAAACAACAACAAGGATATCACAAAGAAACTTATTTTTTTCAAGGGGTGTCGGCTTAAAAAGTGATAAAGATTTACAGAGAGATATAATAAACAATTCACACTTGTGAAGGAAAATCTGTATAGTACGCACCATGCTAAGTCAGGCACTTAAAGCGACATCCAGAAATACTTAGAAACTCGGTCAAGTTGTACTTATCTTATACATATCATAATGTATGTTTGTCATTATCAGGAATACGTATGTTTGATAATCTTTCTGATAGTAACCAATGCATTAAGGACATATCTCGTTTTATTTTCATGCTGCTTTTAGACCCGAGTTCACTTTTGTTTTTATAAAATTGCTGGTGAGAAAATGTTATTAATATTTGCTGACTCTCATAAATAACTCTATTTACTCGAACAAGACGCGAAACACAAGTGTAATACAGAATATAGACATAGATAGTATCCCCAGAGCACAGTATTGAGAAAATATCAATTAAAAAGATGTTTCCTTCGAAAGGACGGACTACATTTAATTTTACGCGGAAGCATTCAAATGTATCCTAAGAAGTGAAGACATCTTTATTATTTGAGGCCCAGACGGGATACTTGCAATTGTTGTTTTCAACAAAGTTGAATTTCTTCCGTAACATCCCAACATCGGCTGACGCCTCTTGATTGGTTGGGATTTTTTTACGGTATTCTTACCCTATCTCGTTCAGTTACACGTAATAGATAAGAAAATACACACATGATATTTTTCATGCGCTGTTTAAAAAACAGCGCATGAAAAATATCGTGTGTGTATTTTCTAATAATTCAAAAAAAGGTATTTTTTAATAATTCACTATAAAGAAATCCTTAATTTTCTAAACAACCTATAATTAATATTCATAAGAGACATATTTTTATAAACATCTTTGAGCATTTCAACATTACGAACATGCGTAGACCTGCCTCGTGGGTGTAAATAAAAATTCTTTCCAGACCGAAGTGTAGAGCTGTCAAGAGGGGTTAAGTAAGCATGTAACACGTATCTCATTACGTTTCAAGTACACTATGAATTCCTTTATTTTCTCTGAATCTCACTTAACCTCTATAGTTGAAACCCGAGACGATTTTTATTTTACGCAACAATACCAAAATAATACAGACGAACACCTGCTCAGTTCAAGAAATTTTCCTTCAAATGTAGCCCTTTGTGTGCGAGCTCTAAATAAAATATGTTTCGGTTGTTTTTGAAATGTAACAAAACAATTTGCCGTTGATTCTATTAATCAAAATGCATAAAATTATATTTACATTTGCGCTGCAACCCAGTATATGAACATTACCGGTAAAAATGCCTTTCATAAAAGTATATTTACATTTGCGCTGCAACCCACTATATGAACATTACCAGCAAAAATGCCTTTTATAAAACTATGAAAGCAATTGTTCTCGAGACTTAGCACGTGATTTCATTATGACGTCATAGATCAAGCTTGTTCAACGAGAGTCTTGTCGCGGCGCTTCGAATAACATGGAGAATGTCCTTACGTCAAACGCTCAAATGACTAATTATTATCATTGGCGACAATTTTATTCAAGCTGGGCTGTTCCGCCGTTTAAATGACGACACATATACAAACGCAGGTAATAAACTATTAATTGGAAAAAATATAAATAAAGTTAAGCAATTGTTCTATAGTAAACATGTAAATATATGGATTGAAAGTCATTTTTTTAACTTTCATAGTGCTATGAAAGGTCAGCCGTTACATCCATATTCAGCATGAAGCCCTAGCGGGCTTCATTCAATATGGATGTAACGGCTGACCTTTCATAGCACTATGAAAGTTAAAAAAAATGACTTTCAATCCTTATATGAAAGCAATGGTTCTCGAGACGTACATATGTAGCACGTGGTTTAATTGTGACGTTATAGATCAAGCTTGTTTAATGAGAGTCTTTTCGCGCTTCTTCGAATAACATGGAGATTGCCCTTGAGTCAAACGCTCAAATGACTCGTCATTATCATTGGCGCCAAATTTATTCAAGCTGGTCTGTTCCGCCAATGTCGTTTAAATGACGACGCCTATAGAAGCGCAGCTAATAAACTAATTATTTAGAAAAAAATATAAATGGAATTCAGTATCTGTGTTATAGTAAAAATGTAAATATATGGATTGAAAGTAATTTTTTTTAACTTTCATAGTGCTATGAAAGGTCAGTCATTACATCCATATTTAGTATGGATGTAACGGCTGACCTTTCATAGCACCATGAAAGTTAAAAAAAAATGACTTTCAATCCGTATTTGTTTGCAACGCATTTCGTAAGTTCAACATCCCTTATAAAGAAATCAAAATAACCTCGAAAGACACGCATGTACAAGTGTTCGCGTCAGAGTGCGCGGTTATTTTGTGCTTTATTTGATGCACATGCACTTGTGACCAGGAGAATAACTATCTTAGGCATCAATATATATATAATATAGGAAATATGAATCAGTGTCTGATAGTCGATTTTTAGTGAAATTTAAACGCTTGACGTATCAAGCTGAAATTTGGCTATTATTTTCATTATGCATGGTTTTAGATGATTAATAACATAAAAAGAAAATTTGAAATTTTTGTTTTTATCAGGGACGTGGTTTATATATATATTTTTTTTTTTTTAAATTATTCATATTTCATTATATTATCTAAATATATGCCTAAGATAGTTATTCTCCTGATCACAATTTGTGATATTTGTAGCTCTCAAAATAAAAAGCACTAGTTCAATAAAAAAACGTTGGTCTACTAAATTGTTCATTTATAATTAAAGAGCAAACTTCACTTAATCTTACACAGGTATCTGACTGGACATGTTTACTGTTGCAGTATAAAATTTTATAAAATGTGTATTTGTGTGAAATGTGTCGTGAAATGTGTCACATGTAAATACATATTTCATTATTATCTATTTATTTGTCCTAGCTACTGACGAGTATGATATCCCAGGCAGTGAGCGGAAATCGATGAGTCACTCTCAATTTTATACCATCTACCAAAGACCGAGTGTCGGGGCGGAGGTACACATCACAGATTAATGTCATTTCTATATGGAGACTGAACTCGGTTTTATTTGTTGGGGAAAGTGTACCAGTTGTAGTTTCACTTCATTTTATTTTATGTATAACCACATGACCTTTAAAGATCCGTAAAAATAGTTTAAATCGCTGGACGAGGAGATAAACACTTTTGGAAAATTGGCGACAGCTGTATAGCGTTTTGCCATCATTTTTGTTTAAACATTATTGCGGTTTATTGCTTCACTGTAAACGCTTAAAATTCAAAAAGGATCGAGTCGCCTAGTACAAACAAGTATTTATTGTCACTAGATGTTTAGCTGTACATAGGAATGCAGCACTCTGATTATATTAAGATGGAAAGCAGTTAAAAAATAACTTTAAAATTTCATAGAACCGTCAGATACAACATCCTCGCAAAATATTTAATATTAAGAACAAGAATACTTTTATATATGAGTATGTAAATGTAAAACCAAAATTTTTCCACCCATATTCATAAAATTTTCATTTTATATAGTACACGTACGAATTAGGGAATACGGTAAGGGGGGAACCATCTCCAATGGAGTGGCAGTAATGCTAGAAAGTGCGCCTTGTCCAGTTCTAAGCGAGACAACTCCGTAAAGCAATTTATTCATTATTCACATTCACGCATTCGTGATTCAGTCACATGATGTACTAACTTGTTTAACACATAACCGACACATTCAGTCATACGACCGATGTCATGAATATGATATTCCACACAATGTATTAACACCATTGTGACTCCATAACAAATGACGTCTTTATGACGTTATATGATTGTCTCGGAACTGATATTTGCCTTTCTTATCATGATATAAAGTTGAGAGTTTCGGTGGATTCTCATAAATATAAGTTATGTTATAAATAGAATCTAACACTCGTGTCAATGTTATATGGAATTTATTAAATTCGTTAAATAATTTAATACGTCACTCGCCTATACGAAGGCTCGGGACATATATACATATTAAATTATCCAACTCGTTTAATAAATTCCATGTTGCATTGACACTCATGTGAGATCCTCTATTTAATTCATCTTTATTAGAACAATAAAAATGGCAAATTTTGAATATTGACTTTTATGTCAATTCTGACAAAATGACAGCAAAATAATTGATGCTGAGCTTGTTCGAATTATGCGAAATTATGCTAGAGAAAATAAGCGAGACTTCTAACTACAGCTGTACCTGAGTGGAAATCGGCAAACTCGTGATCACATCACATAATACTTATTGACAGATCGAGGCGTGTATGTAACACAGATGGCTTTTATGTATCTGTTATTACTTACTGACAGTAAATGAGTAAGAAACGTATGTATATTAATTTTGTTTTCAAGACATCATGGAAGTAAAATATATTTTATTTTTACATGGGGATTTGTATAATGATACAAACAAATTGCACCATTTAAAGTAACTGCTAATAAACGCTCGTAGGGCTTGCACATCAAAAACACCTCCAGCTACGGCCCTGCTTTACGCGGGTACGAAGGTAAAAACACATAATTTTCATAAAAAAAAAACAACATTTAAAACACATTTTTAATAAAAAATTAGACTATTGTACAAGAAAATGAGCGTGTTTATTCTTTAATTCATTATACCTGAAAATAAGAACTAGAACATGTTAAAATACTCCAAAGACCTTTTGGGAATCTTTTTTTCTTGAGGGACACCCCCACACCCCCATTCCGGAAGGTGTACGTACCCACTCCACCCTAGTGCTTCGGGTGCTGTCTTCGGCACAACATCTGCTTGCACTTCAAAACAGCTCTAGAGCTACGTACGGGACTGAAAAGGGAGTTAAGCAGACAAGTCAATCCATTTAACCGAAGAAAAGGTATGATACTTACCATAAAGATGTCGGAGCGTGTTTCGATAAAATGCCCCCCTCAATGGTATATAATATTGTTACCACATGAACCTGAGAATCTGTAACAACTACTTTTGGACCTTAACTAATTCCACGCTTTTGGGGGTTCAGATCAATTTTCGATAAAAAATGCCCCCTCAATGCATTTATGACCATTGAGGGGCATTATTAACGTTTTATTTTATATCCAAAACTAGCTGAAACTAATTCAATGGTCCCTGTGACTGTTATGACTGTTACAACTAATTTTAATTTTGGACCTAAACCAGAGACGTATTTATAGTATAACATATATAATATAGATACGTATCAGTCTAAAACAATGGTTTTTAGAGTAATTTTATACTTTTGGGGGTTTAAATAAAAAAATGCCCCCCCTCAATGGTTAAAAAAGCTGTAACAAAATAGCCCATTGAGTGGGCATTTTTTATCGGAAATTTATCTATCCCCCCCCCCCCCAAACCCCGCACAAAACCGGCGACCAGGTAGCTCAGTGGTAGAGTGTTCATCTAGATTTAGTAAGGTCCTTGGTTCGAACCGCGACCGGTCGCTACAATTTCTCTTTTTCCTGTTACAAACGTTTATGAGAACATGAATCCAATGGAACAGTCGTTAAATTTAACGTAAACGCGCAATTTCCCTCGTGCTCCATTGCTTTTTTATTTTATCTCATTTATAAACTATATACAAAATAAAACGTAAAAATAGAATTGTTCCACAGGAACCTTAGAATTTGTTACATCTAGTTGTTTACCTAAACTAAGGCGTTTAGAATACATGTAGTTTTACACTTTTAGGGGGTTAGATCAAATCAGGGACGTATATATTTATTATGAGATACGTCCCTGATCAAATTAACAATTTTCGATAAAAATGCCCCTCATAATGGTCATCAAGGCTTTATTACCATTGAGGGGGGAGGGGCATTTTTATCGAAAATCGATCTAAATCTCCAAAAAGTGTAAATAACACTAAAATCTTTAGTTTAGGTCAAAAACTAGCTCTGTAATAAATTCTCATAGAATCTACATGCCCTTCTGGACTGTCCCACAAGCTTTAAGTTTACCACAGGCACTTGCCTCGTCTATTCAACACCTGTAAAATAGTATTATATATATTAGGCCTATATATAGTTGTTGGATAGACGAGGCTAATGCCTGCTTGCTTACAATAACATCAATAACCGAGGAAAGTATGTATATGGATGGGGATTTATACTTTTGCGGGAAATAAAGAACGAAAACATTTTCGACCAATCAGTGGCCAGCAAAATCTTCTGTCCGATACAGCAGGAAGTGTATGACGTCAACACCCAAACAAATAGACATCGCTCATGGTCGTGTGACTCGATCGGTTGATGACTCTTTGCTGATTTAAAAGAACATTTCAACACCGGCGTCACATTCCACTGTGACACCAGCCATGTTTAAATCCGGTGCAAATTATAGCAAGCTGAAAACCAATCTGCGACTGACCATTAATCGCTTGAAATTATTGGAAAAGAAAAAAACCGAACTCGCTACGAAAGCTAGGAAAGAAATCGCAGATTACATTTCAGCTGCCAAAGATGATCGGGCCAGGATTCGAGTGGAACATATTATCCGCGAAGACTATCTTGTCGAGGCAATGGAACTACTCGAGATGTATTGTGACCTTCTACTTGCCAGATTTGGATTGATACAGACCCAAAAGTATGCATGTGTTCTATGAGAAACAAATTGTCATCATCTCTGCTTTCAGTTTCAGGTCATTAATGATAATAATGTAAACATTTGTACTATGTGTAAAGTAGGCCCCTTATGTTGTTGACATCTGCATTGTATCGTATCTTTATTACGTGAATTGATGATGTTGCTGAATCATTATAACTAGTACTGTAACTAGGATTAATTTTTAATATCAGACTTAAAACTAAATAAAAGTATGGGTATACATGTACATTTGATACTATGGTTGTGTCAACATTTTTGTCAGGTTGGAAAGTATGTCCTATGTAAAGATTGATTTACACTACCAATAAATCTAATTCGATGATTAGACAAATAACCATGGCCAGCAAAAAGCATGTACACAAAAGGTAGTGTTTGGTTGTGTCTCGCGATGGGTTATAATTTTAAAATTAAATGAGACTTACATGTAAATTAAAATTTGATATCAGTTCTGTTCTCTCCTCTGTCAGATCTTGCTTATTGATTTAATGTGTTTGTGTTCTTTGTTTACTTAAACAATAAGCTGTTTATGACATTACATCTCCTCTACCCCCAATATACTCCCTGTAAAGTTGGGGCACCCCAGGGGTCGAGCTATAAATACTAAAAATAAGTTTGTGTAATTGATAGATTAACAGTTAAGATGAATATCTGAGATAAACAGTTAAGATGAATATATATCTGATAACCTTTTATGACTCATGTTTTCTGTAGAATTTTGTGTGAAATCTAATTGTGTTTAATTGTTAAAATTAAATGAAATTTACTAAGGTCTGTTCAACCATAGATATAAATGTACAGGTCAGCCCCTAATGAGACTTATTAAGTTTTCCCTATACTACCTGACAGATCATTAAGAGTTGTACAACCATAATGGCATTTTATCTTATAAAGCTATTCATGTGAAACAACCCAGGGTAAATTGAGATTCTTGGGTAAAAGATAACTAATTTACCCCCCTTGAGTCAGGATCCAGAGCTAATATTTTACATAAGTAGAATATTTTCTGTTACTACATATTGTCAAAAATCAGAAAATGTATGAAGTGACTTTGAAATGCAGTTCAGGTACATTTACTTTATAAATACAGTTGAAGTAATATAACAGAATAAAATGGACATGTTGTTTTCTTTTACAGAGAATTAGACCCAGGACTTGAGGAGTCCATTGCCAGCATACTTTGGGCCACGCCTCGACTTCAAGCTGATGTACAAGAGCTAAAACAAGTATCCGACCAATTCACAGCAAAATATGGAAAGGAGTTTGCTCAAGCCTGTCGAACAAATGAACTTAATAATGTTAGTGAAAAGGTCATGCATAAATTAGGTGTGGAGGCCCCAGCCAAGGGTCTTGTAGAAAGTTACATGGTAGAGATTGCCAAGTCTTATGGTGTGCCATTTGAGCCTGATCCGTCAATAATGGCACAGAACGAGATGTATAGTGCTGAGAATTTTCTGATTGACTTAGGAGAGAAGAAGGGTGGTGGTGGCAGTGGTGGCGGAAGTGGAGGGATGGGCGTGTTGGAACCCCAGTCATCATCCTACCCTCCTCCCCAACAGCAACCGTATCCTCCTCCACAGCAACAGTACCCGCCCCCACAGCAACAGTACCCTCCCCCAAATCAGGCGATGAATTATCCTCCCCAACAGGTGAGAAACACTTTAATCTGTCCTATATGTCAGCACTTTACTTATAGCTTCAGTTTGTTTACCTGCAGTAAATATATATATATCATGTCATGTTTGTTACCTAGGATGTCATATCTTGTCTGCTTGTGATCTGGTCATACAATGTCATACAGGGATCCAGGTCTAGAATTACACTTGTCGGATTGTATGATAAAGCGACCTATTTGTAAGAACAAGTGTCTCTTGTCTATCATTTCTGTCAGAGGACAAACAATTTTTTCATGACCTTTAGTTTACACATGTACAGCTTAATATTACAAACCTCATTTAACATTAATTATATAAGGATATTCCAGTATTAATTTATCTTTGGAATTGGTAACTAAAAGTGAATCAATCTGGTACTTTAAACCTACTGCAGCTTAGACATGATATTGAACCTCTAGACTTAAAGGTTGCTGAAAATTAAGACCATGTGCATTGGCACATGTCGGAAAAGGTGCTTCCCCAGTTAAAAGGTACAAGTCAAACATGACATTTTTAGAGTCCAGTTATTGTGTCCTGTTACATTGTAGATTGACTGTGTTGTGCTTAGTTTAAAAACTTGATTATAAAGGCATAACTATTGTATTTAGTTTAACTCTTTCCGTACCGTTGTCGTATACAGACGACAAAAAAAAGTGACGTCTCCTCCCAGTTGTCGTATACAGACGACAAAAAACTTGACGTCTCCTCCCCGTTGACGTATACAAACGACAAGCTACTTGACGTTACATACTTTTTGATTAGCTGGGTACGGCAGCCGACAGACGAGTTGACTAACAACATTTTACACAAAATTGACTGCATCAGTTTATAACAAACAATTTGATAGGCGTAAAGTACACATTTTCTGTCATGTGACCCATTTAGATTGAATTTCCCACGAGATACTGCGAAGTGTCATCACCAATGTAAACATCATGGCGGCGAATGCTGTAGCTATACATAGCGGTACATTTTTGCTGCGAAAATAAAGCTCTATATGTCTTCTAACTATAGAAGAACCGAAAAGAGCATTGGTTTACATTTACCTGCATTATTTCGGCATAATGTCCACTACGCAAACACAACAAAGAACTGTCATTTTGGCCAAAACGTCTGGGGGTGATACTGACTTCCGGTACGGAATCCGGACCGTAATCACAGTCCGGAAAGAGTTAACATGACATTGTGTTTAGATTCTTTCATTGACCTTTTGTTTTCAGATTTTCCAAAAATATTTTGTTTCAAATGAATTACATATAGAAATTTCTTAATTTTTTTTAGTGATATATATTTTGCAAGTTAGATATTGATTGGAAATCAACTGTTCTGGTAATTCTCTGTCGTCTACACATCTTATTTATTGACTGTTGTATGTTTCAGGGAAAGCAGCCCCCTCCCTTACCACAGGCGCCCCCATCAGCTGGTGTAGATACCCCTGCCTACCCACCCCCACCAAGCTCCGACTACGACAACTGGTTGGGAGAGGACCCTAAGAAGCAGTTGCATAACTCTGGCCCCACCCAGCCTCCCCAACAACAGCCTCCTCCTGCCGGATTCAAAGATGGTTTTCCTGAGCTGCCGACAGTTCCCACCAACACACTACCAGATCCTGGAAACTCTGTGGGGACAAGCTCAGCTGGAGGAGAGGATGTCGATTTTGATGATTTGACGAGAAGATTTGAACAGTTGAAAAAGAAGAAGTGAACATTTTTTTTTTTTTCTGAACTCTATCTCAAAAGTTAAGGCCTTTGAAATGTTTCGTGACCTAGACACAAGCACTGTACTAAGATATGTCTAGTCTGGTGACTTAAGATTACAAAGCTCTAAGTTATAAGATGAAAGAAATGTATTAACATATTTGTGACTGTACCATATATTCTTACATTTTGTCATTGCTGTAACATCAGGATTTGGGTTGAACAGCTTTTATCAACTTTGATGAAAATTATACATTAATGGTCATCAGCATTACATACTTATTCATGTATTGTAAGGTTTGAATGTATTTCATTTAGGAAAAACAATGAAATGGCTGATTAATTGCTTTTAATGTCTTACCTCCCTTGGTGTAAATATTGATAAGGAGAGTGCATATAGAAAGATTTCTTTTTCTCAAAGAAAATACATTAAAAAAAAATGATTTAACTGCCCTGTTCATTTACATGCTTCTGTACACGTGTATTGATGTTTTGTAGTCTGTGTCAATCAACCTGTAGAAGGAGTGTCAAGTTATTAGATAGTCCTTCTTCATATCTTTTAAATAACTATATAATTTATTAATGTTTTGGTGATTTAAAGGTTATCCTGTTAGTGATATAGTACTACATATGTAGTATATATATATTTAGGTATGTTGCATCCATTTACTATAGGTAAAAGGGTAATCAGTGAACATTTTAATTTAAAATGTGATTCAGTAATACTTGTATATGTAGACTTGTGTAGTTATGTTAACTAATTAAAAACAGTACAGGAAAATCTGATTTTGTGTACAAGAATATCTGATATTAATTTGTACTATGAACAATTTGACATTGAAAACAGTTTGATTTGTTTTGTAACAAATTAGTCTACTAAGTTTAGTTGGATTACTAATTGAAAACTTTAAAATATGGGTGCAATCCTTTTTTGCCACTGTTGAAAATAAAATGTATGAATCTTCAAAAATACAGATGTTGGTTTACATTGCTGTTGAAAACAAGTAACAAGAATCTACTTTTATAGGGGCTGAAATAAGACATATACCTCTATATGCATACTATTACACTATCAAGTTCTGCACTTGATTAAATTTTGGTGGTCATCAGTCAACGTTATAGGTCAAAGGTTACTTGACTGCTTTGTTGGGTTGGGGGGTGCAGTGTATCTACATGTATGTGAACCCGTTGCATTGAGAGTTTATTTAAAATGGTGTTCAAGCTTTACTCTGCAGTGAACATGTCTTGCTATCAAACTGTAGGAAGTGCTTTTGTTATTTCGTCTTCCGACTAATGTATACATTTATATACTAAACAAAAAAAGAGAAGTAACACTATTTTATATTCAATTGATTAATAGTTTCCTTCATAAATCCTTATAAATCAGGTACAATGAAATAATTGATAAATTTTTCTGATAAAATTTCTGCTATGGTTAATTGCAATCAATGTTGAAACTTAATGACTATATAATCGTTTGCGAGGTAAACTGATTTAAGGATCTAAACATTCCCAATTTATTACAAATCAATCTATTTCAATGGCCATTCTAGCACCTGCATGTTATTTTGCTACATGAATGTTTTGTCAACACAATTTGTGTAAGCTGGCGCATTATCCTGCTGGAAAATAGCGCTAATGCCATGAAGACTTAAAAATGGTGGAACTACCGGTACTACTGGGTACTTAAAATTTTGTCCTGATATCCATACACATCTGGTATGAATATTAATACCCCACAAAATACAGTTATATATTCCTCCACATATAACAGTTTGGGTACAAAATGTTCCCCCACCACCATTTTGGAGACAAAATTGGGATACATCTGAAAACAGAACATTGTTCCATTGCAACAAGGTCCATAGGCGGTGAACTTGGATCCATGTACAGCGTTTATGACATAAAGATATATATGTAGCAAAAAAACAGGTCCAGTTTAGGGATTCCGCACTTTCATTTGGTATACTTTCAAATTCATATCAGTTTGACTTTTTCATGAAATTAGAATTCCAGTTAATCCCAGAAAACCATTTTTACAGGAGCCTTGAAATGGCACTATAATGGAAATACCTTGGTATTTTATCTTGCGGATGAAATAAAGTGTCAGCCACTTGTTTTCACCAGTGACACTTACAGACTTTGTACCTTTTTACAATTACTAAAATGGTCACTGTAATAGGACCACAAGAAAAAGAAAGAATTATGTTATTAGAAGAAGAAAGAATCTTGTAATGTTTGTAATTAAAGGCCCAGTATAATGAAAAATTCTGAAAAAAAGTTCAGTTGATAACCATGCAAAAATAAGCCTAAAACGAAGTAAACTTGAGCAGTCTAACAAGAAACCCTTGACAGAAAAATCCAAAGAATTGAAAATAATTCAGGTGCATGGGGCCCACTTTAACAACAAGCTGAAGTTAGAAGACAATTCAAAATGGACGCATGTTTACAAATACGTAGTTTCAACTGCTGCTGTATCAGTAACCGCGTAAGAATTCATCTTGAATATTGCTGATATCAGTTAATCTTAACTAAATCTATAAAAATAAAAAAATATTAAGCTTTTTGTTTCAAGTTTTGTCGAAAGTTATGTGTATTGGGCCTTCAAGAGAAAATCTGAATAGGACATCAAGAATAGATAATGCAATGTGCTTGTCACAAAAAAAAACCCAATTCATAATAACAAGAAGATTCAAATTTAAAGAAAGAAACTTGTAAAATTTACGAGAAAGAAATATTTTTTCTCATTTTAATGTGTTAACCTTCATGAAAATTCTTGAGTTATAAAACACGTACATTAAATAAACATAATTAGAAAAAAAAACAAAAATATCAACCGTCCCCGGGTGGGCTTGAACCACCAACCTTTCGGTTAACAGCCGAACGCGCTAACCAATTGCGCCACGGAGACTTGTTATACGATGACCAGTCTATAAAATTAAAGAACCGAAATGATACAGATTTTTCATTCTGACAGCTAACACATGCTTCCGGTGGATACTTCCGGTGACTGACGATTGTGAAAGCGAATCGAATTTCTCAGGAGGCCGATCGAAAGTAGGTCTAAAAAGACATGGACACAAACTTAAGCTAATTTTTCATCATATAATGACAGCAGGAAAGTCAAATTTTAGTAAACAATAGCTGACACCAGTTTCCCGCGGTTTTTATGTATGTTTAGCTCCAACAGATTTTCTAGCTAAAAACGCACATGTATGCAAGCTAAGTGTTATCAAACAAATGTAGAGTATGAAGCAACAAACACACTTGTTATATGTATATATACATATGTATTGGAAAATGCATTTATACAACGTGCAGGAAAGTGAAAAGTTGTCAAAGAGATCGTGCAGTCGGCCCCTCAATTCTAGCAGTGGCACAAATACATGTACATGTAGGCTTGTAGGGTTTCTCTGTCTTGACAGGATCTGTTGTCTATGAGTCCTACTAACAATGATTTTAAATGCCACATCATAAAGCATTTAAGAAGCTTGTTAAGTATACCATTTTCACTGTTATTTATTATGTGATACAGGGTGCCTAAAAATATATTTCCTTAACTAAGATCAATGACTTATTCAGGATAATAAATAATAAGGTAATACTATATCATAATGGAAATTAAAATATGTCAAATGCAAATTTTTGCTTCAACTTATGAACATATATGCTTTTTGTATGGCAGCCAAGTATATACATGGTGAACTGATTACAAGTGATGAGTAACCTTCCTCGTCTGACGGGGGCCATCCGAGCCTTTTCCGGCCTAAGTGCATCTCCGGAGCATTCAACTGGAGGAATTCAGCAGAGTGATCTGCAACAGAAGCGACACCTAGTGGCAGAAAAACAGAGTAACAGTCAATCATGGAACACACTTTGTTCTCAGATCAGAAAGGAAGTGGATGCCTCAGGGTCAGATATAAAGGGCGCACTGAAGGACTTGACTCAGTGTGCCAGGAATATAGGTAACATCCTCATCAAAACATCTGTTCATGTACATAATGGTGTGATATAATCTATCCGTTCTTTTGAATCATTCGTCCCCAAAGATTTGAACTTTTCCAATTAGTTCATCAAAAGGAAATCCAGTCAACAGAATATATATAATACTTTATTTAATAAAATCAAAACACATCAATAACTAGTCCGAAGGGTTCTGACTCTCTGACCCGCTAAATAATCTGACGACAGGTGGGTGCGAGAGTCAGAATTCCTGCTTAGTAAAAATGTGGAAATTTTACCGACCCGTGCACGGGTCGCCTTTTAAGCCGTGTTTTATAATATGAAACATTTTCGATCATATGTAAATTAAGTATCAATGGAAAGAACAGATATTTTTCCACTAACCTACACATTTAATCAAGTTACAGGAGGTCGTAAACTAACTGTCGTCATCCATTTCTAAAAAATAACGAGTTTCCTGACATCTGTTTGAAAATGGCCGCCGCCTAACATCACGTGATCAAAATTACTGTTCTTTTCATCGATACTTAATTTACATGTGATCGAAAATGTTTCATATCATAAAACACAACTTAAACAGTGACCCGTGCACAGGTCGGTAAAATTTCCACTTTTTTACTAAGCAGGAATTCTGACTCTCGCACCTGCCTGTCGTCAAAATATTTAGCGGGTCAGAGAGTCAGAACCCTTCGGACTAATCAATTACCACAGACTTATCCTATTAATTTCTTTTTCAAAGTATTTCATCTTGCATAAAAAGTTCATAGTCTTAAAATAACAACAATGTTGAATAGTCTTCATTTAATTGAAAGTAACTGTTCTTAATTTTCTGTAAAAAAAAAAATAAAAAAATGCATTGATATTGATGAAGCCCTTTAATTAACATTATTGTATTAACACTGTCCATGGTGTTGAGGTTATACAAATTACAACATCTGAATGTTTGTTTACTGAAAAAACTATAAAAATATAACATAAATTATATGAAAACAACCTGCTTTATTAACACTTTATATTTGTTCCCTGTGTAGTTGGACAGGAGGCTTCCTTGGAAACTGTGGAAGGTGCCGCTGCCTTCCTGTTCGGACTGTTTAAGACTGCCACCATGGACACAGTGAGCAGCAAAGAGGCTAACAAGCTGAGGAACATTTTTGGACCGTTCCCAGCTTCAGCTGCTACTAAAGCCTGTGGCATTGTCAGGAAAATAGTGTCCTGGATGCCTGAGGATGCAGCACTGTTGCTGGACAACCAGAACAGGGAGGAGGCTGAGGGAGAGGCTTCAGTGAAGGAATTCGGACAGAATATAAAGTTTTCTTGTTTAATGGCATCAGCAGAATATCTGTCTAGTTCAGAGTCTGACAGTGACGAAGGTAACCATCGGGACTTAGATCTGAAATACTCTGACAATATACCAGCTCAAAAGTCTAAAGGAAGTGCACAACAGAGTGTCAGGTAATATTCAGTCCCTGGAGATTACCATTAGAAGTATCAGTAAAATAGGACTACTGTGGAATATCAATGTATCCTAATCAATGTAATAGGCTATGTGATTGTGACTTTGGATGGGAAATCCCTCATTGTGTTCAGATCAATATCAGTGATATGGGAATACTTTTCGTGTCATATATGTTCTAGTGTTGGCAGGGAAATTTGCCATGCAAGTTTAATTACAGGGGCTAAATTTGAAAGGTAAAAATATTATGGTATGTCCTATTATTATAAACAAACAAACATGAATGTATGTAATTAGAATGTAAATTATGCAAGTATGTTGCTGGCTGTGAAGTGAGCACATATTGTTAATACAAAATTGAAGTCATGTTTGACAAGCTTTATGATAATAATCATTGAATTTAAGATACTTTTGTTCTTTATCCAGTTCACAATATGATGCTGGCTGGCTACATCGAGAGGTTAACAAGTACTACCCGACCGGAGACTCGGCCCTGGGGATGACGACGGAGGACATTAGCTCCACTATATTTGATGTCCTTATATCCTCTAAGACCGACCAGGAACTACAGAATGATGTAAGTACTGTAGAAACCTTTGAATCTGGGTTCCCAGTCAGATTTGTCTTTTTTCTCCAACCGATTTAAATGGCTTTTCAACCCTTCTTTGTCTTTTTTACAGTTATTTGAACTTCTCGGATTTGATCGATTTGAGCTCATAGAAAATTTGCTGCAGAACAGGAAAGGGGTCATTCAGAGTTCTCTGACCTCTGAACCATCAACCAGACCTAACGGTGCACGTAAGTTACATCGAGTACCTGTCCCCCAGGTCCTCCCTTCATCAGACTATTCTAATTGTCCAAATGTACAGGAGGTACACATATTTTGGAACATCTCTAGACACATACACACCCTACAAGATTTTTTTAGTCTTAATGTCAAATATATCAACCAGTAACAATTTTTCATAATATCCTCTTATTTGTACTCCTATGAAACAGAATTAAACGATTATTTACTGGATCCATTACACTTTCTTTTACCTCTATATGTATTTTATTGTTTTGGTAAGTTTTTATGCAAGTTCGAAAAAAAAAAATCTGAGCGGTTAGTTACTCTCATATACTTGATGGAATAACAAAATTGATGAACCTAAGGGGTATTATTGGGTTTCATTATTTACAGGGGCTTTGAAATTGGAAGAGAAGATTAAATTTGTATATAAAACCAATTGAATGTTAACTAGATAATTTTGCACTTCCAGGGAAAAAAGGCGATGGAGGAAACAAACCTGCTTATGGCTGTCAAGTCATCGTGCAGGTAAGGATTACCTCCCCTTGTGCACATGATACCTGAGAGCTTTTGCTTTCAAGTCTAATATAATCATACTCTTCTTAATTTTTTTTGACATATCTAAGCTTGAAAATTTAGACTACAAAAACCTAAGACTGATATTTGTTCTTTTTACTCTGCTTGTTCAATCTTATAGACTGAACAGGAGAGAAAACTGATGAAACAGCTGAGGAGGGACGAGAAGCGCTTCGACAAGAAGGGAGCTTGGCAGGAGGAGGAGGGGCAGGGTATCAGCTTTAATCCCCAGGAGCTACGCAGTCAGAGGTCAGTTTACTAAAACTTGATCAAAACTTAACTGAATTCACTCAATAATCTTAACTGTTCTTCTTATTATTTTATATTTATTCAAAATTCAAAATCTTATCAACCTATACCTATTTGATGCTACATGTATATCCAATAGATATGTAGCGGTACCAGTGTCATCTAGTTCATTCTTTATGGAATATTTGATGTAGATAGGTACATGTATTGAGGTACATCAGGTTATGAATGTATAAAGATTAAAGAGGACAAGAGAACTGGACAAAGGAGTAAATGAAGTTGTCGGTGAGTGAGTAAACTGTGACAATGTCTTAAGGTATTAGCCAGGCCTCAAACCCCATCTTTGATTGGAGCCAATTCTTTTACAAGAACTGTTAAGTGAAAAATAATTACGGTTTATTGTTGTGATCAGGGAGGCAGCTTTGAAGACGGCAGTGATGGCCCCCTTGTTTTCTGACCGGTCCTTTCAACCCCAGGCCAGGGAGAGATATCCCAATGTTTATGACTCAATGGAGGAGGCTCGACAGTCATCGGCCTATGTGGGAGGGGTCAAGGTATTTATCATATGATCATCAGATACCTGTTCACTCATGTGTTGATTTGAAGTTTTTTCCTTTTTGGAAAAAAAAAGAAAAAAAATCAGTTGATATACAAGTCAGATAGTGTTCCAGAAAAGCTGTTTCCATACTTATTTTACACCATAATTTTCCTGAAAAATGGATAAAAATTAGTAGATGTACCAGTGGCACAAGACGTGACTGTAGCATTACATATAACAAATCAATAAAATTAGCATAGTTCCTAAAATTGTTTGATACAATGTTTTTATATATATCAAGCCAAGGTGTATTGACTCCCATTTTCCAGCTGAATTGTGAAGGTATGTTGCACCATATTTAAATAAATTAAAATGAAAATATGGGTCATGTACGCCTAATTTGCACTCATTCAAAAACACTATGTCAGCTAGTATACAGTATGGTTAAAGAATAAGCTGAAGCACTGTTACTGTTAGATTGTGTACTGTATTTTACCAATACTACTGACATTACTTATTTTCTAATATAGTTGGCCCTTCCCGATTCCTTCCATCGGTCGACACACAAACTTTACGAGGAGGTCCATATTCCTCACACAGAGGCTACATCTCTCACCGTAGGCAACAAAAGAGTTCCGATCGCCAATCTGGACGAGGTGAGTCTTTCATTCAGTGTCAATTTCATTTAAAAACAATGGTTGCCAATATTTCAAGTTGTATAAAACGCTGTGATGCTTATTTATTTGTGTTACGTACATGGTATATATTTCACAGGGTGAAAATGGATTATATATTGATTCTTTGATTGTAAAAGATGAAGTTGAAGATTTGATAAATTTTGAGTATGGATATCTTTTATAAAGAATTTTTTATATCATCTTTAATACCAGCTTAAAAAAAAAATCTTCAGAAAGATTTTCAAGAAAAATTGAAGTAAACTGAAAAAAATAGAGAAAGTTGTATAATTAACATTATTTTATGCTTTTACAGATTGACCCCTTACATACCACTAAATATGTTTATTTTTGAATACAGATTGCCCAGATGGCCTTTAAGGGTACGGCGGCACTCAATCGTATCCAGTCTATGGTGTTTGAGGCGGCCTACAAGACCAATGAGAATCTGTTGATCTGTGCCCCGACAGGAGCGGGTAAAACAAACATCGCCATGTTAACCATCCTCCACGAACTCAAGCAGCACATCTCCCAGGGAGTGATCAAGAAGGATGAATTCAAGGTTAGCATACAAGGGCATTCAAGGCAACAGAAATTGAAAAAAATTATATTGTTATATTCTGTAAGCATGCATGGACAAATTCTCTCTGCATTAACTCATTTACCTCTCAACTTTCATAAAGAACTGTTCCAACCTTTGAATTGGAAGAGTTCAAATGTTTCTACAGGGGGTGAATGAGTTGATGTGCTCCTGCCAAGCCTCTCCCCTTATATCCTGTCTATATATAGGAGTACTGTTATGGTAGCTATAAATAGTATTAACAGGAAGTTATATTTTACTGATGATTATTACTTCTGGTTAAAGAATTCTCATACTTTCAAATCTTTTTGTTAATGTGATGCTTGTATAGGTGTTAAAACCAGATTTACAGCTGGTGGACATAAAACAGGTCCTATTGCTGTTTCTGTTTAAAACACCACTTTTTGAAAAAGCCATGTTTGACCGATGCTAAATAATGAAGAGCCTTTGTGATACAGATAGTGTATGTAGCCCCTATGAAGGCACTAGCTGCTGAGATGGTACGGAACTTCGGGAATCGCCTGGAATCGTTAGGGATAGCTGTACGGGAACTCACGGGAGACATGCAGCTGACTAAAGCAGAGATACTGAAAACACAGGTGAGATAGGAAAAGTTTCATCTTCTCCAGCTGCTCTTTGAAAGTCGTGCCATGTGGATGAAATGACTAAATCTCTGAGGTGTCTCCAGGTAACTCATACTCTAAGTATAAATAATAGGTTCTGTTACAATAGAGATTTTAACAGTCAGTAACTAGATTGAAATAAAATATATGAAATGTTCTTATTCTAATGCGCACATGTTCTATTCTGTAACATATACAGTCAAAATGGTTCCTGATGTGCATTGTCAGCATATTATAATGTAACAAAATACACATCATCATAGATGACAAAATATTCTGCAATTTTGCTTTTAAAGATTTTATTCAATTTAGAGAAACATAAAAAGTTACATTTTGAGCATTATTTGATATAAAAGATAAAAGTCCTTGGTAATCATCTTGAGGATCTGTTTGACCTTGACCTCTATGTCCCTGTAGATGTTAGTGACGACCCCAGAGAAGTGGGATGTAGTAACGAGAAAGAGCACTGGGGATGTGGCGTTGGCTCAGCTCGTCAAGCTGCTCATCATCGACGAGGTGCACCTCCTCCACGATGACAGAGGAGCTGTCATAGAGAGTCTGGTGGCCAGGACTCTGAGACAGGTGATGATGACAATATCAGTTCTGTGTGCTTATTTTGATATTACTAGTAGGGCTGGGCGGTTTTACCGGTATACTGGTATACCGTGGTATAAAGTTGTCATGGTACGTACCGTGGTAAATTTGTCCTGTACCGTTTTTTTGGGGACTTTCATTTAACTTATCAATGAACTTTTTGTTACATAGATCAATTGGAATTCCAATATGGTTTAGTTATAATTTCCTATAAGCTTGCTGATCAACTAGGACAGACATACATCGTAGCTTCACTCAAACATTATTAGAGGATAACACAAAGGGAAAATTATAACAGGCCTCTTGTTATTTGGCTTCAGAACAAAAGCAGTTAGACACCTTTACCTAGCTCAAACATTCAAGGTGGTATACCGTGGTGCGCACCGCAGTATTTGCCTAAATACCATGGTATACCGTGGTACTTTTGATTTTGTGGTACCCAGCTCTAATTACTGGTGCTTTGAAAGCGGTTGTGTTGAACTTAGTCAGTCCTGAAAAAATAAAAAAAATGAATTGCCATAATAATAAATTGTATCAGTTTTCAAATTAAAGAAGTTCTACTGTAGGCAGATAATGTGTTGTGATGGTGTAGAACAGCTTGTGTACTAATTGCAAGCATGGTTTACCTCCCTTTACACTGTAGGTGGAGAGTTCCCAGAACATGATCCGTATCATTGGTCTATCTGCCACGCTGCCTAACTACCTAGATGTGGCACGCTTTCTCCATGTCAACCCGTACCTGGGACTCTTCTTCTTTGATGGCCGTTTTAGACCCGTACCTCTTGGCCAGACCTTCGTTGGTGAGGAAATTTAATATTTCACTGATGGCTTTTGTGTGTTTGCACCTTGATTGACAGGTGAGAAAGGGGCTAATGCTAAAGAAAAATGTTCTATACATAGGGGATACACAAACATATCCCCAAAAATTGACAAGTATTCAGATAGTCAACTGATTACTGTACAAGCTCTCACATAATATAACAACGAAGGTAATGTTTAAGGATTATGATTAAAGATTTTTATTCAACTATGAATCGAGGAAAATATAAAATTGAATCAAGTATATCAAAGTTTTAGCTTATACAGTCAGATCTCAAAATATCAAACTTGTATAAATTGAAGACCCCGCTTAATTCAAAGTTTATTGTTGGCCCCTGTCTAGCATATATCATGCCCAACATACCAACTTGCGTAACTGGAATACTTGAACTAGAAGTTTTCCCAAAGTCCCACGAACATTGAGATTACAAGGTTGGACTATATGTTGTACTGTAAAAATGTGTTATCTAGATAGAGATATTGTATAAATAAGTTACGTCTGGTTTTGTGTCCAGGAATCAAATCTACTAACAAGATGCAACAACTACAGGATATGAATACGGTCTGTTACGAAAAAGTCCTAGAACAAGTCAAAAAAGGCTATCAGGTAAGTTGATGTTACTTATAAACTTAAAAAAGAAATAGCATATAATTTTGTTCTCTGATTTTTCCTCTTCATCTGGCATGGCTAAATGAGCTAGGCTCATGTTAGATTAATGTAAATTCTGTATACTAAAATGGAAAAATTTTAATTGGAAATGAAAGAAATGTTTCATGTTGTACATGAAAGTACTTGTATGTATATATTGGAATGACATTAGCATGTATGTTTATCTAGAGCACGCTGCAACAGAAAAAAATGAAATACATTAGCATATCCTATTTAAAATTTATATCAACTTGGTCAAGCATATTATGAAATCTTTAAAAGAATTGTTTGGTAATAAATATGCGCCTCGAGCACTTGTAAGTTTTACACCTGTATTTACCTTAAAGACAATTTTGTTCAACACCTGTAAGTTTTATTCCTGTATTTACCTTAAAGACAATGTTGTTCGAACACCTGTATTTACCTTAAAGACAATGGTGTTCGAGCACCTGTAAGTTTTACACCTGTATTTACCTTTCAGACAATGGTGTTTGTCCATGCCAGGAATGATACTGTCAGGACTGCCAGTGTCCTCAATGAAATGGCCAAAAATAACGGAGACAGTGGCTTCTTTGTGCCAGACCGCTCAATCCAGTACGGGGATGCCCTAAAAACTGTGAGTATTGAACCACACAATCTGGTATGGGATACCTGCAAAAGTGTAAATATCGCACCGTGGTATCAAATATGGGATAGCCCTCAGTTTGTGATATAATTATGTCTCCCCTTTGTATGAAGGGAGACATTTTGTATTACTATTAGTACCGGTTCTGGTTCTTCTAATAATTCTTGTCCGGGCCATAACTTCTAAATTGTTGAAGATATCTTGACAAAACTTGCAGTATACATGCATCACCTAAAGCAGATGTGCAGTGCACTGTCATTATGTCACTGTGACCTTCTGCACAAGGTCAGAGATCAAATAAGTGTGATTTTTTCAATAATTCTTGTCAGGGTGATAACTTTTAAACCATTAAAGATATACTGATAAAATTTTGATTATACCTGCAACACCAATAGACGATGTGCAATGCACTGTCAATAGGCCAGTGCATGACCTTCACCGAAAGGTCAGAGATAAAAAATGTATGACTGTTTCAATCCAAAGTTGAACGCCAAGGTGATGCACTCTCACCCTCACTGTCTAATTATATACATGTAACAATAATTTACCAAACCTCAAGGTAATAGAGGCCCATCTTCGATGCAGATGCTCTGTAGTAATTAGCTTGTTTGTCCGTCTGTCCGTTAGTCTGTTCTTCTGTTCGTCCATCTGTCCATTTTTTACTGATTGATATTTTGTTATGGCACTATGAAGCAAAGTTGGTCAGAATAAAAAAAGATGTTCACTAATCAAACCTCTAGGTCACAAGGTCACAGGGTAAAAGGTCAAAGTCATAGGTTAAGGTCAAATTTTACATTTATTAAGTGCTTAACATTTTGTTATGACATTATGAAGGAAAGTTACCTCAGAATAAAAAAAAAGATTATAAGGGGAGACATGTGTTTTTGCTCATTAAAACAAGTCTCTAGTTTTTACCACTTTTCAAAAATGAAAAAAACCCCTATCTGCATAATGTTATAGTTGTTTTTTTGTTGCTTTTTTTGTGGGGGAGGGGGAAGATATCTAAAATTGTTTATCGGAATGTGAAAACAATTTAGAAAAAAATTGTCATAACTGATCCAGTCGAAAATGCATGTATATATATAAATATCTTGGTATTGAGATGATGTGTTTACATTTAAATGATAAGTAAAATTTCACTGGTTGAAATTTCAGATGATGCGGTCACGAAACAAACAGCTGAAGGAACTGTTCCCGGATGGGTTTGGATGTCACCACGCTGGCATGCTGAGACAGGACCGTAACCTGGTGGAGCGTTACTTTGCTGCGGGGTTCATCAAGTGCCTTGTGTGTACTGCCACACTAGCCTGGGGAGTTAACCTCCCCGCACACGCTGTCATCATCAAGGTGGGTGCTGAAAATAGGATGTCCTACACAGTAAAAACCCCACTTAATTTACTCCAATACCCCTCATTCATCAAACAGTTTGTTTGGTCCTGATCGAGATCGAACATATTCAACCAACCTCGGATTACTCGATTACCATGTATTCCTCACAATATTGATCAGGTCCCCACAAGTTCAACTAAGTGGGATTTTAATGTACTTAAACAGATACATTGTGTTTGATACATTGTGTTTGAAATAACTTGGTATCAACCTAGGAAGAGTCGAAAAAGGTTAATGGGTTCGCATTTGTAAGGATAAATAATGAAAAAATAAAAAGCAACTTCATTATTTTTGTATTTAAGGGTACCCAACTTTATGATGCTAAGAAGGGATCATTTGTGGATCTGGGTATACTGGACGTGATGCAGATTTTTGGTCGGGCTGGACGTCCACAGTTTGACAAGTTTGGACACGGAACCATCATTACGGCACATGACAAACTGTCTCACTATCTATCCCTGATGACCAGGCAGAACCCCATAGAGAGTCAGTTCTGTGTCAGTCTTACTGACAATCTCAACGCAGAGGTGGGTAGGAAGGAGAGTTTGTGTTGGTGTTGGGAGGGGGGGGGGGGAGGGGTAATAACTCCATAGAGAGTCAGTTATGTGTCAGTCTTACTGACAATCTGAACACAGAGGGTAGTAGGGAGGAGAGTGTTTGTGTGGGGAAGGGGAGGTAATAACCCACAAGAGAGTCAGTTCTGTGCCAGTCTTACTGACAATCTGAACACAGAGGTTAGTAGGGAGGAGAGTGTTTGTGTGGAGAAGGGGAGGGGGAGGGCGGGGGAGGGAGGGGGAGGGAGGGAGGGGGAAGCAATGTCAGTTCTTGGTCAGTCTTTTTGACAACCTCAACAGAGAGGTGGGAAGGAAGGAGAGTGTTGTTGGGGGGGGGGGGGGGGCGTAATCTTTTCAAAATGCAAGCAAAGTATCCTGATGATCATGAACACTTATGCATTCATTCATTTTAAAGCCTCTTTCTAAGCCTTGACAGTTCTGACTAGTCTACATACAATCTGTTGAGTATAAGCCCTTTTAGACCTGTATGTTTTGTTGTACATGTATATCTGTGTGTAGATTGCTCTGGGGACAGTGACAAATGTGGAGGAAGCAGTCAAGTGGCTGAGTTACACTTACCTGTATGTACGGATGAAGTGTAACCCACTCGTATACGGCATCAACTTTAACACATTGGAGGTATGTAACAAAGCAGAATAATAGAGAATTCAAATGTTGAAATCAGGTTCAATTTAATTTGATACAAATATAGAGAAGGTAGTTTCAACCCAATAGTTAAATAGGATTTACATTCCACCAATACGGCAACAGTTTGGATTTGTTTTTTTCAAAACTCAAGTGAAGATAATGAGAACAGTCTGATCAGAGATTGAAATTAGTACAATATGTATGATATTAAATGGAAACAGATGAAATTTCTGTTTTAATATTGACAGTTTACCTGGTATGTGTTTGCATGGGTCATATGATTGAACTTCACAATCACTTGTAGCATGTTTAATAAATAACCATAAATTACCAATGAAATGTTTATTTGGATAATTGTTATGATCATACATCACAATTAAGTTAATATCTTGAAAATACATTAACCAATTAGTAAAATATAACTGAGTAAGATCAAATATTAGATATTACTTAAATACTTGTGGTAAGATGTGTTTTCATGTAAGTTAACTTTTTATCGTAATGATTGTGAAATTTCATATAGTTTATCCTGATTAGCTGAAATGAAAGTGCGTTGATTTGTCTAAGAAATGCATTTTACTTACTTTTTTTGGAGTTTAATGTAATTATTAACTTTAAGATGTTCAGTACTTAACGCACTGTATTTGGTAACATGTTTGAAATAAGGAAGACCTGCTACAATATGCAGTGAGTGTGATAATTGTGTTTACATGTTGATAAGCCTAGATCATACTACAAAAACTTCTCTCTGACTATCCTTCGTTATAAGTTATTTGATTTGTTACCAGTCCGACCCCATGTTGGAGGCACATCGCCGCGACCTCATCACAGATGCCGGTAGGAAGCTGGACAAGGCAAGAATGATCAGGTTTGATGAGAGAACGAGTTACTTCTCCTCGACTGACCTTGGCAGAATAGCCAGTCACTTCTACATCAAATACGACACTGTAGAGGTAGGTGTTCAATTAAGGATTGAATGCATATTTTGTTGTTTGCATCGGCTGATGAAGTCAAGTGAACCTCGCGTAAATGAAGGGAACTGCGACGCAGTTCATGTACCATTTGCACGAGGTTCACTTGACTTCATCCGCCATTGCAAATAACAAAATAGACATTTAATCCTTATATTTATGTTAACTATTTTAAATTCCCCGCCATTCGCTTGTACTTTAAGCTGCCGGTGTCACACGGTGCTTTACCTTTGTTACATTGTTGCACACTTATCGGCATATATGTACATTTGCGGAACAGCTGATAGCTAGCTTCATTCATCACTTGGCAACAGAAAAAATGTAGTCCTTTCCAGTATGAAATGAACTACGTTTTTAGAGCAGTTTGCATCGCGCAGCAGTACATAAACTACGTTGTGATTTGGTCACAGTTGAAGCGTGTCGAATAAAGTTGTCGGAAGTCAGATTTCGGTTATTGAAAACGTCTAATAACATTCATTGGATTAAGGCATGTTTAGCTTATTGATGAAGGTATGATGAATGGTATTGGTGACATGTAATCAACTGGATTAGTGATTTGACGATTTTTAATTTGGGACATTAACCGAAAACTACATATTTAGCTTTAAAGGTAAGCATATGGTACAGTTACTGACAAGATCACAGGTGCCTGAGAATTTGCTACATCTGCTTTTGGACATAAACTAAGGTTTTAATATTATGTTACACTTTTGGAGGTTAAGATCAGTTTCCGATAAATATGCCACCCTAATCAAAACTCCTCGAAAGTATAAATTTATTCTAGACACTGGTTCAGATGATCCCATTTGCATTAAACGCCTGATCATCCAGGGAATCAATGAGGAATTTAGGACCAACATATCTTGAATAAATGCTTTCGGAAATGTCAGAATTTTGTCATATCAAGTAGTATTAAAGCTATGTGTGATATGATATTGGCACAACTCATTTGCATGTAAAACAGCTGTTTTATGTGTGTAGTACACCCGTACATTATTGTACACAGTAAACAAATGTATTACTTCGCCGGGAACGAAAAAGCGTGTGCCCCACTTGTTTCATCGGGAAATGAAGCAACCAAAGTTTACTAGTTTCATTGAGGCAGAGTGAAGTGAAAATGTAAATATGTGGAAATGTTTATATCTCTTTCGCAATTCCATATTTTATATTTAACATTAATATTAATTCTTCCAATTTTCATTTATTCTCAGTAATTTGAACAACCTAAATATATATCTTTTGTTGCTTAGGTTATCAATGAAAATCTGAAATCCCTGATGACGGAGGCGGACGTGTTTGCCATGGTTTCTAAGTCCCAGGAGTTCGACCAGATAAAGGTTGGTACTTACCTTGGTTGTTTCAGTCACCTGATGATAGATTTCTCAAGTTTAGTCCTTTAGACTTTCAATAAAGTCATGATAGTTTACTTGATTTTCATGTTTTCTTTTGTTCAGATACCCAATTGAGGCCAAGTAAACGAGTACAGCAGATAATTAAAACTCAAAACATTTTAACCTTGCCTCAGATGACGGCTGGCGTCGGTTAATATAAACGGTACAAGTTGTCGTTAATGTCATATTGGTTCAGATTTCCTGATAACAAAAGACAAGAATAAAATAATAATCTATATTTCAAAGCTGAAAATTTGCTGAATAATGATGAATTAAAAACTCTTGTTACTGAAATGTTGCCATGGAGCAACATTAAACGTGGACGTGTGTTGCCAAGTACTTAACATTTCAAAACAGCATGATTAGAAATCATTGTATATTATGGAGGAGGTACCACAACATGAAAGATTGCCTAATAATGTTTCATGCTTGTGTCGGCATTACACCAGTGTGGATGTTACATAAATCTTTTGTATCACACAGGTGCGGGATGATGAGATGGGTTGTCCTTACACCTGTATATAGTATGGATGTTACGTAATTCTTATTGTATCACACAGGTGCGGGATGATGAGATGGGTTGTCCTTACACCTGTATATAATATGGATGTTACGTAAATCTTTTGTATCACACAGGTGCGGGATGATGAGATGGGTTGTCCTTACACCTGTATATAGTATGGATGTTACGTAAATCTTTTGTATCACACAGGTGTGGGATGATGAGATGGGTTGTCCTTACACCTGTATATAGTATGGATGTTACGTAAATCTTTTGTATCACACAGGTGCGGGATGATGAGATGGGCGAGCTGGACAACCTGCTTAGTGACACGTGTGTGATGCAGGTACAAGGAGGTGTGGAGAACACCTACGGCAAGGTCAACATACTCATGCAGGTGTACGTGTCACGGATGAACATCGAGAGTTTCTCCCTCATATCCGACCAGGCCTATGTAGCTCAGGTAATTGTATAATATCTAACATGGAGATTTGTTCACCAATCCATTTTCATCGTAATAAATAGGAAATTTGTTTTAGATATTAAAAGAAGACAAGAAATCGACCTTTTTTATATGTTTTATATCTTTGAACTTTGGGCAAGGTTTAAAAGATATTGTAATGAGGTTCTGTGATTCTTGGTACCTGTTCGTAAGAAATCTTTTATGATTAGTTGATCTGCTGTAGATACATTTGAATGTCCTGGTATAATAATTCTCTCTGCCATAGAACTGTTTGAGATATGATAATTCTTTGTGTATGTGCTGTAGAACTCTGCGCATATCGTGCGTGCCCTGTTTGAGGTGTGATAATTCTTTGTGTATGTGCTGTAGAACTCTGCGCATATCGTGCGTGCCCTGTTTGAGGTGTGATAATTCTCTGTTTATGTGCTGTGGAACTCTGCGCGTATCGTACGAGCCCTTTTTGAGGTGTGATAATTCTCTGTCTATGTGCTGTAGAACTCTGCGCGTATCGTGCGAGCCCTGTTTGAGGTGTGATAATTCTCTGTCTATGTGCTGTAGAACTCTGCGCGTATCGTGCGAGCCCTGTTTGAGGTGTAATAATTCTCTGTCTATGTATTGTAGAACTCTGCGCGTATCGTGCGAGCCCTGTTTGAGGTGTGCCTGAAGAACGGTTGGCCTGTGATGGCTAGTAGGCTACTGAACCTGTGTAAAACCCTTGACAAGCGACTTTGGGGGTTTGAGCATCCCTTAAGGCAGTTCCCTAACCTCTCCAGGGAGATCCTGGACAAACTGGAGGCTAGGAAACTCTCTGTGGACAGACTCAAGGATATGGATCCCAAGGAAATAGGTATTTATCTGTCTTACGGCCATCAGTGATTTCAATTTCGCACATCTCTAACACTGTTTTTCATGTTATTCAGGGCAGCAGTAGAAAACTTAAACAAGTTCTTCATCAAAACCTTTCAAGTATAATTTGTTTGTGTATGCCTTAGCAGAGCATCTATTTGTTATCTCAGCTAACATTAATACTGGCAAGTTAACATAACACATCCCTAGTCATAAGTATAGCTAATAACACCTCAAAATCATTGGGAACATCAAATTAATTTGATAATCAGAATTGTGAGCGGTGGTTTATAGAATGACAGTGTTTGTACACCAATCATTTTGTTTGTTTTCAAGAGTGGGGTTCCACTGTAATTGTAGACTAGAAAAATTAGAATGAAAAAATTGTTATTAAAAATGAAATGTGTATGACATACTGTAAATAGTTACTGCATTACACTTTCCACAGGGGGAAAACTGATCAGGGAATCAAAATATTTGTTCTTATTGAGGATTTTGTTAAATAAATGTACTTTTATACAAAACCTAGGCCACATGGTGCACCATATACGTATGGGACCAGTCATCAAGAAGTGTGTGAACCAGATTCCCGCCTTAGACTTGGACGCCACCATCCAACCAATCACACGCACTGTACTCAGAGTGAGGCTGTCTATTGATCCAGTCTTCCATTGGGATGACAAGGTCAGTGTGACGTTTTACTTGGAGCTGATTTAGATGTACAGACCCTTTTGATGATTAATGCTGTTTGTCTTTGAACACTTTACTTGTCGTATTCAGAATTATAAAGACACCTTTTGCTAGAGTGTTCTCAACTGTATGGGAAAAATTATATTTCTTCAGTAAAATGTGTCTTATGCATTGGTCTACTTTAATTACGATCTAATGGAAACTCCTATTCAATAAGTCAATAAAATGGCTTTGAAGTAAAAATCTTATAATAACCTTATTTTGACTCTGAACTTGCACGAACTTGCAATTAAACATTAAAAATCTTTTGAATCTATGTGTAGGTCCATGGGACAAGTGCAGAGTCATTCTGGGTGTGGGTGGAGGACCCAGAAAACAATCACATCTACCACTCGGAGCGCTTCCTCCTCCACAAAAAGATGGTTAGTATGCCATGTTTGTGTCTGACAAGAGTTTTTTTTTGGTAAAATTAATGAATTTTCTGAAGATTTCAATTGACTTACAAGCGGAAATAAAGTCTGTTTCTAAGTTTACATTTTGACAAATATTTGTCCTGATATTTATAGGAGACAGCCCTAGCTGAAATAAAGTCTGTTTCAAAATTTACATTTTGACAAATATTTGTCCTGATATTTATAGGAGACAGCCCTAGCTGAAATAAAGTCTGTTTCAAAAGATACTTAAAAAAACCCCTCTTTGTCCTGATCTTTATAGGTGAAGGCCAAAGAGGCCCAGATCCTGATTTTCACCATCCCCATCTTTGAACCCCTGCCTAGTCAGTACTACATCAAAGCTGTGTCCGAGAGATGGCTGGGGTCAGAGGCCATGTGTGCCATCTCCTTCCAACACCTAATCCTTCCGGAGAAACATCCACCCCACACAGGTAGGTCTGAAGTGTCGAATGCTCCAGGTATAAATGAACCACCATGTCCCTCTGTCTGGGATTCTTCTGAGCCATATTTTGGCTGTGCTAGCTGAGACATAGTCCAAAGAATCAAGTTGATCTTATGCCATGGCCGGGCATCCATTGTTGCTCTCTCAACTCTCTCATTTGTATTTGGAATTGACTTAATTTGACCGAAATCACCCTGGTCTACTGGCATATTTGAGGGTTTACATGAGTTAGACTACCAAACAGGAAAATTGCTTTCAAAACTCCATCCCTCAGCGCTTTCAAAACTCCATCCCTCAGCGCTTTCAAAACCCCATCCCTCAGTGCTTTCAAAACCCCATCCCTCAGCGCTTTCAAAACCCCATCCCTCAGCGCTTTCAAAACTCCATCCCTCAGCGCTTTCAAAACCCCATCCCTCAGTGCTTTCAAAACCCCATCCCTCAGCGCTTTCAAAACCCCATCCCTCAGCGCTTTCAAAACCCCATCCCTCAGCGCTTTCAAAACCCCATCCCTCAGCGCTTTCAAAACCCCATCCCTCAGCGCTTTCAAAACCCAATCCCTCAGCGTTTCAAAACCCCATCCCTCAGTGCTTTCAAAACCCCATCCCTCAGCGCTTTCAAAACCCAATCCCTCAGCGTTTCAAAACCCCATCCCTCAGTGCTTTCAAAACCCCATCCCTCAGCGCTTTCAAAACCCAATCCCTCAGCGTTTCAAAACCCCATCCCTCAGCGCTTTCATTTTTTACTTTGACTTGTTTCTCAACTTTTGTAATTTACATTTCAATGAGGTGTCGGATTTATTACCAAATGTTGATGTCTTTCATATGAATTGTCTGAGGCCTGTTCGATCAAGTGCGACAATCAGAACTTCAAACAATCGAGTCATTTGTTGAACTCACACCTGTCTACTGCACTGGGGTCAGAAACACTATACGGGGGCATGCTTTAGATAGTTTGTGATTTTACAGGGTATAATACGGGGTGACAACTGAAATCTGGGGAAAAATGACCCTGAATCAAGAGACTACCAAAATTGGGATAATGACAAAATTTAGCGATTTTCTGGGAGTACCGCGGAGAATCCGGGAAGGTTGAAACCTTTGCCTTAAATGACAAAAAGACCAGGATGCTGATATTATGCATGTAGAATGCTGGTATGAAAGGGCTACCAAGTTTGTTTTAATTAATTACCTTGACTTACTTTCAAGGTCACAGGGGTCAAATGTCTTGAAATCTTCAAGCAATTTCTTCTCATTAACCGAAAGACCAAGAATAAAGTTCAGCTAGAAAATTGCAAAATTTTACACCTGTGAAATTGAACAACTATAACTATACACTATGTAGATTTACAGAAAAAAGGAGGAAGTTATTTTCTTTGACCACGATTAAGAAACTTTTTATATGCAACTACTCTTTAGTTGTATACAGAATTGTTCAGGTATCTGTGCTATGAAAGTATATTTGATGTTTTGTGTTCACAGCGTGAGGAAGTTAGTGATTTGATTATTATATTTCTTTCAAATAAATCAAACTGTGCATACATGTATAAGATCAAACAATCTCTGTTGTATTTCATATTTTGATTTGATTGGTTGTACTTACTAATCCAATATGTGTCTTACGCCTATGATTAAACACTGACACCCACACTGACACCCGCACTGACACCCGCACTGACACCCGCACTGACACCCGCACTGACACCCGCACTGACACCCGCACTGACACCCACACTGACACCTGCACTGACCCCCACACTGACACCCAGACCGACACCCAGACCGACACCCACACCGACACCCACACTGACCCCCACACTGACACCCACACTGACACCCACACTGACACCCACACCGACACCCAGACCGACACCCACACTGACACCCACACTGACTCCTACACTGACCCCCACACTGACACCCACACTGACACCCACACTGACACCCACACTGACACCCTCACTGACACCCACACCGACACCCACACAGACACCCACACTGACTCCTACACTGACCCCCACACTGACCCCAACACTGACCCCAACACTGACCCCAACACTGACCCCCACACGGACTCCACACTGACCCCCACACTGACCCCAACACTGACCCCAACACTGACACCCACACCGACACCCACACCGACACCCACACCGACACCCACACCGACACCCACACCGACACCGACACCCAGACCGACACCACACCGACACCTCCACCGACACCCGCATCGACACCCGCACGACCCCCGCACGACCCCCGCACGACCCCCGCACCGACACCCGCACCGACACCCGCACCGACACCCGCACCGGCACCCGCACCGACACCCGCACCCGCACCCGCACCCACACCCACACCCACACCCACACCCACACCCACACCCACACCCACACCCACACCCACACCGACCCCAACACCGACACGCACACCGACCCCAACACCGACACCCGCACCGACACCCGCACCAACACCCGCACCGACACCCGCACCGACACCCGCACCGACACCCGCACCGACACCCACACCGACACCCACACCGACACCTACCTTTACAGTTACGTTCACACCTGCCTTGCAATTTACACTAGCATCCACACCCCCTTCACTCACTCTTACATTTAAACCTTTTCTCACACACACATAACACCCATGCTTACATCCACATTTACACCTGCAGTAACACCTACAAATGTAACTTACACTTACACCTGAAACACTCGCACCAATAATTCTTCATTTATTTCAACCAGTCGATCACCAAGTCTGATAAGACATCCATATATGAGTCGTTCTAGACTAAAAGTGGCGAAAGGTGTTATATTTAGAAATATGTTGTCGCTAGCATTGCTTAGTCGTCAGTTTATTTAAAAACCTTACATCATATTGATTGAAGCTATGATAAAGTGCTTCCCACCCCTCCCAACACCTCCGAGGTGATATGTGACACTCCCAGACTGTCTGATGACGTTTAATTACAAGTCAAAGACCACACCAGTTTTCAGGGCTAGTGCTATTGATGGATGAGATAAGTGAGGTAATGGCAGCAGTCAGTATTTTATTGACTTGCTGAGAAAGTTATAAAGAAAGTAATAGTTTGTCTGAAGATGTAGCTGTTGACTTGATCATGTCTTTTTAATGTTTATAGCTCATAGCAAGGTGATTGATCAAGATTATGTCTAGATAAGATCTATTGAGATTTTAAGTGCCTTTCCTCTGAAGTAATGTAGGGACAGCAAGAAAACGTTTTTTGTTATTTTAGGAAAACAGATGTGTTTAGGAGATTTGAAAACAACTTTATGTTTGATATCTGTATTGTCATCTTGTAGTACTTTCGAGAAACCAAACTAATGCTTAGAAAAAACATCTGGCAATTCTTTGAGCAAACAAATTAGTGTGAAGAAAGACCATGTTGCAATGCTAAGAGCAGTTTTGCATTTTGCAATGCTTTGAGCAACCTAGCTCATTACTTCGAAAGAGCATCTCCCAAGAGTTTGAGCAACCATGCAAGCTCATTACTTAGAAAGAGCATCTCCCAAGAGTTTGAGCAACCAAGCTCATTACTTAGAAAGAGCATCTCCCAAGGGTTTGAGCAACCAAGCTCATTACTTAGAAAGAGCATCTCCCAGGAGTTTGAGCAACCAAGCTCATTACTTAGAAAGAGCATCTCCGAAGGGTTTGAGCAACCAAGCTCATTACTTAGAAAGAGCATCTCCCAAGAGTTTGAGCAACCAAGCTCATTACTTAGAAAGAGCATCTCCCAAGGGTTTGAGCAACCAAGCTCATTACTTAGAAAGAGCATCTCCCAGGAGTTTGAGCAACCAAGCTCATTACTTAGAAAGAGCATCTCCGAAGGGTTTGAGCAACCAAGCTCATTACTTAGAAAGAGCATCTCCCAAGAGTTTGAGCAACCAAGCTCATTACTTAGAAAGAGCATCTCCCAAGGGTTTGAGCAACCAAGCTCATTACTTAGAAAGAGCATCTCCCAAGAGTTTGAGCAACCAAGCTCATTACTTAGAAAGAGCATCTCCCAAGAGTTTGAGCAACCAAGCTCATTGCTTAGAAAGAGCATCTCCCAAGGGTTTGAGGAACCAAGCTCATTGCTTAGAAAGAGCATCTCCCAATGCTTTGAGCAGTAAAAAAAAATATTGTTTAGAAAGAGCATCGTGTAATGCCTGAAGCAACCAATCTCTGGGCTCCTAAGGGTTTGAGCAATCAAGTTCATTGCTTAGAAAGAGCATCTCTCAAGGCTTTGAGCAGTACAAAGATTATTGTTTAGAAGGAACATTTTGCAATGCTTAGAACAACCAAACTCATTGCTTAGAAAGGGCATCTTGCAATGGATTGAGCACCAAAGCCTGATAATAAGAAAGAGTATATCCCAATTCTTTGAGAAACTAAGATCAGTGCTTTAAGAAGGAGTATCTCGCAAGCAACTATCATTAGAAACTGTTTCATAATGCTCTGGGCAACATGCTTAGAAACAGTATTTCACAACGCCCTGAGCAACCATCCTTAGAAACAGTGTTTCACAATGCTGTGAGTAACCATCCTTAGAAACAGTGTTTCACAATGCTGTGAGTAACCATCATTAGAAACAGTGTTTCACAATGATATGAGCAACATGCTTAGAAACAGTATTTCACAATGCTGTGAGCAATCCAGCTTGATACTCCAAGAGAGCCTGGTTTATGGATTTGATTTTGACCACAAGGTTCAGATATCGTTTAAAAGTAGAAGAAAACTGACAAAAAATACTTAGAATTAAAAGGGATCTTCGAGTTACATGAGTTTGAGATAACGAGTTTGAACTGTATATATACGTAATGTATATTTCTTACCTACACAGAGCTACTGGACCTACAGCCCCTGCCAGTGACGGCCTACAACGACCCTCAGCTAGAGACCCTGTACAAGTTCTCCCACTTCAACCCAATTCAGACCCAGATCTTCCATGTTCTGTACCACACTGACTGTAATGTCCTCCTGGGGGCGCCCACGGGCTCGGGTAAAACCGTCGCCGCAGAGATGGCCATATTCAGGGTGTTCAGGGAATACCCAAAGGCAAAGGTAACTTTATAAACACATGGTCTGAAAGTTTTCTGGGAAAAAACTCAAAACTTATGTAAAGTTATGTAAATGGAAAAAGTTTAAAATATCTTTATATCTTTGTCATTGATGAATGCTATTTCTTATTGATGGTTTTCTTGTGTTAAATAATTATTCAATTTGTTCAAGAGATCAACACTATTGATCGAGAGACTGATTGTTAATATAAGTGATCTTAATAAAGAATTGTGTATATGCAGTACCTCTTTTAAGCTCCAAATTAAAATGACTTCATTTTAACAGAACCTGTTGTATGAGACCACCTGAGGTAGTTTTATTCTTATTGAAGTTGCTGAGTTTATGCTCTGAATACAGTTTTGAACCAAGAACTGTGCTATATACTGTTGGGCACTTCTGATTTAGAGTATTACAGTCAGTTTGCCAAACAATGTACTTTTTTAAGTTGTTGAGATGTTTTGTAATTTAAATGACTAAAACCATGATTTCACATAAGAATCTTTCGCTACTTTTATCTTTCCTGTTACTGTAGTTACAGGAAAAAGTCCAACTATTAACATATTATTTATTACCTTTACAGGCAGTGTACATTGCACCACTCAAAGCATTGGTGCGAGAAAGAATGGACGATTGGAAAGTCCGCATCCAACAGAAGCTTGGTAAAAAGTAAGTTCTAACTGTCAAACATGCAAATAAGTCTCCTTCAAAACAAAGTGAATAGTTATTTCGCTTTCGAATAAGTTATTTTTGTAGAACATAAAGATAAATATGAGTTACATGTATATAATGGAATTCCCAAACAGGAGTTGTTTTTAAATTCTTTGCCTGTGTATTACAGTGTCATATCGTCGCTTATTTCATTTTGGAAAGGGTGGTGAAAGTGCCTTCAGACTTATGTATTTAGGCAAAACCTTTTACTTATAATTCACCTCTGACCCCTATATAGAGTTGTGGAGCTGACTTCAGAGTTACGTATTTACTTATCATTCACCTCTGACCCCTATATAGAGTTGTGGAGCTGACTGGTGATGTGACCCCAGACATGAGGGCGGTGGCCAATGCTGACCTCATAGTGACCACCCCTGAGAAGTGGGATGGAGTCAGTCGGAGCTGGCAGACGAGAAACTACGTGAAAGCTGTGGCTGTACTGATCATTGATGAGATCCACTTGTTGGGTAAGTCATCACTGTATTGTTACAGTGCATTTATGCAAACAGATTTCTATAGAATATTCTTGTATGTTGCTTGCTGAAAATTTTTCACAGTCTGTTTGCCTTGCTTTGCTTAGCCTGGAATGTTTTTGAAAAAGTTCTGTGGAAAAATAAATTCACAAACTTTTTGTTATCTTTCCTTTTCAAAAAACAATGCTACAGTTAAAATATAGGGTTTTAGCTAATATCATTATTACACTATATATGTTTTGATTTCCAGGGGATGAGAGAGGGCCAGTTCTAGAGGTCATTGTCTCGCGTACCAACTTCATCTCATCACATACGTCCAAACCTGTACGAGTCGTAGGTCTGTCTACAGCACTGGCTAATGCCAGGGACCTGGCTGACTGGCTTGGTATCAAACAGGTACAGAGGATGAAAAACAGAATAGGGGTAAAAGTGGAAAATGATAAAGACAACGAGGGGATCGAATGGAAAAAGGGAAAAAAAGGAATGGGAAGAAGGGGAGGTGGTAGGAAAAGGCAAAATTGGAAAAGATAGGATGGAAAGAAAGTAACAGAATAAGAAACAAAGGGAAAGATGGAAGGAGAAAATTTTAAGGGAGGAAAAGAGAAGGAAAGATGAGTGCATTAGGGAGGAAAAGGGAGAGGGGGAGAAAGCAAATGAGGAAAAGGGAGGGGAAGAAAGGAAGGAAAAAGGGGGGAGGAAAGTAAGGAAATAGGGAGGGGAGGAAAGGAAAGACATGAGGGCAACATTGATGATAAGGCTCATAATTTGGTTGTCTCATAAATGAAAATTGTTGCTGTAAAAGAAAATGATATCTTGGTAAAGTTCCTTCAAAAGCTAGTGTTTGCTACAAATGGTACCATAATTTCCACCACCAGATGGGGCTGTACAACTTCCGTCCCTCTGTGAGACCCGTCCCTCTGGAGGTACACATCAATGGTTTCCCTGGGCAACACTACTGCCCCCGAATGGCCACCATGAACAAGCCGACATTCCAAGGTAGGAAAAATATATCTCCTTCTTACTGACCTACAGCTAGTCTCTTAAGTTTTGTATACTGTAAATAATTAGTCCAAAGATCATTTCACTCATTTTATGTTGAATGGCCGTGATATGTTTAGGACTTGCGTTTTTTTTTTTTAAAGGATAATACGCTAATGATGACATAACTGCCTGTCCCAACATAAACAATTGTGATATATGCCATTATTATTATCAAAACTAGACATCACGAAAGGGAGACTTACATGTATATGACGCCATCGTTATTTCACACGGCTGTACAATATCGTAATGGAATCTATCATTCATCAGAGACCTGTAGAGAGATGAATTTATTACATTTAAAGAGAACTCCCAGTGGGTGGTGGCATATGCTGCAGGAAATCTAACGCTCGCGGGTCATTTTTACTGTCCCTGTCCTCATCTGTTTCCTGCTGGTGAGGACAATTACACCTGCCATACAATGGCAGCTGATATATGTCATTAATCATACTTCTTCATTTTTCATTATTTGCTTATTATGTGGGAATTGAAATTCAAAATTTGACGCTGGTCCTACTCCCCTTGAGAATACTGTGACAACATTGTCGCCGTCGCTGTTAGAATTGTATGAGAGTTGGTACCTGTTATAATGGAAAGGAATAAGTGGTAGACCTGTATTTCCAATTTTGTTCATAATCTTTTAATTATTGGTGCATGTTTTCTATTTCAAAGTACAACCTGTATAAAGCAGTCACCAATAAAAGTACAACCTGTATAGAACAGTCGCCAATAAAAGTACAACCTGTATAGAACAGTCGCCAATAAAAGTACAACCTGTATAGAACAGTTACCTTTGGGAGATTATGGTGCTGGCTCCTAAAAAAAGGTTGCTGCTATAATCACCATGCAATTAATTGTCAATTATTATATGATATTTCAGAATGTTTATTATCAAGTTAAAAGTAGCAAACTGAATTATTACTGAAGGTATAGAGTCAAAAATCTAATATTTCTGTATCTTTTTATGTACTTTAATACCGCAACAGCGATTTAAAAAATCTTAATAATATTACTGCAGTTTGTTGGTAATAGAATTTTGATAAAAATCTTGGAACGTTGTTAATGTCACTTCTTGCTGCGAAGTTTTTATTCCAGAAAAAGATAATTATTATGTCTCCTTAAAAAAAACCCGCTAGTTACTCCTGCTAATTTTAATTTATATTTCAAATTTAGTTAGTGTGTTAATCTCTTTGAATTCCAGAGTGACAGTTCCGTAGATTCATGGAAACAAAATAGTCCTGGGCCTGGATTAATCATGAAACCTTTCTCATGCTCAAGCATTTCTCAAACCAAATTTCTTATTTTAGATATAATTATGAAAAAAAAAGAAAATACAGTATAACTGTAAGCTGGCCCTTGTCTAATCTGAATACCTGTCTATTTCGGCCTTACATTTTGGCCCCAGTTTTTCCCTACAAACTCATATTAAACATATAGAAACTGGACACCTGTGTAAACCAGCCAAAACAATTGGTCCCAATGACATCCAGTTTAGACAAATTACACTGTTTTTGAAGCTGACCACTGTTTAGGATTGACTTTTTGTTCGCTTCCAAGATTTAGGAGAGTTACAAGAATGTCGTCTTGAGCACACCATCCTTGCCTGAGTATGGGAACAGTTTCATTGATACAGGCCAAGTTGTACACAACTGCTTGTTATTGCAACAAACTATTAATGAGGGACATGCGGAATCATTCGGGTATTATAGGGGGAGGGGGAATTGACAAATCCAAAATAGATCTGCTCGGCCTATTGTTATACTTGAGATTGGTATCTTCTTCATTTTCCCACTCTTTCTATGCGTTATTGTCTCCCTAGGCATATATGTCTTATCTGACATATGGCAAAGATATTAAACCCCAAACAAACTAATAAGACTTTCGAAGTCTTTTGATGTACTATTTCTAACTCAGTTTATCCTGTTTGTAGCCATAAAGTCTCACTCCCCTGAGAAACCAGTACTGATCTTTGTATCGTCACGGCGACAGACCCGACTGACGGCGCTGGATCTCATTGCCTTCCTTGCCGCAGAAGAAAACCCGAAACAATGGCTTCACATGGCCGAAATGGAGGTAGGCCTCAGATTTGTTTTTCTTCTACATGCACCATAAAAAAACCTTTTGTTTCAGGTAAAGAAAAAAAAACCATTCATACAAACATAACCTAAACAAATATAATCTAAATTCCGTATATTTCTCGCGGGTTTTGAAGATGATTGATGTTCAGAAGAGGAAGAAAGCTGACGGGAAGACTTGAAGGCCTGAAGAGAAGAAGGTAAGTTAAGAAAAGTTGAGTTCACAGAGAATATTACATGTAAACTCTGAATGCAACATAAGTTTATTTTTTCAGTCTTTTGAATGATTCCAGCTTTTGAAAGAATTTAACTGTGTAATGAAACCTTTCAACCACATTTTTTTCATACCGAAGTGCATTTTCATCTTTGACAAATAGTCAATACCAACAGGTGAAGGTCAAGCCTCGTCTTTGTTTGTGTGAGTGGGTGAAGGCCACTAGGTTGGTATTGAAGACTGAAATTTTTCCCATTCTTGGAGGAAGTTTAGGTTCAAACACTTAACTCCTTTACCACCGAATACACATATTTGAACTCTTCCAGTTCAAAGGATGGAATAATTCATAATGGAATTTCAGGGTAAATGGGTTAAGAAGAGAAATGGTATGTCTTTTTTTTGTGTGGATGTCAAATGTGTTTACTGGAATGTCTTAGTTGTGAGCGAAAATGAAGTTAAATGTCAACCCTTTTATCAGGAATAAACCGACTTGACCTGGTCCAGTCTGTGTCAGGTGCCTTCACACTGTTCGAGCTGGCCAATCGTGTCATCCGACATATTCACTTGTTTCACTGTCTGGTGATAAGGACCAGAAAGATCAAATTGTTTACAAGTTCTCAGACACAAAACTGACAAGAGATACCATGTCATGAAATAATTAGTGTTAATGGAACTGTAGGAAAATCAATGTTAAAGTTGGTAAACCCTGGTATCACCAAAGCTGTGTGTTTACCCCAGTAGTTAAGTTAGGCGGCCAAGGTCTCCTCGTACAAGTATTGATGAGGAAGAGCAGGTCTAGAACCAAGCCTCCCTGATCACAGACACCGTACAGTTTAGGAAACAGCTCACTACTTAATCTGGAATAATTAAAGATTTTCCTTAATGATGATAGGTGGTACAATTTAGATTGCACTTGGAATTGATTTTGTGTCGTACCAACGAGTTTGGAATCGTTAGTTTGTATGTGGAAGCCAAGGTTAGGGGTGTTAATAATCTGTAAATATCTACAGAGGGATGCGGGGAGCTTGAAACGAGCTCTGGGAACCATGTCTAGGTATAAGGTATAATAGGCCACATATCTATTGAGGGATGCGGGGAGCTTGAAACAAGCTCTGGGAACTATGTTCAGGTATAAGGTATAGGTCAATATCTACTGAGGGATGCAGGGAGCTTGAAACGAGCTCTCGGAACCATGTCTAGCTATAAGGTATAATAGGCCACATATCTAACGAGATGTGGGGAGCTTGAAACGAGCTCTGTGAACCATGTCCAGGTATAAGGTATAATAGGCAGAACTTTTAATGAGCATTCGGAAATATGTCCAGGTTTTAAAAAGCTCTGGGAAACATGTTACGTTATAAGTTATAAGCTTCAGATTTAATCTGGGATGTTGGAAGCTCGTAGCGAGCTTTGGGGAAAATGTCTAGGTATAAGGTAAGATAAGCCAGGTATCTACTGAGGGTGAATGGAGCTTGTTGACATCAACATAATGAGGTTTGACTTTATTTTATTACTGCATACAAATTTCCGTAGGTCTTCACACTTAACATAAGATTCAGACCCAATGTTCAATACCATTTATCAATAAGCTATATATTTATATAGTTTGTTTTGATTCGGAACTCTTGCAGTGAATATACCAAGACCGCTTCCTCTTTAAATTTTATTTATATTGAGATATTAAGAAGAAACGACTTGATGAACCCCCACCCTTTTCCGAGGTGAAATGTTCATCTTTACGGCTTAACATAGGTAATAAATATTGATCTTCCAACATATACAAACTTTCCTTTTGCTAATAAAAAGAAATAGATTTCTTGACTTTCTACCACCAATGTTGTCTGCTATACCTAATGGAATCTATATATAGTAAAGGGACCGGAGAAAACATTTTATTATCACTGCATTTTGAACTGACTTGGTGTCACTTACTAATGGAAAGGAGAAGTATGTAATACCTACTGAAGTCCAAGCTGATTGCTGATACTGACCACTACGCCTCAGTTGGGTTGACTCGTGGTGATAGATACCTTCTGCAAAACGTCAAACTGATGTTTAAATCATTTCAAAATTGCTTCTGATTTTGTGGTCTTGAGTACTTGCTCTCTGGGAAATCTTGAACATTTGGTCTATGATCAGCTTTTAGCAATTTGACCCATTGGAAACCATTAGTGCTCTATCTGTTAAAATCTTTTAGCAATTTGACTTATGAAAAACCCTTAATGCATGATCTATTAAAATCTTTTAGCAATTTGACTTATGAAAAACACTTAGTACATGATTTGTTAGAATATTTTAGCAATTCTACCCATAAAAAACTCTTAGTACTTGATCTATTAGAATCTTTTAGCAATTTGACCCATGAAAAACCCTTAGGCACTACCATTTAGTTTAGAGACACATAAGACACTACTATTAAATTTAGAGACACAGAAAGCACAACCATTTTTGTCAGAGACATATTTATTAAACACTGCCGTTTAGTTTATAGACACAAAAGACACCACCATTTACTTTAGAGACATACAAAACAATGCAATTTCAAGTTGTAATATGCTTTTATTCCAAAACAAATTGCTTTATTCCCTGTCAGAATGAATCAGACATTTTTTCCATACCTCAGTTTTCGCTGTGATCCCCACGAGACGTGATTTGACAACACTTATTTGGTGTTACAACATTCCGCAGCATGTCTACAGACTTGCATTAATTCTGTTTGTGAATTCAAACATGTGACTAGCACCCTGTGACATGTTTTTAGATAATTACCAAATCACATTTATATTCACGGCTATAATTCCGTTGTAATTCTGTCGTGCTGGAAAGGTCTGATTTAACAATTGTATTTCGTAGGTTGAGTTATCGGTGCCTAGTTGGGCAGATCACTGGGATTCCTCACTTATCATACTGTAATTATCAAATTCCATGACTGTCGGATTCTTCTGCCAAATCAATAATAAAAACCCAAATTGTACTAGTGACAAGACAGAAAAGGCAAACGACCATTGTACAGCAATTTGAGAGTTTTTACACTCCAGATGATGGAAGAGCCCACGGGCCACATGTGACGTGTTCGTATCTAAACATAGAATTGTACGCAGAGACAGGTTTCTATATGACACGGATAAATATGGACAAATTGCGGAGAGAATTCAGGACGTCACATTCTCCTGCAAGCAGTAATAGCTGCCGTGACTGTGTTGCAAATTATTCGTCATTTTTTCCTGTCAAAGTTGCAGAAGTAATGAAAGCTAATGATTGAAATGATGCTAACAAATGTGAATGTTGTAAATATACATGTATACTGTCCTGGAGTGCATTTACATTCCTCGCTGTGCAATGATTTGTAACATTTAAAAACATGTATACTCTAAACTGATTTGTTGCTTGTAGATTTACAAGTAAATTGTACAAAAATGTGAAGATTTGAGTAAAACTTCAAAAAATCTACCAAGTCCATAATACCCATGCAGTGAACTTGTGTTTATCATGAATAATTTAAGTTCTCAAATAAATTAATACCCTTGGCAAAATTAAGCAACTTCTTACATCGGCAATCAGAAAAATTAAGGAATTTTAATATCCATCATCCACCATTACAGAGATTGAAAGAGACATTTTGGAAAAAGTAATTTGTTTTATTGCATGTTTTGAAATAGTATGATTGTTTCTTCTCGATTTCATGTCTCAAAACAACTGTCAGGGTTTTGTTCATAAAAAATTGAAGATTATAACAAGACCTTCATCATTTAAACAGCTGATGAGGAAGCCATTATTCAGGAAACTATTCACATTTTCAATTAAGGTTGCCATAGCAACTAGAAATATTGGGAGGAAAATTGTGTAATATTCTCATTGAAATAGAAATGGCTACTGGGCAGTTACCAGCCAAACAGGTTGATTGAAATAGGAATTAGAAGACATTATAACGGGTGTAATTTCATATTATGTTTCCATATAATACTATATAGTTACTCCATACAATGTAAACCTCCTATTGAGATTACAATTATAATTCATGTACAGACTCATGGGAGATTATAATGGACTTTGATAGATCACACAACATTTTTTGTGTAGAAGATGTTCTTGTTTTATTTTTCAGTGTTTAATCTGCTGTAGTGACTACATACGGTAGCTAACACACCGTTACTCCATTACTTTGATCGGGGAACTTCAAAATCTAAACAATAAACACTTAATTGCGCTATTGAAAACAGATTTTGTTGAGTTGATAGCAGGCAATTCTGACTTTGATACCACGTGATTTTTCACTTTATTTACGGTTAATATGAGTAAATAATAAGTGGTTAAATGTTTGATTCTTGTTCACTAATTTCCAGCTTGCTTGTGTCTAAAATGTCTTTTCTGTTCGGCTTCTGTTTCTGTCTTGGAAGTCGTTTCTGGCTTAAGATGGCTTTTATGTGAGCTGATATTGACTCTGTCTGTTAGAGACAGCTACTCTGTTTTTGTATAGTCATGTTCAGCTTGTTGGCTTTTACTTACAGAATGTGTATCTACTTTGTCAGACAATGTTGCTTGCACTTTAACAGCATCTAGGGAGAAATAGTCTGTAGTAATCTGTAGTCATTGTTAAGGGTAGGGCGTATTATTATCCTTAAAGCTGTTGTAAAAGTTTACATTTGGACTTCTTTGTCCTCGAAATTGATGTTAAAGCCCTTGAAGTTTGTGTTTGGTTTATTCACCCTTGAGGCTGACGTCGGAGTTTGTTCACCTGTCTCACATAATTGGTGTAAGGGCATATTTATCCATTGATTAGATATGAGGACTTATTCATCCTTGAAGTTGGCGTTTGGCATTAATTACCCTTGATGTCGTAGCTTGGTGTTGTTTACCCTTGAAGTCGTTGCTTGGCATTGTTTATCCTTGAAGTCATTGCTTGGTGTTGTTTACTCTTGAAGTCATTGCTTGGTGTTGTTTGCCCTTGAAGTCATTGCCCTTGAAGTCAGTGCTAAGCATTGTTTACCCTTGAAGTCGTTGCTTTGCGTTGTTTACCCTTGAAGTCAGTGCTAAGCGTTGTTTACCCTTGAAGTCGTTGCTTGGTGTTGTTTACTCTTGAAGTCATTGCTTGGTGTTGTTTACTCTTGAAGTCATTGCTTGGTGTTGTTTACTCTTGAAGTCATTGCTTGGTGTTGTTTGCCCTTGAAGTCATTGCCCTTGAAGTCAGTGCTAAGCATTGTTGACCTTGAAGAAGGTGTCAGGATTTAATGATTTCTGTTTTAAATTTTGTAGAAAGAATTTATTTCTGGGTATGAAATTCATCAAAACGGGTAAGGGATAGGGGCTTTATTTACAATAATTGGACCTATCATTGGAGAATACAGAAACATCAATATCTCATTACTTTAAACATTACACTGTAGAGGCATGCAATTTGATCAGTGATACTGTGAGAGACAAGGGCATCACAAAACAGCCAGCATTTATTTGACAAGACAAGGTCACATTTTATTCTTCAGTATCGGGTCACACGACTGTAAGAAAGTAAAGGGAACAATGTCAAGGTCATGTGGTTAGCCTGAGGCTTTGTTGTCAGTATTTGATAGGCTGATGCCGGATAGAAGTATGTCATCATGATGATAAACTCTGTCATTGGGAACTTGCTGTCTGGAGCAGGTGTTTGTGGTGTATTCTGGTTTATATCACAACAAAAACATTTATGGAGCTTTGCATAATAATGATTTTTACTTCAGAACAAAGCGAAGAGAATTGCTTAAGAAATGACAGCACAGCAGACTTATGCATAAAAATGAGATTCGGAAATGTGGTTATGAGGGATTCGTTTCGACATTGGAAGGACATGACAAGCTAGAATCTAATGAATATGGAAAAGAGCTATTCAAATAAGCTTGGACTTGTAACACTGATTTCCATTTCTGGCTCCAATGGTATGAGCTTCACTGTTTATTCAAAATTTGCTGATGAGAGATTATTTTTTTTGAAATCTGGCATCTTGTGGATTTGTAAAGGAACAAGGATGGCCATGATTATTTGATGCTTTTGAATTTATGTATACTTCAGAAATATGCCGTTTGTGATGGCTGAATATGTAAATGTATCCCAAAGAGTCTGTGGAATTACTTCTGGAGAAGAAACTGTATTGGTTTGAATTGTTTGTGTTTTAGGTGTATTAACAGCTAGGGTCATTTAAGGGCTTGTCAGGTGATGTCCTATTAAAGGCCCAATATACGTAACTTTCGGCAAAACGTGAAGCGAAAAACAAGCCTAATAACTTTAACATTTATAGATTTAGTTAAGATTAACTGATATCAGCAATATTCAAGATGAGTTCTTACGAAGCTACCGGTACAGTAGCAGTTGAAACTCGGTATTTGTAAACACACGTCCATTTTGAACTGTCTTCTAACTTCGGTTTGTTGTTGAAGTGGGCCCCACCTGAATTGTTTTCAATTATTTGCATTTTTGTGTCAGGAGTTTCTTGTTAGTTGCCGCTCAGGTTTACTTCGTTTTAGACTTATTTTTGCATGATTATCAACTGGATTTTTTTTCAGAATTTTTCAGAATCACAGAAAATTTCCTGAAGTTACGTATATTGGGCTTTCAACAGCTATAGACATTTATGGACATTCCAGGTTTTAGTGGTGGAGGAAAGCCAGAGTTCCTGGAGGTAAACCGACCAACGGTCAGTACCTGGTGACTGCTTCAGTAAGACTTGAACTTGCAAACCCAAGATTTTGAAATCTAATGCTAGCAGAATTGCAGACATTGCTTGCACAGCCCAGAGAAAATGCTGTGTCTCTAAGACCTGATGATTATATTTTTCTATGGTTAATATTCTAGACCAAGACTTCTTCATCAAAACCCCATTTTGTTACTGAAACAATAATCCTCTGGGACCTTTCAGTATGGGTGGAGGAGCCAGCTAAGCTACTGGGTTCATGGGTATTGATTTAACTGGTCACATGACCTTAAGTGCCGGCATACATGCAGTGGTGTGCGTGTCCAGTGAGAATGGATGTTACTCTTTGTTGTATCGCCAAGGGTACCATTGCTTTTCATTTTGTAACAAATATCAAAGATTGAAGCTGACTTTTTATGGATAAGTTGTAACTATCTAGGCTGAATCATGAAAGACAAGATAGCTATGGGGATTGAATTTTTTTACACAGAAAATGCATTTATTTTCAACATTTTTCTGAAGTGAGCCTTCTAAGATGTTAGTCTGATGTGAATATATCCGAAGTATTGTGATTTTCTTGCTAGGGACATTTCTGCCGGAGATGTAAATGTTTATTTGTTAGAACTGTTGGCTAGTTTTTGATGATGAACTGTCTGATATCCAGTGTATTTGATGTTGTCTTACTCGTAGGCTGTCAGAGTTGATCATCGTGACGGTGTTCAGCAATAAACTTACGTGTTATTGAATTAAAATTCTTGTTTGATCTTTCTTTTTATTTTTCCAGCTTGGTGAGTCAGTTTGAGAATGTGCAGTTTTATTCACCCATCCATTAAATAATTTCTTTGTTAGTAATGCCCCGTATTATTTTCCATCGGACCATCACAAATAATTTGTCTGTAATGGCCAAGGAACAAGATCACTTGGTTTGTGTCAGTGAAAGCTCTTTGAAACATTCATGTTCTCAAGCAAAATAAGGGAATTTTAAGCTGTATGGTTATAACCAGATGTCAGGAAGAAACAAGGAAAAGAATATTTTAGGAAAAAATTGGTCAGATATATTACAGGTATGATAAAATCCAAAATTAGTTCAATTGTTGGAGGAGAAACATTAAAGCATTAACTGCTTTCATTTGGCATTCAAAAGAAAAAAACCCATTCCAATTGGACAAAACCAAATCCAACATAGAAGTGCATGCTGACTGGCCCTAGATGTTGGATTTGCTTTAATTTGTGCAGTTGGAACTCATGTGGCCAATGTTGTATTCCAACTGAAAGCAATTTGATTCCTTTATTTACCATTTTCAGAATCTATTCATCTAGCAGAAGAAAAGTTCAAATGTGTCTTCAGGGGTTAATGAGTCATTAGTGAAGCATTAATGAAGTTAGCACTTGTTTGTGTGTCAGTAGATGGAACATGTTTGTATATTGGATTCATATTAAGATACAACACACTTTGTTTGAAGTTGCATTTATAAACAAAGAAACATTAGCACTGCAGAAAAAAACATTAGAAAGATCAAATAAAATTTGGCATAAGGATGTTTAAGGAAATCACCACTCGGGTCAAAGCCATTGAAGTCAAAAATACAAAGTAAAGATGAATTTGATAGTTTAGATTCATGCAGTTCTAGATTGTTTAATCAAAATACGGTTTATAAGTATACAGAAATGGTTTTTTGAATCAGACTTGATCAAGGCAAAAGAATTACAATAGAATCCCTGTAAGGAATGTGTTGATAAATGAAGGAGGAATTGAGCCCCTTGCTGTAGATATATATAAGTGGATTGTTTGTTGTCCACCGAGTGGCTGATATTATAAGTGGATTGTGTGTTGTCCACCGAGTGGCTGAGATTATAAGTGGATTGTGTGTTGTCTGCCGACTGGTTGAGATTATAAGTGGATTGTGTGTTGTCTGCCGACTGGCTGAGATTATAAGTGGATTGTGTGTTGTCTGCCGACTGGCTGAGATTATAAGTGGATTGTGTGTTGGTCGCAGACTGACTGAGATTATAAGTGGATTGTGTGTTGTCTGCTGACTGGCTGAGGATATAAGTGGATTGTGTGTTGCCCTCCGACTGGCTGAGGATATAAGTGGATTGTGTGTTGTCTGCTGACTGGCTGAGGATATAAGTGGAATGTGTGTTGTCCAACGACCGACTGAGATTATAAGTGGATTGTGTGTTGTCCGCTGACTGACTGAGATTATAAGTGGATTGTGTGTTGCCCTCCGACTGGCTGAGGATATAAGTGGATTGTGTGTTGCCCTCCGACTGGCTGAGGATATAAGTGGATTGTGTGTTGTCCACCGACTGGCTGAGGATATAAGTCACCTGATTGTGTGTTGTCCGCTGACTGGCTGATAGATGAGGTTACTGACCTAACCAGTACCAGACATGCCATTACACAGTGGTACAAATGAATATAAACGATATCATATGTACCGAGTAACTGATCCAACCATTCCTTAATTAAAGGGTTATATCTCCAGACAGAAGAGTTCAGGGGATGACCTGGACGTAGACAAATCTACAGATGTATGTACCTCTGTAGTCCGTCTGACTCAGTAGGTTTTATAAGTTTGGAGTTTTGAGATTCAACGGGACAATCTTGATTTGTTTAGAGAACATTATTCAGACAAAATTAATTCTGACATGCTTTTGGTTTAGGTTTTCCATAAAAACCAAATGTGTACAACGTTGATGCTACTTCAGTTTGAGGTTATTCGACAGACAAAGCAAATGTTAAGATCCTGCTTTGGTTTGAGAATATTTTGACAAAAAACTTATGTCTAGATGCTGTTTCAGTTTGAGGTTATTTAGACAAGATCGAATGTTTAGATACTGCATTGGGTTTACATTTTCCAGGCAAAATAAATGGATGAGGCATTTATATTGTGTTACTTTAGTGATCACTGTTAGTGCCTTAAGTCGGTATAGCTGTGGGGCTGCAATATCTTAAACAGACCATTGAATCTGGAGATATCCAACAGATATGTTTCAGTTTATTTGTTTTTGACATTGTTTGAGTGTTAATATTTAGACTTGACATTCCTATGAATACTCTTATATTTGTACCTTTATACATTGTTTGAGTGTACAAATTGAGACCTGATGTTCCTTAGAATTTAAACTCCTAGACTTGTACCTTTCACAGTCAATGGATTGCTATCATGGACTTTGGGGTTCAATGACAGTACTTTTGAAATGTCTGCACAGCATTTTTGTCTGTTCAGATATCGATATTCTTTAAACGAGAATGGATAGAAGTGACAAACTTAAGTGTTCGTATTCTGACATAGATTTATCGCCGTTATCTGTGATGTAATGCTCCACTTTCCCCGGCCCCCAGACATGTAAGGTTATCCCTATACGACTTGTGAGAGGTGCAACCCAAATGTCAGATCAGATTCTGCCAACTTATGGTTGGTTTCACATTCTCCTGGATTGCTGTAATACAATTTCAACAATCCCTGTAATTTTGTTCGTCTTTTACACCGGAAATATATTTACGGTGTAGTCTTTCTAGACAAGTTTCAAACAAGTGAGTTAGGTGGTCATTATACTTGGTGGGTATTACGTCTGGGTGAGACCTTCTGTGTAAGACAGGAAATCACACATACAGATTACCTGTACCTATTACTGTAATTACCACGGAAATACTGTGTCCTAGTGCTATCATTAAGTTATACGCTTGGGAACCAAAGTACACGCGTAACGGAGAAAACACATCAGACGGGGATCTTAAGTATGGATATCATTATCTCGGAATGATCTTCTAGATGTATAAGAAACAAAACATCTTTATAAGATAGTATAATTTTACCCTTGTATTCTGTATAACTGGATAAGATAATGAGCAGTAATCACAGACTTTGTATTTTTTGTAAAAAAATACATTTATGTTATGTGAGAAACCACAAATATTAATACAAGGATATATTGTGGTATATCTATCATTATCTTCTGATAACATTAGAGTTTATTATATATGACAAAAATGGCAGGAAGTTGTGAGTAAAGTTACCACCTAATAAACATTTACTTCTTTCATGAAGACAAACAAAGGTAGGAAAAGTACACAGTACAAGTGATTGATATGTCATATGATTTAGTACAAACACAAGTATAACATAGATTATTAGCTCACCTGGTCCAAAGGACCAAGGTGAGCTTATGCCACACTGATCAGAATTTAACTAAATTTGGTAGGAAGCATCCCTGTGTGGCTGGGATTCAAATTTATACAAATGATGGGTCTGACCCCCAAGGGACCTGAGGGGCGGGGCCAAAAGGGGTCCATTTGGCAATATTGATATAAATGACTTCTTCTCTGGAACTAAGCAATGTATGGCATTTATATTTCAGTGGTAGCATCCCTAGGTGGCTAGGATTCAAATTTATACAAATGATGGGGCTGACCCCCCAGGGGCATGAGGGGCGGGGCCAAAAGTGTCTATTTGGCAATATTGATATTAACGACTTCTTCTCTGGAACTAAGCAATGTATGGCATTTATATTTCAGTGGTAGCATCCCTAGGTGGCTGGGATTCAAATTCATACAAATGATGGGGCTGATCCCCCAGGGGTCTGAGAGGCAGGGCCAAAAGTGTCTATTTGGCAATATTGATATTAACCACTTCTTCTCTGGAACTAAGCAATGTATAGCATTTTTATTTCAGTGGTAGCATCCCTAGGTGGCTGGGATTCAAATTTATACAAATGATGGGGCTGACCCCCAAGGGGCCTGAGGGGCGGGGCCAAAAGGGGTCCATTTGGCAATATTGATATAAATGACTTCTTCTCTGGAACTAAGCAATGTATGGCATTTATATTTCAGTGGTAGCATCCCTAGGTGGCTGGGATTCAAATTTATACAAATGATGGGGCTGACCCCTCAGGGGCATGAGGGGCGGGGCCAAAAGTGTCTATTTGGCAATATTGATATTAACGACTTCTTCTCTGGAACTAAGCAATGTATGGCATTTATATTTCAGTGGTAGCATCCCTAGGTGGCTGGGATTCAAATTTATACAAATGATGGGGCTGATCCCCCAGGGGCCTGAGAGGCGGGGCCAAAAGTGTCTATTTGGCAATATTGATATTAACCACTTCTTCTCTGGAACTAAGCAATGTATAGCATTTTTATTTCAGTGGTAGCATCCCTAGATGGCTGGGATTCAAATTTATACAAATGATGGGGCTGACCCCCCCAGGGGCCTGAGGGGTGGGGCCAAAAGTGTTTATTTGGCAATATTGATATAAATGACTTCTTCTCTGGAACTAAGCAATGTATAGCATTTATATTTCAGTGGTAGCATCCCTAGGTGGCTGGGATTCAAATTTATACAAATGATGGGGCTGACCCCCCAGGGGCCTGAGAGGCGGGGCCAAAAGTGTCTATTTGGCAATATTGATATTAACCACTTCTTCTCTGGAACTAAGCAATGTATAGCATTTTTATTTCAGTGGTAGCATCACTAGATGGCTGGGATTCAAATTTATACAAATGATGGGGCTGACCCCCCAGCACTACTATATCATATGTCATTAAAGTGTCATTAAAACTACATTAATTTTTAATGGGAAAATTAATTAAAATCCATTAATTTCTTCCATTAAATTTGAGATTAAAATTAATTAAATGGTACATGGTTAAGGATAATTAAAATTCATTAAATTGAATTAAAAGTTTACTGTAATAATAATGTTTAATGATCATTAAAAAATACCGATATTTAAGACAAAATTAATGACCATTAAATTCTCTAATTAATTATCATTAAAATGGCATTAATTATTAACAGTATTTTAATGATAATTAATTGTGGATTTTTCATGAGTAATTGACGATTTAAGGATAATTAATCTGTTTAAAATTCATTAAAAGGTACATGGTTAAACTCATTAAAAGTTTTAATTGTCATGACATTTGAATTAGTTTCTTCTGTACAACATTTTAATGAAAGTTAACATTTTATAATTTTGGTCATTTACTAATTAAATGACACCAATCTTACTAAATATTAACCTAAAAAATATCCAAATTCAATGTGATGCATGATTAAAGGATATATGTACATGTAATTATATGCACTGTATTAAACAATGTATGCCTTAAGCTTGAGAAAATTAAAAATTAAAAAAATTCAGACTTTTGTTATTCTTTATATCCATGAATATGGTAAAAGCAGCTTAATTAGCTACATTAATATTTATGATCACAACCACGTGCACATTTCCCGACATTAATCCTGGCACTGGAATGTTATAAAGCACACAAACAAATCCAAAATGAATATATATATCTTTGATCACTTGAAGATCCAGACTTGGTGGTAAAACAACGGAAGAGCGCTAGGTATTAGGTGGTTCATCAGATTTGGTTCCAAGGTAGTGCTTTATTATGCCTTTCAGTCTATTCTTCACATCCTCTGTGACCGTGATGTGTCCAGCTGCTAATCCTCCTGTCTCATTAAGATGAACTTTACATGATGGCATCACACATACTTGATAATTACTGTCTGGGTTGTGTTGCTTGTCTAATTTATTAAGGAGTGTTGTTTGTTTATCATTCACAATCACATCAATGCATTTACCTTTGATTTTCGCAATGGGTTTCATGCAATTTATCACCGATATCCCCTCATCATTCACTAATAAGGCTCCCAGGTAAACCTTTCCCCCGCCCCACTCGTATAAACATGCTCGTGAGTTTGAGCTTGCTGCTGATGTGTTGTCAAGTCGCGGGGATTGTTTCATATCTAGGCCTTTAGACCTTTTTGTTTTACGTTTCGTAGCACTACTAGGTTTTGATAATTGTGGTAATTCATGATCAATATCCTCGAGCTCTGTATCTGAATCCTCAAGCACGGTATTCGTACCCATGTAGTCAACATCAGATTCAACGTGTGATGAACTGTCAATGTCAGTACTAGTACTAGTAGTACTAGTAGTACTAGTATTAAGATTCCTGACAAACTTAAAGTCTGACAACTTTGACTTTCCTTGCTTAGGTTTTTTCACTGGTGTTGTTGACGATTTTACAGATGGCACATCTGGTTGGAGACGTGAACGTCTCCATGTTATTACTTTCTTCAGCAAGTTATTGCCAAATATAGTCTCACCGTCACATGAGAAATCCAGGTTTGGCAATTCCACTTCTAGTTCTGCAGCCCGTGGCATCACTGATGTTACAACTAGCTCACAAAATTGATCTCCAGCCTTACCATGGCCACAATAAACACCTTTTCCAATGACCTCCCCTTGGTCACAAGATAGAATTTTGACACTTTCTCCTTCCTTAAATATATGTCCACTTTCATCTTGTTTGTCGATACTTGTATTTGCACTGGATGAAGATAACACACGGCAGATTGACTTTCTCTTCCCACAACATTTGTCACGTAAGTATTTTCTGCGATTTTGAAGGGCATCAACAAGTCTACTAACAACCTCTCTCCTGTATGGCTTGAGATTGGGACAGGCAAAGAATACTTTGGCTAAAAAGTCTTCTTTCTTTCTGTCGAAGTTTTCATTAAGTGGGGCTGCTCTTTTCCATAGTTTTGCAGCCTTGGCTGCGTCACGCACAAGTCCTGTAAAATATGATTGTGCAGGTGTGGGTATCCCTCTCCTGTGTTTTTTTCTCAACATATCCATTGGGGCATGCACGCCCGCAAATGAGGGTCCATCGTTTGATTTTTTTTCAGTATCGGGAACATTCATGTCATCATGATCATGATCAGCATTGATTTCCACAGCCTCAGGAGCAATTGGATTATTATGCCCAGCAGCACTAGGCCTACTACTAACAGATTTTTTCAGGAACTGTCGAATTTTATATCGGTCCAGAAATGATGTTTTGAATACATCTTCTATGTCACCTTCCGTGAATGTTTTTACCATCTCGACAGTGACACCAGTTTCTGCAATTAGGTAAAGAAATACATTGTAAGCAAGATGTACTGTATTAATTAAATTGCACTCGTCGAGTCATAACAGAACTAATTAAGTAGTAGAAACATCAACAAAAATGTTCATGTATATTATACGACATATCTAGCTGCGATGCCGTAACTCACGACGAGTAGTGGTGGGTATCGCAAACAGTAAACCGTATCGCGATAATATCAATATTTTTTTTTGAAAATATCGCGGTATTATTGATATAGAAATTTTATCTAAATCTAATATAAATTATAAACTACCGCAATATTTTTTCAGCAACATTTTCACTTAAACAGCATCAAGTTTTTGAAATTGGGCAGAAATACAGTACTAGACAGTAACGCAGGGCCTTGTCTAGCTGTATTAAATGTCAACTTCAAGACTTGGAAAATTTTAAATTATAAATTTCTAAAATTGCCAACAAGATCTATATATAGTCACGTGACAAAAGTAAAAGTGACGCCAACGTCCGGTCGGTGTTCTGGCATGCAATAAGCCCGGTTGAGTGTTTTTTTCCCTTATTTCAGATTTCGTTGAAATACATCATCGAGTCCCTGCTTTTTTAGAGTTAACAAACTGATATACCTATCAATAAAAACTTAACAAATCCCCAGTTATTAAAAAAAAAACAGACTGCACACAAGTGGCGCGAAAGTGCCGTTGAACTTCTGCTGGAAGTTATTCAATCAGTATAAAAATCAAATAGACTATTCATTGTGATATGTACTGCACTGTACCTGTTAGGCATTTTGTTCCCTCTGTTGAAAGACCGATGACCTGACAGAGCTGTTGAACATCCATTTTTGATTTGCTCGCGTACTACGGCTGATGAAACTTGAAAGTTCTGCAAAGCTCGTTTTGATAGCAGACGATCCGCGTGCACTGGTGTTAATTTGTAACCAATCAGGAGTACTTTTATAAACGACTCGCGGCCATGTGCCCAATCAAATCTTCGCTTGTACATAGGAGGAAACAAGCCGGTGTAATGTCAATTAAACTCCCAATTTTTTACCCTTAACCCCTTTAATTAGCGACTGAGTTTCCTCAGTTTCAGTCGATTAGGAAGTTAAATTACTTAAACCCATCCATCAATTTTGTCAATGTGTTATTAATAAGAATTAAATCCCGATTGCTCTTTTACCACAATCCCGTTCGGGTATTAAATAGACTGGCTCACTTTTCCATGTACACCGGTACTTACAGCGGAAGCAGCATGGGGAAAAATGCCTGCTCGAAAGAGGGTTTGTAATTGCCGGTTATGTAAAAGTTGTTACGAACCTATCGATACTCGAACTATTGAATCTCACAATGCAAAGTATGGAATATTTAAAAGCGACAGTGACATTGAGTCGGAGCCTTCACCCGTCTCGTCTCCACACCGTCACCGATGGCCTACGAAATCAAACATCGATACCGATGAGGATTCCAACTCACGATCCACCAATCTTGCTTTTAATGTTGGAAGGTAAATAATTAATATAAATAATAAGTTATTTATCCCATTGTTCTTTTCAAAGCTGATTTGATTCCCATTGAAAAATGTGGTCTAACTTTTAATAGTAAGCGTAAGCCTATTACAACTAAATTTAAAGTGTGTTGGTGTTGTTTTGTTCCCACGATCTTGCCGATGGTTATTTTGCAAGACACCATATATATAATAATCAGCAGTGTAGTACCGTAGTATCTATCGAAGCAATTTAGTTTTTCATGTACAAAATAATTCAATATGTAATACAAATGTAGTTCTTTGTTTATAATATATATATTTAGCTAGTTTTCATAAATTCTGAAAATATAATTCCAGATCGAGTTCAGACACTGAATTGACAGCTACTTTCCAGGAGCCATTAATTTTGTCAGAAGATGTTCAGCATACACATTTTGTATCTCTGCCCAAAGATTTTCTTCAAATTGATAGTGGTGAAAGGTAAGTAAATACTATTTTATATGCTATCTTTAAATATCAAATCTGCACACGACTCATAAAAATAACTTGAATCTTTCTTGAGACTTATACTGCAAGCCTGATACATGTATTACATTAAGTAACATTATTTTACATGTAAATACATACCGGTGTATATTTGTTCAATTATGTTGCCATGTGAGTTATATATTATAGGAAAATGGTAATTTGTTTTTTTCAGTAGCTTGATTGTCGATCAGATATTAGATCAGAATTTATACTTAAATAATCATTAAAATTTTGAATGAATTGAGTAATGTGTATATTAGAATTTGCATTCAATATAAACTATTTTTAATTGCCATGCAGAACAAATGTATACAAGAAATAATGCCAACCTAAGTAGTAATTATTGATTGTGCTTATGTCATATTTAGAGAAATATTTAATAAATACATGTACAGTCATATGATAAATGTTTTGTTACAGTTTGGACATCCATATGCATGATGCTTTTACAGCTGATTTGAATGAAGTTGAACAACATGCAGTGGATGCATTTGAAAGGTATGCTATTCATGATCAGTATCCATGTGGAGGAAATTGACTTTAATAAAAAAGAAAACACTACAGGGTTCTGAACTGTTATGGACATATGTGGGCATATTTACGACAAATTGCATCATATGTGTTAATTAATTAGGCCAAGGAGAGGGTAAATGGGGATATTTGACATTTTAATATTTAACATCAGTGAACCACGTGCACAGTCATTTGAATTTAGTTTTTAAGTATAAAAATAAATGAATAAAATAATAATAACAAAAAACAATTTCACACCATACTCTGGGTATAGTATTAAAGCGAATTTTGTCCCAGATCGGTTCTTTTTTAATTACTAAAAAGTAGGTGTTAGTTTTTAGCCCACCATCATCATGATCAGATGGTGGGCTGTTAAAATCGCCCTGCGTCTGTGGTCCGTCCTTAAACAATTCTTGTTTAATACCGCTATCTCTCACAAAGTACTGGCGGGATCTTTCTCAAATTTCATATGTAGGTTATTACCCTTGGTCCCTAAGCTTGTTGTGCACTAACATTTTGAAACTGGTCACAAAAAACAAAATGGCCACCAGTCGGCCGTCTTAGGTTGCCATTGGTTACTATTTAAATTCCTTGAAGAGAGATGACCATAAGGGGTCATGGGACCTCCTGTTATACATTGCTGTTTTAGCGACAACCTCCATTTGAAATGACATTGTAATTAAAACTGAATTTGATATTTGATTGAATGTTAGTGAACTATTTAAGGCAGCAATATAATGCAAGCCCTCTGAATATTTCAGATTGAAGATAAGTTTGGTCTCAATATAGATATATAATATAATCAGCTATCAGTATTAAATTTATATAAACTGAATTGCAATGTTTTTTTCTTTTAAATTCAGATCATCAACCTATGATGAAGAATCCAGTGATGGAATTTCTAGTATCGCCGATGATAGTGATATTGATACAGACAGTAGTTATGACTCTGAACCTAATCTTCCAAAAGAAGTCAATCAATGGTCCTTCTTCTATGATAAAGATCAATACTCGTCACATTTAGCTGTTACAAAGATTCCAGGAACAAATACCACCATATTGCAATGGCTATGTGTCAACTTTGATGTGTTTTCCTCTCACCCATCGATAAGCAAAACAGCGTTTTCAAGTTTTCTTAATATGCAAGCAAAGATCCTTGGCAACAGAAACAACATTCATCTTCCTACATCCTACTACGAGGCACGGAAACTTATAAACCCTTATCTAATACAGAAAAAAGTTTTTCATGCATGTGTGAATGATTGCCTGCTGTTCCGAAATACTGAACAACTCATGCATGCTGATCTTACTTCTTGTCCAACTTGCGGTGAAGCACGATATATTGATAATAACTCTAAATGTCTTGTGCCTAGAAGAAAATTTATGTACATACCTTTGGGTCCACGACTAGCTCGAATATATGGAGAAGTAAATTTAGCTAAACTAATTCAAAGTCATCCAGGAAGTGAATACTATGGAAGTGACATGTGGGACATACACCATGCACCTGTTTGGCATAAACTGTATGCTAAGGATGGGTACTTCCTTGGCGATAAAAATGGAATATCATTATCTTTTGAATTAGATGGGGTTAATCCATTTCACAACATAGGAGTTACTTACAGTATGACACCAATGATGGTTACTCTATTGAACTTGCCTCGCCAGGAGAGAAATCAGTTCAGTAACATTTATCTAATGGGTATAATTCCAGGGAAAGCGATTGGAAAAGCAGAAGCTTCTAACATTGGTCCTTATGTAGAGGTAATGGTGGATGAACTCCTCTATTTAACACAATGCAAAGTAGCATATCCAGGATATGATAATGCTCCTGTTAATGTCAAAATTAAACTCCTACTTTATGTATTAGACTATCCAGGTCTTAGTAAACTCTTCAATAAGTTAGGAAGTGGGAGCTTATCTGGCTGTCACTGGTGTCTTATTGGTGGTGAAAAATGTAGTCACTTGGATAAAGTAGTCTATCTGAATAATCGACGTTATTTGACTGCGAGCGATTCACTCAGACAAGAGACGACAACTTTTGTGGACAAAACACCTGAATTGAAAGGTAAGCCAGAACAAAGAAATTACGCAGATGAAATGCGCCATAGAACTGCTTATGACAATGCTGCTAACAAAACAAGAGCTGCGTGTGTTGCAACTGCTACAGGGTGCAAGGGTGAATATATCTTGATGAAACTACCCGGGCATAATCGGTTAAAAGAAAGTCTTCCTGACAGCTGTCATACAATTAAAGATGTGACTCAAAACATCATGAACATTGTAACTGGGAGAAATGTGAACATGAGTAAAATAGTAGCTGTTGAAAAGCAAAAGGACAGACAACATGTCATATCTTCATCTGAAGAGGAAACAAGGGCACGGCATAGAATATTAACCATCAATCGTAGCAATGAGAAAGCAGCTGTTAAAAATAAAAGAAGAAAAACTATGTTGCATTGCGACAGATCTTCAGTAAATTTACCTGTTACATATCCGTTTTCTTTGACAAAAGTAGAACTGAAGCAAGCCGATGAAAGAGCAAAGAGTATGAACATACCTCTTGGTGTTGGACTTAAGCCCGCATATTTTATAAGCAAGCCTGGTAGCTTGAAATCTCATGATTGGAAAGTTCTTGCAACCGAGGGCATTTTGAAGTTTTGTTTGAAGGATTGTCTTGGGAAAGAATGCAGAGAGACTTTGTTTTCGCTCTTAGATTCTATGACAGAGTTGTGTCAGGAATGTCAAGAGGTAGATCAGCTAGAAGCTATCGAAGAGAGATTGAATAAAAGTTTGGCACTCGTCGAAAGAAATTTCCCTGTACATGCCCAAAACATAACTACTCACCTGCTTCATCATATTCCGGATGGAATACGTGAATTTGGTCCAGTGTATTCTACATGGATGTACACATTTGAGCGCTTCAATTCATGGCTCTGTAAACGCGCCATAAATATGAGATTTCCGGAAGCTACAGCAATTGAAACCTACCTTATTTATGATTGGTGTAACTTTGTCAAGTCGTCTGGTAGGCTTCTTCAAGAAGATAATATTCCCACGTTGTCAACAGTTATTGCATCTGAACGCACAATAATGGAAGATTTTGAGGAGTCATCTCCAGGTCATGGACATGTCAAAAAAATGTTTACTCCATCAAAACGAATGGAAAAGCTAGTCCACAAATCTTGTGGTATCAAGCTGCCAAGAGATCGGTGTCGCAAGTGTACATTCAGGAAATATGGCCGTCACATAGAGACAAATACAAATACACACTGTGCAACAACATATACTTGTGCCGCAAAGGACAAACACCTGAAATCAAAGTCATCATACATATGTTTTGAAGAAAATCGAGGACTTCCAAATTGCAAAATTTCATCTGGGAAATATGTCCGTTTTGGACGCATTACTTGCTTTGTAGAGCATGAAAGTGAAGATAGTAAAGTAGAGCATTTTGCTTGTGTGAAGTGTTATTTCCCTGTAAACTTTGATCCAAATACAAAAATGTGGCATGCTGAAGAAGCTACACTTAGAGATCGACAAGTGTATATCAATACAGAAAGGATATCTAATCCTCTCATCACTGCTGTTGAAAACAATCATATTTGGTTTTTGAATAGCAGCAAGTTACCCTTTATGTGATGAGAATCATGAGATAAATTTAGCTTGAAGCATTTGTATCTATATTATTACTGCAGTATTTTATGAACACTTGAATAATACAGACTTTAAATTTGAATCAATGATGTAAATCATGAAGCTGGATTACGTACAATGCCTATACAATGTACATTTTAAGAGACATATATGTATATACGCCTGGTAATCAAATACAAGCTGTAGCTATATATATAATGTAATTTGGACTAATTTCATGTGGAAAATATGTCTATATATATATCTATATATACATGTAGTATACCATTAAAAATATCATATTTAATATATATTAATTGTCATTAATTAATTTTTAATATTGCTAAGAGAAATTTTGACAGTTCTAAAATGTTTTAATGACCATTGTCTCTGATTTGTAATTTTAATGACTATTAATTTATCACTCTGTATTCTAATTACCATTAATGAATGCTTTTCATGGTCATTAAATTACATCTAATATTTTCATAGTCATTAAAATGTGTTTAATGACAATTAAATTCCAAATTAATGACTCTTAAATTGAAAAAAACACAAACTAATGGGTATTAAAATATTTAACCCAATAGAGTGTGTTTTTCATGGTCATGAAAGACTGTTTTAATACCTTTTTAATAGGCATTAAACTCTGTTTTAATGGAATATGTGGAAGTCATTAAATTCAGAAAAACACAATTTAATGTGCACTTTTAATGAAAAATTAATAATTAATGAGACTTTAATGGGGTTTTAATGACATTTTAATTGAATTGGCATACAGTAGTGCAGGGGCCTGAGGGGCGGGGCCAAAAGTGTCTATTTGGCAATATTGATATTTACCACTTCTTCTCTGGAACTAAGCAATGTATAGCATTTTTATTTCAGTGGTAGCATCCCTAGGTGGCTGGGATTCAAATTTATACAAATGATGGGGCTGACCCCCCAGGGGCCTGAGGGGCGGGGCCAAAAGTGTCTATTTGGCAATATTGATATTAACGACTTCTCCTCTGGAACTAAGCAATGTATAGCATTTTTATTTCAGTGGTAGCATCCCTAGATGGCTGGGATTCAAATTTATACAAATGATGGGGCTGACCCCCCCAGGGGCCTGAGGGGTGGGGCCAAAAGTGTTTATTTGGCAATATTGATATAAATGACTTCTTCTCTGGAACTAAGCAATGTATAGCATTTATATTTCAGTGGTAGCATCCCTAGGTGGCTGGGATTCAAATTTATACAAATGATGGGGCTGACCTCCCAGGGGCCTGAGAGGCGGGGCCAAAAGTGTCTATTTGGCAATATTGATATTAACCACTTCTTCTCTGGAACTAAGCAATGTATAGCATTTTTATTTCAGTGGTAGCATCACTAGATGGCTGGGATTCAAATTTATACAAATGATGGGGCTGACCCCCCAGGGGCCTGAGGGGCGGGGCCAAAAGTGTCTATTTGGCAATATTGATATTTACCACTTCTTCTCTGGAACTAAGCAATGTATAGCATTTTTATTTCAGTGGTAGCATCCCTAGGTGGCTGGGATTCAAATTTATACAAATGATGGGGCTGACCCCCCAGGGGCCTGAGGGGCGGGGCCAAAAGTGTCTATTTGGCAATATTGATATTAACGACTTCTCCTCTGGAACTAAGCAATGTATGGCATTTATATTTCAGTGGTAGCATCCCTAGGTGGCTGGGATTCAAATTCATACAAATGATGGGGCTGATCCCCCAGGGGCCTGGGGGGCGGGGCCAAAAGTGTCTATTTGGCAATATTGATATTAACCACTTCTTCTCTGGAACTAAGCAATGTATGGCATTTATCTTTCAGTGGTAGCATCCCTAGGTGGCTGGGATTCAAATTTATACAAATGATGGGGCTGACCCCCCAGGGGCCTGAGGGGTGGGGCCAAAAGTGTCTATTTGGCTATATTGATATCAATGACTTCTTCTCTGGAACTAAGCAATGTATCTTTGGGGTAAAAACCTCACATTCCTGGACTTGGAAGAAATCAGATTGCAGCTTTAACAGCTAGACCAACTGAACCTTGGTCATCATTGCTGAAACATAGGTAGTAGAGCCTGCTGCACTGAACGCATTTCATGGATTAATGCCTTATTTGCCAAAAAACCTAACATTTTTAGAATTACAACAAAAGCAATGTACACGTACCCATCAAAAATGCTTATGATATATTGACATAACAAGAAGGGCCACACATACACTTATGAGTCATTCTTGTTTCATATCACATGAAACCAGGTGAGCAATACAGGCCCTCTGGGCCTCTTGTTTAAAACATTTATTGTTTAAGGAAATCTGAAAAATCTGACATATCACTCAATCATATTGATATACATTTAGTTCATCATCAATTTTTTTGTAAGGTATTGTCACTTAGTATGTGTGTTAAGAAGAGTTGCTAAAGATATATGTGGATACCAACATTTTACAACCTGAAGACATTAAAACTTTTAAAAATTTGGTAAAATGTAAATAATTTTGGTTTAGAGGTGGGCTTTGCTGTTGAGCACACAGTGAAATCACTGATCCAGTGAAATCACTGAATTACCTCCCATGGTGTATCACCTTGATCCAATGAAATCATTGAATTACCTCCCTTGGTGTATCATCTAGGATTCAATGAAATCACTGAATTACGTCCCTTGGTGTATCATCTTAGATTCAATGAAATCATTGAATTATCTCCCTTGGTGTGTTACTGATCCTTGGCTTGTCTCCATTGCTGTTTTACCTACAGTCCAATCAAGTAACCAGTGATCCTTTAATTATCTCCCTTGGTGTGTTACTGATCCTTGGCTTGTCTCCCTTGCTGTTTTACCTACAGTCCAATAAAGTAACCAGTGATCCTTTAATTATCTCCCTTGGTGTGTTACTGATCCTTGGCTTGTCTCCCTTGCTGTTTTACCTACAGTCCAATAAAGTAACCAGTGATCCTTTAATTATCTCCCTTGGTGTGGTCCAATAAAATGGCTGGTGATCCTTTGAGTTCCTCTCTGTGCACCATCTTAAGTCAAAATGATCCTTTGATTGTCTCCCTTGGTGTGGTATTTGCTGTCCAATAGAAATTAGACTGGCAATGATCCTTCTTTTAATTGTGTGTCATCCACAGTCCGGTAGACTGTCGTTTACATAAGAACTGAAGTAAACTATTCAGTATGTTACACTGTAAAATGAGTGAAAAGTTTGATATTAAGAATTCAAAAGGTTTTTCAGATTAATACATGTCTTTTGTATGATATTATGTTGTTTGAAAGAAATAAGTTTTCGAAATACCTGTGTGGTATTATAATTTGTAAGTATGGAACTCCAGAGTTTGGCTAAAGAATATTGGTTTGAGCATGAAAGTATAAATAACTAAAGAAATGTCTTCCATAGTACTTTTTTGCCCACAAACCAAAGTGTCTGTTTTAAGAATTTTTTGTATTACATGTACTTTAACAGAAGTGTCTAGATTTTTGTAAACCCAGTTTAAAAAACAAATTCACAAAAGTTCATGGCCGTAAATTATAATTGGGCTGACTCACTTTGTAAGCTAGACTGTTCTGCCTATACTTGTACGATATTTGTTTTGCAAAAGAGAATCGCTGCAAACTAGTTCTGAAGCGGAAAACACAAAAGTTATTAGTTGATTTACAGTAGCAAGGATCTTTCCGCCAAAACTGTTGAATATCTAAATGTTCTTTCCTGCAAATATTAGAGCGATTGGTAGGTTTCCGATAAGATTGATGACAAAGTTATTACCAGTTTTTCACACCTCCCGACTTGATGGAGTCCTCGGGTCCTGTTAAACACCGTCATCTGTCACGATTGAATTTCAGCCTTACATCTGGTTGACGTGATCCTGACGTTGATTATGGATGGTGGAATGACTTTGCCAATTTCAAACTTAAATCTAATTCCTGTTTAAGGTACTTTTTATTTCCTGATGATGGAGCAACCATTCTAAATACGGGAAGCTTTAGATTTGTTGTCTGCTTACAGACATTTAGTAGGATGAACTCGGGTAATAAATGATTGGTGTTTAAAGTCTGGAAAGCCCATCCCAGTCTTAAGGTAAAGGAAAACCTAATTACTTGATGTATTTATGTCTTCAGAACATATTTTTAGACAGACTTTTTTGTTTATGGTACAGAAATCTGTTAACTTTGTTCACGAAAGAAGAAAATTGATTGAAGACTTAGCATGCTGTTGAGAATTTAAAATAGTTCTAGCAACAAAGTTTTGTCATTTCTCAAGGGATCCTCTGAAGGCCTTCTCTGTGAGTTTCCACTGGTGTCTTCTTTTCATGGTATGCTCGTACTGAATGGAGCTATCATTTTCATACCCCGCTTGCAAATTAAAGAGTTAGAAGGGGTATACTGGGATCACTTTGTCCATCCGATCTGTACTATATCTGTCCGATTAAGGTTTTGGTACTTATTTTTTGCACTTAGAATTCTAATGGGGTTCAATATCCATTTCATTGAGTCAAATATGGAACATGTTTTGGAAAAAACTCAAAGTTTTATACTTTTTTTGCTGAAAATCCATATTTATAAGGTTTTGGGACATTTAGTGTCATTATAGAGGCATGCTATGCATTTGATATTTGTATAAGGTTATTTGTAAAAATGCATCCATTTTGAAATGTCTTCTAACTTCGGCTTGTTGTTGAAGTAGGCCCCACATGAATTATTTTCAATTCTTTGGATTTTGCTGTCAAGAGTTTCTTGTTAGTTACCGCTCAGTTTTACTTCGTTTTAGACTTATTTTTGCATGGTTATCAACTGGATTTTTTTCAGAATTTTTCAGAATTACGAAAAATTTCCTGAAGTTATGTATATTGGGCCTTTCATAGCTTCCAAACAATTATACAGGGGTTATGCAAGGTATATTTTCCTCTGTTGGACAGCTCTAATATTTTTTACAATCCAAAACAAGTTTTACAGATGGAATTTTAATTTCATTGTATGCAAACTAATACTCTATAAGTCAATACATTCATTCTCCATCTTTCCAGTTGGAAACAAAAAAATATTCTTCCTGAGAATTTGCGCATTAAAGATTCTCAAATGCCAATACCAGAGGTTATTTCCAACTGACGAAGTAAAATAATGGAATATCCAAACACAAAGATTGCTAATGAGGTGGTATTCACGAATCTTACCTTTAGGTTTATTGTTTTCAGTTTAAAGTCTCAAGTAATTAATGGATGATTTCTCCCTCCATACTTCACCTGTGAAAAAACTTTTCAAGAGAAATCACTTTTTGTAAAGTTTTCATGGAACATATTGCAAAACATTTGAGTAAAACTTATGAAATTAGACTGATTTTTTTAAAGGCCCAATATACGTAACTTCAAGAGAATTTTCAGGATTCTGAAAAAATATGAAAAAAAATCCAGTTGATAACCATGCAAAAATAAGCCTAAAATGAAGTAAACCTGAGCGGTAACTTTAACAAGAAACTCTTGACAAAAAAATCCAAAGAATTGAAAATAAATCAGGTGGGGCCCACTTTAACAACAAGCCAAGGTAGAAGACAGTTTAAAATGGACGCGTGTTTACAAATATCGAGTTTCAACTGCTGCTGTACCGGTAACCACGTAAGAATTCATATTGATATTGACAAGCAGTCACACATGCTTTTGTCCCTAAAACAATTTATACAAATCTGTCCTCCTAAACGAGCGGAATGCATTTATGTATCTATTATATGTACAACACAAGAAATGTATTTAACATTTATCAATTTATAGGATTGTGAAAAGGTTAGTTTTACTCATTTCATTGTTTTCATCCAATTTTGGCAGAGAAATATGTTTTTGATGTGTAAGACGTAGCAAGGTCACAGTCACTAAATATAGATATATGTGTTTATGTTTACTGTAAACCAATTTATTTTCACGGCAACTTAATTTCGCGATAAATATTGTCATCAATCCTATGTACAGTATAGTACAATACACCTATACCTCTGATTGAAAGTATTTCGCAGGGATTAATTTTTGTGAATTTAATCAACTGCAAAATACGCAAAAAATTAATAGCATGCGAAAATTAGTTGGTTTACTGTATGTCTAGTAAGGTGTAAACTCATTGGTAGGGACTTCACACCTCCTCAGGGACAACATTTGTGGAGCTGATTAAAACTTCAGCGAAGATATAGGCAAAAGATAAATCTCCGACTCATAACTGGTCATTATTGCCGACGTAAAAAACCTCTTTCCATGTTGATGATCCCAATTTGAATAATGGTACCCTTGAGAATTACAAAACTTTCATTTATATACAGCTGATTACTGGTTAGACAGTGGGACTATCACAATGTATTGCTTGTGCTGAACTCCCAGCCAACCAAACAACCAATCTTGTAGGGTGTGTAGAAAGGCTGGTCATTTTCGGCGTATAAGTAATGATTATCCTGTAGTCGACGCGTGTCTCTCTAGGAGCCTTAAATTGAAGTAATATGGAAGGGGTTCGGAGTGATTTGTTTAGCTGTTGGAGCCAAACCTCGGGGGACTGAGGCAGGGATGAGTCTGCTGCACTAGGTGGCATGTCATTGAGACTAGATTATCCACCTCTCCTAGCTCCAGCGCCACCAAAACGGCCCAAATAGTCCCGACTCTGTCGGAACCTAGATAAATACCTGTGACATGAAACAACATTTCTATCTGACAGATTGATTGACTGATTCACATTTAATGCTGGTCACGAAACTCCACCATTATACTCCCATATTTTCATTATATAACACTGAATGTTCGCTTTATGTTTTTTGAACACGTTTCAGAGGCTGCACGTTCCTGGTCCTAATTGAGCAGTGCTGTTTCTCTTCACTAGGGAATGCTCCAGAGATCAATTTTGGTGAAAAGATAATTATGTATTGTAATTCATTAGATAGCTATCATACCAATCTATTCATCGTCCCAAGTGCTTTAGTGGCCTAACTTTTGTTCTGATTCAAGTATATATTCAATCCTGTTTGGGGAAATTAAAAAATTGCCTACTTTTGATGATTTTTGAAGGTTCTGTGATCTCTCTCATTTTCCAAATTTGCTGAATGCTGACAATTATTAACTTAGAAAATGGGGGAGGGAGTCAAAATCTTACTTTTTGGATCGTTATGATGCTTAATTAACTTATATGCTTAAACTGGGGACATCATACTGTAATATGTACCAATGACCATATGGACAAAGTGTACTGTTACACCCATAGCTTTGCCCTGATCCCCCATTTTCATTATCGTTCACTTTCATCCATGTACATGTTATGTGTATTTGTGTAGGAAAGTAAAGTCTGAAGGCAGTTTTTGCTGTCTTAACAATCTCCGGTCAGATCCTTTCAGACAGTCTGCTTGTACATTTAATGTCTGCTGCCTCAGAATCCTAGCTTCTGAAAAGACGTAGAATTTAATGATGATATACATTTATATATGAACTCTACTTGATGATTGTATGTTCTCTACCCAGACTTCAGTGACTCTTGGTTGTCATAGTAGAAATTTAAACTGATAATCACTCAGCATGGTTGATAAAGGATTCTCTTTACTTGTCCAGCCCTCTCCAGGGCTTTAAAACTTACAATTACAAAGTGAAATAACTTAATGGAAATCATGTATTTAAGGACATGAAAAATATGGAACTTTCTATGTACATTTCACCTGTTAAAAAAAATGAATAACAAAATTGAATAAGGGAGTTTGTGTATAATTTCACATGTCAAAAAAAAAGAAATTATTTCTTTTAATGAACAAAACATCTTGATACAGCTGATCTTTTTGACTGTCATTTTCCAATTAAATATAATACTATAGATTATGATCAGCTCACCTTGTCCAAATTAAGGACCAAGGTGAGCATTTGCCATAACGTGGCGCCATTGTCTTTGGTCCGTCTATTGTCTGTCGACAATTCTTTCAACAACTTATTCTCTAAAGCCGCTAATTGGAAAATGACCAAAATCTGGTCGAAGCATCCCTAGGTTCTAAAATTGTACTTTCTTATCCAACCTTAACTCATTCATCTCTGAAATTTTTATAATCAACTATTCTTATGTACAATGTAATGAAAAGAGTTTACATGTCGTGTCTTGTCTAATAACTCCAGCTCCACACCCATGGGCATCACAGCCCAACCCCATGTTTTCTCTTTGTGTACCTGTTTCTATCTACGTCCTTTACCATCTGTTTTTCGTTTTCCTTCCCATCCAGTGATTTTGAATTCTACTCTGTGGGTCACCAATCACTCCAGGAGTCTCCTGGCTTTCAAAGAGAACAGAAAATAATTAACTAAAATATGGCCATTAATTTAATGAAAATTACAATCCACAAAGGGATAGTATAACAACAATTGATTTCATTTTTTTCTAATTTACTAAAATTGCTGATTCCATAGCCACAGATTAACGGATGAGAGATATCGGAGACTTTGTGTCGGAGACACAAGTGAAGACTGGTTCTGTTTAAACATAGTTCACACACCAAATAACAGGGAGATGTTGTCTCTTATTAGATGATAAACAGTCTTATCCGTATTAAGTATTAAGATCTTTCCTCAATTAAAACACATTCATGTACTCAAATACAGGTTACGGGTACTGAATGATTAAAACTTTTTACTTTTTTTGCATTTTTCATATGGGAATTTTTTTATTGAATTGATAATATCATATTGTTCATTGTTTGGATAATGTGGAAAATATGGAGAAGTTTCACCAGCAGGTCAGATACACTGGTACACACTGGAGTGTGCTCTCTTTGGAAACAGACAGATCTGATGTTAGGGCCACAGGTAGTGCTGATCTGATTCTGAGTGTAAAGTGTTATCTCACTGAAACACCACGAAGAAGGCACACAGCACGGAAATCTGTACGGCAACATCATACTGACAACAGGTGAACCACCCAGCACAGCATCCCACCCAGTCACATTATACTGACAACAGGTGAACCACCCAGCACAGCATCCCACCCAGTCACATTATACTGACAACAGGTGAACCACCCAGCACAGCACCCCAACCAGTCACATTATACTGACAGCAGGTGAACCACCAAACACAGCGTTCCACCCAGTCACATTATATTGACAACAGGTGAACCACCCAGCAGAGTGTTCCAACCAGTCACATTATACTGACATAGGTGAACCACCAAGTACAGCATCCCACCCAGTCACATTATACCGACAACAGATAAACTACCAAGCACAGCATCACACCCAGTCACATTATACGGACAACTGGTGAACCACCCACCACAACATTCCACCCGGTCACATTATACCGACAACTGGTGAACCACCCAGTAGGGCATTCCACCCGGTCACAATATACTGACGACAGGTGAACAACCCAGCACAGCATCCCACCCAGTCACATTATACTGACAACAGGTGAACCACCCAGCACAGCACCCCAACCAGTCACATTATACTGACAGCAGGTGAACAAACCAGCACAGCATTCCGTCTGGTCACATTATGCTGACAACGGTTGAACCACCTAGCACATCACCCCAACCAGTCACATTATACTGACAACAGGTGAACCACCCAGCACAACATCCCACCCAGTCACATTATACTGACAACAGGTGAACAATCCAGCATAGCATCCTGCCTGGTCACCTTATACTGACAACGGGTGAACCACATAGCACAGCATCCCAACCAGTCACATTATACTGACAACAGGTGAACCACCCAGCACAACATCCCACCCAGTCACATTATACTGACAACAGGTGAACAATCCAGCATAGCATCCTGCCTGGTCACATTATACTGACAACGGGTGAAACACCCAGGAAAGCATCCCGCCTGGTCACATTATACTGACACATGTGAACCATCCAGCGCAGTGTTCCACCCAATCACATTATACTGACACAGTTGAACCACCCAGCACAGCATCCCACCCAGTTACATTATACTGACACAGGCAAACCGCATGATACCATTACCCAAAATCCTGAATATTAAGCAAGGAATAACAGTTATCAGATTTAGAGTCATGTTTTGGGAATACATGATTAAAAGTGACAGGGAAATCCTTGTTCAATATTAGGAGGACCATCATATATCCCGGTACCATCAATGGGACCGGTTATAATGGTTGAGCCACGGACCACCCAAACAGAAAATACTAGCTTGTGTACTACCTTGCTTTAAGCTGGTGAGAAGCTTGCAGCAAGGATATTTCACTACCTTTCCACTAGCTGTTCATAAGCTAGTATTTGGAACCTTTTCACAAGCATGTAAGCTTGCAACTAGCCTGCATAATAAACCTTGACCGGCTTGTAACTAGCTAGTGACTAGCTTGTTGACTAGCTTGTGACTAGCTAGTGACTAGCTAGAGACTAGCTTGTTGACTAGCTTGTGACTAGCTAGTGACTAGCTTGTAATCTTGCAAGCTTACAAGCTTACTAGCTTGCAAAAAGGTTCCAAATACTAGCTTAAAGCTAGCAGCAAGCTAGTGACATGCTAGTAAGCTTTCCTACTAGCTTGTAAGCTTGTTCACGATCTTTGAATCACATAAATGTATAAAACAACTTAAATTAAAGGAATTAGTTTTATGTTTTATTTTGAGTATTTGTTTTTTTCATGCAGAGATCTTCTAGCACTTGCACATGTACACTTGCTGTTATTAATGTCGGTCATCTCCGATCCGAGTCTTTCAAGTATGCCTTTCCTCCATTTTCTCTAAACACTCCTGATGTGGATTCTGAAAATAAAAAAACAAATAATAAAAATTAAGAAAAAAAACAAGGACCAACAGTTTGGTTGTTGGCCAGGCCATGATTAGAAGAAAAATCTTTTTGTGTATTTACTGAGCTACATGTACTGTGCAGTGCACCAATCTCAGAATCAACCTCTTGTTGTTAACTCCTGACCATCTCAAGAATTTGCACCCAAGATTTGGTTACTTCAAGTGAAATATTAAGATGATGTGCATTGTGGTGCACAAAAGAAAGCAAATCCACTTTATTTTTCAATATTTTAATGTTATACTGTAACAGCATCATTAACACTAGAGTTTTTGAAGGCTCGCAATTTGGTTTTGAACATCTGCATAACTGAATTTGAAATATGTCTTCACCCAAATGGCCCAAAACTATTTTCAAATGACTTACACAACACCCAACTCTCCAATCAAATCTTGTTTTCATTCTGCTCAAAACACTTCTTAATGAATATAAAATTCGGGAAAGAATATGTGAAACTAATTAGAATGTGTTTTTTGTGCATATGTTTAATAACATTTGTGCCAAAAAATGACTTCCAATAAATTATATTTAATCATAGGCACTAGATTTACACATGTATTATATCATTTCACATAGAAAACAATGTCCGATTCCTATGGTAGGTTAGACTAGCAAATTTCAACACATTACTGTCGTTATATATTGATTTCAAAACATTCGGAGATTTTCATTTGGCAATGGGGACCCATGCCAACTGACAGGACCGGTATAGTACTAGCTATAGCTCTACAATAAGAGATGAGGGGGAAATTGGAATAATATTCACTTATGAACAATCTAATAAATTGGATGATTTTTTTGGTAACATTTCCGGTTGGACCGTTCAGACATTAACGAAAATTCCGCAACTTGACGAGTTAACTTACGTTGTGTCCGTATATATATGGTCGATCGCCATGTGACATGATGTGTGCTGGCGAGGTCTTGGATATATTACCCTTCTCTTGGATATATTTCGTTGCCGTTTGTGTAAAAAATACTCTGCTCACTCAGACGTGTTGGTCTCAGGTGCTGGGGATCCTTAATCATTAACGTAACATGAAAAAACTGCAGCTTTCCCGGTGAAATTGAAGCGGTCTGAGATCGCCTGGCTTGTTGACATCGTTAGCTCTGCCATATTCAAATTCCCGCTTTACCGACCCTAATGTATTTTGGGAGTCTTGTTCAACCAGAGTCTTGTTGACAGCGAACGAAGTAATTGAGCGTCTGGTTGATAGAGACGATGTTTACACGAACAAGAATATACTTCCGGGTAAGCGGCCTTGGTAATAAACTCATTCAATATAGGAATTGCATGAAGTTTGAATTAAAAGAAATCACCATCACATCAAATAAGAAGAACAGTTGAAGGTTATTTATTTATATCTCACTACTGACTGGTTGCCGATAAAAAGTTGGTGAATACAACGTCAACGAAATCGGACGTATAATTCACGATTTTAAGGACGGAACGGGAAAGTTTCTTACGATCTTTCCGGCAAGTTTTCAATAAAAAAAAAACGATATAACTAGGTCTATCAATGCATACTTTAAGTGAATCAGAGTAACACAGCCTGCAATACATATTTCGTTAATTATGATCGATTGTTTAAACTTCTGTTACGTACGTTGAGTTATTTTTTTTTCGTTTTATATTTCAAAATATGTCATTGAAATTTTTCTACCTACAAAAGTGATATTATAAATCATTTCTTTATAATCTTAAGCTTTTATTATCGTTGGATACCATTTTGTGATTGTAGGAATTTTCCTTTTTAAATGTTTATTGAAACTAAAATTTCACAGATTTAAAGTCTGAGTTTATTTATATGTTTGCCTTACATTTTTTGGCATAAAAATGTAATTGTGGTCAAATTTATGAAGACACTGCACGAAGGTCCAAAGAAAATAACAACAGAACAGAAATGGCCTTAAATTTTTTTAAATGTGTATTTTTAATTGAAAGAAAAAGGAGAAAAGAGTTTTCAAACTTTAGAAACAATATATTTGAAAGAACCAAATTTTGCATTATTGAAAATAATTTGAAAGTCTAGTCCAAATGGACACATTTTTGGTAAATATGTATATAAATGAACAAAAATAAATCTAAATCTGCAAATTATGATCAAGTGTTTTAAGTGGAAAATAAGTTGCCAAAATGTACTGCACTTAGGTTTTCCTAGGTATGATATGGCTGGGTGATTTTGTACCAATTATTAGTCTGGCAATGTAATTGAGTCCCGCAGAAAGAAGGTGCATGAACTTGCAATAATTATTGTCATGTCTGTTGTTTTTATACATCAAAGATATACGGTTTTATAAAACAATACTTAAAACTTAATTATTTATTTTGATTAAATTTGACATGCGAAGAAAAACATATTACCGGTAGACTACCTTTTTGGGTGATTGATCATTGATTATCAAGCAATTTTCCCTATGACCCCAAGATTTTCCGAAGCATTTGTTATGAAGTCATATGTACTTTCAGAACCAGTCCAACACTAAACATATAGCTTGCATATGCCAAGATCATGAAGTGAAGATTGTTAAATAAAAACTAGCTTGTGGTAAGCTTGTAGACTGCTAAATAATGACTAGCTTGTGGTAAGCTTGTAGATATAACCTTGCGACCAGCTAGCAGCTAGCTTGTCATTACCTTGCAAAATAATGACAAGCTAGTACAACCTTTCTGCAATGTTGCGACTACCTAGTTCTTTAATAACTACCTAGTGACAAGCTTTTCACTAGCTTGTGACAAGGTAGTTACTACTAAGTATTTCTGTTTGGGCATGAGGGTCATATTGGCGATTAACCCATTGCTAAGTTTGTATTTATCTCAATAAAGAAGGTCTATTATTGTAATTGGTCACTGCAAGAACATTGCTTCCTAGTCCGCATATATAGTGGCCAAGCAAACAGATTCCTTGTTTTATCAAACTCAAGCAATTTGCATATGCAACAGAGATGTACAGGCTCTATTTTCAATATACCATTGGATCAGTTACCCTTAATACCACCAATAGGTACCGACCTATAGGTATAGTGCAGCCTAAACCACCAATAGGTACCGACCTATAGGTATAGTGCAGCCTAAACCACCAATAGGTACCGACCTATAGGTATAGTGCAGCCTAAACCACCAATAGGTACCGACCTATAGGTACAGTACAGCCTAAACCACCAATAGGTACCGACCTATAGGTACAGTGCAGCCTAAACCACCAATAGGTACCGACCTATAGGTACAGTGCAGCCTAAACCACCAATAGGTACCGACCTATAGGTATAGTGCAGCCTAAACCACCAATAGGTACCGACCTATAGGTACAGTGCAGCCTAAACCACCAATAGGTACCGACCTATAGGTATAGTGCAGCCTAAACCACCAATAGGTACCGACCTATAGGTACAGTACAGCCTAAACCACCAATAGGTACCGACCTATAGGTACAGTGCAGCCTAAACCACCAATAGGTACCGACCTATAGGTACAGTACAGCCTAAACCACCAATAGGTACCGACCTATAGGTACAGTACAGCCTAAACCACCAATAGGTACCGACCTATAGGTATAGTGCAGCCTAAACCACCAATAGGTACCGACCTATAGGTACAGTACAGCCTAAACCACCAATAGGTACCGACCTATAGGTACAGTGCAGCCTAAACCACCAATAGGTACCGACCTATAGGTACAGTACAGCCTAAACCACCAATAGGTACCGACCTATAGGTACAGTACAGCCTAAACCACCAATAGGTACCGACCTATAGGTACAGTACAGCCTAAACCACCAATAGGTACCGACCTATAGGTACAGTGCAGCCTAAACCACCAATAGGTACCGACCTATAGGTACAGTACAGCCTATAGTTACAGTAATGCTGATGGTTGTTATTCTGATGGTCCGATCAGATGCTGTTTGACATTGTGATTCGAAGCAGAGAAAGTGACGATGTCAAGAAAATATTGGTGACCTGAGAAACAAGCTTGATGCAGTCAACTAACATTTCATGCTTATGTTGATATTGTTATACTTAACACACAGTCTGTGCAATGATGCAGACTAATTGACAGTAGATCCCTTTTAAGGCTATATCTATGATACATGCAATGTCAGAAATGCAGCTGCCTTATCGTTTAATCCTGTTTTCCGTCTGTCTCAGGTGCATCCACTCTATTGTTCTGGGGTATTATATTAGAAACTGAAAGATTAATTTGGCTGAAGTTTGAATGCACTGTGAAATGTAGATTAGCATTAGGGGGTTTTAAATTTTGTTTAAGGTCAAGATCAAGATAACTTTTGCTAAAAATAAGATGTTTTGGGTGTGCTCTAAATTTTGGCATCCAAAACTTTTTATCTTTTTGAAATTTGAAACTTTAAAGATGAGGTCCAAATTATCATTTAATCAAATTCAGATGCAGTGTAACTTGTGTAAAACAGATGTCATTGAGACCAGAACTGTTTTGCAAGTTTATATATATACATGTGTCCAGGTTGTAGGGGTTTCATAAGAGTTCATAGGCATAGGGAAATGCTGGGAAGATTCGGATTAGACAGGGGCAGGTTTAGACAAGTTATACTGTGGTTAATATCAGATTGTTTAATAATAAAACAAAAATGTTCTGCCATCAGAAATAAGTTAACACGTAACATTCTTTTGGTTAAGTTTCTTAAAATCTATTTTGAACCCTTTACTTCTATACTTAGGGTCTATTAAAGACAGGCTTATTGTAAAGTGTGACACGTTAGATATTGTAGTATCGTATACAGTTTACTTCCTTCATGGACAGACATAACCTGAGGAAATACCCACACTCTCAGACATTGATGAAAAGTCTCGTCTAATTACAGGGGATATATGACAGTATAGGTCTGTATCAGGTGGATCTGTCTCCGACATGTGTCATACTTACCAAGACTAAGACCAAGAGTCGGAGAGGATCGGCAAATCTTAGGGGAACTCGCTTGTAGTCTTTTCAGTGATGGGTTTTGACCATGATTGATGACTAAACACTCTATGGAGTGTTAAGACCAGCCAGGCTTTTAGGGAACTCGGATCTCAACATAAATCATCACATCCGGGTTTTGTAGACAGATTTCAGTGTATGGTATGTGATGAAATAAAATCTACAACAATCACATAGTGCTCAATAATAATCATATCTGGTCAAGTGTTGTACATACAACCTAACAATAATAATCACATGTCAAGTATTGTACATAAAATCTAACAATAATCAAAATATGTCAGCTATTTAATATGAATCAATATTCATCATATGTGAGCTGTTGAATTAAACAATAATCCCCATATGTGAGCTGTTGAATTCAACAATAATCCCCATATGTGAGCTGTTGAATTCAACAATAATCCCCATATGTGAGCTGTTGAATTCAACAATAATCACCATATGTGAGCTATTAAATATCAAACAATATTTACCACATAGATCATCTATTGTATATCAAACAATATTAGCACCAACTTAACTGTTGAATACCAAGTGATAATCACAGCAATAATTGACAGCCTTTAACTGTTGAATACCAAGTGATAATCACAGCATGACAGCCTTTTGAAATACTGCAACATTCACTGTTGGTATTTTTTTGGATACAGCATCCAAAGAAATGCTTTACTATAATAGTAACTATTTAATGCAAAATTAAACTACAAATCAATATGATATGCCAAATTTTGAAACTGACAGGCAATTATTACAACCTATCACCTATCTACATTACGAGAAACAATCTGACACTACAAGTTACTCCTGAATACTGTGTAAGAATCAACATTTCCAACCTTAGGCCATACCAATTTGATTTATCGTTCGTCGGAAAATGAGATTTCAAAATTGCAATGTTTTTACAAAAAAATTGAATTCCTTGAAATTTTGAGCGAGCGGTAGTTTTCAAAAGACTAAATGTCAGGATACGTGTTTGACTATCAAAATAATGTATCACGAAATAGTACACGTATTTAAATTGTTGATATTAATATTAATGTAATAACAACATTGTGACGCCATAACAAATGACGTCTTCATGGCGTTATATGACTGTTTCGGAAGTGAAATTTACCTTTTTAATCGAGAAATAAATTTGAGAGTTTTTGTGTATTTTCTAATGAATATAAGTAATGGTATAAATAGAATCTTACGCTCGTGTCAATGTTACTGTATTATTTGATATGTCAATGCCCTAAAGGCTCGGGACATATTAAATTACAGTCAAACTTCGATGTTTCGAACTTTGCGGGACCGTCGTGAAAACTTTGATACATCGGGACTTCGACTCATGAATATTGAACATCGAACATCGAGCACCAACATGCACTGTATATATATAATGTACTGTACGTAAGAAGAACCTATGCGGTGCTAGTGTAACCTAACACAGGCTAAGAAATTGTAGATTCACATTTTTGAAGAATACTGTATTAAAATACAATTTTTGTAACGTGATAATTTTGTCAGATTAATATTTTTTGTTTGTCGACTTAATTTTCGAAGCCTGTGTTGATATTCCGATATGGTAAATCTTGTGCGTGATGTTGCCGAGAATGATTCTCATTCGTCGCTTGTTTTGATGATTTGAATGAAAATAAAAAACTGATTATATACAGTTAACATTTTATTAAAATTCACACAGGTAAACATAACAATACACTGAAATATGATAGAAGTACGTACCATTTCTTTGACATTGATCTCGACAATGCCTGTTTACAATAGAAAATTACTTCCGGTCAATGTATGTTACGGAATGTTCAGATAAAACGACGGCGGCGAAGATCAACGGTAATTGACTATCACCTTTCGTCATATGCACTTCACACTGTTGTATTTAAGAAAACAATGGAGAGGTTACCAGTTATCAGTGTCAGTTTATTACCTGTGAATTTTAAACTCTTAGTTGTGTAAACATGGTCGCCAGTCGCCACTACTGTTCTCGGGATATCGACACACGCGACCGTAGATGTGTGAAAATGACCGCGGGGCAATATATTGCGCTCGTACAGGTAAAATTTTCACTTCGATTTATTAGTAGTAATTTTCAATGTTTTCATAACGAACGGGTCAGATTAAAACTTCGATACAGCGAAAAATTTGATTCATAGAAGTTCGATTCATGAATAGTAAAATAAGTAGTGTTATATAATGAAAAAAATTGGGACTTTGCCAAAAGTTCGACACATCGAGGTTTGACTGTATCTAACTCGTTTAATAAATCCCATATTTACACATTGACACTCATGCTTGCAAGATCCTCTATTTAGTTCATCTATATTAGAATAATATAAATATTGCCAATTTTGGTTATTGACTTTTCGGTCAGGTGGAATTAAATGACAGCAAAAATAATTGATGATGAGCCTGTTAAATCATGCCGAAGAAAATAAGCGAGATGTATAACTACAGCTGTACCTGGGTTGAAAGTGGCAAAATCACATTGCATAATACTTACTGACAGAGGCGTGAATGTAACACAGATGGCTTTTTTGTCTCTGTTATTGCATACTAACAAGTTAATGTCTTAAGAAACGTATGTTTATTAATTTTGTTTTAAGACATCATGGACGTTAAACATATCATCATATTTTATTTTTACATCAATGATTTGTATAATGACACGACCAAATGGCAACATTTGAAGTAACTGCTAATAAACGCTTGCAGAGCTTGCACATTGAAGCACCTCCAGATACGCCCCTGTTCGAGATTTAAATGTTTTGACTACTGGCGACTAGGTGACCAATTGCGGCATCTGGAAGAGAGTTCGAATGGTATTACCTGCATAAATATTTCAAAATATTGATAACAAACCCGTTTTTTTAACTATCAACAGTAGGCCTATTCTATTCAAAGAAAACTGATGACTGATGACAATGATGTTTGCCAAATTGGGTCGATTGCTTGAGAAGAATATCGATTTGAAATTCAATATAGAGGTGTTATTATAGTCGTACATTTGAATTAACAATATATCTTATGATGTCGCTTACTTAATTCATGATTTTTAAAGATATTTTCTGTTGACGCTTGAAGTCGCTTTTTAGTGAGAGTGCTTGAGTTCCGTGTTTTGTTTATTTGATCAAGAGATCTTGGAACGATAAACCATCTATTGTTGTTATTTGCAATACATTATGGCGACCAGATTATGTAGTGACCAACACGATAAGAAAGCCATTTTGACACATTCCCAGTTTTCTAAAAAAGTGAAAAAGCCCCGGCGCGCATTTCCCTCGTGCTGTTGCCAAAAAACGCTTTAAATACCATTTTTCATTGACCTTAAAAATGGAGCGGTAATATTTTACTTTTATTTTATTTTTCCAAAACAGGAGCGGTAAATCCGACGAACAATAAATCAAATTGGTATGGCCTTAACATGCAGAAGTACACAACAACGGATATTTAATGTCATGTGTTAGGGACCCAGAAATTCATTTTTGCTCTCACAGTTGAGATAACTCTTTATTGATTGGTTTTCACAATTTAATTATATTCATTTCATTGTATCCCCTTAGGTTATAAAAGGCAAAGAAAAATGTATCTCCTAAGAAAGGAAGCTGAGATATCTTTTTAATGTTAGGGATGTTTTATCTGATGCCATATCGGTGCAAAATTAAATTGTATCATGCAACATATTGAATATAAAAGATTAAAATGCAATTTCTGTTCAGGAAATATCATCCTAAAAGTACTTTTAAAGCTAATGTTTACTCAGAAGCTAAGTGTGGTTGATGTATATGTGAATCATGAAAGGAAACTTTTGAAATAAATCTAGTTGATGTAAAAACTAATGACATATTGAACAAATCCATTCATTTGTAATCACAAGTTTGCAAGATACAATTACTTTCTCAAAGCAGGAAAATGTGACTTAAAAGTAGACCAATCAGAAAAGCTAAAAAACATCAAGCTGGTCTTATAATCAAGTCCCAGCTTCTTTCATAAATTTTTGATAGATATATTTTCAGAAGTACCTTATTTGGCAGTCTGCGGCCTATGGCTGTTTGTCTAAAAGTAAACAGCTTAATGGTATTATTTTAAGTGTTTTTTACCATGTTTAGAAGCTCAGCATACTAAGCATAAATAAGTAATACAGTGAATTCATTTGCCTATCTCATTTCTCGTGTGACGGCATTAGATAAATAACAAATCTGTAAAAAAGCACACTTAAAGCAGTTATTGATGTATATAGTTGCTGTGATAATTTGATACAGCTCCATGTTATTATTTTGTATAACTTCCATGTTACCTTTTGATAAAATACCAGTAGGCTGCTGGGATATTCACTAGCGGATCCGGGGGGGGGGGGGGGTCCTGGGGGTCAGGACCACCTCACCCCACCCCTTTTCGGAGGAGAAAAATTTTGATAGCCTTAGAAATGGAAGTTTTTACCATTGTATCATTGAAAAAACTACAGCTGTACCCCCTCCTTTCGAAAATCCTGCATCCGCACCTGATATTTAAACATTAGTGTAGTGCTCTACCGGTAGGGTGAAAACTAGCTGAAACTTCTTGGGTTTTGCACTTTGTCCTTCAGTTTTTCAGTCTGTCTGTTATTCTTCTTGGGCTTACCTTAAATTGATTCACTTGAGATATAACCATTGGTTTTCCTGTTACTAACGTTGCATTCCGGCAAAGCAACTGTTGTGTATGTTACTAAAGTAAATTGAAACTACTACGTTTGGGATTATATGTAATATTGAAATAGTAAACATTACTCACCTTGATTGAATGGCTTCGCTTCAAAGAAAGAGACCGCCATTGTTAAAACATTTTATATGATCTACAGACTTTACCTGTAATAATATGCTAAACATCCAAGGAAACCCGAATGAAACTTTTCCAGAAATGAAAGGGACATTCTAATACGACCGTGGATGCAAGTGAATCAGGGTCATGTTGACGGAACGCGGGAGATTTGTATGACCTGGGCCGGTCATTGTTTGGTCGCAGATGATAGGTTAATTTTACAGTTGTGTCCCGCAGGATGAGGGCAGGTCATATAACAGGTATGGGTTGATGAAGTGACTTGGGTCATGAGCTGATGTCATAATGGTAGACTGACATCCTTTTACAAGCTTCTAGAATTGTCATGATGGTAGACTGACATCCTTTTACAAGCTTTTAGATGACATGATGGTAGCCTGACATCCTTTTACAAGCTTTTAGATGACATGATGGTAGACTGACATCCTTTTACAAGCTTCTAGATGACATGATGGTAGACTGACATCCTTTTACAAGCTTCTAGATGACATGATGGCGGCAGACTGACATCCTTTTACAAGCTTCTAGATGACATGATGGTAGACTGACATCCTTTTTCAAGCTTCTAGATGACATGATGGCGGCAGACTGACATCCTTTTACAAGCTTCTAGATGACATGATGGTAGACTGACATCCTTTTTCAAGCTTCTAGATGACATGATGGCGGCAGACTGACATCCTTTTACAAGCTTCTAGATGTCTGTGATACATGAATACTTTCTGGCTATGTTGCAAAAATCTTTATTTCCGTGAGTTAAATTTGTTTTCCAGAACTCTTTTGAAGCATATTTTTTCCTAGTCTTGTTTGATGAACCATTTATGAAATAATGTCATTGATATGTCCTTATTCACGATAATATTTGTAATAGACAGTTCAATTAAGTTACCTTTGGCTATAACTCTCTATAAAGTTATTATCTGACTTAATGTGTAAGTTGTTGAGTATTGAAACAAATCCAGAGTATGTTGGTCTTTATTTAAGCATATAATGGAAGATCAAACACGTATGTTGTATCTCTAAGAAATTGAATTTATACTCTAGTAATGTATAGTTACTAGAACCAGCTAACTAGACTAAGCCAGTGTCTGTCAGTACTTAGTGTGATATATCTACTGTCTAGAAGTACCAGCTAACTAGACTAAGCCAGTGTCTGTCAGTACTTAGTGTGATATATCTACTGTCTAGAAGTACCAGCTAACTAGACTAAGCCAGTGTCTGTCAGTACTTAGTGTGATATATCTACTGTCTAGAAGTACCAGCTAACTAGACTAAGCCAGTGTCTGTCAGTACTTAGTGTGATATATCTACTGTCTAGAAGTACCAGCTAACTAGACTAAGCCAGTGTCCGTCAATACTTAGTGTGAGATATCTACTGTCTAGAAGTACCAGCTAACTAGACTAAGCCAGTGTCCGTCAGTACTTAGTGTGATATATCTACTGTCTAGAAGTACCAGCTAACTAGACTAAGCCAGTGTCCGTCAGTACTTAGTGTGATATATCTACTGTCTAGAAGTACCAGCTAACTAGACTAAGCCAGTGTCTGTCAGTACTTAGTGTGATATATCTACTGTCTAGAAGTACCAGCTAACTAGACTAAGCCAGTGTCTGTCAGTACTTAGTGTGATATATCTACTGTCTAGAAGTACCAGCTAACTAGACTAAGCCAGTGTCTGTCAGTACTTAGTGTGATATATCTACTGTCTAGAAGTACCAGCTAACTAGACTAAGCCAGTGTCTGTCAGTACTTAGTGTGATATATCTACTGTCTAGAAGTACCACCTAACTAGACTAAGCCAGTGTCTGTCAGTACTTAGTATGATATATCTACTGTCTAGAGGTACCAGCTAACTAGACTAAGCCAGTATCTGTCAGTACTTAGTGTGATATATCTTCGTGTCTAGACCTCCCCGTACAGGGATATATATATATATATATACACATATAAGCCTTTCTTTTCATTTATTAATAATGATGAATTTATGGCGATGATTTACACTGCATGCTGTAGCCATATAAGTTTTAATTTTTGGGTACTTAATGTGAAAATACTCCAGAGAATCCGAACACGGACCGAATAACCGAGAATTCAAACACGGACCAAGTAACCATGCAGCTTCTTGCTGAATTGTTTATGAGAGCAGGGTATGATTATTAAAGTTGAAGAAACGAGTCAATGTTTTTGTAAGAACTCCTGCTTCAGAGTTATCCGATATATATATACCTTCTGTGACTGAGTATATGTGTAATGGTTTTTGACAGAATCAGATGTCCCTGTTGGATTGTCTGACGTAAGTCTGTGGCAGGATATATTCTAGAGGCACAGGAAGCTGCTGCACAGTACAGCTTTCTGTTGACATTGAAACTGTTGAAGAGTATTAGCATGACGAAAGTCTTAACGAGGCCAGTGACTTGAAGTTGGCAGAAGTTATTGGGGTACCAGACAGTGAAATGGCATACAGGTTAAGCATTCATATCATGGATCGTGATCTTCAAGTACAATTTTTTCATGGCTACTGTGAATACTGTGAAATTTTCACCCTTTGCCACAAAATCAATGTTATGCTTGATGTTTATATTTAGCCTGTTACACTGAATTACTAAGTTAATTATGGTGTTTAATTATATTTGCGATAATGATACATTAATTAGTCTTAAAATAATAAATGAAAGGACGAAATTAGACTTTTAAACCATATATTGTGAGAGGTCACAAATCTCTTTGTTCTCTATATAATTAGTTTCACTGCCGCCAATTGGTATTTCAAAATATGGTATTTTTAGCTCACCTGGTCCAAAGGACCAAGGTGAGCTTATGCGATACCGTGGCGTCCGTCGTCCGTCCGTCGTCCGTCGTCCGTCCGTCAACAATTGACTTCTTCTTTATAACCACTGATCGGAATGTGACCAAATTTGGTCAGAAGCATCCCTATGGGGTGGGGACTCAAAATTGTACAAATGGTTGGGCTGACCCCCCAGGGGCCTGGGGGGCGGGGCCAAAAGGGGTCAATTTGGCTATTTGATATAAACGACTTCTTCTCTGAAACCGAGCAATGTATATTGCTCATATTTGGCTGGTAGTATTACTATGGGTTGGGGATTCAAAATTGTACAAATGGTGGGGCTGATAAAAATGACTTCTTCTCTGAAACCAAGCAATGGATATTATTCATATTTGCCTGGTATCATCACTATGGGATTAGGATTCAAAATTATATGATTATGATCACGGAGGGGCCTGAGGGGTGGGGCCAAAAGGGGCACATTAGACAATATTGGTATAAGTGATCTCTTTCCTGAAACTAAGCAATGTATGACATCTATATTCTAGTGGTAGAATCCAAAGGTTGCTTGAATTCAAATTTATACAAATGTTTTGGTAACCTCGATCACAATCATGGATTTAGATATGACCCCAGGGTCTGCCACGCCCTTGCAACTTGACTCCTGACTCATAACTTTTAAACGGCTGAGATCCCCACCCCAAAACTATGTATACAATTGCTGGGCATTAAGAGACAATCACAATTATGATTTTATATTTGACTCCAGGGTCTGCCACGCCCTTGAAACTTGACTCCTGAGTCATAACTTTTAAATGGTTGAGATCCCCACCCCAAAACTACATATACAATTACTAGGAATTAAGAGATAATCACAATCATGGTTTTTGATTTGGCCCTGGGGTCTGCCACATCCTTTTAATTTGACCCCTGAGTCATAACTTTTAAACGGTTGAGATCCCCACCCCAAAACTATATATACAATTACTGGGCATTAAGAGATGATCACAATCATGGTTTTTGATTTGGCCCTGGGGTCTGCCACACCCTTTTAATTTGACCCCTGAGTCATAACTTTTAAACGGTTGAGATCCCCACCCCAAAACTATATATACAATTGCTGGGCATTATCAGATGATCACAATCATGGTTTATGTTTTGACCCCAGGGTTTGCCACGCCCTTGTAAATTGACTTCGGAGTCATAACTTTTAAACAGTTGAGATCCCCACCCCAAAACTATATATACAATTGCTCGGCATTAAGAGACAATCACAATCATGATTTCATATTTGATCCAAGGGTCTGCCACACCCTTGCAAATTGACTACTGAGTCGTAACTTTTGAATGGTCGAGATCCCCACCCCGAAACTATACATACAATTACTGGGCATTAAGAGATGATCACAATCATGGTTTTTGATTTGGCCCTGGGGTCTGCCACACACTTTTAATTTGACCCCTGAGTCATAACTTTTACACGGTTGAGATCCCCACCCCAAAACTATACATACAATTACTGGGCATAAAGAGATGATCACAATCATGGTTTTTGATTTGGCCCTGGGGTTTGCGACACACTTTTAATTACCTACATTCAAGGTCACAGGGTCAAATCTGTTAAAACCTTTAAACGACTTCTTCTGAAATACCAAAAGCCCTAGAAGCTTGATATCTGGCTGAAAGGTTCCTTTGATGAAGCCTGACAAAGTTTGCGAAAAGAAATGACCTTGACTTATATTCAAGGTCACAGGAGTCAAATCTGTTGAAACCTTCAAACAACTTCTTCTGAAATACCAAAAGCCCTAAAAGCATGATATTTGGCTGAAAGGTTCCCTGCATGAAGCCTAACAAAGTTTGCGAAAAGAAATGACCTTGACCTATATTCAAGGTCACAGGGGTCAAATCTGTTAAAACATTCAAACGACTTCTTCTGAAGTACCAAAAGCCCTAGAAGCATGATATTTGGCTGAAAGGTTCCTTGGATGAAGCCTAACAAAGTTTGCGAAAAGAAATGACCTTGACCTATATTCAAGGTCACAGGGGTCAAATCTGTTGGAACATTCAAACGACTTCTACTGAAGTACCAAAAGCCCTAGAAGCATGACATTTGGCTGAAAGGTTTCTTGGATGAAGCCTGACAAAGTTTGCGAAAAGAAATGACCTTGATTTATATTCAAGGTCACAGGGGTCAAATCTGTTAAAACCTTTAAACAACTTCTTCTGAAATACCAAAAGCCCTAGAAGTTTGATATTTGGCTGAAATGTTTCTTGGATGAAGCCCGACAAAGTTTGCGAAAAGAAATGACCTTGACCTATATTCAAGGTCACAGGGGTCAAATCTTTATTTGCCTAGAGACATGATATTTGGCTGGTAGCGTCCTGGGATGAAGCCAAACAAAATTTGAAAATGAAAATGATGTTGTCTTATAAGGTCACAGGGGTAAAATATGTTTAAATCTTAAGATGTTCTTCTAAATGTCTTACATTAAAAGATTTTAGGGGACTTTAGGGTTACACTATAATATAAGTCAGAGATTAATACCAGGTGAGCGATGCAGGCCCATTGGGCCTCTTGTTTTTATACTGGATGCTTATTGGAGATGGCTTGAATATTGTGGATAAAATGTGTAATACCCTACCAAAAAGTATCTTTGTTAATTTCGGAAATCTGAATGAGTGAGATAGGAGATAATAAGTGAATATTTATCTATCCCTAACCCCAACAAATCTTCACTCCGAGTGCCAGGAAACTATGTTGCAAAAACTTTCAATCACTTGCTTATTCTGACTGGGGTATACAGAAACAGATACAGTTATGTCAATACTGTCACTCAATAATACCTGACCTCTGTACCAATCCCCAAAACTTCTGTTATGCAGAATAAAAATATCCAGACTGTCGGACCTCAACTTGAACAGAATTTTTTTTTCATACATTACATTGAATGGCAATGAAAAGTTTCTTGTATAACCTAATTCAAGAGTTGGTAAATGATTTTGGTATACTTAATGTTTGATACACTCTGATATATGACAATAAGGATTTAACAAATTCAAAAGTGAAGATTACAATTTTTAAAGAAAGGCTATTGGAAATATACATGTGTAAGATTTATTCAAAGCTTGTCCCTGTGGCTTCTCAGAGGAAGAACAAGCTCTTGTGCTAGATCTATTCCAGGCTTGTCCCTGTGACTTCTCAGAGGAAGAACAAACTCTGTGTGTTAGATCTATTCCAGACTTGTCCCTGTGACTTCTCAGAGGAAGAACAAACTCTGTGTGTTAGATCTATTCCAGACTTGTCACTGTGATTTCTCAGAGGAAGAACAAACTCTGTGTGTTAGATCTGTTCCAGTCTTGTCCCTGTGACTTCTCAGAGGAAGAACAAGCTCTGTGTGTTATATCTGTTCCAGTCTTGTCCCTGTGACTTCTCAGAGGAAGAACAAACTCTGTGTGTTAGATCTGTTCCATATTTGTCCCTGTGACTTCTCAGAGGAAGAACAAGCTCTGTGTGTTAGATCTGATCCAGACTTGTCCCTGTGACTTCTCAGAGGAAGAAAAAGCTCTGTGTGTTAGATCTGTTCCAGTCTTGTCCCTGTGGCTTCTCAGAGGAAGAACAAGTGCTGTGTGTTAGACCTGTTCCTGACTTGTCCCTGTGGCTTCTCAGAGGAAGAACAAGCTCTGTGTGTTATATCTGTTCCAGTCTTGTCCCTGTGACTTCTCAGAGGAAGAACAAACTCTGTGTGTTAGATCTGTTCCATATTTGTCCCTGTGACTTCTCAGAGGAAGAACAAGCTCTGTGTGTTAGATCTGATCCAAACTTGTCCCTGTGACTTCTCAGAGGAAGAAAAAGCTCTGTGTGTTAGATCTGTTCCAGTCTTGTCCCTGTGGCTTCTCAGAGGAAGAACAAGTGCTGTGTGTTAGACCTGTTCCTGACTTGTCCCTGTGGCTTATCAGAGGAAGAACAAGCTCTGTGTGTTAGATCTGATCCAGACTTGTCCCTGTGACTTCTCAGAGGAAGAACAAACTCTGTGTGTTAGATCTGTTCCATATTTGTCCCTGTGACTTCTCACAGGAAGAATAAGCTCTGTGTGTTAGAACTGATCCAAACTTGTCCCTGTGACTTCTCAGAGGAAGAAAAAGCTCTGTGTGTTAGATCTGTTCCAGTCTTGTCCCTGTGGCTTCTCAGAGGAAGAACAAGCGCTGTGTGTTAGACCTGTTCCTGACTTGTCCCTGTGGCTTATCAGAGGAAGAACAAGCTCTGTGTGTTAGATCTGATCCAGACTTGTCCCTGTGACTTCTCAGAGGAAGAACAAGCTCTGTGTGTTAGATCTGATCCAGACTTGTCCCTGTGACTTCTCAGAGGAAGAACAAGCTCTGTGTGTTAGATCTGTTCCTGACTTGTCCCTGTGGCTTCTCAGAGGAAGAACAAGCTCTGTGTATTAGACCTGTTCCAGACTTGTCCCTGTGACTTCTCAGAGGAAGAACAAGATCTGTGTTATATCTGTACCAGACTTGTCCCTGTGGCTTCTCAGAGGAAGAACAAGCTCTGTGTGTAAGATCTGTTCTAGATTTTTCACTATGGCTTCTCAGAGGAAGAACAAGCTCTGTGTGTTAGATTTATTCAAAGCTTGTCCCTGTGGCTTCTCAGGGGAAGAACAAGCTCTGTGTGTTAGATCTGTTCCAGACTTGTCCCTGTGACTTCTCAGAGGAAGAACAAGCTCTGTGTGTTAGATCTGTTCCAGACTTGTCCCTGTGACTTCTCAGAGGAAGAACAAGCTCTGTGTGTTAGAACTGTTCCAGACTTGTCCCTGTGATTTTTCAGAGGAAGAACAAGTGCTGTGTGTTAGATCTGTTCCAGACTTATTTTCCCTGTGACTTTTCAGAGGAAGAAAAAGCTCTGTGTGTTATATCTGTTCCAGTCTTCTCCCTGTGACTTCTCAGAGGAAGAAAAAGCTCTGTGTGTTAGATCTGTTCCAGACTTATTTTCCCTGTGACTTCTCAGAGGAAGAACAAGCTCTGTGTGTTAGATCTGTTCCAGACTTATTTTCCCTGTGACTTCTCAGAGGAAGAACAAGCTCTGTGTGTTAGATCTGTTCCAGACTTATTTTCCCTGTGACTTCTCAGAGGAAGAACAAGCTCTGTGTGTTAGATCTGTTCCAGACTTATTTTCCCTGTGACTTCTCAGAGGAAGAACAAGCTCTGTGTGTTAGATCTGATCCAGACTTGTCCCTGTGACTTCTCAGAGGAAGAACAAGCTCTGTGTGTTAGATCTGATCCAGACTTGTCCCTGTGACTTCTCACAGGAAGAAAAAACTCTGTGTGTTAGATCTGTTCCAGTCTTGTCCCTGTGGCTTCTCAGAGGAAGAACAAGTGCTGTGTGTTAGACCTGTTCCTGACTTGTCCCTGTGGCTTATCAGAGGAAGAACAAGCTCTGTGTGTTAGATCTGATCCACACTTGTCCCTGTGACTTCTTAGAGGAAGAACAAGCTCTGTGTGTTAGATCTGATCCAGAATTGTCCCTGTGACTTATCAGAGGAAGAACAAGCTCTGTGTGTTAGATCTGTTCCAGACTTATTTTCCCTGTGACTTTTCAGAGGAAGAAAAAGCTCTGTGTGTTATATCTGTTCCAGTCTTCTCCCTGTGGCTTCTCAGAGGAAGAACAAGCTCTGTGTGTTAGATCTGTTCCAGACTTATTTTCCCTGTGACTTCTCAGAGGAAGAACAAGCTCTGTGTGTTAGATCTGTTCCAGACTTATTTTCCCTGTGACTTCTCAGAGGAAGAACAAGCTCTGTGTGTTAGATCTGTTCCAGACTTATTTTCCCTGTGACTTCTCAGAGGAAGAACAAGCTCTGTGTGTTAGATCTGTTCCAGACTTATTTTCCCTGTGACTTCTCAGAGGAAGAACAAGCTCTGTGTGTTAGATCTGATCCAGACTTGTCCCTGTGACTTCTCAGAGGAAGAAAAAGCTCTGTGTGTTAGATCTGTTCCAGTCTTGTCCCTGTGGCTTCTCAGAGGAAGAACAAGTGCTGTGTGTTAGACCTGTTCCTGACTTGTCCCTGTGGCTTATCAGAGGAAGAACAAGCTCTGTGTGTTAGATCTGATCCAGACTTGTCCCTGTGACTTCTCAGAGGAAGAACAAGCTCTGTGTGTTAGATCTGATCCAGAATTGTCCCTGTGACTTATCAGAGGAAGAACAAGCTCTGTGTGTTAGATCTGTTCCTGACTTGTCCCTGTGGCTTCTCAGAGGAAGAACAAGCTCTGTGTATTAGACCTGTTCCAGACTTGTCCCTGTGACTTCTCAGAGGAAGAACAAGCTCTGTGTTATATCTGTACCAGACTTGTCCCTGTGGCTTCTCAGAGGAAGAACAAGCTTTGTGTGTAAGATCTGTTCTAGACTTTTCACTATGGCTTCTCACAGGAAGAACAAGCTCTGTGTGTTAGATTTATTCAAAGCTTGTCCCTGTGGCTTCTCAGAGGAAGAACAAGCTCTGTGTGTTAGATCTGTTCCAGACTTGTCCCTGTGACTTCTCAGAGGAAGAACAAGCTCTGTGTGTTAGATCTGTTCCAGACTTGTCCCTGTGACTTCTCAGAGGAAGAACAAGCTCTGTGTGTTAGATCTGTTCCAGACTTGTCCCTGTGACTTCTCAGAGGAAGAACAAGCTCTGTGTGTTAGATCTGTTCCAGACTTGTCCCTGTGACTTCTCAGAGGAAGAACAAGCTCTGTGTGTTAGAACTGTTCCAGACTTGTCCCTGTGATTTTTCAGAGGAAGAACAAGCTCTGTGTGTTAGATCTGTTCCAGACTTATTTTCCCTGTGACTTTTCAGAGGAAGAGCAAGCTCTCTGTGTTAGATCTGTTCCAGTCTTGTCCCTGTGACTTCTCAGAGGAAGAACAAGCTCTGTGTGTTAGAACTGTTCCAGACTTGTCCCTGTGATTTTTCAGAGGAAGAACAAGCTCTGTGTGTTAGATCTGTTCCAGACTTATTTCCCTGTGACTTTTCAGAGGAAGAGCAAGCTCTCTGTGTTAGATCTGTTCCAGTCTTGTCCCTGTGACTTCTCAGAGGAAGAACAAGCTCTGTGTGTTAGATCTGTTCCAGACTAATTTTCCCTGTGACTTCTCAGAGGAAGAACAAGCTCTGTGTGTTAGATCTGTTCCAGACTTATTTTCCCTGTGACTTCTCAGAGGAAGAACAAGCTCTGTGTGTTAGATCTGTTCCAGACTTATTTTCCCTGTGACTTCTCAGAGGAAGAACAAGCTCTGTGTGTTAGATCTGTTCCAGACTTATTTTCCCTGTGACTTCTCAGAGGAAGAACAAGTGCTGTGTGTTAGACCTGTTCCTGACTTGTCCCTGTGGCTTCTCAGAGGAAGAACAAGCTCTGTGTGTTAGATCTGATCCAGACCTGTCCCTGTGACTTCTCAGAGGAAGAACAAGCTCTGTGTGTTAGATCTGATCCAGACTTGTCCCTGTGACTTCTCAGAGGAAGAACAAGCTCTGTATGTGAGCTTATGTTTCCTTTTTTTAAGTTTTACTGACAACTCTGATATCTCTCCTCCATGTTGTATTATAAGACTCTGTCATGACCAGGGATGTAAGATAAGGAAGTTCAACCCGAGGGGTTTTCAAATTTGGTAAAACCCGAGGCTTTGCTGAGGGTTTTGCCAAATTTGAAAATCCCAAGGATTGAATTTCCCTATCTTACACCTTTGGTCATGAAACGGTATTTTTCTCTCATTTCAACTACCTGAATAAACTCAAATACCATGAAAATACTTTTGATTGGCCACCATTTTGAAAATATTAACTTTTCCCTTGAGCTTTTTTGACAAAAACAAATGATACAGCAAGATTAAGCATAACCCATATTCACAAACATAGTTTGCACAGAAAAAATAATCTCAGCTTTCTAATGTACACCGTTAAAATATCGTGGAAGGTTTTAATTTCATCACGTTGCAATTTTATATTTTTCTGCATCAGATGTTACCGAACTCATGACGTCACGTCATTGTTGTGCCATTGTGACGTCACGCCGTGACTGTATTGCATGGGTAGGTGTGTAATACAACCACAGCGATCATAGGTGTATTGCCCTAGACAGGCCAGTATTACACACCTAGAAATGAGAAAAAAATTGCTCTAAATTAAATTGACTAATCTGTAGTAAAGATTTATTTGCAAAATTGAGAAAATAAAATATGGGATAAAATTAAGCTTGTGGTATGATGGAATGTTGCAATTTTATTTCTTGTCTGAAAAATGAAACTATACAGAAAACATTAAATGAAAGTTAAAGCAAGTTCAGAAAAGTATTGAATTTTTCAGATGAAAAGCAGAATTTTTAACTGTGATATGCAAGGCTATATAGAATTATAAAATAAGGAGGTTTTTGATTTCGGTATCTTTACGACATAATGTCTTGTCAAGGCTTCCAGTGCTGGTTTCCTCTGAGAATTTCTACATGATAAACTTGGCTGTTCCTTTATGAGGCCTATCTCCTCCAGGCATGCTATATTGTACATTTCAAATGTTCTACTGGAATATGCTGGAACAAAATGTCATATTACAGTAATTTTCTTGTAATTTTTTTATCATCTATAATTTCTGGAGATATATATGGTATCCTGTGGAATTCCTTAGAGCATTTCAATGAAATTACGTTTCAACCCAAATTAAATATGGCATGGCTATATTGACATTCAAATATCATATTACAAAAATTACCATTTCCTGGAGGTAAAATAAAATCGTGGTTTTTGTATGAATAGATTATGAAATATTTCATTGTTGTATTTCACGTTCATCAGATAGGTTTCGGCAATGTGCGTGTTCATGTGTATGCTCCAAGCTACATTAAGGAAATGATGCAGTTGTATGAACAAATTCTCCTGAAGCATGTATGTTAGTAATCAATTTAATGCACTTGAATGCGTGTTCGAGTTGAAAGATTTTGTTGGAAAATTCAATTAGAACGTTTTTGTTTGATTGATGACATTAGGGACTGATACCTATATAAACATGTGACATAAGATAACGGATCATTTCCCTCGTGTCGGCTAGTCGCAAAACCGGCCTTGGAGCGAAATGTTCAATTGTGGAATGTGCGGTCCCTCCACAATGAAGTTAGGAATGAAATGTAGATCTGTCAACCTGTATGTATATTCTGCCATAGTCTACACTGCTGTCTGGTACTTATTTCAGTTGCCATTTCATAATTACAAGACTCTGTCCTGTTTGATACTACCACAGCCAATTTCACACTATACTTCTAATGTACCGAACACATGATACTTATGAAATTTTACGCACATCATAATGATGACATCACCATGCCTATCACATCGACTTTTGCATGCCTGACCACCGTGGCTTTGCATGTCTGACCACCATGGCTTTGCATGCCTGACCACCGTGGCTTTACATGCCTGACCACCGTGGTTTTGCATGTCTAACCACCATGGCTTTGCATGCCTGACCACCCTGGCTTTGCATGCCTAACCACCATGGCTTTGCATGCCTGACCATCGTGTCTTTGCATGCCTGAACACCATGGTTTTGCATGCCTGACCACCGTGGTTTTGCATGCCTGACCACCGTGGCTTTGCATGCCTGACCACCGTGGCTTTGCATGCCTGACCATCGTGGCTTTGCATGCCTGACCACCCTGGCTTTGCATGCCTGACCACCCTGGCTTTGCATGCCTGACCATCGTGGCTTTGCATGCCTGAACACCATGGTTTTGCATGCCTGACCACTGTGGTTTTGCATGCCTGATCACTATGGCTTTGCATGCCTGACCACCCTGGCTTTGCATGCCTGACCATCGTGGCTTTGCATGCCTGACCACCGTGGTTTTGCATGCCTGACCATCGTGGCTTTGCATGCCTGAACACCATGGTTTCGCATGCCTGACCACCGTGGCTTTGCATGCCTGACCACCTTGGCTTTGCATGCCTGACCATCGTGGCTTTGCATGCCTGAACACCATGGTTTTGCATGCCTGACCACCGTGGCTGCATGCCTGACTACCGTGGTTTTGCATGCCTGACCACCGTGGCTGCATGCCTGACTACCGTGGTTTTGCATGCCTGACCAATGTGGCTTTGCTGCTGTTGTAAGCAAATAGAATTGATGACAGAGTTGATTTTCTAAGCTGAGCGATTCACACTGATTTGTCCCAAAGGTGATGTTTAACAATGTAGCAACACCCCCTGTACTTTTAGTCAAGCTACGATAGGGATGTGTAACATGTTCTGCCAGTCCAATTGCAGATCACACTTGGCAATTGTAGATTGCATTAGCCATTACAAGTCTCTTTCTTATAAGTTAAATTGTTTTACGAATAACATTTCACATTCTTTACAAAATCATTTAGCATTCTTTACCAATAACTTTTAGCACTCTCTACAAATATCATGTAGCATTCTTTGCCAATGACATTTAGCATTCTTTACAAATAACATTTAGCATTCTTTGCAAATAACATTTAGCATTCTCTGCAAATAGAATTTAGCATTCTATACAAATAACATTTAGCATTCTTTACCAATAAAACATTTAGCATTCTTTACCAATAAAACATTTAGCATTCTTTACCAATAAAACATTTAGCATTCTTTACAAATTATGTTCAGCATTCTTGTAGCAGCACTGGTAGAGTTATTGTCCCTGGTCTGCTTTTGTAGATAATATTTAATCAGCATTTCAGATAGATCGGAACTAAGCTGGCATTCTACCTGCTCTAACTTTTTGACCTCTGTTGAAGTAATTTGTAATTAAATAAGACCGCACCTTTACATGTTCCTGAACATTTTCTGTCTTGTGCTACAGGTTAGTGTTGCTCTTCCCTAAGCGTTGTCAAACCAATGCATGCTTGCATTATTTTCATTTTAGAACTAATTATGAAAATAATTAAATAGTGATTCATACTTGTGACAGGAAAAAGAACAAAAACTCCAATGTTAGTGATACAGGCAGACCAAGTAAAAAATATTCTTGAAATTAGAGTCACAATTGTTTTTCTGTGAAGTTGCCCATCATTTCCAATATGAACATGCTGCGAGCGTTTTCAATAAGAGATTAACAGCTCAAATCACATTGACTTTTTTGGAGTAACTAAATTCTGGTGAGTCTGATCCTCAGTATAATTTAGTCTAGTGCTACAGATCTGTCTGGTGGAAATGGTGTTCTACCTCATTCTTCAAGATCATGTAGGAGGTGGAATTACTGTCATTTCAAGGTGACCTTGCATGATGCTGAAGTAAATTACACCCTCCAGCAAGAACTGGGCTTCACTTTTTTTGAGCAATGTGGTATTTACTACTGCTAGTAGTACACACTTCAAACTTGGCTATATAATGGTCAAGAGTTTTGGTTGCATTTAGATTCTCAGTTCCTAGCCATACAGACTTTAAAGATCAATGTATGGGTCCCATTTAGGAGACTCGGATATTAAAGTCCCTCCTGAGAGTAACTAGTACAGCTACCTGTCATACTCTATTCTAGCCCCTCATGAGAGTACCTAATACAGCTACCTGTAAGGACTTGTGCTAGCACTGAGTCTTACTAATACCACTGTGATCACAGTCTACGCTCCGTACTTGCTGTTCTAAAAATGTGCAATATTACTTGACGGAAAACAATGTTCGAAGCAATTAGCGACAACGTACCAGATCAGCCTCCAGTTAATGAGATACAGTAAACAAGGAAGCTGTTTTATTTTCAAATTTTCCCTGGAGTTATGAAGACGTTTCAAGCACTGTTTAAAGATGTTGTACTTACTGTTGCAATGTTGCAAGATTAAAAAATGGTTGTCATTGCCGCTAATTTCCCTAAGACTATTGTAACAGTTGTGAATTGAGGTATCCTGGAGCCAATATTTGTTGATATTTGAAGAAGAATATTTGACAGTATTTTTGAAAGCGATAATGAATTTACATTATGTTAAATGTGGTAATATCAAAATAACTGACTTTCAAGTTTTGGGATATAAGATGGCTACCTTGGTGTGTGATTGAATGCTATATGTATATGATAAGTTTCTGTCTGTCACGCAGTTATCCTTTTTGCAGTGTTCCATTTATAGTTGTTTGGGTATTGGGTGAAATAAGTCAATAAATGTTAGTAAAGGTTGGTTACCAGTTCCAGCTAGCTTAACCCTAGAATTCTAATTTATAGATAGCTGTGTATAAGTATGGTATAACGACTTGTTTTTGACCTTGGGTTTGGCAGTTTTCTGGAGGGTATATAGACCTATTATGTATACAAGTCACATCACTGATGTTGTGTGTTCTGGGGATGGCCATGCCTTTGTATATAATCAATGTGGATGTTTGGATGTATAGTTCAGGTTAAATATATCATCTTTCATACTGATTATTGTAACAGTTTTGTGTAGTTAGTTAATGTAAAGGAGGACACTAATTAAGACGAGATTACTGTCTGTGATATTCCCTGTGGTAGACTGCTATATAATAGCTAGTTAAGTTGCTGGTGGATTGAAAGTAATGTTTTAACAATATGTTTGCCCTGATAAGCCTTAACTATTTGGTCAAGAACTCGCATTAAAAGATGAGACCACAATTATAGAATCATTGTGGACTGTACAGAAGGGAAAGCTTATACGGCTCTCTATATATGTGTAGCGGATCTAGACTGGGTTGATCTTCGGCGACCAGATAGCTCAATTGGTTGAGCGTTCGTCTAGAGTTTGGAAGGTCCTGGGTTCAAATCCCTGTGTGGCCGTGCATTTTTCCTCTCCTGTTACATATGTATAATGTTATCTAATAGGTATTATGTTAAATCTTACTGTGTTTGATATACTTCTAAAGGTTTGCTGTCTCAAAAGTCTCTCAAAAAAACCACAAGAATGTCAAGATTTTGGATGGAATCCATAGAGATCAAAACATTTGAACAGATCAACACAGTTGTCAGCTGGTTTACAAATGTCTTGAAAATATATAATTGTACATTTAATATAATCTCACTGCATTTCACATTTCTGAAAATCTGTCATGGTTATCTCCCCTGCCAAGTGATCCTCTGTGACTTTATTCTGAACCCCTAGTGTGAATATGATTGGTGTTGAGTGACAAGTTTGACAATATAGTGACCGTTACCCTCCCATGTTTGACCTCTGGAGTGGACGACCTACCTACCCACTGTCACTTAGTTAGGGTACTCGTCTGTCTCATGGTGACCGCCAACAATCCCGAGTATTTATCTATCTTCGCAGTAACCATTAAACACTTCATAACCTATCATCTTGATAAATGGACAATTGTTGATTCAAGGTATCTTGAAATACTGTTATAATGTCTGTGAAAGTGTCCTATATTGGGACAAACCGTGAGTAGACTTGAGGCATCATACCTTGAGCCGCTATATACATATATGTACGTACAGCTCTCCTGTATGTGTGTACCTAATGGTGATATGATTTACATTTTTGAAATACTCTTAAACAGTCATATTTTTCAGCAATATAGTGATTTTCATGCTTAAATCATTCCACTATATTATGATTGTGCTAGCTATAGTATATAATATTACTTTCTACAGAAAGGTTTTATGCAAAGATTTGAATGTGCCAAAATGAGAACATTTTCAGTAGTTTGAAAAATGATTAACTCACATGACGTTTAGCCTACCTTGAGCTTCACTGATATATCCCCCCCCCCCCCAACTCACATGACATTTGGCGTACCTTGACCTTCACTGACATATCCCCCCCAACTCACATGACATTTGGCCTACCTTGAGCTTCATCAGTAACATATCCCCCCCCCCCCCAACTCACATGACATTTGGCCTACCTTGAGCTTCACTGACATATCCCCCCCCCCCAACTCACGTGACACATTTGGCCTACCTTGAGCTTCATCAGTAACATATCCCCCCCCCCCCCCCCAACTCACATGACATTTTGCCTACCTTGAGCTTCACTGACAACCCCCCCCCCCCCTAAACTCTTTCATGACATTTAGCCTACCTTGACCTTCACTGACACCCCCCCCCCCCCCCCCCAATATGTTTTACTATTGTTCATTTTCATTTTCTGTAGGTGACACTCAATTTCTCTGCTATGTATTTAGACCTACATGTTCATTGAATGTTGCTCCTGTCGAGATTCTTATGAGTTAATTATAGATTAAAGGGGAGTTAATTATAGATTGAAGGGGAGTTAATTATAGATTGAAGGGTTTTCCGAAACATTACTGGACCTGTTATCTATGTGTTAGACAGGATTGTGATCTGTTACATTGTGTAGTGCCCATATATATACATAAACTTTAGCTACAATTATTGGACTTGTGTCTACAGTGTGCATTAATCAGAAACTGTTCTCCAAGACAGATGTGACGGGGGTCTGGGATTGTACTGTGATTGGCTGTGTAATCAGGCAAGCTATTTCTGATTGGCTGATACAACACACATCTTTATTCCATTATATTTCTTAATGCTTGAGAACCGAATTCATCATCAGATGCCAATCTGTTGTGTTGTCTAATTCATCCCTGTCCTCGGTCTCTGTACTTTTGTTTTGTTGAACTTTATTTTATTGGTCGATTTTTTCCATCTTGTAGGAAGGGCAGATTTTGTATTTGTATGCTAATTCTAAAGAAAAAATCTGGTTCAGGAAATAATATTTTTTTATAGTTTAAGACCAAAATCTGTGCTTACATACATCATAATCACCTGTTTTGTTATTGACGAAATGAAATCTGTCTTCCCGAAAAGGAAATAGACCTCTTTTGCTATATATTTCTCTGTAACTCCGTTATACCTCTGAAATCTTTATGTTGACAGAAAATACGGCTTGCTGTGTCACAGTGTATAAATACATTGAAAATTCTTTAAATGTTTGACAGTATGATACACAAAGATCACCAACAGTTACTTTGACAAGTTGACGTTGTTGTTTCAAGATTATAAATATTGACAATTTCAGTAAAACCTTCTACCTCAAGCTAGGCCATGCAGTCTGTATGACAGTTTAGTCAATACGAGCTAGAGAACTTGGTATTTATGATAGACCAATTTCAAATATTCTTCAAGGATGGAATATCATTTATTTGGTATTCAAATTTTACAGTTAAAATAGAGTTAAGGATTTAGTAAAGTCTAAATTATGTTGTTAGTGTGGTCAAGATCATTTTACTCCAGTCCAGAGTGGCTGCATGGTAGTAAATGGAATAAGCATCAAACATAAACTGTCACCCTCATAATTCAAATATGACAATGCTTGTCATATTTGAATTGGGGGCCCCCTATACTTGGAGGGGGTGGGGGTGGGGCACGGTGCCTGAGCGGTTAAGGTATGCCGACATTCTACCGCTAGCTCTCCACTTCTGGGTTGTGAGTTTGAATCCCATGTGGGGCAGAATTTGCCAGGTACTGACCATAGGTCAGTGTGTTTTTTTTCCGGGTACTCCAGCTTTCCTCCACCTCCAAAACCTGGCACATCCTTAAATGATCCTGGCTGGTAATAGGAAGTAAAACAAAATAAAACAAAGTTACTGTCAAAATTTAGTTAAACAGAAAAGTTGCAAAAATGTTGTTAAATATGAAAATCTTCCTAGTATTAATATAGATAACTAAAAGTTTTAGTTTTATTTCGATAAGAAACTTTAAGAAATGAGATATATGTCCTCTTTCCTTTTCAGAGATGTAGTGGTTGTTTGTAATTCTGTGCAGACTAATAAGATTGTTGTATAGGGGCGTATAATTGACCAGGTGGAGATGTGTAGTCTGAGGATGTCTATGATTCATTCCACCCCCACTGCTGACAGCCCTACAGTGTTTATTCTCACTGATTAATTCCCGTCCATAAAGCACAACACCGTCTCCAGGGGTATAGTACATTACATAATAGTGGTAATCAAATTGTTGTTTGTAAATTATTTGCATTCTTACAAAAAGTTTCCCTATTCCGTTTCCAATGCGGGTAATGTGAGTGATATTATGTACATAGAAAGGCATTAAATTTCCATTTATTTTTGTGATTTAAATCAGGTGTCTGCCTTTCCCAGAAACAGCTCTGATTATATGGCTTCTCTTAAGAATTTCCAGAAATAAGATAAAATGAAGCCACTGTCATACAGGATTAGTTTACACCAGTGTGTCTGACAGCCAGGGGCTGAGATGGCCAAGTGGTCTGACATTCTGTTACCACTAGCCCTCCACCACTGGGTCGCATTGACCAAGTGGGTCAGGTGTCTGACATTCTGCTACCACTAGCCCTCCACCACTGGGTCGCATTGACCAAGTGGTTAAGGTGTCTGACATTCTGCTACCACTAGCCTTCCACCTCTGTGTCACATTGACCAAGTGGGTCAAGTGTCTGACATTCTGCTACCACTTGCCCTCCACCTCTGGGTTGTGGTGGTCAAGTGGTTAAGGTGTCTAACATTCTACTACCACTAGCCCTCCATCACTGTGTCACATTGGCAAAGTGGTGAAGGTGTCTGACATTCTGCTACCACTAGCCCTCCACCTCTGGGTTGTGGTGGTCAAGTGGTTAAGGTGTCTGACATTCTGCTTCCACTAGTCCTTCACTACTTGGTCCATTAGCCAAGTGGTTAAGGTGTCTAACATTCTACTACCACTAGCCCTCCCCCACTGGGTCACATTGACCAAGTGGTTAAGGTGTCTGACATTCTGTTACCACTAGCCCTCCCCCAGTGGGTCACATTGACCAAGTGGTTAAGGTGTCTGACATTCTGCTTCCACTAGTCCTTCACTACTTGGTCCATTAGACAAGTGGTTAAGGTGTCTGACATTCTGCTACCACTAGCCCTCAACCTCTGTGTCACATTGGCCAAGTGGGTCAGGTGTCTGACATTCTGCTACCACTAGCCCTCCACCTCTTTGTAACGTTGGCAGAGTGGTTTAGGTGTCTGACATTCTGCTTCCACTAGCCTTCCACCTCTGTGTCACATTGACCAAATGGTTAAGGTGTCTGACATTCTGCTACCACTAGCCTTCCACCTCTGTGTCACATTGACCAAGTGGTTAAGGTGTCTGACATTCTGCTACCACTAGCCTTCAACCTCTGTGTCACATTGACCAAGTGGTTCAGGTGTCTGACATTCTGCTACCACTAGACCTCCATCTCCTGGTCACATTGACCAAGTGGTTAAGGTGTCTGATATTCTGTTACCACTAGCCCTCCCCCACTGGGTCACATTGACCAATTGGTTAAGGTGTCTGACATTCTGCTTCCACTAGTCCTCCACCTCTGGGTTGTGGTGGTCAAGTGGTTAAGGTGTCTAACATTCTACTACCACTAGCCCTCCATCACTGTGTCACATTGGCAAAGTGGTTAAGGTGTCTGACATTCTGCTACCACTAGCAACCTCTGGGTTGTGGGTTCGAAGCCTGTAGAGCAGTCTCTAGGTACTGGCTGTTGGTTGGTGACAAACAATACTGGTTACACTTTATGTGACAGACAACTCATTGACAAACAACAGTAGCTACACTTTGTGTGACTGGTTTAAAACTCTGTGTAACCAATATTACATGGACAGACAGTACTAATTTGGACTTCCAGACTGCTAATTGTTGCATAGATACATTTGGTTTGTGATGCATTCATTACTGCTGTCATTATGTAAAAGTGGATTTGCATGTATTAATGTCCTGATGACAGACAATTGGCTTTGCTCTATAACATTACACAGCAGTTCAGAAGAACGGCTGTGCTGAAAATAAAGCCAGCCGATGACTGATCATGAAGCATGTAATTGAGCATAATTTTTACAGCAAAACCGCATGAAATGAGGAAACATTTCCCAGCCATTAAACCGGTGTAAAGCTACTTCTGTCAGATGGTGGAGTGATAGTAGCGATAATGGAAGTAGAGGTCGGGCCATTGTTACTGTGACATCAGCATCATTTGTGATCATTATAAATGGACAAAGTTTAAAGGGTTTCTAACTTTGGTCTTGGATTTGTTCAATGATATAATTATATAACAGGGCTTGGTTATGTTTTGTGATATTCTTTTAACAACCAAGGTCATTTTAAGGACATGCCACCATGTATGTTGTTTTTACTGGAAGCGGGGTATGTTGGTGTGAATGCCTTCTTGTGATAGCACTGTGATGCTGGTTTTATATTGCTATCTCACAGAAATTCTATACTAAATAGCCAGATTTGATACTGAACTACTCTTAATGCTGAACATTAAGAATGAAGTATAACCACTTACATTTTTTCGGGACTTTAGTATGTCCAAGCCTGGTGACAGAACCGTAAACCCATTGCCTTCTTTACCAGGACCAAAGTTCAACATTAAAACCAAATGTAAGATGTGCCAAGCATGAAACAGTGAAATAAAATTATTATAGTTAGAAGTAAGAGAGAAATATCAAAATGGTTAAAAATAAGAGAGAAAAATAAAATGGTTAAAAATAGAATAGAAATATTAACATAGTAACAAATAAGAGAGAAATTTTAAAATAAAATGGTTAAAAATAAGAGAGAAATATTAAAATAAAATGGTTGAAAATAACAGAGAAATATTAAAATGGTTAAAAGTAAGAAAGGAATATTTAAATGGTTAAAAATAAGAGAGATATATTAAGATATAATGGTTAAAAATGAGAGAGAAATATTAAAATATTAGGGTAAAAAATAAGAGAGAAATATTAAAATATAATAGTTAAAGATAAGAAGGGAAATATTAAAATGGTAAAAAAATAAGAGAGAAATATTAACATACAAATATAGTGAAAAAAAGAGAGAAATATTAGAATGAGATAGTGAAAAGTAAGAGAGAAATATCAAAATAAATTTGTAAGAAACAAGTGAGAACTATTAAAATGGTTAAAAGAAAGATAGAAATATTAAAATGATTAAAAGTAAGAGAGAAATATTAAAATGGTTAAATGTAAGTGAGAAATATTAAAATGGTTAAAAGAAAGATAGAAATATTAAAATGATTAAAAGGAAGAGAGAAATATCAAAATGCTTAAATGTAAGTGAGAAATATTAAAACTGCAGATATATTATTTCATCCCAATCCATGACCAACAGGGATGAATTAACAGGAATTTTGTTGTCACAGGTTTTCTAACTTTGGTCCAGAGTGTGTTCTACAGCTGTCCCAACAAACTTATTCACCCCTCAAGTTTTCTAGTAAACTAATCCAACCTTTGAGTTGGAAGAGTTGAAATGACCAAGGGTATTATTTAACAGTTTTGTTTTCTGAAGAGTGCTTATCATGCAGTGTCTCTTGTGATTTAATGAAATTGCTCTATGCCAGGATTCCAGTACCAGGTAGTTGCCTTCTATGAATAGTAAAATGTACATAGTAAATTACATTAAATCATACTAAAAACTTCATTATTATTGATGTTTAGACTGATTTTAACCCTTCTTTGGTGTTTAATTGAAGAGTTTATCCAGACAATTGATTTGATTTTGTAGTCCTGATTCCTACAGTTCAACCAAATTAAATCTTTATGTGTAAAATCATTATTTTTGAATTTGTTCAGAAGCCAAAATGTCTCGTCTTTAAATAGATAAAAGTCATGTAACTGTGTAAATTGTAAGTAATTATATTAAATAACTGCAGAAAACATTGCATTGACGTGTTCACTTAACTTTATTACTGTAAGATTACAGGGTAAGATAAAGAGCTGGAGTCCTGGCATTTCTTATTGTCTCACAAAGTGCCATTTGGGCTATATTATGGTGTGTTGTCTGGCGTCCGGCAACTTTTTCTTTTAATAGCTTCTTCTTAAAAATGAAGGACCCAGGACCATGATATTTGGCCACTCTTTTCAATAATTTAAATTAGATGGTCCATTGCAGTGGTATTTGGCCAGTTAGTACCTGCTGAAGAGACAGATGATCAGTGCTATACGGTGAAATACATGTACTATAAAGTTGGAAGTTGACCTTTAACCTTCAAGGTCATATGGGTCAAATATGTATAGGCTTTCAGATTAGACTACAGAATAACCAGAAAGCCCAGAGTACTTATACTTGGCCATTAGGTACCTGGGACAGAGTACTTATACTTGGCCATTAGGTACCTGGGACAGAGTACTTATACCTGGCCAGAAGGTACCTGGGACATAGTACTGATACATGGCCAGTAGGTACCTGGGACAGAGTACTGATTACATGGCCAGTAGGTACCTGGGACAGAGTACTTACTTGGCCAGTAGGTACCTCAGACAGGGTGCCCTAAAGTTTCCTCACAGAAATTACAATACATTGACTTACATTTAAAGTCACAGTGGTCAAATACTTCAAAACAAAAAACAATTCACTCCTTTTGATTAACCAGAAGGCACAGAGTAATGATACTAGTCTAGTAGGTATATGCACTTCAGATAGAGTGCTCTAAATTGCCATCAAATAAAAACAAAAGTCACCAAGCTCAGATATGTTAATATCTTTTAACAGTTTTTTCAGGTTAGTATAAAGCTTTATTTGTCCTGAACATTTTAAAGCCAAAGACTTAATATTTTTACATATTTGCTAAGTACTAAATTTATTGAGAATATTTTCCAATGATTGTACAAATATTCAGGTGAGTGATACATGCCTTCTCACAGGGCCTCTTGTAATTAGATATATATATTTAACATTTCCCAAGGAATGTTAAGCTTTCGATAGATATTAAGTTTTAATCTAAACTGTTATTAACATTAGAACAATACTATATCTGTGTTGATTTTCTTTAGGTTGTTTTTATTTGTGGTAGAAATGCAGCTTTCTGACGAGCAAAGCTGTAGTTATTCTGACACAGTACTTCTATAGAATTGTATACTTTTTAACAATTACAGGAACACTAATGGCTGTGAATGTAAAGTCTGCATACTCCTGATTCTGAAGTTCTAACTAAAGCTTGTACCATTGTGAGAGCCTGAAGAATTTAGCATTTCAATGTTTATTGGATACTTGTCATTCAAGTTGCATCAGAGCAGCCTTGCTGAACCTAATAGGACTTTGTTGAAAGAAAACACGGAGGGGAGGAATATTTAAAATACAAGCAGACATGTACAGGTGTATTTCATTGTGTTGTTGGCAGTCGAAAGTTGGAACCAGCCAATTCATAGAATTATGCATGTCATGTTATCTTAATTCTTTACAGCAGATTCTGTGAAAAAAATAACATTACACAATTTCAGAAGCAAGACTCCAAGACAAAATTAGACGCAGCATTAATGGCTGGTTTGGCAGTAGAATTGCCCTTCATGTCCCTAGCAGGAAGTGCTGTAGATAGGTTGTATTGGTTTGTTGTAAATGTTTGTGTCCTCATCCACACAAACAAATACGGTCTACATAAAACAACAGCTTTCTAGGTCATCACGATGAGACTGTATATATGTATGGTTTTTAGATGACGGTGTATCTGTTATTCTATAGTGCTTCCTTGCTACCATTATCCTACCAGCTGAAATGCCAGGACATTGGACCTAGTCTCATCAACCGCATCAGTCATATAGCACAGATTATTGTTTGTATGGTCATGTTATGTTTGGTATCCTAACAAGAAAGAAAGTTTTTATGTAAGATGACACTATATAATGAGCAGTGGTTTCAATTAATCCAAACAATCGAATGTTGAACAGGCTATTTCTACCACACAAACAGTCCAGCTAGCACATCACAGTGTTACGAAATACAAAACTGTGCAATGTTAAATTCCACTCCAGATACAAAATTTGACTGACATGCAACATTAAGTAATGAAATTCAGACCTGACAGAAGTAGTCTGGATGGGAACTAGACATCTTTTTATACCCAAACGAAAGTATTATACAGTATATAATGCCCATATAAACCTCCTAACATTTGTTTGACGTGTTAAGTTTTTGCATTGAGATGAGTTATGTACATATTATGCTACAGTTAAAGCCACACAATTTTATATAAGCAGAACTTGTTGTTTGCTATTGTGATCGACCTTGAGCTTCGACCTTGGTTGAAGTTGTGTACAGTAGTTAGGTTGCAATTTCCTGTGGTTGAATTTGTCTGCGGATAACCAAACTGCACTGAGGTGAAGTTGACATAAAACTGACTTGCACTACCAACCAATGTTAAAATGCTGTTGGCTCCTTTTCATCATTTTGTAACCTTAACCTTTAACCTTGGCCTTTGTGAATATGATTTGGATTTAAAATGTAGTTTTCATACCTAGAAATTATGTTTAAATATGTGTGGGCGATCATTTTATTGTAAGACCCAAATTTTCTGAAGTTGAAATTTAGATAAAATCTTGATAAAATGTTACAATGCATATGTTTTACCTTGCGTATGATCAGGTCAGGTCAAGGTCAAGGTCAGTGATATTAAGATAGAATTTCACCACAGCTCCAGCAGGCCCAGGAGGTGTTATGGATTCCAGCCTATAAACACAATACTCATTTTCCGCAGTTTTCCTAGCAGTCAAATAAATCGACAATAGGTCTAATCAGAATCCTGATTTAAATTCTCTATTTGGCTCGAACCTGAAACTAAACCCTAGGTCAGGAGAGATGATCTTACTTGATTTATTCGGAGCTATATATGATCCGTTTTAGATGTTTTGTTCTGTTTTATATACAACTAAACACAATGGAACAGTTAATCTGTTTATTACTATGAGTAATGAAAACATGTATTTACAAAACAAATAAACTTTGGCAAATCAGGGGCTACTCACTCAAACAAAGATACTAATATTAACTATTTAGTAAAATTAAAACTAACTAATTATGCGGCCGAAGACTCCAGAAGGCTAGAGCTGGCTTGAGTAAGAATGAACTAAAGGCTTGCCTCCAGAGGTATCGAGAAAAGCAGCTAAGCTCCGAACATGTATCCAGAGAAGCAACTAATCGACCCAGAGCAGCAACTAGACTCTGGAAATGTCTCCAGAGATGCCACTAGAAGACTCTGATGCGCGAACCTCTGAAGGAGCCATGCTAATTAAGATGCTAGAAATCTATATTAGAGATTGGGGGTAAAATTCCCCTTGGAATTAAAATCCCTCTTGGAATTAAAATAAAACATAAATTTAACAAAATATGAGTGAGTAACCCAACTACTTATAGTACATGTAGAAAGAGTAATAAGGGTATATATACACCACTTAGGTCTACATACATTATATAGAGCATATAATGGACATTGGATTGGTATTAGAAAACAAGAACAAAACATAAAAATTCATATCAGTAGACAAATAATATAATGACTACATGTAATTACATTGTAATTATACATCACTTGTTAGATCGATTGATGCTATAAAAGATGGTGCAGCTGGGGTTGGCGGGTGGGTATGCACGCACACAAGATGTAAACACAGCTATCATCATGCAGCTTCCTCAGGAATAGGCCAGGGATTAAGAATATCCCCTCTAAGGAACAATGCACGCCCTCTGTGATTGGTCAATTAACTTAAGGGCCTATAACGAAGTTTTATGATTGGTTGACTAATCAAATGGTAGGAATATATACAACATTAGCATATGTAAACAAACTGTACAGAAGGTTACACATGTCGTGTGCAGTCATTAACAAAAAATAACAAGCTTTAACATAAAACTTATATGGCAACTGCAGCAACTAGTAGGAGCTAATTATTTGTATATAAACTATAATTTAATATTCAAACATCAAATTACCATTTTATATACAACTAAACACAATGGAACAGTTAATCTGTTTATTACTATGAGTAATGAAAACATGTATTTACAAAACAAATAAACTTTGGCAAATCAGGGGCTACTCACTCAAACAAAGATACTAATATTAACTATTTAGTAAAATTAAAACTAACTAATTATGCGGCCGAAGACTCCAGAAGGCTAGAGCTGGCTTGAGTAAGAATGAACTAAAGGCTTGCCTCCAGAGGTATCGAGAAAAGCAGCTAAGCTCCGAACATGTATCCAGAGAAGCAACTAATCGACCCAGAGCAGCAACTAGACTCTGGAAATGTCTCCAGAGATGCCACTAGAAGACTCTGATGCGCGAACCTCTGAAGGAGCCATGCTAATTAAGATGCTAGAAATCTATATTAGAGATTGGGGGTAAAATTCCCCTTGGAATTAAAATCCAAAATTGAGCGAATGTGATAAATATATGGCGCATGAGTGAGAGCCCCCAAGAAACTAATACATGTATACGATGTATATTAGATTTATAATAACCACCTATAATATACTATATATCTATTTATAATATGGAAAATCTTCAGGCTTAAGTACTAGTCAAAGCTAATTGATTACAGGTAAAATAATACTAAAATGTTTGTACAGCATCAGAAGGAAGCCCGGTTGACGAGAACCAACCACTAGATAAAATGTAAAGGTAGGTTTCCCTCTGTATTAACTCACTGTAAACAATTGTCACAAGAATTACTTGTACCACCGCAATGTTGCATTGTAAAGTTAATATCTAAGGATCCAAGTTTGAGACTATAGAACGTACGCGTACATTATGTACTATGAGTACTCTCAAGTCATTAACAAAGTAGACATTGGTAGACAGGGCACTGGCAGGGCTTCCGCATGAGGTGCAAGTTTCCTGAAGCGGTCCATCTGATACCGGGAAATGGCATCTGCAACATTGTTCTGAACACCAGGAATGTGTTTTGCATGTATGACAAAGTTAAAAACTGCCGACTGATAGGTCAGTCTTCTCATAAGTCTCATGATACTTTTCACTTTAGATCTCCCTTTCGATATGATGTCGACCACAGCCAAATTGTCACAGTGAAACAGAATTCTTTTCTTTTGCCACTGATGACCCCACAACACGCACGCCATTACAATGGGGTATATTTCGCACAGAGCCATTGATTGACCATTGACACAAAATTCAGGAGGGAACTTTCCTTGAAACCACCTGTTCCTCAAAATACCACCAAATGCATTCGGTGTAGCATCAGTGTACATGTGAATATCCGCTGCTAGAGTAATATGATCGTCCAGGAAAAAGGACACTCCATTCCAGTTCCTTAAGAAATAGGCCCACATAGCAAGATCTGAACGACACTCCTCTGACATTTTGACATGATAATGAAGCTCTTGAACTGACGATGCAAGTGAGATTAGATGAGAGACAAAGGACCTTCCTGGCTTGATAACGCGGCACGCGAAGTTCATATGGCCCAATAAACAAAGAAGTTCTCTTTTAGTGCACGATTTACGGTCTGCAAAAGAATCTACGAAGTCAATGACACGTGAAATTTTCTCTGCCGGCAAGCTAGCTTCCATGAACTGAGAGTTTAAGTTTACCCCCAAGTATTCGAGCTTGGTGCATGGTCCGACGGTTTTGTGTGGCCCTATAGGAATCTGCAAGTTCTCGAAGATGGATAGAAAACGTCCCATGGTGTCCTGAGCTTGAACATGAGCAGGCTCAAACACAATAAAGTCATCCAACAAATGTAGTATGTTGTTTATGTGATAGTTATTCAAGGCAATCCAACAAATGGCCCTTGACAAATGGTCGAAAATCTTGGGACTTGAACGGCTACCGAACACTAGTCGAGTGAAAAAATAGTACTTGTTGTTCCATTTGATGCCATGGTAAGGCCACAGTTCAGGCTTGATAGGCAACAACTTGAAAGCGTCTGTTATGTCTGTTTTCATGAGCCAAGTGTTACGGCCTAAACTTTTTATAGTGCGTATAGCATCATCAATAGTCACATACTTAAGGGAACATGTTTCCTTGTCAATTAAACTGTTGAGGCTAGGGTTATCTTCATCTTGATGTGGGGCTGATAGATCTACAATCAAGCGTTTCTTCCCTGAGTATTTATGTTCCGCTAGTCCAACAGGATTGATACGATAATTACTGTACGGTATAAATTTGAAAGGTCCTAAAAGGTAGCCCTTGTCCAGTTCTTTCTTAACCAACTCCTCTACAGCGTCTGGGTCACTACGAGCTGATTTTAGGTTCCTACACTCTATAGAGTTTGGAGGTAAAGTTTGCATACCTGTATCAAAGCCGTTTCGTAGACCACTAATCAAGTATTCCACAAAATCCTGCTCTGGATGATGTTGTAATTCTGCTTCTAGCCTCGGAATGTTGATAGTAGTCGCTACTTCTTTTTGGTAGCTGACTGGGCCATCACTAAAGGGCACTTCAGCATAGGGTGGTCACCTTTACAAGATACACACAGGTGTGCAAACTGACAAAAGGCTTTAGTGCAGCCAAATCTTCCCTGATTGAAATTGTTACAAACTTCTTTACCTTCATGAAACACTCGTTGACGTCCCTGGAAATCCAGACCATTGGTATTGCTAACTGTTTTGGAGACCGATTTATTCTGCTGCTTCTTATACTCCTGAGTGCTTGACAGAGGACAGAACTTGGTGGAGTGCATCGTGCTGTCACACAAGCTGCAGGTAACCAGTTTTTGGTTGGCAAATATGTTACAGAACAGGGTGTTGTCCCTGACTGACCAGTCTATCTTTGTGTTGTTGTAGCAGAGCTGTGATGCTGCCCTGAGAGAGAACTGGCGATGGTATTCATAAAATCCATTCTCGTATCGGGTTCCCATGTCCACAATGTCCCTTTCATACATGTCTAGTTCTACACGCCTTGAGGGGTATGCCGAACACATCACTTGCTTATAAACGCCGAAAGCCATGATGAATTCATTCAGGGTCAGTGTCCTGCTAAGCCTCAAGTCAGATTTATCAGACTGATTACTTGGATCACTTTGACCATTGAAGTATGGTATGAGAAGGGAAGCCAAGTTAACATCCCTACCTGAGATTATGTTCCGTCGAAGTGAGGGTGACACCGTTTCAACGAGAGGCAAAGTCTCTGAAGCAAAACCAAATCTTGTTCTCTTGGCAGTAGATGTAACCAGACCTTCGACCTCCTGTGTCTGTGATATCGATGCATTGTAGGAATGAAGGCCACGATACGCTGTATCAAGATTGAAATCTGACATTCCTACCTCACCAGAAGTGTTTGTATCCCGGCCAGCACATTGTGAAATATCTTCTGCCACACGGAAGTGGGGATCGAGTCCGGTAGCCCTTTGATCCTCGCTGCCTGCTGACGCCGCTGGACTCTGCCTTACGATCCTGTTTGGAGTTATCGAAGCATTGTTGTCGTTCACTCTGCTTTCTAAACGCATGTAACATTCCTGCAGCGTCGCCACACTGTCAGACAAGCTGCTGACCATTTCTACTAAGGAGCGAATAGAAGAAGTCGCTTCCGTAGGTAAGTTAACATGGGGGCCGCCATCTTGTTCCGTGCGGGCTGATGCATTGTGGGATCGCGCACCACTGTCCGCGTCCTTCAAAAGTTTTACAAGCGCCATTCGTCTAGATCCCACTTTGAAGATTATTCCCCTACGTGACAATTCCTCCTTGAGACGTGCTAAAGTCCAATTCTCTAGCATTTCGGGGTCGTAAGGCGGTGTAGCCCGCGACTTGGAAGAATTCCGTTTAGGTCCCATGATGAGTTGAATGTAGCGTAATTCACGAGGTCCAATGTGTTATAAAACACAAACAACGATACTAAACTAAGAAATAACGTTACAATCGTTAGTCTCTGTGAGTAAACTCTGTCTTTAAGGAACACTTCGTGTGGTTGAAGATGAATTATAATCTGTAAAAGCGACAAGAAAGTTCTGTAAGCATCTTACAAACCGAAATAACGATGACGACACAGGCCAACAAAAATGGCGCAAACACCGATCCAGCCACAGGATCAAACCGTTTTGGGAGTCCGATAAATGATGTAAGCCAGTTTAGAAAACGCCACCAAACGTACGGCAACAAACGTGTGACTTGTACCAGTCAAGCTCCAAATTACTAAGGTAACGTCTTTAAGTTGAAGAGAGTTGAAGAATGTTATGCACGCACACAAGATGTAAACACAGCTATCATCATGCAGCTTCCTCAGGAATAGGCCAGGGATTAAGAATATCCCCTCTAAGGAACAATGCACGCCCTCTGTGATTGGTCAATTAACTTAAGGGCCTATAACGAAGTTTTATGATTGGTTGACTAATCAAATGGTAGGAATATATACAACATTAGCATATGTAAACAAACTGTACAGAAGGTTACACATGTCGTGTGCAGTCATTAACAAAAAATAACAAGCTTTAACATAAAACTTATATGGCAACTGCAGCAACTAGTAGGAGCTAATTATTTGTATATAAACTATAATTTAATATTCAAACATCAAATTACCATTTGACATATGATCGCCTTCCTATCAGAGATATATCTAGTGTCAGGTCTCTGTTTACCGATCAACTATTGGCTGATCAGTTATAGCTGACACAAACACAACAGCTGCTGTATGGATAGAATTGAACTATGACGTACGTTTTATAGTATTTTTTGAGGAAAAAAAAGTTATTTTATGAGGGAAATAAACCTGTTATAAATGATAATTTGATATTTATATTAAATTATAGTTTATATACAACAAATATATTTGTAGCAAGTCCTCTTTTCTGCTTTAATTATTGTGTTTTCGTTTAATTTGTAATAATGTATTGAACTTATATGGTTCCCGGTTCAGTTTAAGTGACTGTGTTTATATATGCTAATGAGGATATACAATGAGCTGGTGGTCGTGGTTTTGACCAATCACAGTGTAGCATTTGGTCCCCTATAGGGGTCTATTAATTGGTGTATAGATGTCCCTTCATCCAGGGAGGCTGCAGAGTATCAGGATTGTTTTGTGTATTATTCCACAGTTTTCGTTTATTACATGTTAATCAGCACGACTGTACGGTCCAAACATAGAAGATATGAAGCATTATAAGCTTATGAACGTTTTCTCAGAAGTTTATGTGAAATCATCGATGATGTGCTAAGCAGTTACGTGTTTTGTGCGCCAGATTGGTCTTGACAGAACTTGCGACATTTACGCGCCATATTGGTTTGGCTTCGAGATCAAGAACGAACTTTCCTTTTCTGTTTGTTTACCGATGGACTTACTTGTGACATCGTTTCATGTGACGTTTACATCGCTTATGTGACGAGGACAATACAGGTACTGTAGGCCTATCGTTTTCCACATTTTATTGAGTTGGCTTTCCTTGTCCTTTCTCCGTTACGCAATGGGTCCTAAACGTAAGTCTTCCCGACCAACACCGTACGACCCTGAACTGTTTGAGAACTGGACTTTAGCCCGTTTACAGCAAGAACTTTCCAAGAGGAACATTGTATTTAAAAAGGGATCTAGACGCATGGCGCTAGTTAAACTTTTAAGAGATGCTGATGCTAGGGAAAGCGTCAGAGGTGCGCGATCCCATGATGCACCAGTCGTTCCTCAGCAAGATGGCGGCCATAACGCGCAAAATTTAATTGACATTGTGAGTACACTGACGGAGAGCGTAGTTACTCTGCAAGAGTGCTATCAACGCCTGGAAAATCGTTTTGAGGAAGCTCCTGAACGCGGTTTAGTTCTTGCAAGACGTGTTGAGCCCCGAAGAGACAACGGAATTCGGGCTGCAGCAGCAGCGGGGAGTGATCAACAAATCGCTTCAGACGTAGTCGTTACTAGACCTATCGAGGACGGCCACACTGTTAGAACCCCTAACGTGGTCCCGACTACCACGGAGTATAATCTGACTTCCGCTTACCAGAGTTTTCATAATGATAGCGCAACGACAGAACACTACAGCGTCAGGAGGACACATTTTGGATTTGCTGCGGAGTCCCTACCATTAGTGGAGACGGTCTCGCCAGCCCTCAGACAGAGCATTATTGCAGGTAGGGATGTTAACCTCGCGGCCTTACTCATCCCGTATTATTGTGGCCAGAGCGACCCCAGCTGTCAATCAGATAAAAGCGACCCAAGACTGAATAGGGTGTTAAATTTGAGTGAATTCATCCTGGCCTTTGGAATCTATAAGCATGTCATGTGTGTTGCCCATCCGTCCAGGCGTGTCGAACTTGATCTCTATGAGAGAGACGTTGTCGATATGGGTTCGCGATACAATACTGGTTTCTATGAATATCATAGACAGTTCTCCATGAGGGCAGCGGCTCAACTCAGATACAACAACAGACTTGTGGACTGGTCCGTGCGGGACAATACTTTATTTTGTAATATCTTTTCAAACATTCGTCCAATTGTGTGCAACGTATGTGACAGCACTTTGCATAGTACCGGTTTCTGTCCTATGGCCGGAGTTGATATCAGACAGCCAAAAAACACTCCCAAGTCATCAGGAGGTCAACGAGCACGCAATTCAGATAATGTTGACTCACAGGGTCGTAATCGGGTTAATCACGAAGGCAAAGAAATCTGTAACAACTACAACATTGGACGTTTTGGGTGTATACGGACCCCATGCTACTTCTTGCATGCATGTTTGTTGTGTAAAGGTAATCATCCCCAATCCAAGTGCCCTTTAGAGGTGGCTCAGTCGCCCACAAGGAGGAAATGATACATCAGGCAGTCAACACTCCTATCAACATTTCTCGTATAAAATCAGAACTCCAGTACCACCCGGATAAAGAATTTGTTGATTATTTGTTAAATGGACTTGAGAACGGTTTTGATACAGGCTTGTTGCACTTACCTGACAGCTCGTACGAATGCAAAAATCTCCGATCAGCTACTGCAGACCCAGACAGCGTGTCAGAATTGGTAAAGAAAGAACTGGACAAAGGTTATCTGTTAGGTCCGTTCGACTGCATTCCTTATGACAGTTACAGGATAAATCCTATCGGGCTAGCCGAACATAAGTATACTAAGAAAAAGCGTCTCATAGTCGACATGTCAGCCCCGCATCAGAACGCTGATAACCCTAGCCTCAACAGTCTTATCGATAAGGCCACGTGTTCATTGAAATATGTTACGATTGACGATGCGATTCGAATTGTGAAAAGTTTGGGCGAAGATGTTTGGCTCATGAAAACTGACATAACGGATGCATTCAAGTTGTTACCAATAAAACCTGAATTGTGGCCTTACCATGGTATTCGTTGGAACCAAAAGTATTATTTCTTTACTAGGCTAGTATTTGGAAGTCGTTCCAGCCCAAAGATTTTTGATTGCTTGTCACAAGCCGTGTGTTGGATTGCCGAGAATAATTACAATATCAATCACATTTTGCACTTGTTAGACGATTTTCTCGTGGTGGAACCCGCACATGTTAATGCACATGATACAATGTCTCGCTTTTTGTCCGTCTTTAGTGATTTATGCATTCCAATCGGGGCTCATAAAACGGTAGGCCCATGCACAAAACTAGAGTACCTAGGGGTGTTTTTGGACTCCCATAGAATGGAGGTCAGTTTGCCTGGAGAAAAGATAATGCGCATCGTAGACCTCATTGACACTTTTGTGAATAGGAAATCGTGCACCAAGAGGGAACTACTTTGTCTGTTGGGACATATGAACTATGCGTGTAGGTGTGTTAAGCCAGGGCGATCGTTTGTTTCCCATCTCATTTCGCTTGCTTCGTCTGTGCCGGAATTGCATTATCATGTGAAATTAACAGAAGAATGTCGTTCAGACCTCGCCATATGGTCTCTTTTCTTAAAGAATTGGAATGGTGTTTCTTTTTTCTTAGATGATCATATTACCTCAGCAGCAGACTTACACTTGTATACTGACGCTACTCCAAAAGCCTTTGGAGGGTTTTACAAGACTAAATGGTTCCAGGGAATGTTCCCACCTGAACTCGGTGACGCTGACCCCTCTATGGCCCTATTTGAACTATACCCAATTGTTATGGCCTGTGTGTTGTGGGGGCATCAGTGGCATAAGAAAAGAATCTTATTCCATTGTGACAATTTAGCAGTCGTTGAGATAATTTCCAAAGGGCGCTCTAAGGTCAAAAGTATAATGAGACTAATGAGAACACTTACTTACCATTCTGCTCTTTTCAACTTTGTGATTCATGCTAAGCACATTCCAGGAGTAGACAATAAAATCGCTGATTCTCTTTCTCGTTATCAGATGGCGCGTTTCAGGATGTTGGCTCCTCAAGCAGAAGTCTTGCCAGTACCATGTCTGCCGATGTCTTCCCTGCTCATGAGTTGAATCGCGAAGTGGATTGTTTATGGAACGCAGCCCTTAGTGCAAGAACATTAGCTACTTATAAGTCAGCATGGAACTGTTTCTTAACATTCGTGCTCATGATGGGCTTAACCTTTCCAGTGAACTCGCTTCCCCCTGTGGATGAAGACCTGCTCATCTTGTTTGTTGCACACTGCCAAAAAGTACTTATCAGGCGTCCGCTTTTATTGCATACGTCACAAAGCAGGTGATCCTATGGTCAATTCGCTCAGACTGAATTACATTTTACGTGGGATCAAAAAATCCCAAGTTAATTACACACGTAAACGTCTTCCTATTACATTTGATGTACTGTGCAAATTGTGTGATGTCATAGAATGTAGGATTGGATTATTTGATGCCTTCACTAGCCTTATGCTAACATGTATATACAAGACAGCGTTTTATGGTTTTCTGCGTTGTGCAGAGTTTACTTGCCAAGCTCTATCTGACACATATTTTATTCGTATTTGTGATGTTTTTGTGTATCCAGACATGTCATGTTTCAACCTGTATTTGAGAGCTTCCAAAACCGACCCTTTCAGAAAAGGAGTTACTGTCAAAGTATTTGAAAACAGTGCTTTATCTCCAGTCAGTACCATGCAAGCTTACTTAAAGTGTAGGGCCACTCGAGGTGCAACATCTGATTCCCCTTTATTTGTTGACAATGTTAAGTACATCAAACCTTTAATGCGTCAGACTTTCTTAAAATTTTTGAATGAAACCTTGTTAGCTTGTGGTCTCGACTCGCAACCTTTTAGTGGCCACTCCTTTCGCATAGGTGCTGCTACTTCAGCCGCCGCAGCCGGTGTCGAGGACCATGTCATTAAGACTTTAGGTAGATGGTCATCTGACTGCTTCATGCGATACATTCACACTGACCCATCAACGATTCGCTCTGCCCAGAGAAACATGTCCTCATAGTCATACCACATGTCGGGTCAGCACTGCCTGCTAATTTTATATGACAACCAAGTTGCAGCACATGCTGTATTTTACTTTTTACTATCTTTCTATTGGGGGCTCTCACTCATGTGTTTATTAGTATCACACATTCATTCAATTTGGCCTTAAATTCTAGGGGAATTTTACCCCCAATCTCAACATAGTTTATATTAAGAAATATTAGGCTTCTCTTATATCACAGGAGTCGAGCTGCTCTCTTTGTTGCTTCTCCAGGGGTGTTCACAATCAGAGCCCAGTCGCTTCTCTGGAGACATTTTCAGAGTCTAGCTGCACTTCTTCTCTGGGCCGTATTGTAAGGGCTTCTCTGGAGACATTTTCAGAGTCTAGCTGCTTACCTTCTCTGAGCTGTGTAGATAAGAGCTTCTCTGGAGACATTTCCAGAGTCTAGCTGCTTCTCTTAAAACCCCCGGAGTCTAGCATGGTAAAAATATTATAATTACAAAAAATTAATGCAGATATATAAGGTAGTTAAACCATGAAGTGAGTAGCCCCTGATACGCCAAATGTAAATATGTTGCTTTAAGTGTAATAAACAGGTTAACTGTTTCTTCTGTGTTGTTGTTGTATATAAAGGGAAAGAAACATAAACCCAACAATTTATTGATTGATACTTTTAAGACATTGCACCTATTTTTTCGAAATATCATTAATTAAATATACGTCATGAATAAAAAAACAGCAATATGTAATTGACAATCTCTTCAGCATTCATGCACTAACTTTAAATGTTGCAGTCTGTTGGCGAGACTCTAGTATCATCTACAGTGCATGTAGCATTTGATGTTGACGATGGCGTTATAATATCTGCACTCCTGGTTAGACGGAGTGATGCTAGCCAATAGCAGCCACCACAGCTTCTTTCTAATATTGTATTCTACCTAATAAGTACTGTATGCTTACACAAACACAATAGGGATGCGCTTAATAAAACTTTAACAAGGAAAATATTCATTTAAAATCGAAGAAAGTGTCTTTTGGTTACTCTGGAATAGTCTTTGGTTAAAAGACTGGAGATTGCATTGACAGATCAGTGAGGTCTGGAATTACTTTATAAGGTTCGATTAGTACACCCTATCATCTTACCCTGAATAAAAGTGGAGGTGTACTTATATAGCGTCAGGTACACTTATTAGGTTATTTTGGTCAGGTCTTATGTAAAAATGTACTTGTACAAGTCGTATATGATGACCGCTATTGGCCTTTATAGTAGGGAGTTATTTGAGTGTGTACCGATGTCTGTGTGCGGTCTTCCAGTGTGTCTATCGGGGTTATTCCTCTCCGTATTGACACAATTACTGTTGTCCTATTTCACTCACTCTGATTTCCACCCACAGATTGACCTTCAGTATACCAATTCTGTTACTGCAAATGTATTTTACGTGATGTAATTTGGCGGCAAACTTTTCAATTACCAGTCTGGACGCTTTATAGTGGGGGGGGAAAATTGGCTGTAATGGGTAAGTGCTTTTCTTTAAATTTAATATTTTTTTCTGCAGGAAAAGACACGATCAAGTTATATGTTGAAGAAATTAAGGGAATTATTGCTTTCATGTGACGTGCCCTTGCAATGTTAGAATTACCTCCCCTGAGACTGTTGGCTGTATCTAAGTCATTAGAGGTCGACTGATGTCGTTTATATAATGGTAGTGTATCTTTGTTGAAGGAGTTGTTACAGGATTGTGTAGGTAAAGAACACATGACATTAAACTTGTGCTCAAATTGATACAGTTGTAAGTGTTTTAAACTATTGTTAGCGTTATCACTTTTTCTATCCAGAATTTCCCAAAAAGATATGTGCTGACTTTTATACCACTTTTGAAATCTTTTTACTATACATGAAAAAAGAAGATAAACGATTTTGTCCCAATGTCCCTCCCCGATGACCGAAGCAACCCGTAATTTGTTGCCGACGGCGACGGTGTAAAGGTTTATTAGGTGCTGTATATGACTAGTACGCTAGGCAGTAAATCAGTGCTGTTACCGCGGTAATGGAGGTCCACCAGCAGGAGACATATATCGGAGACAACAGGCGTTAAACTGTTTGAGAAAACTCCATCATTTTGTTGGAAATCTCCCAAAGGAAATAGTTGTCTCTATAAAACTGTTCCCAGTCGGCCATGTTGGACGATATAGTTATGACCATGTGTCCCACTCCGTCTGAACTGGTCCTGGCTGCCTTCATCGGAGAAATCAATGTCATGGGACAAACCCGGGTGCTGAAGAGGCGATGATTGTGCCCTTGTTATCAGATTAGTAGAGATATATGTCGTAAGTTTATCAAACGTGTTACGGCAATAGGCACCTAGGTCAAACACAGGTCATTTTTCTGATAAACACAACCATGTGTAATTTATAGAAATCGGACAAATAATCAGAATTAGACATATTGGAATTCTGTAACAATATTTCCCTGGAGTCCAAGCGAGTATGAGATGATCAAGACTTGTAAATGGTCTATTTTCCTACAATTTTTCAATGTTTTTGACTTAACAAAATTTGTGAATATTTGGTTTTATTAATCTTATCGCCTGAGTTCGATGGTTAATTTTTGAAGTCATTAGACAGGTACCAGACTTTTAGTAGAGAATTATAGAGGTCATAAAAGTATCAGAGTTAGACAAATTAGTGATCCAACAGCACAGCTAATAACCTACAGACACAGATAACACCTAGCTACAGACACCAAATACAGTTCTGGTGATCCAACCACCTCCATTACCAATCAGTAATCTAGCCACCTTCATTCCCAGGAGTTAATCCAACCACCTCCATTACCAATGGGCCACCTCCATTATCAATGGGTAATCCAGCCACCTCCATTACCAGTATACTCTTGGCCACCTTCATTCCCAGGAGATAATCCAGCCACCTCCATTTTCAGGAGATAATCCAGCAACTTCCATTACCAGTAGATTATCTAGCCATGGTCATTTTTAGAAGATAATCTAGTCACCTTCATTCCCAGGAGATAATCCAGCCATGGTCATTTTTAGAAGATAATCTAGTCACCTTCATTCCCAGGAGATAATCCAGCCATGGTCATTTTTAGAAGATAATCTAGTCACCTTCATTCCCAGGAGATAATGCAGCCACCTCCATTTTCAGGAGATAATCCAGCAACTTCCATTACCAGTAGATAATCTAGCCATGGTCATTTTTAGAAGATAATCTAGTCACCTTCAATCCCAGTATATTATCTAGCCACTTCCATTCCAAGTAGATAATCCAGCCACCTCCATTACCAGTTGATAATCCAGCCACCTCATTTTTTCAGGAGATAATCGAGCCACCTCAATTACCAGTAGATAATCCAGCCACCTCCATTTCAGGAGATTGTCCAGCAACTTCCATTATCAGTAGATAATCTAGCCATATTCATTTCAAGAAGATAATCTAGTCACTTTCATTCCCAGGAGATAATCTATACTCCTTCATTCCCATGAGATAATCCAGTCACCTTCATTCCTAGGAGATAATCCAGTCACTTTCATCCACAGGAATTAAACTGGTCACCTTTATTTTGATTAAATGACTTTGTTATCTTAATTCCCAGTAAATTGTTACTTCCTTCCACTAGATGATCTAGCTCCTTCATTCCTGGTGAGATTGTATTTAGGCAAGGTGTACAGGATAATTTTGTATTGAATAAAAGTGTTTCAAACCACCCAAAAAGAGTGATAGTCAGGTAGCTAAACAGGTAACTTATATATATATGTATAAGTTGAAGGCAATGATTGACTTTAAGCCATCACTGTATATGACAATGAGCCAGGAGAGTAAGGGCAATGGTACAGGTCAAAGGTTACGTTGGACCGCTATATTTAGTGATATCTTAAGGCTAAACAAGTGATTTTGTGTACTCTTTAGAAAATTCAATGAAGTAATAAGTATAGTACTAGTATGTGTCTACCTTAGTTATTTTGAGTTTCTAAGAAAGCTGTCAGAAATAATTTTATTAACATAATTGTAAATATTGATTGATACTGACGTGCCTGGTGACCAAATATAGAATGTCAAACTGGCAATGACATCAACGTTTGATTGGAGTGACCTTGATATCGGTCAGTCAGCGTGCCACCAGTGGTGGACGATTCGTTAGACAACGTAACGATGGAAATTTGTGATTCATTAATAAGGCATGGCCTCCAGGGGATCAAGTCAATGTCATGTGACCGCTTCACTTGTATGAGTGTATCCACACTGAGGAAAGAAGCACCAGTTTCTGGAGATGTTTTCCCCAGAGGATTAAAACACTCTTAAATGACCAAGGGAGTAAGGTGGGGAAATTCCACCTTCAGGTTTTTCAAATTTGGTTAAACCCAAAGCTTTGCTTTTAAAAACGCCAAGGATGGAATTTCCCTACCTTAAACCCCTGGTAATGAAAGAGTATTTTTCTCTCTTTAAAATTATCTGAATACAAATTCAAAAAAGTATGAAAGTATGTTTTCACTGGCTACCATTTTAAAAAGATACATTTTGACCTTGAGCTTTTTAGACGAATGTCACGTACCACACACTCAAAGCTAAAACTAGATTATCACACAGGATGTAATGTTGTTCCCATGAGAACAATACCTTTAGGAATTTGGATTCCTCTCTGTGTCAAAGCATGTCAGCATGAACGTTCCCTTTCGAAGGACTTTTGAATGGCTATTTGATGATGCATACATATGTAGATAGGTCTACAATTTATTGACTTCCACTCTCCACCACCACAATGGTTTAGATCGTTACAGATGTCTGCAGTATTTCAGTGTTCATAAAACAAACAGCTTCTCAGACAGAAGATATTTACATACCTTGCACGTTATTCCCACTATAGCTGAATAGTACCTGATGAATCAGAAAACTGATCAAGCATTTTGAAAAAAAACCGTGGATAAAGGATCTGTACTGAAAAATTATAATAGGGAATATAATATTTATTTGCACTGAACCTTGAAGAATATTGCAGGTCTTTGGTGGATAAAAGTGTTTTACCAAACATAATTTATGGAATGGGTATTTGGTGAATAAAGTAACTGAATGGAACATTTTAGGGATAAAATATTTTTCGTGGAATAAAAAGAGTAATTATCAGCATGGTAAGGCATTGGTATTTAATGGATAAAACTGAGCTATACTGAACCCTGTAGGGGATTGATATGTTTGATGTATAAAAGTTCTGTACTGAACAATTTAGGGAATGGATATTTGGTGGATGAAAGGTCTGTACTGAACATTGTAGCCATGGGTATTTGGTGGATGAAAGGTCTGTACTGAACATTGTAGCCATGGGTATTTGGTGGATAAAAGGTCTGAACTGAACATTGTAGCCATGGGTATTTGGTGGATGAAAGGTCTGTACTGAACATTGTAGTCATGGGTATTTTGTGGATGAAAGGTCTGTACTGAACATTGTAGCCATGGGTATTTGGTGGATAAAAGGTCTGTACTGAACATTGTAGTCATGGGTATTTTGTGGATGAAAGGTCTGTACTGAACATTGTAGCCATGGGTATTTGGTGGATAAAAGGTCTGTACTGAACATTGTAGCCATGGGTATTTGATAGATAAAAGGTCTGTACTGAACATTGTAGCCATGGGTATTTGGTAGATAAAAGGTCTGTAATGAACATTGTAGCCATGGGTATTTGGTAGATAAAAGGTCTGTACTGAACATTGTAGCCATGGGTATTTGGTGGATAAAAGGTCTGTACTGAACATTGTAGCCATGGGTATTTGATAGATAAAAGGTCTGTACTGAACATTGTAGCCATGGGTATTTGGTAGATAAAAGGTCTGTACTGAACTTTGTAGCCATGGGTATTTGATAGATAAAAGGTCTGTAATGAACATTGTAGCCATGGGTATTTGGTGGATGAAAGGTCTGTACTGAACATTGTAGCTATGGGTATTTGGTGGATAAAAGGTCTGTAATGATCTTTGTAGCCATGGGCATTTGGTGGATAAAAGGTATGTATACTGAACATTGTAGCCATGGATATTTGGTGGATAAAAGGTATGTATACTGAACATTGTAGCCATGGATATTTGATAGATAAAAGGTCTGTACTGAACATTGTAGCCATGGATATTTGATAGATAAAAGGTCTGTACTGAACATTGTAGCCATGGATATTTGATAGATAAAAGGTCTGTACTGAACATTGTAGCCATGGGTATTTGGTGGATAAAAGGTCTGTACTGAACATTGTAGCCATGGGTATTTGAGAGATAAAAGGTCTGTACTGAACATTGTAGCCATGGGTATTTGGTGGATAAAAGGTCTGTACTGAACATTGTAGCCATTGGTATTTGGTAGATGAAAGATCTGTGCTGAACATTGTAGCCATTGGCATTTGGTGGATAAAAGGTTTGTACTGAACATGGTAGCAAACATTGTAGCCATGGGTATTTGATAGATAAAAGGTCTGTAATGATCTTTGTAGCCATGGGCATTTGGTGGATAAAAGGTATGTATACTGAACATTGTAGCCATGGGTATTTGAGAGATAAAAGGTCTGTACTGAACATTGTAGCCATGGGTATTTGGTGGATAAAAGGTCTGTACTGAACATTGTAGCCATTGGTATTTGGTAGATGAAAGATCTGTGCTGAACATTGTAGCCATTGGCATTTGGTGGATAAAAGGTTTGTACTGAACATGGTAGCAAACATTGTAGCCATGGATATTTGGTAGATAAAAGGTCTGTACCGAACATTGTAGCCATGGGTATTTGGTGGATAAAAGGTCTGTACTGAACATTGTAGCCATGGGTATTTTGTGGATGAAAGGTCTGTAATGAACATTGTAGTCATGGGTATTTGGTAGATAAAAGGTTTGTACTGAACATGGTAGCAAACATTGTAGCCATGGGTATTTGGTGGATAATGAAAGAGCTCCATATTGTAGGTGAGTGCATGATAAAATTGGGCCCAATATTATTGGAGTTGTTGTTGTCCCAAGCTTTTTGTTTCCTGTAAGAAATTAGTCTTCAAACAATAGGGCACATGGGAAATCAATAGAATATCATGGTCAGTAAATTTACAGGGGTCAAGTGTCTGTGCTGGAATTTTGTTCTATGAATACTGATTGGAACAGAGAAATGACAATGACAGCCTTTGTTGGTCTGGAACATACAGAATGGTACACTGTTTAATTATACAGCCTGTATATCACACAAAGTTAAACTATACAGCCTGTATATCACATCACATTGGCAATAACTCAGGGGGCCTTGACCTGTTGGGAGTGTGACCACATCACCTCGGCATGTCCTGTTACAGACATCCTTGTATATAGTGGACTGGTGGGAACGTCAGGATATTAATATAGTCTGAAGCTCAACTATCTGTACGTTGTAGTATCCTGTTTAGTCTTTTACACAATGTAGATTTGTTATTTTATGTGAAAGAAAATTTCAGAGTTTACTATTATGATTGAGGGCTATAATTAACCACCAATACAAACCTGAATACTTAATTGAAATATCATTATACAGCTATTATAAGTAAAATGTAAATAGTGCTGTATCACACTGTCACTGGTCAGTCTCTATAAGTTAAAAGTTTTCACGAAATTAATCTTTTTTTTTGTGTTTGAAGCCGACATTCAAATTTAATATAGACTTTGAAGTGTGAATACAGTTTGTCCCCTTGGTAATTTGTATTCATTTGAAATTATTTCATATGGTTATACCTGTTAGTAAAACAGTTTTGATGCAAATCTGTGGCAAATGGTTATTACTGGACATTTTAATGAATAATGGCCATCATATTTACAAGTTCTCCATGCAGTAACAAAGATGGCTGTTGCGGGTACCGATTGGCTGATTGATATCATAAACTGACTTTTCAAATGGTCTGATTTTTTTTCATGCTTATAAAAAACATACATTATTTGTAAATTATCGAAAAAAAAAATTAGACAGACTTGCTCATAAAAATATAATTGATACTGCTAATATCACCAAACTAAAAGGGTCCCCGAGTATGATCCTATTTTACTGATAGCGTAAGTCTGACGGAGCTTATTTAAGTGGAATTTCAATGTGTGCAGTGTTCGTTTTCCAAGCTAATCAGTATGGGGAAGTTTCTGGCTTGGTGTACATACCTTTGCTGTCATGGTCACTGTTTACCAACAGATAGTGTTGCCGAGATCTATATGTTTTATGCCCTTTTGTGTTTGTTTTGTCAGACCTTTACAAACTTTCCTGTACAGTAAGCAGTAAGGAAGTATCTCTAGGTATAACAACCCCCTATATCACTGGTATTTGTGTGCAACTATAATGAAATAGCAGTGCAGTCTTATCATCTTATCAGATAAAGGTTGTTAAAACCGAAGCAAACAAAATGTAAGTGTTTGAATGTTGCTGTTTTAAACACTTTACCTGACTTGAAACAACACTTTCACCCTAAATTTTTACATTTATATTAAAAAAAAAAAAAAATTGATATTGCTTGTGACTTATCATTCTTTGTGTTCTTGTACTATACAATAACTCGCCCATTAACAAAAATCTGTTGTAAAAATGAAAGACATATTGCTTTAATTGTCTAAACGACAGATGGCTAAACATTGTCTAAATTATGGACAGATTTTATTTTGTCTAAATTATTGATAGTTTTTAATTTGTCTAAATTATGAATGGATATTTATATTTGTCTTGTATCATGGATAGATATTACTTAAAGTGACTATATTAATGATGAGGGTGCACAGACCTAAAGCTTAATGGTGGCTCTGATATAACAAAAAGAGATGCGCTGATAAATTGTCCGCGGTTATATTGACTGCAGCGTAATGTACAGTTCCCTACTTCTGTATCCCTATCTTTAAACGTGTAGCTATTGATTTATTTTTCTTATAATGTTAGCAGTTGTAGCCGACTTTTGCCTTGGAAGTCAGCAAGTTATGCCAATATCTTTGTTTATGTGACATGACTTTGGTCAAAATTGTTGACAAAATGGGCATTTGTAGAAAAAAGACAATCGTCCATATATCTTGAAAGCCATATTGGATGAATCGGATTGAACTGTGGCGGTACAACCTGAGATTGGTTTGGTTGGTAAAGAATCAGTCCGCCAGTGTGACAAGTGTAACAGTAGCTCGTGGAGTCTGTGAGTTTATGTCGAAGGATAATTTAGCCAGGGGGAAAGTACAGTCTCTTATTGGAATGCATGTCATGTCTGTTCTATGCTGTGTCTAACGCCAGGAAAGTCACATTTAGTCAGCCTTGAATTTCAAAGGGCATAAACTAAATCATCGATGCATGATAATTGAGAGGCTTGCGTCTGCTTCGGTCAGGTTTCAACTGGACTTGATGGTACCATTTATATCAGCAAGTGTATGTCATACTGGCATACCATGAGTGACACAGTGACTTTAGACTGTCTCTGACAGTCCCCACAGTTAGATAGCCCACGATGGATGAGGCTACAAAATGTCTGTAACGTGGGCTGGAACTGGGGAGGTATTGTGTATAAATAATGGATGATTGGTTCCACGGGCTACACATTATCATCTGTATCAGTTCTCTGTGACTTGTCCCGGAGTTCTCCTCCACGCTGTGTGATATGTATCCATGGCGATGCTATATTCTTCAGGATTAGGTTACTTTACGGAAATACCCTATACTTTATGATTGGTTGCCATGGAAATACACTGTCTGTGCGTAATGTATCTGACAAAGTTACGGTAATATGTGTTGCCTTTTGAACTGATTGAGCTACAGAAATTGTGACTAACAAACGATGCCTAGAAACAGTTGTATATTCTTGTAATACATCATAAAACAATAAGCAGAAATTGTCAGGCTGCCATATGGGGCATCGTAACCGTGACAACGTTACATATTTATTGTGTCGCATTGCATAATATATAATTGTACGAATTTGCAGCAATGTTAAGGTAGTCAGCCACTCACATGTAATTCCTGTTGTTTTAGTTTTGAGGTAGATAATGAGATATAATATTACATCATAACTGCATTTACCATTATGGCCAAATGCACTGTAATTTTGAGCCATGTCAAATCCATCAAAAGCATATTGTGATTAGAGCAAAAACTTCATTGTAAAGCATTTTGTGTCATATAATCAATACCAGGCGATTATAAGTGCAGTTAACAGCATTGAAGGCTTAATTCCCAACAACAGGTTAACTTGGATTAAATGTTTCAAATTGAATTATGATGGTTGGATATACCATTGACTAGGCTGTGATAGGTAAATCCTGAGGGAGATTCCTTACTTGTAACTGTTGAATCAGTGTGTTATCTGTAAGATCAATTTATTACCTTATTGGTTTGCTGACATTATTGATAATTTATTTACCAGATTAATATAGTTGAAATCCAGCTTATCAGCTCGTCAGAGAGATAGTCAAGTGTTTAAATAAACGGCACCATTGCTCATCCGCTAATCTGTCCTAAATACACAGCGTTGTCTGTTTGGTTAAGGAACCTTGAGCCTTTGGATACACCAATGATGTGAATGAAATGTTGTAAGTGTGAACTAAGCTCGGAGAGGTGTTCCGGTGACCACAGATGGCTGGAAGGCGGGCATCCCATCAGCTGGTTAAACAAATATCCAGCTAGTTACATAAATACTATAGAAAGTTTACAGCTCTAAAGTGGATGTTGACAAAATCTACACCAGAAAATACTAGCAAAAGTTCATATTTGAGTATTACCTGTATTAAAGTACCTGTATTTAAGTATCTCAATTACTGTGATACGAGGACAGACTGTTATCAATATTAAATGACTATAGGATACCTATCCTAGGAGAAAACAAAATCGTCGTTTATGATTTTGACCACACTGATAACCAATATCCTGTGAATGTCAGCTGAGAATTCAACATGTCATGTTTTATGAATGTCAATGGATGCTCTGATTCCTGATACGTGGACACTGGTTCCTGATCTTGTGTTGTCCTGACAATGTGGCTCCACGGATACCCGAGTATAACAGCAGCCTCAGTTTGTAGCAGGCAGAGTTGATGGTAAAGCACATGGCTAGGACTCCTTCTGAGGGTGGCACCAGTACAAAGCAGTGGAGTACGAGGTCTCTCCGTGTCCAGTAGTCCCATACATAGTCTCGGTAAGTATCGTAATTATGTTCCTCTTTACTCAATTATTTGTTGAGTCATGGAATACTTAAAAAGTTCTCTTCGCTCAGATTTATTGAGAATGAAAAAATTAATAAAAAAAAGGACTGAAATTACTTATATTATTATATATTATATTACAAAAACAAATTTGATTGAAAAAAGAAAATCATTTCATTTTTCATTAATTTTGTAATCAATGTTTCTTAAGGGGGAGCTGAATATTGTAAGAATTTGAAATGAAAAGATTGTAGATTGATCAAGTACCTTCACGTAATTTCATTTCTAAGCAATACCTGTATATGGTTCAGAGAATGAAGAATGGAGTTACGTTTATTTGTGGCAGAAAGTAAAACAGATTTATTTTATTGTAATTCATGTAAATCTAGAATGAGTATGATTACGGTGAACCAACACCAATGAGATGAAATCAGTTGATCTTTTATTGCTGAGCCCGAGATTGGCTTTTGTAGACTTTTGAATTAAGATTAGGGCTGTCACTAGACTCACAGTAATGGAATATTAACATTGCCAATATATTTACGTCTCTCGTTGAGATTTTGTCAAACATGGTTACTGTTTTAGCTGTTAGCTTTTGTCTTATGGGTATTACCTTTTGATGAATTGAGAGGGACGTTTTAACAACTCAAAACTGTTTCTTTTAATGGATGGTGAATAATGTGTCGGAATACTTTGGTCTGGCTTTTAAAACAAATTCCGTTGTCACTGTAGTACTTGTCTCTGGTAGGAAGGGCAATCTAGCATTGATGTTCTTATTAACAGTTTAGACCTGCTGGTTTAATTAGTGTGTCATGCATTTTTCAAAATATTTGGATTATAAAATTTTTACTTTCGAATCGAACATGATAATGTAAATACAAGACTGATACAGTCATGTTTAACTCGTTCACTCCTGAAATTTCATAATGACATATTCTAACTTTTGAAATGGAAGAGTTGAAATTTTTCTTCAGGGGTGAATCACACTCACTATCCTGGTTTAACGTCTGTTCCCTTCGTCAGGGGTTCGACGTTAAGTTATCAATGATAATTTAGTGCTGAAGCAGGCCTAATTGTATGACATGGTATTTTGTATGTACTGAAGCAGGCCTAATTGTATGACATGGTATTTTGTATGTACTGAAGCAGGCCTAATTGTATGACATGGTATTTTGTATGTACTGAAGCAGGCCTAATTGTATGACATGGTATTTTGTATGTACTGAAGCAGGCCTAATTGTATGACATGGTATTTTGTATGTACTGAAGCAGGCCTAATTGTATGACATGGTATTTTGTATGTACTGAAGCAGGCCTAATTGTATGACATGGTATTTTGTATGTACTGACATATTATTAAAGAGGAATTTGGCACCTTTTTTTTTTAACATTTTAAGGATTTTATTAAAATTGTACTTTTTTTCAAAGGAAGTTACATAATATAGAAATCAATGTTCTACCAATACCACAGGTAGGGGGCAATGTTGGGTTTATATTTAATTAAATTTTGATCAGTGGTTGTAATACAGATCTGATTTATTGGAGACCAATATATTGTCAGATAACTAAATCACCTGAAGGATTTGTATAACAGATGTCCTGCAAGTCTTGTCATAATTTATAGATACAGCTGTATATATATAGGCCGAGGACTAGCTGTGATGTCACGGTATCAACGTTTGTTTTGTGATTTATCTCATAGGTACCATTGTATGCACCCTTATACTTTATCCTCACAGGGTGTTAGACATGCTTGGTACTTTAAATGGAGATTTACAATCTTTATCTGGTTCCAACAACTGCTAGAACTATGAATATGTAGTGTTGTTTTCTGGTATTTTTTTAAGTGCTACTGTCGAAAGTCTTTCAGATATTCAAAAGATATATTTGATCCTATGTTAGCGTGCAGGTACTTCAGGCATTAAATTTGATATTGACATTTTCTTGGATTACATTCCGGGATCAGTTGTGCATTCAGGCATTCTTAGATTCTGCTGTTACCCCTGTGTGGCCATTGTTGTATTGATAACAAGTGGATTGTTATTTAATTGACTCTGAAAACACTGTTTGAAGCCTGGATTAGCATTGTACAAAGACCATTGTTTGTACTTTGGTGAGCAATTCCACTGTAAATTAAGAGTGATTTTCAATATTTCATAATATAATAGGCTTGATTATTTTGTTCAGCAATGCTCAATTTCAATTAAGCTTTTTTGCTCTGTGATGGTTACAGCTATGCTTAGAGCAGCTCCACAGATACCATGAAATACTCACCAGTATGTTGACGGGGGATGTTGGTACCAGCATACCCGTATAGTGTGTTACTAGGCAACTCACTAATCAGCCAATGGTCTGCAAAGCACTGGGACTTTGTACCAGAACTCTTCACTTTCCCAAACATATAATTTTTTTGGGGGGATCACTGAACGGAGGGTGCTATTAGCATAAAACCAACTTTCATGATGTGTAATTTTATGATATAACTTCAGAATGTACATCTTTTGTTTAATAATGAGCCACCAAATATTTGTACCCCATGGCAGTATAATAAAACGACCAAACCTCCTTTGGTTACAAAGTCCTCTATCTGTTTCCCTGAACTTTTAATGCAAATGGCATTAGTTATTGGTATGGGTTGTTTTAACAGCTCGATCTTCTCTCAGAATTTCCAACTATTCCCATGTGGCTCGGGTGTCATACATTTTATGCATGATCTCCTGCTTAAAAACTATCCATATATTTGTTAAGATTGGCATGTTGATACGCTGCCGTAATATTTGCAAAATGGATTCAAAAGATTTCAGGGTTACAAGTTCATTATTACTAAAGATAGACTATGGGGGATTGTTCTTAATTATCTTTGAATTCAAAATCACTGTAATCTGGTTAAACTTTCACATAGTGATATTTTATGCAAATGTGCAAAAAGTGTATAAATCTAAAAAGTTTTTCATGTCAAGGTCAAACTCAAGGACACTGTTACTTAACATATTCAGGATGGGTTTAATTTTAGAGAGTTTTGTGTATTGTATTGTATAAGCAAGCATATGGTGGGGTCAGAGAAAAAATTACTGGCTGACCTGTTAGTGTTCTGGTTTCAATATATATGCTACATCATGTGAACGGTAATGAGATGAATCTAGATGAAATTAAAATTGTGATAGAAATGATTGGCTTTCGGTTCAGTAGGTCTGAGAGCTTTTACTGAGATAAAGTAGCTGTCTGTGTTCTATAGATAATTGTCTGTACAGAATACATGGCAAGTAAATATTCATCATCATCATGGTTTATATGAAAATACTTATTGTAGCGCATAGTTGCTAGTTCAGCTAGAAATCAATTCTGTGATATAGAAAACCCTGTGAGTATACTACCGTGTCTATCATAATGTCAGGGGTTCAGCACCAGTCTTTGGAAGCATTTTGTCTGTTATTTTAAAAAAAAATTCTGTCACTGATGAAGGAAAATTTTCTTTTTTCATTGAATATCAAATGTCATTTCAAAAACGATTTTCGTAGGCAATGATATCAATTTGATAATGTGACACCACGCACTGGAGAACGTCAGATACATTTTCTGTATGGATGAATTTTCATGTTGGTGAAGTTGTTTGGATTCCATACCAAACCTTTATTGCAGTAATTAAGGTACATTAGAAGTGTTTTGGGTTTTTAACAGCTATGAAAGCAAAAAGTTGTTTCAATACTCATTTAAATTCATCATTAGAAACACATTAAGGGAAGTAATGATGCAGGACTCCGGATATCTTTTTGTTGTATTATTTATATAAACACTCAGAAGCTAACTATTATAATTGAATCCTTAATGATCAAAGTTACATAGTGTTAATGTATAGTAATAATTGTTTCTTCTTTCAGGTTAAATGGAATTTGATGTTTCAATCATGTTCATCAGGCTTCAATGAAATTCAAAACTTATCTGTTATTAATAAATGATTCAATAAGGTTCAATGGTTAAATTACTTTCAATATGATATTGATGCTCATAGCATCAGTGATCTTTATTGATATTGCACGCAGTGCCTATATATAGTGTTCATGTCTGTTAATCTTCAAAATGTTTCCAAATGAAATGTTATGCTGTTCATTGCATCAATGGAGTTCAGAGTTTCAGTAATATGCTGTGCTTCAATTGTGTTCAATGCTTTCAATTGTGTTCAATGCTTCAGTTACGACTGCTGTGAAAATTTTGAACACTTCAGTGTTGGTCAATGTTTCATTAATGGTCAACACTTCATTGATGGTCAACACTTCATTGATGGTCAACTCTTAATTATGTCCCCCAAACGAAGTGGGGGGACATATTGTTTTTGCTCGGTTTCTTATTATTATTATTATTATTATTCTTATTATTATTATCATTCTTATTATTATTATTATTATTATTATTATTCTTGTTTCTTCCACTTTCTTCCGCCGCGGAGGTTTCCGACCGTTTTCTCAAAAACTACTGGACGGATCTTCACGAAACTTCACAAACATTCTCATTAGGGGCGGGGTGTGTGAAAACGGGTTGTTTTTTCGCGACCGGAAGTCCAAGATGGCCGCCAGAGCTAATTTCCGGTTTTCAAAATTCAGTCTCCGATTTCAGTAAAAATTGGTACATGGGTGTTTTAAGGGATGCTGAATAACATGGTAACATTTTCGTAAAGTTTGGTTGCCACCGAAACGAAAATGGAGGCCTCTGATTGGTCGAAATTTATATATTGTCCGATTTCAATGAAATTTAATATATATGTGTAGTATTACACCAACAACATTGTCGTCACATCCGTTTCATGATTCGTCAACATGGCCGCTATTTCCTGGCTTCTGATTGGTCGAAATTTATATATTGTCCGATTTCAATGAAATTTTATATATAACTGTAGTAGGACACCACGGACATTGTCGTAACCTCCGTTTCGTGATTCGTCAACATGGCCGCTATTTCCTGGCTTCTGATTGGTCGAAATTTATATATTGTCCGATTTCAATGAAATTTTATATATAACTGTAGTAGGACACCACGGACATTGTCGTAACTTCCGTTTCGTGATTCGTCAACATGGCCGCTATTTCCTGGCTTCTGATTGGTCGAAATTTATATATTGTCCGATTTCAATGAAATTTTATATATAACTGTAGTAGGACACCACGGACATTGTCATAACCTCCGTTTCCTAATTCGTCAACATGACCGCTGATATATGGGGTGTCAGCTATATTTCCATTGTGAGTTCATTGGGCTCATCAGTTCCGACCAAAGGGGTAGTTTGGGGGACATCTGTAATGGTACCCCATTACAATAAGCACTTGTTGATAATCAATTCTTCATTGATGGTCTGCGCTCCATTGATGGTCAGTGCTTCATTGATGGTCAATGCTTAATTGAAGGTCAACGCTTCATTGATGGTCAATGCTTATTTTATGGTCAATGCTTCAATGATGGTCAACACTTCATTGATGGTCAATGCTTCAATGATGGTCAACACTTCATTGATGGTCAATGCTTCATTGATGGTCAAAGCTTCATTGATGGTCAACACTTCATTGAAGGTCAACGCTTCATTGAAGGTCAATGCTTCATTGATGGTCAATGCTTATTTTATGGTCAATGCTTCAATGATGGTCAACACTTCATTGATGGTCAATGTTTCATTGATGGTCAAAGCTTCATTGATGGTCAACACTTCATTGAAGGTCAACGCTTCATTGATGGTCAATGCTTCATTGATGGTCAATGCTTATTTTATGGTCAATGCTTCAATGATGGTCAACACTTCATTGATGGTCAATGCTTCATTGATGGTCAACACTTCATTGATGGTCAACACTTCATTGATGGTCAAAGCTTCATTGATGGTCAACACTTCATTGATGGTCAATGCTTCATTGATGGTCAACGCTTCCTTGATGGTCAATGCTTCATTGATGGTCAGTGGTTTAGTTGATGCTGTTATATATCATATGATTTGATGAAAAATACAACTTTCTGCAGTGATGTTAGACTGTCATTGACTTTTGATGAAGCAAATATATTTATAGTGATGTTAAATATTTTGATAATTAGGTTCATTTTCTGATTTAACATAATGCTGATTTACTTGATAAAACATCAGAGATGATCAAACAATAAGGGACTCCATTACTCAGTAATGTTTTATTTAAGATGTTCATCTATAACGTGATGATGTTGACTTACTGATATCAGGAACCACCGGGCTCCCAGCAACCACACGGCAGACTGGTTGCCACGGTGATGGAGTCACTATGGTTAGAGCTGTAAGGGATCAAATTGCTCCCAGAATATTGGTTAGGACCATAATTGATACTGACTATTGATTATCTGACCGTTTGACCGGGGCCAGATTTGACTTGGGACAAATGTTTCTTGTATCTAATGGTAGATTAATGTTGGTGTAATTTTTCTGTTTCTGACATATGGAAAGCAGCCAGAAAACATTGACATTATGTTAACCATGTTGAACACACAATTTTGTTACTTTGTTATATATTTTAGCATTCATAACTTCATACCCTTTTGAATTTGAAAATTTTCTCTGTGTTCTGACAGGGACATTTACAGTCTGTATGGGTATTTTAGATATCAACTTTTGAATTTCATCTCCAGTAATGTTGCTGAGAAAATACTACTCTAACAAATATCACAACCAATGATCACTTGATTACCACTTCTTCATTGCATTAGAATCTAGATGTTTAGTTATCAGACTTGTTCAGTAGAATCAAGTTAATGTTCTTAAAAACTCTTTACTAAAGCAAATGAGGCAAGCAAGTTTAAATACTGTAGAAACTGCAATAAAAAAGAAATGGGGCTCTTCTTTGTTAGAGGTTTACAAATCAAAGAGATGACTTACGCCATAGTACCCTACTTAAAATACTCTGATTTCAATATTTTCTATCATTCAGCAATATTAAATATTTTGTTCTATTGTTCAGCAAGATATTGAAATGTTAATTTCAAACTGTAGAATGCTATATGATATGTTTGCTGACGTAAAATCTGAATTAATTAAGCCCTGATCAATGATCATCATACAAGGTGATGGTGACGCTCCTAACAGAAAAAAATCGCTAATAACCAGCTGTGTCCTTCACTGGAGTGTTTGGATAGGGTGTTGTTTTCTTGGTGTTATATAATCTATGTACGTTGTTGAGTTGAAATGAACAAACAATAATGACACCAGGATCATAGAACTTATAAGATAAGGACGGAAAATATTGTTTTTAAATCAAGGCGAGGTGACTTTATTGACATTTCAGCATCAGATACTGCATCTGGCACAATCTGTGAATTTAGTGAAATGTAAATATACTGAAACATAAAAATTGATAGACTGATATCACAGATAGAATGGAGAGGGGACACCCACTGATATGTCCCAGAAATCGAATGGGGAGGGGGCACCTGCTGCATGTCCCAGAAATTGAATGGGGAGGGGGCACCTGCTGAAATGTCCTAGAAATCGAATGGGGAGGGGGGGGGGGGCACCTGCTGAAATGTCCCAGAAATCGAATGGGGAGGGGGCACCTGCTGAAATTTCCCAGAAATCTCCTGACAACCAAGGCTTCCCTGTTACGTAAACATGGGGACATGACTGAACAGACCATTAAACCTGATCTAATGTTTTAACAGATTTTTCTGCTGAAGCAGACTACAGACATAAATAATTAATGCTTGCGATCAGGCTGGGTATATCACATCTGTGAAGTCATGGTGCACAGTCAGTCTCGTCTCGTAGTCACTGTACACACACACACAGTCAGTCTCGTCTCGTATTCACTGTACACACACAGTCAGTCGCGTATCGTAGTCACTGTACACACACAGTCAGTCTCGTCTCGTAGTCACTGTACACACACAGTCAGTCTCGTCTCGTAGTCACTGTACACACACACACAGTCAGTCTCGTCTCGTAGTCACTGTACACACACAGTCAGTCTCGTCTCGTAGTCACTGTACACACACAGTCATTCTCGTCTCGTAGTCACTGTACACACACAGTCAGTCTCGTCTCGTAGTCACTGTACTACACACAGTCAGTCTCGTCTCGTAGTCACTGTACACACACACAGTCAGTCTCGTCTCGTAGTCACTGTACACACACACAGTCAGTCTCGTCTCGTAGTCACTGTACACACACACAGTCAGTCTCGTCTCGTAGTCACTGTACTACACACAGTCAGTCTCGTCTCGTAGTCACTGTACACACACACAGTCAGTCTCGTAGTCACTGTACACACACACAGTCACAGATGCAGAATGTTCATTTTATCACAAGATTATGGAAACTTAAAATTTTATAATCAGTTGAAATGTTTTTATTAAAAAGTCATACATGAGATTTATTAAAAATTCATACAAGAGATACAGTTTCAAAATTGAAGAGCGTTTTTTATCCGTTATGCAGGAATTGCAGCAGTTTCCAGCGCTCTATTTCAACATACCTTAACTGACTATATCTAAATAGGGTTCAGTCCTTCATATAAAATTGTTTTTTTCTATATATGATATGCGATGTGATAAAGGTGCAGCAGACTTTTCTTTATGACCCATGTACAAATTGATAGCCTGCACCACACAGATAAACTGATGGTTCCGTGTGAACTGTATCTATACACGAAGGAATGATCTACCTACTTCTTTTTACGACAAAGCAATAGGTTGGTTCAAGCGTTTTATAATCCAAACTTTCCTGCGAACCAAACATTATACAAATCACTGGTCATAGATGTTGAGCTTAGATATTATTGCATGTAAATGACACTATACAAACGCATATACTGTAGATCCTGTCAAATGCAAACGTGACATGAAACAATCGTCTGAGACTTTTATAATCGACAAACATGTATACGATTCACTGGCTCGAAAAATGAATAATTCAAAACTATATTCTGTATGTCTGGACCCATTGACAAAAGTAACATTTATTTTTGTGTAGACCTCATCACTGCTTATTGCTACACTTCAATGATGTACGGATGTAACCAATGGTGTACTTTTCTTGCACGGTTCACGACCGTCGTGAAACATACCTCAATGTAGATTTGGTATGCTTATTTGAATTGTCCTGAAATGCATTTTGTGAGATTTTAAAGCTTTAATTAAAGACTTATTGTATCTAAAAGCAAACACCTTCTATGATTTATACAAATAAATTTTGAAAATGGAACTATATTTTGTCTGTTTCATTGTCATGCTGTTGCTGGAACCCTAACCAGAATTTATCAACTTTCCTGAATTTGTAAAAAGGGAACTCATAAGAGAATGTTATAGTGATCTGAATATATTCCGTGATGTTGAATGTTGTGTAGGTTACATCACCTAAATGTTTGCTTCTTACCATGTTTTTATTTGTAGTAGCTTGGTGAGGGAAAGCATCAAAACGACAATGATCCAATTCATTCAAAAATGATTTCATTTCAAACCTAGAGTTCGGCACTCGTACTAACAACTTGCTAGGCCGGCCATCTTCCCAAATTTACATGTAAATTTATCAACTAGATGAAATAGATCAAATATATCCTGTAAATCAACTTGGCCATCACAGCAGGGGCAGGCAGTACATATTCTCCACCAGAACAACCTAATTGTTAGAACTAATACTGGTCTAATTAGCTCGTTCATTCTTCTGTGCTTGTAAAATAGAAGATGTAACTGTAGTAAATGCAATCAACACAGCTGTGAAGTGAGACATTTTTATTCCGAGATTGGTTCATGATTATTGATCGAGATGTAAACCCCTATAATTGTGTGATTAAATCTGAAACATCACAGGTTCCAACCTATCACTTGGTTGTTAAACCTACTATTTCATTGTTTAGAACTAAAGAGAAAAGCTTATGTCAGCCACTGAAGCCCACGGATCATTTAAGTGACCTATTTGTGATTTGTGATAGATGTGCAAAATTCTATCTGAGATCTAATCTACAGACCATAACTATTGGTTTATCAGCAGATGTATCTGTGGAGTATTAGATTAGATTATACAAATGTGTAAAGAATTTCGAGAAGGATATATGTTAACAAAAATGTTCAGAGAATAATATATCTCATTTTAGTTTATTATTTATAGAAAATATTTAAAATCAAGTGTTATCTCATAGAAAGGGAGGTAAGATGTGTCAGATTGAATTGATGGGATTTGACAATGCAGAAATACTTAAACGTGGCAGTTAATGTTATTTTGGAAGCTATAGTTTTATATTATGCATGGCTTTAAAATATGGCACCTGTTTATGTAGAATCGTAAGGAAAACATCTAGTAATCTGAATATTATTATGTGATTGGTGAGATTGAATTAGTTGGTTATCCTACGTAACTCATTAGATAGGGGTGGGCTTATTGCTGAGCGTGGGTTCACAGTAATACATCGCACTTACTTACTGTTTGATGTAGATTTGTCTTTGATCCCACTAATTTGTTTACATTATGGTTTTCCTGTTTGTCAATAACATGCATGCTCACCATATGTTTTCATTGTTTATTCAAAACATTCATAAAACTTGGAGTAGTATTTCAAAAGGGAATTAATTTTGCGAGAGGTTTCTATTGATTACGGCTCTTGAGTATCTAATTATCAAAAATGTTTTCTATGTTCCAGCAGATGCCACAATGACACAAGCTAACTTCTTATACAAAATAGTTCTGTACCTCAGGGTGTTAGATCTTAGTGTCAGGTTTCTCTGGGGATTCCGCCATTTTCTGTTCTTCCATCACGTTATAAGCAATCATCATGATGCAAGTATTAAAGTGGTACTATATTAGTACAATGTATACTATATTAGTACAATGTATACTATATTAGTACAATGTGTACTATATTAGTACAATGTATACTATATTAGTACAATGTGTACTATATTAGTACAATGTATACTATATTAGTACAATGTGTACTATATTAGTACAATGTATACTATATTAGTTCAATGTATACTATATTAGTACAATGTATACTATATTAGTACAATGTATACTATATTAGTACAATGTATACTATATTAGTACAATGTGTACTATATTAGTACAATGTATACTATATTAGTACATAATGTATACTATATTAGTTCAATGTATACTATATTAGTACAATGTATACTATATTAGTTCAAGTATACTATATTAGTACAATGTATACTATATTAGTACAATGTATACTATATTAGTACAATGTATACTATATTAGTACAATGTATACTATATTAGTACAATGTATACTATATTAGTAAAATGTATACTATATTAGTACAATGTGTACTATATTAGGACAATGTAATCTATATTAGTACAATGTATTCTATATTAGTACAATGTATTCTATATTAGTACAATGTATTAGTCAATTTGACTGAATAAACTAAAGAAGAAGAATGATAAAATTTTAAAATTTAAAATTTCTGAGGTCACAGGGATTAATTGTTAGAATATGTAAACTTCTTACTTTGATCAACTCATTCACCCCTAAATACCCATTTGAACTCTCCAAGTTCAAAGGTTGAAGTAGCCCATTTTGAAATTTCAGGTGTGAATGAGTTAACCAGAAGGCCTGTAGCCATGGTATTTAGTTGGTGTTTGGTTTGTTGTATCCAACATGTTTAAATGATATGACCTTGACTAACATTCATGGTTACAAGGGTCAAATATTTTCAATTTTAATCAGCTTCACCTAGAGAAAAATATGATGGGCAATGATTTCACTGATGCGAGAAGACATTGTTTTGTGTTGTAGAGGAACATTGCCTATGGTATTCAAACCAAGAAGCACCCAGGGCACAAGAAAATGAAGAAAGAGGGGGTGGGTGTATATTCGGACCAATTTAGATTCAAATTGAACTAAAAGGCCCAATATACGTAACTTCAGGAATTTTTTTGTAATTCTGAAAAATTATACACTGTACAGTAAAATGACCATCCAATTTTACTCAGTATATATATATAATTAGTTAAGCACATGAATTAAATCATTCAAATTCAAATCAAATATCGGAGTAGTTCATTATGGAATTATAGCCCTAGAAGCATGATATTTGGCTGGAAGATTCCTTGGATGAAACGTGACAACGTTTGTGAAAAGAAATGACTTTGACCTATATTCAAGGTCACAGGGGTCAAATATGTTAAAACCTTCAAACGACTTCTTCTGAAATAATGAAAGCTCTTAGAAGAATGATATTTGCCTGAACGGTTCCTCGGATGAAGCCTGACAAAGTTTGCAAAATGAAATGACCTTGACCTATTTTCAAGGTCACAAGGGTTAAATCTGTTAAAACCTTCAAACGACTTCTTCTGAAATATCAAAAGCCCTAGAAGCATGATAATTAGCTGAAAGATTCCTTAGTTGCAGCTAAACAAAGTTTACGAAAAGAAATGACATTGACTTATATTCAAGGTCACAGGGGTCAAATCAATTATAACCTTTAAACGACTTCTCCTAAAAAACCGAAACCCCAAGAAGTATGATATTTGGCTGAAAGGTTCTTGGATGAAGCATGACCAAGTTTGGGAAAAGAAATAACCTTGACCTATATTCAAGGTCACAAGTGTCAAACTGTTAAAAATTTCAAATGACTTATTCTGAAATACCAAAAGCCCTATAAGCATGATATTTGGCTGAAATGTTCCTCGGATGAAGCCAAACAAAATTTGCAAAAAGAAATTACCTTGACCTATATTCAAGGTTACAAGTGTCAAGTTTGTTAAAACTTTAAAACAACTTCTTCTGATTAACAAAAAGGCCCAGATAAATGATATTTTGTTGGTAGTTTCCTTGGAAGAAGCCGAGCAAAATTTGCAAACGGAAATGAACTTGACCCATATTCACGGTCACAAGGGTCAAATCTGTTAAAACCTTCAAATTACATATATTGAAATACTTAAAGCCCTATAAGCATGATATTTGGCTGAAATGTTCCTCGGATGAAGTTCAACAAAGTTTTCGAAAAGAAACAATCTTGACCTATATTCAAGGTCACAAGTGTCAAATTTGTTAAAACATTTAAAAAACTTATTCTGATTAGCAAAAAGGCCTGGAGACGTGATGTTTGGCTGGTAGCTTCCTTGGAAGTAGCCAAGCAAAACTTGCAAATGGAAATGACCTTTACCCTTATTCAAGGTCACAAGGGTCAAATCTGTTAAAACCTTTAAATGACTTCTTCTGAAATACCAACAGCCCTAGAAGCATGATATTTGGCTGAAAGGTTCCATTGATGAAGCCCAACAAAATTAGATTTGTTTGTGAAAAGAAATGACCTTGAACAATATTCAAGTTCACAGGGGTCAAATCTGTTAACACCTTTAAACAACTTCTTCTAATAAACCTAATGGCCTGGAGACATGATATTTGGCTGGTAGATTCCTTGGAAGAAGCTGAGAAAAATTTTGCAAATGAAAATTACCTTGACAAATATTCAAGGTCACACTTGTCAAATTGTGAAAACCTTTAAACAACTTTTCTGAAATACCAAAAGCCCTAGATACATGATATTTAGCTGAAAGGTTCCTTGGATGAAGCTTGACAAAGTTTGCGAAAAAATACCTTGAGTCATATTCAAGGTCACAGGAATCAAATCTGTTAAAACATTTGAGAGACTTTGTCTGATAAACCAAAAGGCCTAGAGACATGATATTTGGCTGGTAGTTTCCTTTGATCAAGCCAAAAAAATTTGCAAATGAAAATAACATTGTCTTACAAGGTCACAAGGGTAAAATATGTTTAAATCTTAACATGTTTTTCAGAATGTGTTTACAGTAAAAGATTTTTGACGACTTTGGGATTACACTATAATATAAGTCAGAGATTGATACCAGGTGAGCGATGCAGGCCCATTGGGCCTCTTGTTGTACTTCATCATGTCTACCATACCCAATGATGTAAGTTTCTGCTACTTTGACAGTATAACTATCCTCCCACAGAATTCGGTATCAGATCGGTTTATTGTATCAAGTTTCCAGTCATGTATACATAGTACCATTGTCGGTGCTGTCCTATCATAACTTTGACACATTAATAAATAATTTGCTGCATTTTTAGATAACTGACTATGGCATATTTTGTCCAAATGACATGCATGAAAAACATGATCAGCATAATCAATAGCGAATTTATTAAGGTTTCTGCTAGATTAAATGGTAATCAAAGCTTATATACTGTAACACTACAATATATATACCTTACTGATATTAAATCCCCTGCAAAAAAAAGCAAAAATGAAAAGGTTCATGTATATGCTTATAGGGTCGAAGTATTATCTTTGGTTGTTTTTTTTTCATATGGGTATAATTAGCATCAGGACAATAATTTGGCATTAATTTTCTGCTGGCCTTGAAGTATTGTGTATATATAAGGTTCTGATAACCAGCTCCTATCAACTGTTTGGTGTCCTGTATCTATTAACATGAATGGTAGTATGACACAAACATCACATGACTTCTGAAACAACAATCGGCTTTTAACAAATGACTCCAGTTCAGTCATTACAAGATGGATGGCTGGTTTCACTGTTTAGTTTCTAAGGTCCACTGATTTATGTCTCCACAGAGATCGATAGTTCACGAGACCAGAATGAAACAGAAAGTGTGCGTAAATGTTGAGCTAACCCGTCTTTTATCTCTGTGGGGATTTGTTCAGCCCGATCATCTTTACCTCCAGTGTCGTGCAGCAGGCCGACCCAAGTGTGAAGCTTGTTTGTCGACAGGTGTAATAATCACATTGGGTAATGCTTCATACACTGAGTCTGTAAACAGTTCGTTCTGATGTAATATTTGAACGCTTCCATCAAACCTTTTTGTGACAGTTTTTGGAGGTATTGGCTTATTCAATGGAATGCTACTGGGAACTGATATAAACCTGTTGTTGAATCAGCCACAGTGTAAGTCAGTGAAGCGATTGACTTGTTGACTGACACAGTAATACTCTGATGTATTTCTAGCTACAGGAGATCGCAGACAATTACACAATACTGACAACGTTTTAATCTCTCCATTATTGATTCATCCCACCACATGGAATTTTGATTTGGTGGTTATAATCGTGAAAGATGAAGTGCTCTCACGTAAAGTGATTGGAGAACACAGCTAGGAAATATATTCGGTGACTCAGGGCATCAACTTTGAACTTTGATTCAGTGTTTCAAAGAAAAATATGTCTCCATGGGAAGATGAAGATTTTATGATGTCAATGAAATGGCCTTCTGGATTTGGAGCATACTCCCTAAGTCCTGGGTAAACTCCATATACATGGTAAGATGGTGGAACATTGTTTACAAACTAATTGTGTACCTTTAAGTTCATCTGTATTGGGCATTGTTTGAAATTTGGTCCATTAGTTTCATCTACACATCAAAGACCTTATTCAGAAAGAAACATTTTACTCCTGAATTGATAAATTTAATTCTGACAGTTTCTATTTCCCAATCTAGATTGTGTCGAATGGCCATTAAAGTCATTGTGTTCTTGATTTGGTGAAAAAAAAGAGTGATTTTATATTATTTTTTCTGTTTCTATTAGACTGAATTGGTGTAGGATTGAGGATAAATATATGGCCAATTAAATTCTGAGAGCAGAATGAATGTCTCAAACTCCTGTGTTTTATTAAATTTTATAATTGAGGCCCCATGTAGATTGCTCCCCTAGAGATTAGACTCAGCCTTACTCATAGATTCCAAGAGGACAGTACTCTCCTAGTGATTAGACTCGGCCTTACCCATAGACTCAACAAGTAGAGTGCTCTCCTAGAGATTAGACTCAGCCTTACCCATAGACTCCACAAGTAGAGTGCTCTCCTAGTGATTAGACTCGGCCTTACCCATAGACTCCACAATTAGAGTGCTCTCCTAGTGATTAGACTCAGCCTTACCCATAGACTCAACAAGTAGAGTGCTCTCCTATAGAGATTAGACTCAGTCTTACCCATAGACTCCAAGAGGATGGTAACTCTCCTAGTGATTAGACTCAGTATTACCCATAGACTCCAAGAGGATGGTAACTCTCCTAGTGATTAAACTCAGCCTTACCCATAGACTCCAAGAAGAGAGTAACTTTCCTAGTGATTAAACTCAGTATTACCATAGACTCCAAGAGGATGGTAACTTTCCTAGTGATTAAACTCAGTATTACCCATAGACTCCAAGAGGATGGTAACTCTCCTAGTGATTAAACTCAGTATTACCCATAGACTCCAAGAGGAGAGTGCTACCCTAGTGATTAGACTCGGCCTTACCCATAGACGCCAAGAGGAGAGTGCTACCCTAGTGATTAGACTCGGCCTTACCCATAGACTCCAAGTGGTCAGTCAGCTCCCCAGTAATACTATAATGTAATTTATGCTCTGACCTTACCCGTAGATGCTGAAAGTAGACCCCCCCCCCCCCCCCCCCCCATCAGTTTTTAGTGTCTCTTTGTGATTGATTCGACCCCCAGCTTTGATCTGAAGTAGAAGATGTAGAGCTCGGCTCAATGACACACTTCTCCCTAGTATGACAGATACATTACTGTAAAATCACTCCCGCCTGGACGTCGTGGTCTGATACCTTTGTTTGAATTTCACATAAATGACATTAACTTTGGTGTGTTTGATACATCTTGTTCAAATAGGTTGGATTCCAATTATTTAGGAATGGTGTCCGTGACAAGTAAATATGTGTTAAATTGTCAAAATGTTGAGGGGGATCTCAATACGGGGATGTACTTCTAGAGTAGTCGGAGATGTAAACTGTACATCCATTAGAGTGAGTCATTTACACTAATTATTTAGTTATATTTATATCACTATTTATACTAATAGGAAATTAAATTATTTTTTCATTTTCTTTGCTTAAGTTTGATAATTTTCTATGATGGTAGGTGTACAGTGCACTCCTCTTTATATCATGTTGCATTTGTCAGACAAAAACATGATATTAACAGGAATGTGACATTAAGAGAAACATGTTTTCCACTAAATCTAGTGAATTTCCAATTTCCATAACTAAAAGTAAGCTATTCAATGTACATATGAAGATGTTTTAATATATAGATATCATTTTCAATTCTATTTTTTTAATTTACTATGCAACATTTTGTACAAATCAATAGAAATTACATAATTTTCTGGATATTTTATGTTATTGGTTAAAAAAACATGATATTAAGAGGAATTTGCCTCAAAATACATATAAAGAGAGAAAAATGGTGCTTGGGGATAAACATGATAAAAAGAGGAATGTGATATAAACAGTAGTGATATTAAGTGGAGTCCCCTGTATTAGGATTCAAGTAAAATAAGTTTTTTCTACTAAGTTTCATTTTTATAAAATAAATGAAGTCAGTAATCTAAAATGAATTTAAAAGGATATTTTTCCTTTTACAAACAGTTACACATAGTTAGGGGATTACACATTATGTTAGATTTGAGTAAGTATTCAGTGGGGAGAACCATTTTGATAAGTGCATGGTCTAGCTCATGTATGTGCTCCATAATCTTTCCATTCCAGTAAATGGCATAATGATATAATTACTAATCCAGGGTATGTAATGTATAATAATGGTGTCCATATACATATTAAATGTTAAAAGTCATCCTCTCTATGTAGTATAAAATGTTCTCCTGTTGATGGTTAAAATCTGATATTCTTTCAGTCCGGTGGTGGGAACAACAATACATCCTTATATAATATATAGCTACAGTCTTAACCAAATGTCCTTGTTAGGAGGGACACTCTTAAAATGGGTTCATTTCACTTTTAAGAACAGCTGAACTGCGAACAACTTGTACATTTTACTTTCAGATTAAGTTGTTTGCACAATATAGCAATACCATGACAAGTTATACTATTTTGTTGAATTTGATCGTTTTGGCGGTATTGTTACAGATTTTAGATCTGGTTATTAAGTGTGTCTCCTGTTACTTATGTAGAAGGTCGGTAATGCCAGTATATTATATAATTATCAGTTATAGTGTCATCCAAATGTTATAGTGTATCAGAAATACTTATAGATGAAAATAACAAGAAATTACACAGGGAATTTGTTTCAGATGCATATATTTATCATGTTTAGTAAAACAAATATCAACAGCATCCGTATCAATTTTTGTGACCGAGAATATAGGTTGATTAATTAGTGTGTATGTATATCATTTGGTTACATTTCTTTGATGTACATAGAAACTAACAAGGCATTATACAACCCATATGGATCATATTCAGAATTAAATTTCCATAAAGTCTATTGTAATCGCTCCAGATATCGGCTGTAATAGTTATGTAACGCTCATTAAAACACAAAAGTTTCACAAAAAGGCGATGTTAGTGACTAAATCTAAGGGAGGGGTGATTATCTGTCGAATGCAGAACTTAGGGAGGGGTGATTATCTGTAACTTGGGTTGAGATGACCGAGGAATGTGTCATACATACAGTTACATTGGAGAGAGAGTTGGCCTTGTGGCGGAGGTATTAAACAGACATTTGTCAGGGCTGATAGAAGCACACATCTTATATTTCTTCTTAGGGACCACATACCTGGTCGGCTGAGTAGAACTATGTGAGGTATGTTATTCATTTGTAGTTTTAGGTAACCTTTTTAACATTTTGTATTGTTACTTTTCTTGGAGATGAAAGCTGAAAACCTATATGTTTTATTTTGTGTAATGTCCAAAATAAAAACTGTTTCTAGATAAGGTCAGAATGTAAAGTAATAATGCCTGTTTTGAGTGTTTTTACAGGATTTGAAATTAGAATTATTTAGACTTAAGGCCATTTAAACAAGTTCTTTACATTATGAGAAAGGTATAGTGTAGATCAGCTACTAGGGACTGGACCCAAATTATTCATAATATATTGAGACCTGCAATAAAAAAATTGTTCTCCTTAGCTGATTGAGACCTAAATGTTCTCACTTGCCGAATGCTTTGTACTAAAGTACAATGCTGTATAATTAATTTCATAACATTTCTGGTTTAGCTGTTGCGCTAGCTTTTGTTTTTTATTTCCAACAAATTATCATTAGCAATTTGCACTCTATCTGCTGTAGTGCACTCTCGTATCATTTCATCTTCCTTGGGGGAAATAGCGCTTTAAGCCGGCTTCCATGATCAATTTAGAGGAATCCACCATTGTCTTGTGTTCTGTTAATGGACGGTTTCCAGGGTAACGTATAATGCATCAATCATTGGAAAAAACAAGTCCTCATAAAAACAGTGTTTATACCTGAAAGGCAATTCATACAGTTGTATCTGGTGTGGTGACACGTCAATGGACTTGTTTCTTTACTGGTGACAATATTTTGGGGAAATTGTTAGTCTTGCAATTTGTGGAAACTTTCAGTATTATTTAACGTTTTGTATATTTTATGATATAAGTGACAAGATTTTGTGGTGTTTTTTTTTTTAGTTTTAGGATAAGTAACAACATTTTGTGTCAGTTTAAGTTTTACAATTATTGTGACTACATAATGATGTAAGTTTTACAGTCGATGACATCATCATATCTAGGATTTAGGGACAAAGTTTGGCGTTTAATTGATTTATTTATGTATTACATCCATGAAAACTTTAAGTATTGATGACTTAGATTTATGATGAATTTTGTATATGATGGAATTTGAAAATGTGACTCTTTAACTGATTAAAGTAACACGGCCATCTTGCTTCATGCATTTGTAAATGCCCTTATGTTAATAGACTATCTCTTGCATCCTGAAGGTGTCACACCACCATTAGGTAGTCTTTAACGTCATGGGATCAGAGAGGTGGCTAAATAACACCTTGTAAGGTGTAACTGATACCGGAGAAGCTGTGTTACAGTTAAACGATGTGTGATGTCACATTATTTAGGTGTTCAGAAGTTAAATGAGAAAGGCCTTGAAATTAAGCATTGAGGCGCCTCATTGATTTTTTTTATTTGTGTTTTGGATTTGGATGCAGATTTTTAAAACTTTTTGGACAGTCTATTTCCTGCAAGGTCCAAAACAAAATGAAATTAGTGTAACACTTGACAACAGAATGGGTTTTATAAAATTACAGCCCTCTCCTGCCGAGTAATTCTGTTAAAGTGAGATGTCAACTTGTGTTAGAGGATTCATTAGTCAAGGACAAAGGTCAAACTAGCTTATTGTCTTTGTGAACACGGTACCTGCTTTATCATCAGTCGATGTTGGTGCCATTGTTACAGTGTGCATCTGTAAAGTAAAGGTCAAGGTCATATTATAACTAATTTGTATCGGAATTTGTGATATTACTCAATTTTCATGTTTTCTTATTGTTTATAATGTTAAATTCTTATGGTTTATGTCATGTTTTCCTATATGGTTGATAACATATCTTGTCCAGCGGTTTATATCAGGATTGCAATGTTTTCTAATAGTTGATATCAGGATTGCAATGTTTTTTCATGGTTTATATCATGTTTTCCTATATGGTTTATATCATGTTTTCCTATATGGTTTATATCATGTTTACCGATATGGTTTATATCATGTTTTCCGATATGGTTTATATCATGTTTTCTTATATGGTTGATATCATGTTTTCCGATATGGTTTATATCATGTTTTCCGATATGGTTTATATCATGTTTACTGATATGGTTTATATCATGTTTTCCAATATGGTTTATATCATGTTTTCTTATATGGTTAATATAATGATTACAATGTTTTCCCATGGTTTATATCATATTTTCCTATAGTTTTACATCATGTTTTCTGATATGGTTTATATCATGTTCTCCAATGGTTTTGTATCATGTTTTCCGAAATGGTTTATATCAGGTTTTGCAATGTTTTCCAATGGTTTGTGCTTTGTTTTCCTATGGTCAATATAATGCTTTCCTACCACATCTTGAACTTCAGGTTGTTGTTTCATATACCATGCTAATTCATGTAATTCAATATCTTGCTCAATTTCCAGTAGTCCTTTGCAAAGCATATAGAACATTCTGAAGTACCTGTTCTGACTCAGTCCTAGTGTAACAGAGGACATTTGTAATATTGGTACATAAAAAGGAAAGCCCAAATAAAATTTCTCTAACGTACATTCTTCTGATATAAACTTTGTGGTTAGGAAGAAACAGTATAAATGACTTTATGTACTTGTTCAGACGGCTTTCAGTTTTTATGTGAAAAAAAATTAAGTTGCCATGAAAGGTGTTCCCTTTATAGGATAGGAAATAAGGGATATGAGTTTGTTTATGGCGGTATTGTATTTTGATGGGATCTTGACAAAGCAGACTTGAAAGAGGCTTCAGAATCAATGGACACTGTCCCTCCCCCGATCTTATCCAGAAACAATAGCACTGGTCACGACGTTGTACGTGCCTGCATCAGAATTTATCAAGGCTAACGATTGCTATAATGCAGGGCTGATATGGGCGAGATGGCTACATGGAATGGCAGCCTACATATCTGATGGTGCCAGTCGGCGGTGTCTTGGGAACACCATTAATTCTCTTCTCCTACAGATGTCTTTTAAAGGCTTTTAACCAGAATATACTCTGCCAAAGTGGTTTGTAGTATACAAGTCTATAACAAAGGTCTGCCCGAAACAATAGAACTTCACATCATTTACAGTTAAACTGTCAGTCGACGAGACAATCCGACACAAACAACTGACTTGTATAATTATTATATCTCTGGGTTACTGTTGGCCAACAGGACAACCGGACACAACCAACTGACTTGTGTAATTATTATATCTCTGGATCACTTTGCCAACAGGATAACCGGACACAACCAACCAACTTGTTAGCTAAACTGGTCCAAAGGACCAGTAGGTGAGCTTATGCCATACCGTGGGGTCAGGCTTCCGTCATCTGGTGTCCGTCCTTAAACAATCAACTTTTTCAAATTTGATAGGTAGCATCCCTAAATGGTTAGGATTCAAATTAATACAAATAATTTTGCTGATCTCCCCTCCCCCCAGGAACCTGGGGGGCGGGGCTAAAAGGGGTCCATTTGGCAATATTCATATTAACGACTTCTTCTCTAGATCTAAGCAATGTACAATTTAACTTTTATATTTCAGTGGTAGCATTCCTAGGTGGCTGGAATTCAAATTTATACAAATGATTGAGCTGAACCCCACCAGGGGCCTAAACGGCAGGGCCAAAAGGGGTCCATTTGGCAGTATTCACATAACTTTTAAACGGTTAAGATCCCCACCCCAAAACATATATAATTGCTGAGCATAAAGAGATGATCACAAATATGATCTTAGATTTGACCCCAGGGTCTGCCATGCCCTTTCAGACTTACCTCTTTGGTCATAACTTTTATATGATTGAGATCCCCACCCCAAAACTATTATATACAATTGCATTGCATTAAGAGACGATCACAATCATAATGTTAGATTTGACCCCAGGTCTGCCATATCCTTGCTGAGTCTTGGCTCCTGGGTCATAACACTTAAACGGAAGAAATCCCCTTCCAAAAACTATATACAATTGCTGGGCATAAAGAAATGATCACAAGCATGATTTAAGATTTGATCCTAGCAATTTGCCACACCCCTTTCAGACTTACCACCACAAAACGCTACAATTGCAGGGCATATAGACGGCATGATATTTCCTTTAAATGTCTTTTGAATTGGAATTGGCTAAGAATTTATTAAAGGCAATATTGTGGCAGATTCCACCCTGGAAAAGTTTGTGTTATTTAACCTTCACATGACTTTTTGTTGCATTTACTGAAAACCAGGTGAGCTATACAGGCCATCTCGGCCTCTTGTATAATTAATATATCTCTGGGTTACTGTTGGCCGACAGGACACAACCAACTGACTTGTATAATTGATATATCTCTGGGTTACTGTTGGCCAACAGGACACAACCAACTGACTTGTATAATTGATATATCTCTGGGTTACTGTTGGCCGACAGGATACAAGTGAGTGATTTGTATAATTATTATATCTCTGGGTAATATTTGCTAGCCAACAAAACTTCTACAGATAACTGGCCAAGTTTTATAGATTTTCTATCTCCAGTGTTACTTGTATTTTAATGATCTCATAAAAATTCACAAATTCATTTCGAAAAAAAAAAATTACATCTGGATCTTATTGATTATTTTTCCTTTTACAATGATCATGAGATGTCTCACTACAGGTTTGACACCTTTGTTTTCACCTTCCCTCTGTCTCAGCTCTGACACCTTTGTTTTCTCCTTCCCTCTGTCTCAGCTCTGACACCTTTGTTTTCTCCTTCCCTCTGTCTCACGAGAGTTTTGACACCTTTGTTTTCTCCTTCCCTTTGTCTCACTAGAGGTTTGAGACCTTTGTTTCCTCCTTCTCTCTGTCTCACTAGATGTTTGAGACCTTTGTTTCCTCCTTCTCTCTGTCTCACTAGAGGTTTGAGACCTTTGTTTCCTCCTTCTCTCTGTCTCACTAGAGGTTTGAGACCTTTGTTTCCTCCTTCTCTCTGTCTCACTAGAGGTTTGAGACCTTTGTTTCCTCCTTCTCTCTGTCTCACTAGAGGTTTGAGACCTTTGTTTCCTCCTTCCCTTTGTCTTACTAGAGGTTTGACACCTTTGTTTTCTCCTTCTCTCTGTCTCACTAGAGGTTTGACACCTTTTTTTCACCTTCTCTCTGTCTCACTAGAGGTTTGAGACCTTTGTTTCCTCCTTCTCTCTGTCTCACTAGAGGTTTGAGACCTTTGTTTCCTCCTTCTCTCTGTCTCACTAGAGGTTTGAGACCTTTGTTTCCTCCTTCCCTTTGTCTTACTAGAGGTTTGACACCTTTGTTTTCTCCTTCTCTCTGTCTCACTAGAGGTTTGACACCTTTTTTTCACCTTCTCTCTGTCTCACTAGAGGTTTGACACCTTTGTTTTCACCTTCTCTGTCTCACTAGAGGTTTGACACCTTTTTTTTCTCCTTCCCTCTGTCTCACTAGAGGTTGGACACTTTTGTTTTCTCCTTCTCTCTGTCTCAGCTCTGACACCTTTGTATTCTCCTTCTCTTGTCTCACTAGAGGTTTGACACCTTTGTTTTCTCATTCTCTCTGTCTCACTAGAGGTTTGACACCTTTGTTTTCACATTCTCTCTGTCTTACTAGAGGTTTGGCATCTTTGTTTTCACCTTCTCTCTGTCTCACTAGAGGTTTGACACCTTTGTTTTCTCCTTCTCTCTGTCTCACTAGAGGTTTGACACCTTTGTTTTCTCCTTCTCTCTGTCTCACTAGAGATTTGACACCTTTGTTTTCACCTTCTCTCTGTCTCACTAGAGGTTTGACACCTTTGTTTTCACCTTCCCTCTGTCTCACTAGAGGTTTGACACCTTTGTTTTCCCCTTCCCTCTGTCTCACTAGAGGTTTGACACCTTTGTTTTCTCCTTCCCTCTGTCTCACTAGAGGTTTGACACCTTTGTTTTCACCTTCTCTCTGTCTCACTAGAGGTTTGACACCTTTGTTTTCACCTTCTCTCTGTCTCACTAGAGGTTTGACATCTTTGTTTTCACCTTCTCTCTGTCTTACTAGAGGTTTGACACCTTTGTTTTCACCTTCTCTCTGTCTCACTAGAAGTTTGACACCTTTGTTTTCACCTTCTCTCTGTCTCACTAGAGGTTTGACACCTTTGTTTTCTCCTTCCCTCTGTCTCACTAGTGGTTTGACACCTTTGTTTTCACCTTTTCTCTGTCTCACTAGAGGTTTGACACCTTTGTTTTCACCTTCTCTCTGTCTCACTAGAGGTTTGACACCTTTGTTTTCACCTTCTCTCTGTCTCACTAGAGGTTTGACACCTTTGTTTTCACCTTCCCTCTGTCTCACTAGAGGTTTGACATTTTTGTTTTCACCTTCTCTCTGTCTTACTAGAGGTTTGACACCTTTGTTTTCACCTTCTCTCTGTCTCACTAGAGGTTTGACACCTTTGTTTTCACCTTCTCTCTGTCTCACTAGAGGTTTGACACCTTTGTTTTCTCCTTCCCTCTGTCTCACTAGTGGTTTGACACCTTTGTTTTCACCTTCTCTCTGTCTCACTAGAGGTTTGACACCTTTGTTTTCACCTTCTCTCTGTCTCACTAGAGGTTTGACACCTTTGTTTTAACCTTCTCTCTGTCTCACTAGAGGTTTGACATCTTTGTTTTCACCTTCTCTCTGTCTTACTAGAGGTTTGACACCTTTGTTTTCACCTTCTCTCTGTCTCACTAGAGGTTTGACACCTTTGTTTTCACCTTCTCTCTGTCTCACTAGAGGTTTGACACCTTTGTTTTCTCCTTCCCTCTGTCTCACTAGAGGTTTGACACCTTTGTTTTCTCCTTCCCTTTGTCTCACTAGAGGTTTGACATCTTTGTTTTCTCCTTCCCTCTGTCTCACTAGAGGTTTGACATCTTTGTTTTCACCTTCTCTCTGTCTCACTAGAGGTTTGACACCTTTGTTTTCACCTTCTCTCTGTCTCACTAGAGGTTTGACACCTTTGTTTTCACCTTCTCTCTGTCTCACTAGAGGTTTGACATCTTTGTTTTCACCTTCTCTCTGTCTTACTAGAGGTTTGACACCTTTGTTTTCACCTTCTCTCTGTCTCACTAGAAGTTTGACACCTTTGTTTTCACCTTCTCTCTGTCTCACTAGAGGTTTGACACCTTTGTTTTCTCCTTCCCTCTGTCTCACTAGTGGTTTGACACCTTTGTTTTCACCTTCTCTCTGTCTCACTAGAGGTTTGACACCTTTGTTTTCACCTTCCCTCTGTCTCACTAGAGGTTTGACATTTTTGTTTTCACCTTCTCTCTGTCTTACTAGAGGTTTGACACCTTTGTTTTCACCTTCTCTCTGTCTCACTAGAGGTTTGACACCTTTGTTTTCACCTTCTCTCTGTCTCACTAGAGGTTTGACACCTTTGTTTTCTCCTTCCCTCTGTCTCACTAGTGGTTTGACACCTTTGTTTTCACCTTCTCTCTGTCTCACTAGAGGTTTGACACCTTTGTTTTCACCTTCTCTCTGTCTCACTAGAGGTTTGACACCTTTGTTTTCACCTTCTCTCTGTCTCACTAGAGGTTTGACATCTTTGTTTTCACCTTCTCTCTGTCTTACTAGAGGTTTGACACCTTTGTTTTCACCTTCTCTCTGTCTCACTAGAGGTTTGACATCTTTGTTTTCACCTTCTCTCTGTCTCACTAGAGGTTTGACACCTTTGTTTTCACCTTCTCTCTGTCTCACTAGAGGTTTGACACCTTTGTTTTCACCTTCTCTCTGTCTCACTAGAGGTTTGACATCTTTGTTTTCACCTTCTCTCTGTCTTACTAGAGGTTTGACACCTTTGTTTTCACCTTCTCTCTGTCTCACTAGAAGTTTGACACCTTTGTTTTCACCTTCTCTCTGTCTCACTAGAGGTTTGACACCTTTGTTTTCTCCTTCCCTCTGTCTCACTAGTGGTTTGACACCTTTGTTTTCACCTTCTCTCTGTCTCACTAGAGGTTTGACACCTTTGTTTTCACCTTCCCTCTGTCTCACTAGAGGTTTGACATTTTTGTTTTCACCTTCTCTCTGTCTTACTAGAGGTTTGACACCTTTGTTTTCACCTTCTCTCTGTCTCACTAGAGGTTTGACACCTTTGTTTTCACCTTCTCTCTGTCTCACTAGAGGTTTGACACCTTTGTTTTCTCCTTCCCTCTGTCTCACTAGTGGTTTGACACCTTTGTTTTCACCTTCTCTCTGTCTCACTAGAGGTTTGACACCTTTGTTTTCACCTTCTCTCTGTCTCACTAGAGGTTTGACACCTTTGTTTTCACCTTCTCTCTGTCTCACTAGAGGTTTGACATCTTTGTTTTCACCTTCTCTCTGTCTTACTAGAGGTTTGACACCTTTGTTTTCACCTTCTCTCTGTCTCACTAGAGGTTTGACACCTTTGTTTTCACCTTCTCTCTGTCTCACTAGAGGTTTGACACCTTTGTTTTCTCCTTCCCTCTGTCTCACTAGTGGTTTGACACCTTTGTTTTCACCTTCTCTCTGTCTCACTAGAGGTTTGACACCTTTGTTTTCACCTTCCCTCTGTCTCACTAGTGGTTTGACACCTTTGTTTTCACCTTCTCTCTGTCTCACTAGAGGTTTGACACCTTTGTTTTCACCTTCCCTCTGTCTCACTAGAGGTTTGACATTTTTGTTTTCACCTTCTCTCTGTCTTACTAGAGGTTTGACACCTTTGTTTTCACCTTCTCTCTGTCTCACTAGAGGTTTGACACCTTTGTTTTCACCTTCTCTCTGTCTCACTAGAGGTTTGACACCTTTGTTTTCTCCTTCCCTCTGTCTCACTAGTGGTTTGACACCTTTGTTTTCACCTTCTCTCTGTCTCACTAGAGGTTTGACACCTTTGTTTTCACCTTCTCTCTGTCTCACTAGAGGTTTGACACCTTTGTTTTCACCTTCTCTCTGTCTCACTAGAGGTTTGACATCTTTGTTTTCACCTTCTCTCTGTCTTACTAGAGGTTTGACACCTTTGTTTTCACCTTCTCTCTGTCTCACTAGAGGTTTGACACCTTTGTTTTCACCTTCTCTCTGTCTCACTAGAGGTTTGACACCTTTGTTTTCTCCTTCCCTCTGTCTCACTAGTGGTTTGACACCTTTGTTTTCACCTTCTCTCTGTCTCACTAGAGGTTTGACAACTTTGTTTTCACCTTCTCTCTGTCTCACTAGATGTTTGACACCTTTGTTTTCACCTTCTCTCTGTCTCACTAGTGGTTTGACACCTTTGTTTTCACCTTCTCTCTGTCTCACTAGAGGTTTGACAACTTTGTTTTCACCTTCTCTCTGTCTCACTAGAGGTTTGACACCTTTGTTTTCACCTTCCCTCCGTCTCACTAGAGGTTTGATACCTTTGTTTTCACCTTCTCTCTGTCTCACTAGAGGTTTGACACCTTTGTTTTCACCTTCTCTCTGTCTCACTAGAGGTTTGACACCTTTGTTTTCTCCTTCTCTCTGTCTCACTAGAGGTTGACACCTTTGTTTTTTCCTTGCCTCTGTCTCACGAGTGGTTTGACACCCTTGCTTTCTCCTTCTCTCTGTCTTAGCTCTGACACCTTTGTTTTCACTTTGCCTCTGTCAACTCTACTCTTATGGTGAAAAATACACCAATTTTTATTAAGGTTTTTGAAAATGATTTTTCAAAATCAATATTTTTTGTCAGCTGTGGAAAGTCAAAAAGTATTATCACAAGGTTTATCACAGGCCTATTTGATACTTAATTGTACTAGCCTTTTGTTAACTGTCTAAATGTTAAGACTTTTGTGATAATGATTCACCATCATATAAAAAATCGGAAACATTTGAGAGAGAAAAAAATTAGTTAACTTGAAGAAATTTATTTCAAAAGAGAATTGGTTGATATTACTGTAGCAAAAATATTCCTAAAAATTAAAAAAAATTAGGTGTAGAAATTCTGTTGTCGTCATATGAGTAATAAGGATTTAATGATGTCCCAAGTGTTTCTGTGAAGAAATTCTGTTTCTCATGAATACATCGGAATGTGATGTTCAAAGCCAGTGAAGAAATTCTGCTGTCCGAGGAGTCTGACGATAGGGGTGTGATGATATCCTTGTTTCCATATAGAAATTTTGTTGTCCATACGTGAAATTGTTCATGATTTTTAAGCGACGTATTTTTGTCATAGAAGATATCCTTCACATTACCTTTTGTAAAGGAAGTTTTATTCGTGTTTGACATTAAAAAGTAGATTTTTTGTGTGACTTAGTTACACAGGGTTGACTAGGGTCGTTAGTGACTTAGGGTTGACTAGGGTCTTGAGTGACACAGGGTTGACTAGGGTCGTGAGTGACTTAGGGTTGACTAGTGTCGTGAGTGACTTAGGGTTGACTAGGGTCATTAGTGACATAGGGTTGACTAGGGTTGTTAGTGACATAGGGTTGACTAGGGTCGTTAATGACACAGGGTTGACTATGGTCGTTAGTGACTTAGGGTTGACTAGGGTCGTGAGTGACACAGGGTTGACTAGGGTCGTGAGTGACTTAGGGTTGACTAGTGTCGTGAGTGACTTAGGGTTGACTAGGGTCGTTAGTGACATAGGGTTGACTAGGGTTGTTAGTGACATAGGGTTGACTAGGGTCGTTAATGACATAGGGTTGACTAGGGTCGTTAGTGACACAGGGTTGACTAGGGTCGTTAGTGACAGGGTTGACCGGGGTCGTTAGTGACATAGGGTTGACTAGGGTCGTTAGTGACATAGGGTTGACTAGGGTCGTTAGTGACACAGGGTTGACTAGGGTCGTTAGTGACATAGGGTTGACCAGGGTTCGTTAGTGACATAGGGTTGACTAGGGTCGTTAGTGACATAGGGTTGACTAGGGTCGTTAGTGACATAGGGTTGACCAGGGTCGTTAGTGACATAGGGTTGACTAGGGTCGTTAGTGACATAGGGTTGACCAGGGTCGTTAGTGACATAGGGTTGACTAGGGTCGTTAGTGACATAGGGTTGACTAGGGTCGTTAGTGACATAGGGTTGACTAGGGTCGTTAGCGGTGCAGTTACATTGATCCAAGGTTTATGGTGATGGGCCTTTCTGGGAGGGCGGGATGCTCCAGGAATCATACCAGAGCAAGGAGTCTGGGTATTGATTGTCCATACACAGATGTCTCTGTGTAAGGGGTGCCGATACATCGCAGGAGGCAGCAGGCGAGCATTGGTGTCCACGAAGCAAGCATAACGTTTGTCATATAATAGTGTGTGCCGCGTGGTGTACAAGGTCTCATGGAGACCATATGGGTCGGTTATAATGGTAACAGGATTTAAATGATACTGCTCCGTAAGAAGGTTTGTATGATGTAAGGAAACGTAGAATTATACAGAGTCATTCTATAGTGAGATATTGTTACACAGAATTATTTATTTAATTATGATCACATTGTTTGTAAATGTTTGGAGGTGTATCTTTTGGGTTAATCTGTGGTAATTCTATTCCTATTTACATTTCAGTATTTACATGAGCATCTATAGTACTATTTACAGGGTATAACTATGTACTACCTTGTTCAAACGCTTTAGTTACATCAGTGTTCTTAAAGATTTACACAAAACATGATTTAAATTAAACATTAGGTTCTCAATATTGAATGAAATGACAACTCCTGTTAACCATTATCTTCAACAATGTTTTTTCACATTTTCATGCATAACGAGTGATCTGGCTGGTCATTACTAATTATAACTGGCTTGTTTGGACCTAATTTGGATTAATTTGTTACCAGAGAAATGTTTTCCCCGCGGGTCCTGATTAATAGATAACAGGGGTTTACTGTTAATCACCAGTGTTCAGTCTCACCGAGATTCCGTAATCCTCCGTCCTAGTGTAATTACCTGTATTGTTATACGTTAGCTGCACACATCATGTCTGTGGTCACTGTACTGCGCCGGCCAGGTCAGTCATGCGTGACCGGTGGTGATGGACGACTCTAACACATATAATCCGTCTCCTCGTATTGATTATCAAATGTTTACATTGTGTTACAGTGGAACTTGATGATAGACGTTTAACCCCACTTTTTGATGATGTACTATTAATTTCTATTTCTCTGTATTCTGTATTTGACCAGAGGGGACTCAATTTTCTTTGTCCTGCACATGTTTTTCAGGACATATGTCTTCTGTAAAACGTATCAATATTATCAACGTACCAGCTAATTCTAAGGGTATCCTAGATGCATACATGGAGGTGAAGGCCTAAGTTCCTCTTCATATTGGCTCCTATAACTGTGTAAACTTTAAAATCTTCCGAATCCGTAGTAATTAAGAATTTATGTTATCGTTATACATACTCAGTAAATTGGTATACTTTATTGTTTAAGTTTTAACTCTTCGTTTAATCTAAAGCTTCAAAGAGGTGATCTTTAAAATTTACTATTTTGAACTTAGTATTGTAAATGTTGCACTGACTCCAAACTATATTACATTACCTGTGCAGGTCATAGAGGTTATTGAGCAGACGACCTGCCAAAATACAGGAAACCTAGCAGGTAATCATTATTGCAGTGATTGTTTGTGGCATTCAGTTCAAGTCAAGGCTGTGTTTTATATGCACTTTTCCCATCAGCACTCTTTCTGAATGAGAGGTTGCCTTTTTTGATAATTTCTGTTGAATATTGGTAAATTATAGATCAGGAACTAAAAGACAACATTATAGATAGCTTGACCTGCTTTAATAACCATTTCAATGTCTTATCAGGTTCAGTTAGAAACTATCATTTATCATTGGGTCATTTTGGATTTAAAAACTGAAAACTTTTTGTAAGAATCGGCATCATGTTAGATGGGAGGGGATATTACAAGACACGTCTAAAAATTGATCTTTGCTTCAAGGGTGAAAATGTCAGATAGGTTTATATGAAAGATAAATTTTAAAAAGTTTTGTAGTTAGTCATGGTACCGCAGTGTTAGTCAGCCTTGAAGCATGCCCTCTTTTATCGATAAGCTGCGCTTGCTCATCTGTCATTGATAAACTCACTCCTTCTACATTATAGATGGGTTGATCTCCGAGACAATAAAAACCAGGTTAACATGCAGTAAGAGAAAAAGTCGTAGGAATTTGTTTACAAGACATGCCTGAATGGGCCAGTTTATTGTGGGACTCAAATTAATTGTTTACCTGTTTATTTAACTTGCCTGTCATGAGGCACAAACCACAGAAGTCTACTCATCTGTCTAAATTGATATATCACTCTAGCCAGTGCTCTCGGTGTTATTCCTTTCATCCTTTCTGAATGCAAAGCCCCGTGTAAAATACTTCTGTATCAATTTAATTATTTATGTAAATATTTTGGGTTCGAACAAAAATTGTGAGTCACAATTCGGTCGTTTTATCTTTGATGATAATTTTAAGTAGAGATGATAGTTTGAAGTTGATAATATAATTTTATGCGACACCTGTACAAATTGACTGTGACATCGGACCTACTTAAAAGACCATGCTGTACAACTGCTTTGTTTTTCATATCCATGATCTGACAGATGTAAACTACAGCCTTACACCTTTAGCTGGGATATTTGTTGGAGTTATTTCCCTTTATGAGATTACTAGAACATTATCTTGGTGTTTGTGTATGAAATGAACCGTGATGGTACCATACACACTTAAATTAAACTTTAATTGTTTCAAATCGAGTTCAAGCAGAGCTTTCCTTGTGATATTTTTATTGTTATGATTTATTGTGGTAATTATCGTCTTTCTCAAAACTCGTAACTTTTCCTTGTGATTCAACCATGTGACTGAACTCTTGTTTAGGTAGAGGTTACTGTAAGGTCATTGATGAATTGTTCGGTCTCCGTTTCATCTTTTTGTCGCTAATGGTGTCGGACGATGGTAGATAATTTTAGAATAACTTGTCTTAGGCATGAGAATTTTTTTTAAAATATTAAATCTGAATGATTTAAAACAAAAACAAATTGTACATAACAAACTTGTAATGGATTCATGCATTGCAGGTTGTTATTTTTCTGTGAGTGATATGTCCAGAAACCTGAATGGATGACTGGACATTTCTGCATGACGAAACATCAATTTGTCAGGTGATAGTTTGACCGGAACTAGTTCATGAGATGGTAATGGTCCATTCGTGACCCCAGACTGATGTGTTCATGTGTTCCTCATGGTGTAACACATACAATCGTGAGCCACACAGAGTTTGATATTGCAAAAAGTTCGGCAATCAATTTTTGTATTGTCTTTTTGCTTTTTCACCACGACAGCTGAGCTTATAAGTGCTACAGTGTAATTATTGACGGTAGTTGTGTTGGATTTGTTGCTAGCCAGTGACAGGAGCTATGGTGTTACTAAAGTAACAGAGTCGATGGTACTATGTTTCTGTTTGTATCAAGACTGATTGAAAGAGAGAAGTGATGGGCTGTTAAAAATGGATGATTAAACTTGTGTGTCGAAAAATATGTATGAAAGGTTGTAGAAGTCCAACATAAGAATTAAGAGATGAAACTTATGAGTGAGAGAGCTTTCAGTTTTGTCGTCAAATAATGATGAAACTTATGAGTGAGAGAGCTTTCAGTTTTGTCGTCAAATAATGATATAGGTTAGGAATTAGATGGCCGAGATATGATTGGTTAATAATGGATGCAGGCGTAAATGCCTCTATATCCATATCATGATTATTGGATAAAATGTCAATGTCGCAGTCTTCTGGATGTCGGTTTTTTACCAGATCTGTAATTTGTAAATGTATCTTTTGACTCGGATATCTGTTGTTTTAACACTTTTTTGTTTCATATATAAATTTATATTTCAGTTTGGTGCCTGCAATCTGCTTGGAGCCAACAAGATGGCACGGCGTCTGCCATACCGGTTGTACTTTATGTGTCTATGTGGACTTTACCTTGTGATGGTGTTTGTCTTCCACGGACATCTACAGCTGGACATCGCCAAGACACAGTTCACCAGTCGCCATAAACTGAACAGTCACGGTCTGATGAACGTGGTTGGGAAGATTGCCAGTCCGTCACACCCAGAACAACATGGAGTTCGGCAGTTACGCCATATAAAACGTGTCGTCAATGATAAAGCTGTGAATGCGACCCAAAAAGTTGCGCAGAAAAATTGGGGCTCCTCGTGTTTGTTGAACTCTGATTCAAAACAGTTCAGCTATATACCTGTGAAGCCTAAAGTATTCTATGTCTATTCGGCCTACCTAGATAAGCGGGATGAGGCCCCGGTTGTGAGGGTAATAGCACTTATTGTAAGGGGCAAGAAAAGTAAGATTGATGTCACATGTCTTTTTCGTGTTGGTGCTAAAGAATTTGTTATGAACGCTACCATTTACGAAATGTGTGAAAATCATAATAGAAGGTTTGGTGGATATATCCTGTCCTGTTCCCTTCCAAAAATTGTCAGAAAACCATGCCAAGTGGCTATAAATTACGTTGACAGTGAGCTGGGAGAAAAATTCGAGAAACTCACACGCAAATATATCACACTCAGCATTATGAAGATGGAACCGGAGTCTGCTCCCTTTAAATTTGGAGTATGTATCCCTCCGCTATTTGGAGATGTTAAAAAGTCAAGCATTGTGGAGTTTATAGAACTGACGAAGCTGTTAGGCTCACAACATTTTGTGTTTTATGATTTTAATATTACTAGTAATGGTACCAAAGAAGTATTAGATTATTATGCCAAAGAACGAACAGTTACCGTTATACCGTGGAAATTACCGAGCCATATAGAGGAGCGTGACATCTGGTACCACGGTCAGCTGCTGGCTCACAACGACTGTCTGTATCGGTCAATGAGTCTAATGAACGTGGTCGCTATTAACGACATTGATGAGTACATTATTCCTCATGACAATTATCCTTCGTGGAATTTATCTTTGATGCCGATTATGACCAATAATGTTGTAGGCCTTAGTTTTAACAGTGCGTTTTATGACCCCCACGCAGGTAAGAATCATCCGTCTGGTTTAATTACGATCGGCAACACAGGGCGGTCAAAACTGTTCAGTAGAATACGAACCAAGGTGATGTTAAAGCCAGATAAAGTGTTTGAGGTGGGTATCCATCATGTCAGTAAACCTACCAAGGAAAGATATGTGATCAAGAAAGTGGAGACCGATATAGCGTACCTCCACCATTACAGGAAGTGTGTGTCTAACTACGGCATGAGATGTACAGAGTTCCAACAGGATGACACGCTCTACAAGTACTACGACAAGTTAAAACTCAACTTTGATTTCATCATGAATAAATTTGATGACAGCGACTCGGAGTTTAAGGATCTAGATGATATTAGAAGTATTTAATTCCTGGTGAATTAGACTGGATTAGCTCAGTATAAGTAGTGTATGAGGAGGACAATAAGCCATTAATTAGCCTACAGGAAACTGCTCAGTATAGAATCATACATAGACAATTTGGTGCTTTAATTTGTATTCAGTATGCATGTGAGAAGTTCTTTAAAAAGAAATGATTGCCGAATAGTCCCAGGTTTATTACAGTGTGGAAACATTGTTTTAAAGAAAATAGCAATATGACATTAGTTAGTTTAAAATCCATGAATGGTAAGGGATAGGACTACTGTTTAAAACTTCATCTTTGTCATTTTAGTAATACAATTGTAGAAAGGTTTGTCTTAATTAACTGTCATACAGGTGTGTGGAAATGTTTGTGTTAATTAACTGTCATACAGGTGTGTGGAAGTGTTTGTGTTAATTAACAGTCATACAGGTGTGTGGAAGTGTTTGTGTTAATTAACTGTCATACAGGTGTGTGAAAATGTTTGTGTTAATTAACAGTCATACAGGTGTGTGAAAGTGTTTGTGTTATAATTAACTGTCATACAGGTGTGTGGAAATGAGTGTTAATTAACTGTCATACAGGTGTGTGGAAGTGTTTGTGTTAGTTAACTGTCATACAGGTGTGTGGAAGTGTTTGTGTTATAATTAACTGTCATACAGGTGTGTGGAAATGAGTGTTAATTAACTGTCATACAGGTGTGTGAAAATGTTTGTGTTAATTAACTGTCATACATGTGTGTGGAAGTGTTTGTGTTAATTAACTGTCATACAGGTGTGTGGAAGTGTTTGTGTTAATTAACTGTCATACAGGTGTGTGGAAGTGTTTGTGTTAATTAACTGTCATACAGGTGTGTGGAAGTGTTTGTGTTAATTAACTGTCACACAGGTGTGTGGAAGTGTTTGTGTTAATTAACTGTCATACAGGTGTGTGGAAGTGTTTGTGTTAATTAACAGTCATACAGGTGTGTGGAAGTGTTTGTGTTAATTAACTGTCATACATGTGTGTGGGGATGTATGTGTTAAATTGTCATACAAGTGTAGAAATGTTTTGTTAATTATAGTCATACAAGTATGTATAATGACCATTGTCTGCTATACTTTTAAGATCTAAACTGTTTTGTCTGTGATACAAAATTCATCTTTATAATGTCTGAATCATCAATATTTGTAATTGATTCATCCTCACAAAGTCATAATTTGTCAATGATTGTTAAGAGTTAAAATTGTGACATCTGAATTATAGCGCAGATTTATTTAACTTTTAAGTATTGATCGATAAGATATATTAGAATAGAAATTGTTATTTCTCCAATGCTTAATAGAGAGGTGTGCATGTCAGGAAAGATCGCTCGTCACCTGTTATAGGGAGATCCCCTCATGCAGAATAGCACTTATTCAGTTGTTATATCATCAAAAGTGAACAGCAGTATTATGATATCATGCTTTGCTGAGAGCTATACGACCAAATAATCATCCAGATGACTGGGAATTTCTCTGTTTCATCATCAATAGCATATATCAATTTCACAAACATCATAGTTAGTCAGTGTCATAATGTCATATGTTCAGGCAATGTTGTAATGTCATAAATTTAGGCAGTCAATTTCATAATGTCATATGATTCAGGCAGTCAGGTTGTCATGTCATGTGACTTATTTTATTTACAGGGAGTAAATTTCATAACATTGTATAAAAATTAACAGTCAATTTCGTAAAATAATAAGATTTATATAAGCAGTCAATTTTATGACATGTCCACTAGTTAAAAAGGAAGCATAAAATCAACAGCTTGATATTGAAAGATTACATTTCAATATAATTCCAGGAACATCCACACCCCAGTTTTACCTCAAGGTGCAGTGTGTAAGGGTTGTTACTTTGAATGGGGTTAGTATAACTATATGTTGAAGGAATTTTGATCAAGCATACCTGTTATCATTGCATTTGTAATCTAATTAAAAGTGTGTACAAGTACAAGTAGAATACTTGGTTATAGCTATGTTATAGATATTTTAAGATGAAGTTACAAGAAATCTAAATTCTGTATGTGCCATATATTTTTGTTTTGATTTTAGTGCTATTTTTTCAATATTACAATTTTTTATGCTAGAAAAAAGTGCAATTGTAGAAATATTTTTATAAGGATTTTGTATTTGTTTTATTCATGTTTTAACATTGTTTTGTCTTGTGGAGAGTAGTTTCAATTTTTGTTCAAAAACATGTTTCAATTTAATTTAAGCCATTAGATCTTGAGTGTGAAATAGAACCAACCATTCTGTGATCTGGCCTGGTCCATTGTAATCAAAGGGTAATTAAGTTTTCATCTTCTTTCAGCAAAATACATTTAATTAATTACAAAATCAAAGATTTCTTAACCATCTGTTTATATTTGCTTTCTTTTCTTTTCTGTTCAAAGTTTGAATTGGCAGGTAGACCAATCAATCGTGTGTTCCACGTTTTTGTTCCACGTTTGTTCCACGTGGACGTGCCGAGCCTGTGGTATGATGTCGTGGCCTGCTCATCCCTGTAGTAATTTCATCAATCACTGTAACATGTTAACGGCCACTGGTCTCATCAACACATTGATTCTGTTGAAGCTTTTTATATATTTTTTTGTTTGTTTAAATGTTTCTTGATCACATGCAATATATACTTAAACTAGGACATGTCGTTACCTGATCACGTCCTTCATCTTCTCGTTCTGTAAATAGAAAACAAACGTGTCTGTTAGATCATGTTTGCTATAAGTCTCCTTGTTCAGTAAATACCACCTGTACAATGGTTTTTATGTACAATACCGACCGTGGATGTTTGTATGTTTGAGGATGATTTAACTGTGGGATATAGGAGTGTTTGAATAAGAAGTATTTTGTGTAAAATTGAAAATCAATGTTGATGCGAGTGATTGGCTAATTATTGAGAGAGCTTTTAGCAGTGATCAACTCTCGCAGATGTTGCTTATAACCTGTATTGACCTCTGAGCAAGTCGATTTCATGGCTGAGGGATTCTATCGCTATTTTGTATGATTTTACATGACTTTGATGATACCGCTTTGTCTCATTGAAACAAGCACAATTATCTTCCCATCTCTATACTGGCATTGGGTAGTTTATTTACATTATAAATTAGCAATTATTGTAATAAAACTATGTCTCTTTGGACACTTTGTGACTTGTAGATGAGGTTGCTTGGTGGAAAAATAAATCAAAATAAATTAATCATTGTAATAAAATAATGTCTCTTTGAACAATTGATGTACTTTTAGATGAAGAAGCTTATAATAGGCAATATAATAGTAATTATAAACTAATTAGTAATTTATAATACACAGTAAATAAGTAATTAGTGGTATTGAGTTTTACACATGACTTATACTACACTGCCCTGCAAGTCCCCTTCAGAAACACCTACAGATCAAATTCACTCTTCCATTCATAATTATGACAGATTCTCCTTTTGACAGAGTTGTTTCAAGCTTGGAGTCAGAAATGTCTCAATGTAACTTTGTACTGATGATTTGGTTACTGTAGACCACTGCTCATCCTCAGCTGGTATAGTGACTCATAACAGGCTGTAGTTGGTTCTGCTACAACCAAAGGCCATTTGTTCATGTGGAGAGATGTACAACCTGGTTCTGCAGAGCATCACTATAGAATTGGCCTATAAAGACATCAAGGCCTGTGATGCAGATTGCATTTGTTTGGGATTATTAAGGGTAACTGGTCTTGTCAGCATGGCAGGCCAGATACATAATATGATTTAGTCATCAGGTGCATTTTGTCAGTGACACCAAAAAGTACCGAAAATTAAATAAGTTTCACGAGATTTATCTCCTCCTGTTAATTTGTGGAAACTAATTCGGGAATGCAAATCTTCATTCAGGAACTGTATTTTGTAAAAGTGATATATAAAATCTTCAGTCATTCAGTGTACCAACTTCACAAGCAAATTTCAGGTGTCTACAATATAATACTCTCCTATTCAGGAAACCGAGAGCATTGAAGTATATTCACACTTGGCTTTCAAAGTTGTCAGTTTTCTTCCAACAACCAGTGACTGAAATTATTCTGTCATTTAAAGAACCTCTGTTTGTTACACAATTAATAAGATAACTCTTATTCGTTATAGATTTTGACCGAGTGCTCCTCCATAGCAATGACTTGTGTATCCGAGTTATCTCCCCTGGAGAATTATCATCTATAAAGAATTATCATGTTCTGTATGTGATTTATCCGTCTTTTTAACTTTTCAAATATATCATCACTTATGTTATTGCAACTTAAGTTTCAAAACACTTTCTATGTAAGTTTCATGGTATAATTGGATCTTCTAGGAAAATATCTTGGGTGCTTAATTCATTGTCACAATATTGGAGAAGTATTCCAAGAACTTCTAACTATGTATATATTAGGGGTGACTATTGAGCACAATTTTACCATGGCGATACTATTGCAATTGCAATAGTCAGTGTTACTATTACGATTGTATTGCGATATCAAAAAACTATCATGATAGTCATTGAAACCCAAAATATTTAAAATATTGTATTTAAAAGGACACAAGTGGCTTAGTTTACTAAGTTCAGGCCAAAATATTTAATCCATGTTTGCATGATGAGTAAATTATACTTTCTATTGTAATATTCACTAAAGAGTTTCATATTAACCAACTACATTAAAACTTCTTGATGAATGTTTGTTTAAATGATGTAATTTAGGTAATAAAATACCATTGTTGAAATTATCGATACTATTGCGATAGTCACATACTATTGCGATTGTCTGTTGCATTGCCATTTTACGTTTGCGAAAGAACTATTGGGTGGTACAGATAATCGCGATGCATCGATAGTTCGATGTATTGTTACACCCCTAGTATATATTATTAGTAGACTTCAGATCAAACATTCTTGTGCCAAAGATGTTATAACATTATTTGGTGCAAGTTAAAGTGTATTTACTTGTGTGGCCTATGTAAATCAGTTCATCTAGTCCTTGTTAGCTGTAATTTAAGACACTAACAGGTTATATAATTTGGTGCCAAACTGTAACCCTGGTAGCTGGTTCAGGGCTGTCTGTGATACAGTTAACATTTATCTAGGATCAAGAAAAGGCCATGTATCTTGATCAAGCCAGTAAGCTCTGTTTCATGTTTTTCCAGCTGTGTACTATTTGTGCTAGTATGTAGACTGGAAACTTACATAATAAGTTGGAGAAGCTTTAAAGTTAGATCAGAAAGAGATGTACAGCTAGATAGTGAGAGAGTTATAAGTCAGACTGGTAACACTAACACGGTTCCATTGTACATTTAACCAAAGTGTTCAGACTAACACGGTTCCATTGTACAAATCAAAGTGTTCAGACTAACAAGGTTCTATGGTATACAAACCAAAGTGTTCAGAATAATACAGTTTCATTGTACAAACCAAAGTGTTCAGACTAACAAGGTTTCATTGTACAAACCAAAGTGTTCAGAATAACACAGTTTCATTGCATAAACCAAAGTGTTCAGACTAACACGGTTCCATTGTACAAACCAAAGTTTTCAGACTAACAAGGTTCTATGGTATACAAACCAAAGTGTTTAGACTAACACGGTTCCATTGTACAAACCAAAGTGTTCAGACTAACAAGGTTTCATTGTACAAACCAAAGTGTTCAGACTAATACGGTTCCATTGTACAAACCAAAGTGTTCAGACTAACAAGGTTTCATTGTACAAACCAAAGTGTTCAGACTAACAAGGTTCCATTGTACAAACCAAAGTGTTCAGACTAACACGGTTCCATTGTACAGACCAAAGTGTTCAGACTAACAAGGTTCCATTGTACAAACCAAAGTGTTCAGACTAACACGGTTCCATTGTACAGACCAAAGTGTTCAGACTAACACGGTTCCATTGTACAGACCAAAGTGTTCAGACTAACACGGTTCCATTGTACAAACCAAAGTGTTCAGACTAACACGGTTCCATTGTACAAACCAAAGTGTTCAGACTAACACGGTTCCATTGTACAAACCAAAGTGTTCAGACTAACACGGTTCCATTGTACAAACAGATACCCAAGTCTCCAGATTAGCTGTAATGTCCTATTATAGGACTATCCCAAAAGTGTTGTTATCTCCCTTGTTTGCCATTTTGATGTCATAACTAGGAATTATGTTTTCCGATTGTCAAATATTGCCAAATCATCACAAAAACACTTTATGAAGTCCATCTTGTATCCACCATTCACCTGTCAAGGTCTAATTATTTAACTCAAATAGTGCTACATTTAACCTTTTTTAGTGTTCCAGCGAAAATGTGTCTGTTTAGATATTTTCCTTCATTTTTGTAAATTCAAGTCATTACAAGTCACTCAAGAAATATCACATTTTTGTGTCAATTTCTCCTGATCAAAGAAAGTTTTCAAAACATTTGAACATTTATTTTGGTTACTGAAATTTTATGTTACCCTACATTTTTGTGATAATCTTATTTTATGTATAGTATGTAATATATCTAGGATGTGTGTAATTCAAGCCATCAGAACCATTCTATAGCTCAACATTGAATTCACTTGATATGACATAGATTGGACCTATTGCCTCTCTTACTGATTTGGGAGGGGACAGGGGCGAACTCGGAGGGGAGGTTATTGATTCTGGGATAAATAAAGTGATGATCATGGCTTTTATATTGGTATGAGAGTTGTGACAATTACTATTACGACCAATTTTGGGGAAGTGTATCAAGCCGATTGATTCTGCCTCCTATATTTGGTGGGACAGGCAATCAAATTTTCAGGTGATTGCATTTTGTGATCAGTCATTACGTGTGCTTGGTTGTATGTGTCTGGAATCAATCATTATATTATTTTGTACTTTGTCTGACAATTTCTGTACAGTAGTGATATCTCCCCAATTTATGTACAGGGTTATGGGTTATATCCCTGTAATGTACAGGGTTGTGTATATCCCTGTAATGTACAGAGTGGTGGGTTAGTATATCCCTAAAATGTACAGGGTTATGGGTTATATCACAGTACTATACAGGGTTTTGGGTTATATCTCTGTAATATACAGAGTTGTGAGTTCATATCCCTGTAATGTACACTGGGTTTGGGGTAAAAATATATCCCTGTAATATATTACAGGGTTTTGGGTTAAATCCTTATAAACAGGACGGTTGGTAAGTATGTCCCTATAATGTAAAGGGTTATGGGTTATATCCCTGTAATGAACGGGTTGGTTGGTTATATCCCTGTAATATACAGGGTTGTGGGTTATATCCCTGTAATGTACAGGGTTGTGGGTTATATCCCTGTAATGTACAGGGTTGTGGGTTATATCCCTGTAATGAACGGGTTGGTTGGTTATATCCCTGTAATATACAGGGTTGTGGGTTATATCCCTGTAATGTACAGGGTTGTGGGTTATATCCCTGTAATGTAGAGCCCCGAGTTGTGGTCATCAAGTCAAAACTATAGCAGCCAGTTCTTACCCGGTAGTTTGATTTTGATTTTCAACATAAATGTTTCTTTGGAAAGGCAGGGAACTCTTAAATAAAAACAATTTTCCATTGAAGTTTGTCCAGTTTGTGTAACAGGGTACTGGTATAAGGGACCATCCATGTGTTGTAGTGTAACATTTAGTTAGGTTCATGACTTCAATGATCCTGATTGGTCAGTGGTTATTGTTATGATGTTTTATGACATCATATGAGTTGTAAGCATTCCATTTGCCAAAGAATTCCAAAAAATTGTACAAAAAATACATTGTATGATGTCTTATTAAAGGACAGTGTTGGTTGTTATAATTTATTTCAATTGTTGTTGAATGTATTTATTAAAAGGAAAATTAAAATCATTTCAAGCAATGCTTTTTGTTTGTTGTTTGTTGATGTTTTATTTGGTATATGTGTACGGAGCTTGACATGAGCTAGTTAGAAGGTAACCATGTCAATATGCAGTTATAATACATGTTTATAGACACTGGGTAAATCTAAAAAGATTAATCTCTTTGGAGTTTTTCAACTGTTGTGTTATGTCTCTTATACTCCTAATCTTATGTAAAATAGAGTCTTAAAATCTGCAAGGGGAGATAATTACAAATTAGTTTGAAATATATGAATTTAATACATGTTTTACTCCTAAAATTATGTAATATTAGGAAACTTAAATCTTTAAGGGGAGATAATTACAAATAGGTACGCGATGATTGGATTCAGTACATGTTATTCTCCTTAAATTATGTAAAATTAGGATACTTGAATATTTATTGAGAGATCATTACATTGAAGTGTGAGATGTATGGTTTTAGTATTTGCTACAGTCCTTTAAACATTATGTAAAAATCGGATACTTAAATCTTTAAGGGGGGGTAATTATATTGAAGTGTGAGATGTACATGTATTAGGATTTTGTAAATGTATTTTGGGGGTAAATATTCCTTATACATCGAACATTGATTTTGCTTTGGAGTGATTAAGACATACCTGTTACGAGAAATTTGAATTATTGAATTACTAATACATCCATAGGTGTTAGTCAGGGTCTTCTACTTCTATCAGATCAGTCTTATCAGTATATTGTGACTCAATATTTTATCAGGCCTAGGTTTCATCAACGTTCCTTAACTTAAAAACCTCCATAGGAAAGCATTACAGAATTTAAGGAAAGTTCCTTAGCAAAGGATTTTCCCCATAACTTCAGTAATGCTTTCCTATAGAGATTTTTAAGTTAAGGAGTTTCCTTAAGTTAAGGAACGTTGATGAAACCAGGGCCAGATATTAATGAAATTATCTCCCTTACAGACTTCAGTATCCTAACAGAGGCAGTAAGATCAAGGGGGTGTCACCCAGCGCATATGTGACATCCCCTCTGTCTGTTACCAGAATTTTTTAAGAAGTGAAATTTCTGTAATCATTAATGATACAGGTATATTTACAAGATTGACCCCAGGTAGGCCTATTACCCTCATCTGTACCTTTGGAAGGGTATTTGACAATACATTTAATCCTTTAAAATCAGTTATCATTGCTAGAAAGTCATGTCGATAAATTATCTAGATAAGTAGCAGATCTAATGTTTCTAGCATTCATCATTATACCCCCCCGCAACGAAGTTAGGGGGGGTATACTGGAATCAGCTTGTCTGTCCGTCTGTCTGTCCGTCTGTCCGTAGAAAAATGTTGTCCGGACAACTCCTCCTAAACTACTGGATCGATTTCAATAAAACTTGGCAGTATTGTTGGGGACCATGTGTAGATGTGCATGCAGGGTTTCGTTTGTCAAAATTTTGGTTGCCATGGTAACCAGGTCACTATACACAGGTTTCCATAATAAAATGTTGTCCGGACAACTCCTCCTAAACTACTCGATCGATTTCAATAAAACTTAGCAGTATTGTTGGGGACCATGTGTAGATGTGCATGCAGGGTTTTGTTTGTCAAAATTTTGGTTGCCATCGTAACCAGATCACTATACACAGGTTTCCATAATAAAATGTTGTCCGGACAACTCCTCCTAAACTACTGGATCGATTTCAATAAAACTTGGCAGTATTGTTGGGGACCATGTGTAGATGTGCATGCAGAGTTTCGTTTGTCAAAATTTTGGTTGCCATGGTAACCAGGTCACTATACACAGGTTTCGGTAATAACGTGTTGTCCGGACAACTTCCTATAAACCACTGGATCGAGTTTAATGAAACTTGGCAGTATTGTTGGGGACCATGTGTAGATGTGCATGCAGAGTTTTGTTTGTCAAAATTTTGGTTGCCATGGTAACCAGGTCACTATACACAGGTTTCCATTATAATGTGTTGTCCGGACAACTCCTCCTAAACTACTGGATCAATTTCAGTGAAACTTGGCAGTATTGTTGGGGACCAAGTATAGATTTGCATACAGGGTTTTGTTTGTCAAAATTTTGGTTGCCATGGTAATGAGGTGACTATACACAGGTTTCCATAATAAAATGTTGTCCGGACAACTCCTCCTAAACTACTGGATCGATTTCAATAAAACTTGGCAGTATTGTTGGGGACCATGTGTAGATGTGCATGCAGAGTTTCGTTTGTCAAAATTTTGGTTGCCATGGTAACCAGGTCACTATACACAGGTTTCGGTAATAACGTGTTGTCCGGACAACTTCCTATAAACCACTGGATCGAGTTTAATGAAACTTGGCAGTATTGTTGGGGACCATGTGTAGATGTGCATGCAGAGTTTTGTTTGTCAAAATTTTGGTTGCCATGGTAACCAGGTCACTATACACAGGTTTCCATTATAATGTGTTGTCCGGACAACTCCTCCTAAATTACTGGATCAATTTCAGTGAAACTTGGCAGTATTGTTGGGGACCATGTATAGATTTGCATACAGGGTTTCGTTTGTCAAAATTTTGGTTGCCATGGTAATGAGGTGACTATACACAGGTTTCCGTAATAACATGATGTCTGGACAACTTCTTCTAAACTACTGGGTCATTTTCAATGAAACTTCGCAGTTAGTAATGTTGAGGATTACTATACACAGGTAAAAATTTGTCCGTTCGGCTTTTAAAATTCTGCTGACTGTTGACATTATATAATGCATGTTATATACAACTTGTACTACATCATGTTTTTTTCAAAAACATGTCAGACACCTCTAATAAGAGGTAGCGGGGGGGTATTAGTCAGCCATCGGCTTACAGTTCTAGTTCGTGCAACTTATTGTAGTAATGGAGGGGATTGGGTGTATACGTTAGATCAATTTTTCGATACAAATATAATTCATACCTTCCCCACATTGCCAATATAACTATATACTAAAAGCATATGTAATAGTGTGTTTACCTGACCAACCAAATGTTTCTGGTGATTACTCAAGTCTGCTTGTATCATCAAGTTTATGTTGGGAAAGGTGTCATCATTTTAATTGTTTGAACCACATTCTTGAAACTTCATTTGATATTGATTTTCCTGTTCGGTGTGTGAGTGTGACATTTAAAACAAAACAAAATATGGATTTTATTTTTGATGCATGACATCGTTATTAGATATGGATTTGATATTCATACTGGTTATTAGAAGTGTGTAACAACTGGGAGATACCCTATACTCCCCTTATCACTAAGGATGTCACCAGTACCACATATACCTGGAAAATCATTAATGGAGATAGTCATCTTTATTGTGCAGGTTATTTTTGTGTTCTAGCTCTCAAAGTTATACTAGATACAGTTTTATTTTCACTGCAGTAGAAGGAGTCAATTAAACTTTAACAGTTTACATTTGACTGTTCTATTATTAAACAAACACAAACCTAACACATGTTAAAGGCACTGCACTAAATTAAAGGCATATATAGTTTCAAATGGCAAGATAGTTTTCAAAAAAAAAATACTTTGTATATTTTTTTGTCAATTAGGGACCAACAAATCTCTTACAAATAGAAACTGACATTGACTATCAGCAGATGAATTCATTGTAAAGAACAACATAAATAAAAAAAAATGTTAAAAAATTAATTGATATGCAGTCATTAAAAACATTGAAACTTTCTCCTATATATAGACATTATCTTAGTTTATTAGAGAATTGGTTTTAACAGATAAAATGGTTGTTCTGGTACGTCCGGACTAGAATCTCGTGACTGTTTATGTGTACTGTTACGGCAGACCCCCTACACCTCTATAACTGTACCATGCATTATGCATGTATGATCCATAATCACTCACAAGGATCGTTCTTTGGGTCGACACTATGGATGAAATAATGTTCCAGTGTCAGAAAGATGATTATAAGGGATATGTGTAATGCCGGAGTAACATGCAACGTGGAGTCTCACATCTCAATCAAACCCGATCCTCAGTTCTACACATAATCAGCTTTTGGTGGAACCTTGAGGAATTTTTTTTTTTTTTATGTTATTCAGAATTTATTAGAAAGTTTTGCTTCTTTATTAGATTTTACTAGAAGAACAATATCTATAACAAAATGAGAAAAAGATAGTGTGACCTATTTCTTGATAGAAGTCATGTGATATTTTTGATTAAAATTTGATATATGACAGCATTAAAGCTGATCATGGTCTGGTAACCGCCGTAAGTGTGAACTAGACAAATGTATATGAGGATTATGTGACTGTTGTTGCTCCTTTGCACTCCGGGGACTATCGTGAGAGATCTAGTACCTTAGAGTCAGTTAACTAACGCCTACTTAATTCATTAGTTATTTATTCATACAAGAGGAGAAGATTTCTGGGCACCTTGTCACATCGAGGTATCTGTCTCCCTGATCGTAGAGAATAACACATGAATAAGTCATGAGTTGGCGCCGCCAGAGGATATTGAGACACGGAAATATGGTACATACACAAGTGTACCATTTAAGTATACAGTGTACCCTCGTTATACCGCCACCTTTCGTCCACAGCAATTATGGCGGTATAACGAGGGTGGCGATAGCATCGAATTATGAAAAAATATTATTAAGATATAATTGCATAATAGATTGTATTTCCAAAATTTTATTAAAAACAAGCTAAGTATTATATTGCTATATAGATCTACATTAGCACAAATTTATATCTGAAAATAGTTATTGATCTGATTTTGCCGCATGCCATTCCAAATGGAACACAGAAGATTTCCGCGATCTCCAAAACAGAACAATATGGCGTTATCGAGGGAAATGTATAGCGATATGGGACGTTTGTATTTTAAAGGGTGTGGCGGATGGCGAAATGCGAGGGTGGTGAACTTAACGAGGGAATTATATAGAAGAAAAATCCGTTCTAGAGGTTTAGGTGGCGGTATGCGAGGGTGGCAGTAGATTCGGGTGGCAATAGGTCGAGGGCTCACTGTACTGGGAAACGGATCATTGCTTTATGCATTCTTTATCATTTCAGAAGTTATTTGTACAGACAGCTGATTTTAGTGTCGACTGAAATTTTGACAAATTATATTGATCATTTTGTCGGCATCCTCAGATGTTTCATCCAGCAAAGCTGTCTTTCGATATGTTGAGTTCTCTTGGACTTATCAAACTCACACTTGATAGACTGTGCATTCTTATTTAAGTCATTGCTTGCCATGTTGATCGTTCTTCAGGTCTAAAGGTCAAAGATCAAGGTCACTGTTACTATCAATAGAACAAACGTCCAAACAAAAGTTTCCATGTGATCAGGGATAACTTGAGCTCCCTTCAGTCGATAAAACTGAACTTCATACAATGCTTCCTTACTGAGAGTCATATATTCAGGATTGCATGTTCTTCAGTTTGAAGGTCAAATATCAAGGTCTAGGTCACTGTAACTATTAATAGAACCCACGTCAAACAAAAGTTTCTGTGGGATATAACTTAAGTTCTGGTCCCTTCTTGAGATGAAAAGCATGTATTTGTTAGAGTTTATAATCCTGGCTATTCTAATAGATGATATGTTTGTGACTATGAGAGATAAAAGTATGAATGTTTTTGAAAGGTGATGGAGATTCAGGACAGAAATCCAAAATTGTCAGTGTTTGTTCTGAAAGTGACTTGTAGGGACTTGCCAGATCTGAAACGTTAACCTAATTTGATTGATTTAACTTGGCAATAATTAGGTTTCGGTCTTGGAGGTAGTTCCAGCAGTGTTCAGGATGCCTAATAGTTTATTGGGCATTGGACTCGGATATGTAATCAAGTTCCTTCCTATACCAGACAATGCAATTAAAACCAAAATTGTCCTTTAAGTTGTACAAAATACCTCCACACTATAGGAATATAAGGTCCGGGATTATGTCAAGGTTGTGTACATAACCTGATGTAAAGAGTCGTTTAATTGGAGCGTGATGGATACTGACATGTGGAACGTAGTTGTAAGGATTCGTGACACTAAAAACTCCATTACATTGAAGATTCGTCTTGATTACCGATGTCTCCAAACTCCTGAAATGGACCTGTTTTGCTACATGACAGAAGTATTTACATTTTGTGCGGATTTTTTGTGGCAGCATTACCGTGACCAAATGTTGTTAGTTTCCATCTAAATTGGAAATGAACAGCCCCACTGGGTTTCACCGACTCAAATCCTTCCATTAGCTTGTTTTACATCAAGATAGCGAAATTCTCAATTATCTTTAATTTCACAAATTGTCTGTTTTTCAAGAATCAAACTGAACATGAATCTAGAAGCAAAACGAATGAAAGGCGACATTTCTTTTACGAACTTTTATGTAAACCATTAAGAAGAACGACAATCTGTCGACGTTAATGAAAATGGACCTGGTGAGTGCTAGCACTATAAAGGTCATATCCTGCGGGCCGTTGATGAACGCTGAATTTTAGTGTGAAGACAAGACTCATATCCCTTAACTAGTGTATTTCCTGTGTCCGAATCATCATCAATCACTGGAAAATGGATGGAGTTGTGAGGATGGCGGTTGTCAAGGGTACAGTCAGGTGCCAGGGTGCCTGGAGAAAGATGTTTGGAGACGTGGAACATACAGGTCCCTGTTGCTGATGATGCTGTACTTTTATGTAGTCGGAGGTCGTGCGTACCCTTCAGTGACGCATGTATACTAAGTGACGCATCGCTCCTGTTCCTGCTGTTTTCTGATGGGTCATAGCACTTTACTTATTCCAGGTCAATGAAATGTCACAGAATCTAAACTTGTTTTTCCAACATTGTAATGGTAAAGTAATGCTGAGACAGACCGTAGTAATGTGTGTTATCCAATTCCCAATTCACATTTTTGACCCCCGAAAAAGCTTATTAGGAAAAGAAAACCAGGTTTTCATAGGTGTTAACCTTTGAAACCTCCAATGAGGGAGATCTCCCCCATTCCACATTTCCAATGAGGGAGAAAGTGCGCAAAATGGGACTGAAACTGCATTGCTCAATTTGTCATTCCCATTTTATGTATCAAAATAAAATTTGATCCAGACAAATATGTTATGGTCATTACACATACCCTGCAGTAACTAGGGAGATAATTTGACCACAGGAAGGGAATTTTGAGCTTGTGTGAGTTTGGACTTGGATGAGGGAGATTTTGAGGGAGATTGGTAAATTATGGTCAAAATGAGGGAGTCTCCCTCGTAAAGAGGGATCACGGTTAACGGGTATGGATTTTAGTAGCTGAAATTGATCTTTAGAATCAAATGTATGAAAAATTATTTTGGCGCTTTATCAATTTAAAACCATGAGTTTCATTAATTAACACCTACATGAACTTGGGTCTCCAGGAATGACTTCAAATTCATTAAAATTTGTATAGACAGATAAATCTTCTGAACATAGGGTTAGTTGACAATGAACTAAAAGCTCAAGTAAGCTGAAATTATTGTCATCAATCTTCATCTGTCATTGTCTTTTGACTGTAGTGCATTGTCCATTAAGAATTGAACAGTTTCGACTGAATTGTTTTAAAGGAAAAGAAAGATTCAAGATCGCGTACAATTAATTTTTGCATATTTCTCGGTTAATTAAAATTTGCGAAAAATTAGTCGCCTTGAAACAGTTTTAATCAGGGGTATGCAAACTGTACATGTAGGTGTATATAATGTTCTGTACATAAGTCTATTTCATGTAAACATAGATTTATGTTTCTAACATATGACTTAAATATATAATGCACCTAGAGCAAGAGTGACTAGTCATTTCATATAAATATGAAAAATAATTTACAAGCCGCAATAACAGCATAAACTTTATTTACATCTGTATTTATCGTGAAACTAACAAACATCTGAATCATTACTTTTCTTCCAAGAAAAGGATTCTTGGTCAAGGCCATAAACCTGATACTGAACTATCAATTTGAAGTTGTTTAAATGTTTGGTCCGCTAATTGGGCTTTTAAACAGGGCTGTAACCGAGACAATTGCCAGATCAGATTAAACGTATGGAAATTCAATGGGAACATCCTTTTATCTCTTAACAAAATTACTGATAACAGAGAACCATTTCACTTAAAAAAAAATTTGCTTGATCGTTATGTGTTCAGGGCCAAAGTGGTAAACGGCCTTTCCTATGAATTTTTTATTGATTTTTGTGTTATTTTTTTTTATTTTTTTTTTTTTTTGAGATGCTATTACTCTACGGATTTCTCTGGAAATTTGAATCTGTGGCTGAATTAACAGATACTAGTTAGAAACGCTAGGGTCAAGGCCTACAATTAGCAGACACTAGTAAGAGATGCTAGGGTCAAGGCCTATAATTCGTAGACACTATATTGGTCAAGGCCTACAATTAGCAGACACTGAGTTAGAGATGCGAGGGTCAAGGCCTACAATTAGCAGACACTGAGTTAGAGATGCTAGGATTAAGGCCTACGATTAGTAGACACTAGTTAGAGATGCTAGGGTCAAGGCCTACGATTAGTAGACACTAGTTAGAGATGCTAGGGTCAAGGCCTACAATTAGTAGACACTAGTTAGAGATGCTAGGGTCAAGGCCTACAATTAGTAGACACTAGTTAGAGATGCTAGGGTCAAGGCCTACAATTCGTAGACACTATATTGGTCAAGGCCTACAATTAGCAGACACTGAGTTAGAGATGCTAGGGTTAAGGCCTACAATTAGCAGACACTATATTGGTCAAAGCCTACAATTAGTAGACACTAGTTAGAGATGCTAGGGTCAAGGCCTTCAATTAGCAGACACTAGTTAGAGATGCGAGGGTCAAGGCCTATAATTAGATCTGTCTGGTACTCATTTTAACATCATTTGTAACAATTATTCCTGTAAGAGAGTCGGAAGAGAAAATGCCAAGCTTCAAGTTTCAGAAATTGATTGGAGGTCAGAAAATTCCTGTTATGTTAAAATGAAGGCAGCCATCAACAGACAACTTCCTGTCCTTTGAGATTTGGAAAAAAAATTCCCCTGAAAATAATTTGTTTTTTGAAAACTTGCATGCTTTCTAAGGTCATATTGATGAAAAAAATAAATATTGTCTGTATACATTATATCATATAACACAGGCAGCCTAATGTCATGCAAAAAAAAGTTGTTCGATAAAAATGATAACTCAGTCACATACAATAAGCATAATGTATACCAAATGCCAGTCTTAATGGAACTGTGGGGACACGATTGTGATGTCAAATTATACCTCAGACATCTCACTGATTGGAGTCTTCACAGAAGTCAGAATCGTTGGAAATAAATAACTATATAAGTTTGCTTCTCAAGCTATATGATAAATAACTCTAACACTTGTGTTCTTTGAATATTAAACTTATTTATCAATTTCATATAAAATTAACAAATTTGTTTCATACATTCAATATTACATGAACACTTGCATATAAACTCATACCCATATATATATTAAATTCATTAAGCTGCGAGCTGAAAACAGAACTGTTGAAGCTGCATATAAGTATTGCAAAGGATGAAAATTTCACTGACTTTTTAAACTTAATCACAGAATTGTGTTTCTTTTTATCACAAATTGATGTATGAATACCTGATAACAGGATTCTGAGAACAGCTCATTAATGATATATGACTATATAAGGATATCTAGCCCTTACATAGCATCTTTGTTAATATCATTAGTTTTCTGGAGAAGCAGAAAAGTCTGCTTGAAGGAGTTTTGTGTGTGAAGTATATTTTAACCAGCATTATTCTCCCAATTAATGTATATTTTGCCAGTAGAAGTCTGTTAATGTTGAACCCAGGTAGCAAGAAAAACTAGGGAAAGTAAAAAAGACAAATGTGAGATGACAACAATAAACAAATAAACAATAGACATTGAATAACCTGTACAATTTGTTACTGTCGATTGAGCTATAAAAGATGTTGTTCATTTCACATAATGTCTTTACTTTACAAAAAACACATAAAAGTCTGTGTAAGTCATTTAAATTGTGGTTTATTTATAACTAAATGTCATGCTCTTATTGGTCCAAGGATCATGTAACCATTTTAAGTCTGAATTTGTCTTTAGTTTTGAAAATGTTTATCACAAATTTTGTCACAAAATGTAATATCACATGTGATTTGCTAAGCAAAAACATAAGTCTAACAATGTTTTATGATCCAGGTGCCAGGTCTGCTTTAGATTCAAAGTTCTAGGGTAAAACAGCGTTTTAAGGTCAGATAACTATAAGGTTATTGTTACTTAAAATTAAATTAATCTTATATTTAAGTCATTTAATGTATTTTTCTTGATTTAGCAAGGTGTTTCTCTGCATTCCTTTCCGAATCAGATGAAAGTCAATTAAATTTTTATACAAATACAATGATACAGTTGTACATACTTGCTAATACATGATTTTTATGTTGTTACAGATGGAGAACCTGATTTGTGGGATACGAGACACTAACCTTAAACTGACGTTGGCTTTTGGAATCGGCATCCATCATGCTGGTCTCCAGGAACGTGACAGGAAGTCAGTAGAGGAGCTGTTTGTGAACCAGAAAATACAGGTAAGGTGAAATTTCAGGCAGAACTAAATCTGCAGGAAAGACTGGAATTATAGGACTTTACAAAAAAACAAATTGATTTAAATGATCAATTAGCATAATATAGTCCCAATATCTTCAACTAGCACCAGGCACCAAATATCCAAATATAAAACCCAGATTATCTCCCTTGATGGAACTCATATTGCCCTCAAGGATTCTGTCATCTTCTATATTTGATCATGATAAGTCAAAACAAACAGTCAGTCAGCATTTCTTTAACTCAACTTTCTATAGATTCAGTTTACTACCCTGAACAGTCTGCTATCATCTTTAGATCCAGATGTCAATTCCTTGGCAGGGTTATTCTGTCCAGGACTTGACACTTTCAGAGTGTCACTTTTAGTCTGTTAGATAAGGTTGACAGTTTTAAGATAGGTAATTCAAGTTGACTCCTTTCTTCTTCTCGATTTTCTTTTGACTGTGGCAGCTTTGGTTCTTATAGTCATTTTTTCTCCTGGTCCATGATCAGACAATCATTTCTAGAGATCCTCCACTCACACAGGTTAGCTATCAGTCAGCAGATTCTGTAACTAAGTGTGCCAGAAATTATTCATATTTAGAGGCCCAGTATACATATTTTCAGGGAATTTTTTGTTCTTCTCGAAAATTCTTGAAAAAAAATCTTGTTCATAACCATGTAAAAATAAGGCTAAAACAAAGTAAACCTGAGTGGTAACTACCAACTAAGAAACTCTTGACAGAAAATTCTGAAGAATTCAAAATAATTTATGTGTGGGCCACTAAAACAACAAATCGCAGTTAGACGACAGTTCAAAGTGGATGCATGTTTACAAATACTGAGTTTTAAATGCTGCTGTACTGATAACAACGTTATAATTCATCTTGAATATTGCTGATATCTATAAATATAATAAGTTTTTAGGCTTGATTTTCGCTTCAGATTTTGTCAAAAGTTACGTATATTGGGCCTTTAAAAATTTACATTCATTCTGTTGAATCACTGTCATCTCTTTTAAGTGCCACCCTCCTCCCCTTTCCTTTTTCATGCAGTGTAACTTATGATATCATCATGTTGTCATTATTACATCATATTTAAAATGTTATGATCCTGGACATAAGACAGGATTGTAGGCCATCAAGGGAGGTAATATTGTCTGACAGAAATATCTACAAGGCATTTTATTATAAACAAGAAGTGGAAAAAAACTGGTAAAAACTAATGAACAAGAGAAAAGGACAATTTTGTATATGTGATATGAATACTTAAGCCAATGAAGGGTGTAGACTTTGGGTGAAAACCACTGCTTTGCCATATCTTACAATACTTTTAGAGATCAAAGGGAAGTAACTCCATTTATCATAGGGATATCACAGTGAGTAAACAGTTGGAAGGGAAGTAACTGTAGTTATGTTGGTGACTGGAGAACATAGATTGCAAATGAAAAAAAAAATGTTTTTAAAGGAAAATCTAATTGAATTAAGACAATTATTTTTGAAATCAAACATCCTTTAAATGTTGCTGCACTAGCTAGTATTCAGTGGAATACCATGTGAACATAAGTTTTTGATGATTACTTGCCAACCCTCCCTATTTAGGAGGGAAACTCCTGATTTTGAACCCTGAAATATTGCATTTTCAACTTTGCAATCTGCTTATCTGTTCCTATTTTAAAAGATCTGATGATTTCTTCTGAACGAAGAGCTCAAAAGAAGCAATTTAAAAGTGTTATTTTCCCTCTGAATGTACATGTGTACATATTATTTATGTTTTCAATTCTGAGCACGCGTAATCTCCCCGGTGGAAATTTCAAAAAGTTGGCAAGTATAGTGAATTGTGTTTCGGTTTTAAGATGTAATAATATGGTTCAAATATTATACCATGATGATATAATGCATCAATACTTAACTGTTACTAGTTGATGGTTTTCTCCGGGTATTCCAGTTTCCTCCCACTATAAGATCACATGTGCACTAACATCTTGGCCAACAAGAGTGATTAATATAAGTTGGATAACTTGTTTCATAATTGTTGTAAATTAATAAAGTTCATATTTATATCTAAATAACCTTACCTATCTGAGTGTCTGTGTGACCCAGTAAGGATAGTGCACTCACCAAGATGGCTGGAGTTTAATTGATACTTAATCCATTAGATTTGAAAATGTACTGAGTCACACATCCTCAAAATCCAGGGGTTATACTCACTAATGCTCTCTACACCCCTGGAATATGTCATAACAAAACTAAAGGTATGAAGATAGCAGTTTGATTGGTATCAGGTAAAAACAAATGACCAATAGCTATGCTGACACCTGTCCTTTGAAGATTACAAAGGATTACAAGGATATTCCAGAGGTATATATATAGAGAGCCTAGGTGAAGGTAACCCTTGGATATAGAGGATAATTCCAGGGGTGTAGAGAGCCTAGGTGAACATAACCCTTGGATATAGAGGATAATTCCAGGGGTTTAGAGAGCCTAGCTGAACGTAACCCTTGGATATAGAGGATGATTCCAGGGGTGTAGAGAGCCTAGGTGAATGTAACCCTTGGATATAGAGGATAACCCCAGGGTTGTAGAGAGCCTAGGTGAACGTAACCCTTGGAAGCGAGGATGATTCCAGGGGTATAGAGAGCCTAGGTGAATGTAACCCTTTGATATAGAGGATGATTCCAGGGGTGTAGAGAGCCTAGGTGAATGTAACCCTTGGATATAGAGGATGATTCCAGGGGTGTAGAGAGCCTAGGTGAATGTAACCCTTGGATATAGAGGATAACCCCAGGGTTGTAGAGAGCCTAGGTGAACGTAACCCTTGGATATAGAGGATGATTCCAGGGGTGTAGGAGCCTTAAGGTTAACGTAACCCTTGGATATAGAGGATGATTTCAGGGGTGTAGAAAGCTTAGGTGAACGTAACCCTTGGATATAGAGGATAACCCCAGGGTTGTAGAGAGCCTAGGTGAACGTAACCCATGGATATAGAGGATGATTCCAGGGGTGTAGAGAGCCTTAAGGTTAACGTAACCCTTGGATATAGAGGATGATTTCAGGGGTGTAGAAAGCCTAGGTGAACGTAACCCTTGGATATAGAGGATGATTTCAGGGGTGTAGAAAGCCTAGGTGGACGTAACCCTTGGATATAGAGGATTATTTCAGGGGTGTAGAAAGCCTAGGTGGACGTAACCCTTGGATATAGAGGATGATTTCAGGGGTGTAGAAAGCCTAGGTGGACGTAACCCTTGGATATAGAGGATGATTCCAGGGGTGTAGAAAGCCTAGGTGGACGTAACCCTTGGATATAAAGGATGATTTCAGGGGTGTAGAAAGCCTAGGTGGACGTAACCCTTGGATATAGAGGATGATTCCAGGGGTGTAGAGAGCCTAGGTGAATGTAACCCTTGGATATAGAGGATAACCCCAGGGTTGTAGAGAGCCTAGGTGAACGTAACCCTTGGATATAGAGGATGATTCCAGGGGTGTAGGAGCCTTAAGGTTAACGTAACCCTTGGATATAGAGGATGATTTCAGGGGTGTAGAAAGCCTAGGTGAACGTAACCCTTGGATATAGAGGATGATTTCAGGGGTGTAGAAAGCCTAGGTGGACGTAACCCTTGGATATAGAGGATTATTTCAGGGGTGTAGAAAGCCTAGGTGGACGTAACCCTTGGATATAGAGGATGATTTCAGGGGTGTAGAAAGCCTAGGTGGACGTAACCCTTGGATATAGAGGATGATTCCAGGGGTGTAGAAAGCCTAGGTGGACGTAACCCTTGGATATAAAGGATGATTTCAGGGGTGTAGAAAGCCTAGGTGGACGTAACCCTTGGATATAGAGGATGATTCCAGGGGTGTAGAGAGCCTAGGTGAATGTAACCCTTGGATATAGAGGATAACCCCAGGGTTGTAGAGAGCCTAGGTGAACGTAACCCTTGGATATAGAGGATGATTCCAGGGGTGTAGGAGCCTTAAGGTTAACGTAACCCTTGGATATAGAGGATGATTTCAGGGGTGTAGAAAGCCTAGGTGAATGTAACCCTTGGATTATAATAAAGGATGATTCCAGGGGTGTAGAGAGTCTAGGTGAACGTAGCCCTCGGATTATAATAAAGGATGATTCCACAATCTGTAATATTTGGGATTTAATCAGGTGAGCCATGGATTACAATAGAAGTACAGAGGCACAGTAGTCTATTGGTAGGACGCCGGGCTGGTGATTGAAGGGTTGCCAGTTAAAATCCGGTCACGGTACTTGTGTTGTATCCTTTAGCAAGATACTTTACTCTGCCTGTTACAGTCTACTCAGCTGTAAACGAGTACATGGTAGGGCAGTGCTAGAAATTGTAGAATGTTAACTGTGAGCGCCGAGATTGCAGCACCGGTTGTATTCTCCCCAGGGAGTTGAGAACGATATTGGCTTGTTGCTAAGGCCCTATAACAACGGATAACAATTTGTGAACCCCTTTGAGGCAACCTTCAGGTTGTGATAAAGCAGTATATAAGAACTTTGAATTATTATTGTTATTATTAGTAGAGATGTAGCGCGTAGGTGAGTGTAACCCCTAGATGTCGAGAATGTGAGTGACATATTTGACCACAAAGGGCTTCTCACAGTTATCCGATTTCCTCCTGCAATATATGATTCACTGCACATTTACATCTAGGCCAACTTCATTGATTATGAATATACATTAAATATTGTAATTTTGTTAAATGAAATTAATTATTAACTTCTATCTATAGGATCTAAATGATTGTTTTAGGTGCTGATTGCCACAAGTACCCTTGCCTGGGGTGTCAACTTCCCTGCTCATCTAGTTGTTGTCAAGGGAACAGAATTCTTTGATGGGAAGACGAGGAGATATGTTGACTTTCCCATTACTGGTAAAGCCTTTGAATATTTGTATGACGTTTGAATATTTGTATGACATTTGAATATTTGTATGACAGCACATGGATGTAAGTTTTTATGATTATAGTGAAAATTTGCTTTAACGTTTAAAGGTCAAATGTATGGTATCAAAATTTCTTAAAAGTGAGCCAGATCAATGTTTAGAACCAAACATATATATGTTTCTACCATTATCTCAACAGCCCCATGTTGTCTTCATGTTTTAAATCATTTATATATCTGGATAATGATGGATCTAGATTTTGGACTCCCTATGATCGACTGAGTGAGATCAAAATTGATCGACGACCAAATTTATCTCTGGCAGGTCAAGTAACAACAAAATAGAGAACATAATAGTTTGTTCATTATTATATGTATAAACATTTTATATTATATACATTATATACTGGTAATTAGTCCTCCCAATATAGAAAAAAACTTATTTTTATGGTCTGATTCTCTATGCAGTTTGATATTATCAAGAGTTGTTTCCCTTGGTACATGATCCAACTTTTTTTTTTTGGTGATTCTGTCAGGAAACATAGAGTTTGCTGTACTATAAGATATATATTGTATCAACAGATGTGCTACAGATGATGGGGCGGGCTGGACGGCCACAGTTTGATGACCAAGGAGTGGCGGTCATTCTTGTCCATGATATTAAAAAACATTTCTACAAGAAGTTCCTCTACGAACCTTTCCCTGTGGAATCAAAGTAAATATTTTATCACCCATATCTGTATTTCCTGTAAATATGTATTTCCTGTAAATAGAGGATATCTAACAGTGTCTTCAGTAATACCAAATATATTTCACGAGTGGGGCTAATATTGTGATATTTTGCGCATGAGTGAAAAATATCACTTTTATAGAATGAAATTTTTTCAATAATTCACTGGTAAAAATGTAATAAATACCTGTATTTCCTGTAAATGCTTGTATTTCCTGTAAGTGCCTGTATTTCCTGTAAATACCTGTATTTCCTGTATATCCTGTAAATGCCTGTATTCCCGTAAATGCTGTATTTCCTGTAAATGCCTGTATTTCCTGTAAATGCCTGTATATCCTGTAAATACCTATATATCCTGTAAATGCCTTATTTCCTGTACATGCTGTATTTCTTGTAAATACCTGTATATCCTGTAAATGCCTGTATTTCCTGTAAATGCCTGTATATCCTGTAAATGCCTGTATTTCCTGTAAGTGCCTATATTTCCTGTAATTCTTGTATATCCTGTAAATGCCAGTATTTCCTGTAAATGCCTGTATTTCCTGTAAATGCCTGTATTTCCTGTAAATGCCTATATATCCTGTATATCCTGTAAATGTCTGTATTTTATGTAAATGCCTGTATTTCCTGTGAATATCTGTATTTCCTGTAAATGCCTATGTATCCTGTAAATGCCTGTATTTCCTGTAGATACTTGTAACAAATCATGTAAACACTTCATATTTTCTAATACAAATATTCCCTTTAGATATCTGTGTATTTCCTTGATAAATGTAACTATACCTGTACTTTTGGTAGCTACATGTACTTGTATCATTTTTACCTGAAACATTTTTACCTGTATATATTTCTAGCCTACTGGACGTGCTACCTGACCATCTGAATGCTGAGATTGTAGCGGGGACAATAACCTCCAAACAGGATGCTATGGATTACATCACCTGGACCTACTTCTTCAGGAGGCTCGTCATGAATCCAAGGTAGGTCTATAATTTTGTTAAAGATAACTCAAGGGAGATAACTCTTCTGGGCCTAAGAAGCAATCAGAGGAAACTCCACATGAAATGCTGAAAATTCCATTCAGTGCAGTTTTTAGTTTGCAGAATTTTATTTATGAAAATGTTCTCTTCCAGGGAAAGTTAAAATAAGACTTTGACTCAACTTGTGTCTAACTTTCTGTTTGATGAATGTTTCATCATTGTCCGTGGAATATCATACATCCATGTACCGGAGATGGGAGACTTTTTTGCAGATTTGATTAATGGTGTGTTTTCTCTGTAGAATGTGTTAAAAGTACATCTTTGTACCTGAAACAGAAATCTTTTTGCAGCTATTTGCCTGATATATGTAAGCATGCACATCATCATGAATATTTTGGAAATGGAGATGTGTGCAGAACATGATATATATAGTGACCATATAATGGTCAACACATCTAGCGAGGCTGCTCCAACAATCTGTTGTGTATTTGGTATAATGTTTAACTTCACGTATCATATACCCTAAATAATGTCAGCTTTGTTTTTATATTATTTAAAGATAGATAACTGTTCATCTTATTACACAAATTAAAAAAAAAAATCATAAACAAATTTTAAAAAAAACCAAACATCACGATATAGCTAGTATAGAAGGATAAAACCTGGTGTAATTTTAACAGAAAACACAATCTGTAATTTTGGGGATTCTACCCGATTAGCCTCGGATTACAACAGGAGTACGGTGTTTTTCAACAGACACCACCATTAAACATTTGCGGTAATCATCCAGGGCTTCAACTTCATCATCATGTTATCAGCCCAAAAATATATTGCACAGTGTATGTTTATATACTTTGGAAAAGAACTTATACAAACATAGAATTCTGCCAATTCCTCTGTCATGTACTTTATACATAAGAATAGAAATTTGCCAATTTTCAATGTATACGTGTGTCAGGCATTACCCCCAGATTCACTTTATTATTATCTTCGTTTTTAATCGTGAATTGTGCCAGGCGTTGTGTACGCCAACAAGTCATCTTCTTTGGGACATCCCTCCACGGGGCTATCTCATACATCAGTGTCGCTTCGGCAAAATTTACTGTATATCTCGTTCCAAAATCTCAGGCGTACAAAAGTCTGACTGGAACTGCCATAATCTTTGCTGTTTTGTGGTGCCAGACCGTTCATCGTTGCAGGTCTTGGTATATTGGGGGGAAAGTAATATATAGCAACATCCATCTTCTGTTACAGTATATACCTCTCACTGAATTCCTATATAACTACTTCAGAATGATTCAGGTATATTTTGTGTATTATTTAAACTGACCAGAGAGTTATCATAAGTTAAAAAAATCAGATGCTCAAATTTACTATTACTATCTGTGCACAAGTCAAAAAGCTTAAAAACTGGTATGTTTTAGGGTCACTAGGACACTGTCATAATAGTTGTTTAATTTCACAGGGAGAAAATCTTGCGTTTTTCTCATTGGGTCTTATTCACTGGTATAAATTTTTTTCTCTATCAGAATTATTTGTACTCTGATGGAATCAGTCTTAATATATATGTTATTATATTTTCCGGTTAACAAATTTTGCAGAATTTAATTTGACTGCGAAACGAGCAAAATTAAATCCCAAGCGAATAAAAAGCAACTATTCAGTATATAAGCTGGGCCACTGGGATGTATGAAGCTTCCAGGGATGTAGAAGGCTAACTAGTATGCTTGACAGTAAATATATAATATGAACATGAGTGTGACCTGTTCTGTTCATTTCCTGATTCTTCAAATCTTCACCTTCCCTGTTACATGTATTTAGTGAGGGAAGTATAACCTCCTACAAACTAATTTCAGGGCTTCAATCTTCCACAATGACTTACAGGTGATAAGTATTCGGGAGATACCAGTTTAACGAGTTTTAGCTTATAAAACATTTGTACCTACCACCATTACTGCTTTTAGGATTTTTTAGGAAGGGTAATGAAAGTCTTGTGTTTTTGGAGCTGACAGTGATGCATACAAGATGTCTACAGACAGTTCATCAAACGTTTACATCCTCCCTGTACAGTGTACTTATACATGACTGTCAAAATTATTTACAAGAAACCCTGTGTTTAGATAAATGATTTTTCTTCTGGAAACAAAAATACCGGAACTAAGTTGGGTCTATGTTCACTGTGTAAGGGGTCATAATATGAAGTGCAACCGGAGTTTGCTGTACATATTTTGTTTACATTTAACCCTCCTTTTCTAATCGCATCAACCCTGTTTGATCTATTTAAAGTAACGCACCCAAAGTATAACTAGTCCACCGCCCTCAATTCTATTTTAGTCAGGACGTTCCTTGATTAGGAAGGAAATCCCAGCACATTACAACAATTTACAGGCCTGAAACAAATATTTTCTTGTTCAATTTGCATTTATTTAAATCCTTCATATATGTCTTAGGTAGACAGTTCACCTTACATGATGTTGGCCATTTAGGGGAGTCAAAACATTTGGCGAATTATTTCCCTTGAGAAATTAAAGCTTCTTGTTTCATAATTAGGAGGTCAAGGGACTTAGTCCCTTTGGTGGCATAGATGTTTCGGTGGAAGAGGAGACAATAACTCCTTAGTTCTGCAATGCTGAACTAAATAAATGTCTTGTTTATTGGAGATACAACTGAACAATTATTCTATTTATGGTTGGAGGACAAGCTTTATAAATGTTTTATTGTGCAATGAGAATTTTTGGGCAGTTCATATATGCTCTTGATGACTGAGGAGGTCTGAGATTACCCCTGCTTATTTTGCACAAAAGTAGTTCAAGAACATTTACAAGAACTGTTCTAGAACTTTTAGTTTATCTTTAGATGTTCTTGAACAAGCTCAAGAACTGTTACTGAATGTAAATGAGACAAATTGTGAAGAACCGGTTCTGAAAAACTTCTAAAACTGAATGACTAGGACAGTTCAAGAACTGTTGTGAGCAAAAAGTTCAAGAACTGATCTAGAACAATGAGTTCAAGAACTGTTCAGAGGAACAATAAAGTAAAAAATATTCTAGAACAATAAATTAAAGAAATATTCTTGTAAATCAGATAAAGAAAAGTTCTTACACTTCATGGTTAAGAAGTTTTGCATAGCTTTTATTTTGACCCTGTCATATGATAGAAACCCAGTTTTGTCTGTCTTGGCTTCTGAAATGTTATCAGTTATATGAATGACATCATCTCTCCGTTTGTTCAGCAGTCTGTATTTATCTGTGCTGCAAGTTTATCAGATGAGTTACTTGTCCTTTCATCCTTCCTTAGTTTGTCAGTATATGTTCAGCGGTCTGTCTTTATCTGTACTGCAAGTTTATCAGATGAGTTACTTGTCCTTTCATCCTTCCTTAGTTTGTCTGTAGATGTTCAGCGGTCTGTATTTATCTGTGCTGCAAGTTTATCAGATGAGTTACTTGCCCCTTCATCCTTCCTTAGTTTGTCTGTAGATGTTCAGCGGTCTGTATTTATCTATGCTGCAAGTTTATCAGATGAGTTACTTGTCCCTCCATCCTTCCTTAGTTTGTCGGTAGATGTTCAGCGGTCTGTTTTTATCTGTACTGCAAGTTTATCAGATGAGTTACTTGTCCCTTCATCCTTCCTTAGTTTGTCAGTAGATTAACTGAATTTGTTTGTCTGTGCATTGCAGACTTTGATTGTTTACTTCTTCTGTTTATCATCTCTAAAATCTGACTGAGTTTGTGCAAGATTGGACAAGTTGGTCAAAATTATAGGACAGTTGATTCAGCTTTCTGGACACTTCAGACATCAACACTAATTGTGTTTAAAGGCTATTTATAATAATATTGATAGTTATTCTAATACAATACTGGTTTTGATTTTGCAAAGATATTTGATTAGCCTGTCTTTGATTAGCCTGTCTTTATGATAAATATCTTGTTTGAGGTGGTGTTGACCTACTGGAGTGGTAATTAATATTGCAAACATACATATTTTAGCACTTTCTGGCATTTTGTTAAAGTGTGCTAATTCTGCAATGTGCTAATCTGCTTAAATATGATGAATCAATAAAATTACTGTTTGCTAAAATAGGTAAGTATTTGCAATATTTGCTTCCTTGATACAGTCATCAAAATTCTTCAACAAGTTCAAACAAAAAATGAAAAATGCAATATTGTTTCATATGATTTTTTATTAATTTTCATGACGTATAAATACTGTGCCCCATCTTTTGGCCTTGCAAAGACGTTCATACAGCAACAAGTTAAATTATTTAAATTATTTAATACATGTACATCAAATGTCTCATAATAATAAATACTCAAATCTTATTTCAACACAAATAATTAATTATATTATAATTTATGAACTCTTTAATACACTTTACTCCCTCCTATCTTTCTCTCTTCTAGCTCTCTTTCTCCCATAGGTCTCTCTCTCTTTCTCCCTTGTCTGTCTCTCTTTCCGTATCTCTTTCTCTCACTATCATTCTATAAAGATCTCTCTGTATGTAACAACTACTAGCCTAGCTAACATGATGCCATTTTACGTGGATGTTTTTGATTATCTCATTTTTTTATCATTTACTACCCATATGTATTAATTATAATAAACAAATCATTGGAGAGAAAGTTTGCGACTTGTTTTAAAGAAAATGATATCTTATTAAATTATGACTAAAAAATAACACAATATTTCTCTTGTTTAAGAACGAAAACAAAGAGATGTTGGAACAGCCAAGTTGTTTGCTTCACAATTTGGAGCCCTTCCATTAGAGTCGGGGAATGGCTTATGGAATGGAAATGAGTGTTCTAATGTAGAACATGTGTATGAATGTGATTCTCAATAAATTAAATGCCATGTGCATCAAATATAGCCTAATAAATGGTGTATATATTGTAGTCAGCACTGGCATGCCTTAATTCAATAGATTATGACTAGATGAAACCAAACGAAATAAAACACTAGTGTATCACAGACGATCGTCCCGAAAATGTTCTCACATGTGCTTATGTTTTAGACAGTAGCGTAAAAAGTAATTACGCACAGAAACTCAGAAATTAGGCTCATCCCAAAAAAACAGCGGCTTTTGGGCAAGCACAATATCATTCATAATCAAATTGGTTCTGATTACGTTTGAAAGGAAATTTTGAGGATGCTTAATTACTGAGTTAGGTGTCATTGTTGGAGTGTGCCGTCCCTACAGAGGCACACAGAGAACATCCCCCAGGTACCTAATACATACAAAATAAATAACACACAGTCATGGTACAGCTTCCTGTATATATCTCCCTAGTACACACCTAAATATCCAACCTCTCAGTTTATATTTGCAAAAATTGAACTCATATCTTATCGCTTTTGTTAAATCATGATAAATATCTTTGTTTCACTTGATTGGATGTGAATCAATATTTTAAAACAGGACTTTTTCCAAGGAAAACAATTGTACATTGGTTATTTAACAAAATATTTTGATATTCAATTACTGCGTGATAATGTGGACAAAGCTAATTTAGGATCAATAATAGATTATTGTGCGAACTCTGTTTACATAAACTCTTTGGAAACAGAAAAATCCTGAATGATGTATGCATGGAATAATCAATTATGATTTAGTATGTCCAGGAGACAACATTAATGAGCTCAATACTACTGGCCAATCAAGATATGTGTGCGCTTTGCAGATAGTTGCCTAGCAACAAATTTATGTCGCAGTTTAAGAAATGATTAAAACATAAAATTCTGAAATTCTGTTGATGTTTTTGCATAGTTTTCAGGGTTATTTGCATTCCTTGATTTTGAATTATAAAAAAAGATGTTATTAGAAAAAAAAACAAAGTTGAATATGTTAATAAAATGGGACAGATAAGAGAAAGCAGATGAGAGAAACCGGAAAGATATAGAAGTGGGGAGTAATCAGTAAACTGATAAATAGAAAACTAAGCCGTGTGAGACTATGTGGAATATAGATATATAAACTAGGTATATCTAGTACTGTACATTAGCTATACAAACCATGAAATATTGAACATGAATCTATATACAATGAATAAATTAGAAAAAACCATTATTGAGAGTGTTATTGCACATCACTTATCAACGTGTGGTTCCCAAGTCAACATTGCACAACCATGTAACCGTTTCACCGCGCAGAGAAAGATGGGTACGCCACATCAGGTATTGTGTAGTCACCTGGTGACGCCGTTAGCTCAGGTGTATAGATTTTGCCTGTAGCGTCCCTTCACTCCACTCCTCCCTGTAGTTTAAAACCCCAGGTAGCGTCGTCAGCCCTAGCTCTTCTGTGTTCACTCGGGCAGAAAACACAGATTAAAAAACGGCACTTTTTTATCACAGAAAAAATCTTGTCTCTTTTACATAATTCCTAAAATCTACAGTTGCTGCAACACTTCCAAGTCAAATGTCCAGAAAACAATTCATGCTTGTAATTGTCTGTGTATCAACCACTGTAGGCAGGAAATCATGTGAATGTAATACTCAGTTATATAAAATATTGTCCTTTTTGGAAGTCTCCTCTTCCTTTGTATATTATACTTTTGTCTTTGACATGTCCTCCTTTTGTGAAATGGAATATTGATGATATGATTGGCTGGATTAGATCCAAGGTCATGATCAAGGTCACATGTAAAAGTCGTAGCTGCACTTAGTTTGTGTGTGATGATGGGAGATCATATCTCGCTGCTCCATCATATGTGAGATCACAAGGGATAAAAATGCTGATTTCGACTCAACAGTCGACGTAATTGTAACAGACATCGGTCCGGGGGATCGCGTTCTGTTGGAATTCGTTGCTGTTTCTGTAGCCGGGATTCTGTACTTCAATAAACTGGTTCTTGTCCCTCCTCCTCTTCCTCTCTCGTGACCTGTAAAAATTTAAAAATTTCTAAATATAAATTCAGATCTTTTTATTTTTTTGGTGAAAATTAAAAAAAAATATTCCTTTTATGATAGTTAGTTGATATTTTGTATGTCATAAAGATTTGAGATTATTATTGATTAGAATATGATACTCTTTGAAGTCTAAAGACTTTTTGTGATTACTGGAGATGAAGAAAAAAACTTACCATTTAACGATGAGGAGAACCAACAGGATGACCAACACAAAACTCAGTGTGCCGATGACTCCGCCTACGATGGCAGCTGTAACACAAAAAATCAGGTCCACTTAACACAGTATTCACCTCATTTAATGTGAATAACATTAAATAATTTATGTAAAAAATCTCACAAGGAGAAATCTTTTAGACTTTGATTAGACAAAGTATGAAGATTTTGAAATTTTATGATATTTGAGGGGCATAATTCTTACCAAAAGCAAAGAATTTAAAATGTATATGATATTTGAGGGGCATTATTATATAAACTCTTACCAAAAGCAAAGAATTTGAAATTTATATGATATTTAAGGAGTAAAATTCTTACCGAACGGCAATGATTTTGCTTTATCCACGTTGACATTGTTAACAGTGGTCTTGGTAATAGGGATGGTGTGTTTCGGTGACAGAGTGCGCTCCCCTGTCGTACTACTGGGTACCACTGGCTGTGGTGTCTTGTGATTGGTTGCTATAGGCGATGTTGGTCGCTGAGTGGTGGTTGTCAGTGCTGGGGTGGCTGGAACACAAACAAGGGCAGATAAGTATCGGAAGGAAATATTAGAATAAACAATTATAGCGTCTGTTTCAAAATTTTTTTTTTTTTAATTTGGATAAAATGACTTTGTGTTTTGTTTCTTACCTTCATAATATAACCAGAATCCTTTGTAGTTATTTCTACTGTTGGTTGACAGTCGAAGTGTAAGGTTTTTCCAGGAGACGGGACTTGGTTCATTCCCTCGTTTTCCACAGAGGGTAATGGACTGTTTGGTGTCCTGAGCAAGCATGTAGTCGGAACATGTGCTGCTGGCCATCTCAAGGTCAAGGTCAAGGATGTAGAGTTTGAGGTGTTGGTAGCTCTCCACCTGAATTCGAGCTGTACAGTTGACGTTGGAGCCGTAGTTGTTCGGGTAACCTGGGGTAACAATGTATCCCTGCTGAGCTCTGATCACCGGAGAGTCACAGATATTTTTGGTGTCCGACACTGAAAATACAGAAAAAATACACTTCTGTTAGAGAATATTTAAACACAGTCTCTATCAATAAGATATAACTAGAAAGTCAGTACAATCATCACTGCAGCACTATCCCTTACAAACACAAGCATAATGTGATTAGTTACAGGGAAATCGTTAATTTGAATAAGAAGTTTTAACGTTACTAACTTTTGATTAGATACAGTGGTTATCTAGTGTTCAATTCCAAATCTTTTTGGAACAACGCAACAAAAAATAGGAGTTCTTTAAAAAATGTAAAAATTATTTGCTATACGATAAATCTCAAATATTGATAAAAGAATTTTGATGGGACAGACAATATTAAAAAATAAGGTGTGAATTTTGTTTTTAAAGAGACTCAGCTGCCTAAGTTGTGTTTAAACCAAATTATGGCCAGTAACCCTGGCTATATATATTTATAGATTATACTGGAGTTATGCTTTCCTGTATCTTTGTATCAGCAAGAAAAGCCATTCTAGGTCACTGTAATCTGTTAAGATAATACCAAACAGTGTTCAGGTTAATATATCATCATGTTGAAAAAAAGTAGAACACAGAGGAGGTTTTAAAATTTCTATCACTCTCTTTTTAAACAACTAAACTGTTTTATGTAAAAAAAATTATTTTAAAAGTTGGGATCTTTTTTTGGGGGGTTAGAAATTCACCTTTGTCTACTAAATGATTATTATCTTGAACAAGTAGTGTATGTGTGTAGTTGAGCCTGGTTACTGGTGGAAACTTAACAGCTGAGATAGCCTTACAGAATTTACTATAGCCTCTTTATCAACTGTGCGTAAATATTTGAGAAATCAACATCTGGCGTGTTTCCCCGCCAAACTCATAATAGATAAGTTCAAGTTTAAAAATACTTTTACATTCAGCATACTGGTACTCTTTTGCATTTTGAACGACAGATGAAAATGAGAGACAGATGCAAGCATCACAATGCAAGCTGTTGATAGGCTGAGCACCGAAAAACAAGCCGGGCAGATGGGCCTGCTGTCTTTGTTCCCCTCACGACACAAATAACCTGAGGCCGTCAGTCGACCATTCAACTACACAGATATTCGCTCAAGGATTCAGAATTAAATTATCAAAATTAAAGGCGGGCTGGCGGCACGCGTTTGTCATCAGGCGAACACTTCTTAAGGTCTGATAGAATTTAAACTAAAGCTTCACGTGGTAATTGAGGAGAAAGCGTGAAGTTGTCAGGCCATTACAGACCATAGTTGTAAAATCTGTGTTCCTGAAATTATCCTCAAAGCGTTAAATGTATTAATTATTCATTACATAGAGAACAAATGTAAAGATATGAGCACTTGTGTGTTGTACTGTAGGTTTATTGTCATGATTGATAGTAGGAAGATTTACGATGACTTCTCCGGTGGTAATTCAATCTTTTTCGGGTGTGTGCAGCTTGTTAGTTTGTGGTTTTAAGGTTATAGACAATTATACCTATGCATGTAACACAACATAGTAATTGGATATATTTTAAAACGACAAAATTTGGACGGAACTAAAAGAAAAAAAACTTCTGCTCAGGCTAGTTATTCACCTGTCACTCACTTGATTTGATTATTGTGACGTAATCTTTGATAGACGATACTTAAACATTGTTACGATATAGATCACCATTATCTAAATGACTGGATACAAATCAGATTAAACAAGAGATACTATTTTTTTTTAGTTTTGTAATATTCAATATTTAATTCATGATATTATTTACTGTGTATATAATTCTTCTACTTTTAGTGGCAATTATTTTTAAACAATGAAATTCATATTTACACACCATTAAATTACAATATGGCCGCAGATTTCCTTACAAAACACAGAAGGAACATATCAACAGATAGCATTTAATGAATTATTCATTAACTTATTGGATGGATAATTAGATAAAATTTGCACCGTTTTGACTCGCGTTAATTACTGGTAGTCATTTGTTTACTAGGGGACTGGGCTATCTGATGTCTGTAGACAGTGAAGCACAGCTTTTGATCCTAACCTTGTTATTTTTTTACTATAAACATGTTCCTTTGCCACTTGTAAGATGATCGACTTACAAAATATAGAGTCTTGCACGGTATCTCATGACACTGGCGTATCATCTATTTATCAATTAGGGACACAGAGTTGACTTTTTATTCTGCACTGCCGATACACAATGTTCATTAGGGAGGACTGAAGTCCTTATTAAAGGCCTTTATTTAACACGTTAGGGGGACGCCCAGTCTGTGTTGAGGCGCGTGCAGAGGGGAGGGGGCTCTTCACAGCTTGATTGGTTACAGATGCTGGTGTCGACAGTTGATGGACCTCGAGAAAGTTTTGGTTTGAAGATTGCCGACTAGACATTAGTTACAACAGATTATGTACTGTCCAGCAGCTGTATTTGTTTCTGGTGTCCTTCACTAATAAACTGGGTCTGGTTTTGTTTTTCTACTTGACTCCCTGTGGAGTGGTCAGACGTTTTGTTATGTTTTTGAGGTGAGGGAATCATGTCTGTAGGGGCGGGGAGGGGTGACTGGCTGGTCATATCGGTAAAACTTCCCTGTGGTCCCCCGGTCATGGCACGTGCCACGCTTAAACCTGCCATGCCAAAATATCTTCTCTTCATGCAGAGATTTAGCTCAACAATTACATTGGTTCTGCAGCAGATGGAATTTTTTCTAATGGAATCCCTGGTATGATTTCTATAAGACAATAAAACTATCTATATGGCTTGTGTCAGTGACTTTTGCACTGTATTAATTATGACCAGATGTAGATGAATTTTATCACTTTTTCTTATTACTGCCATATGTAGACACATTTCATTCCTGCAGGGATATATTTGATGGTGAAGTGAATTGAACAGCTAGACATTAGGATATCAAAAAATGTATTTTAGATTTTCCATTATAAAATTTTTTCCAGTATAGTTAATGTATTATTTGAGTTAATCAATTGATCTGGAATGACACTTTGTAAGCCTGTATAATATAGATTGACAAACATACCTGGGATGCACTCGTATTCCACATGGAAATAGTTGCTGGGTTTGTTGCAGGAGGAGATAACTCTTCCGACGCCCCCGCTGGGGAGGTTGATGGAACAGGACTCGCGCCCCACACAGGGGTAGAGTTTGTGTTCCTCCTCCACACAATCTCCAGGCTGGAGACTGCACAATCCGGCTGAGTTGTGTCCGTACAGTGTGCGAGTAATCCGTAACATATACCCGTATCCACACTTAAACGTCAGTGACTTCTGGGCAAAGCATGCACTGGCTGACATGGGTGTACCTGTTAACACAAAAACATTAGGTGTGTTAGAATGTTCCTTAGCATCACACAAAGCTAGTGTATGAACGTGCAGAATGTATACAACAGAGAAAGTTTCTTAAGAACCTCAGAACATGGTTTAGAGATATTGTATGTAATATTTTCATTGATAATCAAGATGGTGAAATTGACATTTTGTCGGAATCTTCATCAGATTATATTGGGACCGAAGCCTGATGTATGGATACAGGATTGTGATTAGGGTTTAACATTGTGTCTACAGGCTAACCCCTTACCCCACCATTATATCTCTCTGAATTGATGAGAGCTTAGCTGTTGTGATGTAAAACCCATTTATATGTTAATCGGTCTGTCCCTTTTATACAAGATTTGGAGTTTTTGGGACGTTTTGCCAACAAACATTTTATATCCTAGACAATTTCATTGGTTCATTTGGAAGAAAATTTGAAATGTAGTCCAATCATTGTAAGCTTGGATTTAGTCGTTAAATTTAAAATTTAAAATTATTGTCGTTATTACATGTACTACGGACACTTAACACTATTACCAGGTTTGTGTTAACACTTAAGAGATACGATAAACCTTTGTTTAAAAAACAGTGACAGAATGTCTTAGATTGATAGTTTGTGAATGATGTACCACCTGGACTTAAAAAAGCCAGGTAAACTTTATCCCACATATAAACGATCTGATATACAGGTACGCTGGTTCAAAATTATTAACGAGTTTTTAAATTGAATTGTATTTTAATAAATTGAAAAGTTGACAATAACTATTAAAAGTTATATCATGTCATTATTTATTAAAGGTTATACAACATAAATATTTTAAGGTGTTTATGAATATTCATAATGTGTAATTATATCATTGTTTGTAGTACATACACTGTGACAGCCTTATCTCCCGTCAGTATAGTACTGTGAAGAGGTTTTCTAGAGTATTTTGAAACTGGCCCATATTTTTTAAATGTAACATTGTCTTGTGACAAAATAGATATGCTTATGCTATAGAAATATTAATGTTGGCATGAAAAAATCAAAAAGTAGAAGAGGTTAGGTGTAATTCATAATAATGTTTCAACATGGTGGGAACAAGCTGATTTACAGGTGTAATCTGGCTGGGGATCTTTTATTGTGTATTGTAAGTATCTATTGTTTATTGTGATTTACATAAATCTATTCTAGTCTTAGTTCTATAACAATTGTTCTTATCTATCCAAATCAATTGATAACATCAAGATTTCATTGCATATCAGTCGATATGACCCGTGCGGAAACCTTACCAGTGTGTGAACTGAAATTTTATGGGAACCCACAACCCACCTGGGGAAGACGACGAGAATATCAGACTCGGAAATTAGCACTTTATCACATAAAAATAAAACATCAAGCCAAACAAATTTGAAGTATTGATTATACCTATGATATAGAAATGACATGATCAAGTCTACACTATCTGTAGTCGTCCCTGATAAGAATATACACTGGTGTAACAGTGTGAAATAGAAAGTTTCTGGTTGTCTACCTGTAATTAACAAAAGTAATAAAGGTAACTTACCTGCCAAACATTGTCCAATCATGGTGAACGAGAGTAGGACCACACTGATGATTTTCTGTAAATATTCCATGTTTGATTTTGTCGTAAGTTGCGTGCTGGGTTAGCTAATCAGTACACATGTCCCTCTGTATACCTGGAGAAAGCGTAAAGAATGGTTAACGTTTATACTGATGGTATCACAATGTTGATCCCTAACGTCTATATCTGTCCAGTAACAGAGCACGGTTAATCACAGAACACCTATCACTGCCGATCAGGTGACAGCTAATGTGGAGAGGATATTTGAAATCTTTGGAGGTCTGTTCACTATCTTGTGAGCCGTGTAACTGGCTTCTGTCCAGATTGTGTGGGGCTTATATAGTTGGGCCTGGCTCCTACCCCGACAGACAAGGATACCGCAGCAATTTCAATGAGGGGCTAATTAAATTTTTCCCCTGATTGTTTGGGGCCCTTATCTTGCTCTATTGTAATGGGGACGTGATGTCCACGGATCTGTCACAATGGGCCAGCATCGTGCAGGGGGAGGAGCTGTCATGTGGCTCCACCCACCACGGCACACTCCGAGAAACACAGATGTTAACTAACTCTATCTGTCGCCAAAATCAGAACTTGATATTTACATCAACCTTTATCAGATACGGACAATAATTTATTTGTTTTTTTCATTCCATTGTCTTCTAAAATCCATTGTTTTAATATTTTGATTTTATCTGTTTTTTAAATTCTTGCTGAAATGCAAATACCTGTAAGGCATCAAGCTGATAGAAGTTTGTGTAGACTTTTACTGTTAAAGGTAAACTCAAAAGTCCGCCAAAATATTAACACCTGTCAGGTGAAAATGGGGAATAAAAGCCCTTTGATGTTTATAGAGAGTCCGTGAAAAGATTAGAGGTAGTTGGTGTATGATATGGCCTGTTGCCCCTCCAGAAGCTGTTAGGGCTCAGCCAATCAGGGGACAGCCATTTGATGTGGTGGAGTGTGCCGCTATTTTGACAGAGTTAACAATGGGCTGATGTGTACACAGGGGGTTGATAAGACCAGCCTCCCCGTCACCTGGCCACGCGACTAGCGTCACACTCCAGCGAATGTCAACAAAGCCAGCCGACCAGGTAACAAAGAGGTGTCGCGTGCCGGTAATCCTAGAGCCCTTGTTCCTGTGTCCTTGTGCTGGGCTGTAAACAAGCATTGTGTGAGCACACATGGTCTCGGTTACTGCTGCCACATGCCCCCAACACCCTACCGACCAATCAGAACGCAGGATTCACCGAAACAGAAAGCTGGTGTGTGAGGCCTGTGTACTTGGCACACGACTATAACCCCAGAATTGGGGAAATTATCACTTCGGCTCATTTGTAGGGTTTAGATAGCTTTGGAGGGAGAAGGTGTATCTGGTTCTGGTGTCCCTGTACCCGACTGCTAACAAAAGGCCTAGGCCAACTGGTATAGTGACCAAGTTAGCAGTGAACTGACCATGTAATTAGATGGTAAAACTTAACAAGAATATGTATCTTAAATGTTAATTGAATCTACCTGTCGTGTAAAACGAAACTTAAATTTAACACATGTATTATTTTTTTTATTATTTTTTTCCAAAAATGGTTTGAATTGAAGCCCAGGCTACAGGTATATCCCGATACCATGTGTTGTAACTAATCAGTTTTAAATGTCACCTTCAGGTGGTATAGTCAACATTTAGGGCTGTAACAGCTGTTGTCTAACCTTAGGTAATCTTTGATATCGTAAAAAAAAAATATAAAGATTTGGATATTCTCATTTATGTGCAACATATGGCATCAAACGTAGCAATTATGTTTTAAAGTCCGCATCAGATCTGGATATAAATTCTATACCTTTTATTGATAGGGAGCTCACCATTGTTAAGATACATCCAAGTGAAGAATTAAGGAGTCTTTAAAAAGTCCGAAAATAAAATAGGATGTGTGTTTATGTGGCCGGCGTACCAAGGACAGATGTGACAGGAGTCCTAAATAACTGTACTTCCGAGTAAAGAAATCTCGGCATGAATAATTAAAATAAATTTGGCGCGTGCGGGATGAAATATGAGTTGTATAGAAGGGGTCCGTGGACAGATGCGGTCGGTGACAGGTGGAGATGGGTATAGAGTATAACTGTACAGGTGTTTCACCACACCTGTATCACAGACTCTCATTACGTATTTATATCACCTCTATGTAAGGGGAGCTACAACAGGGATATCCCGCCAGAATATCTGTAAAAAATATAGCCGTAGGATTATGTTCAACCAAGCAGCTAGTTGTCCCCATTCATTTGTAGCCATATTAAATGTTCCTCAATCAGCCCTCTTCCAGATTTCAAAAGGCACGCGTCCATTATTTATTTGATGAATGAGTCCATTTTTACATTTCTGACATTAAATGTCTGAATGCTGCATGATAAACTTTTCTCAAAATTCAACAACAAACAATATGATCTTATCAAGTTTATAAAAAGTTAAACAAACAAACAAAATAGGATTATTTTTAAAACTTTTATTTTCTGAAATATTAGTTTTTGTCGTATAAAAATATTTAAGACAAAGTTTATACGAAAAGAGTGCTGTTATAAATTTTTGAATATTGTATGAGAGTATTAACCAGTTAATATATAATTTCTAGATAAAATACAATGTTAATCTATGATGTTAAACTTTTTATTTAGAAGAAGATTAAGACAATTTAATCATGAGATACTGTATAATTACACATCCTTATGTACCAGATGGATTATGATGGTGTATAGAACATGTTATCATCTGTTAAAAATCAACTTTACGCGGGACTTTAGCTGGTTGAGGCTCTCCTTGTATCAGTAGTGTACAGTTTCCAGTCCCTGGAAATAGCATGGCCAGGAAGATAACTCAGAATCCAATCAGATCACTGATAGGGTAAAAGTGTTTTTGATTTTAATTTTTATGCGTCTTTAAGAAAGTCTGCCTGGGTAATCTGTAAAGGCATCGTTGTTAGAAGTCCTACGGGCATGTACCCCACATGTATAAGATATCGGCTTTTCACATTTTAATTAAAGATGGAGGAGCTACGACCTCTATATCTGGAACTGAGTTGAACGGAAATGAACATGATATTGTGTATCAGCAGCACATTGTATACTCGGGCAATTATAACGGAAGTTTACCTTTTAATCATGTAATTTAATTGTAATGAACTTCTGAAAATTAAAAAGAAAAGTACATTTCAGTGCGATTTTATCAAAGTTTTATCTTTTAGCAGGATATTCAAAGTATAATTATATAAAGTTTATATTTCCCATGTTAATAGATAGGAAGAGTATATATATAGCTAGCTACTGTCAGACTGGCCAGATTTTTATAAACAAAAAATATGTAATTCATACAATTCAGATGTTTAATCAAAGTAAACAAGAATATAACAGGATAATTATGAAGAGGTGTACAATATTCCTAGATGTAGAAATGTAAAAGAGTGAGGTGTAGAGTACAATTTGTACTGAGTTGTACCTGGAATTATATTGGATGTAATCATAGGGTATTTCCCCCTCCCTAGCTTAGTATTGATCAGTATATTTCCCCCACCCCAGCTATATTGATCAGGGAGACATCTCCCCCTCCCAAGCTATATTGATCAGGGAGACATCTCCCCCTCCCAAGCTATATTGATCAGGGAGACATCTCCCCCTCCCAAGCTATATTGATCAGCTGGACATCTCCCCCTCCCCAGCTATATTGATCAGGGAGACATCTCCCCCTCCCCCGCTATATTGATCAGGGAGACATCTCCCCCTCCCAAGCTATATTGATCAGGGAGACATCTCCCCCTCCCCCGCTATATTGATCAGCTGGACATCTCCCCCTCCCAAGCTATATTGATCAGGGAGACATCTCCCCCTCCCAAGCTATATTGATCAGGGAGACATCTCCCCCTCCCAAGCTATATTGATCAGGGAGACATCTCCCCCACCCCAGCTATATTGATCAGGGAGACATCTCCCCCTCCCCCGCTATATTGATCAGGGAGACATCTCCCCCACCCCAGCTATATTGATCAGGGAGACATCTCCCCCTCCCAAGCTGTATTGATCAGGGAGATATCTCCCCCTCCCCAGCTATATTGATCAGGGAGACATCTCCCCCTCCCAAGCTATATTGATCAGGGAGACATCTCCCCCTCCCCAGCTATATTGATCAGGGAGACATCTCCCCCTCCCAAGCTATATTGATCAGCTGGACATCTCCCCCTCCCCAGCTATATTGATCAGCCAGATATATCCCCCTCCCTATATTGATCCCCTGGGTAGTCATACCTGTACCTGTTTGTTACCAAGCTTTATATAAGGTCTGTCCAATAATCACACATCTGTCTGTATGTTTACATAATGGCTCGCCACTGATTCTGCCCGGAAAGGTTTGTCCAAACGTGCCAGATGGATTTTTATTTCAATTTCCAGGGACGTTGTAGTAACATGATAAATCTAACAGATTGTGTAATTAGCAGACAAGGGTTTGGTTTTTCATTTAATTATGTTTAATGGTTCTGTTGTTTGTTTTCGTGGTTGATTAGGCGTCAGTTAAACATGAATCAAAACTAATTAATGTTTGACTGTTTATATAAATAAAGGTTCCAGGATCCACACCAATACAGGTACATACAAATGTCAGGCGAGGTATGTGTTATATAGTGTCAACATGGGACTGGTATGTTAGGATTACAATAGTAATATTATAGTATGTTCAATACAATAATGTTCATTTTTAAAATCTATATATACATATAAGTCCATAAATACTTACAGCTGTTACTTATATTATGAGGATAGCAGTAATACTAAAATGTACTGTAATATCAGTGTTGGAGTGTAAATTGAGAGATTACCAGTAAGAGTACCTTTTAGCCAGGGTACCTGTTAGAGTACATGCTAGAGTACCAGTTAGGGTACCAATTAGAGTACCTGTTAGGGTACCTGTTAGAGAACCTGTTAGAGTACATGTTAGAATACCAGTTAGGGTACCTGTTAGAGAACCTGTTACAGTACCAGTTAGAGTACATGTTAGGGTACCAGTTAGAGTACCTGTTAGAGTACCTGTTAGGGTACCAGTTAGAGTACCTGTTAAGGTATCAGTTAGAGTACATGTTAGGGTACCTGTTAGATTACCTGTTAGGGTACCTGTTAGGGTACCTGTTAGAGTACCTGTTAGAGTACCTGTTAGTGTTCCTGTTAGTGTACCAGTTAGAGTACCTGTTAGAGTACCTGTTTGAGTACCTGTTAGGGTACATGTTAGAGTACCTTTTAGGATACCTGTTAGGGTACCTGTTAGAGTACCTGTTAGGGTACCTGTTAAGGTATCAGTTAGAGAACCTGTTAGGGTACCAGTTAGAGTACATGTTAAGGTACCAGTTAGAGTACATGTTAGGGTACTTGTTAGGGTATCTGTTGGGGTACCTGTTAGAGTACCTGTTAGGTTACCAGTTAGAGTACATGTCAGAGTACATGTTAGGGTACCAGTTAGAGTACATGTTAGGGTACATGTTAGAGTACCTGTTAGGGTACCTGTTAGAGTACCTGTTAGAGTACCTGTTAGGGTACCTGTTAGAGTACCTGTTAGGGTACCTGTTAGAGTACCTGTTAGAGTACCTGTTAGGGTACCTGTTAGGGTACCTGTTAGGGTACCTGTTAGAGTACCTGTTAGGGTACCTGTTAGAGTACCTGTTAGGGTACCTGTTAGGGTACCTGTTAGGGTACCTGTTAGGGTACCTGTTAGAGTACCTGTTAGGGTACCTGTTAGGGTACCTGTTAGGGTACCTGTTAGGGTACCTGTTAGAGTACCTGTTAGGGTACCTGTTAGGGTACCTGTTAGAGTACCTGTTAGAGTACCTGTTAGAGTACCTGTTAGATTACCTGTTAGAGTACCTGTTAGAGTACCTGTTAGGGTACCTGTTAGAGTACCTGTTAGGGTACCTGTTAGAGTACCTGTTAGAGTACCTGTTAGGGTACCTGTTAGGGTACCTGTTAGAGTACCTGTTAGGGTACCTGTTAGGGTACCTGTTAGAGTACCTGTTAGAGTACCTGTTAGATTACCTGTTAGAGTACCTGTTAGAGTACCTGTTAGGGTACCTGTTACGGTACCTGTTAGGGTACCTGTTAGAGTACCTGTTAGAGTACCTGTTAGAGTACCTGTTAGGGTACCTGTTAGAGTACCTGTTAGAGTACCTGTTAGAGTACCTGTTAGGGTACCTGTTAGGGTACCTGTTAGAGTACCTGTTACTTGCTATATAAAGGTGTACATGTCAGGTGTTCACTTTAAACAGGTATAAAGGTGTCATATCAGAGTCTGGGTAATACACCATTAGAGAAGGCAAAATTACCAGTGTTATGCCCGAGTGACTGGACTTGCCAATCAGGTTAATTGACTTTTGCTACAGTGAAGCAGATCCTGAATTAATAAACAGCCTAAGTACAGGTTTACCGGTGTGAGGTTACATTCTCTTGTGACTCTTACAGATCACAACTTATACCTATATATACCTACTTAATATGTTTCAGTGGGGTGGGAATTTTGATACAGTCCAACCAGTAACAGTTTCTACATCAGATGGAGCATCATGACCTGATATCCATAGACTAGATTTTAACTTTTGCATATCATGTTTCAGATGGCTAGTAAAACCATCATCAGTCTCTACTTTAGTTAGACTTTATTTGAGTCTATAATAGACAGATTGAAGGTATAGAAACTGTACACCCCAGATTATCATAGACTCACACTTTGTAAATACATGACCTATTAGTAAGGCAAGTTTTTCAGAACATTTGTATACTTGAAATTCAAGCAGTCGACAAAATCTTCAAAAACATGTTTCAGCAGTTTAATAATTGTTAATTTATCAAGCAATAATTTGTCCATCCAAATGTCTGTCCTTGTAACCATGAATCCCTCCCTGTAACCAAATGTCTGTCCTTGTAACCATGAATCCCTCCCTGTAACCAAATGTCTGTCCTTGTAACCATGAATCCCTCCCTGTAACCAAATGTCTGTCCTTGTAACCATAAATCACTCCCTGTAACCAAATGTCTGTCCCTGTTACCATGAATCACTCCCTGTAACCAAATTTCTGTCCCTGTAACCATGAATTACTCCCTGTAACCAAATGTCTGTCCTTGTAACCATGAATCACTCCCTGTAACCAAATATCTGTTCCTGTAACCATGGGTCTGTCCCTGTAACCAAATGTCTGTCCATGTTACAAAAGCACTGATGTGTAAATACTATTTACAAGGTTACTATCGTTTTAGTTCACCAAGTTGATATTGGATGTCAGATACAGATGAGCTATTCAATATAATACTTAATATGATATATATACCCAGGTATTACAATGGAGGTACAGCCTCTGGCCGATCTCTGAAACCTCAATATCTATTGTACAGTTATTAATACCAGCGACTGATTTCTATGACTGATCAATATAATTTATAATCTCAGTGATATTAACAAAGTGATGCTAAACACAGTGATATGATTCCTGATCCAATAACTCTCTTACCTGTGATGGTCAATATCCTAGTGGTCAATAACTGGACAGGGGCGTTAATTTGTTGACCAATATCATTAGATAGGTTATTGGTCACGGTGATAATTGACAGGATATGATGATAATTGATGGGACATAAATGAGTTAATTGTGGGTGATTGACACGTACTCGAGTTGTTCAGGAGCAGATAACTCAATAAGTATAACGGCAAATATTAACTATTGTATATATAACGGCTGAGTGAATTAACATACCTGGATATATTGCTACAGGTAATGTAAAGTTAATTAACAAGTTTATAGCTATGTGATCATTATAATCACACCTACATCAGCATCTGGCACAGAACTCAACCTGTGTCATCACCTAACTATGAACTGTTAGTGGAATGGTAGCTCTATAACAACTGTAGAGTATTATATATAAATGTTGGTTATGTTTTCACTTACATAACTGGATCAACAATGCATTATGTCACAATACATCTAAAAATACAATGAATGCTATCTTTACTGGCATATCTTATTTGCCAATTAAAAACCTGCCTTAATACGGACATCTGATTTTAAGGGTTTCCAATTTTTACAAACTTCTGTTTTTAAGAATTTCTGTATTAAAATGGATCCTGGCTTAAATGCCATCATATTTACGACAACCTGCAGTACAGTGAAACATGGCTTCAAGTTTCATTTTGATTTTAAGAAAAAAAAAGAATATCAAAATCCCTTTACTGCAGAAAGCAACTTCATAATGGGAAAACTGAATTTCCCGTTTTATTTTTGGTGTAATATGATTAAAATTCATTATTACGTTGTTAATGTAGTATTTAAGCTCATTACGTTGATGATTATAACGAAGCATCACACACAATCAATATTAGCGCCGACACTTCCTCAGCGTTTGATCTGTGTGATGGAGAATTGTGTTTTACTAAGATGGGGTGTGAACATGTGTTTCCAATTTCGCCACTAAATGGTTGAAGAATTTCCAGCTCCTGAGGACTATTACCGTGTCTGTTGTACATTGTCCCGTAACAGACAGATCAAACGCAATGTCTGTGATCCCTCAGACGAGCCGTAATGTGCTCTACTACTTTCACATTTCTCCAGTCATCTTTTTATCCCTAATCAGCAGCTTCAAATTAAAAATTAACAACATACATGTATACCATATTTTTTCATATAAAATAAATCTTCAAAATTTTGGAGTATTTGAAAGTTTCGTTTTAGTACTGGAATAGTATTTAAGATTCAGGTCTGGATTTGTGTTTATGAGACTCAAAATAATTTACTCAGATTATTGACTTTGGAAGTCAGTTCAGGCTTTCTGTACCTTGTTTTTTCTCCAAATTTAATTTTTAGGTCAACTTTACCATTGATTTTTGGGACATAGGTTCTCCCTGTGGTAAATTATTAAATATTGAGGTAGAGAACATTACAGAAGAAAACTGAATCCAGTAGGACACAAATATTGAAAAACATACTTTTGAAAAATTCTCATTATTTCAAATGAGCTTTTATGAATTTATACTATCTTCATCACAAAACTACAACATGTAAATTAATCCCAACAATTTATTGCCGTTTTGATGATCAATATTCCCCCCCCCCCCCCCCCCCCCCCCATTGGTTTCATATCTTTTATTGAATAATTAATATTTCCGTATTGTAAATTGAGGAAGTTACAAACTATGAAAATTAAAAAAAAGCAAAAAGCATGTTTTGTTAAAAGTGTGTAATTAATAAAACAAAAAAAAGAACATAGGTGAAACTAAAAGGAATTTTCACAAAGTTAATTTTTCCCGTTCTTCCCTTGTTCGGATGATATAGATGAAAATCTATTGATGTTACAAATAGGATATAAACTATCAACGGATACCTGCTGTGTGTTTATTGACAGATACAAAGATATGGACTCCCAACATATGGATTTCTCTACTTTAGTTCCAACTGTTACATAATTATACCAAGTCTTGGCCATGTATGAAGGACAATGTAAACACTGGTATTATTTAACCTGCCGATGTGCTGAGATGATTGTTAAGAGCAAACATGTATCTTTGTTCTATACATCCATTAATTTTTATGTTGAGATTGAGAAGAGCTCTGATACAAAGTTTTTAAATACTGATAAGATTGTCCATTTGGTTTGGAAATGATGATGGATTTGGGTACCACAGGTAAGGGGTTGTAGACAGCTGATGTGGGTGTCAATGTGATGGAGAAGTAGGGTATCAGTGTTTACACAATAACACCTGTTCACAGGTGAGGACATATGTCAGGTACTAAATGTGACATAATCAAACTTTATACAGCATCACTTAAAGTAATTCATTGATTATTACAAGGGAGATAATACTAGGCAAAATATGCATATTACAAGGGAGATAATCTTAGCCAAAATTTGTATTATTACAAGGGAGATAATCCTAGCCAAAATATGCATATTACAAGGGAGATAATCCTAGCCAACATTTATATTATTACAAGGGAGATAATCCTAGCCAAAATTTGTATTATTACGAGATAATCCTAGCCAAGGTATCTATTTTTACAAGGGAGATAATCCTAGCCAAAATTTTGTATTATTACAAGGGAGATAATCCTAGCCAAAATTTTGTATTATTACAAGGGAGATAATCCTTGCAAAATTGGCATTATTACAAGGGAGATAATAATCCTAGCCAAAATTTGTATTATTACAAGGGAGATAATCCTAACTAAAATTTGTATTATTACAAGGGAGATAATCCTAGGCAAAATTTATATTATTACAAGGGAGATAATCCTAGCCAAAATTTGTATTATTACAAGGGAGATAATCCTAGCCAAAATTTGTATTATTACAAGGGAGATAATCCTAGCCAAGGTATCAGTTATAGGCAGGTCTTCTGTTCCTTAATTCATGGCTTTGCCTTCTTGTAAAACTGAATTTTATGGACAATTTTAAATTATATACCTGGGTATCACTTGATATATACTGAATTGGACATAATTTAACAGCTTGAGGCTCTACTCTTTATTCTGACAACATGCTAGGCAGAGTTATAAAGGGAGATAACACCAAAATATAAGGTAACAGAACAACAATTATTGGTGTAAGGTCACAAAAAAGGCAATGCTGAAAGGATCTCAACAAACCTATGACAAATCAAATATTTTAGATACATCCTTAAGGACAGTGTGAGTGCTGGTACTGAACTTATTACTACTGTTGTATATCAGTACTCTCATCTGTGCATAAACTCTCTTATGATAATGATGAAAGTCATATCAGGTTTTCTTGCTGACATTAGGATAATTACATTGTCTTACACATGATTATCATTTTCTTTGTTGAATCGACATTCGTAGTCAGTTATATTATGTACTTGTAGATAGATTAGATGATGGTGGACGTGACGAGGAACACTTGTCTATATAACCTTTATATCATGTTGTACAGCTTGGTCTACTGAAGTCAACAGCATGGAAGATTGTAAAGGGACGGTGACAGAAAAATACTTAAAATGGTTGATGATTTTAGAGGCTAAATAATAAGAAGAAAATAACTGTTGAAATAAAATATGTCAATCTGAGCAATATGACTTTGTCAGAACTGAAATATTGAATTTTCACAGTCCTTGCATGATTTGCTAAGAATATAACCTCTAAGTTTGAAGAACATTAGTGCTTTGTTGAATGAAACAGACAGGTTATTAGGTATATGACCTACTTTAGATTTGTCAATGAACTTGTGTTATCACCATTAACATTAACACGTTAATGGTTTCTTGGTAGAAGACATTCCCACATTGGGAACATATCCATTGACACTGGCTTATACTATTGATGGTAAATGTCTGGAGGTATCAATATTTTATCATTACCTGCGCTCTGTCTTAGTTTTATCTGTGTTGTATTGATTACAGGTGTGACTATATCGCTGGCTGATTACTTACTTATAATTAGGTGAGAGCACTGTCTTATCACTCAATTCTGTAAAGTCACATGACCAGTTTACCATTCCACCTAGTCTGTAAGGTCACATGACCAGTATACCATTCCACCTAGTCTGTAAGGTCACATGACCAGTATACCATTCCACCTAGTCTGTAAGTCACATGACCAGTATACCATTCCACCCAGTCTGTAAGTCACATGACCAGTATACCATTCCACCTAGTCTGTAAGTCACATGACCATATACCATATTCCACCTAGTCTGTAAGGTCACATGACCAGTATACCATTCCACCTAGTCTGCAAGTCACATGACCAGTATACCATATTCCACCTAGTCTGTAAGGTCACATGACCAGTATACCATTCCACCTAGTCTGTAAGTCACATGACCATATACCGTTCCACCTAGTCTGTAAGTCACATGACCATATACCATTCCACCTAGTCTGCAAGGTCACATGACCAGTATACCATTCCACCTAGTCTGTAAGTCACATGACCATATACCATTCCACCTAGTCTATAAGTCACATGACCAGTATACCATTCCACCTAGTCTGTAAGTCACATGACCAGTATACCATTCCACCTAGTCTGTAAGTCACATGACCAGTATACCATTCCACCTAGTCTGTAAGTCACATGACCATATACCATTCCACGTAGTCTGTATGGTCACATGCCCAGTATACCATTCCACCTAGTTTGGAAGGTCACATGACCAGTATACCATTCTACCTAGTCTGTAAGTCACATGACCAGTATACCATTCTACCTAGTCTGTAAGTCACATGACCAGTATACCATTCTACCTAGTCTGTAAGTCACATGCCCAGTATACCATTCCACCTAGTCTGGAAGTCACATGACCAGTATACCATTCCACCTAGTCTGTAAGGCACATGACCAGTATACCATTCCACCTAGACTGGAAGTCACATGACCAGTATACCATTCCACCTAGTCTGTAAGGCACATGACCAGTATACCATTCCACCTAGACTGGAAGTCACATGACCAGTATACCATTCCACCTAGTCTGGAAGGTCACATGACCAGTATACCATTCCAACTAGTCTGTAAGGTCACATGACCTATACTATTCTATCTAGCCAGGTGTATAGATTTGCAATGCTGACCTGGTAAGTGACAGTTGTAGTTTGCCTCCATGTGACCAGTATACCATTCCGTTTTATTCTTGCTGTTGCCTTTGTGTATTTAAGGTTCCATTGTGATACATTAATTATATCATTAATATCAGTTCGTTATCAATGTGTATATAGATTGAACTATAAAATATTAAAATTTTGATAATCATCCATTCCCTTACCACCTCCCTCAACAAAACATTGTTTAAACTCTATTGATTTGAAGGACAATAAAGGCAACAAGGTTTGATAATATCACACAGCCTGCATCTCTGTCTAGATTTAAAGGTCTATATATAGACAGTATTATTATAGTTATATGTTTCACAGATAATTGGCCCCTTCATATAAAACATATCAATGAAAAAGGAAAAGGAAACACTTTCCTCTTGATCTGTAGCAACCAATGTTCAGCTGTTTCCTCTGGGTTGAACGTTTGAAGATCACAGGACAAATTTACTTGGACAGACAGATGGCTATTGAGTGACCACTATCCTTGACTGGACATGGTAGAGCTACAGACCGTGGTCATCACAGTGGTCAATTAAGCCCTGAAGTATTATGCTCTACCGCCTCTCCAACGCCTTTCTAGCCTGATGACTTTCTGATTGGTGCATTTGTAAAAGTAGTCAAGAGGCAATCATTTTAATATGTACAACCACCCCTCGCCCCCATGCAGTCTCAGATAATAATCCTCCCCCCACCCAGATGATAATTCTGAACGAAGTATGATACTGAACTTTTAAGGAGTTTCAATGCTGATATCTTGATTCAAGTTTTGGAAAAGCAAAGCAAGAAAATATAATGCCAATGTACCAGGAAAAAACTGTTAATGCTTTAAAGAAACCATCCTCCGAAGTCCATAGTTGACTATTCAAGGTATAATCCGGCATACTTGCCAACCCTCCCTATTTAGGAGGGAGACTCCCGATTTTGGACACTAAAATGTTGCATCATTAACATTGGAATCTGCTTTACTGTTCCTATTTTTAAAGATCTGGTGATTTCATCCGAAAGAAGAGCTTAAAAAAAGCCATTTTAAAGTGTTATTTTTCCTCTGAATGTACATGTATACATATTATTTTTGTTTTAAATACTGAGCAAGCGTAATCTCCCCCATGGAAATTTCAAAAAGTTGGCAAGTATATGGATATGCTAGGACCAAATGTTGGTTCTATGGCGGACTCGGTCCATAGCTGACTGTTTAAGGTATGTTAGGACCAAATGTTGGTTATGTGGTGGACTCACAAAGTCACCGTAGCATTTTAAAGTCACATTACACAGTAGATTAACATGCTCTTTGAAGTTTGGACATGCTTGAATTGGCCACACTTCTTCTTTCTGAAGATAGGGACGGGGATGTTGTCAATTAGTTTATAAGTGGGAGGAGTTGAGAGGGTGCCTCCTTTTTCCAGTTGGTTTGACAAGTAAAGTGTTGTCTGTACACAAATCCTCTGTAGAGTAATTAGTTCCAATCAGTCCTCAGGAATGTGTTTGGCCTTTAATTATAAAGTTGTAAAACATATTTCTATTGATGTGCAACCATCCCTGTGTCCATCTTTTGACCATGCTTCAGAGAAAAGTCTGGTATATTAGTCAAGGTTTTGCCCAATTTTGACCTTCATATGACCTCTACTGACCACTGGGTTTGAGATGTGAAATTAAACATTTGTTCATATACATTTAACATGCTAAAAATATGCATTTGGAGCAATTGAAACAGACAAACCTCTCATTATTTTAGGTCTATACTTGACAGTTGTACCAGTTGTACACGGACAGCTACTTTCAAATTGGCATTCATTGACATGAATATGGGAACATATTTTGATTCTTTTTACTGTTTTTTCTCATTTCTTGATACAAATCTATGTGTCCTTTAAAAGTGAAAATGAAACAAACCATCCTAATGTTTAAATTTCATTACAGAACAAGTTTTTTTTTTTTTATGTGAAAGATATATAATACATTTAAAGATAGTGTTAACATAATTAAACAATTTTCTCTTGATATCTTGAATGATTTTTAATTAATAAAATAACAAAATAATAATAAAAACTTAATCTAGCTAGGTATTTGCAGAAATATTATATTGAGGACAAAAGCGTGATAAAAAGTTATCTGTATATTTAAGCATTGATTATAGACTACAAAAGAATGCTGTATTTTATAGGTATAAAGCACTGCCCTTAGCCACAGCTAATAGTTCACTTTATCATCCACAATGCTGTTTTTATTCGTTTTTTATGTATATATTTTTACAAATGGACCAAGTCTTTATTCACAAACACACGCTGGTCAGTCAGGTGAACCGCAGACCATCTGTCTGGACATTGCCATTGGCAGCTAACAGATCGTACCTTTGGAAGGTTCACTTTGATGTTTGGTCGTAAAGTCGGTGGTCATTTTATGCTGATTACATTTGGAGGCCAATCAAATGGGTGATTCTACCTTCCTGTTACATGATTAGTCCATTTGGACCACTGTCCACTTAATTCACTGACCATTAAATGTGGAGTAAAGGACACTCCAGAATGTTTAGTGTTCCAGCAGCTTGTACTTCAGCCTTATACAACAGAATCACTGGCATCATACTATCTGAATATTTTATTATACAATATTAATCAAATATATTATATTGATATAATAATATTAATATAATATATTGTATGACATCTAGATGTTTAGAACATTATTTTATAACATTGAATCTGTGACATAGACCTATAACATTGAATCTGTGACATAGACCTATAACATTGAATCTGTGACATAGACCTATAACATTGAATCTGTAACATAGACCTATAACATTGAATCTGTGACATAGACCTATAACATTGAATCTGTGACATAGACCTATAACATTGAATCTGTGACATAGACCTATAACATTGAATCTGTGACATAGACCTATAACATTGAATCTGTGACATAGACCTATAACATTGAATCTGTGACATAGACCTATAACATTGAATCTGTGACATAGACCTATAACATTGAATCTGTGACATAGACCTATAACATTGAATCTGTGACATAGACCTATAACATTGAATCTGTAACATAGACCTATAACATTGAATCTGTAACATAGACCTATAACATTGAATCTGTGACATAGACCTATAACATTGAATCTGTAACATAGACCTATAACATTGAATCTGAGACATAGACCTATAACATTGAATCTGTAACATAGACCTATAACATTGAATCTGTAACATAGACCTATAACATTGAATCTGTGACATAGACCTATAACATTGAATCTGTGACATAGACCTATAACATTGAATCTGTGACATAGACCTATAACATTGAATCTGTGACATAGACCTATAACATTGAATCTGTGACATAGACCTATAACATTGAATCTGTGACATAGACCTATAACATTGAATCTGTGACATAGACCTATAACATTGAATCTGTGACATAGACCTATAACATTGAATCTGTGACATAGACCTATAACATTGAATCTGTGACATAGACCTATAACATTGAATCTGTGACATAGACCTATAACATTGAATCTGTGACATAGACCTATAACATTGAATCTGTGACATAGACCTATAACATTGAATCTGTGACATAGACCTATAACATTGAATCTGTGACATAGACCTATAACATTGAATCTGTGACATAGACCTATAACATTGAATCTGTGACATAGACCTATAACATTGAATCTGTGACATAGACCTATAACATTGAATCTGTGACATAGACCTATAACATTGAATCTGTGACATAGACCTATAACATTGAATCTGTGACATAGACCTATAACATTGAATCTGTGACATAGACCTATAACATTGAATCTGTGACATAGACCTATAACATTGAATCTGTGACATAGACCTATAACATTGAATCTGTGACATAGACCTATAACATTGAATCTGTGACATAGACCTATAACATTGAATCTGTGACATAGACCTATAACATTGAATCTGTGACATAGACCTATAACATTGAATCTGTGACATAGACCTATAACATTGAATCTGTGACATAGACCTATAACATTGAATCTGTGACATAGACCTATAACATTGAATCTGTGACATAGACCTATAACATTGAATCTGTGACATAGACCTATAACATTGAATCTGTGACATAGACCTATAACATTGAATCTGTGACATAGACCTATAACATTGAATCTGTGACATAGACCTATAACATTGTATCTGTGACATAGACCTATAACATTGAATCTGTGACATAGACCTATAACATTGAATCTGTGACATAGACCTATAACATTGAATCTGTGACATAGACCTATAACATTGAATCTGTGACATAGACCTATAACATTGAATCTGTGACATAGACCTATAACATTGAATCTGTGACATAGACCTATAACATTGAATCTGTGACATAGACCTATAACATTGAATCTGTGACATAGACCTATAACATTGAATCTGTGACATAGACCTATAACATTGAATCTGTGACATAGACCTATACCTTTCATTACATTTTATCAGGAATCTGACAATATACTGTGTATCTGGAATAATACATTGAATTGTATTTTATCTGTAGCAATATTACATTATATATGGAGTATTTTAATGCAAGTTTACATTCTAAAATAAATACATTGTAAATTGTATCAGTGAAATTATCGTACATTTCATAATTTCTGACAAAATTCATGCCTGCAATGTATTTGTAATATTAGTGTATAAATTTGACATCAAATATATGTGATTAAAGATCCACGATAGTGATTGATGTTTTTTATTTTGAGTAAAAGTAAAAAAAGGAAAATAAATAAATTATTTGAATATTTATATTTTATACTTATATATTTTTTTAAAAATCAAGTAATTAATCAGTGGAATAGAGTAAAATTTTATGTGGCTGTATATAATGTTTATGTAAATCCTGATAAGGAAATTGTCTGAAAGATAAACACAAATTAAAAAACTTGAGTCTATATCTCCGTAAATAAAATACGTGTACAGATAAGTCGAGACGTCTTCACACTGCCGAGTTCCCATAAACTTTGACACTCTGGTAGGTATAAATAAATACAAATTCCTATCACAGATTACCAGTAAACATATCTTATAATTAACCTATTGCTAATTATTTATTTGTTTCTTAAATTAAAAACTCAGGTGAATGGCGTTACTGACCCGACTAACAAACACTTTGTTGTTTGTGATAATTACCCACGATCAGAGCCGTTTAAACCGTGTCTTTATACAAAGATCTCCCTTGAACCTGGGTGTTTAAAATCTCATACCTACTTGTTTTTCACGCTGATTAAAGATATAGACAAATTGAATTGCAACCTTATCGTGGGATTTGTGTAAACGGTCTATATTCTTTTTCTCAGGATATGATTTAGCATTGATCTCTGTATAGGGAGCTTTCATTGAGGTGTGATCCTGCGACGACCCATAACAGGCTCCGGTTCAAATCTGACATGTCGATTGACCAGAACGTGGGAATCGGGGTAGAATTTGAATGTAATGCGGTAATATGGTAACTTTACACTCCTGGAGGGCAAGCAGAATCCACCGCCTTTCACATTGGTTGAGTTTGGGCATTATGTTGCCATATAATCTGAACCTTAATTAACCTATAGTGTCTATTTGAGGGTGTCATGTTATCATACATGTAAATTGAGCAGAACCCGTGTAATGGTGTCAGTACAACACTAAGATATTTTATTTTAACGCATCCCTGCATTCTGGTAGAGCAGACACATTGCCAAGTCAGAACCAAACCAGAAGCCTTCCTAGCCTGAAGCAGGCCTGGAGTCAAACTTAAAACAGCTCCACATTTGTACCGGCAGACAAGATGGAGAATACACTGCACTATGTTCCCATGAAAGAGATTGAGAGATGTATCCAGGATTTCGTACCGGAGCAGCTCCGGAAGAACACAAGTTGGACTGTCAATACCTGGAATACCTGGGCCGAAGTAAGGAATGCTGTGACCGGCTTTGGTCAGGCTGTCATTCCAACTGTACAGCAGTTCGGCTCCGTTCAGCCTCAGATCCTGGACAGCTTCCTCTGTAAATTTGTAATGGAAGTTCGCAACAAAGATGGTAATCGTTACCCAAAAGACTCGCTCCACAACCTGTGTGCAGGAATATCACGATTTGTCAGACTGGTCCTAAAGCGACCTGACCTCAATTTCCTTGATTCCAAAAATATTAACTTCCATCATTTCCAGCACACTCTTCGATCACAGATGAAATTATCTGAAGATATGGGCATCAAAACAGATAAGAAACAGTCACAGCCGATAAGTCAGGACCAGGAGCGAGTGCTGTGGAGGAGACGTATACTTACCATGGATACAGCACTGGGACTGTCCCGAGCAGTCTACTACTACAACTGTAAGGTGTTTGGTGTCCGGGCCCGCGAGGAGCACAGGAACCTCCGAGTAGAGCAGTACACTTTTGGGACAGACAGTGAAGGAAAGTTTATTGTCTTCCATGGAAATTCATCGAAGGGTTCAGGACATGATCGAAGGAAGGGTCGATCAGTGAAACATCATGATATTGATCGTGATATATCTGTGTACAAAATCTTTGTCAAATACATTCAGGCAATCGGCCCTTCAGGAAACTTCTACCTCAAACCACTGGAACCACATCGCCATGGAGATATACGATTCTCTGTCCAACCACTTGGCCAGAACACACTCGGATCGTACACCAGTTCCATGATGAAGGACGCAGGGTTTGAAGGTCATTATACAGGTCACTCTGGCATTGTGACCTTGGCTGTGACCTTGTACAGTGAGGGAATCAGTGAGAGAGTCATCAAGGAGAGGACAGGTCTTCTATCGGAATATGTTCGCCACTTCAAAGCCATGTCAACTCTAGGTCAAGGTCGGCGGAGTGAACTTACAGAAATTTCAAGTATCGAAAATGGTCATATATCCTGTGAGAATAATATTCCGTTAATTCAGGACTCTACATCATCTCATGTCTGTAAATTGAAGAACTTGACAGAGCTACCAAGTCTTTACACAGGCCAACAACGGCAGGCCAACATGGTCCGCCTTTACCATAAGAAACACATGCAGGACAAGGACATCAGCAGGATCATAGACGTACCAGACTTGTCAGCCATCAATTCTGACAGCCGCAAGAATGTGTTTGGAGGCAGAAACAATCTTACTTGTGAAACAGAAAATTTTGATGAAAACTTTCCGTACAATTATGGACCTTCGTCCAGTCTGGAATCACCACGATCACCATGGGAAACAGTGCCAGGTAATAATATAGAAGATGTGGATTTGACTGGCCAGAAAGTTTACTTGGATTGTAATGGTAACAAGATCGGAACACTTCCGAAGGGTCCGGACCTTCATTGTAACGGTAACAAGATTGGAACACTTCCGAAGGGTCAGGACCTTCATTGTAACAGTAACAAGATCGGAACACTTTCCAGTGGTCAGGATCATTCATGTCAGATACTCAGTGTATCAGCAACTTCAGGTGAAAACATTTCGTCAGAGTTGGTTCCTTTTGCACGCCCAGCACACAAAAGGAAACCATCCGTTCCCCATCGCATTGTGGACGCCAATATAGGGGACACAACAGACAGTTACAATGGTGATACATCTCAAACCGTTAAAAAACTAAAAACAGAGCCGCGATTTTGTGACGGAGAGGACCAGTCTGTGACAGTGGTCAAGGCTGGATATAACCATTGTGTTCAGACCACTTCGGCTGTCCTTGTAAGTACGGCAACACAGACTGGAAGTGACCTAAGTGACCATGTACACAAAAAACTACAGTATAAAGTATACCATGGAATGTCTTAAGTCACTGTGTACGGACATTTTATCGTTTCATAGGTCAGTTAATTTTATGATTTTTAGGAAACCAACATTGGATATTTAAAGGGTGATTTGTTTGTTCTCGGTAATGCTTCCATTTAATTTGTGGTAGTACAAAAAGACATGTGAACTTTAAAAAAAAAACTATCTGGCAAAGTTTCAAAAAATTGATTTGACAATAAGAATTAATCAGAAGGAATATTTCTTGTTAACCTGTCAATTTATTTGTTGTGCAATTTCTGCTTTTGTTTGTTTTGTATTTTAAGGAAATTACATAAAAAAATTAATGTATCTTGATTTACTTTAAATACTGATATCAAAATATTAAACAGTGTCAGACATAATTATTTGTGTTTATTTATTCTGTTAAAAAATAGTTATGAATGATGAACTCTGTGTTGCTTTACTGAAATAAGTAACTTAAAATCTGACAAAATAATTCATACCTATTTTTTTTTTTTTCTGGTGGTAAAATTTCAAAACTTCTATTAGAAAGATTTCTATCTCATATGAATATTGAAATGGTATGGTAAATGTATAATCACATTAGATTTTTATTGTCTTTTTGTTTTTGCATTAAGTAATAAATTGTATTAAAATTGCATTTTTCAAATTCAAATATGAAGAAACTTCTTTTTAAAATTTGAATTTGAAAAAAATGTATTCTTAAAAAAATCAAAATGGCCATAATTGTGTTCTTAATACGATAAGATTTCAAAATAGATTTATAAGTTAATTTTAATGAGATTTCTTATAAAATATCACTTAAAATATTTCTTCTGAATTGCATAATTATTATTATATGTGACAAATTGCCTAGAACAATGAAACTCCTACCAGAAAGATGAAAAGAAAAGATCAAGGGAAACAGACGTTCGTATAAAAGCACGAATATCTTAAAGCCATTCTGTATTTACCTGTAGATTAAACGGCTTGTCGATTGGTTGACCTGATCTTTGCAGTATATTGGCAGGTGTGAAAGAAAGCCGATAGATGTTAAAGTCCCTGTACCCCCACAGGTAATCACCGTTATCCTCGGTAGCTACTGTCCGATAATCTCACCGGATCGTTAGGGTGTGAGCTGCGTAGTTATCAACGCCATATAACAACCAGGAACGGGAGTTACTCCATTGTCAAAAGAGTTGTCGTTATCTTTGAGGAATAAAACTACTACCAAAGAATGACAAACGAGAATATGAAAATTAATAATTCAGGACAGACAGGAGAAAGAAATGCGTAGCTGGAGGCTACCTGATAGAAACTATTTGCTGAACTATGGCCATTTCATCACAGGGATTGATTCGTTATGGGTGGAAAATTGTCCATGCGCTTTCGGGGAAAGCTGAATAATTAATAGCTGCCATGCAGTGGGTGTAGAGATAATGAATTTGACAGCGTCATACTCGCCTCTGATTGGGTACGGAATTGATTGTTGATGAACCGCCATCTCTGTTGTATCACCATCATGCATCAGATTGCTTTAAAGGGTGTGTGTTTAAATAATGCATTTCTAAAATTGTGCTTGATGGTTTTAAGGAGAAAAATCAGGTTAATTATCTCGGCTTAATACAGGTTTATCAGTAAAATTGACAGTGGACACCAGTTAATTCCCTATCTAATTTAGTCAGCTATCATTAACATGTCCCTTACGTTGTAAGAAAAATGGGGCTATGACATGGTTACTTATAGAAAGATTTATTTTTGTCATTTTACAACTAAAAATAAAAAAAATATGCAAAACTTATATTCCTAATTTTATTTGAAACATATATAAACATTTATAAAGATTTTCTTGAAATCAAAAATAATATAAAAAAGAATATTTTAATTATAATGATAAAATCAAATTAAAAAAAAATGTTTATAGTTAGATGTAAAAACAAGATGGTATTGAAGACCTCATTAGCATATTATGATTGTTATTTTAATCTATTGTTATTTAGTACGAAACTTAATATTACATTGTTCTGCTAGAGTATTGTTCAGTCATTGGGGGTCTAGGCCTATCTTATCATCCATCGTACACAAACTTTTTATTTATTGTCATCGTATTGTACGTCAGAAGCAGACGCGTGCTGAAATACCCCCCTTGCTAACGGCTTTGTTGGAGTTTCAATGGTGGCGTGATGTACCGAGGGATCGTATGAACGTTCACCGATAGGTAGAGGGTATCACTAACTCTTCTGTCAGGCTAAACAAGCCCTGACAGCTTCATAACTGTACCACACAGGCACATGGAGTAATATCACACAGGTGCATGGCATAGCATAAGTATTGCAAATTATTAAAGAAAACGTTTTTTTTCTTCATTTTTTGAATGGATATAAATGTAAGAATTAAAATCAACAATGTCTTTTATTTGTACATTAAAAACATATTTTGAACATTAATTTTTTTGGAGAACTAACAAGGTTGTTTAGAAGGACTCGGTAAGAATTTGATTGGACGAGTGACCGGTGGATCAAGTTGCAGGGTCCGGGTAGGACCGAGGGTCTCGGCACACGACCTCAGAAGATGTGCGGACAGGCCCTTTGTGGGTGTCAGCTGTCAGCTTCAGTGGGCCCCTTGAAGGGCTAGGTGTGTTGTTTTTTGTTGTTGGTCAGATTAGGACGTAAATGACAATTTAATCTGGCACAGATAATTATTATTGATGAGCGCTGATATGATAGTGAGTCAGTGTATGGAATATCAATATGACTTTGTCCCTATACCGCTATTACTGCACTGTCCTTACCTATACCCAGCAACCAGAATCAGCATGGCCTGGTTCTTTCTCCAACCAATATATGTCTTCAAACATATTTTTTTCTGCGTTTTACACATAGATGTGTTTTGACAACATATCATGTGTTTTAGTTTGCTGTGATCTCTTCAGGATAAAACAGATGAAAAAAAATACTTTAAAGCACTTTAAAAGAATTTTTAAAATTTCCAATTAAGCTAATTGTACTTCAAGTAATTGTGGTGGAAAGACATGATGCTTTGCTAGCAGAACAATCAGTAAACCAAACATGCAATACCAGCATTAAGGAAAATGATTCACCTGAGAGCCAGGACGACATTTAAAAGATTTATTGTATAATACATTTAAAATCAAGTAGAATTAAAAGTTAGACATTATGATTTATTGTCCCGGTATTTCCATCCATACATCAGAATTAAGAGATAATTTGAATGACGTCAGAACTCAATCATCTCCATAAGCTATAACGACCTGTTCCAGCACAAATGGTAGATTTTTATTTTCTTTTGTCTTTTTAAAGAACTGTATGAACTTTGTTTGTACCACGAGACCTTAAAGAGCTGCATTTTATGTCATTTGACTTAAAAGATTACAGTGATACCAGCAATTCTTAAGGAATAAAGAAGAATACATTTTAATTTATGAATTCCTTAAAAAAAATCTTCATTTACTTATTCTTATTGAATCAACAGTTTCGATCTTCCATAGTTTTTTTTCAGACCCAAACTGCGAAGTCTTTGTAGTCTTTTTTTTTCATTTAGAAGAATTTTTTCATAAAACTAAGAGACAAGGTTTGATTTCAGTGGGCCCCTGTAAGACTGCCCTGGTCATTGCCAGGAAGGGGACTTTCTCATGTCAGCTGTGGCTATCCTGATTAGGCGGAGAGGAGAACAATAACAACTATAGAAATGTACAACAATAGCTCTCAAGTACCATAAATACATGTAGGGTGTTTGGCTTTTTGTATCCCAAATGTCTCTTTTTTGTAGACTAATCAAAAGCTCTGACTGTAATTATCATGGGTTTGGCGACAAAGGCTTTGAAAAATGGGATACCACAGTAAATTAATGCTCGCAAAAAATTGGTACATTGTCAACTTAACTGGTGCACGAGAGACAGGACTGGCATTGTCACGCATCAGTAGTATAGACACATGTTTAGCCCGAAACAGACCTCTCGGCTACATGTTAGTTATAGTTACTCGAGAGGTCTGTTGTAACATGTAGCCAAGACACAACGCAGTACTGTACATCATTACCACGTGAATCGCCTCCAGTTTTCTTCTAACAAATTTATACCAGAATTTAAGAAAAAACTGTTGATGTCACTTTAAGACAAGGAATGCATTGATCAATGCACTTAAATATTTATATAGTTGAATCAAATTTAACGTCTTAATTGAAATATTTCTTTATAAATTCATCAACAATATGTTGAGACAGGTAAAATGTGACTATTGAGACAGGTAATTTGTAATGTTGAGACAGATGATATGTGCCTCATGAGACAGGTAATATGTAATGTTGAGACAGGTAATATGTGATGTTGAGACAGGTAAAATGTGACTGTTTGAGACAGGTAATTTGTAATGTTGAGACAGGTGATATGTGACTGTTTGAGACAGGTAATTTGTAATGTTGAGACAGGTAAAATGTAATGTTGAGACAGATGATATGTGTCTAATGAGACAGGTAATTTGTAATGTTGAGACAGGTAATATGTGACTACTGAGACAGGTAATATGCAATGTTGAGACAGGTAATATGTGACTATTGAGACAGGTAATATGCAATGTTGAGACAGGTAATATGTGACTATTGAGACAGGTAATATGTGACTATTGAGACAGGTAATATGCAATGTTGAGACAGGTAATATGTGACTATTGAGACAGGTAATATGAAATGTTGAGACAGATGATATGTGTCTAATGAGACAGGTAATTTGTAATGTTGAGACAGATGATATGTGATTGTTTGAGACAGGTAATTTGTAATGTTGAGACAGGTAATATGTGACTATTGAGACAGGTAATTTGTAATGTTGAGACAGGTAATATGTGACTGTTTGAGACAGGTTAATTTCTAATGTTAAGACAGATAATATGTGACTATTGAGACAGATGATATGTGCCTAATGAGACAGGTAATATGTGACTATTGAGACAGGTAATTTGTAATGTTGAGACAGGTAATATGTGACTATTGAGACAGGTAATTTGTAATGTTGAGACAGGTGATATGTGACTGTTTGAGACAGGTAATTTGTAATGTTGAGACAGGTAAAATGTGACTGTTTGAGACTGGTAATTTGTAATGTTGAGACAGGTAATATGTGACTATTGAGACAGGTAATATGCAATGTTGAGACAGGTAATATGTGACTATTGAGACAGGTAATTTGTAATGTTGAGACAGGTAATATGTGACTAATGAGACAGGTAATATGAAATGTTGAGACAGATGATATGTGTCTAATGAGACAGGTAATTTGTAATGTTGAGACAGATGATATGTGATTGTTTGAGACAGGTAATTTGTAATGTTGAGACAGGTAATATGTGACTATTGAGACAGGTAATTTGTAATGTTGAGACAGGTAATATGTGACTGTTTGAGACAGGTAATTTGTAATGTTGAGACAGGTAATATGTGACTACTGAGACAGGTAATATGTAATGTTGAGACAGATAATATGTGCCTAATGAGACAGGTAATATGAAATGTTGAGACAGGTAATATGTGACTACTGAGACAGGTAATATGTAATGTTGAGACAGATAATATGTGACTATTGAGACAGGTAATATGTGACTACTGAGACAGGTAATTTGTAATGTTGAGACAGATAATATGTGCCTAATGAGACAGGTAATATGAAATGTTGAGACAGGTAATATGTGACTACTGAGATGGATAACAGGTACAGCCGATTTATCACTGTAGGGGTGTTAGAAAAGCCAATAGCTTCTCACCTGTAGGAACTACTCCACCACCTTCTTACAATGGCAGGAATTCTTGTTATGAGGTACAAATATTACAATGTTGTTATAACTACAGCCAAACATGCTCCATCATGTGTGTAGGTCGGACTGACACCCTCCTCACACCTCTCCTGGAGGCCAGAAAGCTTTGCCAACAGGGCATTTCTTGTTAATTATCAACCAGTACTGTTTGACACACTTCTCTACCTCTCTTGCTATTAGGATCAGAAACATCCCTTGCCACTAGCATCTGAAATGTTGAGCTATTTGAGGAGATTGGTTGCCAGTGCAGTGATCAGCTGAACACCAAAGTTAGCAGTGGTGGTATATTAGGGTACAGTTTGATAGGGCCTCTAACAAGTAAACAAACAGTGTACCACAGTTGGCATTATATGTTAAAACCAATGTATTCACCAAATTAATAAAATAAAAACTAATTAGTGAGTTGAAATTCATGGGCGTTAATGCTCATTGGAAAATAATGGAAAGCCTAGCAATCTAGGTTCAAGCTCCTTGTAAATTAAACCCTGTGAAACAATGGAAACAAAGCTTAACACTACAGGGTCAAGGTCATCTGAAGCACAGTGTTGGACAATGGAAACAAAGCCTAACAGTAGGGTCAAGGTCATTTAAATACAATATGGGACAATGGAAACATTTAGCCAACACTTGGGTCAAGGTCATCTGAAGCACCTTGTTGGACAATGAAAACAAAGCCCAATGCTATAGGGTCAAGGTCATCTGAAGCACAGTGTTGGACAATGAAAAACAAAGCCTAACAGTAGGGTCAAGGTCATTTAAATTCAATATGGGACAATGGAAACATTTAGCCGACACTTGGGTCAAGATCATCTAAAGTCTAGTTTGGGACAATGGAAACAAAATGAACACTTTAGGGTCAAGGTCATCTTAAACACAGTGTTGGACAATGGAAACAAAGCCTAACAGTAGGGTCAAGGTCATTTAAATACAATCTGGGACAATGTCAGACAGAATATAGCCTACAATCTGTATCAAGGTCTTGTAAAACTCAACGTAGCTGAGGTAACAACCCCCGTACAGCCAGGAATATTTGTGTTGTAAGAAGATTGTGTGATCATGTCTGTTGCTGTGATTTGATGTCAGCCGGGAGTTATTATATCTGACAATCATCGGGATAGAAGGATTGACCTAGATCAAATTTAGATCACCTCGTTACCAGAAACACACTACGGAGGTATATATTTACAATATTCTGTCACCAGTGATTAGCTCTGGATTGACCCAGGAATACTGGGTCTTGGCACGCCAATCCAGTTATCTACATATCACTTTCAATTAAAACAGTGATGATGTAACATGAGCTAGGATAGAACTATTTGTAGACAAAAATATTAAATTGAAAAACAATATAAAGTTTTTATTTTTGTTTCTGCTCGTAAATATAGGTATGTTTCAAAGCTTTCCATGAATACAAAGTGTGAAAGATCCCAAATGTTCAAGAGCAACTCAGGGGAAACCTAATTATACTGCTGTTAAAGTGAGAGAATAGATACTAACAGGTGGGTGATGTTTTCAGAAATATTGATGGGGTCAAGGCTGATGGTGGATCCCCTTGATCTAATTTCTCCCCCCTCCCTAACCCGCCAATGTGTTTATTCTGCTGCTGGTTCATCACAGATTGGTCATAATTATAGCCCTTAATCTCTGATAACAAGCCACCTATGTTATTTTAAACTTTCCATTCTGATCAGGTGCCCCCTATTTCTGACAATCCACTATCTGGGGAGAAGATTTCCGGCAGGTGTTACATCTCTGGGAATTTCATCCTATTTCAATTAATTTGTTAATTTGTACAAACAAAGACTGTTTATCAGTAAATGGTTTCTAGTATCAATTATTGTATACAAATCTTACTACTTTGGGAATACATATCCTGTTTCTATGGATGGTATGCCACGATTTGCTCCTTCTCCAGGCATTTTACTGCTGAAGTAGTGCAGTGCGCTACCCACACACACACAATATAACCATTATTGTTTTAAAAAAAAATTTTTTTACAAGAGTTTTTACAATATTTTTCAAAGTATCTAACATATAGCAATGAAGTGATATAATGTTTTATTGATAATAATCCAGTTTGATGGAAGTATCACAGACGTTCTCAGAACTGGGACTTGAATAACTGTAACTTTTCTCCCAGACTACTGCAGCTATTGTGAATTACAGTCAGTTTTCTCAGAGTGCTTTAATACATATAAAGCTTTGATAGAAAAGGATACCTGGTATTAGACTAGCAGAGTCCAGACTTAAAGAATATAAGTGCCTGGAATAGTACTAGTACAGACAGGACCACGCAGTACAAAAAACATATCCTTGTAAGGCTTACCTAGAACTTGGTTTTTATAAAAGTCTTCTCTACCTATACTTGAAACTTGATAATAAGGACCGGATCCGAGACTTCATTATCGAAATACAATATAATATTTATCTTGATTAGAATCTTCTAACATGTCAAAGACAACATATGCACATCAAAATGCAGTCACAACAGTGCAAAAATACCTGACAAGTTTATTATTTAGTGTATGACATTGGTGGAGAAGAGGGCCTCGTGAGCTTTGTAAGCACATGTCTTGGACGCGAGGAATGTGCAGCACATAACTGTGGCCATGGGGCTAGGCGTTGTGGGGTTATGGTAGGTAACCAGGTGTGACACTCTGGGACCTCAACAGGGGTATAAGGTCGCCAGATGTACCACGGGGCACCACCCACTGTATTGTAGATACACAATAACATCGCTCAGCTGGTTACAGCCGATCAAATTTGACCGCACATGTGGACACAGTTTCCACAAGGGGAAGACATTTCTGATGTTCGGTGTTAAAAGTTTGTTTTAATTATACTTACTGTACATATTGTGGTAAATGTCATTGATACTACGGTAAATAACAAGAGATTTCGATGGGTAATCAATTACCATAATGTAATTTTTTAATTTTTGAGAGTTGCAGATTTCTCGTAATTTTTTTTCTTTTTCTTTTTCTTCTTTTTCTTTTAAAAAAGATAAATATAAATAAAGAATTTGTAAAGAAATTTCAATAAATTTACAATTCATTATATCAATATATTTGTTCAACTGATGATTATTGTTTGAAAAGTTGAATTCCTGGTGCCAATCATGGTTTAGATATTGGTGTCAAAATTAACATTCCGTAAACAGATCAGCTAGCTGTAAGGAACACAGTACACAGTTTAATTACTACCGACTTAAAGCTAATCTACCATGGACAAGAATCGTTGGGTGGTATTGTCGTCTACTGTCATCTATGTCACATCGACGAGAATCATCGACGAGGATCTCTATAGAGTTGTCAAGATCCTCCCCAAGTATTCTTATCATTGTCAGGACTTAGACAACTAACACGAAGCTTGAATAGAGAACAGATGGTACAGGACCGCAGCATGTATAGGATGTCACAATCAAACTTCGATAAATCGTACATCTGCTTAATAAAGTGTACTAATGAGTAATCGTGTTTTAGATGTTAGAGGTTGATTCCGTTGTGCAGTAAGTTTGGATATACGATACGGTATGTGTTAGGTATCTTTTTACGATAAGTTGGTATATTCAATACCATATTTGTTCCTAATGAGGCCATAGATCAAACCAGCCACAGTATGAGTTTTAAAGGGGGTACGGAATGGTATTAAAAGGGGTACGGAATGGTATTAAAAGGGGTACGGAATGGTATTAAAAGGGGTACGGAATGACTGGGTCTTGAAAAAAATATATCTAAACATTAAAACTTTCCTAAACTTATTTGGAAAGATGAGCTAATGAATAAAAAAGTGTAGGAAAGTTGATTAAGATGTCATTTATCAATTTGAAACTCAATTATCTCTATAATCTAGATGTTTACAAGGAATGCAAAGATAAGAAATGGAGCTTCGCAAAAAATGTTTGCTGCTTGACGAAGATGCTCAAACATGCATCATTTGCTAGGTCAGAAGGATCATTTAGATAGAACAAAGAATTCAAAGATATATACATTGCTTTACAAAGGGAATTAAATATATACCTTTACTGCTAGATGGAAAGGTTCAAATATACATTGATAAAAAGATCAATCATAATACTGTTGGACTATAAAGTGGTCGCTTATGGACCAAGAGATTTGAAATACTTCATTAGTCTCTAAAGGTTAGCAAGGACACAGAATTAGAAGCTAGACATGTTCATACAGGTTTACATTGCTTATACCTATCTACGACAGACTGATAATGACCTGTACATTTGTACATTGGCTAGACTGAATTTCTTTTGGAAAATCTAGAAATTGCTGAAAGGTCCACCATCACATAAGTAGCCACCAGCTAGCAATTGTAAGTCCTAAAACAATTGTAAAATTATCAATTAACAAGAAACAAACGCATAAATCTGCAATATCTAAACACCCATGAATCAATTAATAAAATAAGAGGCTATGTTCACTGAACAAAAACCTGAAAACTGCAGAGGCTTGGATAGAACCTTTGACCTTTATATACTTAAAACCACACATGACATTTGCAGATACATTATGGGAGCTTTAGTATGTATTTTAGGTCAATCTGACAAAACAATGACCGCCAGGTGACATTGAACAGATAATGGTATTTATATGGCAGCCTTGTAATAATATTATTATTTACTACAGATACAGCGAGTGTGCTGACCTACTTCTGTCAATACAGTTAAACCCTTACTCCAGGTCCCCTGTACAAACATCTGTTACGCCATATTGATTCTCATCAAATCTGCCTCTAAAGAGTTTTATCAGTCATTAAACAATCAATATGTTGTACATTCAGCGCAAATGTTTGAAATACCCAGCCTCTCTTGGGTGTCGCAAATGTTTGAAATACCCAGCCTCTCTTGGGTGTCGTTATAAAGTTGTGTTATAATAGTCGTAGGTCATGGCCAGGTACACGTGGGGTAAAAACATTTCTACAGTTGTCCACTTCAGAATGTTATTGTGGTATATTTGGGAACACTTGAATAATTATGTATCAGAAGACGGGAATGATTTTATAGGGCTTCTGGGAACCACAGTGCAATATGCTGCAGAATGTTTGGACACTGTTGTCAAGGGTTTATAGGGATGAGTTCGCATTGTGACTTTCCGCAGTCAAAAACTGGGTCACTGTTACTATGAATAGAATTTAGGCATCACTGCACTATAGACTTCATTTCTTATCTAATTGTCTTGATAGAAATTCCACTCGTGTTCACAAACGTCACCTCTTGTACTCGTTCACATTTCAACATTCTGTGTTCATGCAGAAACTAGGTCAATGTTACTTTAATAGAATTTCTGCACCACCTCTCTATACAGACTATTTTTTAACCAATTGTCACAAAAATTTAAACAATTAAGTGTTCACAAACATCACATCTTGTTTGAGTAAGTGTATCATGAGGGTAACTCCTATCGCTGTGATATACCTTGTTATAACCCCATTCTAACTGTTACATCAACGTAAGGTGCTGTAGAATGGTTTCCATAAGCACCAAGCAGACCTTGAGGTACCTTCAAGCTGTGTGTCAGGAAGTAAGAAATTGATTGTATCAGGTGAATTCTGTGGTGACCTTTGCTGTACAGATGTTAGGTATAGCTATAAGGTCATAATGTCAGGGGGGGGGGGGGGGAAATAAACATGGTGGTTTCTGTATAGGTATATACTACAGGTAGCATTTCTCAAATGTACCTCATGTCAAGTTCAAATTGTACAATTATTTGTAAACACATTAATAATTTTCAAAAATTCAATTTTGTTGATAATCAAATAATTTCCTTAAATGGAAATTGACCATATAAACCTATATAGGTCATTTCCCTTGTGGATTAAAATATAATTGTTATCATTCCTCAGATAAAGTCTCGATTTGTATCAAAGTGAAACATCACCTTGTCCCAAAGGGAGACTGAGTACAGCGTTGTTATATTATAGAAAGTAAAGGCCATTACGTAGATCGGCTATCCTCACCCAATCATACGCCTCAGCCATAACTCAACGATTTATGTTACTCGATACCATCCGCTTAATTAACTTACCTTTATCAGAAAATACAGGTACACCAATTTAATTCAAGGCCACAGATATCCACAAATACATCGATCTGTCAATACAGTTTGTCCTTTTAAACTGTCGTAGTAAAATGGTTCACTACAATGTCAATAAGAGGTGTCCTTAATGCATCCCACAAAGGTACGCCACAATGGTAGGCCACTAAGGTACGCTGGCTCACTCCGACAATCTAGCTCAGCATCCCGTGGTACAGGTGACGAGGGGCTTTATAGATCCGTATGATTTCCCAGGACAACTGGTCACCTGTGTAAACAGAATTGAGTGGAGCATTGACAGGCGGTTACAGAGTTGGGTGTTACGTACAATGTGCCTCTATGGTTGGGAGGAACGGTTCTCCTCCTTATAGCTGGGATACTGTATCCTAGTTAATATGGTTCCATGCTTTAATATTAGGTAACATGTATAAAAGTGTGAAAACAAATATATGGGCAGCTTAATGACAGTACATGTTTCTTTAGATTTTGGATAATTTTACTAAAATAAGATTCAATTTCATCCGTTATTTTGATTTTAAAAATATACACCTGGAAAATAAGTTGTTTTGAAAAAAAAAATTAGTTATAATGATTTATTTATTTTTGTTTGTTTTAATTAAGTTATCAAATCATAAAGCTTGCGATACTTTGAGATTGCCCAGTGTGTACACTTGTCAGCTGTGTTACCACACCTTCCATGACAGCAGCCGTTGTTGGATAGTGTTTCATAATCCGCAGGCAATTTAATATTTTTAATAAGTTTTAATTTTCAGAAAAAAAATATTGTCAGAGTAATCAATATGTTGAGAAACAGGTCTGGTAGTGGTATTGATGAAGGGAGTTGTTGTGCGTGTAGCCGTTTCTGGTGTAACACAGTATTACGTTAGACATAAAAACTCTGTTTACCAGGTATTAGTTTTGACACCTTGATTTTATTTTATTCTAATTTGAATTTCTGCCCTGAGTTTTGACACTTGTGACGGACAGTTGGCGCACTATGATCTGTGCACCTGCTGTTCCCATCATCTGCGTTAGTGACTATACCTGATCAATATATACCGGACTCCTATTACAAACGAGCTGCCATTCACTACACCTGTAATACAATGTAAGGAAATGGAATTTCCGAACATTTCTAAAACATGTGTGCATTCTTTATTGATGGTTTTGTTCTACATCAGCATGCCATTGTTTGCCTTTCTCTCTATAAAGTCCATCAATAAAACACACCTGATCAATTAACTTAGCGTTTAGTTGTTGTTAATCTCGCTAATTAAAGTTGGTGCTGTAAATTAACATTGGATTGCAGTAATTGCTGGAGAACTATAATCTTTATTAATTGAAATAGATGTTGCTCATGAATATTGGTACTCATGACAGAAATATGGCAATTTGGCCAGCTTAGAGCTGTCTCTCTGACAGAAACGAGTGGCTCCGTTGACAAGTTTAAGGTTGCGGAGATGCTGTAATGCTGGAGATCGGGCGGCCATTCCGCTTGGGTGCGGGAGTGTTAGTCCTCCCTGATTTCACACCCAACACACCATCACGGCATAGGGGCAACCGGTTTAATCAAATCAAGCTAGAATGAATGAGTCAATATTTTGTTACCTTTTTGTATTACAGTTATGGTGACTTAATTGGGGAAATGGCCACAGTTGAACAGTTGTCATTACCACGATCAATGTTTGGCTTAGCCCCACAGGCAAAATCAGGAGAGCCACGAACAATCTGTATTGATTTTAACCATTTCCTCACGTGTGTTGGGACAATATTTGAAAAATCTTTTAAACAATTTTTTCATGGCACACCAAGTGACATTCAATTTTTTTTGTCATGTTCATCAATAAACATCAATGACACGGGTTTGTCCATTACCGAAGTGAGCGCAGGTTTACAGATTTTACAGATAAGGATCTATCACAAAGGTGATATGGTAGTCGTTCAACTTCTAAACAGTGTCACCTCGGTAATGAACAACACCCATGATGCCAGTGTCCCCTACACTCTTCACAACTTGCCTGAAACCTTGACACGCGACAAACAGCTTGGGGAGCACATTGGGCCTTTACACTTTGAAAACCAGAAGTTTTATTTTTTTAACCTTTAAAGCAATTTTCTATTTAGTGACTTAATTTGACACCATACGCGTGTTGTTATCTCTGTATATCTTAATTGGTGGCCATCTCTCAGTAAATAATGGTGCTGTGTCTCCCCGCTCAATTTGTAAATGGAGACATGCTACCACAAAGCCTTGGTAGAACGACTTGCCCTGAAGACACAGCTAGGGGAAAGGGGCGGTGTTATCAATTCTCTAGAAAAAAATCATTGATTTTATGATTAATGGGCACATCATAAAGATGTGTCAATGATAAAACTTTTATAAAATATATTTGTGCTCAGATTTTACATGAGTGAACTGACGCAAAAGATATTTCTTAAAGGTATATGTTACGGTTTTTGTTTTATCATCAGAATGATGATAAAGATGATAACTTCAAAACATTTTGTCTGTAAGATAATTTGTGGTATCAGAAAAACTGTCTCTTTCCTCATACAGATGAGTTTAGCCAGGGAGATAAACAAAAAATTAGTTTGTCTCCCTGTAAATTGACTATGCCAGGCTCACCCTTGTGTCTGATAAAAATATATCTGTGCAAGACTTTGTATATAAACCAGAGGCACCTGGATAATGGATAACATTGTCTTTAGATAAGATAATTTTACAAAATTGATATGTCTACATTTCAAAATAAAAACTTACTGTTTTGATACAATTTCGGTATGGCTTTCAAGCTATAAGCTCCCATCCTAATGTATTAGTATTGTCAGGCTGTCCCTGGAGTCATTCAGACAAGAAAATCCAATTCTTTCAGATTCAAATACAGTGTATTATTGTAGTAAAGAGCATAACTCATTCATCCCTGAAGTCACATTTAAAATCTTCCTATTCAAATGTTGGAATAGTTCATTATACATTTTAGAGGTGAATGTGTTAAAAACAAATCACCAGAACTCTAAAGGGCCACAGTCTGCAAGTAAACACTGGAGAATGCCTACAAGGATCTTCCTACATAGAGTAACCTCCCCTACATAGAGTAATCTCCCCTACATAGAGTAATCTCCCCTACATAGAGTAATCTTCCCTACATAGAGTAATCTCCTCTACATAGAGTAACCTCCCCTACATAGAGTAATCTCCCTACATAGAGTAATCTCCCTACATAGAGTAACCTGCCCTACATAGAGTAACCTGCCCTACATAGAGTAACCTGCCTTACATAGAGTAACCTCCCCTACATAGAGTAACCTGCCCTACATAGAGTAATCTCCCCTACATAGAGTAATCTCCCTACATAGAGTAATCTCCCTACATAGAGTAACCTCCCCTACATAGAGTAATATCCCCTACATAGAGTAATCTCCCTACATAGAGTAACCTCCCCTACATAGAGTTACCTCCCCTACTTAGAGTGATCTCCCTTACATAGAGTAATCTCCCCTACATATTTAAATTGGACTTGCCCAGTCTGTGATTTGGCAAGGTTCAAATCTGACTTAAGGGGTGAACGGTCAGAGCCGACTACCATCAGGGGAATTGTTCTGATTTGTATAGGCACATGTATACTGTTTTAATAGTTTTCATTAAAGTTTGCAGGGTGCGGGTTCCTCTTTGATTAAAAATGATTCAGTAAAGTTATTGTAATGTAGGTCAAACTGTTTTCAATTCCTAACTATAGTTACAGTGCCCTTACTAAATCTTCAGGTGTATATCACTTCAGCTTAGATGTAAACAGTATTTCACCACTTACAGAAATGTTATTTGAGACATTTTGGACTATTTAGCACTTCAGTGCAATACCTAGATAATGTGGATGAGGGGGGCACATGGATATTGCAAATATAGATTTGTATATTTTCTATATGACCTGATGAGGTGTTCACACACGGAGACATATGTGGGTATAATGTTGTGCTAACTTAAAGGTAAGATAATGATAGATAGAAGCACTCAAGTACAAATGCACTCTTCAAATCTGGAGTTTCCTTTGGGTGTTAAGTGACATAAACGAGGAAATAAACCAGATACAGTTGGTGTTGAAAATCCATAAAATAGCAAAGTTTGTTGTTTTTATTGACACAGGGCAGAGTTTAGCATATAAACAAATACACTTCGATATAGATTTCTGAAGATAAAAGTACACTTTTAATTTTTAAATTGATTATCCATAAGTTTATGCAAACCTTGCTATCACTATGTTGATAAACATTGTACAAGATTTCCTATAAAAAACATGTATACTTTATCTCTGATAGAGCACATCTACCAGGACGAGAAGATTGCCTTTAAGGTATTAGGCTTCAAAATCGTCTTTTTTGTCTTCAATCTTGTTTCAAATCCTTCAAAGAATTATGAAATTGAAATTATTCCAACAATCTACCTCCAGTAGTAAACAGCACACGGAGAAAGTGGCTAACAACCTTGTTTATGAGAGAATTCTGTAAAGCTGATACAGAGAGTGTAAAACTGATAGCAAGTTCACTTTGCTATTTATCGTGTCAAGGATCCAACTTCTGGGAGTGATATTGGAATTTTATGTAACCGAATGATTAAACTGATTTGGCTTCAGGAAAATTTTTGTCGAATATAATATTGTGTACTTTAAAGTACTCTGTAATTTGTATTTCAAACAGTCATAGATTAACTTGCGAAAAAGTGCACACTAACCCTAACTTCCTTGTCCCTGCCCCTAACCGCTTTATCCCAGCCCCTTACTACTTAGTCCCAGTCCCTAACCACTTTGTCCTAGCGTATTTCAGCTTTGTCCTAGTGCCCATCACCACTTTGTCCCAGTCCTTGACCACTTTGTCCCAGCCCTTTACCCTCTTTGTCCCAGCCCCTCACCACTTTGTATCAGCCCCTTACCATTTTGTCTCAACCATATAACCACTTTGTCCCATTCTTTAACATCTTTGTCCCATCCCAATAACCTCTTTGTCCTAGCCCTATAACCTTTTTGTCCCAACCCTATAACCCCTTTGTCCTAGCCCTACAACCTCTTTGTCCCAGCCCTATAACCACTTTGTCCCAGCCCTATAACCTCTTTGTCCCAGCCCTATAACCACTTTGTCCCAGCCCTACAACCTCTTTGTCCCAGCCCTACAACCACTTTGTCCCAGCCCTACAACCTCTTTGTCCCAGCCCTATAACCACTTTGTCCCATTCCTATAACCACTTTGTCCCAGCCCTATAACCACTTTGTCCCAGCCCTATAACCTCTTTGTCCCAGCCCTACAACCTCTTTGTCCCAACCCTACAACCACTTTGTCCCAGCCCTACAACCTCTTTGTCCCAGCCCTATAACCACTTTGTCCCATTCCTATAACCACTTTGTCCCAGCCCTATAACCACTTTGTCCCAGCCCTACAACCACTTTGTCCCAGCCCTATAACCACTTTTTCCCAGCCCTATAACCACTTTGTCCCAGCCCTATAACCTCTTTGTCCTAGTTGTAAACTTATTTTAACCAGCTCTATATCTGCTTGTTTCCTACTCAGCTGCTGTACCACAATATAAATGCGGTGTTGGTTTTTCCGTTTCTTGCTAATTCTCTCCGATATGTGGGTACCTGTTGACCCGGGAGATGCTATCTACGACCGATAAATTAATCAGGGAAACACAACGTGTGTTTGTGTACTTGAAGCGTTGAGCAGGTAGCGTTGTGGAGTAAGTAGGTGTACCAATATTGTAACATCAGCCCGAGGTTGTTAAATGAGTATTTACCGAGTATTTACCAAGCCTGAATAGATCCACAGCAGCCCCAGGACAGACAGTCATACAGGTGTTGGTCTTTATATGTAACTATTGTTTCAGAAGCCAGTATATGTAACCGTTTTAACTGTAATCAATAAGTTTTATTGTTTCTTAAATAGTAAAAGAGTGATTTAAAAACGACTGTACTTCAGTGTATACAGCAGAGTTCATTCACTTCTGCCAGTGACAAAAGATTTCTTTCAAAATATAATTTTTTCATGATCACAATAAATGAAATATCAGTAATGCTATGATACAGTTGATGCGACTTAGACATTGGGTGGGTGAAATGTACCGTCAGTTAGATATTCAGGGGGGTGGAGATGAAATGTACTGTCAGTTTGGCAGTATACTGTAAAATGTAAAACTAACATAGAAAGTGGTGTCACTGTAATTGTTATAGGAATGGGAGATTATTGTCAGTGTGACTGTATATATAGAGGTGAAATGTATTGGTATTGTGACGGTTTATGGGGTAATTTTTGTTTTGTTTGGAAAATGAAAGGTTACATTTTTTTGTCAGTTGGATAAAGAAATTGCAATACACTAATCACTATGAGGTTATATGATGTTTTGTCAATTAGACAAAGTACAGGAGAGGGATTATATTGTCATTGGTATGGCAGTTATGGGGATATAATGTGGTTACACAGTATGTACTGTACTATATATACGATAAAACAGGTCTAAGGGTTTGCCATCAGAACATAGTAGATAACTAGGGTGGCATGTGTATGTCAATATAAACCAATATGATAGAGTGACATATCTTTGTGATACTATTCAACAGGGAACAGTCAATTTTATTCTTCAAGTTGTCTCCCCTTTATGTGATAGTTTTACCGTTTACCTGTAATTATTAGTGGTGTACCTGTGATTCAGTGTGATAGTTTTACGGTTGTGTTTACCTGTAATTATGAGTGGTGTACCTGTGATTCAATGTGATAGTTTTAGCGTTGTGTTTACCTGTAATTATGAGTGGTTTACCTGTGATTCAGGCCGTGGGAATGACAGACATGCCCCCCTCCCTGTATCACTGTAATATTGTATCACTGTGTTGTTTTGTATACAGATCAATCAATTAAGTCCGTAAGTCAAAAGTTTTAAAAGTGTTTGTGTGCCACCATTACTGGTATGGTTATATGTTTTCTTAGCCTAGTCACCCAATATTACGGTAGGTTTACTTCATATAACAATTTTAAAATTGTTTAACTTCATCATGTTGAACTATTTCACACATACACACACATACACACACACACACACACATGATATCAGAATCATATGTTTTGTCTTTTTCATATCAATCATTATTTTTTTAGAATTGATAGTCCATTTTAATTGGAATTGCTTATATAAGAGAAAAAGATTTTGAGTGTTTGGTCAGCTAACCAGACTGACAGGTATAGGTCGCTGTCGGTGTCTTGTATAACCCTGTAAAAGAACACAGCAAAATTATCAAGGCTTATCACACAACTTTATGGATTAAAAGTGGGTTTGTTTATTTTTTTAATATCTTAAATATTTCAAACATTCTTAGATGAAAATGTACCCATTATGAATTTTGTCAAGTGACAAGTTGTTTGTAATTTTGTACTTAAAGAAGAGAAAATTCCCTATTTAAGTTCAAACATATACTTTCAGTGATTGTGTTTAAACTTGACTGACGATGAACCTAATGTAAAGCCCAACATTGACTTTTATTGTAAGTTTTAGATTTATTGTAAATAGTGTCCTTGCAAACTTCAAAATAATGGCAAAGAAATTATTTTTTTAAAGATTCAAAATTACAAAAATCAGATAAATTATAACATTGACCTTTTCTTTTTAGCATTCACCAATGAAAATGCATTTAAACTCTTCTCAATCTAGAGTTGGAATAGTTCACTATGAAATTCCAGGGATGAGTCTTTAAAACAAACTTTTTGAGATATATTACACAGGTTGTGTCGTCTAAATCTAAATATCTGCTGATTATGTAGATATAATGAGTGAAAATAGTCTGGAACTTTTACTGGTTTTGTTTTTAAATGCCATTCGTTAAAACAAATATGACTTTATGTGCATAAATATATAATTGACTGTGCTATTTATTCTTAATTGGTTGTTAAAATTATGGCCTGTAAATTCGGTATATAACTATTTAAGTAACAATGTTTGTAGATTTGATCTTTGGCACACTGAAACAATTTGTTGTTGGTACTTGCCATTAAGGTAATTTCCACACCATCCTATTGAAATGGAGAGGATGGTAGTATCTCTGTGTGTTATAGTTAGGTATAAGTACGTATACCATGCTCTGCAGTACTGGATCGGTAAAGAGAAAAGCTTTTCATTTTGTCAATTATCCTTGCCATCAACAAAATTAAGAAGATGAAATACACATTGTGTGGTGTACACTTTTTTTGAAAAAAGAAACAAGAACTCCCAAGTTACAATAAACATTCTGACGAAGAATTTTAGATGTAAGCTGTTCAGTTGGAGGATATATTTTTTCCCCAGTAAAAAAGTAGGGATTTTTGGAAGCGAGAATTGCTACTGCTTTGAACTTTTATTCTCAGAATCTTTTTAGAAACTGTTTAATTGTATCTTTGTACAAAAATGTACTGCATGTCATGTGGACTAGTCCAGATGGTAGTAATTATGAGATGATGAAACTGAAAGATTTAAAACTGTCAGTCAATTAGAACCAAGTTCTCTCCCCTTCCTGTTAAGCTTACTTTCTGCTCTAAATTTAACCCAACTTTGATGGATTTCAAACACCATGGGAAGTGAAGGATGCTAGTTAAAATGAAAGTTTTGCATGTGATAGAATATTGGAAACAGACAGCATGAGCTGATAAATTAGCACCGCCATTATAGGCCTCTTCCTGTTAAATAACACATGTCTCGCCTGTATACAAGATTACCTGGTCCAGGTGGTGCACACAGATCTGGGTCATTTCCTCTGTTTGATTATGATTCTGATGAGTTGAAAATTATTTAGAGTATAATGCATTACTCAGGTTAAATAGTTATAGCCAATACTTTAGTGAGATGTGCCATATTTATAAAGATGATCAAAGTATGAGACTGTGACTTTTATTTTCCATTTCACTTTCTTTGGTTTGACTTTGCATATAAAGAACTTTCACTTTTTTGTCGGCTGACAAGTCCAGATTTAATGTTGATAGGTTATACTTTGTTGACAAGTCCAGATTTATTGATGTTAGGTATACTTTGTTGACAAGTCCAGATTTATTGATGTTAGGTATACTTTGTTGACAAGTCCAGATTTAATGTTGATAGGTTATACTTTGTTGACAAGTCCAGATTGACTGATGTTAGATTATACTTTGTTGACAAGTCCAGATTTAATGTTGATAGGTTATACTTTGTTGACAAGTCCAGATTTAATGTTGATAGGTTATACTTTGTTGACAAGTCCAGATCTGCTGGTGTTAGGTTATACTTTGTTGACAAGTCCAGATTTACTGATCTTAGGTTATACTTTGTTGACATTAGTCTAGATTTAATGTTGATAGGTTATACTTTGTTGACAAGTCCAGATCTGCTGGTGTTAGGTTATACTTTGTTGACAAGTCCAGATCTACTGATGTTAGGTTATACTTTGTTGACAAGTCCAGATTGACTGATGTTAGGTTATACTTTGTTGACAAGTCCAGATTTAATGTTGATAGGTTATACTTTGTTGACAAGTCCAGATCTGCTGGTGTTAGGTTATACTTTGTTGTCAAGTCCAGATTTACTGATGTTAGGTTATACTTTGTTGACAAGTCCAGATTGACTGATGTTAGGTTATACTTTGTTGACAAGTCCAGATCTACCGGTATTAGGTATACTTTGTCTGTTGACAAGTCTACAGTAAGGTGATAATTGGTTTGTTGACAAGTGAAGGTCGTTGTTACATCACACATAACTTACATATCCGACCCCTTTGAGGTATTGAGATGAGAGGAGATCTGAGGCCATTGGGAGACAGTGTACATGTTTTAGGGACATTGTTCGGCTGTGGACTTGTTACAATGCCAAACATCTACAGATGCAGTGTTGATGTGGACAGATTACAGTAGTTTGTGTGCTGGAACAGGTCCACCCAACACTATACACAGAGTATCATGAACTACGCAACTGAACATAACAGTGATTGATAAAGGGGAGGTAATTCATGATCCTGTACTGACATCTGCATCTGTGCCAGGCGATCTCAGATTTTTCTGCTATAATTAGTACAGATGGGATCTCTTATTCTTCACTGTTTATTATATTGCACCTACTTTCGTGGCACCTGTTGTATTTGGTGAGGTCGTTAGTGTGATTACCGAGTCAGGTGGGTTCTCATGTTTTAGTTACCTGTAGAAGAGAGAACGGAGTCAATTGTTTATCCATTCACCACTTCCTGTCTTTCCAATGCCCACATAACCAGTACCTTTGGGAACAATGTCTGTAAGTGAGCTTATACCCAGTCATACAGGTTCCGTTTGCAGACTTTTATTAAGGTCACTAAGATAATTCTAAACCTGATTTACGAAGGTTACATGATTTCACAGTAACAGTTTAAAGACTATTTTATTTAGGTCAGCAAATTGTATAGCTGTTATCTGGTTATGCAGGTTTCCAGATTACACAGGTTCAGTTTACAGAATATTGTATTAAGGTCACAAAGGTATATACCCATTATCTGGTTTATGCAGGTTTCCAAATGACCTCTGAGGTTCAGGTTACAGAATATGGCATTAAGGTCACCGAGATATATATACCTGATATCTGATTTACACCTATGGTTAAGTTTACATAGTAATAAGGTTATGAAAGCAGACACAACACGAATTTTAGTTTAGTTATCATATAATTCGATACAATTTTTTACAAATGATGAAATCTAGGAATCATTCTGAAATTCTATGGAATTGTAGCAAGAGGATGACCCAAACTAAAGCCGCTCCTGATTTGGATGTCAAACGTTGGATCTTGATGAAGCTAGTACACGTTTCCCAAGGCTGTTTTAGCGTCTAACTGTATAAACCTCCAGAAACAAGCTTTGATAGTTGATACTTTGTGTTGTTTCTGAAGCAGGAAGCTGTGATCAGTAGCTGTTTAGTATTTGTACTGTCCTTGAGACGGAGAAAGTCTGTTTATGTCTACATGGTCCGTTGTTTATGTGTACATATCCCAGTGTTTGTGGTATAACTCGGTGCAATGCTAACATCATAGGGTCACTTCTGTCAAAACATTTACACAACAGCCAGATGTTCATCAATAAATATTCTATCAGCCCCGATATAAAGTTCCGTACATGTCTAACATTCCAGTCATATTATCCCCACTACGGTAAAGCCACAGCACCACCGCCACAAGCTTCCGATATAAAGTCATAAATGATGCATGACCAGAAACACTTCCATGGGTCATTTCACAGTCCATTGAAAATTGATGGAATCTGATGAAGCTGGGTGTGTTGGTATCTTTGGGTAGCCTGTAGAAACACTTGGTCTGTGTGCTGCCTACAGCTACAAAGCTGGCCATTTTACTACGCCATTATGGCTGATACAGGATACTGTTACTGTTTTATATGGTTAATTACAGTATTAAGTATATTTTGGGTCCTGTTATCTGTTTCTCCCCTCTCCCTTCATCTTTCCATCTAAGTAACCAATGCCCCATCATTCTCTTCCCCTCCCCTATCAGAAGGCTTGTATCCTCCTCCCCCCATTCCCTACTCCATACACACACAACACAGTATTCCCTTCTGGATATCTTCTTTATCCTATATCCTCCCATCCAAATTCCCTTGTAACTCTTCACCTCTATTTCAAAACTTCCTTCTCTGTTTGATGTTATGTCACCCATTCTCTAAACCTCCCTCCTTCCACATCCCCCCCCCCCCTGTCCCCCTTTATAACACACACACACTGTCACTGTCCTCCCCCTGTCCCCCACTACTGTTTTGTGGCTGACTTTCTCCTATTAGAGGTTATGTCATCTCTGCCTTGATGTTAAAGAATACTTGGAACAGATTCAGGGCTGACCTTGACAGCCTGGTACAGACATTTTCATCTGGCATCTGGGTTCTTGCGAGAGGTGCTATTTTTTCTTTCAGATACATATTTTTAGATTTCAAATATATGTAGCTCTATATGTTGCCTTTTTAACAACCGCGAACCTTCAGCCGTAGCAGTATAAACATCATAGTAATTCTTTGATTATCCTGTCACTTTCTTATACATTAGGTTATTTTTTTCCTGTCAGTTTAAATATTTAATTACTTATACACCTGCCATTGACTTTGATATTCTGAAAATTTCCTAAAATCATTTTATAATTTAATTAATTATAATTGTTAACCCAGATCAAGTGAAGTCCTTACTATGATAGTTTTCCTACCTCACTTTTGATACAGCAGGATATATTTACAGTTTCCCACCTCACTTTTGATACAGCAGGATATATTTACAGTTTCCCACCTCACCTCTGATACAGCAGGATAAATTTACAGTTTTCCCACCTCACCTCTGATACAGCAGGATATATTTACAGTTTTCCCACCTCACCTCTAATACAGCAAGATATATTTACAGTTTCCCACCTCACCACTAATACAGCAGGATATATTTACAGTTTTCCCACCTCACCTCTGATACAGCAGGATATATTTACAGTTTTCCCACCTCACCTCTGATACAGCAGGATATATTTACAGTTTTCCCACCTCACCTCTAATACAGCAGGATATATTTACAGTTTTCCCACCTCACCTTTGATACAGCAGATTTCCAACCTCACCTCTGATACAGCAGGATATATTTACAGTTTTCCCACCTCACCTCTGATACAGCAGGATATATTTACAGTTTTCTCACCTCACCTGTGATACATGATATATTTGCAGTTTTCTCACCTCTGATACACGATATATTTGCAGTTTTCTCACCTCACCTCTGATACACCATATATTTGCAGTTTTCTCACCTCACCTCTGATACAGCAAGATATATTTACAGTTTCCCACCTCACCTCTGATACAGCAGGATATATTTACAGTTTTCACACCTCTGATACAGCAGGATATATTTACAGTTTTCCCACCTCACCTCTGATACAGCAGGATATATTTACAGTTTTCCCACCTCACCTCTAATACAGCAGGATATATTTACAGTTTTCCCACCTCACCTTTGATACAGCAGATTTCCAACCTCACCTCTGATACAGCAGGATATATTTACAGTTTTCTCACCTCACCTGTGATACATGATATATTTGCAGTTTTCTCACCTCTGATACACGATATATTTGCAGTTTTCTCACCTCACCTCTGATACACCATATATTTGCAGTTTTCTCACCTCACCTCTGATACAGCAAGATATATTTACAGTTTCCCACCTCACCTCTGATACAGCAGGATATATTTACAGTTTTCACACCTCTGATACAGCAGGATATATTTACAGTTTTCCCACCTCACCTCTGATACAGCAGGATATATTTACAGTTTTCCCACCTCACCTCTAATACAGCAGGATATATTTACAGTTTTCCCACCTCACCTTTGATACAGCAGATTTCCAACCTCACCTCTGATACAGCAGGATATATTTACAGTTTTCCCACCTCACCTCTGATACAGCAGGATATATTTACAGTTTTCTCACCTCACCTGTGATACATGATATATTTGCAGTTTTCCCACCTCACCTCTGATACACGATATATTTGCAGTTTTCTCACCTCACCTCTGATACACCATATATTTGCAGTTTTCTCACCTCACCTCTGATACAGCAAGATATATTTACAGTTTCCCACCTCACCTCTGATACAGCAGGATATATTTACAGTTTTCACACCTCTGATACAGCAATATATATTTACAGTTTTCCCACCTCACCTCTGATACAGCAGGATATATTTACAGTTTTCACACCTCTGATACAGCAGGATATATTTACAGTTTTCCCGTCTCACCTCTGATACAGGATGTATTTGCAGTACTATTTTCTCTTAGTTCTATGATAGGTATAATGTGTTATAAAAACTGTGTGTATAAAAGTTCTGTATGTAGAGGAGCTCAGTGTGTTGTCCAACTTCCAGATGTTACCTCCTGAGTCAGGAGAGTTCTGCCAGGAGGAGCTTAAGTTTCTAACTCTGCGGTCCTGAAATTAGCAACTAATTTTAAATTTTAACATTCCGACAGTAATCTGACAACTTTTACTCTCTATCTGAAGAATTCTTCATGGGGATAGTTTAACTTCTCCAAAAATCTACAAAAATGTTGAGCGTACTACAGATATGATAATATCGCATCGCTAATCATGATCGTAAGTTTTCTCCAAACGTTTTTTGCTACGATGCCTTGAAGTGTGGCCGTGAGTATGTAAATGGTGTATGTTTACAAAAGAGATGAGAGCATGGCGTGTGCCCGTAATTTGTCTGGCACGTGTATGTTAATCGGCTGATGTGATGTAGGGCCCCTACCAAGGTGATGTTATCTTCAGAGAACAACATTAAGTCAGAAGGGGGCCCAAAAATGTAAATTTAAGTGAAGGTTATAAAGTTAATTATGTATTCGTACTGAGAGGTCCCTGTTGTTAGGTGCAAGTTTTCATCTAAAATGTAGCTTTAAATTAATGTCCAGTGTTGAGATAACTCAAAGTTATATAGCAGCTATGGGTGTTGGGGGATCTGCAGTGGAGGAAATATAATGTCAGGGATTTGTGTATGTCTTTTTTACGTATGTTTTGTAAACATCAATTGACCGGAAGGATTAAACATTGAAAATTCTTTTGTTATCTTTCTTTTTAATCATTTTCAGGAAGAGTTTTTAAAAAGATATTAAATGGAATACTTATGAATTTTGAATATTTCATTTCAATCTTAATTTTATGATAAAGTCTTATTTTATCAGTTACAATATTAATATATATATACCTTCAGTAAAAGTCTCCACACATGCCCTATTGTTTACACAGTAATGTTATTTTCAAATGTTGCTTCAAGGTATTTCAACCTTTACTGTCATTAACACAAGTCAGCTGACTGGATCCTTACCAGCCCTCCGGGACCATGACATAAGACTTCAATGATAAAACAGATCAGCTGTTTCCAAGGTTTAGGAGGAGAGCATGTGGAGAAACCCATCATTGTAAAATACACCAACCTTGGTCGACCATATCTGTAGAACAGACACAACATAACACCAGGATAGGTTAGGGAGGAGCAATGTCACTTAAAATAACATCTAGACTCCAGTTTGACCTTGACCCTGTGGTACAATGTTTAACATCCGGACTCCAGTGTGACCTTGACCCTGTGGTACAGTGTTTAACATCCCGACTCCAGTTTGACCTTGACCCATTGGTACAGTGTTTTACAGAACACAGAGGATGACAATAAAATTATTTATAAGGAATGCTTGTAATTAGTTCATGTGACCTTGCTCTTCCGAATCAATTGAGTGACCTTTATGTGACCTTTACCAAAATACAGCTATTTGTAAATGTGACCTCTTGTGACCTTTGACAAGATGTAATTGTAAGTTCTTTGACCTCTACATGAGCTTGATATAGGTGAAATGTTTTGTTAGGTATGACCTTCAAGGGACTCTCAGATTTATACATCTTTTGTGAGGCATATGACTTAAGCATGACTTCCCTAGAAAATTGTGAAAGTTTTTAACCATGTGTTAGCTTTAAGGGATATTTGTGATGCTCAATAAATAAATTTTACAAATTGTATAATATTACAAAATGATGTAAAGAAACACTTGTAAACAAAATATGTTACTACAAAGGAGACAGATAAAACACATGCTTTTTCCATTTCTAATATAGCGTACGGACGTGTCTGTATCTGCGCAAATGTATGGTGTAACCAGTCTGTTATAGCCACACAAATGTTTACAGCATTATATTGCAATGTGACAACAATTGAAAAAATTAGCGAGCTTACGATACCGCATTCCACACACTCAGTAAAACCTGCCAACATATGTCTAATGATGTGTTTATTTTCTGTTCTGTTGTGTTCAGTATTAGCACTGATTTATTGATGTACATGCATGTGCATTCCATGTTGTGCAATCTTCCTGCAGAACATTATAAATACTCAAGAGTTAAGGTACAAAAAGTTTGCCTTGACTGATTGCAATACTCCCAAAGGCCTGCTGAAACTCTGTAATACTTGATACAGTTCCCAAATGTAAAGTCGAAAATACATGATATCACTCCCTGATGTAGGAGTGAAGGTACAGACCACTCCCTGATGTAGGGGTGAAGGTACAGACCACTCCCTGATGTAGGGGTGAAGGTACAAGTCACTCCCTGATGTAGGGGTGAAGGTACAGACCACTCCCTGATGTAGGGGTGAAGGTACAGCTAGATCACTCCCTGGTGTAGGGGTGAAGGTACAAGTCACTCCCTGATGTAGTGATGAAGGTACAGCTAGATCACTCCCTGATGTAGGGGTGAAGGTACAGATCACTCCCTGATGTAGGGGTGAAGGTACAGACCACCCCCTGGTGTAGGTGTGAAGGTACAGACCACTCCCTGATGTAGGTGTGACGGTACAGACCACTCCCTGGTGTAGGGGTGAAGGTACAGACCACTCCCTGATGTAGGGGTGAAGGTACAGCTTGATCACTCCCTGGTGTAGGGGTGAAGGTACAGACCACTCCCTGATGTAGGAGTGAAGGTACAGACCACTCCCTGGTGTAGGGGTGAAGGTACAGACCACTCCCTGGTGTAGGTGTGAAGGTACATACCACTCCCTGATGTAGGAGTGAAGGTACAGCTAGATCACTCCCTGGTGTAGGAGTGAAGGTACAGACCACTCCCTGGTGTAGGAGTGAAGGTACAGACCACTCCCTGGTGTAGGTGTGAAGGTACATACCACTCCCTGATGTAGGAGTGAAGGTACAGACCACTCCCTGGTGTAGGTGTGAAGGTACATACCACTCCCTGATGTAGGAGTGAAGGTACAGACCACTCCCTGGTGTAGGAGTGAAGGTACAGACCACTCCCTGATGTAGGGGTGAAGGTACAGACCACTCCCTGATGTAGGAGTGAAGGTACAGACCACTCCCTGATGTAGGAGTGAAGGTACAGACCACTCCCTGATGTAGGGGTGAAGGTACAAGTCACTCCCTGATGTAGGGGTGAAGGTACATACCACTCCCTGATGTAGGGGTGAAGGTACAGCTAGATCACTCCCTGGTGTAGGGGTGAAGGTACAAGTCACTCCCTGATGTAGTGATGAAGGTACAATTCACTCCTTGATGTAGGGGTGAAGGTACAGACCACTCCCTGATGTAGGGGTGAAGGTACAGCTAGATCACACCCTGGTGTAGGGGTGAAGGTACAGACCACTCCCTGGTGTAGGGGTGAAGGTACAGACCACTCCCTGATGTAGGTGTGAAGGTACATACCACCCCCTGGTGTTGGTGTGAAGGTACAGACCACTCCCTGATGTAGGTGTGAAGGTACAGACCACTCCCTGGTGTAGGGGTGAAGGTACAAGTCACTCCCTGATGTAGTGATGAAGGTTCAAGTCACTCCCTGATGTAGGGGTGAAGGTACAGCTAGATCACTCCCTGGTGTAGGTGTGAAGGTACAGACCACTCCCTGGTGTAGTGATGAAGGTACAAGTCACTCCCTGATGTAGGGGTGAAGGTACAGCTAGATCACTCCCTGGTGTAGGGGTGAAGGTACAGACCACTCCCTGATGTAGGGGTGAAGGTACAGCTAGATCACTCCCTGGTGTAGGGGTGAAGGTACAGACCACTCCCTGATGTAGGAGTGAAGGTACAGATCACTCCCTGGTGTAGGTGTGAAGGTACAGACCACTCCCTGGTGTAGGGGTGGAGGTACAAGTCACTCCCTGATGTAGGGGTGATGGTACAGACCACTCCCTGATGTAGGGGTGAAAGTACAGACCACTCCCTGATGTAGGGGTGATGGTACAGACCACTCCCTGATGTAGGGGTGAAAGTACAGACCACTCCCTGATGTAGGGGTGATGGTACAGACCACTCCCTGATGTAGGGGTGAAAGTACAGACCACTCCCTGATGTAAGGAACTCACTAGTCCTCAGTGTATTTCAGTTACCTTGATTTTTACTTGAAGACATGAAATATAGCTCTAGGTATGATATGATTGTGTTATTTACAACTAAGTATGAGGTTTTGCGATAGTAAATCTCAATGTTTTGCCCTGGTATTGGCCGAGGTACAAGTAGGCCCTCCATTACCCTCTTTGCTCTCACCAACATGTGCAGGCCTGGCACACTATCAACTGTACCATGTAAATATGTAAACAATAACAATCTCGGTTATGGCGCAGATACATGAAGCCAGCTGAATCTGTGATACAGGTTATAAATACATATCCTGAATATTTACTGTTAGTGGTGTTATACTTTTCAATATCATGTTTCATAATAACATACAATGACCTTGTGAAACAGGTCAAGGTTAATTTTGTCACAGATCTTTTGTTGTTATAGTGTAGCTTATTTTGAAATCCTTATAACTTTTGATTGTCAAAACATAAATGTTTCATATTGGCATTTTGGACCCAGAAATGTCACTCTCCATTAGTGTTTCCTTAGTTTTGTGTACTTTCCTGATATTATTTTGACCGGGGATAGGAATTTGGTTTTGTCCGTCTGTCTGTCACACTTTGTTTCCATGCAATAACGCCAACAAATATTATCAAATTTTCTTAAAACTTGGTTACAAGGTATAATGCCTAGAGGGCTCGGCCAAGTTGGATCGCCCTTTAATTGACGAAAAAATGTAATATTCTTTCGTTTCCATGCAACAAAGGCAATAATTATTATCCGATTTTCTTGAAACTTGTTAATAAGATTAATTGCCTTAATGGTACGGCCAAGTTCGATCGCCATTTTTTGCAGACTTTATTTGGCGGAGTTATGGCCCCTTGATTGATGTTTCCTTGCAATCACGGCAACAAATATTATCCAGTTTCTGTGTTTAAGACTTTAATTTTTGTTCAATTTCCAAGCAATACATCTAGTGTCAACAGCATGAAAATTACAAAAGATACCTACAATATGATTATCCCCTTACAAAAGGGGGAAAAGCGGGAGATATTAATTCTACAAATAAGCTTGTTATCATACTGACATCGTATATTTGTAAGTCAATTATTTTGTTATTTGCACACACTACACATTTTACTTCTTATACCTATGCATGACTTTTAAAGAAGTTCAGATGAAAAGTTAAAAAAAAATTAAGACATCCATATAAATATCTAACATTAATTAAGATACAGTACCATAAGAGGTATGTAAATTTCTGAAGTACGGTTTTACTGAAATGGAAACTCATTACAATTTGTATAATTCTTTACGCAGTTAGATCAATATCTTGTTTTAATGTTGGTATGAATTACCATAACATGCATTAACTAAAAAAAAATTGTGCATTGATCCTTTAAGTCAACAGAACTGTTTTGTACTGGGAACCGTATAATGAGCAGATTGTCACATACTTACCTGTTTACTACAATATCATGTAACAGCTAGTTAATGTTGGTGTTATGTAAAAATTCATTTTATTTCATCTGGATAAAAAATAAGGCATTCCAAGGTGTAGAGCACATGTACATTTTGATATGTTTCCAAAATATAAAACCAAGAAATTTCAAAATTGATAAACTTTGTGATTTGATCTTGCCTTGTTCATGTCAAGATGTTCCGATTCATGCAAAATGGTGTTTGCGCATGCTCCTCCGAATCACTTTATTGGCAGAGCACGAAATATTTTTTTTAAGTTCTTATAAATGAATGACAAAAAGTATTGTAATGTTGAATAGAAATATGATTATATATGCAATCGCGAGCCAATCTAGACACGTGTTCTAGAAGGGTATCTCACAAGATACCCCTGTTTTCCCGTGTGAACTTGGTCCTCGCTACTTAAGTTGTATATTTGATACGGGATGGTACACGATTTGGTCAAGATGAAATGTTATACTGGAGTGGTATGCCTGATATACGCGTGTGACCCGAGTATACACGGGCGACAACAGACGGGAGACAATGGGCACGCGACAGTTACAAGCTATTGTTTCTACAGGCTATTGTTGCACACACGTCCGAGATCTTCCTGAATGACAACCCTTCACAACTGACTATCATAATTTAAATGAAGCAGCGCATTGTTTTTGCCAATGTGTAACTTAAGACATATTTGGTGCAACTTGCTGGTGAGAATTAAACCCTTCCCTTCAAAAAAATTGACAAAATTTCTGATCACAAAAGAAAAAATGTCAAATTTGCAATTTGTAATAACTTTTTTAATGATGGCATATACACCTGTAGTTCATTCATGATTTTGAACATGAAACATATTATGTTCTTTCCTCGTTAGCCTGTGGGGTTAGGTAACAGTCTGTAATACATGTGGTACCTAAAGATGTCATCTTATAATTGACATATACTGCAGACCAAATAATTACCATTAATTCTGTGATTGTCCTACGTATGGTATTGGGAACCCTGGTCTGGTAGGCCAGATGACCTGTAGCCCTGTTCGTCTGTGATCTGTCAACTTTTGTACCCATATCAATTTCATCTCTCTGTCAACCCAGATTTAAAAAATGGTGCTGAATTTCATCTTTTTTGAATTTTGTATTCTTGCATACATTTCAAGTTTTTATAGATAAATTGATAAGGTTGCCTAATAAGTATAAATCCAAACCTTCCTAAATTCTGACCCCTAACCCTTGATCCCTTACCCTTAACCCCTAACCCTTGACCTCTTACCCTTGATTTCTCAGATTGTCTACTTTAATTGGTACCCATATATTTTTGTAGCTTTTAGACTGATAATGCGTCATATGTTCTACAGAAAACAAATCCTATTTGAATCTGTAGGTACATAAACTGTTGTCATCTTACACATTTGATAAGCTGTATGATAACAGATTAAGTTGTATATGACACAAAGTTTCTGTACAACAGAAAAAGTTTATCAGAGTTTGTCAACAGATGTATGGGTTTCTTTTTCACTAAAGGCTAAGCTGTTGGTTAGACATCAATTGAGTTATCTGACCAATTTTAGATCATATAAGCCCATGATACACCAAAGAGTTGCAGGTTTCTACACATTAATTAGAGCAGTCACCAAGTAGAGCACAATAACTACATGTAGTTTTCCTCAGCCTCTAAAGTCAAGCTCCATCTTGAGCAAGGCTGTTTACTGATTGCAATTTCAAAGCACAATTAAAAAACAAAAGTGATGTTTACTAAGGGCAAGACTTTCCTAGACTTTGAATGATGATATAATGAGCATTAAAATTAATTTCCACCTAGACTTGAGTGAGTTTGAAGGACTAAAATGAGCATTAAAACTATCTCCACCTAGGCTTGAGTGAGTTTGAAGGACTAAAATGAGCATTAAAACTATCTCCACCTAGACTTGAGTGAGTTTGAAGGACTAAAATGAGCATAAAAACTTATCTCCACCTAGACTTGGGTGAGTTTGAAGGACTAAAATGAGCATTAAAACTATCTCCACCTAGACTTGAGTGAGTTTGAAGGACTAAAATGAGCATAAAAACTTATCTCCACCTAGACTTGGGTGAGTTTGAAGGACTAAAATGAGCATTAAAACTTATCTCCAGCTAGACTTGAGTGAGTTTGAAGGACTAAAATGAGCATAAAAACTTATCTCCACCTAGACTTGGGTGAGTTTGAAGGACTAAAATGAGCATTAAAACTATCTCCACCTAGACTTGAGTGAGTTTGAAGGACTAAAATGAGCATTAAAACTTACCTACACATAGACTTGGGTGAGTTTGAAGGACTAAAATGAGCATAAAAACTTATCTACACATAGACTTGGGTGAGTTTGAAGGACTAAAATGAGCATTAAAACTTACCTACACATAGACTTGGGTGAGTTTGAAGGACTAAAATGAGCATAAAAACTTATCTCCACCTAGACTTGGGTGAGTTTGAAGGACTAAAATGAGCATTAAAACTATCTCCACCTAGACTTGGGTGAGTTTGAAGGACTAAAATGAGCATTAAAACTTATCTCCAGCTAGACTTGAGCAAGTTGGAAGGACTAAAATTAGCATTTAAGCTTCCTACTCTTAGACTACATAGGAATACAGTGATGAACAACAATGATATTCAATGAGACTTAATTCTAACCTCTCCTGCATCAGAATTAGTGCATTGGTCTTTTAAGTTATTGACCTTCACCAGTAGAAGGCCTGCAGTATATGATGCTTCCACTGGAATTTGAAGGACAGTAAAATATATTATAAACTAGCTATAGCTCCACTCAGACTTGGAGGATGAGTACTGGCTCCATAGTGTGAGACCACTGTTGAGAACAGACATTCATCCGAGTTCAAAATGGACCGAACTCCAGAGGAGAGACTAATTCCGGATAAGTTGGAGGTAATTAGAGGGCTATTTTAACAAATGCAAAACCTGTACGGCTGAAAGACTACAGGTATAGAAGTTGGCCTCCAGGAGATGGGTGTATCAGGTACTGAGTTTGTTAGGGTGTAGTAATGAAGTACCTGACTTGAACTTGATTAAGCTGGAGGAACTCCCCCCCCCCCCCCCCCCCGCCCCCAGGACACTGATGGATGGACGGTCTGCTGTATATATATATACTTACACAGTTTATTACCAGATACTTTATCAAAAAAATAAGGCACTGTATTTTACTTCAAAACTAGAAATGTACCTTCATAATTCTTGTAACATACATAGCAACATATTAATAGTGTACAGAGCTTACAGATAAACAAACTTGTAAAGACTTTTAAGTTGGTAGCAAACAGGTCAATCTCTTAGAATAACTGTACTCGCATTCATAGAGTGATAATACACATTGTACTGTTTACACTGGTTATAACTAGTGCACAATCTCTTAGACAAACAATGCTGCATTCATAGAATGATAATACACATTGTACTGTTTACACTGGTTATAACTAGTGCACAATCTCTTAGACAAACAGTGCTGCATTCATAGAATGATAATACACATTGTACTGTTTACACTGGTTATAATAAGTATACAATTTATGAGAGAACAGTGCTGCATTCATAGAATGATAATACACATTGTACTGTTTACACTGGTTATAACAAGTATACAATTTATGAGAGAACAGTGCTGCATTCATAGAATGATAATACACATTGTACTGTTTACACTGGTTATAACTAGTGCACAATCTCTTAGACAAAGTGAGTGCTGCATTCATAGATTGATAATACACATTGTACTGTTTACACTGGTTATAACTAGTACACGATCTCTTAGACAAACAGTGCTGCATTCATAGATTGATAATACACATTGTACTGTTTACACTGGTTATAACTAGTGCACAATCTCTTAGACAAAGTGAGTGCTGCATTCATAGATTGATAATACACATTGTACTGTTTACACTGGTTATAACTAGTACACGATCTCTTAGACAAACAGTGCTGCATTCATAGATTGATAATACACATTGTACTGTTTACACTGGTTATAACTAGTACATGATCTCTTAGACAAAGTGAGTGCTGCATTCATAGATTGATAATACACATTGTACTGTTTACACTGGTTATAACTAGTGCAGGATCTGTTAGAGGAACAGTGCTGCATTCATAGATTGATAATACACATTGTACTGTTTACACTGGTTATAACTAGTGCACAATATCTTAGAAGAACAGGCTGCATTCATAGAATGATAATACACATTGTACTGTTTACACTGGTTATAACTAGTAAACAATCTCTTAGAAGAACAGGCTGCATTCATAGATTGATAATACACATTGTACGATTTACACTGGTTATAACTAGTGCACAATCTCTTAGATGAACAGTGCTGCATTCATGGATTGATAATACACATTGTACTGTTTACACTGGTTATAACTAGTGCACGGTCTCATAGACGAACAGTGCTGCATTCATGGATTGATAATACACATTGTGCTGTTTACACTGGTTATAATTAGTGCACGGTCTCATAGACGAACAGTGCTGCATTCATGGATTGATAATACACATTGTGCTGTTTATACTGGTTATAACTAGTGTACGATCTCTTAGACGAACAGAGCTGCATTCATTGATTGATACTTATTGCACTCTGTACTGTTTCACTGGTGATAGTGCACAAGACATTTCAAAGACTTCAAAAAATATGAAATAATGCTTAGAATAGAACTATGGTTCATGTGATAGTGTTGCTATATTTCTTTGATTATAAATACAGGTATATACCTAAATCACTGAAGTTGTGCAACTCAAAGAAATGCAAACCACAGACTTGTTGTAATTAGACCAGTATACACTATTGTTAGACCATTAATGCGTTTTTGCTAAGGAAAATATATTTGCTTTGTTTCATAGATAGAAAGACTTCTAGGGATATCCACCATCGGAATACTACCTTTAGTCTTCAGGCCTGCTAGTTGGTCTGTCTGGAACAGTGAAACGCTAAGCCTGTTTAGAGTGCTCGACTTGACTCCTTATTCTGATGAATACACCTAGCGTTAATATAAACGGCAGTCACAAATAAATGTAGATGTTCAATTAAACTTAAAAGTCAACCATAAAACAAAGAAATTTGAAGTTCGTTGAAACATAATTGCTGCAGGAAAGAATAATTAAATGTAATTATAATTGATTATAGTGGAAAAGTTTCTATATCATCAAGTCTTGGAATGGAAAGGTAAAAAGCATTATGATGAAGCTTAAAGTGTGGAAATGTTTCTTCAGATCTCTTGCCGCGGAAGGAGTGTGAAATGGGCAAGTAAAACTGTTGGTTAAACAGAGTGGAATATTGTCAGTACTTGAGTGAAGTGGCGAGGTAATGGCGGGCCCTGAGATACCTCTACACCTTCCCATTTATGTTAGAGGCACTTTGTTGTAAGAGTGGATATTTTTGAAGAGCTCTTTTGAAAATGGCACTGGAAATAAATGGGGTTTTGGTGAAGGCAGATTATATGTGATATATGGGGCCTTGTCTTAGTTTAGCAAACAAAAGTTGGTGATATATTGGCTGACTTTATGATGAGGCATAGAAAGTAGGATTAAGTAGCTAAAAGATATTCACATCAAACGACCTCAATCTTGTTTTACCAAATTTAAAACAAAAAGTAAATTATTTCAGCCTCCTATAGATAAAGTTAATGTAAGCCTGATCTGAAGTTTATAGTACATCCGACTCTTTGTTTCTGTTCTTTGTGGAAATCGAGAATTGAGTATCAGAAATATTCTAACAAAAACATAATGAAGTTAATATTGGGTGGCAGCTTAACATGAATGTTAACTGTTGAAGAGATAGAAGCCACCTGGTCACCAGACTTACTCACCACAACACCTGTACTTCTGTCTGTGTGGTACTGATTATTGTGGGATACTTGTTATAAGTCACCAGTACAACTTCTTGATTTAACTCACTCAAGAAACTGGTAAAAAAAGTGTTAGATAAGTCACCTAAAACACTATTACATTTACCTCCCTTTAGTCATAACATTTACCTCCCTTGTATGATAGATATAAAGCATTTACATTCCGCATACAGGTTGTGGTTGGTTGGATGGTGCAGCGAACAGCACACTTGCCTTTCACCAAGATGGTCGGAGTTTTGATTCCCCCATCAGATGTGAAAATTAATTTACGTAAGGGGTTGCCTGCCCCACCACGTGGGTTTTCTCAAGGTACTCTGATTTCTCCCACTATAAGAACCGCAATGAAATATTTAAATTTGGTTATACCTGCTAACATCCGGGCCAACAAGAGTGATTAAGATAAGTTGTATAGCTTGTTTCATAATTGTTGTAAAATAATTAAAGTCAATAATTTTTTTTTATTTGCTTCTTTATTACAAAATAAATGTATGTGATCAACCCTTTCTTCAAATACTGGGTAGGTGCTTGGTAACACACCCTTAAACTATTTAAAAGAAGGGACAAAGGCCTAGAAAAGGAGGAAGGAATTAATGCAAAAACTTGAAAAATGGGTCATTTATTGGTTAGGCTCAATTGATAGAGCACCTGTCTGAAATTTGGAGAGTCCTTGGTTTGGATTCTAGTCTGACCACCTGTATTATCTCCCATAACATTAGTGTTACATGCACAGCTGAATAAAAAGGTACTGAAACAAACGGCCTGTGAACCTTCCCTGTGTTATTGATATGTCCAGCACTATAAATCTGTAGAACAGCTGTTTTATTTACTTTCCCTCTTGTGATTGATATTTGGAGTGTTATACCATTTCCTACGATAAGACTTGGGTGCCAGGAAAAAAATTTGATTTCCAGACAGTGCAACCACCATTTAACAATACGTCCTCTATATATATGAATAAAATTCAGGAAACGCTAGGTTTATTGAGGCTGATATTAAGGGAATCATTTAAGGCTCAGATATGTTTCTTGTTTTGTAACAATATTAGGGTTTGGTTTATTTTGTTTAACGTTCTATTAACAGCCAGGGTCATTTAAGGAAGTGTCAGGTTTTGGAGGTGGAGGAAAGCCGAAGTAACCAGAGAAAAACCACCGATCTACGGTCATTACCTAGCAACAGCCAAACGTGGGTTACAAAGTAGCAACCCAGAGGTGGAGGGCTAGTGGTAGAATATTGGAACACCCTAACCACTCGGGCACCATGGTCCAGAGGTGGAGGGCTAGTGGTAGAATGTCGGGACACCCTAACCACTCAGGCACCATGGTCCAGAGGTGGAGGGCTAGTGGTAGAATGTCAGGACACCCTAACCACTCAGGCACCATGGTCCAGAGGTGGAGGGCTAGTGGTAGAATGTCGGGACACCCTAACCACTCAGGCACCATGGTCCAGAGGTGGAGAGCTAGTGGTAGAATGTCAGGACACCCTAACCACTCGGGCACCATGGTCCAGAGGTGGAGGGCTAGTGGTAGAATGTCGGGACACCCTAACCACTCAGGCACCATGGTCCAGAGGTGGAGAGCTAGTGGTAGAATGTCAGGACACCTTATATTGGAACACCCTAACCACTCGGCCACCCTGGCCCAGAGGTGGAGGGCTAGTGGTAGAATGTTGGGACACCCTAACCACTCAGCCACCCTGGCCCAGAGGTGGAGGGCTAGTGGTAGAATGTCAGGACACCCTAACCACTCGGGCACAATGGTCCAGAGGTGGAGGGCTAGTGGTAGAATGTTGGGACACCCTAACCACTCAGGCACCATGGTCCAGAGGTGGAAGGCTAGTGGTAGAATGTCGGGACACCCTAACCACTCAGGCACCATGGTCCAGAGGTGGAGGGCTAGTGGTAGAATGTTGGGACACCCTAACCACTCAGGCACCATGGTCCAGAGGTGGAGGGCTAGTGGTAGAATGTCGGGACACCCTAACCACTCAGGCACCATGGTCCAGAGGTGGAGGGCTAGTGGTAGAATGTCAGGACACCCTAACCACTCAGGCACCATGGTCCAGAGGTGGAGGGCTAGTGGTAGAATGTCGGGACACCCTAACCACTCAGGCACCATGGTCCAGAGGTGGAGGGCTAGTGGTAGAATGTCGGGACACCCTAACCACTCAGGCACCATGGTCCAGAGGTGGAGAGCTAGTGGTAGAATGTCAGGACACCTTATATTGGAACACCCTAACCACTCGGCCACCCTGGCCCAGAGGTGGAGGGCTAGTGGTAGAATGTTGGGACACCCTAACCACTCAGCCACCCTGGCCCAGAGGTGGAGGGCTGGTGGTAGAATGTTAATTGGGACACCCTAACCACTCTGCCACAACCGCCCAACACGATATTAGGGAAAAGCCAATCAGAACTATAGTGATAAACAAGGAAGCAGACTGAGATACCAGGGTACCAGCATATGACACCCAGATATTGTTACCTTAAAACAAACACATCTGACAGATCATCCATTCTGGCCCTGTATTGCACACACTAATACAACCTAATACAATCTAATACAGCCCAGGTTAGGGGCAGGAGAGCTACAACAAACCCTATAGCTGCGGGATAAAGCTCTGTAGTACATCCTAACTGGCAGACCGTCACTAAGGTCTCTGTATTTAAAGTGGAAATTGAGAATATTGTTTTTTATTTGTTTAAAAATTGCTTGCTCATCACAAACAAATAACTATTATTAATGATTTTCCTTTTCTGAAATTCAATTTGCAGGTTGAGGGTATTTCTTTCACCAGTTTTCGCTGGAGGGTATTTTTGTCTTCACTTTATGGATTTAAGATGAATCTATATAAACGCCTAAAACTGGAGTCATCTTGTTCTTCTGTCTGTTAAACTGTCTATCAATGAAATCTGGTCCAGACAACATACTACTCTTGTGCAAATAATAAGTCACAATTAATTTGGGTTGTCTTTAATAAATGCTCTTGGTAACATAGTTACAAAGTTATTACTGGAAAGAAATTCTTTTTCCCAAACTTAGTCATTATGGTTCTATTGTTGAAATTGAAAAAATATTTGAACAGTAAACAAACTTTATAAATGAATCCAGTCGTTGTAGACATGCATTGGAACCTTAGGCTTGCTAAATATATGTTGTTTTGCAAAAATCAGATTGATTAAGAATTGTTATCACTTCATTATGTTTCAACAGTTTGAATTATTTTGGTATAATTTTGTGTAACATCCTATTAACTCTTTACCACTCATAAGCGTGTCTGGACGCCTGTCCGTTATTTCCACAGAAGCGTGTCTGGACGCATGCATCGTATTTACTCACAAGCGACCGAGAACGCATGGCCATGTTTTCCGCGGAAGCGTGTTTCCCCGTGTACCTATTTATAAACGAAATATCTCGGCCACTGTACATGACTGGGCTGAATGACGCATACCTGCGTGTAGCTCTATGATTGGTCAATATAATTAGATACTTTTTATAGATCATCACCTTGACCTTGTGACGTAATTCAGTCAAGAAATCGCAAAATGTCAACTTGTGAAAGCGTGGCTAGAAACGTAATGGCGGCCGAGCCGGGAACGAATTCCAATGAGGAAATTTTCAACTCTGACGATTCAGATTCAGATAGATTTTATGGTTTTTCAAACAAGAAGGATTCAGGCATTGAAAGTGATGTAGTTTTTAGTAGTGACAGTGACTCAGGTTAGCGATGAGAGCGACGAAGACAACCCGGAAGCGTTCAACCCTACTCACTGCTACGGCGATCAACCGTGTGAACTTAACGATGTTATTGTTCATGCTTTTCCGCAAGAAACTCGACCAGTATTGCGTGATGGTTTTAATATTGATACTACTACATCTTTAGATTAGTTTAATCTCGTCTTTAAGCCAGAAAGTTCGGTAGATATCGTGCGATATACTAATGTTTACACCCGGCGGAAATGTGAGAAAAAGGGTTGAGAAGATCAGATATGGTACACTACATTACAGAAAACGAAACGAAATGTCTGCCTGCCAATGCTTATCTTTATGGGAGTATTTCAATTACCATCTTACAAAGACTTTTGGTCTAAAGACATATCTTTAGAAAATGAAGGGATCAAATCTGTAATAACAGTAAAAAAATATGAAAAACTATTTTTTTGCAAATATCCATCCGTTGCATCAATGTTTTGCAATAAATCTATTGAAACTTGCATATACTTCTGATTTTGAAATTTAAATATGTATCAAAATATTGTGCAGGTTCCACTGAAACAAAAAATGTATACTTATATTACCATATTTTGTTGAATATTATCTGAAAAATAAGTTTTAAAAACACACATCAATTTTGAATAAAAATTGAAAAAATGCCTGAGGAAATGGGTGCACAAATTATACACTGTTGCAGAGGTTGGAACAGAGCCAACTCTGACACCCCACCAAGTAAAATAGATACAATGTTGCAACAATGTTCGAGTGGTAAAGAGTTAATTGAGAGTTAAGGTGATTGGTCATTTAAAGATACGCTTCTGTGTGTGTTGGTGGAAGTGTAAATGTATGTGTGTCAAAAATGGGTATGTTGGTGTACTTATTTCCTTGTGATAGCACAGATCTGACCTGACTTAGAACGAACAATTAAAAATATATGTGAAAACTGTCAAACATGTCTTCAGGGGCATTTACTTCGGAATCCAGGTATGTTGTGGTGGAATGAATTGGAAATTGTCATGTGACAGACCATTTGACCAATTCACCTATCTAATAATTTGATTATTATAATTGGGGGTTTCTTATATACCGCTTTATCACAACCTATAGATCATCTCAAGGCAGCTCAAAAACTATTATCCGTGGTTATAGGGCCTAAGCCAATATTGTTCTCAACTCCCAGGGGAGAATACAACCGGTGCTGCCATTTCGGCGTTCACAGCTAGTGTTCTACAATTCCTAGCATAATGAATATTGGGTGTAAACAAACTCAGCTGAGGAACACAGACTTTTTGAATCTCAAAATATTTGCCAAATGCATTAAAGTAATGGAGGTAAGGTTCTCTTTATTATAATTTTTAGCCTAATAGTTTGCTGGACACAAATCTGAACCAATTTTGTTGAAACAAATCATTTTGACATTATCTTCACTAAAGATGCAAGACAATATTTTTTTTTGTATTTTGACCATTTTTATGATGGAGATGAAATAGTAGTGATGGGGATGAAGTAATACTCCCCCCCCCCCCCCCCCCCCCCCCCCCCTCCTCTTTTATTTTTTCGGCAAATAAACCAGCCTTGCGACTTAAGATTTAATCTATGTTACTGTTATTAGTTACCATCCCCACCCCCTACCCCCCACCCCCATCCCCTGTAGACTCTAGATCTGCTTGTTATATCACCAGTACCATAACCTTTACCAATGTGATTACACAAGTCTAGGTCTCTATAATGCCCTACTTAAGGATGAAAGTGCTACTGATGTGCCTCATCCCCCTACATTATACAAAATAAATCTATAAAAAGAACGCTTACTGCAGTAATTAATTGCTATCCCAGGAAGTCTTTAAAAGAAATTACTGAAAGTTTGGGAAGGTGTTTTGTAAGATTCATGTGTTAGTCATTAAGAAATCTAACATTTTTCTTATCAGCAGGTCTATGTTTTTGTACAAAGTTCTAAAGATAAGTTTGATCAAATAATTATACTTTAACTTTGAACGTATCTGTTGTTGATATTTCTAGGTGATAAAAATGGGTCTTACCTGTGTGTAAGGCTCCCAGCTGTCGCTCCTTCTAATTACAGGTGTCTAATTACAATTAGACAATGCTGATTACTATAGTTGTTATAAGATGGTGATGAGGCACTAGCTCTCCTCCACAATTCTGGGTTTCCCAGCCTCGGCAGCTCTGACCCTGTAGCTGAGCAGCCAGGGTGCCTGGTGGAGAACAGGGGATGTTTATATTGCCAGTATAACACCTGAAAGAACTATCGGAGCTTTCCTCGGCTCCACTGTATCAGTTTGTGTCTTCACAACAAAGTACAGACCTGGTTGTAAATGCGTTGTAGGGAAATACAGAAAGAATTAGAATGCACGTTGTACCTTCATTAAGCAGGAGGTATACACAGGGTGTGTTACGGTAAACGGGGGGGGGGGAGTTAATGGAAGATTGACTCCACCACCACATCAAGTATTATAATCTTTGTGTATATATTCTTCCAAGCGAGAGTATATATCCACATCTTCCCATGACTGTCAAAAATTACTTTCCAATTTGAAAAAAAAAAATTTGAAATGGTCTCATTTTTAAAATAAAATCCATGAAATGCATTGACAGATATATATCTGAAGTAGTCGTTTCAGTTTCATATAGGCCAATAGCTATCACATAAATAATAGTCAGTAACAACATTTAACTGAGTTGAAATTCCTGTCCTTGTACTCATATTTATATCTATCAAACTGCCTTCACACTTGAAATCTGAGTTCTTATAATCAAGAACCTGACATGTGACAATATCAAAGTTTTTCCAGCAAAAAAAAATAATAACATGTTTTTTTTTTCATTTCTAATGCATAATAATTGCATAATAAGGACCCTATATCTGCTTTGTTTTAGTACTAATTGTTTTGTGTCGTGTAAGTTGATATGTATATGTATGTACAGAAGATTTGTACCAATATTCCCAGGCATGTTGTATTACAATAGGCCGCAAGGATCAAAAGATTCACAGCTCGCGACAATAGGTAGGTCAGGTTACACCAATCTACATACTAACATGCATCCCGTGGACTGACAGACTCGGTGATAACATCCTAGCATAAAACCTTATCTCCTCCTTATAATTAATGAACACAAGTTTGCTCCAGAAACATTTTTGAGCTTGAGTTATGGATTATTCATTTGATTTAATGATCAGTTTTTATGGTGTATTGTTTATAAGATGGACAAAAGACCCCCTAGATGAGACACAATGGAGTTTATCTGTGAAATCATCAACTGTAGTAATATTGGTAAATCAAGTTTGGCTGGGGACAGTTTTGTATATCTTAAAACATTTTAAATGTTCTGCCTCAGACTGTATTTCATTGGCCGCTTCAGGTTGACCAATCAGCATTGCAGAAATTTCAGCCAATTGCATTCTTCTCTACTGAAAAACTTGATGATGATAACCAGTAATGACCGGTTTTTGTTAACAAACTTGTTCCAATTGATATCGTTGTTCACACAAAATGTTTTACAAAGTCGTTGACGTCATCTTGGATAATTGTTAATAGTTGCTACAATATTTGGAAACAATGAGTTACTAAGACCGAGACAAATACGGGTACGTATCAAGATTATAATGAGCGATACCATCAATCAACGATCACGTTTCATAACTGCGCAATACGCATCATTCCAATAATAAGCTTAGCTACCTTACTTTAGACCGGTGGCCAAGTGGTTAAGGTTTCTGACATTCTGCTACGACTTCCCCGCCACCTCTGGGTTGTGGGTTCATGGCCTGCATGGGTGCAGTCACCAGCTTTCCTCTATCACTAAAACCTGACATGTCCTTAAATGACCAAAGCTGTCAATAGGACTACCTAACAATCACAGAAAAGCCCATACTAAACCATCCTCAATCAAAATTGGTAATAAATGCATACAGAAGGTTAAATTTGCAACAACAACAAAAAAAACTAACTTTAAATGTTGTCTGGTATTGTGAATCACTGAGACAAAAATTAAAATATATTATGAGGTTAGGAAATGCCTTGTCTAGTACTTCTTCTGTGTATGAGGTTAGGAGATGCCCAGTATTGTACCTCTGTTGTGTTTGAGGGTGGTTAGACACCCTGTGTGGTACCTCTGTTGTGTTTGAGGGTGGTTAGATATCCTGTATGGTACCTCTGTTGTGTTTGAGGGTGGTTAGACACCTTGTGTGGTACCTCTGTTGTGTTTGAGGGTGGTTAGACACCCTGTGTGGTACCTCTGTTGTGTTTGAGGGTGGTTAGACACCCTGTATGGTACCTCTGTTGTGTTTGAGGGTGGTTAGATACCCTGTTTGGTACCTCTGTTGTGTTTGAGGGTGGTTAGATATCCTGTATGGTACCTCTGTTTTGTTTGAGGGTGGTTAGACACCCTGTGTGGTACCTCTGTTGTGTTTGAGGGTGGTTAGACACCCTGTATGGTACCATTGTTGTGTTTGAGGGTGGTTGGACACCCTGTATGGTACCTCTGTTGTGTTTGAGGGTGGTTAGACACCCTGTTTGGTACCTCTGTTGTGTTTGAGGGTGGTTAGACACCCTGTATGGTACCTCTGTTGTGGTTGAGGGTGGTTAGAAACCCTATGTGGTACCTCTGTTGTGTTTGAGGGTGGTTAGATACACTGTATGGTACCTCTGTTGTGTTTGAGGGTGGTTAGACACCCTGTTTGGTACCTCTGTTGTGTTTGAGGGTGGTTAGACACCCTGTTTGGTACCTCTGTTATGTTTGAGGGTCGTTAGACACCCTGTATGGTACCTCTGTTGTGTTTGAGGGTGGTTAGACACCCTGTTTGGTACCTCTGTTGTGTTTGAGGGTGGTTAGACACCCTGTGGGGTACCTCTGTTATGTTTGAGGGTTGTTAGACACCCTGTTTGGTACCTCTGTTATGTTTGAGGGTTGTTAGATATCCTGTATGGTACCTCTGTTGTGTTTGAGGGTGGTTAGACACCCTGTGTGGTACCTCTGTTATGTTTGAGGGTGGTTAGACACCCTGTATGGTACCTCTGTTGTGTTTGAGGGTGGTGAAACACCCTGTATGGTACCTCTGTGCTGTATGAGGGTGGTTAGACACCCTGTGGGGTACCTCTGTGCTGTATGAGGGTGGTTAGACACCCTGTGGGGTACCTCTGTGCTGTATGAGGGTGGTTAGACACCCTGTGGGGTACCTCTGTGCTGTATGAGGGTGGTTAGACACCATGTGTGGTACCTCTGTGCTGTATGAGGGTGGTTAGACACCCTGTGGGGTACCTCTGTGCTGTTTGAGGGTGGTTAGACACCCTGTGTGGTACCTCTGTGCTGTTTGAGGGTGGTTAGACACCCTGTCTTGTGCCTGCGGCCTTGTTGATGTCCTGCCAGTTTCGAGGAGATGTAGTAAGAAGCGTAGTAAAATGTAAGTGATAGATTGTGCCAAGATTTGTTGTTGATCTGTTTTGTAGTAAAGCAGTATCAAACACTGGCATCAATCCAATTGTATCTGCCCTAGCATCACTGGATGCCTGTCCTAGTATAGATCAGCCTTTGTTATCAGACATAGCCCTCCAAAAGTGTGCAGCGACATTACAATAACAGCTTATAGATACAGCACATCAGTATGGTGGCAAGAACCTTCTTAAACATTACCAGAATAAAAAAAATTGTTTATAGCAGAAAATAATCGGATAGAATGTTTTAACTTTTAACAATGACCTTGACATGACCAACAAAGCATGCTGAAAGCTATTTATTCATCGGCTATATAGTAAAATAACAGAACCAACACACATTTTTTTTTTGAATATTTTTCTATTACATTCCTGCCATAACTGTTTCTCCTGAAGCATCCCCTAACGACTACAGGACTAACCATCCTGTACTTTATCTCTCACCAATGTCCACTCACTGTCACTTTTACCAACACACATTCTTACCACACAGCAAAACCCACACACACATTTACCACACACCAATACCAACACACAATCTTACCACACAGCAAAACCCACACATGCATTTACCACACACCAATACCAACACACACTCTTACCACACAGCAACACACACCAATACCAACACACTCTTACCACATAGCAAAACACACACACACACCAATACTCACATGCACACTTATCACACACCAATACTCACACTAACACTTACCACACACCAATACTTACACTTACCACACACCAATACTCACACTAACCACACACCAATACTCACACTAACCACACACCAATACTCACACTAACCACACACCAATACTCACACTTACCACACACCAATACTCACACTAACACTTACCACACACCAATACTCACACTAACCACACACCAATACTCACACTTACCACACACCAATACTCACACTAACACTTACCACACACCAATACTCACACTAACACTTACCACACACCAATACTCACACTAACACTTACCACAAACCAATACTTACACTTACCACACACCAATACTCACACTAACCACACACCAATACTCACACTAACACTTACCACACACCAATACTCACACTAACACTTACCACACACCAATACTCACACTAACACTTACCACAAACCAATACTTACACTTACCACACACCAATACTCACAATTACCACACACCAATACTCACACTAACACTTACCACACACCAATACTTACACTTACCACACACCAATACTCACACTTACCACACACCAATACTCACACTAACACTTACCACACACCAATACTTACACTTACCACACACCAATACTCACACTTACCACACACCAATACTCACACTAACACTTACCACAAACCAATACTTACACTAACACTTACCACACACCAATACTCACACTAACACTTACCACAAACCAATACTCACACTAACACTTACCACACACCAATACTCACACTAACACTTACCACAAACCAATACTTACACTTACCACACACCAATACTCACACTAACCACACACCAATACTCACACTAACACTTACCACACACCAATACTCACACTAACACTTACCACACACCAATACTCACACTAACACTTACCACAAACCAATACTTACACTTACCACACACCAATACTCACAATTACCACACACCAATACTCACACTAACACTTACCACACACCAATACTCACACTAACCACACACCAATACTCACACTAACACTTACCACACACCAATACTCACACTAACACTTACCACAAACCAATACTTACACTTACCACACACCAATACTCACACTTACCACACACCAATACTCACACTAACACTTACCACAAACCAATACTTACACTTACCACACACCAATACTCACACTTACCACACACCAATACTCACACTAACACTTACCACACACCAATACTTACACTTACCACACACCAATACTCACACTAACCACACACCAATACTCACACTAACCACACACCAATACTCACACTAACCACACACCAATACTCACACTTACCACACACCAATACTCACACTAACACTTACCACACACCAATACTCACACTAACCACACACCAATACTCACACTTACCACTCACCAATACCCACACTCACACTTACCACACACCAATACTCACACTAACCACACACCAATACTCACACTAACACTTACCACACACCAATACTCACACTTACCACACACCAATACTCACACTTACCACACACCAATACTCACACTTACCACACACCAATACTTACACTTACCACACACCAATACCCACACTAACCACACACCAATACTCACACTTACCACACACCAATACTCACACTAACCACACACCAATGCACACACACACTTATCACACACCAATACTCACACTTACCACACACCAATACTCACACTTACCACACACCAATACTTACACTTACCACACACCAATACCCACACTAACCACACACCAATACTCACACTTACCACACACCAATACTCACACTTACCACACACCAATGCACACACACACTTATCACACACCAATACCAACACTCACACTAACCACACACCAATACTCACACTTACCACACACCAATACTCACACTTACCACACACCAATACTCACACTTACCACACACCAATACTCACACTTACCACACACCAATACTCACACTTACCACACACCAATACTCACACTAACCACACACCAATACTCACACTAACCACACACCAATACTCACACTTACCACACACCAATACTCACACTTACCACACACCAATACTCACACTTACCACACACCAATACTCACACTCACACTTACCACATACCATTACTCACACTTACCACACACCAATACTCACACTCACACTTACCACACACCAATACTCACACTAACCACACACCAATACTCACACTTACCACAAACCAATACTCACACTTACCACACACCAATACTCACACTAACCACACACAAATACTCACACTCACACTTACCACATACCAATACTCACACTAACACTTACCACACACCAATACTCACACTAACCACACACCAATACTCACACTTACCACACACCAATACTCACACTAACCACACACAAATACTCACACTCACACTTACCACATACCATTACTCACACTTACCACACACCAATACTCACACTCACACTAACCACACACCAATACTCACACTAACCACACACCAATACTCACACTTACCACACACCAATACTCACACTAACACTTACCACACACCAATACTCACACTAACCACACACCAATACTCACACTTACCACTCACCAATACCCACACTCACACTTACCACACACCAATACTCACACTAACCACACACCAATACTCACACTAACACTTACCACACACCAATACTCACACTTACCACACACCAATACTTACACTTACCACACACCAATACTCACACTTACCACACACCAATACTCACACTTACCACACACCAATACTCACACTAACACTTACCACACACCAATACTTACACTTACCACACACCAATACTCACACTTACCACACACCAATACTCACACTTACCACACACCAATACTCACACTTACCACACACCAATACTTACACTTACCACACACCAATACCCACACTAACCACACACCAATACTCACACTTACCACACACCAATACTCACACTAACCACACACCAATGCACACACACACTTATCACACACCAATACTCACACTTACCACACACCAATACTCACACTTACCACACACCAATACTTACACTTACCACACACCAATACCCACACTAACCACACACCAATACTCACACTTACCACACACCAATACTCACACTTACCACACACCAATGCACACACACACTTATCACACACCAATACCAACACTCACACTAACCACACACCAATACTCACACTTACCACACACCAATACTCACACTTACCACACACCAATACTCACACTTACCACACACCAATACTCACACTTACCACACACCAATACTCACACTTACCACACACCAATACTCACACTAACCACACACCAATACTCACACTAACCACACACCAATACTCACACTTACCACACACCAATACTCACACTTACCACACACCAATACTCACACTTACCACACACCAATACTCACACTCACACTTACCACATACCATTACTCACACTTACCACACACCAATACTCACACTAACCACACACCAATACTCACACTTACCACAAACCAATACTCACACTTACCACACACCAATACTCACACTAACCACACACAAATACTCACACTCACACTTACCACATACCAATACTCACACTAACACTTACCACACACCAATACTCACACTAACCACACACCAATACTCACACTTACCACACACCAATACTCACACTAACCACACACAAATACTCACACTCACACTTACCACATACCATTACTCACACTTACCACACACCAATACTCACACTCACACTTACCACACACCAATACTCAAACTTACCACACACAAATACTCACACTAACCACTCTGCAATACCCACACTCAGACACTTGCCACTCAGAAATAACTACCCACAACACACTCACACTTTCCACACACCCATACCCACATACACTCTTATATTGATCCCATAAACCCGAAACTTAAAATTTTTGATCAAGTTATCATTAATATCAGGTAATTTTTTTTCTAGTAAAATTTCACTTTGTATATACTAATAATCAGTGCAGTGACAGAACATGGGGACCAACTCGTGTATTTCACTTCTTAGTGTAGTTTTGAAGTATAATATGGAGAATAATTATCATCTAACCAATACTCAGAGTGAATTCAGTTTTAACTAATGACTGTCTGATGTCTGTATGTAACAAAAACAAATCATGTAGCAACAAGACTTATTACTTTCAGTTATGCAAGGGAGATAATCCCCAAATATATTTTTCAAAACTTAAAAACCAAGTTTAGAAGGAACTCGAAATACCACTCCAGTAGTCTGATCAATAGAAAAGACTGATGAAAGACAGGTATAGGCATTTAAACTTTTGAGAAAGCTTGGTGGGTTAAAGAAAGTTTGTACAGCTAAACATAGAATTTAAAAGTAATTAGACTCCTCTGTTTACTGTTTATAGTTACCGTTATTGTACATTTACAAAAAGTAATGTTCAAAACATCATTGGCCTTTTAAGGCACTATACCACATGTTAAGATTATTTACATGTACTCACGGTTACTGTGGTACTATGCTAATTAGGGCCCCGCATCGAGAGATGCGGGTGCCCTATAGTAATCAGGTTGTCTGTCCGTCCGTCTGTCCGTTTTTTGTCTTCTGCACAAAAATGTTTGCAGGAGATGAAGGATTTGTATCAAATTGGAACTGATGATTCCTCATGCATCCTAGATCACATGTGTAGTATTTCATGCAAATCGGATTCAAAATGGCTGTTAGGCGGCCATATTGGATTTTAACATTAACATGAAAATACTGAATCTTTGCTGTTTTTAACTGTTCACTTATCGATTATGCAAAGTAGTGAACAAATAAACCAGGAGTTAACTGACAATGATCAAACTCATAGTTCAAGGTCACAAGTTCAAAGGTCAACGGTCAAGGTGATTCAACTATGGACATACTACAGCGACCATAAACAAATATTTGTAGATCTTATGTGATGGGTAAGAAAGAATATTTACTATGAATCATTAGATAATATTCAGTTCATTGTGTCTTGATATTTTTTTTCAGATTTTTTCTTTTTCCTTAGATAAAAGAATGTGACAATTCCACACAGTTAAACGCTAATGGAAACAAAATACTTTGACATGATTAAAAACATACAAAAACTTTTCTTAATTATTGCTGAAGCTTTTTGTTTTAATTTATAATTGTTTTCTAACACTTACAAATTTAAAATCACTCTACTATAACTCTAAAATACCAATATTCATTGGAGCATCAGACATATTGCGGGGCCCTTTCAGATGTATCAGTGTTCTAGTTACTTCTGGGGAATATATCATAAATTACAGACAAGCTATGCTGTTCTCGAACAACTTGTCTTTTGCAGGATGTAGTATTGTATCAAAGTAAAATAAATAAAATAGGCTAATTCAGCAAAAAATATGATATTGATCACAAAATGTAAAAAAAAAAATTGTCACAAAAAGTATTATTCTTATTAGGGCCCTGTGCATGTATTGGTGATACAGATGTCCGATAGTAACTGCTCTGTCTGTCTGTCTGTCTGTCTGTCCATCGCCAAATTCAGCTCCTGACTGATGACTTTAGTATTTATTGATTCTTTTACATGAAACTTGGTCAAGATGTTCACTAAAATACTAAGTCAAAAAGGTCAAAAAAGCATTGCCAAAGGTTAAGGTCATATTAGGTTGGAATTTCAAGGTCAACTTTTGTACTATTATGACATTATGAAGCTAAGTTGGCCAGAATTAAATAAGGAGAACATTGACAAAATATCAAGAATGCATGATCAAAAGTCAAAGGTCAGGTCAGATTTTGTAACTTTTCACTTTACATTTTGTACTTACATCATGAAGCAATTAAGCTCCAAAGATCAAGCCTATTGGGTTCAAAGCCCAGATATTAATGGTTATTGGAGATATACATGTATAGTGTCACAGTGGATCTTTGCTGACCTGTCAAGTGTTCTTGTCCAATATGTGCTGATAAATGCTCTTGTCCAAATCTTGAAAAAGTAAACAGGACATGTTGGCTGCATCCAAAAAATTAAACTAGAATTTGAGAAAAATAATATATCTATACTTTTATCTCGTCTACATTTCTCGATCCAAAAGTGAATGTTTTACCCACTTTTGATATAAGAGTTACTTCCCTTCTAATGGAAATACCAGTCAAAGCCACAATGGACACAGTGTAAAACAAAATTGAGATAATACTTTTTAAAGAAATCAACTTTATTACAACGAGAAACTCAGGTCGGCAATATCATACAAAATGGACATCAATTGAAACAAAAGATACAAATACCTACTCACACTATCACTGTTTAGATACACATCCCCTACATATGTCAATTTTTGTATGCAATTCCAATCCATTCCAGTGTTTGTGTACATATACCTTTCAATGTAAATATTATATTGTAACAGCCAAGTGGTTTGACCCAACCACTACCAGTATATTATGGTAGCATGGCTGACTGCTACATAAGAGTTTTGATACAAAGTTCATAAAAAACTTTCATCTGTTTCCATCTCCTTTTTTAAATTAAGTAAACATTGTCTGCTCCATATAACAGCTTTCATTAAAAAATGACACGTATCCGTCATCAACACCATAACCTTATATCACGTCAGTTCCATTGTACTAAAGATACTGGTAAAACCTCTGGACTAGACCCCAGATGGGGTTGTCTGCCCTTGGACCATATCTGACTTGTGACCCATAGTTGGCTTTATTCACTTAATTCTCAATGGATAAAGCCATAATAATTCAATATCCCCAGGACAGTGATCCTTCTCAAATAAGACCAAGATCAATAATTTAAGTTAAATAATTGAATTAATTATTTGAATGATATATTTACAATGAATACAAGATCTTTCATTCTATCCTTTCTACACCCATCCCCCTTTCGTCGGATATTACTCTCTCTCCAATTTCTTACATGAATGGTTACAATATAAAGATGCTATTTACAATGACAATTTAAATGTAGCTACATCAATGAATAAAAGTTAATAATCATACAATTAATTCATAAAAATAAACCATAGCAATCCAGCATAATCCAGCCTATGAAAAACTCCCAAAAATTGGATAAATAAACTGATGAATGAAAACAAACTCCTATAACTTCGGGAATTCCTAATCATCCCTACAAATCCAAACTACTAGATTTATAAGTTTTACTATTCCCGAATAAATCCTGAAAATCCGTAAAAACCCAAATGTTATCTATATGAACACCCATGACATACATATATAAGACAAAACAGATGCATTTGGAAGAAAGGAAATGGCTTGTTCTTCCATAGCGGAAAAATACACACAACGACACACACAACGACTACCACCCGTAAGCTTCCCAAATCAAAAGTGACACACAGATTTCAAACAGAGCGCTATGCTGGGTTTTTGCTGGATCACCATGGTACCCATGTGAAGATGTTCCCCCCTTGCTGGATTCTTGCTGGAATATGACTCTAAATAATTCTACAACTTTAAATTAATATTTACTTACTTACAAATTAATTTCTACTCGCATTATGTTCACGCTATTGTCAAAGACTTCTAAATAAACCTCGCGTTCTAAAAATAGTAATTCCATTTTAACAGTCTTGCGTTCTACGTCACTTCCGTGTATAAACAAATTGCTCACTTTCACTACTGATGTGACGATAAATAAAAAAGTCTTGCTAGATATTGGTGATTAAAACAGGTAATTTATATTGAACTGTTTATTACAATTGCTACTGATATTCACTTACTCGTTTAAAAATCTTTACATTTCATATTTGCTATACAATTATTAATTATTTACCACGAAGTAGTACAACAACATTTTCACCTACTTTCGGTTCATACATTGAAAGTTTCTTACCATTAACTCTCATACCCCCAGAATGCATCCTGTCACAATATCAATGTTTGCACATTTTCAGCAAATATCAAAATATGGCGTTATTTCCACTTAATTTGTTCCTGCATTTTACAGACTCAGTCTTTAATTACAATTTATAACATATATCACATTTCCACATCATTTGTACCTTTCCTAGTCTAGGAACAAAGAGCCAGACTACTCCAACTGGAAGTGTAACTTGTCTAGTGTCATAGAGTGTATTTAATACTTTGACTTCTTAGGATGATTAGCCATGTTGAGATAATCATGATCCTTAGTTTTCATAGGAAGAGGAGGTAAAACCACAGGAAGAGGTAGGTCACAACCATTCACAGGGACCAATTTCTTGGGATGAATATCCATTGGCAGATATTCATCATCAAAGGTTTCCATGGGAAAAGAAGGGTCACAACCATTCACAGGGACTAATTTCTTGGGATGAATGTCCATTGGCAGATATTCATCATCAAAGGTTTCCATGGGAACAGAAGGGTCACAACCATTCACAGGGACCAATTTCTTGGGATGAATATCCATTGGCAGATATTCATCATCAATAGTTTCCTTTGTTTTCTTTGGATGATTATTCATGGGGAGATAATATTCCTCATAGGTTTCTATAGGAACAGAAGGGTCGTGACCTTTGGCAGAGGTAGGTAATGCTTTTTTACCAGCCACCTGGTTCCCTGTCTGGCTATATTCATTACCTTTTTTACCAGCCCTGTTGTTCTTTGATTTAAACTTTTGTCGCCACGAAATTCTTTTTTCTTTTTTGTTGATATGTTCAGCCGATTGGAATTTGTGACCCTCAATGTCGTTTTCATTCTGTGGAGTTATCTGCCAGTATTCCTTGTCTGATTTTCGGGATTTCGTTGGACGGCAGTAGGTGGAGGGTACAGCCATGTCCGATTCATACCTGTAACAGAATATAATAAGATACATAAATGTAAATATTTCATGGTATATAAGTAACATGAAACATTAGCTCTGAACAGCTACTCTTATGACAGAACATCAAAAGTATGACAGCTAGTGAGATTGAATTAATATCTCGTACATTAAGAAACAAAAGCATGAATAATTGAAAGTATATATAACATGTATAAACACAGCAGTGTATATCCAAGCACTTAACTCATGTAATCAGAGGGCAGGTGATCAGAAAGTCTTCTGACTGCAGAGACATAGAGACAGGTGATCGGAAAGTCTTCTGACTGCAGAGACATAGAGACAGGTGATCAGAAAGTCCTCTGACTGCAGAGACATAGAGACAGGTGATCAGAAAGTCTTCTGACTGCAGAGACATAGAGACAGGTGATCAGAAAGTCCTCTGACTGTAGAGACAGAGGACAGGTGATCAGAAAGTCCTCTGACTGTAGGGACAGAGGACAGGTGATCAGAAAGTCCTCTGACTGTAGAGACAGAGGACAGGTAATCAGAAAGTCCTCTGACTGTAGGGACAGAGGACAGGTGATCAGAAAGTCCTCTGACCATAGAGACAGAGGACAGGTGATCAGAAAGTCCTCTGACCATAGAGATATAGAGACAGAGGACAGGTGATCAGAAAGTCCTCTGACTGTAGGGACAGAGGACAGGTGATCAGAAAGTTCTCTGACCATAGAGATATAGAGACAGAGGACAGGTGATCAGAAAGTCCTCTGACTGTAGGGACAGAGGACAGGTGATCAGAAAGTCCTCTGACGGTAGAGACGGAGGACAGGTGATCAGAAAGTCTTCTGACGGTAGAGACGGAGGACAGGTGATCAGAAAGTCTTCTGACTGTAGGGACAGAGGACAGGTGATCAGAAAGTCCTCTGACTGTAGAGACAGATAGGACAGGTGATCAGAAAGTCTTCTTACGGTAGAGATATAGGGACAGAGGACAGGTGATCAGAAAGTCCTCTGACTGTAGAGACAGATAGGACAGGTGATCAGAAAGTCATCTGACTGTAGAGACAGATAGGACAGGTGATCAGAAAGTCCTCTGACTGTAGAGACAGATAGGACAGGTGATCAGAAAGTCCTCTGACTGTAGAGACAGATAGGACAGGTGATCAGAAAGTCCTCTGACTGTAGGGACAGAGGACAGGTGATCAGAAAGTCCTCTGACTGTAGAGACAGATAGGACAGGTGATCAGAAAGTCCTCTGACTGTAGAGACAGATAGGACAGGTGATCAGAAAGTCCTCTGACTGTAGGGACAGAGGACAGGTGATCAGAAAGTCCTCTGACTGTAGGGACAGAGGACAGGTAATCAGAAAGTCCTCTGACTGTAGAGACAGAGGACAGGTGATCAGAAAGTCCTCTGACTGTAGGGACAGAGGACAGGTGATCAGAAAGTCCTCTGACTGTAGAGACAGATAGGACAGGTGATCAGAAAGTCCTCTGACTGTAGAGACAGAGGACAGGTGATCAGAAAGTCCTCTGACTGTAGGGACAGAGGACGGGTGATCAGAAAGTCTTCTTACGGTAGAGATATAGGGACAGAGGACAGGTGATCAGAAAGTCCTCTGACTATAGAGACAGAGGACAGGTAATCAGAAAGTCCTCTGACTGTAGGGACAGAGGACAGGTGATCAGAAAGTCCTCTGACTGTAGAGACAGAGGACAGGTGATCAGAAAGTCCTCTGACTATAGAGACAGAGGACAGGTAATCAGAAAGTCCTCTGACTATAGAGACAGAGGACAGGTGATCAGAAAGTCTTCTGACGGTAGGGACAGAGGACAGGTGATCAGAAAGTCCTCTGACTGTAGGGACAGAGGACAGGTGATCAGAAAGTCCTCTGACCATAGAGACATAGAGACAGAGGATAGGTGATCAGAAAGTCCTCTGACTATAGAGACAGAGGACAGGTGATCAGAAAGTCCTCTGACTGTAGGGACAGAGGACAGGTGATCAGAAAGTCCTCTGACTGTAGAGACAGAGGACAGGTGATCAGAAAGTCCTCTGACTGTAGGGACAGAGGACAGGTGATCAGAAAGTCCTCTGACTATAGAGACAGAGGACAGGTGATCAGAAAGTCCTCTGACTGTAGGGACAGAGGACAGGTGATCAGAAAGTCCTCTGACTGTAGAGACAGAGGACAGGTGATCAGAAAGTCCTCTGACTGTAGGGACAGAGGACAGGTGATCAGAAAGTCCTCTGACTGTAGAGACAGAGGACAGGTGATCAGAAAGTCCTCTGACTGTAGAGACAGAGGACAGGTGATCAGAAAGTCCTCTGACTGTAGGGACAGAGGACAGGTGATCAGAAAGTCCTCTGACTATAGAGACAGGTGATCAGAAAGTCCTCTGACGGTAGAGACATAGAGACAGGTGATCAGAAAGTCCTCTGACTGTAGGGACAGAGGACAGGTGATCAGAAAGTCCTCTGACCATAGAGACAGGTGATCAGAAAGTCCTCTGACTGTAGGGACAGAGGACAGGTGATCAGAAAGTCCTCTGACTGTAGGGACAGAGGACAGGTGATCAGAAAGTCCTCTGACCATAGAGACAGGTGATCAGAAAGTCCTCTGACGGTAGAGACATAGAGACAGGTGATCAGAAAGTCCTCTGACTGTAGAGACAGAGGACAGGTGATCAGAAAGTCCTCTGACTGTAGGGACAGAGGACAGGTGATCAGAAAGTCCTCTGACTGTAGGGACAGAGGATAGGTGATCAGAAAGTCCTCTGACCATAGAGACAGGTGATCAGAAAGTCCTCTGACTGTAGGGACAGAGGACAGGTGATCAGAAAGTCCTCTGACCATAGAGACAGGTGATCAGAAAGTCCTCTGACTGTAGGGACAGAGGACAGGTGATCAGAAAGTCCTCTGACTGTAGGGACAGAGGACAGGTGATCAGAAAGTCCTCTGACCATAGAGACAGGTGATCAGAAAGTCCTCTGACGGTAGAGACATAGAGACAGGTGATCAGAAAGTCCTCTGACTGTAGAGACAGAGGACAGGTGATCAGAAAGTCCTCTGACTGTAGGGACAGAGGACAGGTGATCAGAAAGTCCTCTGACTGTAGAGACAGAGGACAGGTGATCAGAAAGTCCTCTGACTGTAGGGACAGAGGATAGGTGATCAGAAAGTCCTCTGACTGTAGAGACAGATAGGACAGGTGATCAGAAAGTCCTCTGACTGTAGAGACAGAGGACAGGTGATCAGAAAGTCCTCTGACTGTAGGGACAGAGGACAGGTGATCAGAAAGTCCTCTGACTGTAGAGACAGATAGGACAGGTGATCAGAAAGTCTTCTGACTGTAGGGACAGAGGATAGGTGATCAGAAAGTCCTCTGACTGTAGAGACAGATAGGACAGGTGATCAGAAAGTCTTCTTACGGTAGAGACAGAGGACAGGTGATCAGAAAGTCCTCTGACTGTAGAGACAGAGGATAGGTGATCAGAAAGTCCTCTGACCATAGAGACAGGTGATCAGAAAGTCCTCTGACTGTAGGGACAGAGGACAGGTGATCAGAAAGTCCTCTGACCATAGAGACAGGTGATCAGAAAGTCCTCTGACGGTAGAGACATAGAGACAGAGGATAGGTGATCAGAAAGTCCTCTGACTATAGAGACAGAGGACAGGTGATCAGAAAGTCCTCTGACTGTAGGGACAGAGGACAGGTGATCAGAAAGTCCTCTGACTGTAGAGACAGAGGACAGGTGATCAGAAAGTCCTCTGACTGTAGGGACAGAGGACAGGTGATCAGAAAGTCCTCTGACTATAGAGACAGAGGACAGGTGATCAGAAAGTCCTCTGACTGTAGGGACAGAGGACAGGTGATCAGAAAGTCCTCTGACTGTAGAGACAGAGGACAGGTGATCAGAAAGTCCTCTGACTGTAGGGACAGAGGACAGGTGATCAGAAAGTCCTCTGACTGTAGAGACAGAGGACAGGTGATCAGAAAGTCCTCTGACTGTAGAGACAGAGGACAGGTGATCAGAAAGTCCTCTGACTGTAGGGACAGAGGACAGGTGATCAGAAAGTCCTCTGACTATAGAGACAGAGGACAGGTGATCAGAAAGTCCTCTGACTGTAGGGACAGAGGACAGGTGATCAGAAAGTCCTCTGACTGTAGAGATATAGAGACAGAGGACAGGTGATCAGAAAGTCCTCTGACTGTAGGGACAGAGGACAGGTGATCAGAAAGTCCTCTGACCATAGAGACAGGTGATCAGAAAGTCCTCTGACGGTAGAGACATAGAGACAGGTGATCAGAAAGTCCTCTGACTGTAGAGACAGAGGACAGGTGATCAGAAAGTCCTCTGACTGTAGGGACAGAGGACAGGTGATCAGAAAGTCCTCTGACTGTAGGGACAGAGGATAGGTGATCAGAAAGTCCTCTGACTGTAGAGACAGATAGGACAGGTGATCAGAAAGTCCTCTGACTGTAGAGACAGAGGACAGGTGATCAGAAAGTCCTCTGACTGTAGGGACAGAGGACAGGTGATCAGAAAGTCCTCTGACTGTAGAGACAGATAGGACAGGTGATCAGAAAGTCTTCTGACTGTAGGGACAGAGGATAGGTGATCAGAAAGTCCTCTGACTGTAGAGACAGATAGGACAGGTGATCAGAAAGTCTTCTTACGGTAGAGACAGAGGACAGGTGATCAGAAAGTCCTCTGACTGTAGAGACAGAGGATAGGTGATCAGAAAGTCCTCTGACTGTAGAGACAGATAGGACAGGTGATCAGAAAGTCCTCTGACTGTAGGGACAGAGGACAGGTGATCAGAAAGTCCTCTGACTATAGAGACAGAGGACAGGTGATCAGAAAGTCCTCTGACTGTAGAGACAGATAGGACAGGTGATCAGAAAGTCTTCTTACGGTAGAGACAGAGGACAGGTGATCAGAAAGTCCTCTGACTGTAGAGACAGAGGATAGGTGATCAGAAAGTCCTCTGACTGTAGAGACAGATAGGACAGGTGATCAGAAAGTCCTCTGACTGTAGGGACAGAGGACAGGTGATCAGAAAGTCCTCTGACTATAGAGACAGAGGACAGGTGATCAGAAAGTCCTCTGACTGTAGGGACAGAGGATAGGTGATCAGAAAGTCCTCTGACTGTAGAGACAGATAGGACAGGTGATCAGAAAGTCCTCTGACTGTAGGGACAGAGGACAGGTGATCAGAAAGTCCTCTGACTGTAGAGACAGATAGGACAGGTGATCAGAAAGTCCTCTGACTGTAGGGACAGAGGACAGGTGATAAGAAAGTCCTCTGACTGTAGGGACAGAGGACAGGTGATCAGAAAGTCCTCTGACCATAGAGATATAGAGACAGAGGACAGGTGATCAGAAAGTCCTCTGACTGTAGAGACAGAGGACAGGTGATCAGAAAGTCCTCTGACTGTAGGGACAGAGGACAGGTGATCAGAAAGTCCTCTGACTGTAGAGACTGAGGACAGGTAATCAGAAAGTCCTCTGACTGTAGGGACAGAGGACAGGTGATCAGAAAGTCCTCTGACTGTAGAGACAGATAGGACAGGTGATCAGAAAGTCCTCTGACTGTAGAGACAGATAGGACAGGTGATCAGAAAGTCCTCTGACTGTAGGGACAGAGGACAGGTGATCAGAAAGTCCTCTGACTGTAGGGACAGAGGACAGGTGATCAGAAAGTCCTCTGACTGTAGGGACAGAGGACAGGTGATCAGAAAGTCCTCTGACCATAGAGATATAGAGACAGAGGACAGGTGATCAGAAAGTCCTCTGACTGTAGGGACAGAGGACAGGTGATCAGAAAGTCCTCTGACTGTAGGGACAGAGGACAGGTGATCAGAAAGTCCTCTGACCATAGAGATATAGAGACAGAGGACAGGTGATCAGAAAGTCCTCTGACTGTAGAGACAGAGGACAGGTGATCAGAAAGTCTTCTGACTATAGGGACAGAGGACAGGTGATCAGAAAGTCCTCTGACCATAGAGATATAGAGACAGAGGACAGGTGATCAGAAAGTCCTCTGACTGTAGCGACAGATAGGACAGGTGATAAGAAAGTCCTCTGACTGTAGGGACAGAGGACAGGTGATCAGAAAGTCCTCCAACCATAGAGACAGAGGACAGGTGATCAGAAAGTCCTCCAACCATAGAGACAGAGGACAGGTGATCAGAAAGTCCTCTGACTGTAGAGACAGATAGGACAGGTGATAAGAAAGTCCTCTGACTGTAGGGACAGAGGACAGGTGATCAGAAAGTCCTCTGACCATAGAGACATAGAGACAGGTGATCAGAAAGTCCTCTGACTGTAGGGACAGAGGACAGGTGATCAGAAAGTCCTCTGACTGTAGGGACAGAGGACAGGTGATCAGAAAGTCCTCTGACTGTAGAGACAGATAGGACAGGTGATCAGAAAGTCCTCTGACTGTAGGGACAGAGGACAGGTGATCAGAAAGTCCTCTGACTGTAGGGACAGAGGACAGGTGATCAGAAAGTCTTCTGACTGTAGAGACAGAGGACAGGTGATCAGAAAGTCCTCTGACCATAGAGACAGAGGACAGGTGATCAGAAAGTCCTCTGACCATAGAGACAGAGGACAGGTGATCAGAAAGCCCTCTGACTGTAGAGACAGAGGACAGGTGATCAGAAAGTCCTCTGACTGTAGAGACAGAGGACAGGTGATCAGAAAGTCCTCTGACTGTAGGGACAGAGGACAGGTGATCAGAAAGTCCTCTGACCATAGAGACATAGAGACATAGAGACAGGTGATAAGAAAGTCCTCCGACCATAGAGACATAGAGACAGGTGATCAGAAAGTCCTCCGACCATAGAGACATAGAGACATAGAGACAGGTGATCAGAAAGTCCTCTGACCATAGAGACATAGAGACATAGAGACAGGTGATCAGAAAGTCCTCTGACCATAGAGACATAGAGACATAGAGACAGGTGATCAGAAAGTCCTCCGACCATAGAGACATAGAGACAGGTGATCAGAAAGTCCTCTGACTGTAGGGACAGAGGACAGGTGTTCAGAAAGTCCTCTGACCATAGAGACATAGAGACAGGTGATCAGAAAGTCCTCTGACTGTAGAGACAGAGGACAGGTGATCAGAAAGTCCTCTGACTGTAGGGACAGAGGACAGGTGATCAGAAAGTCCTCTGACGGTAAAGACAGAGAACTGGTGATCAGAAAGTCCTCTGACGGTAGAGACAGAGGATAGGTGATCAGAAAGTCCTCTGACGGTAAAGACAGAGAACTGGTGATCAGAAAGTCCTCTGACCATAGAGACAGAGGACAGGTGATCAGAAAGTCCTCTGACTGTAGAGATATAGAGACAGAGGACAGGTGATCAGAAAGTCCTCTGACGGTAAAGACAGAGAACTGGTAATCAGAAAGTCCTCTGACGGTAAAGACAGAGAACTGGTGATCAGAAAGTCCTCTGACCATAGAGACAGAGGACAGGTGATCAGAAAGTCCTCTGACTGTAGAGATATAGAGACAGAGGACAGGTGATCAGAAAGTCCTCTGACGGTAAAGACAGAGAACTGGTAATCAGAAAGTCCTCTGACCAGAGAGACAGAGGACAGGTGATCAGAAAGTCCTTTGACCAGAGAGACAGAGGACAGGTGATCAGAAAGTCCTCTGACCATAGAGACAGAGGACAGGTGATCAGAAAGCCTACAGATTTCTGGAAAGTATTCACATGTCTGTAATACTGCTTTACACCTGGTTGGTCCATACCTAACACAGTTTGCTGGTGGCAGTGGTGGGATTCTTACTCTCCTTTCTTTCCTGAAAGTGTAACAAGTGTTTTAGTTGAATATGTCATGTATATATCCAAGAGATATTTCATCTAATAATAATAACTTGAGGTTCTGGTATACCGCTTTATCACACAAGCTAAAGGTCACCTCAAAATGGTGCTGGTGTAACCCCACCCCCACCCCCCCACCCCCCCCCCCCCCCCCCCCCCCCCCCCCCGGTTGCTGTATCGGTGCTTACAGCAAGCTTTCTACAATTTCTAGCACTGCCCAATCACATACTCATTTACAGTGAGTAGACTGCTGAACAAGCAGAGTAAAGTATTTTGCTCAAGGATAAAACACAAGTGCCATGACCAGGACTCAACCTTTCAATCAAGTGCCCGGTGTCCTACCACTTGACCACCTTACCTCCGTCAATCTACAGTCTTCAAATATTTACTTCCCAGTGCTCTTAAGTCTATTTACACGCAAAATAGGACATCGTATTGGAGGTTTATACAACCTTTAATAATACATGCTGCTTACTGCCATAGTAAGGGACAGAATAAAAGAATATTTATTTAATTTGTTAATACAATGTACCGTAATTTCCGGTGTATTACCCGCACCGGGGTATAGCCTGCGGGAAGTTAATTAAGGCACTTTTGAGGATTGAGGATTTTGTAAAATAAATTCCAGATAACTTGCACTGGTAAATTGCCCGCGGGTTATACGTCGAATGTATACCTGGTGAGTACAAGTGTACTTTGTATGTGACTTTGTGATTTATTATTTTGAATGTTGGAAATCAGAGAAGTATGATGGAATTATTTGTTTATTTTGTAAATGTATATGTTTATGTGTATAACTAAAGCTCTATAGTATCTTATCAATGATAAATTATGTTAACAAATAGCGTAGATCTACATGTCTACAAAGTTGAAACATTTAGCAACGTATAGCCCGCATTATTTAATAATTTGGTTTTAAAAAACACAGATAATCATATACACAGGGAATTACGGTAATCTCTTTTTCCTGATTAGTTAAAACAATCCTTTGATTCTACTGCAGGCAGCTCTCTAATCGTTGTCCCATGTAGAATAATAAAGTACCCCCTTCTTAACATGATGTTTAAGTTCAAGTTATGTGGATTGAGTATTCATTAATGTATAAAATAATGTCATACCTTGATTGTTTGTAGATAAGATACTGTGCTATAGGTATCAGTACACATAGAGAGGCCAGTACTCCTGTAAACAAACAAGGTTTATGTAAAATAAAAAGGAGGTGTTTTAAACTTGTCAACCCACTAGGCAAAAGTTGAAAAATGTCCTTTCCTCTGATTAGCTCAGACATATTTGCTTTAGTTTTCAATAAAACAAGATGAAGATACTCGAAGGTCCCCATTTTTATTCTTTGTGTCAAAAAGGATTAAGGATTGCCACAGTTGTCTTAAGTAATAATAAATACTGGATAGTAGATATAAAAAGGTAGAAAACAAGTACAGACAAAAAAACTCACCAACTATCATATACCACCATTTTTCTTCTAAAACAGAATCAGATGGATTAACATTGGCTGACGGTGTGAGGGTAGGCGTGGCTGTAGGTAAAATCTCCGCCTCCGGGGTAATACATTGCTGGTCCTCGGGGGTCATACATTGCAGGTCCTCCGGGGTCATACATTGTAGGTCAAAGATGAAAGCTCCTTAGTAGGAAATAGATAAAGGTTTTATTTGAGTTACTGTAAAAAATATGTTTAAAATGTTTAAGATTTTATTTTAATTTACATGATAATATGTATATTCCAAATATTTCAACATATTTTTTATAAATCTTGAACTTTAACTTTGCATTGTCAGAATGAGAAAACCAATGCAATCCCTTTCTGAATCAGTTGTTGTAAACACTGTCTTACAGTAGATGTTCTGTTAAATGAAGAGAGATAATTTATCAAGGGAATTCTATATATCTAAGAGAAATAATGTACAAAGGAAATGCAGAGTAAAGGAGATATGTTACCAAGGAAGTATATATATCAACTGTATTATTAGGGTAAGCTAAAAGGGAGATAATCTACCAAAGAGATTATTCATTCACAATAATGAAGATAATCTTCCAAGAAAATAGAGTACACATTCACAGTAAGGGAGACAATCTACAAGGAAAGGAGAATATATATCCACAGTAAGGAAGATAACCTACAAGGAAAGGAGAGTACACATTCACAGTAAGGGAGATAATCTACAAGGAAAGGAGAATATATATCTACAGTAAAGGAGATAATCTATAAGGAAAGAAGAACATATATCTACAGTAAGGGAGATAATCTACAAGGAAAGGAGAATATATATCTACAGTAAGGAAGATAACCTACAAGGAAAGGAGAGTACACATTCACAGTAAGGGAGATAATCTATAAGGAAAGATGAATATATATCTACAGTAAAGGAGATAGTCTATAAGGAAAGGAGAACATATATCTACAGTAAGGGAAATAATCTACAAGGAAAGGAGAACATATATCTACAGTAAAGGAGATAATCTACAAGGAAAGGAGAACATATATCTACAGTAAGGGAGATAATCTACAAGGAAATGAGAACATATATCTACAGTAAGGGAGATAATTTACAAGGAAAGGAGAACATATATCCACGGTAAGGGAGATAATCTACAAGGAAAGGAGAACATATATCTACAGTAAGGGAGATAATCTACAAGGAAAGGAGAACATATATATACAGTAAGGGAGACAATCTACAAGGAAAGGAGAACATATATATACAGTAAGGAGATAATCTATAAGGAAAGGAGAACATATATCTACAGTAAAGGAGATAATCTACAAGGAAAGGAGAACATATATCTACAGTAAAGGAGATAATCTACAAAGAAAGGAGAACATATATCTACAGTAAAGGAGATAATCTAAAAGGAAAGGAGAACATATATCTACAGTAAGGGAGACAATCTACAAGAAAGGAGAACATATATCTACAGTAAAGGAGATAATCTACAAGGAAAGGAGAACATATATCTACAGTAAGGGAGACAATCTACAAGGAAAGGAGAACATATATCTACAGTAAGGGAGACAATCTACAAGGAAAGGAGAACATATATCTACAGTAAGGGAAATAATCTACAAGGAAAGGAGAACATATATCTACAGTAAGGGAGACAATCTACAAGGAAAGGAGAACATATATCTACAGTAAGGGAGACAATCTAAAAGGAAAGGAGAACATATATCTACAGTAAGGGAAATAATCTACAAGGAAAGGAGAACATATATCTACAGTAAGGGAAATAATCTAAAAGAAAAGGAGAACATATATCTACAGTAAGGGAGACAATCTACAAGAAAGGAGAACATATATCTACAGTAAAGGAGATAATCTACAAGGAAAGGAGAACATATATCTACAGTAAGGGAGACAATCTACAAGTAAAGGAGAACATATATCTACAGTAAAGGAGATAATCTACAAGGAAAGGAGAACATATATCTACAGTAAGGGAGATAATCAACAAGGAAAGGAGAACATATATCTACAGTAAGGGAGACAATCTAAAAGGAAAGGAGAACATATATCTACAGTAAGGGAGACAATCTACAAGGAAAGGAGAACATATATCTACAGTAAGGGAGACAATCTACATGGAAAGGAGAACATATATCTACAGTAAGGGAGACAATCTACAAGGAAAGGAGAACATATATCTACAGTAAGGGAGACAATCTACATGGAAAGGAGAACATATATCTACAGTAAGGGAGACAATCTACAAGGAAAGGAGAACATATATCTACAGTAAGGGAGACAATCTACATGGAAAGGAGAACATATATCTACAGTAAGGGAGACAATCTACAAGGAAAGGAGAACATATATCTACAGTAAGGGAGACAATCTACAAGGAAAGGAGAACATATATCTACAGTAAGGGAGACAATCTACAAGGAAAGGAGAACATATATCTACAGTAAGGGAGACAATCTACAAGGAAAGGAGAACATATATCTACAGTAAGGGAGACAATCTACAAGAAAGGAGAACATATATCTACAGTAAGAGAGACAATCTACATGGAAAGGAGAACATATATCTACAGTAAGGGAGACAATCTTCAAGGAAAGGAGAACATATATCTACAGTAAGGGAGACAATCTACAAGAAAGGAGAACATATATCTACAGTAAGGGAGACAATCAACAAGGAAAGGAGAACATATATCTACAGTAAGGGAGACAATCTAAAAGGAAAGGAGAACATATATCTACAGTAAGGGAGACAATCTACAAGGAAAGGAGAACATATATCTACAGTAAGGGAGACAATCTACAAGTAAAGGAGAACATATATCTACAGTAAGGGAGACAATCTACAAGGAAAGGAGAACATATATCTACAGTAAGGGAGACAATCTACAAGTAAAGGAGAACATATATCTACAGTAAGGGAGACAATCAACAAGGAAAGGAGAACATATATCTACAGTAAGGGAGACAATCTACAAGGAAAGGAGAACATATATCTACAGTAAGGGAGACAATCTACAAGTAAAGGAGAACATATATCTACAGTAAGGGAGACAATCTACAAGGAAAGGAGAACATATATCTACAGTAAGGGAGACAATCAACAAGGAAAGGAGAACATATATCTACAGTAAGGGAGACAATCAACAAGGAAAGGAGAACATATATCTACAGTAAGGGAGACAATCTACAAGAAAGGAGAACATATATCTACAGTAAAGGAGATAATCTACAAGGAAAGGAGAACATATATCTACAGTAAGGGAGACAATCAACAAGGAAAGGAGAACATATATCTACAGTAAGGGATATAATCTACAAGGAAAGGAGAACATATATCTACAGTAAGGGAGACAATCTACAAGGAAAGGAGAACATATATCTACAGTAAGGGATATAATCTACAAGGAAAGGAGAACATATATCTACAGTAAGGGAGACAATCTACAAGAAAGGAGAACATATATCTTCAGTAAGGGAGACAATCAACAAGGAAAGGAGAACATATATCTACAGTAAGGGAGATAATCTACAAGGAAAGGAGAACATATATCTACAGTAAAGGAGATAATCTACAAGGAAAGGAGAACATATATCTACAGTAAGGGAGATAATCAACAAGGAAAGGAGAACATATATCTACAGTAAGGGAGATAATCTACAAGGAAAGGAGAACATATATCTACAGTAAGGGAGACAATCTACAAGAAAGGAGAACATATATCTACAGTAAAGGAGATAATCTACAAGGAAAGGAGAACATATATCTACAGTAAGGGAGACAATCTACAAGGAAAGGAGAACATATATCTACAGTAAGGGAGATAGTCTACAAGGAAAGGAGAACATATATCTACAGTAAGGGAGACAATCTACAAGTAAAGGAGAACATATATCTACAGTAAAGGAGATAATCTACAAGGAAAGGAGAACATATATCTACAGTAAGGGAAATAATCTACAAGAAAGGAGAACATATATCTACAGTAAGAGAGACAATCTACAAGAAAGGAGAACATATATCTACAGTAAGGGAGACAATCTACAAGGAAAGGAAAACATATATCCACGGTAAGGGAGATAATCTACAAGGAAAGGAAAACATATATCTACAGTAAGGGAGACAATCTACAAGAAAGGAGAACATATATCTACAGTAAGGGAGACAATCTACAAGTAAAGGAGATCATATATCTACAGTAAAGGAGATAATCTACAAGGAAAGGAGAACATATATCTACAGTAAGGGAGATAATCAACAAGGAAAGGAGAACATATATCTACAGTAAGGGAGACAATCTAAAAGGAAAGGAGAACATATATCTACAGTAAGGGAGACAATCTACAAGGAAAGGAGAACATATATCTACAGTAAGGGAGACAATCAACAAGGAAAGGAGAACATATATCTACAGTAAGGGAGACAATCTACAAGGAAAGGAGAACATATATCTACAGTAAGGGAGACAATCTAAAAGGAAAGGAGAACATATATCTACAGTAAGGGAGACAATCTACAAGGAAAGGAGAACATATATCTACAGTAAGGTAGACAATCTACAAGGAAAGGAGAACATATATCTACAGTAAGGGAGACAATCTTCAAGGAAAGGAGAACATATATCTACAGTAATCTACCTTGACGGTGGATGTGGTCATACTTTCGTCTCCGATGTTTTGAAGCTGTACAACGAATTCTTGTGCTACTATTGCTTCCATTTTTGGTTGGTAAGTGGCAGAAGGCGCATATGATAAGATAATTTGTGAGATATATCCAATATACACTGACAATGTCTTAAAAACATATTTGTAATATGTACCAATACTGTTCACTGTATCACCGTGTGGGAGACGTACGCTATAATGAATAGTAGCAGAGACAGTTTTGGTAACATGTCAGACAATGAGGAGCCCAGTATGACATCTACACAAATAGATAAAAGCATTTTCGAGCAGCTAAGAGAATCGGTTGGGTCATTAGACAAAGGCAGATTTAAGAAACGTTTAGACAATATATACACGGGTAATATTGAAAGTCTCGTTCAGGTGCGTCAAGCACTCTACGATCTGTCCCTCGTGAGACTACCTGATACACCCCAAGGTGTACTGGTGAAGCGTAGAAATGGTGGAAACTCGTCAGCGTTGGACAAATACATTGAAGATATTTACACGCTTTTCCAGTATATTGACGGAGGTACAAATAAGAGTGAGATTAAATATTTATTGAGATCGAAAGATATAGGGAACTTGACCATGGATTCGCACTCATCAAAAGAAAGTACAGACGCGTCGCGCCTACTCAGTGATCAGACCTTGGTAAAACAGGTAGCCACAATAGGATCACCCGTGCATAGCGGCATGACTACCGTAGGTCAAGACTCACCCCTGTCCAGTATTGGCAGTAATGTAAACAATCAAACACTTGCCGATTTGTTTATACTGATAGTAGGAATGAGGAATGAAATCACGGAGCAAATGAATGATATTAATATTGCATTGCGCGAAGATATCAGTGAACTTAGAAAAGAATTACGTGAAATGACCATCGAAAAAGCGAAAAAAGAACAGAAAATTTCTGCGCTTATGAACGACATGTGTAAGTTGCGTACAGAACTAAATATTAAAGAAAATGTCATTTCGAGCTTGAAAGATCAAACATGTGTATCTCCGTCGATAGTACAAGATAGTAACTTATCCGTGAACGATGTAAAAATCAAAGTACCGGAGGTACTGGCAGATAGCCGACGTGACGACGATGATGTTGTTTGTCTAATAAATGACATGATAGAGACAACCAGGAATAATTCCTCCAACGACGACGTCCCAGGCAATCAAAATGTTGGAAGCTATACATCCCAATCATATGCAGATGTCGTTCAAATGACAAACGATGACAAACGTGTATATAAACCTAAAGTTTTGTCGGTTACGCTTAACGACAGTACAAATTCCAAACCTGATCGTTCACACCGAAATGTTACATTCTTCGGGTACAATACGCAGCAACAGCTTGGTTCGTCTGATGAAACTGCATGTACAACCTCGTATCAATTCCGCGGAGCCAAACGTAAGCCGAAAACAAAACAGCTTCTTATGTCCAGAATTATTGCTGACGCCTCGGAGGATGATGTAATCAACTCGATTGTCACGTATGCAGCGAATGATGGTGTTAAAGTGACATATATGAAAATAATCAAATATTGGGACGGTAAAGAACCAACGTATACGGCTAGACTGAACGTTCGCGAGCAAGACTTTGAACGAGCAACTAGTCCTCATTTTTGGCCAGAAAACGTGCTCGTGCGTGAGTGGGAACAACGAGATCGCTTCGATGGTAGAACGCGTCCTAACAACCAATCTCCATGGCAGTGACACGGCTTAACAAATACCGGACCTGTATACTATGTATCATGATTTCATTGCTCACTTGGAACATACGGGGTATAATGTATGGAACCCCGATGCTAACTAATTTGTTAAACAATACCGACATTGCGTTGATAACTGAGCACTGGCTTCTCCCTGAGCAGATGGATTTCTTGAATAGTATTGATATGAATTTCAAAGCGTTCGGAGTTTGCGATAACCGTATAGCAATAGAGCCCGAAGGCAGAGTGTGTAATCGTGGATTCGGTGGGGTAGCATTGATGTGGCGAAAAGATTTGACTGTTTCACCTATTCTAGACGAAGGAAACGATAGGGTTATATGCTGCTCAGTCCAACTTCAGGACAGATCGCACGTTTTTATAATAGGAGTACTTATGCCTTCTACTAATGTTTCTAAGCAGTTGTATATAGATACTCTCAGGTGTGTGGCTGATCTTTATGATCGGTTCTCCGAGCAAGGACATGTGATTCTCTTGGGCGATTTTAATGCTCAGATAAGCAAAACGTTTGGAATAAAAAATCACCCAAGAGCAAACGACAGAGGACGTCTATTACAAAACTTCATGTGTGAGCGTAATCTGATCTCTGTTAATTCTCAAACATGGACTATGGGTACGTCAGTAACTTATGTTTCCAAAGACGGTCAAAACTCTCTTATCGATCATGTTTTAATCGAAAACCGTAAAGTTGATTGCGTGTGTGATTGCGCTATTCTCGACGACCATTACTTGAACGTTTCTGATCATCTTCCCGTACGAATGCGTTACCAAGTTCTGGGTCGCGTCACCAGGCACGAATGTAGTGATTATTCTGTTAACTGGAAAAAATGTTCTTTGAAACAGAAGTCGGACTATGCACAGAGCGTAAGCAAGAGACTTCGCGGAGCTGATAGTCTATATAAAGCTCCTGGTGATTTGCATTCTCTCGAAAATAAGTTTAACAGTATCGTCAGTTGTATACATGAAGCTGCAAAAGAAACTCTGCCAATGAAAAAGTACCGTCCGTTTCTCAAACCGTATTGGAAATATAACCAAGTTAAAGCCTTGCATGCTTCAATGCGCGAAAAACGCTCAATATGGATAAGCGCGGGGCGACCGCTTGGAATGAACTATGTGTCATATCGACAATACAAAGGTTGTAAACGCGCGTTTGTGAAGGAGCTTGAAATGGCGAGGAAGGAGTATGAGAGAAAGCAATTACGGGAACTAGAGGAAGCAGCGGAAGTTGATGTAGGAACTTTCTATAAGGCTGTCCGTGCTCGAAAATTTAAAGGTTACGAAACGTCAGAGTTAAGGAGCAATGGAAGAATATCACGTGACGCGAATGTGAACCGTGCATTATGGACGGACCACTACAGTAAACTTGCTAGTGTCTCGGAAAAGCAGCACTTTGATAACGCACATAAACTTAAGATTGATTCAAATCTTAGTGAGCTTCGTGCTAATAGTTATTTTAATGTAAATAGTGTATGTCAGGAGCAAATTACCGAACATGAAGTATTGAACGCTCTAAAAGGCATGAAAAACGGTAAAGCGGGAGGCCACGATTATATTGTTACAGAGCACATTCGATACGGGGGTGCGCAACTTTTAAATTCTATAACTTGTTTGTTTAATGTAATATTAGAAATTGAAGACTACCCATCATGCTTCAAACATGGAATCGTTATAACTTTATTCAAGGGCGGAAAAAAAGATAGATTGGATATGAACAATTACAGGGACATTACATTAACACCCGTTCTACAAAAAATATTTGAAAAAGTCCTATATCAGAGGATATCAAAGGTGTGTATAAAAATTGATTTTCCGCATCGTCTTCAACAAGGATTTAGGCCAAACTGTGGAAGTATTACTGCTGCCTTTACTGTAAAGGAAGCCGTGTGTCATCATCTGGAGCTTAATACAAAGGTGTATGCAGCGTTTCTAGATAACGCAAAAGCATTTAACAGTGTCTGGATTAACGGCCTCCTATTTAAACTATACAACCTTGGTTTCAACGGTAAAATCTGGCGTATTCTTGAAAACTCTTTTAGAGGAGTGACGTCATGTGTTCTATACGAAGGAAAAAAGGGAATTCCCTACGCTGTTGAGCAGGGCGTCGGTCAAGGTCGTACTTTGTCGGCGTGGCTTTTTCTAGTAATGATTAACGATCTTATTGCCCAACTTGATTCCTCTAGCTTCGGTCTTTATATCCACGATCTACACATACCGGCAATATTTCTAGCGGACGATACCTTGCTTATGGACTGCTCTATTGGTAATCTACAGTGCCTCCTTAATACGGTTCATGAATTTTCAAAAAAATGGCGTCTGAACTATAATCCAATGAAAAGCTCATTGATGCAATTCCACAATGGATTTTCAAAGCGCGTTCCTCGAACAGTCTGTACACTTGGAGAACATGCAATATACTGGGTCAGCACAAAGGAGTACGCAGGAATTACCCTTACCTCAAATCTTCACTGTGATGAAAGCATAAAAGTATCGTGTACAAAAGGGAGACAATCCCTGAATGCATTGATTAGTGTTGGGATCCATAGCGGAGGAATGAACCCGCTTACAAGTTCCAAGTTGATAAAGTCCATAGTGCAGCCACGCATTCTATACGGCTCGGAATTGTGGGCTAATCCCACACAAAATTCTAAGCGAGAGCTTGACGTTGTTCAGCGATATGCTGCAAGGAGATGTCAAGGACTTGAGAAGACATCACCGACAATAGTTACAACACGATCCATTGGCTTATTGGACATCATCGGCGAGATCGAAATGAAAAAAATGTTATTCTGGAACAAACTCTGTACTGCAAGCAACAAATATATATGGAAACTTCTCTTTATTGTTAGACTGTGTGCTTTTACATTTGGTAACAAGTCTCAGAAGCCTGAAAGTTTCATTCATGATATATTCATAACTGCAAAAAAGTTTAATATATCAACCATTTTATCCGACTTTGTCTTTGACAGTTTCTGTCCTACACGCGCATCATGGCGAAAATTTTCTAGACGGATAGTGGAGGAATTCTACTACAATAAGTGGCGTGATAGAATGAACTATTCAGCTGTGTCAAGAACGTATAATTCTATTCACTCGAAACTCGGTCCTAATCCGCTCTGGATATTAAGTCTTGAATTTCCAGATAGCACATGGCAACTAGGAGAACTTATCAAGTTGTCATATCGATACGAAAGGGATACAGTGGTATGTAGACTGTGTAAAAAGACTTCCAAGGACATCACAATTCACTTTCTTATCCAGTGTCCGTACTTGTTTAACAGTCGCGATAAAATCTTAGATTTTCTTGTCAATTTTTTAGAGGTGTCCGATTACGTTAAATTCGACCATTTATCCGATGAAAGACAATGCCAATTCTTACTCGGAAGCACAAAAGATATACACATGGAGCGAGATAGGTGGGCTGATATGATGATCAGCATTGCCCACCTGGTACCATTACTGATCACAGAAATGAACACTGTACTATAATGCTGTAAATATATTCATTTGATGTAAACAAAAGGCATGATGATGTAAATCTCTTTGAAGAGGAAATAAAGAAAGTCTGTCTGTCTGTCTGTCTGTCTACAGTAAGGGAGACAATCTACAAGGAAAGGAGAACATATATCTACAGTAAGGGAGACAATCAACAAGGAAAGGAGAACATATATCTACAGTAAGGGAGACAATCAACAAGGAAAGGAGAACATATATCTACAGTAAGGGAGACAATCTACAAGGAAAGGAGAACATATATCTACAGTAAGGGAGACAATCAACAAGGAAAGGAGAACATATATCTACAGTAAGGGAGACAATCTACAAGAAAGGAGAACATATATCTACAGTAAGGGAGACAATCAACAAGGAAAGGAGAACATATATCTACAGTAAGGGAGACAATCAACAAGGAAAGGAGAACATATATCTACAGTAAGGGAGACAATCAACAAGGAAAGGAGAACATATATCTACAGTAAGGGAGACAATCTACAAGAAAGGAGAACATATATCTACAGTAAGGGAGACAATCAACAAGGAAAGGAGAACATATATCTACAGTAAGGGAGACAATTTACAAGAAAGGAGAACATATATCTACAGTAAGGGAGACAATCTACAAGAAAGGAGAACATATATCTACAGTAAGGGAGACAATCAACAAGGAAAGGAGAACATATATCTACAGTAAGGGAGACAATCAACAAGGAAAGGAGAACATATATCTACAGTAAGGGAGACAATCAACAAGGAAAGGAGAACATATATCTACAGTAAGGGAGACAATCTACAAGAAAGGAGAACATATATCTACAGTAAAGGAGATAATCTACAAGGAAAGGAGAACATATATCTACAGTAAGGGAGACAATCAACAAGGAAAGGAGAACATATATCTACAGTAAGGGATATAATCTACAAGGAAAGGAGAACATATATCTACAGTAAGGGAGACAATCTACAAGGAAAGGAGAACATATATCTACAGTAAGGGATATAATCTACAAGGAAAGGAGAACATATATCTACAGTAAGGGAGACAATCTACAAGAAAGGAGAACATATATCTTCAGTAAGGGAGACAATCAACAAGGAAAGGAGAACATATATCTACAGTAAGGGAGATAATCTACAAGGAAAGGAGAACATATATCTACAGTAAAGGAGATAATCTACAAGGAAAGGAGAACATATATCTACAGTAAGGGAGATAATCAACAAGGAAAGGAGAACATATATCTACAGTAAGGGAGATAATCTACAAGGAAAGGAGAACATATATCTACAGTAAGGGAGACAATCTACAAGAAAGGAGAACATATATCTACAGTAAAGGAGATAATCTACAAGGAAAGGAGAACATATATCTACAGTAAGGGAGACAATCTACAAGGAAAGGAGAACATATATCTACAGTAAGGGAGATAGTCTACAAGGAAAGGAGAACATATATCTACAGTAAGGGAGACAATCTACAAGTAAAGGAGAACATATATCTACAGTAAAGGAGATAATCTACAAGGAAAGGAGAACATATATCTACAGTAAGGGAAATAATCTACAAGGAAAGGAGAACATATATCTACAGTAAAGGAGATAATCTACAAGGAAAGGAGAACATATATCTACAGTAAGGGAGACAATCTACAAGAAAGGAGAACATATATCTACAGTAAGAGAGACAATCTACAAGAAAGGAGAACATATATCTACAGTAAGGGAGACAATCTACAAGGAAAGGAAAACATATATCCACGGTAAGGGAGATAATCTACAAGGAAAGGAAAACATATATCTACAGTAAGGGAGACAATCTACAAGAAAGGAGAACATATATCTACAGTAAGGGAGACAATCTACAAGTAAAGGAGAACATATATCTACAGTAAAGGAGATAATCTACAAGGAAAGGAGAACATATATCTACAGTAAGGGAGATAATCTACAAGGAAAGGAGAACATATATCTACAGTAAGGGAGACAATCTAAAAGGAAAGGAGAACATATATCTACAGTAAGGGAGACAATCTACAAGGAAAGGAGAACATATATCTACAGTAAGGGAGACAATCAACAAGGAAAGGAGAACATATATCTACAGTAAGGGAGACAATCTACAAGGAAAGGAGAACATATATCTACAGTAAGGGAGACAATCTAAAAGGAAAGGAGAACATATATCTACAGTAAGGGAGACAATCTACAAGGAAAGGAGAACATATATCTACAGTAAGGTAGACAATCTACAAGGAAAGGAGAACATATATCTACAGTAAGGGAGACAATCTTCAAGGAAAGGAGAACATATATCTACAGTAAGGGAGACAATCTACAAGAAAGGAGAACATATATCTACAGTAAGGGAGACAATCTACAAGAAAGGAGAACATATATCTACAGTAAGGGAGACAATCAACAAGGAAAGGAGAACATATATCTACAGTAAGGGAGACAATCTAAAAGGAAAGGAGAACATATATCTACAGTAAGGGAGACAATCAACAAGGAAAGGAGAACATATATCTACAGTAAGGGAGACAATCTACAAGGAAAGGAGAACATATATCTACAGTAAGGGAGACAATCTAAAAGGAAAGGAGAACATATATCTACAGTAAGGGAGACAATCTACAAGGAAAGGAGAACATATATCTACAGTAAGGGAGACAATCTACAAGGAAAGGAAAACATATATCCACGGTAAGGGAGATAATCTACAAGGAAAGGAAAACATATATCTACAGTAAGGGAGACAATCTACATGAAAGGAGAACATATATCTACAGTAAGGGAGACAATCTACAAGTAAAGGAGAACATATATCTACAGTAAGGGAGATAATCTACAAGGAAAGGAGAACATATATCTACAGTAAAGGAGATAATCTACAAGGAAAGGAGAACATATATCTACAGTAAGGGAGATAATCAACAAGGAAAGGAGAACATATATCTACAGTAAGGGAGACAATCTAAAAGGAAAGGAGAACATATATCTACAGTAAGGGAGACAATCTACAAGGAAAGGAGAACATATATCTACAGTAAGGGAGACAATCTACAAGGAAAGGAGAACATATATCTACAGTAAGGGAGACAATCTACAAGGAAAGGAGAACATATATCTACAGTAAGGGAGACAATCTTCAAGGAAAGGAGAACATATATCTACAGTAAGGGAGACAATCAACAAGGAAAGGAGAACATATATCTACAGTAAGGGAGACAATCTACAAGAAAGGAGAACATATATCTTCAGTAAAGGAGATAATCTACAAGGAAAGGAGAACATATATCTACAGTAAGGGAGATAATCAACAAGGAAAGGAAAACATATATCTACAGTAAGGGAGACAATCTAAAAGGAAAGGAGAACATATATCTACAGTAAGGGAGACAATCTACAAGGAAAGGAGAACATATATCTACAGTAAGGGAGACAATCAACAAGGAAAGGAGAACATATATCTACAGTAAGGGAGACAATCTACAAGGAAAGGAGAACATATATCTACAGTAAGGGAGACAATCTACAAGGAAAGGAGAACATATATCTACAGTAAGGGAGACAATCTACAAGGAAAGGAGAACATATATCTACAGTAAGGGAGACAATCTACAAGGAAAGGAGAACATATATCTACAGTAAGGGAGACAATCTTCAAGGAAAGGAGAACATATATCTACAGTAAGGGAGACAATCAACAAGGAAAGGAGAACATATATCTACAGTAAGGGAAATAATCTACAAGGAAAGGAGAACATATATCTACAGTAAGGGAGACAATCTACAAGAAAGGAGAACATATATCTTCAGTAAGGGAGACAATCAACAAGGAAAGGAGAACATATATCTACAGTAAGGGAGATAATCTACAAGGAAAGGAAAACATATATCTACAGTAAAGGAGATAATCTACAAGGAAAGGAGAACATATATTTACAGTAAGGGAGACAATCTACAAGAAAGGAGAACATATATCTACAGTAAGGGAGACAATCTACAAGAAAGGAGAACATATATCTACAGTAAGGGAGACAATCTACAAGGAAAGGAAAACATATATCCACGGTAAGGGAGATAATCTACAAGGAAAGGAAAACATATATCTACAGTAAGGGAGACAATCTACAAGAAAGGAAAACATATATCTACAGTAAGGAAGACAATCTACAAGGAAAGGAGAACATATATCTACAGTAAGTGAGATAATCTACAAGGAAAGGAAAACATATATCTACAGTAAGGGAGACAATCTACAAGAAAGAACATATATCTACAGTAAGGGAGACAATCCACATGAAAGGAGAACATATATCTACAGTGAGGGAGATAATCTACAAGAAAGGAGAACATATATCTACAGTAAGGGAGATAATCTACAAGAAAGGAGAACATATATCTAAAAGAAGGTTTATATCATACTAGCATGGAATGTTAGAGTTCTTTAGTGATTGTGAAATGACAGCAGTTTCACATATAGAACTTGTATACACTATTTGATGTTTACCTTTAAGTATAATATCTGGAATAAATTTGGATATGGGAAGGATTTTCAAGGTATTATTGATGGCAGAAAAATCCAGGAGTGTCCAGTAGGAATTGTAGTCGTCGAAGTCATCACTGTCATTGCTGTCCTCATTTGTCTGAAAAGTCATTTATATAATTACAAACAGCTTGATCATTAAACAATAAAAGGGGATGAAATAAAACTTATAATGCTTATATGTGAACAAGTACATACATTAAAAAGTATTCCAGTCACACTGACAAAAAATTTGAAAAGTTACCTGATTCTCTGATATCCTTAAGTTTCACCATGTCAATTTAAACCAATTAAAATATCTTTCCCTTTTGCAGACCATTAAAGGCCCAATATACGTAACTTCAGGGAAATGTTCGTGATCCTGAAAAATTCTGAAAAAAATCCAGTTGATAACCATGCAAAAATAAGCCTAAAACGAAGTAAACCTGAGCGGTAACTAACAAGAAACTCTTGACAAAAATAATCCAAAGATTTGAAAAATATTCAGGTGGGGCCCACTTCAACAACAAACCAAAGGTAGAAGACAGTTCGAAATGGACTCGTGTTTCAACTGCTGATGTATCCGTAACCCATAGGAATTTATCTTGGATATTGCCAATATCAATTAATCTTAACTAAATCAATACATATAAAAAGTTTTTAGGCTTGATTTTCGCTTCAAGTTTTGCCGAAAGTTACATATATTGGGCCTTTAAGTGAATTGATAGATATTGTCCTTTTTATGTGGATAGGAAAACCACATGTCTTGGATGTTTTTAGATATTTTTCAACATACTTTTCCAGTTGAACAATTTCAATTAAAATCGGTACAAATGTTAATCCATGTATTATTATAAAAGGCAATCCGAGTATTGTTATTAAAGTATTGTTATTATCATCAAGAAATGCAAAATGGCCACTCTTTAATTTAGATAATATATATAACAATTCACAGAAATCAAGGCCAACTTGGTTTCTTATTAGAACAAATTAAACGAGCTGAAGTATGCTTGGTGGCACTCTATAGTATAGAGACCGGTGTTACTAAGGAAGAAGCACTTGGTTATGACATCACATTATCAGGTTTTGTCATGAAATATTTGTAGAATAGCTGTTCTGATTCAGTCCAAACTCACTATTTGTAATAACTCATAATACAAGGTTGAAGGATGACTCAGCTTCAAGTATCATAACTAAATGTCCAAGAGCACGGAAATGATAGAAGTATGTACTCATGGAGTAGACTCATTTAGGCCTGTCGTCTCGTCCTTTAATTATACAGTGTATATAGAAAAGCTTGAGTTGAAATATTAAAGCGACATTATTTTAGACCCTAAAGTGACATTATTCCAAAGTATTATCTTATTCACTAGAGGAAACATTTGAATTCTTCAAAATCAAAGGTTAGAATGGTTTATTATTAAACTTCAGGGGAATGAGTTATAGCAATAGTAAGTGTATGGCATCGTAACATCAATGTATATGTTCTGGGATACTAAGGATGTACAGCTTAAGTAGTTACCTTATTGGTGAAGAACAGTTCTGTCATAGTCGTGTTGATCATCAGACTACACGGGCTGGTCATGACAGGACACAGACCTTCACCTTGTAGTTGACCTTCAACCTGACCTTGTTGGTTGCACGGCCTGTATATCAGGAACTGTATGGTAACCAGCTGGGAATCAGTTCCTGATAATTAGAACATTAAACAAAATCAATGTTTTTGTCATCACTTAAAGGCCCAATATACGTAACTTCAGGGAAATTTTCATGATTCTGGAAAATTCTGGAAAAAAAAATCCAGTTGATTACCATGCAAAAATAAGCCTAAAACGAAGTAAACATGAGCGGTAACTAACAAGAGACTCTTGACAAAAAAAATCCAAAGAAATGAAAATAATTCAAATGTTGCCCACTTCAACAACAAACCGAAGGTAGAAGACGGTTCGAAATGGACACGTGTTTACAAACAGCGTGTTTCAACTGATGCTGTACTGGTAACCACGAAAGAATTCATCTTGAATATTGCTGATATCAGTTTATCTTAACTTAATCTATAAATATAATAAGTTATAAGGCTTGATTTTCGCTTCAATTTTTGTCGAAAGTTACGTATACTGGGCCTTTAAGTTTTTACAATAAAACTTAACATATTTAACAACTAATAACAATCAGTCTTATAGATTATTCAGCTTTGGTACTACAGTCAAAACCAGCCCCTGTCTAATCTGAAACCCTATCTATCCCAGCCTTAACAAGAAACATGATTCATATTTGTTGTAAAATGATAAATATGTTTTTGTATTTATAGTTTTGGTATATCTTTTTAAATAATTTAGTACAATGTGTTATGCTGCATAACCTGTTAATAAAAAATAATAAATAATAATGCAAATTAAAGAAATATAAAATATAGTTATTATTATATTACAGTGGATTCCACTTAATATCACCCCTGTTAATATCACATTCCTCTTTATATCATGTTTTTCCAAGCACCATTTTCCCCTCTATATATAATCTATGTAATTTTATTTGGTTAATATCATGTAGTTTGGGATGAATTCCTCTTAATATCATGTTTTTTTTAACCAATGGCATAAAATATCCTGAAAATGACCTTATTTCCATTGATTTCAGATAAAACTTAAACAAAATATTGCATTGAAAATAAAAATTACCCCAAAATATATTTTTGAATTAAAATAATGTTATCTTAATTTATATTTATATATTAAGAAACATCTTCATAAAATTATTGTACATTGAATAGCTTACTTTTAGTTATGGAGATTAGAAATGCACTAGATTTAGTGGAAACGCTTGTTTCTCTTAATGTTACATTCCTGTTAATATCATGTTTTTTCGGACAAACGCAGCATGATATAAAGAGGAATGCACTGTGGTTGGTTTTGAAAAGTTTGAAATATGCTCTATTCTGGTCTGCCTTTAGGTAGGTTTTGGCTTTGGAATAAATTAAATTCATAGAATTTATATTTTGGATACCACTAGTTAGCAAATTAACAATTGAAGCTATATACTCACCTGTTTGTTTAAGGTAGTTCTCTGGAATCTTCTGGTACTGACCAGAACTGACCAATACAATACTGGCCAGAGATAGTAATGACCACAATACAGGTGATTTGGCCATTACTGCTAATATTTCCTTGAAATGTAATCCTTACTATTTGTAGGTCACTTTTTTTAAATATCTGAAGGGTTTTCCTATAGGAAATACAACATTCACATAATATAGTGCAAATATCTTTAAATCATTTTTTGGTCTCAATTATATCTGTGAATCTTCATTATGATCTTTATATTTAATTACTACCTTATTTTCTCAAAAGATTCAACCCTTTGTTCCTTCACAAAGAAACAGTGTCTATCGCTCTGTCATTGCTATGCACAACTCATCCATTCTTGTTGTTTTAACAGTCACAATGGTTCAGTTAAAAATGTCCTTGATGGTGTGAAAATTTGTCATTTTGTCTTCAATAAAACACAGATCAGGAGTTGTTTGTTGAAATCACAATACCTCAGCTTGCTCTATAGGGTTGATGAATTACTGGTTTAATGTAGCTGAAAGCCATATATATATATGTGTAACCTTAGGTCATGTGATTTTCAGAGAATGTTTGAATGGTACATTGTTGTATTTTGTATTTCTGTGTATTGACACAGGTTTTTCCTGTTGATTTCATGTCCCGAAGTGTGCAGGGCCATGTCAAGGCTGTAGCACTCTTAAAGCTAGATTGTTAACCACTTGACTAGATAGTATTTTAAATGTCAATATTACATGATTCTAATGTATATTTATAATGTTAATAGGCATCCAATTTGTGAGTCATTATAAAATATCAAAAGTACAATCAATATTGATAAAAATTTGTGATATAACTAATTTTGTATGCTGCAGAAATCTACGAGACACTATGCATATGTTAAATCATTGTCACTGAACGTTTATATTTCATAGTAACTCATAATGTTGTATAAGGCTGACATCCTTTAAAGAAACAGTTTAACTAACATTTCCTGATCCCAGCACATATTGTGTCTTATCAATGGATGTTATTTGATATAAATTCAGTTGTGTCATTTATATAATTAAAATAAAATATTTAGTGTAGAACCTTGATATTTAGCTGAAAGGTACCTAGGAGGAAGCCCGACAAAGTTTGCAAAAAAGAAATGACCTTGACCTATATTCAAGGTCACAGTGGTAAAATCTGTTAAAACCTTTAAACAACTTCTTCTGATTACCAAAATGCCTAAAAACATGATATTACACTGAAAGGTTCCTCTGATGAAGCCTGACAGTTTGCGAAAAGAAATGACCTTGACCAATATTCAAGACCACAGGGTCAAATCTGTAAAAACATACACAAGGCTTCTTCTGAAAGGACTAGAGACATGATATTTGCCGGTAGCTTTCTGGGAAGAAGCTAAACAAAGTTTTTGAATGAAAATGACCTTGTCTTACTTTCAAGGTCACAGAGGAAATATATGCTTAGATCTTAACATATTCTTCTGAATGTCTTACAGAAATAGATTTTAGGAATCTTTAGGGTTACAAGTTAGAGATTGATACCAAGTGAGTGTTGCAGGCCCATTGGGCCTCTTGTTATAGTAGCACTTTGTGATCAATATTTCTTAAGAAGTACTGGATGGATCGGTCTCAAATTTAATATGCAGTTGGCCCCTGGTTCCTAGTTGTGCATTGTACTGTTTTTGAGCTGATCTGTAAAACAACATGGCCAACAGGCGGCCATCTTTTATTTTGACAGTAATAGTTTGTGATCACTATTTTATGAGAAGTACTGGATGGATCGGTCTAAGATTTCATATGCAGGTGGTCCTTGGTCCCTAGTGTCCATTGGCGAGTTTAATAGCTGATCTGAAAAACAACATGGCGACATGCAGCCATCTTGGATTTAGAGTATAATAGTTTGTGATCACTCTTTCTTGAGAAGTTCTGGATGGATCTTCCTGAAATTTCATATACAGGTGACCTTTTGTCCGTATTTGTACATTGTCCAGTTTTTTAGCTGATTTGAAAGACAACATGGCTTACCAGTGGCCATCTTGAATTTTGACAGAAATAGTTTGTGATGAGAAATACTGGATAGATCACTCTCAAATTTCATATGCATGTAGCCCTTTGTCCCTAGTTGTGCATTTTACAGTTTTTGAGCTGATCCGAAAAGAAAGATTAAATGCAAAGATGAAAGAAAGTAAAAAAGAAGGGAAACGATTAAACTTTTGAAAAACAAATAGAACTCATCAATGGTAGGCGCCAATTAAAATCCCTCTTGGATCTCTTGTTTAATAGGTTAGATATACAGGTCATCTGAGCCATAAAGAAAATATGATAATTAATTTATAAAGTCTGCTGAAAATTGCATTGCTAATTCTGTCATCAAGATAAAACACATTTATGCACCTATTTTTTAATTTTATTTTGTTTCAGTAGTAAAATGTGTATAAGCCACAGATGAATACAAAAAGTTTGTAGCCACAGGAACATAACAGGATTTAACACTTGTCTATTTCTCCTCACAGATGAATACAAAAGGTTAGTAACACCGGAACATGACAGGATTTAACACTTGTCTATTTCTCCTCACAGAGGTGTTAAATACAGGAATTAATACACACCTACTCCAGCATACCCATTTAGACATGGTGCTTGTCCTTTAATTTAACACTGTGTTGTTACACTTATTATACCTCTATTGCAGTATTTTATTTCTATATTTTGTTGAAATGTAACGGTTACTGATGGAATTTGCTATAGCCCCATATTTGCCCGGACTTTACAATCCAGTTACAGCTAGGAGGTATATATAGCTCTCTAATAGTAATATGTTAGTCTGGGAACTAAACCATGCACCCCTGCTCACTAAATCCCTTCAAAAGTATAAAAACCTGGAAATGAATATACATGTGTTTCAATTAACATCTAGGATGGTGATATTGCAGTCTTAATTAAGATATTACATCTCAACAGAAACATGGAAAATGTTCTCAACACATACTTACTGGTTATCCTTTTGTTTATGCCATTTTTTACAGATTCACAAATTCATTTATTATAATTACAATATTCCTACACTGTTTTATATTTATTTACACAATATTTTACATTTCTTCAATCAGCTTTATTTCTTTGAATTAAAAAAGAAAACACAGAAACAAAAGTCATTGTAATGATCATCCCAATAAAATTTTTTAGGCATTTCTTTTTAAATAATGAGTGGTCTCCCTTGTTTATATCATTATAGACTCCTGATCATCCGCCAGGTGATATGACTGATTGTCTCCCAGAGTGTCTGGCCCCACACTACCATTGTCATGGTGATAAGCATCGTATATATGGGTGATCTCCCTTGTTTATATCAATATTGACTCCTGATCATCCGCCAGGTGATATGACTGATTGTCTCCCAGAGTGTCTGGCCCCACACTGCCGTTGTCATGGTGATAAGCATCGTAGATATGGGTATCTTCTTGGAGATATTGGTTAGTGTTGGCTCGCCTGAAAGATGACAACAGCCAAATATTACACAAATCATACTGGGGCATTATTTATAAAACTGCTCACAGCGCCATGGCATAGCCTGAGCTGCATAACTTGCAAGTTCTGTTGTGGGCAAATTGGTTCTGACAAAACAAGATGGCGGTGTGCAAGTTTGCGCAATACTGGGTGATATTACATGGAGGTTATAATTATACTGTTAGTAAGTTAACAATTTGGTCATCAGTTCTTGTGTGAATTATCTTTAAAGACAATTAATAAATACTCAACCAGCTGATGATTCCTGTGATAGTCTGTACGTCACAGACAATCACTTACATGATAGTAATGCTGTTGGGGTGTTTTGGAATGGAGATACAAAACGGGAGTTTTAGGAAGCACATACTCAGGAAAGTTTGGCAAGGCCCCGGTTTCATCAACGTTCCTAAACTTAAGGAATTTCTTAACTTAAAAATCTCCATAAGGAAAGCATTACAGAATTTAAGGAAAGTTCCTTAACTAAGGATTTTCTCCTTAAATTCTGTAATGCTTTCCTATGGAGATTTTTAAGTTAGGGAGTTTCCTTAAGTTAAGGAACGTTGATGAAACCGGGGCCAGATGTCATCCAGGGAACGACACTTCCATACTATTCTAAAAGTTCATACCTCCACATGAAGATGGTGAATACAATCATGGCAACCAGCAAGATAAAGGCCGAACAACCCACCACCACCAGCAGGGCAACATCTGAAATAGTGGCAAATGTTTAAAGTGTGGTGTACTTCACTCAGATAAAATTTATATATCCATTTCTTTTTCTAAGTGTGTATTGATGATTCAATAATACGGTAATTATTAGATGTAAAATGTTAAAAATTCGCTTTTTTAATTTTCACTTTAAATTCACTTTTTTTTTCTTATCCATCTTTTGAAAAGATGGATCAGAAAGAAAAAAAAAATTGATTAAGGATAATTTGAGGTTTCTATGCTGCAACCTTCATAACAACCTACATGTAGGTCATTTAAAATGGATTTAGCTGTTTATTGTCTTGTATTTACCTGCCTCTGCTGAGGTTGGTTGCAATCCAGCACTGCTTTGATTTGAGTTTAAGATAATACTTGATGATATTTCATTTGCTGCTGTATTTATAACTGATGTCCACATATTCTCTGTGGGCGTAGAAATCACTGGATTCTCAGCGGCAGCAGATGTACCAGGACTCTCAGGGACATTTTCCACAACTGTAGAAGGCTGAACTTGATTGTTGTGGGTAGGAACCATTGTTTTTGTGTGAATCACAGATTTTGTTGGAGACTCTTTTGTAGCCATGGTAACTTGCATAGTTGATTTTATTTGGGACGATATGTCATCACCTGCTGTTGGCAAAATATCTGCCTGTGTAGACCTAGAACCAGATAATGAATCTCCACTTGAAATTCCAATGGCATCATTAATGTCACTTTCACATTTGATAGTTTGCCCAGTTTTGGTTTCTGAGCAATGTATGAGTTTTGATTGGCTGCTTATTGTTTGTGTGGGTGTGACCAAGATTTTAGAGTCCAATGAAAATGACAGATTTACATTAGAAATTTCTCCTTTATATGGGATGGTCCCTGTACTTATTATTGTGTCTCGAGTGACCTCCCCTGGTGTTGTTTCCACAGTTACCTCCCCTCGTGTAGGGTCTACAGTTACCTCCCCTGATGTGGTAACTGGGTATGGTTTGTCATACTGACACTTCAAAGACATTTCTGAAGAAAAGAAAGACAAAGCTTTTCAGACACTTCTGTAAATATAAATGGAGTGATATATTTTAGAATTACATGTTCAGATGGCATAATGTAAGTCACTAAAGACCTAAGTGATACTGTATACGTACCATTCCATGTTATTTTCAAAAGTTGATTAATTGGTTTAAGGGTTTCAAGAAAAGACTGAATGAGTGCCCCCTTGCGAGTTTGATTTGCTTGTAAGGCATCTGAACCAAGAAACAGTATTTTCTTCCATTTTCAAAGAAGTTAATTGATCTTCTTTCATGATTTATGAAGCTTAATAGTTAAGATTGATTTTGAGAAGGATAAAACAGACTTTTTCCTATATTTTGTAATTGATGTAATTATTATTATAATTATTAGATGGTGAAAAGCTAAAAAATTATGAATATGAATTAGACAAATTCTGAATTAACCAGTGTTGTACTTCTAAAAGAAATGCATACACAAACAAAAATGAAATTCACTTGTGAAAGAGAAATATCTTACCAATTCCTCGGAATCCAAGCCAAACCTTGAAAACTTGCCTGTCAAGTTGGCTTTCCAACATAAGATTAATTTTTGTGAGATTGGAAAAGATGTTTGTATTGAGGATATTTAGGCCGTTGATGTGATGGGTACCATGATTTGTAGACAGCATCAGGATCACCGAACTGTTTGGATCCCTGCTCTGCTGCAAAACTGTCCCATTGATATTTTGACCAAACAGAGTACAGGAGCAGTTCTTCTGCCTTGCTAATATGTTGCTAGGGAAATCTGGGGTTGCTAGGTAAAGCTGTTCTGTTTGATGGAATGTCACATCACTACAGATGGTAAAGACACTGGATTCTGAAAAAAGTATCAGATAATCATGTACATATACTTGCGGCTACTTGTTCACAATTGATAAGCTTTTAAGTAACACCATTACTTCAATGCTGTTATTATAAACATTAGATGTTACACTGTATCATCAGTCATCATTTTTTTTGCCAGGGGCCATTTGGTTAAGATATGTCTGACGTTCTGTTACCACTAGTCCTCCATCTCTGGGTCATGGATTCAAGGCCTACATGCATGTAGTGCAGTGGCCAGATACTGGCCATTGGTCGGTGGTTTTTCTCTGGGTTCTCAAGCTTTCCTCCATGACTAAAATCTGTTATGAGTTTAGGTGTTAATAGTCCTTCTGTCTGTTACTTTATCCAGCACATGTAATGTATATACTCTGATACATTTAATTGCCTAATGTATGGAAATATCTGTTGGAATGGGCTGAGTTTGGGTACAATATACATCTGTACTTTAATCATGCACTGTTAGTCTTATCTTGTGACAGACCCTACAAAGTTATGCCCCTTTTGCTATAACAGAGTTTTGTTTGGGTGTGCCATTATACATACCCGTAGTTAAGGCCCTTTTGAATTCTGTGATACAAGTGTACTAGAGTTATGGCATTTTGCATAATGTCAAATACAAAGTTATTGCCCTTTTGTATTTTGTGATACCCAAGTTTGTTTTGAGGTGCATTATATGCTTTGCTCACAATGAAATTTGCCTTTTGATCAATTACAGTTTTTGTCAAAGTGGTTACATCTGGTTCAGTAAATATTTGAAATAAATAGATATATTTCAATACATGTATATTGCATTAAAGGCCCAATATACATAACTTCGGGAAATTTTTCGTAATTCTAAAAATTCTGGGAAAAAATCCAGTTAATAACCATGTAAAAATAAGCCTAAAACGAAGTAAACCTTAGCGGTAACTATAACAAGAAACTCTTGACAGAAAAATCCAAAGAATTGAAAATAATTCAGGTGGGCCCACTTCAACAACAAGCCGAAATTAGAGGACAATTCAAAATGGATGCATGTTTACAAATACCGAGTTTCAACTGCTGCTGTACCGGTAACAGCATAAGAATTCATCTTGAATATTGCTGATATCTTAACTAAATCTATAAATATAAAAGTTATTAGGCTTCATTTTCGCTTCAAGTTTTGCCGAAAGTTACGTATATTGGGCCTTCAATGTCTGGCTGCTGTCACCTGGGATACATTTGTAGTGTACAGACAGGGCCGTGGCTAGCTGGTTACAGGAGGAGATGGTTGTATTGGTAGGCACTGTGAACGAACAGGAATCCCTCCCGTTACAGTGACCCACACTGAGGGGGTTCAGGAACTCCGCCTTGGTACAAATCACGGTACCAGGGTCGGTCAAACAAGGACTGGTACTGTAGCTGTACGTCTCATAGATGGTGTGAATTAGCCACCCCTCCGTACAGGTTAGGGAGAGTTGTTGACCTGCACATGTTGCTTCACTGGTGATCATACAATCTAGCATAGAAATGTTACATGAAATATAATTTAAGTGATGTAATTATTAACATGAAAACAAAAATTGTTTCCTAGCTTATGAGGAAGTAAACAAATTATATATATATATATATATATAAATAATAAAAAATTCTCAAAAAAATAATAAAAAATTCTCAAAAAAACCCCAACAAATTCTCCACAGGAAATGTTTTATTATAGATCATCAGAATTTGTATTTCTGGGATCATAAATTTGTTTCAAGATGTACTATTATTCCTAGTTAAATAAAGTTCTAATAAAAATAAAACATAGTTTACATCCCCTGTGTATGATTCTTATAATACAAAGTCCTACAGACATAGACTTAATCTGTCACTTAATGGTCATACAGGGTTAGTAACCTAGCTGTACACTTTTAAACTATATATAAGGTTAAAATCTCTGAGATATATTATATAGAATTAGATCACCTTAAATAGAATAGATTTGTTTTTGGCGTTCAGGCATTATAAGACATAGCATGGCTCTTGTGTGCAGTTTTCTGTCCAGGCTGTTCAGCATATCCGAATGAAATTAAATTTCCTCAAAGTTTTTTATGATAAGCAATTATTTCATCAAATCCAAAACAAAGATGATATAATAATATAAGACATAGCATATGGCTCTTGTGTGCAGTTTTCTGTCCAGGCTGTTCAGCATATCCGAATGGAATTAAATTTCCTCAAAGTTTTTTATGATAAGCAATTATTTCATCAAATCCAAAACAAAGATGATATAATAATAGGGATTAGTATCTAATTGGCTCAATCTGGCCAAGTAGCTGAAGTGGTTAAATGTGTTATAGCTCTTAAAATTCCTCCATGAAATGTTTGCACACCGATTCAAATTACTGTACTAGTTCTTCATACAGTTTCAATTTATTTTAACCGCAAGATTTAAGTACAACAATTAAAGCTTGACGGAATACCAATTTTGATTCACATTCAGTTTCTAGTTTAGTATGACTATGTCTACAGGATCAGCTACCCCTGTAACGTAAGGCTTTACAACAAGACAGTATGACTATGTCTACAGAATCAGCTACCCCTGTAACGTAAGGCTTTACAACAAGACAGTATGACTATGTCTACAGAATCAGCTACCCCTGTAACGTAAGGCTTTACAACAAGACAGTATGACTATGTCTACAGGATCAGCTACCCCTGTAACATAAAGCTTTACGACAAGACAGTATGACTGTGTCTACAGGATCAGCTACCCCTGTAACATAAAGCTTTACAACAAGACAGTATGACTATGTCTACAGAATCAGCTACCCCTGTAACGTAAGGCTTTACGACAAGACAGTATGACTATGTCTACAGGATCAGCTACCCCTGTAACATAAAGCTTTACGACAAGACAGTATGACTGTGTCTACAGAATCAGCTACTTCTGTAACATAAAGCTTTACAACAAGACAGTATGACTGTGTCTACAGAATCAGCTACCCCTGTAACGTAAAGCTTTACAACAAGACAGTATGACTATGTCTACAGGATCAGCTACCCCTGTAACATAAAGCTTTACGACAAGACAGTATGACTATGTCTACAGAATCAGCTACCCCTGTAACATAAAGCTTTACGACAAGACAGTATGACTGTGTCTACAGAATCAGCTACCCCTGTAACATAAAGCTTTACGACAAGACAGTATGACTGTGTCTACAGAATCAGCTACCCCTGTAACGTAAGGCTTTACAACAAGACAGTATGACTATGTCTACAGGATCAGCTACCCCTGTAACGTAAGGCTTTACAACAAGACAGTCAGTAAGTCCACTTTTGTGGAACCGTTGCTGATTTAAACTAAACACTGAATTACATTTTTGTCAAAAAAAATTAAAACAATATAAAAAGGAAAATGATATTTCTGAGAAAAACCTTTTGGTGTGTAGATATATGTTACAGAGCAGAAAAAAACATTGGCAAAAATGAATTTACCATTTCAAGGTTAAATTTGAGATTTGCAATTCTGGGATCACGTATGTGTTCTTGCTGTCAGATAACAATTTGAGGTAAACATGAGTCTACATAGGAGATCTACATGCTGTAATAAATAACCTAAATACAGATAACATATCAAAACATCTGTCTAGCCCAGCATGGCTCCACTTACGGTGCAAGGGTAGCCACATCAGGAAAGTAGAGAGTAGAACAGTCCACCAGGAAACCCAGGCAGATGTGTTCTGGTTACCCGACATAGCAGCCATCATCACATCATAGTCAGACTCCGTAGTCAGGATCAGCTTGCTTAGTCCTGTGTGTAGTTAGTGTACATCCTGGTACCCAGGGTAACGGGGTGGGTTAGCTGTCAACTTAAAGGTCTCCAATTGTTGTCGTCATGGTAACCACCTATTACAAGTAAATAAATGTTCTCATATTAATGAAATGTTAACACCCAGTTGCAGTTTTAACTCCCGCTGGCAACTCTGGATATTTCAAATGAAAAACCTGTTTAATAGAACTACCTATGTTTCTTGACATGCAAGAACGCCCACAAATTTGTCCTTATTAAGTGAAATACCTTTATCAAAGCACATAAATATGTCCTCATTAAGAAAATAGCTGTATCACAGAATGTAAGTACGTCCTCCAAACCTTACAGATACACTACCTTACAGGGATAAGCTTTCCTGAATTCAGTATAGGTACTGTGTACACGTAATAAATTGATCAATTGTGGATTTGATGAAGATGATTTTTTTGTTTGCCTGTGTTGATCAATTATGAAGTACGGTGGGAGACAGCTGTTGCTTCTACCTCCTCCCCCTCCCCACCTCCAGCTGTTACCTCCCCTTGTGTAACTACCCTGAATACAGAGTAGAAAAGTGTGACAAAGACGTAATGAGGAAAACATTGATATGATCGATTTAAAGTATAGGAGATACGCCTATCATATCTGATGGTAATGGTGCTACATATGTCTACACACTGGTTCAATGTGTCGGGTTTTTACTATAAATTCAACATTAAGTTAAACAAGGGGTTGTTGGATATGGCATTCATTTCACTCTTGTTAGTTAATTTCTAGAAGTTTCAAACTTATCAACAAACAAACACAAGCTTTATCCAACACTCACAGGTGATGTGATCTATATAGTTTCTACCACAATCTCAGTCAAACAAAACTGGAGTGTGCCTTAATTTGAATATACATGGATACATGTTTTGTGGACGAGGCTGGCAAAGTGACATTATCCATATGTGCGTTACCACATATAAACAAACATATTTTAGTGGAACAAAAGTGTAGTTTAGTTTCAGAACTTTTTGCACTTTGAATTAGGTGCTAAAGTACTGTAAACGTACTTAATTTGGCGCAATCAAAATTTAGCGCATTTTTACTGTTTGTCATATTAGCGCAATGATAAATTCGCGCATCAGTGAAAATAACTATATAAGCAGTATATTAAAACTCCAATTAGCGTAATCATATTTTAGCGCAAAACTTTCAACGCGAAAAACGCTAAAATAAGATTACCGCGAAAATATGTACGTTTACAGTATGATTGCATTTGTTGGAAGTTTTGTAGTTTTATTTTATTCTATTTGTGAGAGTGGCAATTCATCGACTTAAAAGGCAATTTTCTACTAAAATCACGTCACACATACTTAAGTACTGGAAAGTTGAAATAAATACACCAATCACCTTTAGTTTTGAAGGTCATCGCCCAATAATTACATGCGTTATAGCTGGATATATACAAAGTGTAAGAAAAATGTTGACGACAAATTTTGAGGATAACCTTATAAGGCCTGTTTTTAAATTACAGACAAATTTTATTTTAATTTCAATATAAAAATCTAGCAGAATGATTTCATGCCAAACTGATGATAATGTTTCATAACTTATAGATACACTGGTAGATTTTGACAACGTGAGGTCAGACTGTATGTTTGTGGGCACATTTATTGACCAATGATAAGTGTGGTGACATCATTCACATTGTAGATTTCACTTAAAGGCCCAATATACATAACTTTCGACAAAACTTGAAGCAAAAATCAAGCCTGATAACTTTTTATATTTATAGATTTAGTTAAGATTAACTGATATCAGCAACATACAAGATAAATTCCTTCGCGGTTACCAGTACAGCAGCAGTTGAAACACGCTATTTGTAAACACGCGTTCATTTCGAACCATCTTCAGCTACCTTCGGTTTGTTGTTAAAGTGGCCATGGCCCCACCTGAATTATTTTGAATTCTTTTTGTCAAGAGTTTCTTGTTAGTTACCGCTTAGGTTTACTTCGTTTCAGGCTTATTTTTGCATGGTTATCAACTAGATTTTTTTTCAGAATTTTTCAGGATCACGAAAATTTCCCTGAAGTTACGTATATTGGGCCTTTAAATACACTCACTGCAATTAATCATCAGAAAAATATAGAACTGATAGGGAGTGCTCATAAGTACGTGACTATCTGTAGGATGTACAAGGAATAGCTTATTGTTACCCACGTCAACAAGGTTACTGGATATCCGAACAAACAGACAATGAGGTCAATCAAACGCCTGACTTTCCCTGCTATATTTATAAACGAGACAGATGACCTTTTTATTACGAGGAAAACCGGAAGCTATCAACTAACAGCCCTTGAGAACATGACTGAGAACGGTCATTCTAATTTGTTTATACTTATACTGCGTGACATTCTGTAGACCTGAACCCACTCATATCTGAGCTTTAAAAGACAAGTCCTATCTACTTATAATTACATGTAAATGTTTTATATAGGATATCTTGAGATGTCTAAACTTAGTTACATGAGTTATATAATATTAAGTCTGTCATAATCAGTCTCTGACTTTGCATGTTCCACGGCTGCTGGAAATAATTTAATTAGTAGTAAAGGAATAACCTTAATAATCCCAGTCACATCATCAAAAGTGCTTAAATGGCCCAAATATCCTTCTTCTGATCCAAATCACCATGTCTTGCTAGAATATGAAGGACTATGAAATATGCTCAGATCAATATATGACCTTGACCAACATTCAAGGTCACTGTTGTCATTTTTGTCGAAATCTTCAAATGCATTCTTTTCGGAAATTAATGAAGCCTAAATTAAGCTTTCTTGGGTTCATTAGGGCTATGACTAGGACCTTGACCCATTATTAAAGATCACAACAAACAAAAATGTTGAAAAGGTTAAATGTCTTTGTTATAAATTTGCCATAAGAGTATTGGTGATTTAGTGGTTTAAAATAGCATGTTAGCATGTTAACTCTTTCCGTACTTTGTTTTCTTTCCGGATGCCGTACCGGAAGTAGTTATTAGGCTCGCCCCCAGAAGTTTAAACAAAATGGCAGACTACTTGTGCATTTTTGGTGTGTTGTTTTTTTCATATAAAAACTCAAAGGTTAGTGTTATCTTTGTACATAATTAAGAACTATTTAACTAAATAAGATCTAGATGTCAGATGAACACTCTGAAACGTCCTATACACTGATATCTGAAATGCAAATGTAGCAAGCCGCCATATTGTTTACATTAACAACATTTTGAGAAATTATCACCTATTGCTCTAACGCAAAAACATGTAACCCAAACGAAATAAAAACGAATTTGTCAACAAAAATGTTTGATTCAAAAGTTTTGAGCACCTTTTATTTGTCATTGCCTCAGATGATTTTTTATGTCGATTGATGGTTTCAGCAAATCAACACTTCAATAACGTCAACTAAGCTTGTCGACTAAAGTCGACGACGGGGAAGAGGGAGCTATAAATCATGTCGACTATAGTCGACAACGGGGAAGAGGGGGCACATTTTTATGTCGACTATAGTCGACAACGGTACTGAAAGAGTTAATACTTCTGGCTTTATCATTACAGCTACTACAACCTTGACGACACGGACTATGACAGTATCAACAAGTTCCTGTCTGGCCTGGTGGAGAAGGCACTGTTTGAGCTGGAGTCCTCCTACTGTTTGGAGATTGCTGAGGTATGTACTGTTTGTGGCCATTGGTTGATAATATTACTGACCATATAGGCTGTTTTATGGTTCATCCTTGGAATCGAACATTAATGATTATAAGGGCTTAAATCAAGTTCAATATTGTAGATTATAAATGCAGGTATTTAGCTGTCAATGTGTACAATTATGTATAGCTATAGCTTGCAACTTGTTTTTTTAACAGGTACATGTGTATTAGTTCAATTTTTATAGTGGGGGGGGGGGGGGGGGTCAAAGTTACCATTACTATCGACAGTAAACTTCGGCCAAGGTCACTTTTCACTGTTATAATTTAAAGCGACTTTAGAAAATTTTCAATAAAAACAGAAATAGCACATGATAATTCTATCATCATCAGATGAATTTGTAATCATTCTCAATAGCTGTTGGTGAATTGCAATGTTAGGACGACAATTCTGTAATTAATAAATAAGATAAGCATGTGTAAGCAGTTGATGACTGTAAAGTTTGTGGTTCCAGGATAACATGGCCATCAGCCCACAGACTCTGGGACGAATATCCTCTTACTACTACCTCAACCACAACACCGTACGCAAGTTCCGCCTTTCTCTGAAAGCTGAGTGCACGATCGAGGAACTGGTAGAAATACTCTCGGTAGGTCAAAATATCCAAGATCCCTTAAACATGTTCACATGTCTGTATGGATTTCTTAAGATTTCCATGGGGTAAAAATTAGAAAAATTTCACTTGATGAAGCTGCTGTCAGAAGCATTTTCCAAATAATGATAAAAGTTCAGTAGGATCATTCAAGTCATAAACACAACACTATACATCAGTTATTTTAACCTTGAGACATACACAAAAGCATTATCAGTTATTAGAAATGCATATTTTTTGTTGTTATAGTTATATATATATATACAGTCAAACCTCGATTAATCAAACTTGGATTATTCGAATTTCTCGATGTGTCGAACTTTTGACAAAGTCCAATTTTTTTCATTATATAACGCTATTAATTTACTTTTCATGAATGGAACTTCTATGAATCGAATTTTTCGCTGTATCGAAGTTTTAATTTGACCCGTTCGTTATGAAAACATTGAAAAGTACAACTAATAAATCAAAGTGAAAGTTTTAAATGCTTTGAAAATGAAAAAATCTTACAAGATTATCACGTTACAAAAATAACAGTGTGTATTTTAGAATACTATCATTTATACATGTGCATTTATAATTTCTTAGTCTGACGTGTTACGTTACACTTGCACCGCATCGGTTCTTCATATGTACAGTACATATATCATATTCATATCGATGTTCGATATTCAATATTCATGTGTCGATCAGGTCCCGATGTTTTGAAGTTTTCATGACAGTCCGGCAAAGTTTGAAAACATCGAAGTTTGACTAGCTATAACAAATGAATAACTTAAGTCTTATTTTGATATGAAAGTTCCTTATGATTATTTAGAATTCGAAATGTACACATAATTTAGTAGTTTTGATGAGGTACTTACCTGGTATGTTTTAAACTGTAGTAGTCATTGAAACATGTATTTGATTATTTTATATTTGGACCAATTTTACTTACAGAATGCAGAGGAATACGCCCAACTTCCTGTTCGGCACAACGAGGATCAGATTAACAGGTAAACAACAGACACAGCCAAAAAATATCGTGTACTGGTAACAGTTCTTGGACTGAAAATAAGACAGCCAAATATCGTTTAGGCAACAGTTCTTGGACTGACACAGCCAAATTTCATGGAGGTAACAGTCCTTGGACAGACACAGCCAAATATTGTGTAGATAACAGTTCTTGGACAGACACAGCCAAATATTATGTAGGTAACAGTCCTTGGACAGACACAGCAAAATATTGTGTACTGGTAACAGTTCTTGGACAGACACAGCCAAATATTGTTTAGGTAACAGTCCTTGGACAGACACAGCCAAATATTGTGTACTGGTAACAGTTCTTGGACTGACAAGGTCAAATATCATTTAGGCAACAGCTCTTGAACTGACACAGCCAAATTTCGTGTAGGTAACAGTCCTTGGACAGACACAGCCAAATATCGTGTAGGTAACAGTCCTTGGACAGACACAGCCAAATATTGTGTAGGCAACAGCTCTTGGATAGACACAGCCAAAATATTGTGTAGGTATAGGTAACAGTCCTTGGACAGACACAGCCAAATATTGTGTAGGCAACAGCTCTTGGACAGACACAGCCAAAATATTGTGTAGGTATAGGTAACAGTCCTTGGACAGACACAGCCAAATATCGTTTAGGCAACAGCTCTTGGACAGACACAGCCAAAATATTGTGTAGGTATACGTAACAGTCCTTGGACCGACAGCCAGGTATTAACAGGACAGGGTGTCCCAGACACATGAAGTGTAAGATATATAGCAGTCCTGGCACCTTCACTGCCAAGTATTTACAGGACAATTACACAGCATGTACACACAGTGTCATGTAGACACAGTGATGTAGGAACCTGAAGCTGGTAATGGTCCTGGCAGCAGGAGCTATCATATAGCAAACAATTCTAGCTACTATACTGCCAAGTATATATTACAGGACTTACCATAGCAATATTCTCCATCAGGTACGCATATAATAGCTTTAATGTGAAATTCTAAACAATTTTGAAACTAGAAATATTATGGTATATGAGGGAAATTTTTAGTACATGTTCATGGTTCAGTCAGATTTTTAGGTTCAAAAACCATGAATTGTCGAGTTGAAAAGATATCTATGTATAAGTGAATATTGTCAAGCTGATATTATCATCGATTTGTTAGATGGTTTTTATTTTTGTTTGTGTGTATCTATCATCTGTAGAAGTCTGTAAGATTACAATGGATAAAGAAACCATCAAAGATATAAGGTGTGTTAAGATCTCCTGTCCGTCAGGTCGTACAAAAATAATTCGGTGGGAATACATTTTATTTTATCACGTTTCCCAGGGATGGATAACACATACGTACATGGCTTACACAAGTTAAATCATAAAACAAATTTTACAGTTACTCTATAAACACCAGGGGAGCAGACATTTTATAGTTTTCCTGGTGGTTGTACTAGGTGAGGGATTACAATCCATCAAAACTTCCAGGCTGATGTCATTTATGTTCTTCCATTCTCTACTAATGCAATCCTGAACAAAATTTAATGAAATTAATATCTGTCAACAGTTCTGGCAGATATGACCTGTGCACTTACTGCACATATGGACATTTGGTCAATCTGCCAGGTAACTGAATAATTTGTAATTTATATTTTATGTATGCATGCAATTAACATTATCATTAGGATGCTAATTACAGTATATATGTATGGTGAGAATGTTGTGTGTGTGTTTGTGTATGTCTAATGTATGTTTGTAAAAATGTACTTGTTAATCAAATGTGTGTTACCTCCCTTTGACTGTTTTCATTTCACTATCTTTTGCTTTAATTTATCTTTATTGTATTTGCTCACTGTACAAAGCCACCAAAGGAGAGAATTAATATAGGCAATGCCTGATATTCTATCCTTTTGACAACATTTTCCACCTTATTTTGTCAATAAAATTTGTTGAAATGAAAATGAAATAATGTCATTTATGACGTATATTTAAAATGTACTTGTGTTTGGCACTTTCAAAGTATGGTTACTTTGTTTGTATCTGTAGAAAATGTATGGCACAGGGGTCAAATATCTTAAAAACAACTGCTCAATAAATAAAAGGCTCTAGTTAGTGGTATTTGAACATAATTTAAGTTACATTATGTACTGAATTGAAAGTAAATAAGATAAAGGTTATATTAACCTACTTTCAAGGTCACAGGGGTCAAAAGTGTTAAAATCTTCTAACAACTTCTTCTCAATAACCAAAAGGTCTAGAATACTGATATTTTGACTGTAGCATACTGGGATGAAGGGTTATCTAGTTTGTTCAAATGAATCACCTTGACTCACATTAAGGTTACAAGTGTCAAATGTCTTCTAAATTATATCATCCAACTTCTCATTAACCAAAAGGGTACTGATATTTTGCGTGTAATATGCTGGGATGAAGGGCTACAGACTGTTTCTAGTTTGTTCAATATGAATGACCTTGACCCTCATTGAAGTCGCAAGAGTCACATGTGTTCAAAATCATCCAACTTCTCATTTACCAAAAGGGTACTGATATTGGGACTGTAACATGTTGGGATGAAAGGCTTTTATAGTCATAATTTTCACAATTTTAATGTCCTTTGACTTTCTTGATGTGTATGTTCAAACGTTTTAATAGATTCCTTTGAATTTGATGCTCATATTTTGCCTGTAGCTGTATTTCAAGTTGACCTTAAAGCAGATAAGTGATTCAGGCCTATTGGGCCTCTTGGATTTTACTAAGAGCATGCTTGTGTGCAGTGAGTGCCCTTCTTTAAAGAAGAAATTACCTTGACATCAATTTTAAAAGAAGAACTAGGGGCCTAGTTCATGTTGATATGGTAAGGTTAGTTCCACTAGCCTAAATAAATGTATGTTTTGTTTCCATAGTGAGCTGGCGACCAAGGTACCGCTGGCTGTAAACCCCCATTCCTACGAGTCCTCCCACACCAAGACTTGTCTCCTACTACAGGCCCACTTCTCTCAGCTCCCACTCCCCTCCTCTGATTACAACACCGACACAAAGTCTGTCCTGGACCAGGCCATCCGTATACTACAGGTAGGTCTATCCTGGACCAGGCCGTCCATTTACTACAGGTAAGTCTGTCCTGGACCAGGCCATCTGTATACTACAGGTAAGTCTATCCTGGACCAGGCCGTCCATTTACTACAGGTAAGTCTGTCCTGTACCAGGCCATCTGTATACTACAGGTAAGTGTGTCCTGGACCAGGCCATCTGTATACTACAGGTAAGTCTGTCCTGGACCAGGCCATCTGTATACTACAGGTAGGTCTGTCCTGGACCAGGCCATACATATACTATAGGTAAGTCTGTCCTGGACCAGGCCATCTGTATACTACAGGTAGGTCTATCCTGGACCAGGCCATCTGTATACTACAGGTAAGTCTGTCCTGGACCAGGCCATCTGTATACTACAGGTAAGTCTGTCCTGGACCAGGCCATTTGTATACTACAGGTAAGTCTGTCCTGCACCAGGCCATCTGTATACTACAGGTAAGTCTGTCCTGGACCAGGCCATACATATACTACAGGTAAGTCTGTTCTGGACCAGGCTGTCCGTATACTACAGGTAAGTGTGTCCTTGACCAGGCCATCCGTATACTACAGGTAAGTCTGTCCTAGACCAGGCCATCCGTATACTACAGGTAAGTCTGTCCTGGACCAGGCCATCCGTATACTACAGGTAAGTCTGTCCTGGACCAGGCCATACATATACTACAGGTAAGTCTGTCCTGGACCAGGCCATACATATACTACAGGTAAGTCTGTCCTGGACCAGGCCATCCGTATACTACAGGTAAGTCTGTCCTGGACCAGGCCATACATATACTACAGGTAAGTCTGTCCTGGACCAGGCCATCTCTATACTACAGGTAAGTCTGTCAAAGGAATGCATGTACTGGTACTAAAAGAAGTCTCTTACAAACCTGAATCTATCTTTACAGTTGAGAACTATTTGATCACTGACGATTGCGGACATTGCTATATATGCTCTGCAGCTGAGATTATGTTTGATGTCACAGGCAATGCTGGACATCTCTGCTGACCAAGGCTGGTTGGTGACCGCCCTACGCATCACAATACTTATCCAGATGGTCATCCAAGGGCGGTGGTCAACCGACAATGCCCTCCTGACCTTACCACATATGACGTCTTACCATCTCAGCTGTCTCAGGTAAAAATAATAAAGTTAGCATGTCAACCACTAAATATGTCTCCAGTACACACAGGTAACATAACCGCTAAATATGTCTCAGGTACACACAGGTAACATAACTGCTTAATATGTCTCAGGTACACAGTTATGGACCGTTCTATATGGTATGTTTAACTTGTAAAATTTTTGGACAGACAATCCAAATTATAAAGTTTTCTAAATAGATTACGATATAAAAAAGTGCTAATCCAGTAGTGTATCAATAGAAGTAACAGACATCTAAGGGAGATAAGTCAAATAAAACACTACCATTGATCCTGACAGGCCTAAAGGTGGGGAGGGTGCCAGGAGGAAGGGTTCGGCCATGCCTAGGGGCCCTATCTCATCCCTCCCAGAACTGCTAGCTGTGTGTGATGGACGGTACGAGACATTACTTGCGATGTTGGATGGCGAGATGGATAGAATGCAGCTTGACCAGGTCAGTTTTGACCATCCATTGGTCTTTATCCTCACTGTGTCTTAGTAAAAAAAATGAGTTCATGTGATCCTGTATTATATTAACATGTAATATGATTCTCATTGTAAATTGAAACGTACAACAGATAGGTGCAATTTGAAATAGGATACTTTTGAACATGATCATTTTATAGATTTCATAAATGAATTTATTTAATTTTGCAGTACTTGCAATTGCTACAATGTATCTGAGAGAAATATGAACAAAACAATTCAATTTGGTGATTATTATATTGATGTACATGTCTTTCTCATAATTCCCAATGATTTTGTTCCAATGAATTCCTGTCTTGATCTCACAATCAATCTGTTTACAGATGTACACTGTGATAGGAAAGTTACCTCAGATCCAAGTGAACATTGCCATAAAGGGTTGGTGGGAAGGAGGTGAAGGGCAGCAGGATGTCAGAATCCGTACCTCTAAAGATGGTAACGGTCATTTCTATTGTTGAATTAATTTATTTCACATTTCGTTTTATTGTCTCAATATTCCTTGTTTAAATTTCGAATGCCAGCTTATTTATACTATGTATATGTCGAAAATATAAGATACCACCCTCGGTAAGCTGAAGATACAAGTGCATGTTAATGACTTCTATGCATATATTAATATTTGTATTTTGTTTTATATGGCTATTATTGTGAATATTACAGTTGAAACACATCATCTCAAACTCACGCGAAATTAAGACCCTGTTTAGTTCAAAAGTACAGTTGTCTGATCCAAAACCCTGTTTATTCTGCCTTTACAGTATGTCTTCTCCCAGCATTTAATTCCTTCTTAGCTTATATCCTACCTCTACAAACGGCTTTATCTGTCATGATGATTTCCAGTGTAGACAAATTATACAGGGCTGACTATACTCCCTACCAAGCATTCAAGCTCGCTTTACACAAACTCTTAGATAACTGGAAGTCTTCCCTTGGTCCAGCGATTTGAGATAGCTCAATTTTTTCCTTTTGTCCAGCTGATGACTCAAAGTTTTCCCTTTATCCCACTGATTTGAGATAACTCAAAGTTTTCCCTTTATCCCACTGATTTGATATAGCTCGAATTTTTCTGGTGGTCCCACTGATTAGAGATAACTCAAAATTTTCCCTCTGTCCCACTAATTTGAGATAACTCAAAGTTTTCCTTAGGTCCCACTGATCTGAGATATTAAAGTTTTCCCTTGGTCCGGCTGATTTGACATTTCCAGTATTTACGTGGTTCAGCTGTATAATAAGGGACCTCGATCTATATACAGTCTGTTGTGATTGACAGGTGGGCGTCGGCCAGAGAGTGACTGGATAAAGGTACATGCTGACCAGGAGTATGTCATACAAGTAGCCCTTACTAGGGTCAACAAGACCAAGGTAAGTAATGTAGATCTTAGGAGTCCCATCCACAGGGTTAAACTTCAGTTCTAAAATGTTATTTTGATTTGGTCATATCTAAATTCTACAAACATTTAAGACCACAATAATGAAATGATGAAATAAAATTTAGACCATCTATACTTTTGCATGCATTGCTATATATAATGCAGATATGTAAACTATTGATCATAAAGTTTATCATGAAGCAAATATTTTAAAGGAAAACTGAGATATAAATTTCATTAATATAATAATTCATCTTTTGCTTTATGAAACATTTGCAGACAAATTGATATATTTTCTAGATACAGTTTAATTTAGAAAAGATTAACAAGTTTTCTAGTTTGTCATTTGCTACTTATTTTCATGTGATTTAAATGATTTTGTATCCAGAGAAATGACAGTAAGGCCCAGGCAGCCCGTTTTCCTAAACCCAAAGACGAGGGTTGGTTCCTAGTGGTCGGTGAGATAGAGAACAGGGAGGTCATCGCCCTCAAACGAACCGGGTTTGTTCGTGGACAGACGCGTCAACAGTTGGCGGTGTATACCCCGGAAACCACGGGGCGCGTTATCTACACCCTGTATCTGATGAGTGACGCCTACCTCGGTCTGGACCAGCAGTACGATATCTGTCTGGATGTCATCCCCGCCAGTATTGAGTCACAAGTCAACACAGAACTGGTTGGCGAGCTGGACGATTTGAATTTTGATGATGAATGAATGGTAACTCAACTAGCTACCAAACTTTCTATGTGATCCTTCATATATAGTGTTAGTGGCCAGCAAAAAAAAATATACAAGCATCTTTCTAGTGGTGATCTTCATGTCAGTGGCCAGCAATACACAGGATCTTTCTAGTGGTGATCTTCATGTCAGTGGCCAGCAATACACAGGATCTTTCTAGTGGTGATCTTCATGTCAGTGGCCAGCAATACACTGGATCTTTCTAGTGGTGATCTTCATGTCAGTGGCCAGCAATACACTGGATCTTTCTAGTGGTGATCTTCATGTCAGTGGCCAGCAATACACAGGATCTTTCTAGTGGTGATCTTCATGTCAGTGGCCAGCAATACACTGGATCTTTCTAGTGGTGATCTTCATGTCAGTGGCCAGCAATACACTGGATCTTTCTAGTGGTGATCTTCATGTCAGTGGCCAGCAATACACTGGATCTTTCTAGTGGTGATCTTCATGTCAGTGGCCAGCAATACACAGGATCTTTCGAAAAATGTATGTGACATTGCATGATCCTTGACCATTGAGAGCCAAGTTGACAAAGTGTTTGTTGACTTAAACAAGCTGAAATGTTGATCCTACGATCCCTATGACTAGATGTAGATTGAGTCGGGAAAGATGTTGGTTCAGTGTACTTGGCGTAAGAATCCATAATGGAGTATTTTGACAAGAAGTGCAATTCATTTGATCTATAAAAATTTGAAGCCATATTTACCCAAGTGCTGGGAATGTTATTTTGTGATAAATTCTGGCAGATGATTTATGACAATTATGTATGTAGGATGATATAGGTTCACACACATATATATGGGGGAGGGGGGGGTTGGAATCAACCAGCCAATAGTTTCCCCCTATAGATAAAATACAGAGGGAGGGGGAGAATTAACCAGCCAATAGTCTCCCCCAATAGATAAAAAACAGAGGAGGGAAAGAATCAGCTAGCTAATATTTCCCCCCTATGAATCAATACGGAGGGGGGAAAGAATCAGCAAGCTAATAGTCTCCCCCTAAAAATCAATATAGAAGGGGAAAGAATCTAGCTGATTTCTTTGAAAAAAATATCAGGCGGATGGAAGAATCTGCTAGCCTAATCTACACATTATTAATTCACAATAATTATGAGTTTCATTTAAGATCATGTTTAAATAAGGAAGATGCTTCTGTATATTGCATATTGCTCATGTCTTTAACAGAATAAAGAGGATTTCTTTATCAGTCACAATGTTAAGAAACTCTATAAAATTATTATGATTATGTGAATGTGTGTATGATATGAAAGAATTGAATTGTGTTTATATCAGAAATTGTGATCAGGAAATGAAATTGATCATTATTTAGTAAGAATATAGAGTAATTATGTATGCAGTGTGATTGTCATTACCAATTTTAATACAGCAATGGTGTCTGTCATTAAATGTTGTGTGTGATGTAATTTTTTTTAAATTCATAGATATCTTATTAATTTAACTGTTAGCTGAATATTTCCCAGGAAAGGTTGATTATTGCCTGATAATCAGAGCAGACCAATTACAGTACAGGTTTTATATCTAGCCTCATTGATTAGGGCAGAGATGAATATATTTCTATCCTTCAAAATCGACCTTTAATTGGATAGATTCAGTTGATTATTAATTTGCCATTGAATTTATTGGATACTGATATGTTGTAAACAATTATAAGGAAGAACCACAAGCTTAAGGCTATAGGGCTATGGAAGACCTGAAGATGACCTCGAGGTAGAAAATAGCAAAAACAGGTTCAAACGTTCCATTGAAATTTATTCATAGTCTTTTCATTTTGAATATTATACTGAGAAGTTGTTTCTTATGATAAAAGGTACAACAATTAATTCAGTTACTTCTCAGTATGTTAACCTTATTAGTAATATGTTTTGTTAAAATACCGTATTCCACCCAATAAGCGCCCATGTTACTATAAGTGTTATGTTATACCATAAAGCATGTATGGTATTCTGAGTATTTCAGGTAATTGTGACCCATGGCTTATGAGTGATTCCAGGTCAATTTGACTAATTAATTGGTTTAAATAAGTGCAAACTCCCTTTTCTTTATTTTTGAGCGCCCTGGGAGCTTATGGGGTTGAATATATGATAGTTGTTTTCATTGGTTGTTAAAGTAACACTTTTGTTGTGAACTGAATGGTGTAAACACAGATACTGTGGTAAGTAAATGATAATTTTGGTAAAAAGGATGTGATTGACGAGGGAATCACAATACAAGTTAAAACTAGGTGAGAGAAAAGTCATTTAAGTTTGCTTAGTCAACAAGTACAGATAGTCTGTTACTTTCAACTTATCATTATTCAAAGATGATTGTCCAATGAATTGTAAATATAAAGATGTTTAGTTTGGAGAGAGTATTGGAGAGCCTGCTGGGTAAAGTGATACAAGTTTGTAAAGTCTATGAGTCTATGTACCTCTCATGGTATTTAATAATAAAATCATTATCAAATTCAGCAATATTTCCTCATGTTTTACTTTACTAATGACAAGAAAGAAATGATCAAACTTTGACAAGTGTATAAAAGTCAAAATTTCATCTAGCAGGAAGATTCTGCAGATGGAAGTAATTATCACTGAATTCAGGTAGTACTCCAGATTGTGGTTTCGTACGTGTATATCACCAGAAATAGGAAGTTATTTTGATATTTTTCTTTTGAAATCCAACTTTCACATTTAAAGTTTACCACATATTCAGTATACATTTGTGCATATAATCTATTATCAACCATCGTTTCTATGCCAGAACAAAAAGGACTGAAATCTCCAAACCTCCCTTGGAAGGCCCTTCCTACCTTAGCAAACACACGAGGGGTGTTCCGTAAATAATGTCATCTGTGCTTTATTTCGTGGATATCGTGCAATTTATGCACAAAACCACCTCGTGTCGATTGAGTGATCACTGGCTCGTGACACAGGTAAATATCTCGTCCACACGTTCACTGGCCTCGGTACAGTGTACATCGTTTCATAACCTATTCATTAGACTAGACACAAAATGACAGGAAAACGAGCTGAAAATGTTCTTGAAATTAGGGTCTATATAAAAGGTAGGTCATTACTCGGCATAAAGGCTGTAGATATTCACCGCAAGTTGTGTGACATTAATGGGGAGGGCCAAATGTCTCACAGGGCTGTTTGTAGGTGGGTAGGTAAATTTAGTGCTGGGCAGCAGCAACTAAAAAATGCTACTCACCCAGGTCGTCCTGCAACAACTACGACCAAAAGTAACATAGAAAAAATCGAAATATCCTCCAAACTGATGCTCGATTCACCGTAAGACAATTGGCTCGAATGACAAACTTGTCGTTAGCAAGAGTTCATGCAATTTTGAGGAAACACCTAAAAGTTAGAAAGATAAATGCAAGATGGATACCCCATTTGTTAACGGATGAGCAAAAGAAGACGCGTGTAACAATGGCAAAAAAATTGTCAAAATGTACCCAAAATATAGTTAAAAGGCTTTTGATAATATAGTCACTGGTGATGAGACCTGGGTGTATTATTTTGAACCAAAGCGGAAGGTTGCCAACCGAATATGGGCAACTAAAAATGCCAGACGCCCAAGTATTGCCAAACGAATACGAACGGTAAAGATAAGGTTTTGTATGCTATTTTTTTCACTAATAAGGGTCCAGCTATTCAAATCCCGGTGCCAAAAGGCAGAACGGTCACAGGCAAGTTCTATATAAACGTTGTTCTGAGAAAGTTGAAAAATTACTACAAAATTCGCCGCCCAAAAACAGGACTTAAGTATGTCCGACTTTTGCATGATAATGCACCCACTGACAAGGCACATATTGTGACTGACTTTTTGGAGTCAGAGAAGGTTACCGTCCTTCTGCACCCTCCGTATTCGCCAGACTTGGCCCCCTGGGACTATTTTCTCTTTCCAAAACTTAAATATCATTTATCTGGAAGGAAATACAATTCGAGAAATGCCCTTGGATCTGGTGTTTATCAGTGTCTGATGAGTGTACCCATTGAAGAGTATGAAAAATGCTTTCAAAAATGGATTGACCGGCTAAAAAGGTGTGTTCTCGCTGGCGAAGAGTATTTTGAAGGGCAGAGCAAATTAAAATGAACAAAAGCACCCCGCCAAATGAGCACCGATGCAAGTGACATTATTTTTGGAACACCCCTCGTAAGCATTATGCAAGATACTTCCTCCAAACATCAAGAAATGTTGACTTGATAATGTACAAAGTGGGCAGGATCCAACTTTTTGATTTTTGTAGCCATTAATGGAATTAAAATGTTATTCCACCTTTTTGAATCTTAGATTTAGAACAGACTAGAAAAAAATAAGAACATTTTGCTGAGCACTATCTCGGATCATTTCAGGTACATTTGAGCTGAATCCCAATGGTGGAAACTTGAGAAGAAGTTTGAAAAGTGAAAAAGTTAACTGATAATGAATGGATGTAACTTTGATCCCTTATGAAAACAACTTACAAAAACATTTTTCCTAAATGCGATACGTGAGAGAACAATTCTTTGTCTATCTAAAATAAAGACAATTTAACCAGATATAGCGATATACATCTGTAGCTGTTTTGCTCATAACTGCCATTTAGTAATCCAGATCATGTCAAAATGTATTTAAAATGTATTTGGAAAAACTAGTTCTAACACATTGTCTGCATTTCAAAAGGATGAATTAAGGAATTATTCAAAAAAGGTGTACGACAATAATGATAGGTGTTTCAATTGTTCAATTGACTTCTTAAAAAAGAAAGTAAGAAGCAGATTCCTTGACCTTTGAATCAGTGACCTTGACTTCTTTAAACTTGACTTTTGGTCAGTTGACTCCCTTCTTTAAATTCTGATCAACTTTATTCACGATCTCATAACAAAATGTTCTGTGAAAAGATACAAAATTTGAGCCATTGACCTTGAGTTTTGGTCAGTTTAATCCCTGTTTAATTCCAACCATCTTTGCTTCATAATGTTTTAACAAAATGTAAATCAGTAGAGATACAAAATTTGACCTTGACCTTTGAGCCAGTGACCTCGACATTTAGTGAGTTGAATCCTGTTTAATTCCATCCAACTTTGCTTCATAATGTCATAACAAAATGTCCATCTGTGAAAAGATATCAAATTTGACCTTGACTTTTGACACAGTGACCTTGATGTCTGTTAAATTTACTCTTTGCTTGATTTTTACCAACTTCGCTTCACAATGTCATTATAAAATGTTTATCGGTAAGAAGCTATAAACTTTGACCTTGACCTTTGAAACGGTGACCTTGACCTCATTATATGTTTGAACAAAAAATACAGAAAAAATTCATGTTACTCTGGTTAAGGTCCCTAATTTACCCAAAAGTTCCTATATAAACTGGGCAAACTTCAATCCCTTCCCAAGGGGTAACCTGAAGTTCGGGGAGGGGGGTGGGCATGAAATTCACAATTTTGAGAAAGCATTTAATGACTTATTTATCTGAAATATAACCCCCCCCCCCCCAGTTCTTGGGTTGGCCCACAGTCAAGTTATTCTAATGTTGAACGGTTAATTATCTCCTGTTTATAATTCCAACCAAGTTTTAATTATTTCCAACTGAACATAAACAAAATATATCCAAAAGTGTCATTTCCCTATATAAACTAAATTAAAAGTCACCCCCTCCTCAGGGGGTAATATGAGGTCTGGAGGGTAAGTAATTAACAATTTTGATACAGCACCTGAAGACCTATCTATCTGTGAAGAGTATTTGATTCCAGCATATCTGGGTTTCAAGGAGTAGACTGTTGAAATTTTAGTCAATTTAACACTGAACCACAAAGCTCCAGGTGTTGTTGGGCCAGAGTCAAAATTATTTCCAACTGAAAATGAACAAATATAATCAAAAGTGTAATTTTTCCTAAATAAACTATAGTAAACTTCAACCCCTCCACAGGGGGAATGTGAAGTCCGGGAGGCATACAATTAATTATTTTGATAAAATACCTAAAGACCTTTTCATTTATGAAGAGTATTTGATCCCAGAATATCTGTATCTGAGAAAGGCATTTTTTTAAGTTTGAACTATTTTGACCCCTTTTCCCCCCTCCCTCAGGCCCCTAGATGGTAAGGACCATATTATTCACAATTTTGGTGCATCTTTAGCCAGTGAAGGTTCCTGCCAAATTTCATTCAAATTGGTTCTGGGGTTTTTGAGGAGAAATTGAAAATGTAAATTATTTACGGATGACGCACGACGGATGACAGACGACGACGGACAAAAGACAATTAGAATAGATCGCTTGAGACTTTGTCTCAGGTTACCCAAAACAAGTAAGTATGTTTGTCCTACAGCATTGTCATTGATTATGAAACACGAGCAAGCTCTAAATACTACATCAACTGGGACATGTGTATTCTGTTGAGGAGTAATGTCAAGAAAAAAAGGAAATTTCATGATCAGAAAATCGAAATGGTTATGTTCAACGAAGACAAAAAAGGGACAACCATCATTATTAAGTCACAGAGAATGGTTATAAATCATTGTCAAAGAAAAATACTCGCAACGAGTGATGAGAAATGAATTTGTTGCTGCTGAGAAGGGGTTAGAAATTTGTGATAAAAATATGATCATGATGTAATACAAGAAAATTGTTCAAATTACTTTTAATGTAGAAACTATGTAAATGCATTCATGTTGTGTTTACCTAGAGTTGTTATAGAAAGAACTCAAACACCAAATGAATGAAAGAAAAGAAATATTGTGTGTTTTGAAAACACTATTTTATTTCACACATGATATATATAAATATGTACATGTATGTACAGTTGAGTGTAAGCTAACCTTTACACCCTAGTGCACTAGGAGTGCACTACGTTTAAACTAGTAGTGCACTACATTTAAACTACAGGTAAACTAGTAGTGCACTACGTCCAGTTAGGTGTGACCACAAAAACCCCCATACAGGTAATGGGAGTGTCCATATCTACCTGTGACTGCTGTGTCCTTACCTGTACAGATGTAATATGATTTACCTGTATTTTTATGTTTATACTATTGAAGATGTCTAATGAAGAAGTCTTTAGTTTGTTACTTATATAAGCACAGGAATGAAAAATTCGGATTTTATGTCGGATGATATTCCATCATCATAGTAACAACTAACTTGTTTTAAATACAGTGACTGCATGTCAAAATTAAATATGTATATATAATAAACAAACTTTAACTTACATATAAGTCAATTTTGGTACAAGTAACAATGATTCTTTTTCATTTAAATATTGACATTCTACAATTCAATCAAAAGGTATGTGTTTGGTTAAAAAGGTATAATAAATGTACTATAATAATTATATATCTGTTGTCAATAGTTAATCCTGCTAAAAGTGTATAAAGAAATAAAGTAAACAACAGATAATATAAAAGATCAGATATTAGAATAACAGATTTTGTACATAGTATATAGTACTTTAATGAATTTGACATCAAGAAGCCATGCAATAATACCTACATGTACTGGCATTGGTATTTCGTTTCATTATACATTCATGTACAAATAAACTTATAAAGCCATTTCCTTCTTCATACCATAATACCAATATACATTTGTACATGTACATGTTATCCAATTGACTGTTATACAATATTAATGTTATCATCAATTAGCAAATTGGATCATCATTCATCAATTAGGGCCCTAGCCTATAATCAAACTTGGCCACTGATGGCCCTGGGGGATAGGGAGGTGAGAAATTCACACCTGGCTAACTACAGCCAGCCTACAGGTGTGTCCCCTTAACCCTGGGAGGATGTGGCCCAGACAGGTCAAGTACATAATTATGCCTGGAGGGTAATTATATAAATGATTCTACCTGTAGATCTGTATCTGTCCCCTTAAAGTTAGATACAAATGTATCATATAAGTCATTAGGTTAATTTGAAAGTACAATAAATGTGACTGGCATAGGCTACTAATTTCTAATATAGGCTTATCTAATATAACTGCATATGATTTATTTGTTGTATCACAGACTTGGCTAAGTCTGTGGTTGTATGCTTAGAAATTAAAATGTGTAATTAATTGAAATGATTCCATTACACTGACCTGGTTTTAAATTGTTCTTTTTTTAAATAATTATTACATTTACACATAAACCTTCAAGTCATATTTAATACACCCTGTAACTGTCTTCGATATTCAGGCCTACATATATTGGAAATGCATTATTTTTTTAATTGAATTCTTTTATATTGATTATTAGAAAAAAATAAGTATAATGAATTTTAGTTTAATTGTTTATCAAATTGCATTTAGCGACTGAGCGTAACAATATTTCGCCCAATATAAACTGTAGATAATTTTTCATCATGTATTCATCTGGGAAGTATATGCGTACAGATTTAAAAATCAAAATGTATCATTTGATTGCATTAATTCAAGTGTCATAAAATACTTCTTTTAAGCATAGACGTATAAAGCCATACGTCTCTGTTTTAAGTAGAATATTAAGAAAATCAGAATTTTGGTAAAGGACCGGTATAAACTTATATTGTTTTCTAATATATTTTTTTTTATTATTTTATTCTATTTACTATCAATGTATTATTGAATTATTAAATGTTTTGAATGAAGCAAAACAAAACAAAATTCATCAGAGCAGAGACGTATAAAACCAGATCTAGTCCACAGATTATATCCACTTTTTAAATTGAAATATCAAATAATCTCAATGATTTTTAATTTCATGTCATGAATGTGGTTTATAAACATGATAAACCTGAGCAAAACTTAAAATATGTATTATCATTTGATCCTGGTCATTTCCAACTGAGCCCTGTAATTAAATTGGTTTCAAATTTGACGAGTGATAGTCAGGTGAGGAATTCACACCTCAATTGTGTCACTGACAGGCTTACGTCAGCAGGTGTTCCGAGATGAGGCTGAGACGATCAACAGGTCAGGTAATTACCTGAGGCCGGAGGCCTGAGGCCGAAAGGCCAATGGTAATTAATGAACTTGAACTTGAAATTAAAACGGGGACTTCCCCGAACACCAACTCTGCTTATAAAAACATGTTTACTTAGGTGGTCAGTTGTGATGATAGTGAGTTATAGTCTATAGCAGAAATGTTGTACAGGTAAATTACACAGGTAAATCAACTTCTGATAACTTATCAGATACTCAATAGCTAATGATATTTGCAAATAAATGATAAATGAAGGTACTGCATAAACAGCTGAAGATTTAGCAAAATTATCATATATATATTACAACCAGGGACGTATATGTGACATATATGTCCCTGGTGTAAATTATCATATTTATTGATATTATATATAAATTTTTGTCATATATTGATTAAACGTATACCTTTTTTCAGATTTGTATTAATTGTTATCATATATTAATTTCAAAATATTTCATTATTTATACGAGACATATAACAAGTACTACAAAGGAATAGTATACATATTTATCAATAAAATGATTAGAACAAAAATAACCAATATCCTTTACATAATACATTGACATTCAATATTTTATTTCGATGTAGATGGAGTAGGAAATTAGCAGTATCATGTTTTATCAATTAAAGATCCCTTTCTCAATCACTCTCATACCTTTATTGTGATTTATATAAATTACATTTTGAGAACTCCTTTAGTTATTAAAATATGAATTCATTACTTATACATCTGGAATCTGTTAGTACTTAATATAAAATATATATGTATATATGAGCTAATATAATTAGTATAGTTGAATTTATTCAATTTGACATACCAACTACACCATTTAAAAAACATCTAAATTAACATAGCCTAAAAGATCATATAAAGAAACAATATGTTTATGGCGGTCATGCTGCATTATAGTATGGTCATTAAAGAAAATAAGGAGATGATGAGAAGGCTTAGAGTAAAAGTTAATGCTACTGTTTTTTTGGATTAAAATAATTTGCCATTCATTGATTAGCCCAAGCAGGGATTGATGAAAGATCATCATGTAGTATATCAGCAGGTGTATTAGGGTCATCATCACTATCTGCAATAACATATAGAGAAGTATAAACTGCAAACAGGTTTATATAAGAAGTTACATCAGCTGTTTTATATCAATAAAGGATAGAAATAAAAAGGGCCAAAGAACAGATCCTTGAGGAACTCCTGCAGATATAGATTGGATTAAGTATTTGATTGGTATCCATAAATAATTTCCCTTTGGTTTTTGGTCAGATAATTAAGCTTTAAACCAACCAAATAATTGTTCTTTTTATACCCTTTTTGTAAAGTTTATACAAAATACTTACATGCCGAACCCTGTCAAATGCCTTATTTATATCACAGAATATATAAGTTAAACTTGTACTGATTTAATTGTGTTTAATTTGTGTGACATCAGTTTAGTATTATTTGTCTTCATTTAATGTTTTTCAATTAAGATACTGATGTCTAATAATTATCTTTCGGTGCTGTATTAAATATGTATTACTATAACATGTATGAATAGAAACTTAATTTCATTATGAATATGCTTTAAATAATTCGATTCAGGAGATTTATTTTTCCAATATTGTATTTCAATTACTATTTTAAATTTATTGAATCTAAAAAAATAATATTGAATGATCATTTTCTATTACTTAAAGCTGCATTATATGAAAATGTTTTATTAATTTCATTTCTGTGTTTAATATCATGTCTACAAATCAAATGAGTTGACATTCTTAGTTGAAACAGACTATAACTTAAACTTCAAAGGATTTCCTATATAAACACCTTTCTTTCAAGTTACCAGAGTTGGTGTTCGGGGAATGAGCCAATTAAAACATCTGACCCATACTGAAAAACCTGACTAAATTAAAATTTGTTGTATTACTTTTTTTCAAATTCAAATTCTTAAATATATCAGGGACATATACGTCCCTGAATATATATATGTCAACACTATACCAACACTGTTGCATGTGATATACATAAAGGGTAGATATATAGAAAATTAAATAAAAATAAAGATTGACAAAACTCTATAGCGTGTCCATGAATATAAAGGTCTGAGAGATCAATGTATTTAATGAAAATATATATTTAGTTTAATTAAGTAGTTATTAATTATCCAAGGGGAATATATATATCCTAAACAAATAATTATTAATGGATATTGCTCCAATTTTTCAATACTTGAATGTAAATTGGTAACTAAATATAAAAAATATTAATGGTGTAAATGATGTTTACCAAATTACAAAATATATGACATCAAAATTGTAAGTTAAATTATTATCATTTTTTTTATTTATGTCCTGTATGCAAGAAATGTTCAGGACAACTCTTACAGTAATTATCATGATGACAAAATTTATAGTTTTAAAATGAAAGAAAGAAGGTTACTTGAGAAAAATAACTGCATAACATATATACATTTATATATTAAAGTTATAAATATTAACTTATGATAAGGCCAGCAGTACTACACACAGGTGAGGTATAGGTAAGAATCACAGGTAGATGGGACTGCCCATTTACCTGTAGGGGTATTTGGCCTATATGTAGTTTAAATGTAGTGCACTACTAGTGCACTAGGTGTAAAGGTTAGCTTACACTCAACTGTACCACCACCAAGATTATAATTTTCACTAGTAATTAACTGTTTCCTTCTGTCATTGGCAAAGTTTGCATTTTATTCTACAACTAGACCTGATGTGTTTTCAAATCACTTCCACATTCAAAAATTTGCTTAATTGAAATTACTTGGGAAACAAAATTTAGCTTAATATTTCATTTAATTTTGCCAGCCTAATTATGAACTATAAATGAGTGATACTGTATATCTTTAGAAATGAAATTATAAGGAATAACCAGCTTTGGGGGGGGGGGGGTTATACAGTATATAAAGAAAAGAAATGAGTACACTTGTTTGCATAATTGCTTTGCATATTGATGCAACAGATTTGTTTTTTGTATATACCATACAAAACGTTGTGGTCATTCCTTGAATAAACATGATAACCAACAAGAAAGTGCTTGGGGACACGTGCGTTTCTCCTACAAAGCTCAGATAAACTGCATCTAACTGTTAGCAGCATGTTGTTTTGGGAATGCATTAAGTTTATATCTGTTTTAGATAGGGGAATATATTGCCATGAACTGAACCATCACACTTATTGATGTGAAACAAAAATAAAACATTTACATTTTAATTCACATGACATTAAACACAATCCTTACATTTAAATAGATTTTTTTTGAAAAGACTAATATAGGCTTTGCCTGTTGTCTAATCCATTTATTGTTACGGATGTTTACTAATTCTTTTGTTTTTTTCTTGTTTATTGTTTAAATTATCCCTGATAAAATACTTGAAATTGAATAGAAGGATGAACAGCTATGCTTTCATAACATTCGAAGATGGAGTAATTTCGTCCAGGGGTCATGACCTCTCATACCGAAGTCATGTATTTTTAACACTTGATAGCCTATATACACTCGTATGGAAGAAAGAGTTTCTTATCATTTTTCTTATATAGTGAATTGACATAACACTCTTAACTTAATAGAGAAAACTAAATCATATACAGTACAAAGGCATTCTAAAATATTCCATAAACATATGAAATCTTTAAGATAAATATTAGAGATAAAAAAAATGTGTAACAAACAAGACTGTAAAAACTGTAATACATCATACGTATATTTTGAGAGTTTATATCATGAAGAAAAATGTACAAGCTGATAAATCTAACATCATTTATTAATTATAATTAGCAATTATGTTCAAGCAAAAATCTCAAACGACTTCCTAAATAGGAGTTTCTTAAGTAATAGCTTAATATCAAGATAGTTTCATAAACAGATTCCTGCACAAACTGCTTTGCAATGATAATAGTAACTGGGCTATTTAGTAAACGTGCCCGTTTCAAGTCAAATGCAAATTCGGAACACTTCTATTCTATATGGCATTTAAGCCATCAATCAATACAACAAGTGTATTAAGCTTAACTTTTTCTTTATTAAGATCATCTTGTTTTTTTGTTAAATGTAGTTGTTGATATCTTAAATGTTTAGGCATACTCATTTTATTATAATATGTAATAGGTATCACGACCTACGATTGAAATACATCAAACGTTTTTATTGGCTTAAACCATCTATGGATAAATTTGTGCAACTATTATGTGTTGACAACATGAACATAATTCGTAAGTTAGGCCGGTATATTTTTGAAGCAAATAAAAGACGAATTATTCAATCAATATTTATGATTGACTTGCCATTAGTAGGTACAATCATGTATTACTAGTAGTATGTACAAGCCGTTACTGTGCCTGAAAATTGTATTGTTATTTGCAAACACTATTATTATTACAATTAATTTATTGATAAACGCTTGCTGTTATAGGGATTGAACAGCGTTGTTTTAATTTTCATGCCGGTATGAATGCAAAGCGGTTACATCCATATTGCATGAAGCCCGCTAGGGCTTCATGATCAATTTGGATGTAACCGATTTGCATTCATACCGGCATGAAAATTAAAACAACGCCGTTCAATTCATATATTTACATTTTTACTACTGAACAATTGTCTAATTTATTTTCTTATTTATTGAACAGCTGGTTAATCAACTGCGTTTGTTATTGCGCCGTCCTTTAAACGAAAAAGGCAGAACAGCCACAATTTGCGAAAAATTGGCGCCAATAATCTACCGTAGTCATTTGAACGTTTGACGCGGGGGCGTTCTCCATGTTATCCGAAGCGGAGCCGTAAGACTCCCATTGAACAAGACTAATATATTACGTCATAAGTAATTCAAGTGAATGGATGTATTCATACTGTATTCATGATGTATTCATAGTCTAGTGTTTGTTGTTTTCAGTTGGTATGTTCATATAGAGAAGAAACAATCAGAATGTAAATATATGTTGATGATGTCAAATAGTCGGGCATCATTATTATACAACTAGTGTGTGTTGTGCACATGTGTATCACTAGTACATGTATAGGAGTGTATGTTTATAAGTATTATTCTTGTTTAATGTTGAATGTAACCGATAAGCTGTAAAGCTTAAGGAATGAAATAAAACTTGAAAAACTTGAAAAACTTGAAACATTATCTTTTGAAAATACTAAGGGCTAGAAAAATCATATTATTACATGTGTATTATTAGTTCAATAGGGGCAAGTGCATATGTGCTGCATTCACCTTACACTTTGATATGATCAATATACTATTCCATTGAATTTATTTATTGCTTTCATATTTTTTCATATAATACTAAGTCGCATGTGATCAAAACAACTTTACATTAATGATTTGTTTGAGTTCCAAAGGGAAAGCTTTTGTTGTATTTTTGTGAGATTTCACTTTCAAATTAACTTGATTTCTAGATCCAACTTTCGAAAGCAAAATCAAAAAAACATTAATGTATTATGAACAAAATGATGATAACTATCAAAACAAACCCAAACTTTCAGATAAAAAATACATAAAAAGGAATACTCGACTCCAATTGTCGTTTATATATATATTACACACAAATATATAATAGCTAAATAATTTCATAAAGAAACATGGACGGATTTGCATCGCATTGAAACAAATTTCGCTATATGCTTTATACAAATAGAAGTATTTGTCTGAAACAAATTTCGCTATATGCTTTATACAATTAGAAGTACTTGTCTGATCAAAAAAAGACTAACTCAACTAGTACTTCTAAAAATACAATACAAATATAATCTTAATTACGAGATATTTCTGTTCAAGCTATTTAGCGTTAAAAAGGTGCGCCAATTATCAAACTTGATCGTTTTTTTCTTGTTGCCTATGTTTTCTCCAAATACAGCTGATAGATTGCTTTTATACGCAATGACTGTCAAATCACAGCTTTTATGATAAAGCTAACACTTCTCTTTAAAATACAAGACTGCACCTAACAGTGCTTTCTTTCAGTCTCCATCATCTTTGTCTATTCACACCAGAGCATGATACGTCAGTATGTTAGATCCATATAAAATGAAAATAGGATCATATTTATGCATATTTGATTAATAAACATGTCATAATAAGTTTGTTATTATAACCAAAAGATTATCTTTGTGTATAATCTAAAGCATACTCTAATATACTTAATTTGAATATTAACAGAATATAAACATTGGGAATTATTAACCCTATATATAGCGACTTAGGGAAAATATGATAGAGCATTTTATGTACTTCCAGAACGAGGCTATACAATCTTGCACCAGTTCTTTTAAAAATAGTTGCATTTGTTCCGATTTTACCTAATTTGGCAATACTTTTTCTATGTCACGTTTTTAAAGAATAAGGATGGCTTTTCTGTATTTTATAATTAGATCAATCTGTCTTATTAATGTAAGTATGATCTGTATATTCTACAACGTTTGATCAGCTTTGTTCATTTTTTTAAACGTTAGGTAATTTGCCTTAAATGCAACTTTCAAGGACCAGTTGTCAAAGTCTTTATCTGCATTAAATTGGACATGGTCTAATAGTATATACATTACCAACTCCAAATTGCTTTTATATAACGCAAGATAAAGTTAGATATCAGTTTATTTATTAAACCTATATAGTAGCTATAGTTATACCATGTATATATATATGTTTGTATTTTGCAGTCAAAATACAAATTCCTTTGTTGAATATGTCTACAGTTTTCTTATGGAATTACTCTCGTTCTGTAAAGGAAAATTCGTGATCATGAATACAACCATGTTATTGTCATTGTCGTTTCTTTTGATTTTAAACTTTTTTTCTGTACGCATATTTAATTTTTCCTACTGTAGAAGAGCACGTAGGCATTTCTGAACGTCCTCTGTTGAAATATGCAATGTTCCTGTAATTCGCTGACGCTGGAGTCGCTACAGTAGTACCACCTGTTGGTGTTCTGTTTTCGAACACACGAGGTGTAGTGACCACCGTGCATGGATCCAGAGTGCAAGACAACGCCGTACAACTCGTACTCCATCTCCTTCTGTAATCAAACATACATTTAGAATTATTTTAAAGTATATGTTGAAAGGATAGACACATAACAATGTATTCACTTTATGTTGACATAGACGATACTGATGAGTGCATATAGTGCATCACCATGAGGTAACGGCAATAGCTGTTTCCCATAATAACCAAGCAAGATTTTCCCAATCAACCATTATTGTGGAATGTTCAAAATGTCTCTAGCGTGTATTGTGAAAGTAAACTAGTGGGCGTTGTTGCAATTATTTCTACATATTTATCAATATCTGTAATCTAAAGGTGAATATTTATTAAAAATGTTAAAAACAAATATAGAAGCCTCCATCAATCTTTCAGTATATTACCACTTTTTGCAGAATTTGGCAAAAATCAAACTGGTCTGCTCCTAATACAGCAAAATTCAAACTCAAGCATGGAATTGATACAGAATATTAAAAGGACAGATCAAAACGAGTTTCATGCAAAAATAAAGTGTTTATTAAATACATTTCATAAAGAAACCAGTTAACACTATCTATAATATGAGGTCAATAATCATAAATAGAACTGGACACAGATTTTCTATTAATAGTAATATTGTCCTTGACCATTGAACCTGAAATGTAATGGAAACACTGCATCCTGTTTGAGTTAAATCGACCGAGATAAACTCGAGTTAGCACACGGAAATCAATTTTCTATTTATAATAACAGTCACCTTGACCTTCGAACCTGAAAAAGAAATCTCAAGCAATCACTCTGTTAAGGAACCACTGTAAGGAGTTTGTGTTTTACCCGCCCAAGGGATCAAGCATCCGCACGGAAACCTTTCTGCAGAAGCCAACGTCGATATAGTGAGACCTTTTTGTCGCCTGCTTTTTGCGGGCAACACAATGAACTGTTGACTTACGGATATCAAGTGGATTTTATTTAGAATTTCACAGATGTATAATTTCAGTTATTTGTAAGACATTTCGATTTGAAAAAAAACCTCTGGCAATATATTTGCAAATTTAAACCATAAAGCAGCACAATTTAATTGTATTTTTATGAATAAAACATTGATTTCAAATGAAATCAGAAAAATGTTATACCTCCTCTGTTGTATCGTCTCTTTTGACGTTTAGTGTCATTTTGAACTCCACTGGGTGATCAGTCTTTCTTAATTCCTTGTACTGGCCAGCATACGATACCTTAAAAAAGTGAAGTCAATAAAATATATAAAGCCATCGTTACGAATGCTTTTTCTTCAATAAGTTTAACGGATTTAAAATAAGTAATTCAACACAGTAAAGTTCGATGCATGGATTAAATGTTAGGTTTTTTAAAATGGAAAATATAAGTAAAGACGTACCTCCTCAAATCTTGCCAGCTGCAGCATCAAGATTTTTGGAGCCTCTGACATCTGAAGAGATCGTGTTGTGATGGCTGTATGATAAAAATAATGTTCATATTATAGCGTTTCAGAAACAAGAGTGGTATAAGATGAATTCGTGAAAAGAATTAGTAGATACATGCGAATCAATCGGTTTATTTAATTGGTATTTCAGCCTCTTTAATAATAACATACGTGTTTTACAAAACAAAAACAAAAAGCATGCCGTCAACACTAGTAAAATCTTAACCCACGTGGCCTTAAGCATATAGATATGTCAAACTTACAATGATCAAACATGGTTTGACTTAAGACGCAATGCTTACTGTTGTCGTTTTTAACATTACATTCTCTACATGGCAAAGCACTTTTTTCGAACTTTTCTCTGGTGAAAAACATGCCCAGTCCATTTTCAAGGGTACGCTGGAAGAATCAAATTAAAAAATTAAATATGTGTATAAGTGACATAGAAAGTAGGACAGAAAAAGAGCATTCGGATTATTAAATAAAAAAGGTATGTAATGACATGTTAAAATTCATTGATTTGATATGTATTATATAAAAATAAATATTTAGAAAAAATCCTTGCGAAGGAAATTATAGATTAAAATAATGAAAATGCCTTCTAAGGCTTCATCAGGTGGTCTTATGCGTTTTTCAGCAATGGTTACATGACGTCATTAATATTTGCATAGTCATCATTTTAGTGACGTTTTCAGTACAATATCATAATGACATCACAAACAAACAACACTAGGACAAAGAAAAAAAATATACAAATAATACATATATATATTACCACATCCTTCCATACTGGTATCAGCAGACTATAAAACAGCTGATCATCGACATATTCCTCCTAAAAAACAAAAAAAAAAAAAAATAGAAAATACCGAAGGGTAAAAAAACAACAATAATCCGAACTCAACAACTAAATTAAACTAGGGGAAAATACGAAAAATGGAAAGATCCACATGAGACCCTTGTAAAAGTACGAGAGAATAAGACCAGGTGTTCCGGAAGAGTAAGCGTCTTCTGCTTCATCGACGACAGCTGCTATGTAAATCTTCGTCACATTCATGTAAACATTTAAGTCCTCGAAATGAGAACCGAGTCATCATTGTCAATCACAACAAGTACGCACGCTAATGAGCATACTCTAAAATGTCCATCTTCATATCTCACAAAGATACAGAATATTTCACAATGAGACAAAAGATGGTGACCATAAAACTTGCCCATAGTTCTGATCAGCCTGCATCTCTCGAATCTATGTGTTGTTTGTTTGTTTGTCAGCAGTCGGCATCGATCACGAAAATCACGATATTTAGAGCAAGCAAAAGAATAACGAATCAACTGCAGGGATGTTTCTATAAAAAAAATAGAACGTTCACGATCGGAAAATTGAAATCGTCAAGTTTATCGTATAGTTTAGCAGTAAGCTCTCCATGTTGGTCATAGTTTAAGTAGAGATCGACGAGGATAGCATCTGATGCAGAAGAGTCTGTTAATGTTGTGGTCTTTATTTTCAGAAGGTATATACAATATCAATTGAAAGATATAGAATATCTATTAATGATTTTCTGACTTTTAAAATTTGATAAATGCCCTAACCTGGAATTAGGTATTTGTTTTTGCACGTTGATTTATTTATCATTAAAACATGTTTAAGCTAACGTTATAAGGTTTAATATGCTGAATGAACAACATTGCTTGTCACGAAAAATACCTTGTATGAATTTCCTCAAACACCTACAATTTATAACATCTAAATACAATGCAGGAATATTAATGCTATGCTTTAAATCTGAATTTTCATCATGTTTTGTTTATAAAATGTTCTCACGAATCGATATGAATTCAGCTACAAGCAATGCATTCACGATTCATGTGAGCTTTGAATAAACATTTTTTAAACCATTTCATTTAATATTAAATAGTTGAATTTATTGTTTGGAAAATAAGGGACTTGTTTTACCTGAGTTACCTGCCATACAAAGAGGGAAAAAAGACGGGGCGAAAAGACGAGACTTAAGGATACATGATTCTCGTCTCGCCCCGAGAAGACGAAATGACACAAGTAAGCCACCGTAGTTTTCAGGATTTAGTGCACAGATAGCTTAAAACATATCAGAATTAATCAATTCAAAACAATGACTCCTTTTTACAGATTTATAAGGACCATGTTATGTGACGAGAAGAAATTATGATTTGAATGGAGTGGCTCCAAAATTGATGCATAGAGTGGTGTGGCTCCGCAATTGGTGTTTATCTCGTATGATTAGTAAATTAATGGTGTCTGCCCATGGCAAATCAATAATGTTTTTATACGTAAGATATATATTTTTATTTTTAGCCCAGGCCACAACTATACCAGAATTCGATATAGTTAAAATGAAAAAAATATTACAATTTGTATGCTGTTTTTTCTTCAATAAATACGTATTTACGGAATCAGTTTATGGATTATAGTTTTCCTTAGAACATAACGACATTCGATTGGACATCACATTTCCTTTGTCAAGACACATTAAACGCGTTAATTATTTACTAGTTACAGTTTTGTATATCTTAACTAAAGATAGCGTATCTTTTTATCATTCTGAGAATTCGTTGTATTGTGCTGGTAAAAAAGTCATAAAAAACGAGATATACAACATACATGTGAGCAATTGTTGTAAGTGAAGCGGCTGGTTAGGCGACTTTCAAACAGTGCAGTGGGACAGATACCTACAACAAAAGAACAAAATGTGGATCACATAATGTAGTTCAAAGATTTACACAGAGGGTTCTATTACAGAAAATATGAAAAAGGGAAAATCCCCAGGGAAATCACTAGGAATACAAAGAAAGAAACATAATTGGACATTTGTTAGTAAACCATGTCGACTAAGAAGAAGTACAAACAGGTTGAAACAATTATTTCTAAAATACACAATGGCAATCGCAGATGATATATGTGAAAGTTGTTTATAATTTATCATCTGATTATGTTTTTTAAGAATGTACAAAAATAATAAAGTTAAATCCAATTGACTATTTGATGTTTTTTTTCCCATTAAGCTCGAATAACACAATAATGCTTGGACCCTTCACGTATGAAGGGTCATACGTGAAGGGTCCATACAAGAAAACGACAAAAATGTCAAAATATCAAATTAAGAATATGTTAGCAGGCACAAATATTTGTTGAATTCTGTTCAACCGACCAAAAGTCGATTTGATAGGAAAATTGGAACAATCTTGAACAAAAAATAATAACACTGAGCTCTTAGAAAAGTGAAAGATGACAATTCAAACTCAAAGAGCAAACCGCAGAAGTGACAACGGACAGTAACACAACTAGAACATCCATATGTTAGTAGAGACGAGCCAAATTAAATACATTTGGTAGCAGAACAGCGAACTTTTCTATTAACGTATGCATTGATAAGATAGAATGCATATAAAATATAAACAAACCCTTAATGGCACAATTAAATTGACAGATTCCAAAAAGGTCAGACCAACAACTTTATGTTGGTGATTTCAATGTCAGGACAATACTGTATCGATGCCATTTCATATTATCTTTTGATTATGAAAACAACATCGAACGCAGTATTTTAACATGCGTTTTTATAGAAATTGCAAACATGTCTTACTTGCTTCACTGTTGTTTTTTGAAGCTGCTTCCAGTTTTGGTCTACAACCCTAACAGAAGAAGATGGACATGCAAAATCAATCATTCAAGATATTCAACGCAAACATGATGATCTTGCACAACTGATGTTTTTATATATCAAAAGAACAACACATTTTCATCACAATATGAGTTTTGCAAATTAATACAAACATATATAACGTACAGTGACTTCCTGCACTTGTAACCGTGTCAGCATGAATTGAATCAGTTTCTATAACAAGGATAAGTTCTCAAACTCTGTAGAGTAACTTAATGTTCGAAAGAAGTGTAACGGGGAAATATAATGTAATTTTAAGAAGTGCTATTCTAAATCTTTGAAAGTTGTCTGAAAAGGCTTTGTTGATGACCATATTATTAACTTTATCTACATTACAATGGTTATTGAACAAACTGTATAAACTTTAATAATACTTCTTGATGACCCAGATGTAAGGATACCGGGAAATTCAGATAAAGCCCACATGGTCGGACAGGTGACGACTTATGGTTTTTGTAGTGCCCATCTTCTGTTTCTGATATTTATTGTTCACTTTGTTGTATATTAAAAGTACTTATTTCGGATGCTGCTGTTATTTTGTTTGTAATTCCTACCACAATAGATGTTATTGAGGTCTCAGAGTATCAAACAATTTGTACAACTGTTTAAAAACATTCTGTTTATACAACACGTGGAATAAATTCTAAAAGCATCGTGATTGGCTGACATGGTGAACTTTAACCGGAACAAATTCACTTGCTGAATGTTGACGTTGTCATCGTTTGGCGGGAAAAAATGATTCGATATGTTTACGCACATATTATCCGCTGTTCATGTATATTTACAATTGACATACTGCTGTTTTTGGCTGAAATTGTTGTAAAAACATGTCACACGACTTGTGGTTGTTGGATATACATGTAGTATTCATTTTACCCTTGTTAGTTAATTAGCTAAAGTTCGTGTCCTTTGTAACTTCTGAAAATTAACTAATTCAAATGAAATAAATACAATTCCACCAACCACTCGTTGTGTTGTAACCTGTATTCGTTTATTTGATCGGTTACTGGGTATCCGGAAGACACTCTAAAACTAATTTTAGGCATGTATTCATTATTTATCATATCATGTCATATCACATTTCTTTGTCTATTTCGCAACTGGAACATATATATTGTTTCGATTTTTCAAAATACATGTTTATATAAACAAATTTAAGTGCGACAATTTGAAGTTTTTCAAACGCTATTGTTCATTCAAAAGAGATTATCTCCTTGATATTTTTTTTTTTTTTTTTTGAGTGTTTTGCATTCCCACCGCTTATCTACCTGAGTACATTGTATGCTTTCAAGCATCGGTTTTACGAAACTTCCTTTGATTTTCAAATATTAACGTTCATGAAAATCTACTCAATAGAAAGGACAACATAGTATGATAATGAAGAAAACTATGCGACGAAAAGAAAGTAAATGAAGTAAGTATGATAACATAGTAATCTAGATGGAAACACAAAAGGATTCTCAGTACTTTTTACTGCTTTAACTTACATCCATTCTATTTGCTGTGTTTTCCTTTGGCTCAAAAGCTTCACCACTGTCTAGCCGGTTTGTCTTCTCGTCCTTTTCTGGGTATATGATAAATGTATATAATTTTTCTTAATCGAATTTGATCAATAGTATAGAAATATACATCATAGTAAATTTCTTGATACAAGCTAAAATGTTATAAAACGAAAAAAAACTGTTAAATGTACAAGGCCTCATCTTTGAATCACTTTGAGATAATTGGTGGTAATATCTTTTTTCCTGGAACATAGTCTTTGAAATGGTAACATTGATACATAATTATATATCACAGTAGTGTACAAGCTATGCTGGATATTACAATAGCTGAAAACGATCCTATATCATAAGACATTACATGTATGACTGGTTTTATTTCAAAATCAATTAATACACAATTTTCCAACTTAGTGTTGCGTTTCGATAATAGGATTCAAGAAACAAACCATCACTAAAGTACACTAAGAACGTGTACACATCTAATATCAAAAACAAATGAAAGATGATTTCGATTCCGACCTTTTTGACCCCTAGCATCACTGACGACGAGTCATCGAAGACAACAGCTGTATGATGCATCATTCAGGGTCCGCTAAGATATTAACTAGATTTACATTGTCATCATATACATGTATAACGTACAATGTAACTCCTTTCAATGACTGGGGTCATTTCAAAGTACATACAGGGAAAGCAACCGGTTCAAGCAGCCCATCAATGAAATTAGTTACTGCAGCGGTCCAGTTCTGACTTGGGATGATAGCATCAGCGTTCGGTACATGTACATGTATACAACCAAATTAACAATGATAAACATGGGCAGATTACTAAGACGATATACGATAAACATGACATTTTTTCGATCGTGAACTTTCCCTTTTTTGATAGTAACATCCCTGCTTCTACAACCTTTATTGGTGCTTCGAGATTTCCGTGATCGACGTCGACTGCTGACTAACAAACATTCTGGAGATACAGGTTGATGAAGACTATGACCAATGTTATGATCGACATCTACGTTTCATTGAGAAATATTCTGTATCCTTGTATGTTATGAAGGTCGACATTTTTTAATATGCTCATTAGTGCATGCCTTCCTGTTGTGATTGCGGAAGATGCCTCAAGTTGAGAACGTGACATTTACTTGGATGTGACTTAGCTTTATTTACATGACGGGAACAGATCTGGCTATATTCTCTTGTGCTTATTTCCTTTGTTCATTTGTTCATATTTAGTCTGTAGTTTAATTGTAATAGATTTTGAGTGCGGATTATGGTTTGATGACGCTTTGGCATCTCTATATTTGTTGGTGCATAATTCAAGCGTAGACGAATAATATTACTCTTTGTTTGTCATTTTTTACATAATTTAACACGTTAGTTAGATACGCCTCATTGGTCATTTGCCTGATGAATACTCCCCAACCCCTACATCTAAAACATAGTGTCATCCCATCTACTTATGGGTTTTCATGGGTTTGTTTTTATAAAATTATGTTCAGCGCCACAGAAGGGACCATTTGAAGACAATTCTATCTGCATAACGGACAAAGAATACCAATAACCCAATATCATACCTGCGTTCTTCTTTGTTCTTGTCTCTTCTTTCGTCAACGAATTCAATAAAGACATAATGAATGAGTGGCAATCATTCTCCTGGTATCTTCGAAATGAGTCATCTCTGAAAAAGAGTGTGCTCTTGTATTTACTGGGAAAAAACGTACACAATTGAAATTTATCAAACGATAAAGTTTACCATCAACACCTGTTGCAGAAGAAAATACAGCATTACAGTTAGACTTACATTTGAAACATTCTCGACATCAGCTGTTCCATGTGTCTCCAGTTTATGACAAAATATCTTTCTTCTCCGACATTGACGTTCTCTAGGAGCCTCTTCAGCAGGGTTTCCACGTGATTCTGCATTATAAATAACTACAAGCTGATAAGGTTTTCTTGATATCTGTGCAAAGTATATTAAATGTTCTATTGACATAAATGCCATTTATTTAAACATGTATTGTTTTTACTTTTTACATTAAGTATACCAACTTGTAAAGTAGAATTTGAGCGTCGAGGAAATATATCCTAAAGTCTGATTATTGTTAGCTCTGTGCTAAATGAAAATCACAACATCCTGAAGAGCCAAATTTACATAATTGACAATATCGAGACAATCATCTTGCTACCATCTAAAAGTAATTGCTATGTGAACGTCATTGGTATGCAGTTCTGTCCATCTTACCTCTTCACTGCCTTGGCAATACTTGCTCAAAATATCTTTGAATCCCGGAGTTTGGCCGAGAACCTGACGAGAAAAGCACAGTCAATTGCTTAATACCCTCAGCACAATTTTCGGTTACATATGATATATTATATTTACTATTTTCATATTCATGTTCATCTTTTGCCTCTAGGTTTATCCAATTTGAGTTTGGATTATGGTTTTGTTGACTCTTTGGCTTCTTTTTTGTTTGTTTATCAATACTACTTGCGTTTTATCTTTGTACATAACCAGTCCGCCTTAACTTATATGTAGTTGATTAAAAGGGATCGCAAAGAAGATTGATGTAACAATTCTATTTAATCATTGCATTATTCAGATGACTAGACTATATATCATGGGATGAATCTGCAATGAATGTATTCGTAAAGTTACATAATTTCATTACAAACTTTCACCACATACTTACTTGCAGCACACAGCTAGCATAGCAAGTAAAGCCAATGTTTGGTATACCCTGTGTAAGATGACAGAATTTTAGTGAATATTCAAAACATTTAAAGCATCCTTATATTAACTTACACATAATGAAGAAAAATTATCATATCACTTTAACAAATTAGAGTAAAGCGAGATTTTGAAACAACATTAGACCATTCATCATCTTTATCTAAAAATATTGTACAGTTTATTTTAGTGTGGCGTTGGTGCTTTCTTTTTTGGTATCATTTATGCAAGAAAATAAACTTGATTTGACTGAGCTTTAATTGCAAACGAATTAAAACAAAGTGTTTATAAAACTGAATCGAATCGCTCAAATAATTGTTAGAGTGTATCGTTTCCCCAGCAAAACACACAAATTTTAAGTGAATATGGTATGAAGTGCTATTGAGAAATTAAAAAAAATATATATTAATGTATTTTACAAAACCGTTAAATTAAGTACACGAATGTTTGATAATTTGTGCATCACTTGATTGTTGTATAAAAAGATATTGATATAATTAAAACATTGCATGTCTATATAAAGAGGGCAAATATGTGAAAAACAAATAGGAAGACCGACTTTAAAATAGGAAGTTTTCACCCTTGTGACGTCATCATGTTGAAATAAACCTTCAAGCCATGTAATGTATGACAGTCTAGAGTTTTGAAGCCGTTAGTTATACTTATTTTTGTGTATGTATATGTTTTGTCTAGAACCGTAAACTTATCCGTATCATAGTGGCAACTATCACAACAACATTCATCCGGAGTATTTCCTATTATATCATATTTGCATTATTTTCCTTTAAATAACTATCTACTCACCAGTATTTCGGGTTTGCTTTCCGAAGATGTCTGAAAGAATTATACGACAAATTGGATTGATATTGAACTTAGTGTCTTACATCTTACACGCCATAATTTTGGATGACCATTCAAACAAATATATAATATCAGCAATCAAACAAACATATCGTGATCTTATCTTTACTAATATATATCTAGCTACTCGCCAGTATTTCAGTTTTCTGAAATTAACAAAATGACATTCTTAAATTGGACCTCGCAACAGAAAGTAACCGCTAATCATTAATCATATACTAGTATTTCTTCGATCTAACAAAATATAAAAGCATAATGCTACATGGATAATGATTTGGCTTTTATAGAATAGAAATATACCACTGCCCTTATGTTCAGACATGATTAAAACGATTCATATTTTTTTTCAAATATGAATCTAAAGTTGGTTTCATTAATTATACTTGAGTAAATAGGTTGTCGTTTAAGTGGATGGAATATAATTGAATATGCTATACTAATACTTGTAACGTTGCACACAAATATATATCGCGCAGTATTTCTAAGAGGACTAATTGTTGTTTTCTTTATTATCTTCATTTTCATCTTTTATTTAATTTGATTCACGTCAGAGAACTTTTATTCGAAAATCTACCAAACCCTATCATACGTCATTCTGCTGCCTGAAATATGATCTGGTTGCGTTTCTACAAAATAGAAATATCAAATCTACTTAATTGTATCTCAGTTTAAAATAGGCTCCTCCTCTTTGCAGTCGGCGTTATCACAAGAAGATTGGTAGCAAAAATACTTTCTTCAGCACATGAAAAATAGTTATCACAGACCAAACAAATTATATAAACTGTTATTTCAACGTCCAAAAATATTTTTGAATGAATATATTATGAATGGTGCACTGCGATTGAGAAATGAGAAACGAACGAAATATCAAATTATCTTACTCATCCAGTACTTAATGACCTGACCATAGTTATGTACTTATTGAATTAATTACATTTGATATTGAAAAGTTGTGCATAAAATAATTCATCCGATAAAAAATACCTAGTTTCACCAGGTTACCGAAAGAATTGCGCTAGTTTGTCATCCGATCTTGTGTATATTATGATGTCACATTACCATTGTTTTATGATGACATAACATTGTGAGGTCATCATAATGTTGTTATATTAATGCTTATTTTAAATATTTTTTTTTACATTTGTTTTAATTTTCGTCACGGTACTTCTATTGGAATGTATACTAATACAAGGCATTTTATAAGCTCTGTGCTGAAGTTGTAACGTCATGACATTGTTCTATCGAAACAAATACTATAAAGGATGAAAGTTTCAAGTTTTGAATTCGATCGTTTTACTTGATATTCCACTGCATATGTCCATAACCGTAACATTGACATAATCGTAGTACATTGTAGCAACAATCACAGATTTCATTTACGTATTTTCCATGTTTATCATATTTGCATGATTTTCCTTTAAATATCTAGCTACTCACCAGTATTTCCGGTTTGCTTTCCAAAGATATCTGAAATAATTATACGACATTCTGACATGACATTGAACTGGCATGGTGTGCATATAATTATTTTAAGATAAATTTTAAATATAAATGCACGCCGTTCAAAACAAAGTAATGACGTGTAATTAGTAGGTACAAGTACCACAACAACATTTATAAGGGGAAACTGTTTCGTATATATTTGTCTTTTAGCTTTTTCACCTAGTTATAATTAATATTATTACCGGATGGTCTATATAAGTTGTATAATAAGTCATCTTCAACTTTGTTTTTGCTGTTTTGTCCAAATTTAATTTTAGGGGTAAAATATCAAATCTTGTCAGAGAGAATACATAGCGCAAATTCAATGCGCATAAACGGTCCAAACTATCACCCTTCCACAGTTGGAGGCCCAATGGAACTGTTTGCTCTAGGCCAGTACTGTGGCCTCGGGCAAACAGTTCCCTAGGCCTCCCTTCACCACGGGATGTTAGTTTTAACTGTTCCCAAATACCCTTGAAACAACAAACATTATATATATACTGTTTCGGGTTCGAAATACGTAAACGATATCTGACACCAAATTTCGAAACAGCTGTGTGAAAGTATTCGGAGTTGTAATAAACAGTACTTCATATGATGTCACTGCCTTCGTGATAAAATAATGAACAACGTCTGATATAAATTTCTAATGACAAATTTAGCAATTTAAAAAAACATTACTTACCAAATTAAGTTTTATCAGTAAATAAAAACAATTTAACTTTTAGAGATTGTTTGAAGGTGTACACTGAGGATATTGTAAAATGGTTAATCTGATTGACCTGGTTCACAATGGAGGTCCATTTATTACTGCTGCAATAAATCAGGCTAAATACCTATTGCTACAAGTTTTACTAAAATGATCACGACCCCTCTAATTGAAAGGACGGCAACAATGAAAATGGTATGTTGTTTTCATTCATGTATGTACGACACGATGCAATCAGTGCAAATATATAAATCTTCTCCCAAATCCAGTGATCAACAATTAAAAATAATATAACAAACCTATTTACATGTAATATATTAAGTAGTTAAGGGGAAACAACTCTTGAATACAAGTAACGAGTATTGACATTATGATTAAATGATGGAGGGAGTTATACACCAAAGTTAAGTTGAATTTTGTAATAAATACACATTTTAAACACTCGCTATACCATTCACTAGTGGATTGGACCAAAGTGTCCAATGCTATATTAGTAGGTCATTTCCCCCAGAGTTGGTACAGTGATTATAAGAAATGTGTATTTTGATGTATACAAAGGATTATTTTTAATTGAAGCGGATATTAATATATGAGAAGAAATTAACCAAAATTGTTTCAACAGTATCAGATGAATTTAGTTATCTAATATAATGATCCAACGCCAGCATTCAACATCATATCCTGGTGTTACATAATAACATAAATGGTAATGGGAGGGTATTTGCTTACATTGTTTTAGTATATAATTTGCCCTCTTATAATTGATTATAAAATGTTTTCACTTAGAAAAATATTTTTGTATCACCTACATATTTAATAACCGAGTCAAGAATTGATCTATTTCTTTTCTAAGAACATTGAATACAGCCATGGGGTACATATTTAAGTTCATAATGTACATGAACATATTCCTACAGGGAAAGCATTAGTGCATAAGGGACTTTCTATCAAATATGTTGTGCTGTTTCGAGTAATTCACCACAAGGACAAGAAGAAGCATCACAAAGATAGTCTTTCTGGAGGTCATAGTTTAATTAACTTGCTAACTTTCTCAACTGCCCGAGATAGATATTATATTTTCTGTGACCATGTAATTGGAAAACAATATGAGTTCATTTGCACTTTGCTCTTTGTTAAAAAAAATCTTAACTTGTCCAATAGAGTTGATATCAGTAAGGCAACTACTAATTTTATTAAATTCAGAGAACATACCAGGGAAAAAGCTTGATAAGTAACCTGCTGTTCTACAGATAGTAAAGTTAAAAAGCCTGTGGTTTCTTAGGTGATATCTTGAATCTTTCTGATAATTAAGGAATGGTTGTATAATATAAAAAATGTGGGAGTTTCATTATTAAGTATCTTATACACGAGTGTCATTTTATTTTTTCCCCGTCTCTCTTGTATTGACTCCCGCCCTAGTTCTGCCATTCCATTTAGAAACTATATCATATCAATTCCCCGTTACCCAAAGATGTTTCAAATTAAATTTGATCACAGGAGAAACAGACCCACCGTTAATACACAATTGAATTCCTTTCCACCAAGGATGGTTCCCACTAAATTTGGACGGTTTCATGCTGGAAGAATTTTAAGGTATTTACTTGCTATTTTTACAAAACCGAATCCCCATTATCTTTACGAAAGAAAGCTTTAAACAAGAGTTTTACAATATCACAGTTTTAAAGAAGTTATATATGCTCTTCCCTTATAGGGCCCCGACATATCTATTCCGGGCAAATTTAACAAGTACAGACGTAAGTTGATCAAATTTTTGTATGTAGCATGGCTTACCATGGACTTTGCTTTTGATATGTAATTTGCCAATGTGTTTGTTAATTTTGACAAAATATGCGAAAAATGCATGTTCAATGGCTGGACAATTAGCTCTTGTAGATTTTTCATTTCATTTCAAAAGCTGTTATTGACGTATAGATGTTAAATTGTCAAAGGGACTTGGCAATAGGCACAGCCTATGTAAGCACTCCTCATATTAACAATACACTGGTGGCAAAATTGTATATGGAAACAGATATATGTTAATAAATTATGTCATAAAGTAGCCAATTAAATAAACAGTCAATGGATCTAAAAGTTGTTTAATGATAATTATAAATGATAACTATTTACTGAAATAAATGTTACAACAAACATTGGTTATGGAAATATAGTCTTATAAATAAAGGCTAATTAATTTTCCAATATGAGATAAATAATTTCTGGACCAGCCAGGAAGTGTTACAGATCTCGTTATAGAAAAAAAGTATTAAAGACGTCGACATCGACTTATGAATAGAGAGAAGTGTTTCATACTTCGACTTACAGAAAAGTGTTTCAGACCTCGACTAGCAGAACAGTGTTACAGACCTCGACTTACAGAAAAGTGTTACAGACCTCGACTTAAAGAAAGGTTCTACGGATCTCGACTTACAGAAAAGTGTTACAGACCTCGACTTACAGAAAAGTGTTACAGACCTCGACTTAAAGAAAGGTTCTACGGATCTCGACTTACAGAAAAGTGTTACAGACCTCGACTTACAGAAAAGTGTTACAGACCTCGACTTAAAGAAAGGTTCTACGGATCTCGACTTACAGAAAAGTGTTACAGACCTCGACTTACAGAAAAGTGTTTCAGACCTCGACTTACAGAAAAATGTTTTAGACCTGAATCAATAAAACGAGTGTTACAGTTCTGGATCGATAGACAGAAACGCGTTTCAGACATCGACCTTATAATAAAACACGTTAAATAGAACGCTTTATAGAAAAGTGTTCAGACATCGACTAATGAAAAGAAAATAATTAAATGTATTAGTTAATAGGCACATGCATTTGGAAGACGATTTGCCAAATGGTGTAAGTTCCTTACCCTTTTTTCTTTGCAGTTTGGATTGTTGCAAACTTCTGTTTCATATCTTGGCCATGAACCTTCCTGCAATAATAAATTAAATTACACGGTTCTACATAATATATATCAAATATTCTGCAGAAGATAGAATCACGTGATATTGGCACTATCGAGAAAGACGATACAAATGCCGTTGTCGCAAAATATAAGGTACCTGGTAACTCCGGTAGATACACGCCTAATATAAATAACTATGTATTTTTCCAAACTCTTAATAATGAAAGTCAAAGGCCTGTTTCAAGTTTGGCGTGTGATATGTTCATTTATCTCAACTTACTTAAAATTGATATTTAACCATATTAATTATATATGAGAATATATACTTAATAAAACGAAAATGTTGTTGAAAAACATAAGGATAAATTTTCAAGATGATACTTTTTTATATCAGTGTATCGGAACTATCCCTCCAGATTGCATATAATATGTTAAACACATGTACTCAATAAAAGTTATTATATTTTCATACCATGTTGTGCTCCACATAGTTTTGAAAGTATTCCTCCACGATCTTGCTTGGAACCAAGGTATTACAATCAAATAAATATTCACTACGTCCACAATGTATAATGTCTCCTTTGGATATCTTCGCTACCACGCATTCCATACACATGCGATGACTACATTTGCGAAACTCAACGACAGCCTGAAAAACACATGCTGCATCAATACCCTTCCTCCGAACTCAACCAATATATTGTCAACCAGGAATTCAACATTCGTACTATTCATTTCTCATTCTATGTTATTTTGTTGTGTTTTTTTCATAAAGTATGCTGCAAGATAGCTCACCGTCATCTATTTTTATCGTCGCTCACCTTTCTTGGGAAATAAGAGATCAACGACGTTCTTTCAGTTTGGTATGTGGTATGGTAGCGTACAGGGTGGAAAAAACAAATGTTTTGATAGACAAAACATATTTGAGAAGGGGGTGTTCAAGACTCATTTTTCAAAATCCAAATCCCTTAAATGCCACTTCTGGAGAATACAGTGTCACCATAAGACTGATGCCCTGATTTAACGGTACCAAAAATGGTAAACTCGTGCAATAAAGTGAATTTACCGGCTTCGAATGTAATTTAAGCTGACTGTGTTACAAAGTGTTTAACTTTATGATACAATGGAATAGTTGAGAGCAAGTTTCATTCATCACTAAGCAACAGAACAAATATTGTCCTAAGATACAATTTTTAATTTTTGTGATATGTATGTGTTTAAATCATGATTTTTGAAATTTTGTTTTTTAATATGAATTAATTCGTTTCCAGTTTTAAATAACTTACTAGGGTGTTTTAAGGGTGCGCTTCATCGCACAGCGGTAAACCATTATACATTTGTAATTCGGTCACACTTATAGCAAGACAGGACAGATAAAGTTGTAAGAATTAAGATTTTTGATATATTGAAAACACAGACCTCCATAAGAGTTAAATGGGGTGTAGCTGATAGGGAGTATGTCATGCTGATATTGGTGACATGCAAGCCAATGGATTAATGATTTGGCGAGTTTATTTTAGTGACCTGAGAGACCGATCCATCTGCGATTTGCAAGCTAAAAGGTTGGCCTAAGCACGCAGTACGATCATTCACGGGCTACTGTAGGCTTAGCTAAGTTTCAGTGGCCTTGCAAGTTTCGTGAACATTCGTTTACAGCTGATGTATGAATATATGTAATCTTTAAAAGACAAACATAATGTTTTAGTAGGGAAAGTAAAGCACAAAATCCGACTGACGAGAAGGATTACGTATTGCACGACTATAGAGTGGTTTATCATCAATAATTGATCTAAAAGTTTTTAAAAATTTATTATCCTAATGACATTTGTTCCACATGTGTATTACACTCGAACTAAATATAGGCAAACAACTGGTGTAGACACATATTATTTCGTCAGGTACGAAAGCGCGTGGCCCACTATCTTCATAGGAACATGAACTGATCAGAATTAACAAGATTCATTGTGACAGAGCAATGGGAATGTAAATAGACGTGTATGTTGTCATTTTAATAAAAAACAATGGTTGAAAATAATTATGATAAGGAAATAGGCGTCACGATTCCACGACCATGCAAAATACCATTAAAATAAAACATTTATTACGCATAAAAACAGGACACATGGCATGCTATTTAGAACCATAACTTATTTACGTTCCACCAAGTTCCAGTGAAAGTAACCAACACAACGAATAACAATACATATATATATATTAGCAATGGCCTTTAAACCTTTTGTACTTATATATTAAGCCATTTATTTTATTATAAACGAATCTATTAAATAGAAACAAAACGATTATCAGTCAAACTGAGACTATGACTGTTCAGCTGACTATATTCAGAATAAGTAACTTAAATGAGTGGAGGGTTCTTAGGTTCCTCATGCAAGTCTTATAAAAATCTGACTTGATCAACTCGAGCAGGGGACTCGGGTAATACGTTTACAAAGTTTCCTAAAAGTTTGACCATTCGATCAAAAGTTATCGAGCAGAAAGCAATTAGTCAATTAAGTCTCTGCAGCCTCATTAAATATGCGAGGAATGTACCGATAATTAAACTTGAGCGAGGGGTTTAGGTAGAAAGTCTACCAAGAAAGTTCGATCAAAATCTTATCATTCCTCTAAAGCAAACCTAAGGGAATCTGTTGGGCGGGAGACAATAAGTCTTTGAAACATTATCTTGTATAATATTATTACATGTTCAGTTATTGTCATAATTTATATCATTGTCATTGCTATGATATATAATTTCAGAGGCCGTGTCTTTAGTACAATCCTTCAAAATAGAACAGACGTGATCAACAAAATCTTCCAATTAATAATCATTCCACTTGAAGGTTAAACAAAGGGTAATTGTCAGACTGTTACATCAGTAGCACCAAAGTGGCATTGACAATCAAAATATGCACACATGAAACACTTTACCTTCAAAGTACAGAACGTCTGACTGCATTTTTCTGAACTTGTCTTTTTTTTTAAGTAAGACAACGGATCAATCTGAAAATTAAAAAAAAAAACTGAATGTCAAACATCCATTTAAATTCAATAAGACTCTCTTTTATGTTAAGTGTTGTTGAGAAAAATCAAAGCTATTTCGAAGCAATACTGAATAGAAGCTTCAAGAATTTAAACTGTTGAGTGTATCGTCTTTAAATCATTGAAAGGATTGTAAGAGTCATGTTATTTCAACCCTCAAAATAAACAGTTATTAGTTTAGGAGTAGTTTTCCAGATCATATTTTCCAACGAGAACCTGTAAATAATGACCAGGTTACCACGGCAACCAAAAATCTGCATCAAATAATCAAATCAAATATTGGTTAACAGAAACCTGTTTATCGTGATGTGGTTACTACGGCAAGCTAAATTTCTGGTAAAACATCTGCATGCATATCTACACATAATTTCATGTTCCTATGTAGTTGCATTAAAATCAATTGAAGGGTTTAGGAGGAGTTTTCCACAAGAATTTGGATATTATGACCCGGTTACCATGGCAACAAAAAATCAGCTAAAAAATACCCTGCATGCACATTTGCACATGGTCCCTAACATTCCTGTGTAGATTAACTTGAATCGGTTCACGGTTTTGTGAGGAATTTCCCCAGTAGTTTATGAGGAGTAGTCGGTACATCGTTGTGTCTACATACGGACGGACGGACAACCAAATTGCAGTATACCCCTTAATTTTGTTGCGGGTGGGGGAGGGGGGGGGTTATTATTCATGTTAACCGTTTCATTGCGAGGCTTGTATCAGTGGTATTTAATGAACAATTGATTAATCGTATTGATCATACCTTCATTTTATTGAGGTACTCTTTTAGAGACTGCAGTGGAATTTCAGTCGCACAAAAAGAGACGAATCCGACACCACACATTCTTTTCTTTCCATTGTTTCCATTTGAAATCATCTTCAGCATACAGTCAAGACATTTAAAATGGTTACATTCAGAAAACTGAACTTCAGCCTGCAAACCAAATAGAAGTAACGAAAGTGGTTATTAAGAGAACAATTCGTAATAACTACAATTCCTAAAGCCACCTCATGTACGTTGTATGTATATACGTATATACAAGACCCTCGTTTATTATTTATTTTGTGAGGTACATTATAGCCTACGAAACCTGTAACGCATTTTGGAAGTGATCAGGACTCATACTTTATTGGTTCACATGAACGCATCAATCCTGAAATAATTCGTCAATGTCAGGGTGATGTATCTGATTGTGTAAAGTAACCACTAATGAATAACAAACATCTCCAACCCCCGAACCCCCTGTATAACTAAGAAGTACATGTTAGCATCGGGAAGCGGTTCAAAAGTTAAAATGAATGTATTTATTTGACCAACTACCGAAAATGTACATAGTATTACATACAGGTATTTTTAAAATTCATTTCAGAAATCTCTTTTAATGAATATTCATACCGAAGCTCATGGATATTATCGCATTAATGAGATTCAAGTGTACTATTGCTCTGGAAGAAAATAAGCAGCATTTGCAGTATAAAGGTGACTCTTTGTTTTAGTTACCTTTTTCATACAGGTAATGTATGAACAAACAGAATGTAACCTTGGGGATTTGCAATGGTTTTTCTGTTTATCCTGCAAAAAAAATATTTCGTAAGTCAAAAATCAAAACTATATATATGTATTAAGCACTATCAAGCCCCCACCACACTAGGACCACGTCCATCAAGACCGCATTAATTACGTCCTGACATTTTGATGAACGTGGCAAAGACATGGCCAAAATCAAATAAAAAACTGTTTTCAGCCTACTAAGTCCTCATCACGTCATCGTAATGGGGACCTGGTTCAAACCTGGAAGGGTTGTACTAAATACGCCATAAGCGTATCCAGGACGTACATGTAGTAAGGATATAGTAAGAACCCAGTGAGGACACAGTGGTAATCTTGCATAATCCCCTTTCCTCCCCAATAAGCTTGGACTACGTCCATGAAGTTCCTACAGAGTCTCACTACGTCCATACTGTGTCCTTACTAGGTTCAAACTACGCTCTTATTCGAACATGTCTCACCACGTTAGTTTTGAGCATGCTTAAAACCCGGCCACGCCCATCATGTCAATAAAAGCCTCGTCACGCCCTAAAAGCCCCTCACTACGTCCTTAATACGCTCACCAAGTTCTCACCTAGAGGACGTACTATGTAGTGCGGACGTGGCCCTAGTGCGATGGGGTATTAGATTAAACTCCTACGTTATCCCGTTTGATGCATTTTAACTTGATAACGGTCTATATATACATATTTTCAAATATATTGTATTTTAGTAAAACAGGAATAACAAATTGCACAGTTGTACATAAAATATATCAAATATACAGCAATATTGAAACACGTGATATAGGCACTACCATCAAAGACACGATAAATGTCGTTGTCGCAATATAAACGGTAATTCAGATAGATGAACGTCTACAAATATATGACTGCATGTATTTTTCCAAACTTTCAATAATAGAAAGGCGAAGGTTTGTTTTTCATTTTTTAGTGAGAAAGTACTCCACAGTGCACAGGGTGGAAAAATCAAATGTTTTGATGGACGAAACATTTTTGAGAAGGGGGTGCTCAAGACTGATCAGAAGATCTCTTGAGTTTTTCAAAATCCACATCCCTTTAATGCTACTTGGATTATACAGTGTCACAATAAGACTGAAGCCCTGATTTAACAGTAGTAAGAAGTTTTGATAATGGCTTGGTTGAGCAATGAGACGAGCCAGCGATAAAACGTTGCTTAACATTTAGAGGCACTGTCTTTAGTACAATGCTATTGACAACATGACGTTGGCATGAATATTTTCTTCATATAGGAATTGAACGGAGGTTAAACGCTGTTCAATCCAAATATTTCCATTTTTACTATACAACAGGTTTTAGATTTTATTAATAGTTTTCTTTAAAAAAAAAAATTGCGTCGTCTTTTAAAACGACATTGACGGAACAGCCCTGATTTGAATCAAGTTGGCGCCAAAAATTAACCGTAGTCATTTTAGCGTTTGCCGCAGTGGCGTTTTCCATATTACCCGAAGCGGAGAGACAAGACTCGCATCGAACAAGATCAATATATTACGTCATAAGTAATCCACGAGCATGATATATTCATACTGTATTCATAATCTAATGTTTGTTGTTTTCAGTTGGAATATTAATATAGTGAAGAAACAACCAGAATGTAAATATATTGAAATATAGTTATTGAAAGCAGAGACAGAGAATCGAGGTGTTCAACCCCCCCCCAACCCCCAACCCCTACCCCCACATTGATAATTGGTCCCCTTGAAGGTAAGATATAAGGTCATTAAGTGAATGATTTGTCAGACTGTTTTCACTATTTCCCCAGTAGCACCAAAGAAGAAGATCAAATAAAAATATGTACACATAAAACTATTTACCTTCAAACTACAGTAAATCTGACTGCAATATTCTGAACTTGTCTTTTCTTTTAAGCCAGACAACGGATCAATCTGAAAATAAAAAATGCCCTTAATGTCAAACAAACATTTCAATACCATGAGATTATTTTATGTTAAGTGTTTCCGAGAACAATCAACACGGTGTTTTCTTAATTGGGAAAATTCAGAGGACTACTATAATTGCCTTGATTTCAAAATTTTGCACAATGCCGAATTGAAGCTTCGGAAATTTTACTGTAGTTTACATCGTCATTAAGTCATTGAAAGTGTTGTAACAGATATGTTATTTCAACAATCAAATTAACCAGTTGCCATATTATCAATAGGTTTATGGATACTTGTCTTTATTCTTGCTATTTGAAACTATGAATCTTTTGCCGTCTGATAGCAATTATAAGCGATGTCATAATCTTTTCTCGACCTCATGTTTCATGATTATTGTGATCTATGGAATACCGAGAGCATGATTTTCTATCTATTGTCATACGAAAAAGAAGTATGGCGGAAATCTGCCTATATATCCCTAAGTTAGCATGTATGAAACGGGAAATAATATAAGTGAGTAAATTATTTCTGTTTTCATAAATGCGTAGACAATATTTCAAACCATTTGAATAAGATTGTTTGAACTTCTAATATAATACTTCTAATATAGCCATATGCACTATGTCTATGTGATTGGGTTTCCCAGACTTTAAAAAATACTTTCAACACTTTCCCATCCGAGGACCAACCTCTGAATATACTTTTTTGTGTTGTTCCATGATGTAATATACAAAACAAATCGTATTTCGCAAAAGAGGTCCCCTTTTTGGAAAGTGCTGAAAAAAATGAAAAACGTGGTTGATTAATTATCTCAATACTGCAAAGGGTGTTGCGTTGATTAAAGTAATTTCTATTTCCCCAATTTGTTCATAGCCAAACGTGTAACGCAGTATACTTCTGACTAGGAAATAAACGGTGCAGGTTCGATTCCCAATTAGTCACTTTGTTTCTTATTAATAGTTGGCTTTATATTTATTTTCTTAAAATGTCATGTTTATTTGTTTTCGCTCAATAAAGCATTTTACTTGTATTTACAATTTAATGGCATACTTACAAGTATTGCTTTGCCTGTTTTGTCAATAATACTCTTGTTACTATTCAGTTCGACACATTCATATCTGATCATGTAAACAAATCCCTGTCCACGTGTATTGCACATGTATGTTAATGTTGGTAAGACATCGGTTTAAATGATCTTTGTTAATAATTTTACACTCTAAATGCAAATAGTAATTATGTATACAAGGTACATGTATTATCTTAACACCCAAAACATAATGCCAAAATACCTAATATTTGGAGTTTGTTGCGTTAGATTCGTCTGTTTACAAAAACCTATAAATAGATAAAGAATTCCAATAGATTCACCTGTTTAAAAATATGCGTCATAATATTGCACGGTTGGACGCGCACACTAGCGGAGCGCATTTTTTGGGAAATGTTATCCATGTGAAGCTTCAATGAAATGATGATGGCCTCAAAAGAAGACTTTCTGGAAAAGTCATTTTGCATCAAGGGACATATCTCTTTAAAAAGAATTGAAATCAGAAATATCAGTTGAAACATAAACAGGATATATCAGTGTGAAATTAATGCTCCCACTGACATCCAAAAAGAGTTAAACATTTTTTGGGGTGTATTTTGAATGTCCAATGGTGTTGGGCAAGGGTCTGCAATTTTGGTCATACCATTTTAATCAAATGTTTGAAGAAAAGTTGCACTGTTAGTCATAACTCACTAAAAAAGGGGGCAAAATCTTAAATGAAAATGTCGATGCACAACTACATGACATACTGATCATTCATGTGAAGTGTCATCGAAATCTGCCTGTCAGTTTTAAAGAGGACATCTCCGAACAAGTTACTGCCGACGAAGTACAAACATCCAGACAGACAGACAGGGTGATTCCATTATACCCCCTAACTTCGTTGCGAGGATATAACAATCTCGACCAGCGATTTCATGTCTACTATCTAGCTCCTTAACGACCTCATTATCCACAGGACAAGAACTTGTTTCCAGGAAGTCTGCGGCACTCAATTTCTGCCTACATGCCTGCGTTGGATGATGCATTAAAAAAGATGCCAAGTAAATACCGGAAAATATCGGAAAATACATAAAATATTACACAAAGCATTGACCTTTAGCCATTTTGTAATTAATCCATCTACTATATTAGATAAACACATCTATGAAATAAATTAGATCAGCTGGTCGGAAACCTATTGGAGGAGTGGGATTGTTCATAAGTTCACCATGCACTTCTCATCAAAATCAAAAACTGACTTGATCAAACTTGAGCAAGAAGCTCTGATAAGTTTACCAAGACAGTCTAATTTAAATCCAAATCATTCCCTCTGTAGATATCGGGAGGAAATCAATCCGCCAATCAAGTGACTTCAAGGTTCAAGTAATAAGCCTACGAAGCAGGTCTCATGAAAATCAAATCATTCCTCCAAAACAATGACAGCGGAAAACCATCAGCTTATCAGGAAATAGCACCCTCATTAAATATGTGTGGAATTTGCCCAGAATCGAACGTTACCGAGAGGTTCGGGTAAATGTCTAGCGATCAAGTCTTATGAAAATCTGATATTTCCTTAAAACAGATATGGTGCTGAAAGTAATCAGCGAATCAGGTAACAGCAGACTTATTAAATATGCCTGGAATTAGCAGAGAATAAAACCTGAGCGAGAGGTTCAGGTAATAGGGCTACAATGTAATAAGTGACGTCAAAAACTAATCCTACTTTCAAAAGACATCATGCGGAAAGAAAATCTGGACGGACGGATGGAACCAATTTATATATCCCCCGTCTAACAAAGTCATTAGCTGATAATATTGCTTTGTTTTAAATATTCTTTTAGTATTGTTAAAATACAAAATATAACAAGTTTGTTCGAACTGATGTTTCCATGGTTATTTTGTCCAAGGATGTTATTTATATAGTTCATGCAGTCATAGAAAATGCACAATATTCAAACTGTTCAACCAGTTCAAGTATTCTAGTGAATTGTGATGGGAGATAGCATATTTAAAGTCGTTTTTGCTGTTTCTAAGACAATAGTCGTTCATCATGAAGCTTTCAGATCAAGTCATTGACATTGCAAATGACAAGTGTTCTGGTGTATACGATATTTTTTTAATTGATAAATAAAACATTTGGACGAAGGAAGACAGCTTTTATGACAAGTGTCCTGTCATCGTCTTACCAGGGTAATTATATTCGTAGCTTTTACCACTACCCACCGCCTCAATCAAAATGTAAAGACTCAGCCAGATTACACATATAATTCAGTTATGTTACCTCTGTTGGAGGATTTTCACGTTCTTGCGTTCCACTGCATTCATCTGAACCTGTTGAGATAGCAAAATAACTAGTGTTCACTTATTATCATCACATATTTCATTATCAATATAAATATTGAAATGTTAACAAAACCGTAATCCGACCTCAAAATCGATGAAACATCTGCAAAACAATGATTAAGAAAAGGTAAACATGGAAATATCTAAAACAATGTAAAATTCATACGGTGGTCGGGAAATTTCAACTACATGTTCTTCTTAATGGAAGTCAATTAAGGATCTTCCCTTATGAAAAGTCGAAATTTTCTGACAATTAACTTTTTTTCTTTTATGCATTTTTGGAAAAGGGAGTTCATTGCATAGCAGAAAATGCAAAAAAAAAATATAAGGTAGTAAACTCGTGTATGTGCTATGCTCGATCAAAGATACCAAAATGAAAAAAACAAGATCTACGTGAAAAATGCTGTTTTGGCTAATTGAGGGAAAATCTCTTTCAATAACTTCCAGATTTATGATCAGATGTGTATGAATGTTTGCAGAGATGACAAAAATAATATTTATTTATTAATTACGGAAGAAAAAGTCTTAAGATTATTCTTTTAGCTTCAAAAGTAAATTTAGGTTAACCCTTCCCCTTATTTTTTAATGAGAAATTGGCGACACATTGACGATTTTAGATGAGCAATCAAGCGCAAAAATCATGAAATTTTGGCCGTTCTTTAAGTAGAAGAAACACACAGAACACTTATTTTTCAAATGGCTGCCATAATGGTCATTGTTTTCAAATTCTTCTAAACAAAGTTCTACAAATAACAGACATCTATTTTTTGCTTCATTTTTCAGATGAAAGTATGCTATTGAAATAGATAATAAATTGTTAGATATTACAAAAATATCTCACGTGATTTGAACGTGATTGAAACCTCACAAGAGCAGAAACTTTATATCTACAACATAAGGGCTGAAGTTGTGTCGGCAAATCCTCAAGAGACACTGTTCAGTATTATACAAAAATCATCGATATCAATAATGGTCAAGAAAACAATCCTTATTGAATCATTATGACGACCAGAAAAGTTGCCCGTTGATTTCGTCATTTGCAATTTTCGTCCTAGTTTACATTCATCACCTACCACTTAAATCGTAGCTCCAAGCAAGTCGATCAACTGTGTTTGACATGTTAAAACTGTTTTTTTGAGAAGTTGGGTTTGCCTACTACAAAGAAATTCTCGAATAATTCGGAACCACCCAACAACGGATAAACCCGAAAAACCCTTTACTTCCACAGAAATATCTGGAAGGGAAATAAAGGGTGAAGCGATGGACGAGACAAAAATAGGATTTGAATTTGCTGTATAACACTTCCGTACTGACATTATTATTGAAATTAAGCAGAATAGGTTCTAGAAGAAACAATAGATCTACATCCCGTCGTGGAAAACAAAGATCACGATCTCGGAGCAGATCAAGAAGGAATACATCTTCTGACAACCAAAATAGCCAACTGGAACAATTTAAACCAATAAACCAGGAAGAACACTGGGAAAGAAATGTGAACGCCTAATCCATTTTTAGGAGCATGCCAACCCAGTCCTTTTTGAGTTGATCTCAAAAAACAAGATGGCCGACAGTCGGTCATCTTGCTTTACGACACTTGATAGTTTTTGATCGCTGTTTCAAGAGAAGTAATGGTTGGATCATCATTAAATTCCATATGCGAGTTACCCTTGGTGCCCAAAAGGCAGCCATCATTTATTTGAACTCGAAAGTATACCAGACACCTTCTTTCAACTATTATTAATGTTTAAGATAAATTACCATCTCATATAAGTAAAATTAAAGACATAGATGATAGAATAAAAGAGATTTTTAAGAATAAATAAAAAAATATCGATGCTGGGAGCGAAGTTTCCTCTTGGATCCCTTATTTTATCATTTCTCTAAGTAAATAAAGAATTAAGTTCTAAGGGTGATTCCCTTTTAATAAACTTAGAACATTGGGATGGGAGTCGATAATTTACTTGAATAGCCCTGAGAGTTTCAAACTGATTGATTTTTTTTCTTTAATTTTACATTGAAAAGTTGATATGAAGAAAGCTGTTTGCATACTGGTTGCAATGGAATTAATATCGTTGATATGTGCTCATTCCAGGTTTATAGCCAAGATAGAGTGATATTTTGGAATTGTGCATATCTCATGTATTTGCTTAATACATTTAATACAAATTATGTATGGCAAAATTAAAGGACAAAACTCGAAAAAGCTGCATTAATTCGTAGTTCGTTTCCGTGGACCGTTGCCTTAGATTTGTCTAAAGTGTTGTCTATTGACAAATCTAAATGCGAGCAATAGCGGAAATGACCCCCTCTATATTTAGGGTGCTCCCAAACCCCTATTCAATATGACAGTTGATCCTGAAATGTCATGATGGACATCCATACAAAATTTGAGCGAAATCGGACGATATCTAAATTTAGATCAATCAAAAGCTATCAAATGCCGGACATTTTCTCCAACATCAACAACAAAGGTATGGTTGTGTTGGCTGTGCCTGTTATCAGAAGATATCAAAATTTCGACCAATCAGGAGCCATTATGTGGCGGCCATTTTGTCCGATTTAAAAAAAAACAAAAGTACAGTTGCCGCCCCGCCCACCCCCCCCCCCCCACACACACACATACATTGTGTTTGGGGGACATAATTAAAACAGTGAGGGACTGTTGGCAACACCTTGGCATACACCCGTAAGTGTTTGCAGCAATCAGACAGTTTGTATCCCTGCTCTTTTAGTCAAGGTCACAATGTCCTAAAGTGAGTGCACTGCTATAATTTAATAATCATGCAAAGTTACATCACTCTCCTAAAGCATGTCACAAAAACATGGATCAGTAATGAATGTTGTTCACAATGAAGGAATCCAATAAAAACCTACGTTTGAGACCTTCACCTTAATAGGACAATTCAAATGAAGTACGCGATTTATCTTTAATGTTGGCGATAAAGCATGCGAAGTTTCATTTTTAATGACAGGATAAAAGGTTATGGAAGGGAAACGATGTGTTTATAACGAACGCACAAACGCACGGAGATCGATCACTTTTAGGCATCTGCCAATATTTGGCGGGACCCTAACAGATATTTTAATAAATTTCAGATGTTTAAATACAATGTATCACGCTTTTCCTTAATACCAAGTAAAAGGACATCAATTCTAAATGACGACCAACTTTATATACATATGTGTTCCGGTTTACTTACTTAATGTTGCCATCAGATCAGGTGAGTTGAATATTTCAGCCGATGCTTTTTCATCTTCTATGGAAGTTCTCTGAAAGAAAATAAAGTATTAAGTCCAAGAAGTACACAACGAGAAACATTGAGCTAACATCATATCGAAAGTAACTAACTTTATTTTATGTAGTATTAACATCTAAATTATTAACATTTATTAAAAAATGTGTCATTTCTTTGATAAGTTCTATAAAATAGAAAGTATACGCAAACACTTTATTTTTAGAGTTGGAAGTATCAGAGGTTACCTGTCTCTTTGTGTCGTGAAGAAATTACCCTCTAATTACCAAGAGGTGTGAATGTTCTGGCCAGTGAAGGCGAAGGGCATTCATGATAATATAATTATCGATCCTCTAAATAGCAATATACACCGGCACAATTATTTTTATCCCTAGCCGTCCCCAGTGTTGGAAGAAAAACTATTTTTTTAAAAGGATTAAAGGAGTTTTCAACAGAATCTAACTATATTTTATCAGTATTTAACCAGAGACGTATATGTATGTATATGTATACATATACGTTCCTGATTCAACATTAGGCTAGTAACCTTGGCAAAACCTGACACTGTTAAACGTATATATATACGATGTTCTGAAATTTCAAAAGTTTTATTATTTTTGTAAAAATGGAAATGCTGATACTATGACATTTTTTAAGTAATTTCATATTTCAAAATATCAACATAAACATTTGGTTATTGGATGTATCAGGAACGTATATGTGTCCCTGGATTTATGATATATATTAAGGGCGGATCCAAGAATTGTAGATGCGTTAATGTGACACACTCTACTTTCAGATAAAAACCTAAATTTATCCAGATCTTGTTTATGAAAACTGTATGAAAACAAGATTTAAACTCGTTTACTGATTTGAGTCCTATTTGAAATGAATATCACCAACTAGAGTGAGCCTAACAAAATTCATTTATTTATCGCGTTTGAATTTCACGTATATCTAGAATCCTGTTTCTGTTCTAGTACAATTCCAAAAAGATGACACTGTATTTTTTTTGCGCTAGGATTAAGAGTAATTATTACTTACTGCAACCACTTCGGCCCAAAACTGGGTGACTAAGAGATTTTGTAAAAACGTATGCAGTAATCGTAGGAGAACAATTTTCAAAATATGTTTCAATAATCATTAGAGTATGTTATTTGATTTAATCATGACCACAGACTTTATCCCAGGAAAAGATTTAATTATTCCACACAAATAGACTGGTGTGTTACTGAATTAAGTGAAATAAAAAAAGTCGGGAAGAGCCTTTTATTTTTGCAAACCGATTGCAGTCCAAGTTTTGAACACTATTTCAATTTAACACAAATGATTCAGACTCATGTTTTCACATCTGTTTGTGACAGTGTCTGCTTTATTGGTTTCAGGCAGAAATTGTTTGTTTACGTGCACAGTTCAAAAATTTGAATGATTTTTTTTGCATTCGAATTCCATATGAACGTGCTGTACTTCTACCATAATACTTGTACAGTATATGTTATAGAGTGGTTGGTTGGTTTGCCGGACACTTAACATAAACTCGCCGTGGCTTTATTTACTCCATCTCCACAACTCATACTGTACTGTTGACGTCATAAAAGATAATACTTCTGAAGTATTAACGAAAACATTTGATTGCACAGCGTAAACAGTTTGTATTAGCAAATCACATGATTTTAAAATCACCAAGATCTAACACCGAGTATATTACCGGACACTATATATGCAATCAAGGGAGATTTGATGTTTACGAATTTTACATGTTGTGGGTATAACTTGGAACACATATTCATGATTCAGCACTGTATGCTGTTTTAATTTAATCCAGCTTAATAAAGTCTATACAATCAAACTTTTGAAAAAAACCCTGCTATTTCAAGAAAATGGCTCCGCCTTTAATATACTCACAACCACTCTCTGCGTGTCTGTTGCTACTGTTTTCATATACTATCTATAAAACCAATTTGCAACGTGTCTGTAAAATTCATATAGTCCTTTCACAGGCTTTACTAATTCCGTGGTCCTTTGTAGAAACATTATTGTTAGGATGCGGTGGATGTGTAATACACACTCACAACACGATGTTTTTAAATGGCATTTCCTATTTCCTTTCTTAAGTTTACAATTACATATCTACATTTTTTTCAATGTACTTTATTCGTTAATCAATAGAATTAAACAACAATCAAGATCGACTTACATGTCGAAATCGATAGGCGTTTTTCTACTAAACTTTCTTCGTAAATGTACCACTGATCAGTTTACCTGAGTCGATCAGTTGTGCCTCAATGACGCCACAGGTACCACGTGACCGGTCAGCTCATTAAAATTCTCGCCAGTCGGGAGCGGTCAACTTTGACTGTAAATATCTAGATCCCGGGACACAATCGAATGCTCGTTGATGGGCTAATCAGTATTTATTGAAATGTACTACAAGTTTCATAACTTTTTAAAGATTTTCAAAATCGTGGCCAAAACCCTTTAAGAATGACATCTTCAGGAAATAGCCAATCGGATTTGTAACATGCCAATCTCTTTTGCGACGCTTCTGAGTGTTTAATTTAAAGATTGATTATATACCCAGGTCATGCAAAGCTTTGTTTCATTTTTTATATGACAAAGGCAAAGACTTAAAAGAGCGTAGCTTTAAAGTTAACCGCTGATATTTACTGAGAATCATACATTTACTGGTTCAGAAAGATATAAAATTTCCATAATTAAAGTCGGCAAATCGAAAAAAACAGCTCCTGAAGCAACGACAGCGATAAATGCAGCAAACATCAGCTGAAATCTATTCTGGTTATTTTCAACCTTCCGGAAATAACCGATGAAGGCCGCGTTTGACGTAACATAATTGTGTAACGCAACGTAATCGTGTGACGTGTTTCCGGTTTCCCCACTTGAGGGCTACTTCCGGCCGAAAAAAAATCAAAGGCGAAGGGGAAGCAACTCTGTTTACGTACGCATCTGTTACCATTCAAGAGCTGCGCTCTTAATATTTGTTAAGAGGGTTGCCGACTCCATATGAACATAGATGTGGCCATGTGAAACTACTGAAATCATAACAAAACAGATGGAAATATGCTTTAGCAGATTATAAATAAGAAAATAAATAAGAGAATACCGAATTGTTAACAAAATCGTAATCCTTAAAATCGATTAAACCAGGGCCAAAATATGAACAAAGGAAAGATTAAATGGAGACACTTGTAAAAGTACAAGAGAATAAGACCAGGTGTTCCGGAAAAGTAAACGTCTTCTGCTTCATCGACGACACCCGCCATGTAATTTTTTGTAATATCCAAGTAAACATCAAGTTTTCTAAATAAGAGCCGAGTGTCATTGTCAATCACAACAAGTAAACACACTAATGAGCATATTCAAAAACGTCCATCTTCATATCACTTAAGAAAAAACAGAAAAATTCTCAATGAAACAAAGATGGCGACCATAAAACTTGCACATAGTTCTGATCAAACTGCATCTCTCGAATTCTTGTGTTGTTAGTTTGTTTGTCAGCAGTCGACATTGATCACGAAAATCCCGATATTTAGAGCAAGCCCTAGAGTATCGAATTAACTGCGACATGTAAACATAATAGGTTGGGGAACAGGGGGTGTTACTATCGAGAAATGGAAGGTTCACGATCGGTAGTTTTAGCAGAGATCGAGGTAAGCATTTGATGTAGAAGAGTCTGTTGTGTCCTTTATTTCAAGTTTAGAAGGGTATATACGATCGACGTGGTCCGCAAACTTCGTTTAGTTTATAGACAACACATCGTCGATATATCTTAAAGTGAAATTAAAAGATTTGGGAAGGTTTTTGGTTACCTGTCCTGATTAGCTCTTCCACAAATTCAACTTCGTATGAAAACAAAAACAAGTCAGCCAAGAGTGGGACATAGTTCGGTCCGATAGGAATGCCAACAGTCTGCTTGGAAATCTATCCTCCAAACTCAATAAAAATATTGTCAACCAGGAATTCAATCATCCTTACTATATCTTCTTCAGTATATTTTCTCTTAGCTTTTGTCGTGTTTTTAACAAGGTATGCTCCAAGATAGTTCATTACCATATATTTGTATCGTCGTCCGCCTTTCTTGGAAAAGAGAGCTCTCATAACAAGAGATCGAAGACGTTCCTTCAATTTTGTATGGGATATGGTAGTGTAGAGGGTGGAAAAATCAAATGTTTTGACCGAAAAGACTTTTTTTAGGAGGGGGTGTTCAAAATTGATCAAAAGATCTTTCACGTTTTTCAAAATCCACATCCTATTAATTCCACTTCTTGAGTACACAGTGTCACAATAAGACTAAAGCCATGCTTTATGGTACAAAGAATAAGTAACCTTGATCGGTAAACGAACTAAATATTAAATGCCTTTTGATAACATTATGAATTGTGATGTTATGAAAGTGCTATACATGTTTTAATCATTTGAACTACAAAAAAGTACTATAATGTGTATTGCATTGCTAGGTTCTATAAAACAAAATAAACGATTTAGAAATAATACTGTACATGAAGCTTATGTAGTTTTTATTGGCATGGGTCTCTGATTATTGCACATATGAAATCAGTAAAATATGTTTTAAGAGTTTAACTTTGATCTTTGTAAATTCCACTAGCCATATTCATCTACTTTTACGCCGGTATGTCTCTCCACACCCAGTTCAAGAGAAATCATGCTCCGCATGACATAGATATATAAATTAACTTAAATAAATGTCTTTTCATAGCATTCAGGTAGTTTGCTGAAGAGATTGACATGTTATAAGTCCGGTGAGCTAATTTAATGAAGACATAAGCCTTAATGCACTAATACTGACTACGTTATCCTAGTTATGTAACATTTTAAAAGCCGATGTACAAGTTCAATATATCTTAATTACATAGGTTTATTCTTATTTTTGATAAGGGCCTGTCAATATAACTTATCAGGGGATTGAAATGTAGAGTTACGGGGCTTGTTGAACCTTAATTTCATTCGGAAATTGATTACTTTAAAATGATCAAAGATTAAAACTATGTTTAAAAATCAGAGAATAGCAAAGCGTCAACAAAACCATAATCCGAACTTAAAATCGATTAAACTAGAGACAAAACAGGAACAAAGGAAAGATTAACATGGAGACTCTCGTAAAAGTAAAAGAGACGAAGACCAGGTGTTCCGGAAGAGTGAGCGTCTTCTGCTTCATCGATGACACCCGCCATGTAAATCGTGGTTACATCCAGGTAAGCATCAATCATCATAATGAGAACCGAGTCACACTAATAAGCAAACTCAAAAGCGTCCATCTTCATATCATACAAAGATACAGAATATTTCTCGATGAGATCAAGATCGAGACTATGAAACTTGTCCATAGTCTTCCTCAACCACCATCCCTCGAATCCCTGTGCCATGAATTTGTTTGTCAGCAGTTGAAATCAATCACGATAATCTCGATATTCAGAGCAAGCCCTGAAATAACGAATTAACTGCGATTTGTAAACACCATAGGATTGAGAAGCAGAGATGTTACTATCAAGAAACGGAAAGTTCACGATAGGAAAATCGAAATCGTCACATTTATCATACAGCTTAGTAGTAAGTTGCCCGTGTATAATTTAAGTAAAGATTGAGGTACTTGTAAGAAACTGATGTAGGAGAGTCTGTTGTGTCTTTAATCTCAAGTTCAGTAAGGTATTTACGATCGACTAATTCAGCAAACTTCTTGTTATCAAATACAAATATATATATATATATAAAATACTAAAAGACCGAGTTTCGGGGCCTTTTTTTGCTGCTGCTGTAAAACTATTCGAGATTGTCAAAGAGTGTTTTCTGCAGTCTTGCTTGCATCCTCTCTATATTAAATGTTGATAGATGGCAAGAAGTGAATCAACGAAAAACCTAGTATTTAAATGTCATTGTTTCAATAATCATCCAACAAACTTAAATAATGCTAGTATCAATAAATGCGTACAAATACACATAATAGAACTTAAAGAAAGAAGACGTACCCGTTTTAAGAGGCCTCCTTGATCTAAATCAGTCTCATATGATGATGATGCAAGCTGTTTTGTAGTTTCGCATTTTCGTTTGGTAGTTGGCTATAAAAGGAAGGTATTAACATTATGTCAAATTGGAAAATACATATAAAACTTCAAATTTCAGGAACTTAAATAATTTTGTAAACTTATGACATTGAAAAACCTTCATGAATCATATATATTTGTGGTGACCATCTATTTCAATCTCCCCCAAAAAAGTGGGATACTGTTTACAAAAAAGTTGCATCAGTTTTCACATGCACAAAAATATGTTTTTTCTGTAAAAGAATGTTTCCAAATTTTGCCTCGTACCATATCTGCGGAATATTTTACGATTAGAGGATTCAGTTGGCGAAGAAGAATCTTCGCATTGCAATCAGTTATTCCACAGGTGAGAACATCATTTTCTCTGTATATCTTTTCATTTCCTCTTGTGAAACAGCTCTTGTCGTTGAGGACACATTTCCTACAAAGAGCATGACAGCACTCACGGATTTTCACGATCGCCTAAAGAATAGAAATCAAAAACGAAAAATAAAGCAGCAGAACATAATGTTTATTTACAGTGTTTATGTGATCTATCTGAACCTAGACAACTGTTTGAAATTCTGCGACATTGACGATATTTTTGAACCGGAGACCTTCCGAACTCTACGCTAATGCTCAACCAATTGAGCTATCTGGTCGTCAACGATTGACCCGGTCTAGGTCCGCGACATTGCTCCCTCCTTTTACAAAGTCTTCGACCCCGAGACACTCACGAAACTACATGTATGACACTTTCTGTGGGTATATTTCGTCGGGCGCAAAATAGTACAGGGTAGGGTAAATGCAAGGACCTTCCGAGCTCAAGACGGACTCTAAACCAATTGCGTTATCTGGTCGCCGACGTTCAACACAGACTAGATCCTATACACATTATCGAATGCAGGCTAAGCACAAGCGAGTGGTGAATTTGCATACGATAATCTCTGTATTACTGCTATAAAAACCCAGAAAGGGTCTATCAAAAAAATATGGGACCGATTTTAAAACATCAGCACAAGCTCCTGAAAGCACGGTACTTCAGACATTTTTTCATGAGAACGTAATGATAGCTATATCTGCATATTAAATTAGTACACATCGTCTTTTATTACATTTGTACCAGTGAAGTATCAGAAAATATAAACTTGATAAAACTTATATCATCACTGCTTGTCTCTTCACTAGTGATGATACAAGTTTCGGTCCGATATCATTGCCTACTATTTGTGTATTATTATTCCGTTATTCTAAAATAAAATCATAAAAATTAAAAAAAAATTAAAACTTTAACAGTATTTTGGAAATTATTAGGTATCTAATGGATTTTATTGACATGTTTTTGTAGTTTTACAATATTCTGAACAAAAAATTAGAACTTTATCCTGCGGCGTATCAATATTCTTTAAGCATTTTCAGTCCCGATCAGTTGTAACCGCAAATTTTAAAAATGAAATCAGACTTTGGGAATTGAAAATTTGAAAATATAATAAAAAGAAAATTCAATGGTTTCCCATTAATATCAATTATATTTCACTCGTATGGAAGATTTTAAAAATATTTTCACTCGTGCAACGCACTCGTGACGATATAAAACAAATCTGCCATACTCGTGAAATATATTTGATATTTAATGGGAAACCATTGAATAGCCTCTATATATTTACTGGCATTGAAATTTCAATAGTAACATTTTATTTGTTTTCCCTCAAGTGTAAATACCTAAATGAGTTTTTTTCCTAGTTTAGAATAAAGTTACCTTTTTATATGCTATTTTGAATTGGAAAGACATTAAGACAAAGATGCATCGAGGATAGTGGCATTGTTAATATTCATCAGGATATTGGTTATTACAAGAAAACCAGTTTTATAGGAAAGATAAGACCTTGAAACATAACAGCAATACAATCGAAACAAGAAAGGTTACATTTTGAGCATTTATTTACATTTTGTCTCTTGTTAAAATGATGTCGGATTCTGGTTTTGTTGACGCTTCCGTACTATTATGATTGAGAGCTATCTTGGAGCATACTTTGTGAAAAATAAAACAAAACTTAAGATAAGATATACTGAAGAAGATTTGTATAAGTGTTTGCATTTCTGGTTCACAAAATCTTGAGTTGAGTTTGGAGTAAAGATTTTCAGCAGACTGTTCGCATTCCAATATAAACTAGCTGTGCCCTGCTCTTAGCTGACTTGATTTTGTTTTCATACCAGGCTTACTTTAAGGAAAAACAAATCAGGACAGTTAACAAAAACCCTGCCAAATATTTTGATTTCTATACATAACAAGAAGTTTGCTGACCACGTCGATCGTATTCTGAACTTGGAATAAAGGACACAACAGACTTTTCTATATCAGTTGCCTACCTCGATCTCTTCTTAAAACTATGACCAACATTGGTAGCTTACTACTTAGCTATACGATAAATGTAACGATTTAAATTTTCCGATCGTGAACTTTCCGATCGTGAACTTTCCGTTTCTTGACAATAGCATTAATCCATGCTTCTCCAACTAATGGTGTTTACATGTCGCAGTTGATTCATTATATTTGGACTTGCTCTCAATATCGGGATTTTCGTGAGATGTGGGCTGCTGACAAATATACCTAATACCATCATAGTTGAAGACAACAACGAGCACGTTTTATGGTTGCCATCTTTGTCCCATTGAGAAATATTTTGTATCTTTGTTTGATATAAAGATGAACTTATTTGAAGTATCTCATTAGTGTTCACTTGTTGTTATTGAGAGTGGTAACTTGGTTCCTACTTTGATGACTTGACGTTTGCTCGTTGAGTTGATGTGATCAACATTTACAGCCTTAGAATCCAGGATTGACGACATGGAACAGTATTCCAGGCGCACATGTCTTAAGTTTAGAGGTATACCTGAGTCTGAGGGTGAAGACACAGATGAACTTGTGATTAAAACATGTAATGAAACTCTTGGTGTTATGGTTACTATTAATGACATTAGTAGATCCCACCGTGTTGGTCCAGCTAACAAGAAACACCCTAGGGACATCATCGTGCGTTTCTTATCATATCGCACCAGAGCGTCTGTGTATGATGCAAGATTCAGTCTTTTCCCTAAGAAAGATGGATCTTTCAGTACGTCATCTAGATCTCCGCCTGCTTCCAAGGCTGGCGATCAGAGCAGCTCATCATCCCCATCTTCCTCTTCTCCTCCCGCTCCTCGTCTGTACGTCAACGAGGCTCTCACCAAGCAACGGGCCCAGGTGTATTCCAAAGCTAGGTATCTCAAATACGAAGGTTACATTTCTGGCACGTGGACCAACGACGGTCGTATTGTGATTCGTAAGTCTAATGGTGACCGCTTCCAGGTAACGAGACTTAGTGAATTGTCATCCTACCCTGATCCCAACATGCCATCTCGCGATCGTGATTCCGGGGACCCACGTACCTCGCAGCGTGATACAGGTACCGGTGCTGTCAGAGGACGTGGTGGTAATAACCGTGGCAGGAGACGCGCAACTCCTCATCACCGCTCTGGTACCCAGACCAGCAACTTCTTTGAGCCACTGCAGCCTCGATCTGAAACTGAATGACCTATGACTTATGCATATTTTATGCGATCTATATGACTGTCTCATTTATGTTTATATATATCAGAACTGTACCAGTACATGTATGTATACAGTACATTTTTCCTACTTATATCTATGTTAATGATATGATTCCATCATAAACCTAACTTGTCATGAAACAAAACCCCAAGTAACCTGTTTTTCTCCAATCCACGTTTTTAATGTACTGATAGATCTAAGTCATAGTTCACATAAATTTAATATAATAAATAGTAGTGTGACATGACCCTCCATTGCATCCTTACCCCACCCCATCTACCTTACATAGACCCATACAGCTGCATGTCCATCTGTATGCCGATAGGCATGCGACCACTTGTGTTTGTGGTCAACGCACATGTACATATATGCCTATATATATGGTCCTGGTTGTTTCAATACACAATGTGATACACTGAATAAGTTAGTATATAAATATGCATACAATCTCAGTCTAATAACACATGCATAAATATATTGATGACAATGATGATACAATATAAAGCTGTATGGGAAGAATCTCTATCAATTTCAAACATACAACGTTTTACAATATGATGTCTTATATAACAACGTTCTTGTACAGGTATTTGTACTATTATCTTGTCTACTTGTTTTTTATCCAAACAGATATAGTACATATTATAAATTGCTTCCAGTATGATGTACTGATTGATAGTGTTGAATTTACCAATAAACACCCTGCATTTGACTTCAACCCGTTGGCCCGCCCCCACCTTCAACCCCCCCCCCCCCCCCCCCCCCCCCCCACATTGCAAGGTACATCTAGTGTACATATATGTACTTTATGTGCATTATTATTTTGTTTACTTGTTTTACTCATATAAATATAGTACACATTATAAATTGCTTCCAGTATGGTGTGCTTATTGGCACAGTGTTGGATTTATAAATGAATTCCATGCATTAACTTTGAACAACCTGTTAACCCCCCCCCCCCTCCCTCCTAACCTCCACCCCTCATTTCATCCACATATTTACTTTCTGTGTATATATCTAAAAAGCTTGTGAAAATGTTGATAGTTCTAACAGCTTTGCTGCATTAGCGGAAGAAAAAATATAAATTTACTTATTGTGTGTAATTACACCATATACATTTACTTATTTCACCTTACTGACCTGACTGCGTTGTCTTGTTCAGCTGGTCCAGCTGCACGTGTTGTTGTTGTTTTTCCCCATTCCCAGAGTTGTTCCCCTTGTTTTACCCTCTCTTTTGAGACTAGTCCGATGCTACTCCCGATGATATATCCAAAAACGGTTGATTCATATATTTTCTTGTTGTAAATTCTGGTTCTTGCACAAGGTATCTTTCTCCTCTATAGATTGTTTCTCTTCCTTGTTTGCTGTAATATATATGCCTATGTCCTGCTGATATGATCGTACCTCCGCTATAATTGAAGGCAAACTCCGAAGCGATCGTTCGGAACTCCTCTAGATCAGTGCAGAATTATATTTGTAAACATTGGCTGACCCCATTTACCTCGATGGTGTGTTGAATGCTATGCACGTATATGTGTATGTAAATATGTGGTTAATCTTAAAGATTCTCCGATACTTTGGTATGTATATATGTTGTTTTTGTTACTGTTATTTAACAATTGTATCTCAAGACCCGTACAAAATATGTAACACGTGTTTGTGTGAAGGATCCACATGTCTCGGCATTCCAGCTACAGTATTTCCTTTATATGATAACGGGTAAGACTTTCCCTTATATACAATACGAGACATTTGGGTCCTTTACAAGGCAAACTCATAAATTTTGTATTTTCAAAAATGAAATGTTTTGGTGCACTTCATACAAGTTTCTAACTTTAATGATTTTTTTATATGCAAGGATTTGTCAGATATTGAATAATATTTCTTTCCTGAAGGTTGTTATTTTAATTCTACTTCACATATCATTGGATATTGAATTAAATCCTGGTCCTGTATCAAATATTGATATTGTTCATTTAAATGTGAGGTCATTAAGGAATAAAACTGACCTTGTGGAGGCAGAACTCAATTCAAATGACATTATTTGCATCACAGAATCACATTTAAATAACAATATACCTGATTGTGATATTGAAATAGACTCTCATCCAGGCAAATTCTTCAGAAAAGATAGATTAAATGGTATGGGGGGTGGTATAGTTATCTATTGTAAAGACACTGTTTATTCTAAAAGACGTCCTGATTTAGAATCTGATGATATAGAATTATTATGGCTGGAAATAACTGTAAATAATAATCATAAATTCTTACTTGGTTGTTTATATAGACCACCTGACTCCAACATAGACTATTGGCAAAAGTTAGAAAACATCTTGTTAAAAGCTTCTGATTCTTCTCTAGATATTATGATAACAGGCGATATAAATGTAGATATGCTGACAGTTCAACCTAATTCGTATCTTTCTCGATTGTTATCAAAATATGGACTAGTTAGCCTTATAAATGAACCAACCCGGATTACTCCTGAGAGTGCTACTTCTATTGACTTTGTTTTTACAAATAATGTAAACATCATTAGAAATACATATGTAAGTGCACCCTTTTGCAGTGATCACTCACCTATTCATACCAGTATATCTTATTGTGTTTTTAAACAGAATTCTTATAAAAAAAAATTATGGTGTTATGATAATGCTGATTTTGATAATATGAATAATTCTATTATTAATGTCTTCGATTGGAATGAAATTTCGCAGAATCAGAACTCTAATGAATTCAATAATACTTTAACTAATATAATTTTTGAATATTCAGATAAATTTATACCATCTAAATTGATAACTGTCAGGCCTAGGGATAAACCGTGGATGAATGGCATTATCAGAAAGAAAATGAGACAGCGAAACAGAATCCATAGGAAAGCAAAAACAACTGGAAGTGCAGAACATTGGAATAAATTCAGATTGATAAGAAATGAGGTCATTAATTTAATTAGGGAATCTAAGGATCTATATTTAGACAAACTTCAAAAATCACTTGATGATAATGCCATTCCTCCTAATAAATGGTGGAAAATTGCCAAATCAGTCTCTAATTTTGATAATAAACCTACATCTATCCCCCCTCTAGAATATAATGATAGTATATTATTCCACCCCCATGATAAAGCAGAAAGTCTCAATAGCTACTTTACTTCCATATCCTCAACTACACCTGGTCTTGAACTTCCTGATGTAGATATTGAAGATCCTCCTTTTTCTCTCTCAAATATTACAGTTACTGAGCAAGATGTTATTGATCAAATCTCCTGTATTAATGAAAAAAAACCTCCTGGTCCTGATTGTGTTTTACCCAAGGTAGTTAAAAAACTCAAACCAGCATTAGCCTTACCATTGAAATTACTCTTTAATAAAACACTTAGTACTGGGAAAATACCAGATATATGGAAACAAGCCAATGTTAATGCAATATATAAGGGATGTGGAAGGGAAAATGATGTATCTAATTATAGGCCCATTTCAATTACTTCTTGCTTTATGAAAATTCTTGAAAAAATCATTTTTAAGTATCTGTATAACTATCTTTTGTTTAACAAGATTATCTCTGAACACCAGTCAGGTTTCATACCTGGTGATTCTACAGTAAATCAACTTCTATATATCTATAATGAGATAATTAGTAATCTTGATCAGGGTAAGGACCTAAGATTTGTATTCTGTGATGTAAGTAAAGCCTTTGATAGAGTCTGGCATGTTGGCCTCATACATAAGTTAAGTAAATATGGTATATCAGGCAAACTTCTTAAATGGTTTGAAAATTATCTTTCTGATAGAAGACAAAGGGTTGTTACTGAAGGTTTCTTTTCTTCATACAAATTAGTTAATGCTGGTGTCCCACAAGGTTCAGTTCTCGGTCCTTTTTTATTTCTCCTTTATATTAATGATATAACTGAATTGGTGTCAAGTAAGATTAAACTATTTGCCGATGACACCTCACTATATGTAATAATTGATGATGATTTGGTACAAGCATCCCAGACATTAACTCATGATTTGGAAAAGATAAGTCAATGGGCAAAAATGTGGGATATTAAATTCAATCCAAATAAGACAAAATCAGTGTTGTTTACAAGGAAAAAATATCCCATTATACCTCCAATCTTTTTTCAAGATGAAATTATTTCTAATGTAACCCATCATAAACACCTTGGTGTATCACTTCATGAAACTGGATTTTGGAACATTCATATACAAACTATTTTTGAAAAAGCATATAAACGAATAAACTTACTTAGGGCCATGAAATATAGATTAAGTAGAAATTCACTAACAAAATTATATACATCTTATATTAGACCATTATTAGAATATGCTGATGTTGTCTGGGATAATTGTACCGATCAATCTAAAAATCTAATTGAATCTGTTCAGCTTGAAGCCGCAAGAATAATAACTGGTATGCGAAAAGGAACATCTCATGAAAAACTATACAAAGAATTAGGCTGGGAAACATTAGAGGAAAGAAGGAAAAAGCACAAGTTAATTTTAATGTATAAGATTTTGCATAATGCAGCTCCTGATTATTTAACTGATACAGTTAATCATTTTATTAATCGACCAGAACCAGACATGTATGCTTTACGCAGAAATAGGTATTTTAATATTCCTTTATGTAGGTCAAGCAGTTATATGAATAGCTACTTTCCTTCTACTTTTTGTGAATTTAATGCTCTAGATTTAGAAACTATTAATGCCCCGTCCATCTCAAAATTTAAGAATCTTATTTCAGTATCCAATGATAATAATGATGATAATGGTGGAAATGAGGTAACTCCAATTTTTAAAAGTAATATGTATAGAAAATGTAGTATAATCATTTGTCAACTTAGAAATTATTGCAGTAATTTGAACTATGATTTATTTAAAGATCATTTGAAAGATCATCCTACCTGTGGCTGTGGGTATAAACAAGAAACTGCACAACATTATTTTTTTCACTGCCCTACTTTTGATACAGAAAGAGACTTATTGAGAGAAAACATACAAAATTTTATACTTCATGATCATTTTAATTTATCAGTACTTTTATGTGGTTGCATTCTGTGTGATGATGAAATAAATATATCAATATTCAGATATATTCTTGCATACATCAAAAACACTAGAAGATTTCCAGAATTTAAGCTATAATCTGTTTAGACTTTAGTTAGTCTTCTTCCCCTATTTATGTCAAAGCATTCTCAACATTTGCCCATAATCATACTTAAGAGTTATCTTACATTTTTGTATGTTGGTCTTGAGCTCCAGTCCTTATGTTACAGTATAACCTGTCTAAACCAAAACTTTCAAAATTCGAAAACTTATTTATAATGGCCTAACAATCTAATCTGTGCATTTCTTTCTGAATCCAACCATGTTCTGCCTTCGCAGTCAAGACTCTTGTATGGACCGGTCATAGCATTTGATCCCACTGACTTTTGGACTGGACAGGTTGTACTGTATCTATTCTTATACAGCTCACACCCATTATGATGTTATTATATATTAAATGGAAACTCTTAAATGAAATTCTTCCTTATTACGTCTTGGCATATTTATAGTTAATTTTTTATCTGCCAGCCAGAGACCAGATGTAGTAGGTCTAAGTGAAACCATGGACAGTGCGGCCTACACTCTGTGTCTTCTGGCTGGTCCAGAATTTTGATCTCATATATACTGAATAATTAATAAGCCTTAATTTATAATATTGTATTTCCATAACCAATAGATATAACAGAGCTGCTGTATATATGTTTGTTGTAACTTTCATTTCAGTAAATATTTATCATAATTACCATTCAAAAACAATAAGATCCATTGACTGTTTAATTAATTGGCTACTTTATGACTTACTTAATTTATTAATATATATATATTTTTTCATATACAATTTTGCCACCAGTGTATTACTTATATGGAGAGGGCTTATATAGGCTGTGCCTGTTGCCCAATCCCTTTGACAATTAACATCTGTATGTCAATAAAATCTGTTGAAATGAAAAATGAAAATGAAATCAACATTTACAAGGCGGATGTCATCGATGCCGCAGAAGGCGCTTACTCTTATAGAATACATGGTCTTATTGTCAACATATAAATATTTCCTTTATTCATATTTCGCCCCTAGTTTAATCAATTTTGAGTCCAGATTATGGTTTTGTTGAACCTTCGGTATACTCTGATGTTTTATTGATATGTAATGCATGAGTTGAAGTATTTCTTATAGCCTTTAGCAATACTGTTTTTTCGTCTCCACCAATGCAGTAGTATATTTTGATTGAGAGTGGTAACTCGGTTCACTTTGGCCCATTTACAATTATAACGATACGGTCCAGTATTAAAAACATTAACAGTAATTTGATACCATAACATTACCAGGGAACATTTATTTTTCAATGTGCGAGATCAATGTCAAATTAACTCTTTACGAAAGCAACTATGAAAGGATTTAATCAAGCTAGCATGTGTGCCAATAGGAGACCATTTCGAGAATGTTCGAATTTTTAAATCGCCGTGTTTAAAATCTAGCACAACTGAAAATATGGCAGCCTAATTATAAGAAAAGATTCTGCCAAATATTTTATGTTAGTTATAAGAAATAAAACTGTTTGATACTAATGTTTTAACAGATCTTGAGGGATTTGTATTTTTTTACGATTCATCATATAACATTTCACATGATAACATTTAAGAAAGATAATATTATATTTGAAATTACCGCCATTTGTCTTAACCTACTTCTATAGTTTTAGAAATTTACTATTAAATATGATTTTTAGATATTCAAAAAATAAAGTTTTTATCCACAAAAAGTGGTACTGTATACCAATGGAAAGTGACACAAGCACATATTGCCTCATTGGATTTAATTTTATATGTTATCCTTCAGAAATTCAGAAGTTCATTTATAATTGAGAAGAATTTTGACGATTGTAGTGTAATCATCGCTATATCTTTTTACTCAATAATTTTGTATTGATCATGATTATGAACTTATATTATTTGTAATAATTCACTTATTTAGTCAATATTTTAGCATTACTTAAAATCCTCTTTAAGCAAAACATAATTGGTATATAACTTAAAATTGATATCGTACATGTAGCTAAACAAAATTATCGTGGTACTTGACCTTTCAGTGTAATCTGTCTTTTTGGTACGACGATGTTACGATATAGACATTTTATAAGAATTAATGATTCCATTTATTAATACCTTTTGATCACATGTCGTCTGAGAGCATCTGCCATGATGATATTCCTCTACATAAGGTATACTGAATGCCTGAAACATACAAAATAAATTTTAGATATGTCACTGTAAAACTTTGTAAAAGTAAAATAAAACGATCTTATTCATAGACCACCAGCATGAATATATGATGGTATATAACATTATCAGGATTTTCATACCGTATATATATATATTTTAAACTATCACATTTGTCCATCTTTATCTAAACAGGATATGTCTATTTTCTTAAATAAGATAAAGGGTATTATAGAGTGGAAGCTCGCCGGACAAATTGTCCTTACAAACATAATAATCTGAAATGCATGCTCATATCCACGACAATATATACATATTATATGAATAAGTAATGAAACATGTTCAAATTGTCTTGTTTTTATAATAAGGCTTCTCTGAGACTTCACAATTTTGTCTGCAAGACGTTGTTATTCATTGCTTAAAGTCTAAATATTAAATGAAACAGCATCACTCGGAATTGAAATAGTGTCGTATAGAATAAATCCACGTTAACGATAAAAACAAAATCATTTATCATTATGATAGTGACATTATGGAACTATCAGCGTCTAGGTATTGCCGTAAGATTCGAATAGTCATCATTCATGTAAACACATACCGTTCTAAAATATCATTCCTTAAGCATATATAAAAGTTTGTTTAATTTGAAAGGTCTTCAGCAAATGTAACAAAAAATAGATCCCTTACTTTTCGTAAGATGTTTTTTATTGATTTCACCGTGTACAGGTTATCAATCAAGTAAAACACGAATCCTTGTGTTTAAGAACCCGAATTATTCTAGAAACCATGCTCAAATAATTAATTTTCCCTTGATTGTGGCTTTCTGATTGGTTGAGATTTACTTTTGGTGCGAAAAATGTGACGTCATAATACGGCAATTGACGTTGAGTATTGATTTGTAAAAAAGAATCCGTTGTAAGATCAGTCAAATTGTACATAAACATGTTTTAAATTTGAAAATAAGTTTCAAAAAATGAAACTAAAAAAATGTCATCAATGCTTAAGTGAATAAAACGTAAAGTTATGACAAATTAAACTACCATTTGACGTCAACAATATGGCGTTTGACCTAGAATCGGTTTGAAGCATAGAAAATATGAAAATAAAGCTTAAATTCAATTTAACTATTAGTTCTTCAACAAATAAGAGGAAATATTTTTTAAATATATCGTCACAGTTCGTATTGGTACAGATTAACGCACGGGAGCTATTAATCAATCCCGCCATCTGATCACCATTAATTAATTTGTTTTCATCGACAAAAGTGCGAAGACAGTTAAATTGTCTAAGACAATAGCGAATGACCGAGACATATCGTTCACAATACCATCAAGATATCAAATAGAAATCTTGAAACCTATATATTCCATTTTCCATTATTTATTTATATGTAAATTTGATATTTTCTTTTCTTTTATTTGATAACTTCATAGTTTTGTGAGTGTGTCTTGTGGTAAATCATAATTTAAAATTCAAATTGATGGAGATGAGAATGCGCTTTTAAATAAGATTTTGTTTAAGTGTTGAGAGACAACAAATTTGAATTGCTAAAATGCAAGATAGTTTCCTAGAAGCATTTTCATCAGTCTCAAAATTAAATAAGTACGAATATATTGAATCGCAGTTGTAATGGTTATTTGTAATTTGATACCCTGAGAGTTAAATAACACGCATCTATTGATGTAGAAATTCTTACATAACATCACAAACTCGATTTGTAACATGATGAAATTATTCACTAATAAAACTATTGGACAGTTACCGCTGCAAAATACTCCATAACAAACCAAACGATTCGTCTACAATTATTTGCGTTAAACATTAAACAGTTACAATTTCTACCTACTGCCTTTCTCAAGGAGGTGATAGAAATAATGTGTCTTCCTCTTATGGGTGAACAGTAGCAAATACAGTGTTCTGTATCGTCAATTCCTTCTTGCATCACTTTCACCAATTCTCCTCCAGCCATATTCTCTATGCATTCCATACATAATGTAGTTTCACAGCTGATGCTGACACCAATCTAAAGCAACGGAAGGACAATTTATTTGTCATTTTCAACTTGTTATCAATCAAAATAATTTATGTGACGATTGTCATCAAGTAAATAATAACCAAGTTATGTACCTTTAAAGAACACATTCATAAGTTTAAAATTGGTACTGGTAAGACATGCATACCCATAATAAATTCATCGCACAGAAGCACAAATTATCCGGCATTTCGTTAAAATATAGGACAACATTTATTAGCTTTCTTTTATATTCCATTTTGTCCTAATCTCAGGCGGATTGTATACAATATGTTATAATGGATCCACTCGTAATTAATTATGCTTAAAAAATGTTTACTTGGATGTGACAAAGATTTACATGAGGGGGGTCGTCGATGAAGAAGAAGGCGCTTACTCTTCCGGAACACCTGATCTTATTCTCTTGTACTTTTACAAGGGTCTACATATAAATCTTTCTTTTGTTCATAGTTTGCACCAAGCTTAAACGATTTTGAGTTCTTAGCTATAGCACAAGGACTATACACTTCAACATTAAAACATGGCCATTGCGTAAAATGTGAAGAAGTGGATTTAATGCCAAAATATTAAAAAATAATATTTTGTTTCAGTTTTGCATGTTACATCGTTCGATAAAGCAGAAGGCGCTTACTCTTACATAACACCTGGTCTTATTACCTTCGTTCGGATTATGGTTTTGTTTACGCTTGCTAATTCTCGAGACTTTTTTCCTTTCAAAAAGTGTATAAATTGTACTATCTTACATCAACACTGTCGAATATTATAAGATTACTAGAAGTTTCCATGACTGTTTACGTCATAATTACTAATGGCGTATTTGGTATACGTTTACCGAAGCAAAAGTATCGATTACTGACAATGCAACATAGCTGCAAATTTAGTACAAACAAGGGCAGCATAGAGTTGAAAGTGAACCTGATATACATTGCGTATAATAGACCTATTTCTAAAACATGAAATTTTAAGTTGTTGGGACAATGTAGCGGAGCAGATTATACCAAGAAAAAATGTACTTTCAAAACAAAAGCTTTAATAAACAAGACTTGGCCTGGATTTGGTCTATATAAAATTAAGTGAGAATCTCTAACAAATCTAGCTATAATTATGCCATTATAATTAGGGAAATATTAATTCAATGTAGGAATTCAATTCGTGATAAACATGCTTACCTTCATGTGTGAGCTGCATATATCTGAATCAGACGTCTGCTTAGTTTCAAGACATTCTGGTTCTGCAGTTACCTGAATTTAAGGAGCAACAATTATTCATTAATTCCTCACATTTTTATCATTAAGCTTTAAAGAGCAATAAACGATATTAAAGGAACACAAAACACATATACTTGTTTTTATAGTAAAGATATTTACAGTAAAATATGTTTCGTGCATGGGTATGGCTTCGTATAGCCACCACGTGTTACATGCGAATGCTGGCGAGTTTTACTTTATTACTCGATTAATTGAAATTTCCGGTACAATAAATGTGGTATGCAAACAAGAAAATTGTGATCAGTATATCGTGGGTAAACAGGTGCAAATTAATTTGATTAAAGTACTGTGTTTCCAGTGTTGGCTCAAAGTGCTCTTCTGTTTGATAGACAATCACGGTTTTTGATAATCTCTGACAGTGATAGGGATAAAGTTTTACTCACACAAGCCTGTATAGCACTGATATTTATCATCTGAGAAAATGATGACAAAACAACTCATCATTTCCCTCGCTTCTCAGCATCTCACCGACTGTAGATTCGGCGGTTATCAACAATGCGTAATGATCTGCGTTGATGACGGGACTTTTTCAAGATATTTTACATTATTTCAGAAGTATGCCATACTTATTTAAGATATGAAGATAAATACATTCTTCATTAAAATCTGATCAAAATAAGTTAGTAACGAGTTTTCATATTCTATTGAAATATTTACAGAGAGGACTATATTTTGTCTAGACTTGCTAGTGTCAAAAGTATCTATACCAAGTGTTGTCAACTGAAAGTGATGTTTTGCAACAAAAATTCAATAAACAGAATATCTAACAGTATCTCCAGTAATATGAAATATATTTCACTCGTGTGGCTTATATTTTGAATTATTAGCCCCAATCGTGAAATAACTTTTGTATTACTGAAGACACTGTTATATATCCTCTTTTTATTGACACTCCGATTTATCAGTTTTTATTGTGACATTTTCTGTAAGAAAAGTTTTCACCTGACCAACATTCGTGTATAAACTATAAGCCATTCTCGAAAGTGTTGTTATTCCCCTTGATAGGCCACAATGGTGGATACAAGATGAACTTCCGGGACGTGCTGTTTGGTATGATTTGGTGCCATGTGACAATAGGATAACGTAATTCCAATTATGACTTCATAAATATGCTTCAAAAACACTTCCCAGTGTAGCCATGATATTGCCAACAAGGGAGTGAACAAACGTGGATCCTATTGTGTAGATGAACCTTGTAGAGACTTCCAGCTTGTTCACTATAATTATAATTGTTATGTATGTAAATGGAAGGTAAACAAAATGAAGCTTAAACGTAACATTTGTTGGAGTCGATTATTCACTTAAAGTGACTGAAAAAAAATTCGAACATAGTTAAGATTTCTGTTGAGTTATTTTGTATTTTAACAAACCTGTTTGTGCAATAGGTCATATTGTTGGATTACAGCTATTGTGACATCTCCGGCTCTTTTTTCTGAAGTTTTTCGACAAATTGAACAATAACAAGGACCACCTTTGCAGCAATACTTGCATGCAAAGTGTTCGCACTTCAGTACAGAGCACTGAAACAAAACAAAGTCAGTATTTTGGCAATGAGACGTTAAAGCAATTCATCGCTTTAGAATGGTTGTTTGAGGAACAATTGAACACAAACATGCCAGAAAGATATTTAAGATTTCATGATTTTAGAATCAAAATATGACATTTCCATGACAACTGTGTGGTGTGTAATCTGTCAACTTCATCAGACAAATGACCAGCAAAGCGAACGAATGTCCAAAAAACCGATGTCGATTTCGATTTCGCTATTATTTCAATTGTATTATGAATATAGGTAAATCAAAACACCTTATCAATAATTCACATGACGTCATTTCTCCCCTTACCAACATTTTCACTTAAAATTACATACCATAATTTGGAAACGTTTCGCTGTAATTACAAAGCTAACAGTAACCTATTTGAGTTTCCGAGATAACATTTATCAGCAACGCTTCGACACTGCCATGGGTAGTCCAGTAGGGTAAGGTTAGTGTAAACGGCAGATGAAAAAAGCCATCTGGATACGCCGCAGTGGGGAAGTTCTAAATTGAGATGAAGGGGCTGGCTCTTAGATTCTCACAAATCTATGACCAAGTATTGAAAAATGCAAACGTCAATCGAGTCATTTCGGTACAATTATGACACTATCGACAACGGTTTTTCCTGGATAAAACGTACACGCTGTATAAGTCATTGAAACGTCACATTAAAAACAATTATTTAAGGATTAACTTGAATCTATGTTTATATGTTATGGAGGTATAACACAAAAACCGGAGTGTACTCTAAATAAACCGCGAAGCGGTTTATGATGAGAGTACACCCCGGTTTTTGTGTGTTATAACCCCATAACATAAAAAATAGATTCAGGTTTATACTTATAATTTAATCTATACCCTGCGCAAAATCACTTTATTGGTTGACTATTTTCTCTTACATAATATATTTTTTTAATCCAATGAAAATGCTTGTTTCAACACGATTAAATTATTACGTAACAGCATCTTTACCACAACCATACTTTCCAATCTGAAGGTTGTTTTTTAAGAAATAACAAACAATCTTTATACCCCTTCCGCTATATCGTCTTGAAAATCAAATTTCTCATTTTGGGAATGTTACTATTCATTTGATTATCTTGTTTCCTCTTTATCTTTGACAAAATATGATAGGTATGTTTGACGCTACATGACCGGCTCCAAAACGTCTTTGACATTTAAAGTGTTTAATGCGTAAGGAAGTCAGTGTACACATAACAAAATTTACCTATAATTAAAGACAAATAGCATACATTTTCATTTATTGGTGTAGAGAATGTGAATGTAAATATAGATGCAATATCGGATATAATAATAATTTTAAAGAGAATTAATATATCAGATGACAAGAGTTCCATAGAAGTTGATGTATATATTGACTGTGTGGCTATGTGTACAAATAGTACTACTAGACAGATGTATTTCAGAGATATTTGTAAATATATCTCGTTTTCATGGGTTGTACGATTAAGGATTTCCTTTTCATTAATTAAAAAGCGCACGGAAAATCGGACTCTTTCAAAATATCGATATGAATAGTTCACAAGGATTACAGAACTACAATTTTGTAAAATATTTGGTGATATTATAAAACATGTAAAGAAACTTCACTCAATTGCCACGTTAAAGAATCACATTCACTGAAACAAACAAGAGATCCCAGGGGGAACTTGGCGCCCACCATCGATGATATTTCATTCATTCTTAGAAAGATGGATATTTTCCCTTCTTATGTTAACTTTCATTTACGTATTTAATCTAAGTTCTATGAATTTCCCTTGAAAATTAATAATAGACGAAAGAAAGTCCATTGTCAGGACTTTTGTTTTTCTGATCAGTTCCAAATTCCAAATGTTAATCCATCTTGTATGTTATTAACAATAATATCCTTTCATAGTCACATACAAGATGGCCGTCTGTCGGCCCATATTTTCCCCCTGAAGCAGTCCAAAAATTAGACCATGCACAACTAGAGATAGAAAACAGCATGATTATGAAACTTGGAAAGGATCCCACCAGTACATCTCAAGATATAATGGTAAGTTTCATTGTCAAAATAATGGCCGCCTATCAGCCATGTTGCTTTTTCGATCAGTCCCAAAAACAATTTAACCCAACTGGGCACCATTAGAAATGCATATGAAATTTGAGAAAGATCCCTCCAGTACTTCTTAAGACATAACGGTAACAAATTTACAACGAAGCACCAAGAGGAATTTGCTTATGAAATTTTGGAAAACTCCATCCAATACTTCTCAAGATGTAACGGTAACAAAATTTCATTGCTAAAATCCAAGATAGCCACCTGTCCGCCATTTTGTTTTCCCGATAATTTCCAAAATCAATACAGCACAACAATGCACCATAGAGAACATGCATATGAAATTTGAGAAAGATCCATCAAGTACTTTTCAAGATACAACGGTAACACATTTTTATTGTCAAAATCCAAGATGGCCGCCTGTAAGCCATTTTGTTTTCTAATCAGTGCTTAAATCAATACCACAAAACAAGGCACCAAGAAGAACCTGCATATGGAATTTGAGAAAGATCTATTTAATACTTTTCAAGTTATAACGGCAACAAAAATTGTTTAAGGACCGACGATGGACGGACGAACGGACCACGGACCACGGACGCAGGGTGATTTGAATAGCACGCCATCTGATGATTGCATACGTTTATGCCAACATCTCTGTCCCTGGTTTCTTTCTATAAAAATAAATATTAACACAATATTTTTTGTAACATTTACCCTATCTTTTTTTTCATGTTCTTTTCTTTCTATTGAATCATGATATATATTACTTTAACAATAACAGAGATTTTTGTAGTCTTTTCGAGTGTGCATGAGTCCTTTGAAAGAAAATGTTATTTGTTTAGACTTTCTCTACACAGTGGTGATGATAATGATGATTGATTGATGATGATGAAATGAGAATGGGATGATGATGATGATGATGATGATGATGATGATGATGATGATGATGATGATGATGATGATGATGATTTAATTAGTAAAAGCAATGATACCCCCAATGATGATGATGATAAGTATAATAAAGTAATAAAGACGATAATGATGATTTATCATGATGAAGATGTTGACTGTATGATGATGAGGATGTTGCCGGCGATGATGATTGTTGGATTATGATGATGACTGAATGATGATAATGACGATAATTCTATGAGGATAAGGGTAATATCATGATGATAATGATGATGTAATATGAGATGATACTAAGAAGATGATAACAATGATGATAAGGATGATGAGTGTATGATGATGATGGTGATGTTGTTGATGATATAATGCTATGGGTTTATGACAATGGAAATCAAATGTGATCCTAATTAGATAAGGATGAAAAAGAGAGTGAAATAAATAAAAAACCATAACACACAGACATTATGAAAAGAGATTTTTATGGAATTTGAAAAAAAAATATTTTGCCTATACCGTATAAGTAATATAACAATAAGAACTGATATACTTAATATAAACTTTTAATACAAAGAATGTTCTGCTTCAAGAAGTAAAGATGTAAATAAATGCGGGTTTCGTATGTTTTTAAGGGGTAGGGGAAATACGTATTATATCACCCTCACTGGTTTGAAACCTGTACTGGAGAATAAGATATGACTTAGAATCATTTTCTGAATTGTTCAGATCAAACCAAATTAAAAGTATCCCTGTTTGCCAACTGGGTTTACATAATTAGGATATAAATTTCGTAAAACATTTTATTCTAACCAAAGTAAGTTAAATGGGGTGTCATTTTACTCGGAATATCCACATGTTAGTAAATCAATCGGTGTCATGAACACGCTTTATTCCCTGTTGGTCAAAAAGCTCAAATCATTTGTTCTCTTCATGATAAATTTAACAGAAGAAATAATTGCGGCTCAAAACATCTATTATTTACGAAGTTGTATACAACAAAATAACTTTCAAAGAATAGATATATTGCAACTATTATTTAACTAATCTCCGTTTTGTGTGCATATCTAGAAAGGCCACATTGAATGAGAGCAAGAACAAGTTCCGAACACGACCAGATACTACCAGCTTACTTGCGATGACAAATGTTTGTTTTCACATAAACTGACTTAAATGTCAGTTGAATGAACTAAGAGTCACCAGGTTAACATACGAAAGATTAAAATATATCTGAAAGAGTTATCTAACAAGGGTATTCTATGTGTGACATATCTTGCATACATACAGGTATGTCGCCTTAATTCGATTCCTTTCTTAAATTTTCAATGATAACCGTATTATATCTAACAATCCTTCCGTTGAAAATAGTTCTCTTCTTCAAGATAACAATATTATGCTGTATCCAGACATGAAAATGAAATAATTAGATACTTACGTATCGTACTATTCGTTCTTCACAGCCAACACACGCAAGACCTTGATACTGGCTTTGTTTTCCGAAAAGAATCTATCCAAAGCAAAATAATGCAGGAAGATAATATATATATACTACGCCAATGGAATAACAAATGTTGATGGTATAGAATCGGTAAATATATCATACCTGTTGGAGTACAGCAGTCTGTGCGACAATTGTCTAAACTTCATCATATTTGAAGACGTGTGAATCGGTCAAATGAATGACAATTTTTACTTACAAAAGACGTCATAAATTGATATTTTGATTTATTTTTCAATGCTATACCAAAAGCCATAATACTCTTCGCAATCTATCCTACATGTTAAGATATCAAGCAACGTCTTTCAGAGTTAACATCATATCAAAGTTTGAATTGTGTTTTCCATTTTCATTAGTATTGAAAGCAAGGATCTATGTACCCCGTCTCCCGCAGAAAATTCCCCCCGACGTATTTACACGAACAACTATGGTTTTAGATGTTTTCACTACATGTACTTGTATAATAGTAATATTTGTATTAGGGACGCCGCGCTTTCAACCTCTTGTTGACTGTTTGGACGGATACACGACGCCAAAAAAGGGCAGACACAGAACACCAAAATAGACCATCGTTTGACGTGGGGTGTCTGCCCAAACAGCCCGGAACAGGTTGAAAACATACCTATTGAAAGCGCAGTGTCCCTTATCTGGCCATCGAAATATCCTGGTTTGTTTCCAATTGAGCATGTTAAAACGCAAAAACCACCCAAAAATCTATTTAGCTATGGGGGAAATATGAACAAAGGAAATATTAACACGGGAACCAAACCATCGCATATTTATCGTACCGATACGTTAACAGCGACATGTTTGAAACGCATATCAAACTATCTAGCTATTATTCATTGCCTATGAAATAATCTATAAGCTGCCATAAAGCATTAGGCTGAAGATATATGCATGTCTAATGAACAAATGTACCTTATGGACACGTTGAATGGCAAACAGACTCCTGGACGAGCCGTGTTTGTTGCAACTGATAAAAAACTGTTCTGTACCGCGATTTGCTGTAATTCTCATAAATGTTTCTTTCGTAAAACAATCGCCACAGATTTTATGTTCGCAAGGCAGAATGCAATCAAGCTGGAAAAGATAAAGGATCAAATTTATTTCCAAATTTATATTCTTAACAAACTGAATATAACCTTTTAATTTGATCACTTTGGAATCATATAACACGCTCTTATATAAGACATCAGTGTAATTAAAGACAATCAACAATTTCGTCGTATTTAAGACTCAATGGATATTGCTGTTTTACCAGTGGTAAATGTATTTATATCTAGCTTATAGATTAATTCAAATATTTTAAGATAATGACAGTTTGCATTTATCAACAATTAAAATTTTAGAATGCTTGCTTCAGGGTACTTACAGTGACATTATTTTCTCTACCGGATCCTCATTAACATATTAAATAATATTTATTTTGAACTACATTAATTTCTTCTTGAATATGATTGGATACACATAATCGTTTTATGAAATTAATTGTGTGGCAAATAGAAAGCGCACTCGCGTTTTTGGTCAACCGCCAAATCACGTGTACCTATCATAATACTGTTTTTGTACTTATTGAAAATTATTCGAAGTAAATATCTCTCATTGTTAATACATATGGAACATACCTTCGTTTCCCGATCGCACGAATCGCATTTTGGAGGGATTGACTTCATTTCCGCTGAAGAGTTCTGTGGATAAAGGGACCATCATTCCTTTTACTTTACATGTCGTTCAATAATGAGTTAGATAGCGAAATTACTTGTGTGCAAAATGTATGTCAGAACAGTGGCTTTGACGAGGTTCTGACCTATATCTACAGCCATAGCTAGAATGATCTTTCCCAAATCATAAAAAATAGAAGATGCCGAACCGTCAACAAAACTTTTATCGGAATTCAAAATCGATTAAACCAGGCGCAAAATACGAAAAGGAAAGATCCACGATCTTACAAGAGAATAAGATCAGGTGTTCAATTAACTGATTTAATGTACTCCCTGGTCAAAGTTTAGAGAACCAAACATGTTGGATGTTAATTTGTCCTTCATTTGTGCCCAATATCAGTCACGCGTATCTTACATACGGATCGAGGTGCGTTTATCATTTTTCCATACATGCATTGCCTTATTTTAGATTGATTCAATTTTGATAATGATACCACTAGAGCACTTGAACGAATGCTGCTAGTAAGATATGTTTAACATGTGTTACTTACCGCTTTCTTAAAAGCCTGCTTGAAAAGTGTTCGATCGCAACAATTAAAAATGATAAAATCCTTAGAATGTGACTCATCTGGTTTGTAGTAGCATTTGAGACATATATATTGTTGTCTGCAACATGTTCCTGTAAATGCCTAACAATGCAAACACGGCTTAAGTCTATCAGAAATTATATTGAATGAAAATCTATATTCCAAAATCACCACAAGTTAAAAAAAAGTTCCTTGTTTCTTCGTATTTATATTGGAAAAGTACAGCATTGTTTTAGATTTTACCTTTATCAAAGGAGTCATCTTATTTTAATCAAATCGCAAGTAATTTTGAAAACAGAAATAATAGATATCACTTTCGCAATGATGAAAAGGGACTTTTTTAAATCATAAAGTACAAAATACCTTTTTTAGATCGGTTAGTTTGAAGTAAGTGTATAGTTTCGTTTGATCCCTGAGAGTGCATGCTTAAATTAATGACTTGAAGGCTTTGGGTGGGGGTTGGTTCAGATAGTTGCGACTCTCTTTGCCAGGTGGCGGTTTTTTGCCCCCCTCCTACAATAGTCTTATACTTATTATTAATTATTGCATAATTAATACATGAACTTTTAAGTCAGTGTGATGTGGAATGTATTGTATACATGTTTTTACTTTATGTTTTTTTTTTTGTAATAAACGACCCATATCAATTCATATTGGACTTACTGGTTGTTATTTGACTATTATACTATTCTCTATGAGGATAGCTTGCTGTGTGACATTTTTTTAGAATTGCACATCATAAAACCACAATTAAACACGAATGTAGTTTAATTGCATTTATGAGGTGAATTCACTTTTTCGTGTGGTAATATTTTTTGGTGCGGAAGGATTTCTTACCGTTGACACTTTTTATATAGTAGTATACCTAAAGGCCGATTTACAAGGTAAGAAGTCCTGTGAATTCTTTATCCCACCTCCATCCCCAGCTCCGCCAAGTCATCTCTTAGGACTAGGTAAAGACAGTCATTGTAGGCAGGGGTTTGGCGGTTTTTTGCCCCCTCCTACAATAGTCTTATACTTATTATTAATTATTGCATAATTAATACATGTACTTTTAAGTCAGTGTGATGTGGCATGTATTGTAGAACAACAGCATCAGGCTGTTCTAACGACAGATGTGAGGAAACTTCCCGTGTCGCTAGATCGCGCACTTTCCCGCCTCCTTTGCCTAAAAATTTGACGAGCACCTCCGATTCCCTCAAGTTCAAATTGTCCCAATGATCACTAGGCCTATAAACATCTTCCTTCAGCCTGCGGATATAGCTATGTCCCAGCACTGACACTTTTACCGCCATATTGTGACCCGGGAGATAAACAAATCTGTTGAACTCTAACAATAATTACTGCCCGCCTAGCGGTAAATCGGCCTTTAGGTATACTACTATATAAAAAGTGCCATAGGTAAGAAATCCTTCCGCACCAAACAATATTACCACACGAAAAAGTGAATTCACCTCATAAATGCAATTAAACTACATTCGTGTTTAATTGTGGTTTTACCAAAATTTCGCATGATTTCATATCTTTTTTGGTAAGCATTTACAAAAGAATCATATACAAACGAGACACTAATATCTTATTTGAAATTTTCATTTCTTACTATTGCAACATCTATTTGCTAATTTTTGTATTTGCAAAACGTTTTTTCTCTATGCTATTATAGCAAGTGAATCATGTTTTGTTTTCATTCCTCTTTTTGTTTTACTATATTTCAAAATAAATTGCAATCCTAACCCTTACCCTACAAAGTCACTTTACGTCGTAGTTCCGTAGCAGTGTACAGAAGCATACGGTGGCAATGTATGATATTTTTGTACAATGAATAAACCCTATGATATTAGGCCTATCAAAATCTTTAAAAAGCAGTCAATTGGCATAAGCATGATAAAGTTGATTGTGTTCGCTTTACAGTTGTAACAGAAAAAACGAGTTTTTTTTACCAAAACGGGTGTCTGGACATGAAAAGCTAGGTAGCAGAGATGTAAAGTTTAAACAAGAGCACATAAGGGAAAAAAGAGAAAAATCCATATAAACTACCTATGCTGGGACACGGATAATTCTGCAACTGACTTAAGAAAAAAATCATATTTGCGGATTCTGTATCAAAAACAGTTGTTTTATTATCATTATTATTATTTTGACATTTTTCGTTATTTTTTTTAATGTGGTAACCATGTTTTACTAAAAATATAAGTTAATACACTTCTCGGTACCTTATATGGGTCGTAAACACAATTTAATTTACAAATATATTTAAATATATAAAAAAGAACAAAAAACTAAGACTTTGCCGCAAGGCCTTTCTGCCCTCTCAGGCTTCTTCAGGCGGACTGTTCGTTTATTTTTACGTTGCCGGGACATATAACGTCAACAATTAAGATGACGTCATAGGTTACAAAAACCGTGACGTCATAAACAACAGTGAGGATAAAAAGAGAAAGAGAGAGGGCAGAAAGGCCTGGCGGCAAAGTCTTAGTTTTTTGTTCTTTTTTATATTTAACTTCGCAAGGACAATTTATAACTTTTCTTTATATATATATATATATATACATGTAAGACTTTGGCGCAAGGCCTTTCTGCCTGCTCTGGTTTTTTCAGTCCGCCTAAAGAAGTCTTTGTTTTTTTTATGCGTACATTTCACCAGCTATGTTTACATTTCTCAGACATGGGCCTTGTTTTCCAGAAACCTGTAAATATTCTATACACTGCTGCATTTCTTCTAGCTTTTATGTAGTAGTAATAGTATTGTCAACTCACCTTTGATAAATCATCTATTTCTCTTAAACACTTTGGAGGATGGGTTTCGTTCGATGACAGCCTTATTGTATTCTACATGTTGAAAATAAAATCAAAAGATGTGATCTAAAAGTAAAGGCCAAATGGCTGACTTAAACTTGAATTGTCAGAACAGGTAATGTATCTTGATGTCATTGTTGAGATGTGATCAACATATCAACAAAAGCGAACTACACTACTAAAGATACTAAAGATAAGATTTCTGAAAGCTATTCAAATCCTTTAATATTCATTTAATAAACAGATGTAAACTTTTCTCTCTCCCCAAGGGAGAACGAATGTCTTAAGGATACTGGAATTTATAATTTAAACAAACCCTCTGGTGAGAGACTGTAGCACCTCAGAGTTTGGAGAAGAGTTTTAGAAACATCGGTTAATGACTACTTTTAGGCCTCGACCTAGCTCCTTTGGTTGGGACAGGAAATCCATTTTTATAATTTGATATATACCATCTTCCTCTAAGGATGACTCTTACCAGTATGGAATATCGTTCTTCTAACTGTTGACAAAATATACCATAAAATGTAAAAAAATAAAAAGAATAAATGTAATTCAATTTATCCATACCCCAATAAAGAAAGGGTGAAATATGTGTTAACTTTTTCCCACTGACGATTGACAAAATATACCGTACCGAAAAGTGTTATTTCCTTATACAATCCACGGTAATATTCACCCCCATCCCAAGAAAAACGGATGATTAAAACAAATCAAACAAACACCCTGATGACCTTTCCAGCCATGCAGAGCAACAGACTGTAGTACCTCTGACTGTCGTAGAGGAGTTTTTAAACACTGCTTTGGACCTTTGGTAGGGGATGGTTTTCACCAAGAAACACTATTTCTTACTGCAAAATATACCCAATAATGCTATTTCGCTGTATAAGAAAAAAAATAAATTCCCTCCCTATCGAAGGAAATACAGAAATTTAAAATATTAAGAGAACCAAATGATATTTCCATCCATGAAAAGAAATAGACTTAAGCATGTCTGGAGAAGATATTTTTGAATATAAGTCAATTTTCTCTTTTCTAATTATGTAGAAGATTGTTTAAATATTGGTTAACCAATAGTCCTATAGTCATCGTGCTTCGTCCTTCGTCGTGCGCCGCCCGTTTTTCACTTTTTCAAACTTCTTCTCGATTTCCACCGGTGGGATTGACTTAAAAATTGCCTGACATGAACCAGAGATGGTCCCGACCAAGTGTTGTTATTTTTCGGGTTGTGTCGTCCATATTGAAAAACACATTTTAAACTTCTTCTCAAGCTCTTCTGGTGCAGTTGAGATAAAAATTGGTTGGGGTGTTAAGGAAGAGAAGTCCATTTATGTTCTTATTTTTATGGTTTGAACAAAATTGACATTGTGGCCATTTTTTAATATGATTTTGCAAACACTATTTTCCACAGTAGTATGATGTACTTTCAATTACTGTTCAAATAATCGTTAATGCCATTGGGCCTCTTGTTTTCCCTTATTCACCGGTTCTTGAGAAGAAATCGAAAATATACAATCTCACACTAAAAAGTGAACTACAATAAAAGATACAGGCAAAGTATCCGTGAAATCAAAATAATTTCCTGGAATGACCTTGAACATTTACACGAACAGAATTGGAAGCTCTTCATCTCAGAAGACAACATGTCAAATTTGTCAATTTGGTTATGGAGTAGAATTCACTTAAATAATTCATTTGACCTTGAAAGTGGATCAAGATTACTAATTTGAAAACTCTCTTCATCTCCAGCATGTTACAGGTGTACTATTAGTACCCTAGGCATTTTGACAATTTCAGACATTTGACCTCCGTGACCTTGAAGGTGCATCAGGGAACTTCATTTGAACAAATTTGGTACCTCTTTATCTCAGTATGCTACAAGCCAAATATCAGTACATTTGGATTGTTAGTTATTGAAAAGAAGTTGATTGAGGATTTTCTTACTTTTGGCCCTTGTGACATTGAAAGTGGGTCACGATAATTCATTTGAACAAACTTGGAAGCCCTTCATTCAAGCATGCTACAGGCTCAATATGAGTACTCTGACCTTTTGGTTATTGAGAAGAACCTTCCTAAAGATGGGTCAAGGCCATTCAGTTTAAGAAACTTATAAGCCCTTTATCCCAGTATGCTACATGCCAATTATTAGTTATTGAGAGGAGTTGTTCAAATATATCTAACACCTTTGCCGTTGTATCATTTGAAATGGGCCAAGGTCATTGGTTTTAACCAATTGTTAGCCCTTCAACAGCGTATGATACAGGTCTAATATATATACCCTAGACCTTTAAAGTTTTCAGATAGTGTTGTTTGAGGTTTTTTCAAACAAATTTGACTTCTGTGAACTAGAAGATCACGTAACACACACATATGCTGCACCTCTTAAATTTAGTAATAGATACAATATGCCGAAAAAAAATGAATTAAACTGTATCATACAGCTGTTTCGTCCTCCTAGGACTCCTCAGTAATGCTAGGGGCCAAAAGGTAGGAATCAAAAATTTCTAAACTAATGTAGAAGCAGAAGGGTCAGGTGCGTAAAACCCTTTTAATTTATTAATTTAGAAGTAAAATTAAACTAGTTCTGTATAATTTCAAATCGTGTACTACGAAAATGTGTATATTAAGTACCGTGCCACTACTCAAATGAGATTAACTGTGGCTATGGAGGCTCCAGAAAACATCGGGGACTAAAAAATCCACCAGCAGAATCTGCCACCCCCTATCATAAAGATCACGTAACACACACATATGCTGCACCTTTTAAATTTAGTAATAGATACAGTCTGTCGAAAAAACAGGTAGGCCAAGGACATTCATTTCAACAAACTTAGAAACCCTTCATCCAAGCATGCCCAATACGGGTATTTTGACCGTTTGGTCATTGAGAAGAAGCTGATTGAAGACTTTCAGACCTCTGTGACCTTGAAAGTGGGTCAAGGAAATTGGTTTTAAATTATCTTCGCAACCCTGTATCCCAGCATGCTACTGGCCAAATATCAGTACTATGTGTGTTTTTGCTTATTGTGAAGAAGTCAAATTTAAAGTAAAGTTTGACGTCGGACGACGGACACCGCACTATGGCATAAGCACACTAGCCCTTCAGTGAGTTAAAATGTTAGCGCATTGCAGCGAACGGAAACGATCAAAATATACCACTTGAAAAAAAGGCTTAGATGACCTTAAAGTGTAATATAGTATTCTCAATATATCGAACGGAACAAAACCTGTTTGGTTGTAGTCAAGAGTGTATCTTAAATTCATTTACATACCTAAATAAACTGTTTTATCTATCTTTTAAAAATTGATTTTTGTCATTAATTATGGAAAATTAATTGGAGCAATATATTTTGCTATCGTTTTCAAAATGTTCTTACAAGCCATATTTAATTTTGAAATGTTGTGTAATCATGCAAATTCAGTGTCAGAAGCATATTGATTGAGCATTTTTTTAAAAAATCCTTTCCTTATTTCACCTTATGATATTTTGACATGATCATTATAAGATCCGCATACAATTGTGAACAGTTCTACATTTCGGCAAGATATAAATGTGTTCATTTATTTCTTACCTCACGAGGCACACGTTGTCTTGTTCTTGTATTATCGGTTTCATCCTTAAAACGGAAAAACAATAATCTTAGATTAATAACATAAATAAAAAACAGTAATTACATTGTTATCTTCATCAAATCTACGGAAAGTAACGTAAACTTTCCGTTTATAAACCTTTAAATATGGTTTCATCGTCGATATACATAATTGTATTACTGTTCTTGTCAAAAAACGGTTATACGTCTTATAGTTGATAAAAATAGAAAATACCCGTGCTTTAACAAAATCCAAATCTGAACTCAAAATCGATTAAACTAGGGGCAAAATATGAACAAATGAAAGATTTACATGAAGACCCTTGCAAAAGTGCAAGAGAATAAGACCGGATGTCTGGAAGAGTAAGCGTCTTCTGCTTCATCGACGACACCCTTCATGTAAATCTTGGTCACATCGAAGTAAACATCAATTCCCCAAAATGAGAACCGAGTACCATTGTCAATCACAACATGTAAGCATACTAATGAGCATACATGCAGATTGATTAGATATATTGCGCAAAAATTAATCTTGAATTCTTTATGAATTACAAGTAGGGTTATTTTTTTCCATTGCTTAAACGAAAATTAAGAGTAGTTTTCCGATACGTTATATGTAAATAGATAAATCTAATCGCTTAATAAAAGTTGTGAAACAAAAATTGTGTACCTGGTGTATAAATGATCTTGTGTGTATACCTGGTCTCCAATTGTCGGAAGAGAGACGCATTCCCTTTTTAAGTGATAAAACATGTCATTGATTAAATATCGTAAATAGTTTATAAATAACATTCTAGATATACATAAGCTTTTATCACAACATCAACACATCTCTATATTTAGCTTTTAACCCATAAATTACACACGCCGGTCGTAACACCGATGCGATTCGGTGTGTGTAGCGGCGTTAAACTCATAACTAACTAACTTACTAACATAAATTACATATATATTTGTACCAGTATATTTCTTTACTTGTGATTTCTAATGCATTTACTAACTGCCCATTTTTTGTGTATGAAATCAACTCGAATATTTGCCAACTGAATCACGACATCAGTAACGACTCCGACAAATCCTTAATAGGGATGATGATAATCAAAACTTCATTGAAATGTTTATAAAATAAAATGTTCTGAAACTAGAAAGATCTACTGAAAAGATACCTACTATGTACTGCATGGAGTCAAATGCTAAGATAATGAATTCCAAAACGATCTTGAACGGATAAGTAAAAAAATGCACTTATATTGATATTAATTTATGATATAATAATGACAACATTGTGAAATATGGTCGACTTTGTGACCATTGTCATTCCTAAAATTAGCATTGATAAATAGTCCACCATTTCAGCAAGAGGTAATACGACTAGTTATCCCTTTGCATAAACAATTAAAATGAGTTCATAGAGCTACATAGTCTAATATCATTGTTACATAATCCCCAAGAACATATTTCACGGTTACCTCGTGTAATGGTCTCCTTGCTGTGTATTGGTGTTTTGGCCTAGTGTTTGATGAGCCACGTATCTAGAAAAACAAAGCTTCATTATTGTTGAGGAAATTACTCATTTACAGAAGAAACATTAAAAATATTGCTTATATAGTAAATATCAATTGGACTGAACTTATTATCCCTATGTATCATCAGTTTACAATAGTGTTGATGGCAAATGTATTTTGTTTCTATTAGTATGATTTTGCAAAAGAATAATTATTTATTAGTTATCTTTGATATGTACAAAGCAGACCAATCGGTATTCGAAAAATTACTTAAACCACAAGTGTTGAGCAAATATGATTTTGATTTTCCATATCAATCATCCATATTTTATACTCATAACATAGTTATATAGGGTGTCCGGCAACATTTAATTAACTCAAAATAGAGTGGTATTTGAAACTACTTGGTCTGAGATGTGTCAAGAAGCCATAATTCAATATGCAATTAAAGGAAAGACTGAAATATATATACTTTAGGTAAACGTACTCAAATGAGAAAAATTACCAATTTCAAATTAAAATATCAATAAGGTAGGAAATTATTAATAAAAAACAAAACACTTGTCATTTGAAAATTACCAAATAGTACCCTAGTTGTAATCATTCGTTTCATATAAGCAATCTTTTTCTCATTATTGCATAGATGCTTGTTTAATTTTCACATGCATGACTTCAAAAACATACATGGGATTATTCGTTATATTTTATGTCATTTTCAAAAGAAACCTTTAAGATTAGATTTTTTTTTCTTCTAAAAATCTTTGTGTTCTCGTAAATCGTGGTAATAAGGACAAAATTTCACCGATATATCTGTTGAAATCTAAAAAAGGGTCAAGTGTTTCTAATGAATGTGTTTAAATTCATCTGAATGAATGAGAAATAAGTAAACACGAACATGTCTTATCTACTCAATATGATGTACAGTTCTTACTAAATAGAATCATCTTCCTCCAAATTGAACAAAAAGTTGTCAGCTAGTTGCATTCCCACGCAGATAATACAATATATATATGCTAATTGTATTTTACCAAATAAAAATGCCAAACAAAAATGAACGTCAACTATAGTGTTTTAACATGAAATTATAAAAACCGACAAGCATCTTATTCATTACCTAGTAACACTTATTTAAATCCAGCTTCATAGCAATACTAGAACAAATCAGCTACAACTTAAATACTTACATCTGAAGGTTTTCGGAGATCATTCTCCCAGCTAGCCATATTGTCTGTTGGAAAAGAATCGGGCATCTTATTTGTAAGAAATAAAAACAACAAAGCAATAACATAAAATGCAACAATACAAAATAACGAACAATTATCAGGAAATCTCGACTTAATACTTATCTTTTAACCACTGAACCAGGGAAGATACATAATTGAAAAAGCAATATAGAAATTATATCCATATTTATATAAATTATGCTTTTCAATTTCTGTCCTGGTATTATTTTGATGCTAATTGCTTGGGATTAAGGAGAGAGGCAGAGCCATAAGCATAGATATGCAGTGAAAAGGTAAGATATTTATAAAACATTTTTTCAAACATTTTGATACATACCGGTTTGGCACGTTCGGTCGATATCTGAGGCAGAGTCATATAGTTGGGAAAAAGGCTGTATCCCCTGGAAGTAGGGATATGGGTATGGTCTGTTTGACCTGTGAGAATGTAGTAAGTAAAACACTTGTTTTGATACACTTTATGGATCTGAATATTGATGTTTGTTGATAGATATTGTCTATTCTTACAAGTATATCAGATTTATTTTAAAAATAACAATTATTGGACGAAAATATATAATGTACTATAAGGTACTAATATTGGTTGATGTGCAAGTAACATTACAAAAACCACGATAACGTGGATTACAGATTTATGATTAATGAACATTTGGAATAAAACCTTAATTGAGTTCGCACGAGATAAAAATATTCCTCGATCATAAGCTGAGTAATATTTGTGTTCATGCTTTTCTTTTTAATCACAAAATTAATGGGAAGTTAACAATAGAAATAAGCATTAATAACATTCAAAGAAATTACACACATTTAGAAAATGAAATTGGCAGTCTCTAATTGCTGACAGAACATGAAATGAGATATATGGAAATTATCTCTCTTATGCACTGCCGTGCGGACACGGACATGCATCCAGTTGTATTTAAATAAATACAGCACAACCAAAATGAAGAAATAGTCATATTATTTTTTACTCTGGCATCTATATACACTTCAATTTACATATTTTCCTATTAATCCTCCAAAATCCTCTTAGTGAAAGAGGTCCTCTGTTATTTACACAATAAAAATATTCCACTGATTATGATAATGTTTGGTTTTTTTTTTTTTAAATTGAGTCAACAATGATTTAATGATTTTCTCATTAAACATTATCAGTAGGTATGTTGTTAATTACTGGTATGGTATCCACACCAGAAATATTCGTAGAAACATCAATCTTACTGACATTGCTTTATGTTCCTTCTACATTGTTTTTCTTGTTGGCAAAGGTTTGTATGAGACTATAACAACAACAGAAGAATCATAAAACCACGTACGTTCGTATTGATTCGATGCTATAATATGGTTGTGTGATATCTATCTGAACAAAGACGTATTTTCCAAAAGACAATTGAATTTCCTACTTTCGTTTTCGTTTGATATCATTAAAACTTAATGAAACACCGCTGTAAACATTATTCAGAAAAAAGGCATTGCTTTTATAAAAAAGAACAAATTCAAAACATTTCCTTGAAATTGAAGTAGTTACTTTATGATTATCACTCATCATAGACAATATACTTTCACTTACGTTTTCCAGTTCAATATCACCTGTAGGAGAAGTTCAAAGATATACATTATAATTTCTATTATGCAAATAGAATTAAAGCGATAAATACCGGACACAGTTAAGATTGGATAATGGCAATTGCATGATTATATACTTCGCTTGTGATAGTGATATAATTGACTATTAGGCCTTCTTGAACAAATTCAAAAGATTGAAAACTGGTGTTAGTAAAATATATGGTTGACTCATTATTGACATTCTACTTTCGCTTTCGTTTTCCAATGTGGTTTTCTTGCTGTAATAATTTTAAGATATTGACCGAATATCTCGCTTCCAAGCAATATTGCACGTTGGTGTCACATTGTAAAATAGAAATATCAAACGAGTAAACATCCTCGTACTAAGGTGGAAGAGTTTAAGTCATTTCGTCAAAACGCAGACCATGCTATTGCGAATTACCATGGAGTGATATAAATAGGACGGTCTGTTAGAGGAGGGAAAAAGATAATAAATCAGACAGAAATCTTCATTATATTTATCAGCTATTTCACATACATTACATACGTCTTTTCGTTATCAAATGAATAAATTAATTGGCATAAATACATATGTATATATATATAATTAATGATGGTATACGGACAAACTGTTCATTGGAGAGATAATTTATATATTTACATTGATATATTCAGTCGGTATTCACCTGATTGCATGAACACGCTTCGATATAACATTTAATTAACATATTTTATATTGGAGACTGCATTGATTCAATATACATGGTAAGTGTTGGGATTGTGTAAGTGAATTCCATCATGTAAGCAATTTTACCTCAAATCCTTTATTTTGACAATTCCACGAAGACATTTTTCACAATGTTTCAGATATTATTTAAACAAATTTCATGTAAATTACTCCTTATGTTCATAGAAGATCCATAAGTAATCACCAAAATAGAAATATTTATACGATCGATATTTATGATTTTTGTTAAAGAAGTTGTTTAATTTTCAATTGATACTATTTTTTCACAGGGGTCAACACCAGCTAAACAACTTTTGATACACAGCACCATCAACCAACCAGAACACTAGGCTGATAACAGCACCACCAAAGAGTCGAAGGGAGATGACTCCGACAGGCTTACTCACTCGCAATACACTGAACATAGATTTTCTGTTATTGTGTTTAATTATTTCAAAATTGTTTCTAAACAAAATAATTTGTGGGGACTGTGTCTCTTTTATTGAAGACTTGGATACCGGCCATTTAATTCAATAAAAGAATGTTTCCATTGCCGTGTAATATGTACACGCATTAAGCAATGTATCATCATATCATAATAATTTAAACGACTTCTTAAATAATACTATTTTCATAAAATATTTAACAGATCACTATATCATAGAAATGTACAGAATGTACAACAAACACACACAGACGTTATTCCTGGAGACAAAGGTATGTTGAAATGAGATAAGTTATCGGAAAGATTAATTAGAAAACACAATACGAAAAAAACGAATGTACTGATATGCTTAATCGGAATTATTTGAGCAAAGAAATGAATTTATATTTCATAATTACATTTGATCAATAATCTAAACGAGATTACAGTATTATCGAGGTTAATACAAAACATTGTGTGTTTAAGGGAGCATTTGTAAATAACATTTTTGTCTTATTTCAGACGTTCAAGTCCTATGCTACCAAGGTGATAATACAAGCAAAATAGAAGCCATTTCGGACAAAAAGGAAGACAATTCGTACAGAAGTGATGGGAATCCAATAAGAGTATCCTTTTTATGTCAAATATGCACTTATATTCAAATGATGATTCGGTTTTCACGATTTTTTCCTTAACTATCATACAGGGTCTTCCAAATATAAAGACAAGCTCATGTTACATGTCGACATTCGTACAGGTAAATATATATGTTTGCAAGGAATACGAAGTATAAAGAATTCCCAATATTATTCGTAGGAAAAGATAACTTTGACAGTTAATTATTGTAATATTGATGATATTTATGCTCAGCTAGATGTCAATTCATTTTAATTTTCTAAACAGTGTTTCATATACAGTGTAAGAGAGGACTCTTTTCCGAATGAGAACAATTGAATCAAACAAGTGATACCTCATATCCTGTGGGGGTAATTGTTATTCTATTGTTATGTCTATTCTATTGTTAAGAGAACAGGTAAGGCAGTGACAACATTTTATGAATCTGTGAGATATATGGATGCTCTGATGTCTATTTAATGTATTTAACTACTTTCCTGTTCAATAGGTTTTGGCACAGACACCTGGTTTGACCGACAAACTTCTTCATAACAACCAGGGCCCAGTTGTTCAAAAGATGATTAGCTTAACAAGTGATTAGTGCAAATTTTAATTACCCTGTAACTTTAAAATGAAAACTTCCATTTAATTACAACTTTGCAGATATCAAATATCTATTATTGTGTATTAATATACAAACTTTAAAGATTATATCGTGTATATTGACAGCATTATTCAAGTTTGAAAAATGTTGTTAAATAGTGATTAAGCTAATCACCTTTTGAACAACTGGGCCCAGTTGGTAGGACTTTTACACGATCCTCATTCTATATACAATGTATCAGATTTAATATTCTTCTATATAACAAATTGATGCTGTATTCAGTTAATTACAATGATGATTTTGCCCACAAAATTGAATATTACATTCAACCAATATTTTTCATCAGTTACTTTAAATTTATTATTACATATTTCAGTTGATCTCGCAGTCCACGTATTCTGTATTGAATTCTGTAAACCTAACTAACTAATCGTTGCGACCCGAACAGTATAATAATGAGTAAGAATAATTATCCGGTAATAGTATTTTTGCAATAACTTAATAATTAATATTATCAGGTTATAGCTATAGATAGGCTACCAACATTGTTTATATATATTTCTTCAGCAATGACGCAAACTGAACAGTTTACATGAGATTACTGGTTTAAAAAGCAGAAAATAATCATGAAAAATATAACTTCATACTTACATGAATGTGAAAATCACTACATGTTTGTCCTCTTTCGTAGACTCTCTATGAAGAGCAGCGTACTATCTTGAATATCTTCTTTCGCTTTCGTTTCTATGTACCTACAAGTCAAGACATGACAACATGATGTGTAATCCGGCTGATAGGTGTAACTGTAACGAAGTAGCTTGGAGTTTCCTACTTTCGATTTCACTTTATCGTATGCCTATTAATATCGTGCATTGTGTAATGGGTTCAGGCATGTTTACAGATCCATGTTAGTCAATGTTCAGACTGAACACATAATATTTTGGAGATTGATGTGATGAAGGGATATTCTTTCTATTTACCCGTGATCTTTTACCTTACGATTCACGGTGCACTTTCGTTTTCGGTTTCCCATACATCTTCGATAAATGTTTGAATCAGCTTAAAATGTTTACCGCTTACATAGGATAACATTAGAAAAAACTATAACATTTGGACACTTCTAGTCGTGTGTATCGTGGTGAGTAGCACATTTTCTTTGCGTACTTTCGTTTTGATATTACTTCCTTATTTCATTGATCGCTTTATATCAAAAATGGAAAAAACTTAAATAGCTTAGTGAGGATTTGATTATAGTTCTTTAAATATGTATACAATGTATTAACAATTCACAACCTGATTAGAATGCCCATCCTTATTCTTACTCGGTTGCACAGGCACTAGCTTCGTCTGTCAAACACCTATAATATAAACATTTTTTTTTACAAGAATGATAAACCTTAATGTTTATATTATAGGTGTTTGACAGACAAGGCTAGTGCCTATGCTTTGTTGTATACCGAAAGTACCAGAGTGGAAATTTAGGATATGCATTTCATTCAGATTGCACATTTCAAAGATAAGTTGTTGTCGGTCGGGTTTTCATTTTGCATTATTCATTAAAAATAGCTCAGATTCAAATAAAGCACATGGACTTCAGGATATGTTACAGCTACATTTGGACCTAGACTAAGGCATTCACAGTAATTGTACATAATATATGGAATCAGATAGTCTTTATGTAAGACAAATTCCCTCAATAGTCGTACGACTTTTAGTCATTGAGAGTTTTCTGCACTTCTCGTCGATAGGGATATTGGATGGGTCATTTTTTACCGAAAGACAATCTTGTAAAACTATTCTGAAAATTTAAGTTAAGGTATAAATACAGCTGTAACATGTTCTTCTAAAGGTCCCTATCGACCATCCAACCAGCATTAGACACAACTCGCACTAAATATTGAAACTTTAAATTATCAACTATGAATGAGTATGGTAGCATTAACAATAATGATTGTAGTCGGTGAATCTTCAGATAAATATAAAAATAAAGAAATAAAAATTAAATTGATTAGAGGTTGCCAATGCTTATTTTTTTTATCAATATGGTCCATCATATTTTATATTCCTATATTTTATAGGAGGAAACGATATACAACATGGTAAGTGAAGTTATAATCTTATTATATTCAAGTTTATGTATAAGGATTACTTGAATGATAAATGCCTTCAGTACATATTTTATAATGCTTACTGCAAAAATAGATGAGTAATATTTACGGCCAAGGTTTATCATTTTTAAAAGTATGTTGTTTTTACAGAGACAATCAATACTTATGTTTATTTTACAAAGGGGTCGACACCAGTTAAACAAAAATCAAAACCAAACGGCATGGACCAGCCATTACAAAGAACAAATACCATCCAACGACAGCCACAAGTAGGCGACAAGAACGGAATAAATTTGGACAAGGGTAAGGCTTGCCATGGTAGACATTTTTAACTTTAAAATAGAACAAAGCAATATCCAGAAAATGATTTAAGTTTTTTTTCTAGCCTAATCTTATGCGATAAAGCTATTTTTTAATTTTACATTCAGAAACTTTCGATGAACCCAGAAATCCAACTTCTCCTACCAAAGAATTGTTAAAAGACAGTCATGATGAAGGACTTGAAAAGGTATCAGACAAATAGCTTTCAACTTATCATTGATTTCATATAATCCTCTTAACGTTTTAATTGATATCCTGTACATGAGAATCAAAAACCTATTTAAATATAATATTCATCTCATTATATTTAATAAGACTGTAGTTATGTTGTTACTAGAAATTAGAATAAAAGTCTTGCGATGAAACTTCTGAAACAATCTGTGTGATTTAAAGAATGGTTTAATATTGCAGATTTTTTCTTAACAGGAAGCTGACATTAAATCTCAAGAAGCGATTTTCAAAGCAAAACACACTCTAAAGGTTAATGAAGACGAAGGTAAAACGTTCCTTTTTATTTTTATATCATTACATAACAATTAAGTAAAATATCAATTAAAAAGAACAAGCAAATAATCAAGGAAACAAAATAAAAACAAACAGATTGCTGCTCAAGATAATTAAACCTAAAAAAATGAAATAAAAAATACCTACGTGTAGATGACTGTCAGTGCTATGCACACCATTTTTTCAATTTTTATTATCTTTTTTAACATTGCATCCTCAGACTCAAACAAATCAGAAAAACAAACATCAACTTTACCAACAGAAGATCATCCATCTGACAAAAATGGTGGACAAAAAACGGTAAGCTGAATAGCATTCAAGGGAGATAACTCCATCATGCTAACTGGAAAATAAGCAATCTCTACTCAAAAGTTGTCGCCCTTTTCACGCACTACGACAAGTACTCAAGTTTTCTTGATTTTTTTACTAAAATTTCTAATAATAAAATAATCTACGATTTGATAGATATAAAGCTTAATAAAATATGTCTTACTTAATATGTCAGCCATATATTGTAATTCCTAATTTGTTCCTTATGACTTAATCTCATTATTGTAACATTGAGATATTTATATATATTCTGTAAATATATCTTTGATTTTTAACAGGAATGTACAGAAAATGTACAGAATTTGCAAAAAACAAACAAAGACATTACTTCCGGCCACAAGGGTATGTAAAGCTCGAACACGTATCAGAAAGATTGACTAGAAAACAGAAACATACTGATGTTCTGTTAAGCGATAAACTTTTTTCTATAAACAGTTCAGTGCAATTCTAAGAGCAATGAAATGCTAGCTTTACGTTCATAAATATATATTGTCATTGATTATTATGAGAATAAGGATATAGATGCGATAATGTGCTTGTATGATTTAGGAAGAAATAAGGGTCTTGTCTAGTTTCAGACGTACAAGTAACATGCTCTCCAGGTGTCAATGTAAACAAAATGGAAGACACTTCGGACAAAAAGGAAGACACTTCGGACAAAAAGGATGACAATTCGTACAAAAAGGAAGACAATTCGGGTAAAAAGAAAGACACTTCGGACAAAAAGGAAGACAATTCGGACAAAAAGGAAGACAATTCAGAAACAATGGAAGACAATTCGGACAGAAGTGATGGGAATCTAATAAGAGTATCCTTTTTATGTCAAATATGCACTTGTATTCAAATGATGATTCGGTTGTAATGCTTTTTTCCTTAACATTCGTACAGGGCCTGCCCAATATAAAGTCAAGCTCATGCTACATGTCGACACTCGTACAGGTATAAGTATAGTTAAATATATTACCAAGAAATTCAGTATATAATGCTTCGTGAGAAAAACATTTAATATTGATATTATTTACATTCTCAACTAGATTTTGATTTATTTTATTTTTCTGAAGATATACATTTCGGGATAAAATGGGAAATATAAATGAGTAGTGGCACATATACACGATTTCGTAGTACACGATTTGAAATTATACAGCACTGGTTTAATTTTACTTCTAAATTAATAAATTAAAGGGGTTTTACGCACCTGACCTATCTGCTTCTACTTTAGTTTAGAAATTTTGGATTCCCACCTTTGGCACCTAGCATCACTGAAGAGTCCTAGCAGGACGAAACAGCTGTATGGCGCAGTTTAACTCATTTTTTCGTCATACTGTATCTATTACTAAATTTAAAAGGTGCAGCACATGTGTGTGTTACGTCATCTTTACAATAGACAAAATAAGGTCTCGTACGGTAACTTGTGGAGTTATTATTATACGTCAATGGTACCATCATTTCATAAGATATGTAAGGTAAACACTTGATGGAATATTAATATTTTCAGACGCTTCGAAGAATATTACTCCCTTGTATTTAACAATGTTCCTGTTCAATAGGTATTGGCACAGACACCTGGTTTAACCGACAAACTCCTCCACAACAACCAGGTATGGTATGTGTACGATCCTCCTGCTATATACTTATGCACAAATATTCTGCCTTATAAATGATCAAGGCTATGCTTAATGTTCGATATGTTTTATCAGTTCAGTTTTGATACTACTATGGCGATAAACCTCCTTTGACATTATTTTTTTTATTATTTTTGTTTTTCAAAATTGCATTTTACATACAATTAATATATTTCATCAGTTCCTTTAAATTTATTATTACATATTTTAGTTGATCTTACACAACGTATTCTGTATAATGGTATAGAATTCTGAATCTATTTTAAATATTCATATATATTAACCTTCTTTACAGAACTGCAACGTTGCCAGTATCTTGATTAAACTATTGGTGGAAGTGAATGATACACAACAGTCTAGTTGCAATACTGAAGAAGATTTACGCTCTCTTGTTTGCGACTTGCAAAACACTATGTCTCAAAGGTACTTGGAATTATTATGTTTATCTTACTATTTATAATAACAACAACAATGGCAACAACATCGACGTGTTTCAATAACTGTGGATATTTTATATATCGTAATTTTTATTCTTTTCTTTTCATAGAGATGAAAGTTACAAGAGTGGAAATCAAAACGACTGTCACTCTTTATATCTGTGTTTGATGGAAGCATTAGATGAGGAAGACAAAGGTATTCAAGCGTGTTATCAACCTTATATATACATATAAATATTTCATTATATGAGATATAAAAACGATTTAATATTTATGTGATTAATACATCGACATGTAAAATTTACGATGAATGTAGAGATTAGCAAATCAAATTTATTCAAGCTGATGTGTTAATGATATACGTGTATATATCTATGATAATATGGTCTAGTAAGTAATATCGACGGTATGATCCATCAACATTCTTTACAGAACTGCAACGTCGCCAGTATCTTGATAAAGCTATTGCTGGAAGTAAGTGATACATAACAGTCGAGTAACAATACAGATACTGGCAACGTTGACAATTTATTTGTCCGTACTGTCGCTATTTCTTCCACGATCACATATTTATGATAGTATGATATTAACAAGAGGAAGACTTTTACAGCAAAATAAAGGAACATTGCGATAGTTTAACGAGATGAGATGACTTCATAGTTTCTGTGACTTTTACAGGATGCACGTCATTATTTGAAGGATATACTCGAAATTTATTCAGATATTCAACGTGCGAACACGTAAGTGTCTCTCAATTCGTTTTTACAACAAAAAAACTATTGATAATTGGTCTATTTTACTATATCAACAATATTTGTAACAGAAACAAAATGATTTAAAGCAAGCGATAAAAAGATACCAAACTCTAAAAAAAATCTGTATAATTCTTCACAGATTTATATGATCAATCAAATAGATTTTTTTTCTACTCTTTTAATGCGTAGGTCGAAGAATGTCAGTCAGAATGTATAAGGTCTCTGCTTTTAACAGTGGATGAAGTATACGTAAGTTTAAGTTACGCATTTTTAACTGTGGTGCCGTGTAACTACTGTTTAATGTGCAATTAACTTATATGCATCGGACTTTCAATGTTCAGCTTTGCAATATGATGCAACATTGATCGAAATCGTTTTTAACAATGAAACAATAGGAACAATAAGTATAATAATTAGAAAATGATAACAAAAATGAAAAAACATAAAAAGCGGTAAAGACGAAAAATCTACATGATGGTTAAAATTTGTAAAAGTTATTAACAAACAATTGTATTAGTGACAACATAATAGAAGGTCTAACTTGTTTTCAGTGTTCAGTTGAAGACAGCATTAAGCTGTTAGAGGAGGTAGTTACGTTTCACGATGCTGAAGTTCCATGTAGAAAATGTCTAGATAAAGGAAAGCATTATGATGGTAAGCAAGGGTGTCATTAATTACCTCTGTAGACGTGCGCCTCTAATATAACAAACCATTGAAGTACGTACATAACAAATGTCTATTTATATGCTTTTGACTATCATTTTAATTCCATATATGACAATCTTTTTTTTACACTTAAATATCGTGAATCAACATGACTGAAGTCGTATTCCTATAAGAAATCTGTATTGTTATCTATCATGGATGTACTGTTTGTTAATTATGCATTTGGTCAGTGATGTTGTGGTATGTCATTGATTTGTATCTGTTACTCGTTATCATCCTGTAAGTACGCATTATGACATATTCTCTTGAAATAAGTAAAGTAGTTCTGATGGGGACGAGGGACACTGGTCTGTTTTATTATCATTCAATGAGTATGCCAATTGAAACATATATAAATAAATGCATGTTGGTTATTTAAATATGTTACAGACACGTCAACATACAAACAATTAATAATAGAGAGGGTACCAGAGATACTTGTTTTACAGCTGGCGAGATTTAAACAGGTAAATCTGTATATAAACACACGTGAGACTGTAGATAGGTCAATATGATTGCCTCCTTGTATGTGCTAAACATTTAAAGGATCGAGAGCCTGTTATCTTGTTTATGTAGATAGGAATATTAAATAAGCATGGAGGCAGTCTAAAACAGGTCATATCATGTTTCATAACATGAATTGTACATTTTGTGAAAAATTCAGGTTTGATAATTATGAAAATGTAACTTCAAAATTGATTTTTCGTGTTTAATATTGTTGAATTGATTTAGAAATTGATGTGACTATCATGTCATCCATGTTTGAAAACGAAACTACAGTGTATTACAATGTGCACGGTATATGTTATGAAGCGTATACAAGTTTGAAGTCTATATATTGTATCACAAAGAGTATAGCGTATTACAGAAAAGATATAGTGATGCATTTTACAACGGATAAACTGTGTATAACAAATATATACTAACAGCAAGGTGTATATCACAAAGTTTTTGCTGTGTAGTGTTAAATCCATGTACATGTGGTGTATTACAAAGTGAAACTAGAGATTTAAAAATTGAAAAATCGAGAGATAACTTTTTTCTTCGTAAACGATGATCATGTCTTATCAAATATATTTTTTCAGGATATGCTAACAGTGAACGGACCACACAGAAGACTGTACAAGTACCAAGGAAATGTACATTACCCTCCTGACTTATCCATCCCCACCAGCATTGAGGTAAACTTGTTTGGAAGTGATTTTTTTCCCTGAGACATGTTTAAGATATCACTTTCATTTTATACTCTATGGAATCAAAATAAAAAAAGTAAGAAATACATTGATTCTGTTTATTTAGGGACCGTCTGGCCGGGAATGTGTACATATAAGGTACGAGTTATATGGCGTCATCTGCCACGAGGGAAGTCTTGAAGAAGGACACTACTGGTGTTACGTGAAGAAGAACGGATGGAACCCAGATAACCAGTACCTATGGCACCTGTGTGCGGACTCCTACGTCAGAAGACTGAACATCAACGAGGAGTGGCCCAACTCACCTTTCGCGTACCTGTTGTTCTATAAACGACTGAAACTGTGATTTTGTAAAATAAAAAAAAAAAAATCATAATAACTGCTTTTGTAAAATTTGGTTTTCGATCACTATTCTGTAAAATTGGTATAAGACGACAAATAGTGAAGTTTAATTTAAATGTGGAGGAAAAAAAAAATTACAGATGACTTTGTTACTGCATTTGCTTCGGAAGTACTGTCTGTTTATAAATTACATGCAGGTAAAATTATTACCATATATGTATTACGCAGTGAGTCAGTTGTATTTTTGTATAAACGTCACGGGTATATCTAAAATCATCTCAAATTATGTCAACCAGAATACATATTTTGCAAAAGATTCAAAGTTGACTTGGTTTCATTACATAGTTGTTATCAAAAATATTTTCATTTTGTACGCTGAACTGAAAGAAAAAAGGGGGAGGCTTTACAGTATGCACATCTATTTATTAAATATTATAAAATATCAATGATGTTTTAAATGCTCTGAATAGTCTACGACTTAAATCATTCCTGAATGTTAAGAACATCATGCAAGGCTAGTAGCATGTGTAGTATTACAGATTGGATATTCATGCATAATGCCGTATGTGGAATTGCTTTTGTTGGCAATGTTAACGTTAAGAGCCACGGTGAAACTGGGGTCAGTTAAATCTTAACAATCTCAGTTTTAGTAAGGAATTGTGAGATAAAGTTTGGGAAATATATCTTAGTTTCTTAGTAATTGTGGGACTTGTTCTTTATAAAGTAATTCTTCAACAAAAGGCGGAGGGGTGAAGTCCTTATTACCCTACTTCATCCTCCCATTCACAAAGGGTGAGTCTGACTAAGTAAGAAAGATATTGTTTAGGCAAAGTATCAATCAGTCACTGTAGCCTTTTGCCCAGTTAGCATAACTATAGTACGACCCATCGAACAGCCTTACACAAACATCATTTTATAATATGCTGTTGCTAACCTTGATTTATGTTACTTTATTTTAGTTCCTTGAAAATCTATGATAAATAATATTTCCATGTTATCTGACAAACACAAAATGTTACTCGAAAATTGAAACATGAATGACATTTTTGAAAAACATTGCATAACAGTTTCCTTTTGATCATAAAAGCTCACCTCCTTACTGCAGGGTTGACATATATCGGCAAATAATGACAATCTGTCTCCTTTCGTTTTGTTTGACACGTATTACGATCAAACGAAAGCGAAAGCAAAAATTCCGATGTCATGTTTTATACTCAGAATTCAGTACAACTGTACTTAGTATTCGCATAATATGCACGAATTATGCACCCCAATAAAGTTAGCCTAGGTGATTTTGTTTATGCATAATTCGTCTTGTATCAATTCATTTTAACATAAACCTATTTAATATTACGTAGTGTTATAACAATCTATGGAGGTTCATAATAGGCTAATTATAATTAAATATGATAAAAAAATTGCTTGCAAACTTTTGTAAGAATCTGCTACGCAGATTCATACCGTTTGCAAACAATTATTTTTCATACCCCAACGAAACTAAAAAGAATTGTCACCAATGCTTATATGAATAAAAAATTGTACTTTTTACCACAATACGAGCACAGGCACCTGTGGCCAAGAGAATAACCATCTATATATATATATAATATATATAGAATATAGCGAAATTTGAAAAAACTAAATAAAATGTATAAAGTAAATTTTCCAATTTTCTTATTATGTTATTAATCATCTAAAACCATAAACAAAATAACAGCTTGATACGTCAAGCGGCTGAATTTCACAAATAAATCGAATATCAGACACTGATACTTGCATACTTTACTTAAACTATCATAGAGCGAAAGGGGGTGGGAGAGGGGCGTTCTGATACAGATATTAAAGATTGTCCTGTACTACTCTAGAGTGTTGTTATTTTGATTTGTAGTACGTTTATGCTTCATTTGTAATACTCACATGTAAACTTCATCGGAGCCAGTCTTCCTAGATGCCACTGTTTCCATTCTATTTTCGGTCTTGAGTAATTCATTATCCGACTTGGGATTTCTACTTTCACTTTGTAGTTTTACTTTCGTTTCTGCTTTAATCGCAGTATTACTTAAATAGAATACAGTCATATCAAGGAGACCAAGTTAGCTATGTAGTCGTACCAGAATCGAAAGTGGCATCGTAAGACAGGTGAAAGAACAGGATGAGGTACGTTATCAGATATGTTATTTTCCACTTTGTAGATATTAAATTATTTTATTCATGTAGTACTGCAATATAACAGTGGCGATCAAATATAACTTTTCTTGATTATACATTTGATTATCAATATTGTTTTCCAGTTGACATACTCGATTGTTGATTTGTTTTCCTCTTGATAGTGAAAGTATTAACTCGAACTCGGCGCATACTGTATATTGTCACGGATGTAGCTAGCATCTTATCTCATAGGTCATATAGCCAACAGGCACTTGTGGCCAGGAGAATAACCATCTACAGTGTATGAATATATCGATAATATAGCGAAATTGAAATAATTGCCAAAGTTCAGCTTGATTCGTGAAGCGGTGAAAATTAACCGCTTGACGTATCAAGCTGAAATTTGGCTATCATTATGGTTTTAGATGATTAATAACATAAAAAGAAAATTTAAAAATTTTTTTTTTATATTTTTTTTTAATTGTTCATATTTCGCTATATTATCTATATATATATAGGTGGTTATTCTCCTGGCCACAAGTGCCTGTGATATAGCCCATCAAAATAAGGTTTGGGACACATGATAATATAACAATATTGTGTGATAAAGCATATTGCTATTATGTTATTGAAGATTTTAAGCATTTTAATCATTGAGAATATTGTAAAATAGGCGATTGCCATGGTAAATTTTATAAATGAATTGTCTCCTGAGACAATGAAACCCACTGAATCCAGAAGCGATTATCTTTCCGGTCGGGTGATAAGACTAACGGGCGAGGGATGGGGATGGAGGGGTGGGGGGTGGGAGGGACCTGTTGCACCGTAACTTAATTGATATCCCGAGTCCTCCACTAACAATCTATTTTTAGCTCAAGAAATACCCTTTTCATCTTATTAACGGCGATTCAAAAGCGAAACAAAAATATTTATCACATGATTTGAACATTGGATCCCGATAAATATAAAGCACTTTCCCAATGATAATCCATAGCATAAATTAACATGATAGCCGAGGACCTGTTCCAGGTACACCAGGGTATTGTCCCATTATTCTTTTTCAGATATGAATACAAAAAATTATATCTTTTATTTAACGATTTACAACATACAATTATGTTAAAAATAAGAAATATATAAATGAGTAACATACAAGAGTATCTAATATAGACGGCTTAATCTTCGTACATGCTATTGTCTTCTCCAAAACCGTTTTTGAAGGCTGTCGTTTAATATTCTTGATATTTTACCAAGGCAGACTAGCAGACATTCGAAAGAAGTCTTCAATTTCGAGGGTCAGTTACCAAACCTTTATTAAAAAAATATTGAGAATACAATGCCTTAGCCCTACGTTTAATACATATAGACACAGTTGCTCCGAAGACATGGAATTAATAAAATCACATCCCTCCATAGTCGCTCCATATAAGACCATGCAGTACTGAACATCTCAAAATGGCGACCGACTCGAACGCTTCCAGCCTTTATACCTACAAATGGCATCCCTAATGTTATAATAATAATAATATACAATATTTGATATAGCGCCCTATCTAGCTAACATAAGCCACTCTAAAGCGCTTTACAGTACATAGATATACAATTCTTATACAATCAATACAATTAACACATACAGTTCTATCATATACAATTCTGAGGAGTTCGCAGGAGCTGCCTTATCGGGCGCTAACTACTTGTCCTATACCACCTGGCTAATATCTCCATATGTGTGTGTGTGTGTGTATGCGTGTGTGCTGGAGATGAATTGTGTTCTGTTTGTAGTGGGACCGTGTTTCCAAGGGCATCTTTTATAGTGCCACCACACTTGAATGCTACATCACAGATACTGCAACATCCACCCCAGACCATTTTATACTCCACCTGGGTGGTTGGAGTTGTGTGGGCAGGAGAAAAACACTTTCTCTGAATGTTCCATGCGTATGACGATTACGGGGATCGAACCCCGGTCGCCTGCATGGAAGGCCGGAGTGTTAACCACTCGACCAATCCGCCCATAACTATATACTTATAAACGGGTACGGAGATTTTAAAAGGAATACTTTTACGCTGGCAGGAACAATTAATTAAGAGTTAAAACGGTTAAAATCGCGAAATGAAGTCGAAACTAACTAGCTTGAGCTACTTTCCTTTGAACAGTAAGTCCTGCAGTCGGAGCTACCTTCACAGTAACAGTAATGTATGTTTCACAGCAAAACCATAGTGTGTACACAACTATTTCAGACTTCTAAACACATATTTAACGCTCTCGGTTTAGCTAAGTTCAAGTTCTTCATTACAAAATGCTATTATTGTCTTTATTGCCATAATAATACATACATGTTCATGAAATTATAGTGAAACAATAAGCAAAGTACATCAATCAATAACTTCAGATTTTGGACCAAAGAAGCGAATGGCGAAATAAATACATGTAAAGATATGCATATACATGTATACAGATAGAGCATTCACCTTTATTATTTAGATTTTACATTTAAAAACAAATGTGACATATGTTACACATGTTTAAGATTACTGAACACATAAGCACTAAGTAAACGAAAATAGTACAAATGATTACTTTATATAGTTGTAATGATCGCATAATAACAGCATACCAATTAATGGTGAAAGCAATTACTTCTGGGGCAATTTACGTGTATTAAATAACGCTATACATAGCCAAAATGATCATACTTCTTTTTATATGAAAAACAGAACAAAGTCTAAATTGTTCTAAATCAAGTTTGTCAAATGTTGATGTTTGTCATTCGGCACACTATGCCTAGAAATTTAAAGTTTTTAATAGCCACGTAGGCTTCTATAGACGTCAAACCCAGTAAAGAGGTACACATATTAGTTCTCGTTCTTGAATAGACTTTACAATAAAACCATTGGGCCCTTTCTAACATCAATAACTCTGAACGTATCCAGAGTTCGCATCCGTAGAGTGCAAACGGGTTATTTTTTATAGTTTTAGACACCGTTAATGTATTAAGAGCACATTGATGGGCACCAGAACGTAAAAGGGACATAGTACCACTTTTTAATTTATTACACGCCTGTTTTGTTCTTTCAATCGAATTATGTCTAAAATTCAATGAAATGCCAAGATGAATAATGTCGGCAACAACTGGTAATACATTATTATAAAGATAAACGGTACAGTCTATATCTGCAAACCTTTCGTTTGAAAATACAACAATTTTACATTTAGAAATTGAATACAAAAATCTACATTTTCGACTGTACGATTCACAGATGTGTAACATTATCTGCAGACTCGTAACACTTGTGCTCACGAAACAAGTGTCGTCTGCTTGAGTTGGAATATTAGCAGTTTTGTCTAGTATCATTGCACCTCGACCACATATTTCAACTTCATTCAATAATTCATTAATAAAGACTAGGTACATCTTGGCAGATAGGGCCCCGCCTGGTAAGATACCTCTCTCCATCTTAAACGGTTTAGAGATTGTGCCATAAGGTATTAAACACCACAGATCTCTGCACACCTGTATACATATATCTTAAAATATTCCATACTTTACCCGTCAGGCCAATGTCATACAATTTAACTAATTAACCGTCGTGCGACACGGTATCAAACGCGTTTGAGCTATCTAAAAACGACACATATACATCAGAACCATTTTCCATATTATAGTAAACACATTCTTGTTAATTAAACGCTGTACAAAGACTATATGAGTTCTTCTGATATGCTAACTGCTGCTTGTTTGGGAATATTTCAGAATCGATTATATAGGTGATTCTATGCCCCCCCCCCCCCCCCGGCTTTGTTTGTTTTCAACTTTTTACAAATAAGGTTAATTTCTTGTGACGAGAAGGCCTCATATAAAAACAGATCTTCATCTAAACGACTATTCGATTTTATGATTTTAATTCTGTCTATGATCTCTTTGTGGAAGCAACCGTCAATTTCTTCAACGTCATGATTTTTAAAGATATTTTGAATTAATCGGGGTCCCATAAATCATCTTTATTTTCTTATATTTAATTTTTTTTTTTTCAGGAAAGGTCGGCTCGGTCAGGATGGGAAGTGCTCTCGCCCCAGTGGAGCAATAGTGTATCGTAAGTTTGAACACTTGTGTTAATTTTGATACTGAAACAAAATTAATTATATTGCAAATAAATTATGACAAAAAAATTACGTCAGAATAAACGATTATCTAAAAGAGTGTATTAATGATATTCTTGCTCGCTAACTATGACGTCAATATTGCTTTGTAAAGTAGTATTTACATGTACTTGGAAGTTAGAGGAGGTGTGTTGAAACCCTTTCAATCGATTTGTATATGGGGGGTACATTTATTTTGTATAATTCCCATGTACAAACATGTACACTGTATAATGAATTCATATCACTTCATTAAACAGCTAGACAAGGAAATATGAATCCCCAACATAATTACGAACCTGGTCATCATTCTCAAGGTAAGTAGTATTTAGTCAGCACTCGCAATTCTCATTATAATTGTATCTAATTTTGATTTTTTAACTTTTCAAATTCAAAAACTGTCCAAATGATTTTTATTTTTGGTTGTCCGACATAAAAAATATTTACGACAATCCTTATGTCTCAGTGTCGAGCAACACCAGGATCTGAACTACATGTATAATGAAAATAGCGAATTAAACAATGGTAACCATTGTGGATAACTCAGAGAGGATTGAAAGTATGAAATAAACAAGCAATATATAGAGAATATTACATGGCAATTTCCATATCAGGCCTTGTATCAACCCGAGATCCCAATATCGGCCCGAGGGCCGAAGGCCCAAGGGTCGATATTGGGTCGTGGGTTGATACACCAAGAATACATCCTTAAACACAGCAAACGCCTTGCCTTAATTATACAGGCGAATTAAAGCGTTATTTATGCATCAATATTGATCTTTTTACTTAATTTCTAATAATTGTTTTTTGACCGATTTATTTTTCAGATTCATCACAAGTAAGAATATTGCAGTACTTTAGCACGCCATCTGGAGGAATTGAAAGATCATGTTTAGTTAATATACATGGAAGTAACACACATCGGTTATATCTGCTAAGTTGTTTTAAACAAACTAAATGCTACAAATAAGATGAAGACAAAAATATTACTGCATGTTTTCATATGTGAGGTTCATACTTCATGTAAAAGATATCGTCTCTATCTTCACAACACCCATATCATGTACCATAAGACGAGTTGATAACATGATAACAATCGGCAAAGAATTTGCTGAATGCTTAAATAGTTTATCGCATGAAGAGTTTTTTCAGGCGCCTGTTAGGACTTCTTCACAATTCATAAGTGTAATTGCAAAATACATCTCAAATGCCGCTAAAGGTTAAACCCAATTATATTTGTAAGCACATGATATAGATACATGTACATTTACTACTTGTGTATCTAAGGAACAATATTTTAACAAACAACATTTAGTATTGATTTCATTGTGTAATTTTTTTGTATCTCTTAACAAAAGGAATACGAGAATTAGTTTGATTTAATTTCAAGTGTATTTAGACATCTGACGTTATCATTATCTACAATCACTTTTTTAAAATAATCACAATAATATTGTTTATTTCTTCGGTTTGAGAGTGAGTCATTGTTGAAGATGGATGTGAAATATCTATCGCCATTTTCGAAGTTAGACTATTATTATGGTTTTGAACGTTGTCGGTGAAAAAAGTGTTCAGTACCAAGGCAATAAAAATGTTATTGCCTTAGAGATCCATCCATATTTTTATATCGTACTTTTGATGTAAAATTGACAATTAATCATTGCAGGGTTCTCTGAAGTTTGAAGTTAAGAAGACGAACGGATTAATAAAAATACACGTCGATCAATACGAAAGGGAATCAGCCGGCAAGCGGATTGAAATGTAATCGATGTTTCTAATTATATGGTCAAACATGGTTTATTTATGCATAATTACTAACGAAACTCATATTACTTCTTAAATGGGTGTATATTAATTCTTGACCGAAAACGGAACTTAATGACCAAAGAAGCAAAATACACAACTTATGGAATTATATTGTTTTTAATTGGTAAATATCATTCACATCAACAACGTTGTTGTTATACAGATTATTTTTACACATTTTGATCTTCATATTTATTTTAGATATGTGAAGATCAATATATGCTGCGATGGAAAGCGGATTGTCGAAAAAAAAAGAAAATGCAAAACCAGGCCTGTGAAAGGCAGCACATTCTTTAAATTCAAGGAACATTTAAATGTTGGTGAGATAGAAAGGGAAAAAAGCTTATTTCATTTTTAAGAGGTAGTGAAAAAAATCAAAGAATACTGAAGCGTAAACAAAGCCGTTACCCGAGCTCAAAATCGATTAATCTTTGTCTTTAGTGATGTGATATACTACGCTTCTCATTGCATTAAGACTAGCAGAAACGTTTGGCATGGATTCCTACAGCTAATAACTTCCCAAATCCGCAAAAAGCTCCTGCCTGATTACACCTGATTGTTACAAATATACATAATTTATCAGTAAACATAATTCCAAAGCTTTAAACATTCTGTTGGTTTTCACCTATCATTGCAATGGGCCTTTCCGTTTTTCAGATCAGTGTGGAAGGTGGCTTTGAAAATAAACAATTACTGGTGGCAGTTTGGCGGCAACATAAACTCGTTAGTGGAATACTTTTGGACATTGATGGGGCCTCAGATATTCCGCTCGAATTCCAAAACCTCAAGTCGAAATCGGTAATGTATAGTCTTTATATCTTGTATGGTATCATTTACTGACGGATTCTCTTTTTATATTCAGTTATTGTTCGTAAACAATCTTTATCTCCCTACCTTTCATATAAAGACAGCCTACATGTATAATCAATTACGCCATAAGACACGTAGAGCTCAATGTTATGCAAGGCTATTTAGTTAAGACTTGGATTCGATAAATAATCATTATGTTGATATTCGGTGCTGCCGGTTTCAACCAATTTAAATACAATTGGATGGCTATTTATTTCTTTTATAGTAAAGATCTTCCAGAACTCGGTTTTACTTATGTTTGAAAGTGTTAAGGCTTAAAGTTTTGGACAGTACGAACCTTTACATTGAAAATATGGGACTTAAATGTGCATTTAGATTCCAATATGACTGCATCGTCTTTTGAAACACTTAGTAACTATGGTAATATTATGAATATGATCGTGATTGTGGGATGTTGTAGCAATATCACAATATGATCTTCAGGTATTCCATTACCTGACTAAATGTTCATTTTCATAAGGCTGATGAGTACTATTTTAATGATCAAATTGATTATAATCAGCAGGCAGTTACAGTAAACAACATGATCATTCATGAACTAAATGAACTAAACAGTTGTCATTGCAAATGGAAAGGCATTCCAAAAAGCTACCTTGATATTTTCTTGAATGTCATATGAATTTCATTTTGACCTATCAGTTCTGAATAGATCAATTGACACTTTGTGATTGTGAAGCAAATATGCAGTATGTTTTTGTTTTGCTATTTCCATAGTAGAAATATGAATTTAATTTGAAGCTGTACATAATATATCTGTTGTTTCATAATCAAGGAGATTAAGATGGCAATTCAGAATACCAAAACACGTGCAGAACCAAAAACGATGTTTCATCAGGATGTGGTAAATATAAGTTTGTCTTGTAATGTCGACTTACCAGTAGTACATTGATAAACAGTATATGTCTGACATATACTTTTTATAATGTATTCATTATTCATTGGTTTTTTAAAAACGAATTATTGTTTTTTCGTTCAGCATGATTCATATGGCGGAAACAAAATTATATATTTCCTTTAATGATTTAGTAATAGATAGGTCTTTATATCAGACAATTAATAATATTATCCCAAATCACATTACAGGCTAAAATCAAATTCTATTCTTTTTCTAAAGAGTCACATGGCTGAAGTATTGAAATCTTAATATGATTTTGTTTTAGTTTTATGTCATATATGAAGGCTGTTTGTGAGATGAAATTTTAGGATTTGTTTAAATAAATAAGAATGGCCATAATTTTTCTACCAAGTTATTTTCAAGCCTTAAAATTCTCTATACATATTACATGGAATTCTTGTAATTAAATACAGAATTTGTTAATATTTGTGAAAATACTATTTAAGATTAACTTTGGCAATTTGTGACATCGATGTTACGACTAATCTACAAGATTTGTTTTTATTAAATCTGACTTCGTTTTAATGATCATTCTGTTTTCCGATAGAAAACCGAAACAGAACCAACAAAGCGTTCTTCTGCAAATAATACTGAAGATGCTGAAAATACACAACAACAAAGCCATAGGATTAAACACGTTGGTGCTAAAAAACCTAACGTGAGTAAAAAGATACTAGCTCAGTAATACAAGCCGCTAGAAGACCATGGTACCTTAATTGTATTTGTAATTCTACTCAATTACTCAAAGTTAACAAATATCATAACAAATTTCTTCTCTCGTTCCTACACAATTTTACCGTAACCCAACCTGGCTTCACCATTAAGGAAGCTAACCCTTCGGTCCAGAATGTTGTTCGCAAACTGGAAACCCCTTCCCTTCGGTAGTTTCAGTAACTGTACAGAAATAATCTAAGTTATTGTTTGGTTCCCCATCAACGAAACTTTATTATCTCCCGACGAGTTTAAGTGAAATCGTTCCCGGAGTGAATGCAATATCCAACATGAAGATATTTAAACTGTATATGTTTTAGATATCTTAGTAACAGTAAAATCCTTACGCAAAATCAATTTTACAATTGATAAAAGTTTCCTTAAATATCTATTTCGTCACAATGTGACGCGGTAAACTGATATCTGTTCCGTTCGTTAAACCTACCACGGGCAGTATTGATTATATACATGTTAACTCATTCATATACCATACATTCTACCCAATTTATATTCAACCTGTCGAATACAGACAAATGTTGATGAATCAAAGAGGGTGAAATTAGATGTAATTGATTTTTTTTCATTAAATGTACGCAATAACTATAAACAAAAGGGACCTAGAAACTTGATCTCATGTTAATTTAGGATTCTCATGAATACTAACTGCATGATGTTTATTAAATGCACACACATACAAATATCATATAATAAATGTTTTCTTTTCAGGGACTACGAAATCTTGGGAATACCTGTTATGCAAACAGTGTTCTTCAGGTAGGAATCTGCCTATTTGGTTAATGAGTTAATATCAATACTGAATACTGAATGGATATAGGGTATATCGAAGAATCAGTATATTAATACAGTTATAACTCGATTTCTGTTAGATGTTTTAATATAAAATTGTTTTGTGGTAAATATTTCCTCCGTGTTGTATATATTGATACGAAATTCTTTGAGTTTGAGTCTTAAAGGCCCAATATACGTAACTTCAGGGAAATTTTCGTGATTCTGAAAAATTATGAAAAAAAATCCAGTTGATAACCATGCAAAAATAAGCCTAAAACGAAGTAAACCTGAGCGGTAACTAACAAGATACTCTTGATAAAAAATCCAAAGAATTGAAAATAATTCAGGTGGGGCCCACTTCAACAACAAACCGAAGGTAGAAGACGGTTCGAAATGGACGCGTGTTTACCAATAGCTTGTTTCAATTGCTGCTGTACCGGTAACCGCGAAAGAATTCATCTTGAATATTGCTGATATCAGTTAATCTTAACTAAATCTATAAATATAATAAGTTATTAGGCTTGATTTTCGCTTCAAGTTTTGCCGAAAGTTACGTATATTGGGCCTTTAAAGAAGAAGGATATTGTCTCGAAAATATGCTTTTGTCTTCCTTGGCACCTCCTTTGTACCAAATTTATATATAAATACGTTATTTTACCAAAACACGATAGTGGTGATCAAGAGGTTACGGTTTCTAATATTCGGTTACCACTAGCCCTCTAACACTAGCTTTGATGCCCACGTGGCCAATTACGAGGCTCTGACAGTAGCTGGGTATATACTGAACGTGTTTGTGTATAATTAATGCGTTTGTATACATGCATTACAATAAAAGTCAGGGAGACATTCTGGTGGATAATAAAATGTATCTCCACAGAATCATTCATAATTGAATTCGTGTCCAAACTCAAAAATTTAGGTGAAGTAAAACGATGAATGTTGATGACAAGTACATGTACTCTCTCATGTATACCCTGTTCGGAAAGCATACTCTTGCCACATCAAGTATTAATGTGTTGTAAGTTTTATAAGAAAATTGCATGTGTTAAGTAATTATTGAAACGTATGGTTCCACTTAAGACATTGTGTTTCGTTCATTTTGGAGTGTTCTCCCTTCTAAGGAGCAGCCAAAGAGAGTTTTTGCTGGCCTTTAATAACCTTAGGTTCCAGCTAATTCATCGGTTTTTCGGCCGAAATCATTTTTGGACAAACACTGTCCTTAATCGTATCCTTGTATAATTTCGATTTCTTTAATGTCAAAATGTTCAATCATCAATATTTCCAAGAACGATACTTCTGTCAAATGGATGGCAAACCGTGCTTTTTGTAAAGGACTTTCAGTAGGATAACTAATACAGTTTGACTTGAACGTAACCGTAACCTCAGCAGTCCAATTTATTTAAATGACAACAAACAAAAATCATTCCTTTATATTTCACAACACGTTTTTGCCTTCAATGTAGATTTTTTCAGTATTTACCAAGATAGTGCATTATTCATATGAACATTTTCTTTAGGTACTTGGCCAGACTCCTCGATTCAAAGAAGAACTTAACAGCGGTCTCCAGGTAAGAATAATGTCTTTTGTTTGATACATTAGTATCTATAGTCTTCATTCAGTATTAACTTCTTTTAGGTGTTCTTTGAGTTTAGCGCGTTGTGTTTGAGAAATGAACACAAATTATATATGATATATTTTAGGAAAGATGTGCGAGAATGGCAAACTAATAAAAAAAACTTATTTTTCCCTTGTGGAACTTAGAATTCAGCTGCGAAATATCTTGGTGACGTTTTGCATTATGGGACGGAAAAGTACATACAACGTTTGCTGGATATCGTTTTTAAAAGGTAAAGTTGGTCTACTCGTATGTGTTTGAGTGCATGTGCATCGTGGATGTTTTAGTCACCGAGGTTTACCCTTACCTTGATGGTCATAATATTGGTTGTGGAACGGTTTATAATATGCACACTTAACGCGTTACTAATGTGTTGCACCACACTCTTTACATTTTGAAAATCGTATAAATATGGTGTTTCAGGCACCTCTCTTTACGTTTCCACAGTACATTAGAGCAACTTACTTAAGGAATGTCGTATCGCCCTTACAATTAAACCGTCGTAATCCTAGTTTTCCAGTCATACTACCTTTTACTTTCCAAACATATACGCCATTTAATCAGATGTAATATAACATATAGATGTTTTTCTCGTGTATTTGCTATTCCATCTGTACTTGAATTTACTTTCGCGTTTTCACGTAATGACTTCATGAGACATTGATCATGCAATATATGACAATGGCTTGATGTAATTCCAATGTCTCTTTTTATTGAATTTCAGCGATAATTCATTTCGTTTAGGGAAACAAAATGACAGTCATTCGTTCCTTCTTGCGCTCTTTTCATGCATTCAGGAAGATTCAAGTAAGTTGATATTTTGAATCTTATTTTTATATTATAATAATAATTATAAAATTTTAATGTAGTTGTACTTATTTGTGGTTAATTAAAATAGCTGGAATGAGTATTTGAGTTACATACTGAGAGATGTACCCGAGGGGAACCAAACCTTTTATTTAAGTCGTACTATATACGTTACGATGAACATTTAACTCGGCTTATCAAAGATTGAAGGCCGACATGTTAGACATATAAATGAGTATTAAACATGACACCAAATTAACTTTTTATCGTTATAGGTCATCCAGCTTGTGGCCTATTTGAAGGAATAATGCTAGGTCGTTTTACCTATTCAACATGTAGGCATGTAAGTATTAAGTTAGATTTCTTTATCAACTATATTATAAATGTATGGCCGTTGAGGTAGAGAAACACAAATTCTGTTTTCCCTAAATAGAGCTCCTTTATATTTCTTGCTTTAATTTTAGAACTTTGTTTTAACAAAACTATTATTTATGTTTTAAACCAACGGACAAAGCAAGAACAAGTGGGTTTCCTCACAAAATAAGATATCTTATCCCGGACCAACAAGAGTGATTAATATAACTTTTATAACATATTCTGTAACTGTTGTAAAATAAATAGGTTAACTTTATTTAAAACAAAAAGAAAAAAGAACAAGTGAAAGACACAAAACACATAAGAGAAGGGGCATTTTCACCTTTAAAGGCCCAATTTACGTAACTGTCGGCAAAACTTGAAGCGAAAATGAAGCCTAATAACTTATTATATTCATATATTTAGTTAAGATTAACAGATATCAGCAATATTCAAGATAGATTCTTATGCGGTTACCGATACAGCAGCAGTTGAAACTCGATATTTGTAAACACGCGTCCATTTTGAACTTTCTTCTAACTTCGGTTTGTTGCTGAAGTGGGCCCCACCTGAATTATTTTCAATTCTTTGGATTTTCCTGTCAAGAGTTTCTTGTTAGTTTCCGCTCAGATTTACTTCGTTTTAGGCTTATTTCTGCACTGGATCTTTTTCCAGAATTTTTCAAAATCACGAAAAATTTAAGTTACGTATATTGGGCCTTTAAGAAGAATGATTAATTGAAGCGGTTATTTATTTGGTTTGGAAATATATTGACCGAAGATATTTTCCTTGGACAAGATATTTTGTTTTAAAGGTACAATGTACATAATTGTGTTGCAAAATATATCAGATAAAGCATACGTTCGTTAGATATAGCAACAAGTTAAAACAAAAACAGACCAAGACATTGTCATTTCTGCTTACATTTATCGTTGTGTTGTCCCGGATGTACCCTCGTCCCTATGAGACTCATATTTTGTACGTCCATTCAGGGGATCAAACACTAGACATGAATCTTGGTGAAAGTGTTATGCATTATTCATTGAGCCACTCATCCATATGCTTAATGCAAAGAAATGTATTAGATATTTGTTTTCAAAGTATATCTATTTCATATGAAATATACATTGTTGACGTATTTTAACAAAAAGCAATGCGAAATTAAGCACAACAATATAAATTCGATATGTTATGATTTTTCTCATCCCCTTGGGGTTGAGAAAAGAAAATTTCAACCCTTTGGGGGAGATTCTTAACATGACAAATACGAGTGTCGTGTACCTTAAGAATCAACTCCAGTTTAGGGTAAGAGAAAACAGCATTATACGCATTTATACTTTAAATTTCTTGTTTGGCTAATGAATTTTAAAGGGGCTTGTCACAATGCTTGTTCCTAACTTTGAAAATAAAACAAAACATGTTTATATGAAGGAAGAAGATGCAGAACAAATGTTTACCAGTCTTGTGATGCCAATTACAGAGCAAAAGGTATTATTTAAATTAAGTATATATTAATCAATGTTTAGTTTTAGGATTATATTCTTATCTTCAATAACAGAAATAAGTTCCATTTATGGCTAATAAGCATCTGTTATTGATGGTAGTTGCATTAATAATTATACACGAACAAATGTTATTCTTTTTCAGTTTTATAATACTTTCATTGATGATTAACTTAAACGCTTACAGTAATTTGAGATTTTAGTTAACTTCTAGCAGACCGTGGACAACACTATCTAGGTTACAATTATTAGGGATAATATAATTAAACATCCACCAACAATTAATGTGAAAATTTCCATCACTTATCATGTTGCAATTACGACTAAAGAGTGTTAACTAGAGTACGTACGTCCTTTCCTACAGTGTAATTTATCATAAATGGGACAGACGAGATCAATATTTTCGTTGTGAAAATGACACATTGAAAATAATTTGGATTGCAGAATCTGCAAGGATGTCTACAAGAATTCTGTAAAGATGAAACCTTTCCAGGAAACAGCATTCCATGTCGAATATGTTCTAAAGAATTTAACAGAGCCAAAGGTATGTCATTCATATTGTTTTTTGAATCATGCTGAAATAAATTAATAAAATATGCTAATTATTACTAACATCACCATCACAAATCAATATTAGTTATTTTAAAATATTCATAATCATATCAGCGGTATGACTGCCATCCTCGACACTTTGGGGTTGCGTTCACTTATCGATGTATGACCGTACTAGTAGTGTTATTTTACCCATGTACGTCCCGTCCCGTCGCGTCCCATGGTATTGTAACCAGCTAATATATGCAAATACCATTTTGATTCTCAACAAACTTTGCCTTCATAATAAGTTTTATGTCATTTATGAACCTTTCTCTTTTTTCTAAGAATACAAGATGGCCGCCACAACCTGTGATTGGCTGAAATCATATGCAGTAATAACTTTTGTTATGCTTAATTGATCTCAGTGAAACTTGATAAAAGGAATGATAATGTGACAGCCCTCATTTTACATTGAAAACAGATATATTATGATTCAATATGGACGCCAAAATGGAAGCTTCTGATTGGTCAGAATTCAAATAATGCCCGATTTTGATAAAAAAAATTGTACGTACATCTGGTTGGGATTTACTTACACAACGGCGGTGTTAAATGATGAGAAAACAAAATGGCTCTCTGATTGGTTAACCACATTAATTATTTTCATATGTTGGCGGGGGCATTCGTGTCTTTCAGACATTTTATAGTTTGAAAATATATATTGAAGTATTTATAAGTAATATCTTATCATTTATATGATTAAAGCGGGGAGATAATTATGAAATCAAAAATACGTTGCATTGGTCACATGTTCATATGATGATTTTAAGGGGTCGATTGTTGCTATGTTTTGGTGAGGACTACGGTCATTTTATGGCCGCCCTCAATGTGCAAGGGGTAGTTCTCCATATGAAATATGGAAGTCTGTTTCTTTTTATTGTAAATGGTTTTCCCATGGCCACTGCGATAGCATTTTTAGATCTGATTTTCATCACGTCCGGACACTACGGAAGAGCATTAGAACCATGTAGAAAAAACGAAAATTATTTTTCCTACATAGCCCTAATGCTCTTCCGTAGGACATCTAGTTAATCCTGGGAATTTCAAAGAATCTACTATTGTGAAATTGCATTTCGGTTTGCCATTTGTGTTTTTTGTCAGATTGTCAAGAGAGAACAATTACACCTGAACGAAAGGTATCACGATTTGGCTATATTTCATGTAAAGATTTGGTACTCCTTATAGACGTGATTAAATGCCTAACTTACCATTTTAATATTCAGATACAACGGAGACAAGGAAAAGAATGTTGTTTGCAAAGCTTCCAGAAATATTGGTTTTTCAAATGGGGAGATTTGAAGAGGTAATTAAGGAATAGTTATTTAACGCAACTATATTTTCTTTATAAAGCTGTTACATCTTTCATGACATTTGCATTGAAATCTTGTTTATAAACATAAGTGACAAAATACTCATCTTGAAGTTTTTCGGTTAATAGATAAGTGAAAATTATGAATTCATTTCTTTCACAAACCTTTTAATATTTATATCTATAAATTGTTGTTCCGTTTTATTTTTAGCGCAAAACATCAACATATACTAAAATACAGAAGAAGATAACAACCATCACGTTTGAAAGGGAAATAAAGATGTATGAGGTAAGTTTCACAAAAACTAAAAACATTAGCAATAATTCGACTGTACATGAGAAAAGAATTAACATCGAAAAACATATTGGAAAAGACATAGAGTGCATTGGAAAATAAATATAATAAGTAAAAAAAACAACTGACAATTGACACAGTCTCAGTTTTTTTTTGAAGGGGGGGGGATGGGTGGGTGGGGGGGCTATTTTTATATTTACCTTTTCAAAGAAATAGCACTAGGTTTTATATACATAAAATAAACATATTTATTTCATATCTGAGACATTCAGCCATGTCATACGGCCATGTCATTGATATGGTACTACACTTGTGTAATAACACTATCATGACGTTATAAAAAATGACGTCATATGATTGTCTCGGTAGTGAAAATCGTACCGTCAAAGTACAAATTTGCCTTTCTCTTATAGAAAGAATTTGAGATTTGTGGTGTATTTTTCATGAATATAAGTTATATGAATCTTACACTCGTGTAAATGTAATATGGAATTTATAAAACACGTGCCTAAAGGCTTGACATATGAAATGAAATTATTGAACTCGTTTAATAAATTCCATATTACATTGACGCTAGTTTAAGATCCTCTATATATATTTACTTCTTTTACAAATGCGCTTTGGACGAAACGTGAAACTTGTAAACATTAATGAGCAATGTATATGTCCATTTGCACCATTTGAATATCACTTGAAAATACCAATGACACATTTACAATTTCAACTGATTTTGCTTACTATCTCGCGTACGTATAACTACGTTACTTCACAAGTCGTTATGGTTGAAATGTACATAAAAGAGACCTTGATTATGAAATAACAACTTAAAACGCAATTGTCACACCAAAAAAGTACCATTGTTATAAAATATTTTGCATTGATAAAAGAAGAAATGAGATGTAAGTTATGGAAATAAATTAGAGAATCCCGAGGCGTTAACAAAATCATAATCCGAACTCGATTAAACCAGGGCCAAAATATGAACAAAGGAAAGATTAACATGGAGACCATTGTAAAAGTACAAGAGAATAAGACCACGTGTTCCGGAAGAGTAAGCGGCTTCTGCATCATCGACGACACCCGTCATGTAAATCTTTGTCACATCCAAGTAAACATCAAGTTCTCAAAATGAGAGCCGAGTATCATTGTCAATCACAACAAGTAAACACACTAACGAACATACTCAAAAACGTCCATCTTCATATCACTTAAAGATACATAAATTTTCTCAATGGAACAAAGATGGCGACCATAAAACTTGCCCATAAACGTCACAGTTCATCATCATCATTTTGTACATCTGCATTCTTTAATAGGGATCAAATCGAAGCCCTCAGCAATACCGCCTGTACGGTGTGGTGAACCACGGAGGAAGCATACACGGTGGACATTACACGGCGTGCGTAAAAGTTTTTGGCAATACGGAGGAGACATGGTACAACTGCAGTGATTCCAGCGTCATAGGTACTTCAGACCCTTCATGTCAACCAAGTGGGGCAGCGTATTTACTCTTTTACCACAGAGCACAGCATGAACGAAGATGATGACATGGTACACTGGGTATTGGTAAAAATACTGTTTACGATTGACAGACAGTTGTCTACAAACTATTGTGTACTTCAGAAATTCTACAAAATTTACGGATTTTTCTCCTCTTTTACCCTTTCATGATTGCTCTGTCACCCCATAAGGTATGATAAATAGCACGAGCTTACATCAATGCAATGACGTCATGACAACAATATCATCGCGCCAAGTCAACAATTCAATCACGTCACGTCAGCATTGTGTTGCATTGATCATGATACCTTTATGAAAAATAAACAAGAATCACGGATAATTATGTGTATCGCCTGTCCCGTTTTGTTATTATCAGATGTAAACACCCCACGATTCATCTTTGGTCAAAAACAAGTAAAGAGTGAAATGTATTCAGATAAACATCCCATAATAATCACATAACCCGAATATGGTCGCTGTATTATTTATACTGTGTCAGAAACAGCCATTATAGAAGAGTTAAACGCAAAAAATTGACATTGTTGACACCGCTGCCGGAAAAGTGAGACCTATGTAACGCCATTCCGACATCCGTTAAAGGCGACACAAAATTAAAGGGAGTAAAACAATAAATTTGTTTTTGTGAAAAAAAAACATGTCTCCCCTTATAAGCAAATATGTATGTTTGGTAAGTTGAAATCTTTGTTTATTCTTTCAAAATGTTCAGCAATTAATGAATGTAAAATATGACCTTGAACTTTGAACCGATGACCACCTTGAGGTATGGTCAGTTGACACCTTGTCTGATTCTGACTTACTTTGATTCATGATGTCACAACAAAATGTTAAGCAGTTAACAAATGTAAAATTTTTACCTTTACCCATTACCTTAACCTTTGATTTCGTGACCTTGAGGTTTGTTCATTGGTTATCTTTTTTACTTTTACCAACTTTCCTCAATAAGGTCATAACAAAATATCAATCAGTAAAAAATGGGAGATGAACAGACATACGGACGAACAGAAGGACAGACAGACAGACGGACAAGCCCAATACTATAGGACTTCCGCATCGAAGAAATGCAGGGCCCTAGTTACCTTGAAGTTTAGTCAATTATTGTTACATATATATAATAAGACAGTGAGGGGCAGATCGCATCACCTTGGCGTACACCTTTGAATATATGAAAAGTCATACATTTTTTATTTCTGACCTTTTGGTGAAAGTCACACTGGCCTTTTGACAGTGTATTGCACATCATCTATAGGTGATGCCGGTATATAATTACAGTTTTATCAATATTTCTTTAACGGTATGAAAAGTTATCGCCCGGAAAATAATAATTAAAAAATCACACTTATTTGACCTTCTATCTTGATGTCAAGGCCATAGTGTCATAATGACAGTGTACTGCACATCTGCTTTAGGTGATTCATGTATGTTGCAAGTTTCGTCAAGATGTCTTCAACGGTTTACAAGTTATGGACAAGAATTATTAGAAGAACCAGAACCAGAATCGGTATTAATATAATATGTCTCCCATCATACGTAGGGGAGATATAATAATCATCTCTTACCTTGTTGTTGAGACAGATCAATCTTCATATAGGCATGCAGGCACACGCACAAGTGTGTGTGCTTGTGTCATGCGTGTGTGTATGCGCTTGGGCTATACATGAGTTTATATGCGTCTGTGTACCTACATGTGTATGCAGATAGTTATGCGCAATGCATGTAGTAATCATGTACAATGTATGTAGGGATCATGCATGTATGTATGCATGTGTACATATGTGGGTATGTGCATGCACACAGGGGGTGTTTGCATGTGTTTTGTGTGTGTGTTTATTGTTAATGTGTGGTCGATGAGGTGCACATGATGTCGTTTGTTTTTGTATGTTCCTAAAGAGTGGGTACATGAAATAAATATAGGGCATGTGCGTGTGTACATGCACATTTATGACTGTGTACATGCACTTGCATGTTGGTACATGGGTATGTGCATGTATGTATGTATTGTGCAAGGGCATATGAATGTATGTATAAGTGTTGTTATGTAAAGTGCTTATTAATATGTTATTTATTGTTGTTGTGTATCACTTTATGTAAAAACTTCGTAATGTATATATTTTGTGTGAAATGGCATCCTGTTATTATCTTGTAGAAGAAATGTGAATAAAAAAATGAAAAAATAAATCTTCAACCCTCGGTTTGATATTCTTGATTTTCTAACCATCTGCAGAGCTAAATGATTGATAACAAATAAGTATGTATTTCTCCCTGTGGTGAGTGCATCTCTTGCAGTGGCGTTTGATTTCATATTCCAATAATTTGATTTGAAGATAGATTACATAAATGTAAATAACCTTGTTTTCATTAAGTCATTATCTTTTCAAAACGGTTGGACGCGTATTGTTAGCTTATGATACACTTCAATATGTTTTTAAGGGGACGACCTTTATCAAAAAAAGGGAATACAAAAGAGAAAATATCAATCGAGTTCATGGACGGTTTATTTCATTTTGAATTGATAATATAAACAACAAATGCTTCATTTTACAAAACTGACCTCACGGGACTTTATGTGAATAATAAACCTTCCATCATGTTTTTTTAAATGTAGCTATATGTTTCTAATGGCTTAAAGTATTGCTTCAAATGTACAAGTGTTATTGGACCAAAGTGAAACAGAACATAACGGTGAATATATTCCACCTGGGAATGTGATTGATACGTACGCAAAATTTTATGTCCATATACTCCAACTGTGCTTCACAACGGATAGTAGATTTTATTGAAAAGATGTTTAACTTATCTTCACCAAGAGTTTTATAGAGTTGTCCACGCTTAATGTACTTGAAGTGTTCAGAATCAAGCATATAAGAGGACAAAATAAAGGGATAATATAAGCATTAAGAGGAATAGTATAATGTGTAATGGTTTACAAATAACAAAATGCGTTTTTAATGATTTTATTCCTGTATCGCTGAAACTAGCATCGTTTGCATATGAGGGATTAAAAAGGGGGATAGAATTGCAGTTCGACATTCAAAATTGAGCACATACATATATTCAAGGATAAATATTTAGAAAACCATTTTCTTTATATAAAAGTTCATAAAAGAAAACTATATGCAGAGAATAAAGCAATGCCGTATCCCAAGAGTAAATACAAAAGTTACAGCATACTTGATCAAAATCAGGAAAGCAGGAAAGAATACACTTTTTTGATATTTCACATCGGTTCCTATTCTTATTTTCTTCCTGAACAATATACTTGATTTTAGATAATATATAAGTCTTTTACATAGAACTAGAAAGAGAAAAGAATGCGTCTGCCTGCTCGCTGCGTTTTGTTTGTTCCTTGACAATGTTAACTCCGGAACATCTTGTTCTGTCTAAAAAAAACAAAATCGTTATTGTTTTTTTAAGAGGACTTATCTTTTATCAATATCAATTTTATTTTATAACACGCATAAAATTTTTTTAAAAATGTTTCAGGGGAAGGAGAGGAGCGATTAAACAGGAAAGGATAAGAAATCGACATTTCAAATAGTTTCATTTACTGATTTCCTTCCTGTACATGTAGTACATTATTCTTTCTAATACATTATCCTATACCTCATTATGTAAACACATATAAATGTACAGCATGTGTACATGTATGTAGATTGTAAGAGCTTGCAATGACAAGGGTCTATACTGTGTGACTCTACATAGCCAGCGTATTATCGGCAAGACATAGTATGCTTTATTAAAATATATTGCTGTTAAAACCAATGTTAACAGATGACGTATTTTAGATGTAACCAAGAGTGGTAGTAATTGCCATTGCAAACGTTTTCAGTTGTAGTGCATGTTTTTTCTGCTGCCGAAAGATCACTGGAAAGCTGGCAAACTGATTTAACGTAACATAACTTCTACTTCCTTCCCATCCTGGCACATATAGAATTTGGCTACTTTAAGTATCAGCGTAATTAGCTTAAACTGTAATAATCGAAATGAGAATACGGCACAAATGAAGAAATTCTTTACTAATTTGTCTTAATATCAGTGTATACTTCCATTTTTGTTTTGTTACAAATGGGAATATCGTTTGGATACAGACGAATCAGTCATTTTGACACCAACTTTGTAAACGCATTTTCCGTTAGAATACATCAAAACGATACACACTGTTATTTCTATATGTATGTGTTGATCAGTGTAATATGTATGGAAAACGAAAGTAGAAAGATCAAACGACTGAGATTGCGATCACAATTTTACATCATTTGCATAAATAATTTTCAGTCATGTTAACATTAGATATCCACTGTTTTCTAAATGCATTATCAATAATCGAATCAGACGAACATAACGTGGACCCACAATAGACATCCAGCTCAACATATTGCCTACAAACCTTTCTAGTTTTTAAAAAAAAATTCAGTTATTAAACCTTTTTACAAAACCCTAGTATTAATTTTATTTCTTGTGTAAAAGGAATGGGGTGCACATGATATATTGTCATAGTCACACTCACCCATTCCTTAAAAAGTGTGTCACGGTAGACTAAAGAAATTATCTCTTTTAAAATAAGTATTGCTTTGAATGCAAGAATTATTTCCTCTCATTATCTTACTCCCGAAACAAAAATGTGATTGTTTCCAATTAAATGCTTTTAATCTACAGTATTCAGTTCATTTTAACACTCCATTATCAACAAAAAAACACTTATTTCGAAACAAGCTCTTCGCTATTTGTTGTATTCTTAGACATGTATTTGTGATTCCAGATAACGGTGACGTATTTATATATTTATCCTATCTTCTAATTTCTGAAAGTTGTATTTTACAAATCCCATCAGCTATAAATAGACTTCTGAGAAGTATCGATATTTATAGAGCGCTGACGTGCCATCCATTATATCTTCCACGTAAGCTAAAGACTAGTTTCGACTTTCGTTTTGCGTTGCTTAATATGGAAGTAGAGTAGCATGGATCCTCTGAAGTGCCACGAATGTGCTGCAACAGGATTACCAGTAAGTGATATAATCTGAAGTAAATATCATTGCAACTTTACATTGATAGGCTTGAATGCTGTATTAATAATATTTAAAGGAACCAATCGACCTTTGCAAGTAAGAGCTATGGAGTTGCTTCCCCTTACTCAAAAAACGGGTCTAATGAATAAAGAGTATACGAAATTAACTCACCTTATTTTACTTGTATGTACAATTTTGTTTTCAAATTTTAAATGTCTATTCATTTCTTTTGTTAAGTCGGCGATCCGGTTGGATAAATGCTATCACACTTTCTGCATGAAGTGTCAAAAACAGCTTACTGTGACAGAGCAGATATACAAAGGCCATCATTTTCTGAATTGTTACCAATGCAGTGTTTGTAGGTTATATTGTCAATTCGACTCTACAACACTGGTAAGTGAACAATATGATACTACCTGATATAAGTACAACATGACTTTATTTCATTACTTTTAACCAAAAACATATATTTAAATGAAACTGATATTCCAAAGACACAAATAATTTCAAATAAAAAACCTACTAATAATATACCAGTTGCACTTATTTGGTTAATTAAAAGTTTGTGATTACATTAATTGCCAATAACTTTACTCTTTCAGCTAAAGGATCAAGATTTACAACGGTTTCAAAGTGTAAACGTGTCCGATATTCGTCGAAGAAGGGAAGACCACTCCTCAGCCATTCATGGAGAATTACGTGAGCTCAATAAAGTTACAAAAAATCGATATATATTAGATTGCTTAAAGGCCCAATTTACGTAACTGTGGGCAAAACTTGAAGCGAAAATGAAGCCTAATAACTTATTATATTCATATATTTAGTTAAGATTAACTGATATCAGCAATATTCAAGATATATTCTTATGCGGTTACCGGTACAGCAGCAGTTGAAACTCGATATTTGTAAACACGCGTCCATTTTGAACTGTCTTCTAATTTCGGTTTGTTGTTGAAGTGGGCCCCACCTGAATTATTTTCAATTCTTTGGATTTTCCTGTCAAGAGTTTCTTGTTAGTTTCCGCTCAGATTTACTTCGTTTTAGACTTATTTCTGCATTGTTATCAACTGGATTTTTTTCCAGAATTTTTCAAAATCACGAAAAATTTCCTTAACTTACGTATATTGGGCCTTTAAATGTCACAATTAGGAGATAAATTAACTTCTTCAGAACTATAGGCAAGTTAAATGGTCGTCATCTTTGTCTGATTGAGACATATTCTGTATCCTTAAGTGATATGAAGATGGGTGATTTTGAGTATGCTCATTAGTGTGTTTACTTGTTGTGATTGACAATGATACTCGGTTCTCATTTTGAGGACTTTATGTTTACTTTGATGTGACCAAGATCTACATGGCGGGTGTCGTCGATGAAGCAGAAGACGCTTACTGTTCCGGAACACTTGGTCTTATTCTCTTGTAATTTTACAAGGGTCTCCATTTAAATCTTTCCCTTCTTCATACTTTGCCTCTAGGTTAATCGATTTTTGAGTTAGCTGTAAGGTTTGGATAACGGTATTCTCTATTTTTTCGATTGGTTTATACCGGAATTCGACATTTTATTAACATTTTTAAATTGATAATACGCGATACATTTTCAATACTGCTATCTATTGAAAAATTAAGAACTTCCCTTATTATTCATTTCAGTTGCTCGTTCCGAACCTGCCAATTGGAATCTTTGTGACACAGTCCAGAGAAGGAGGGTCCCTGAGGAAGACCGGGTATGAAGGGAAATCCAATGCAAATGTGATTCCATAAATTGTTACATTAATAGGATATACAGGAGGGCATCAGGTGAAAACTTCATTTCATGATTCTATTTTACATTTGTAGCGGATGACAGCAATGAAAGCATCTTCAAAATCTGACACGTATCGCTGTAAGTAAAATACATAATAACGTTTACAATGTATAGATGATATATATGTTATAAGATTATAACGCCATTTCTGACTATGGTAACAATTACCTTCATGTTCTGAGATCGTCATAATCATAGTTACTCTTTCACATATATCTAGATTATTTGATTTAAAATAAATACACGTAGGTTCCTTTACCTATACTAAGCATTGTTAGTTGACAAAATTTATTTACAAAGCCTTATCAATATTGGTAGGAATACTAATGTCTATTTTGAGTCCAAAAAGAATCGCTTAAAACGGAGCGAAAGTAATGAATCTAAAATATATTAAATACGAATCAGGATTTCACTCTATATCAGTCCACCAGTCATCAAACTAAACTGTTGATTTCCTCTTGCTAGCACAACACTTCGGAACAGATCGCACTAAATCTCAAAAGCAGAGTTACGTGGACAGTTTGAACCGAAAAAGTGAAATTACGGTAAGTCTTATATAAGATGAACTATAGACATAAAATGGTTTCGATGTTTGTGTATTTTACTATCCAAGTCATATATGTATATTTGTAAAGACACATTGAGATGGTATGCTTATATCTTCACAGGGTCTACAGAATACCAAATTAACTTGCGCCGTTAACGCTGTTGTGCAGGTTTGTGTTTTTGTGTCCTAGTCATTGAATGATTATCAATGTAAAATAAAAACATTCCTATTATAGATAGACATATTTCACAACATTTGTTAGTGGTATTTCATATAATGTGTTTTATTCCCAGGTGTTGGCTCAAACACCGGGGTTTTCGGAGGCTATTTTCGAATTCGCAGGAAAAGTGAGTTTATAATCAATTTACATTTGCTGCTCATTTTTGAGTATTTGATTCAGGAATATGTCGTTAGACCCCAAGAACTTAAAAACGTTACTGTCAATAATTCACACACCTTAAATACATATAATTTAGCCTCGTTATCTTGAACTCGTACAATTTGAGGACCGGGTTACATTGGAAGTATTTCTGTCCCTTCCTAAACTTTCTATTAAAGAATTCGAACTCGTTTAAGACAAAAACTCGGATAACTCGAATACCCTCCCCCACACGGTCCTGCCGACTTCCAGATAATGAAGTTCTACTGTAGTTAATATTAATGAAAAAATCGTGAAATTATTTTGAAACTATTTATTATATATATATATATATATATATATATACAGCGTGTTCCAAAAAGCATGTCCTGACTTTTGGACATTTTACAAATAAAAAAAGCATTTATCAGGAAAGTATGACAAACATTTGAATAAAAAGTACTATCATGCAATGTTATCGTTGTGCTATTTTCAATTAAACGTTTTATTTTCTAGCAGTATTGCAACATTAATGCAGAATTCAAAAGTGTTATGTAACGTCATCATGCATCATGTAATTTTGACCAATCATGCAACATGTAACGTGTCATTTATTGATGTGTATAGTGTAGACAAGAATCAGTCCTGGCAAATGTGCTTATGAACAGCATCACTGATGTCAACAACGCTTCTGGTATCATCAATGCTGAAGACTTACAGGAACAAATGATTAAACGGTAACATAATATAAACAACTACGGAATAGTTTGCACAGAACAATATTCAACCATGTTTTATTTATATGATACATAAAGATTTTACAGTTTCATATTTTATATCTGCTTTGCGACATATTTCCGTGATGTATCACATCTCAAATTCATAAAATGATAAAACAGATGCTGATACAACAGTCACTTTTCTTAACTGATGTCATTACTTGTCTTTCCACTTTCACACTGTCTATTAACTTTCAGAAGAAACAGCTTTCACTTTTGGAGACAACATGATTGTCTTTCGTTTCTCCTTTCCCTTCTGGAAGCTTTAGAAGAAGAGCTAGGAAACGGTTGGTGCTCTTTATATGAAATGACAATTTGCTTTATTTGTTTGTTATCTTTCTTTGCTACTTATTTACAGAGATTGCTTTGGTATTAAGTATTTTGTTAAAATAATAAAAGCAAAGTGAGCCCCCCCCCCCCCCCCCACAACAACAACAACAAAACGGTCAAGTGTGAACTTTAACCTTGAGCGATGATCACCAAAATCTAATCAGGTGGAAACCTTCCTCATACGATGCTATGGTGGGAATATGAACCGAATCTTGCTAGGGTTTTTAAAGATAATTATGTTGAACACAGGGTCAGGTCAGGACGCACGGACACACAGACAAAGTGATTACTATATACCCCTAACTTAGGGTTATACAATGATAGACAAATAACCTTTGGGTACTGGCATACGATGCATGTGGGATTATAACATGTAGTTTTTCATATTCAATGTTAAATCATTTGCCTCATATGATAGGTGGTCGGGTGGTGCAATGGATAGCGCACTTGCCTTTCACCAAAGGGCCGGGGTTCGATTCCCCGACCGGACGTGAAAAAGGTATGAGGTCACCTGGCCGACCACGTGGGTTTTCTCCGACAATAAGATCCATCGCATGCTAACATTCATGCCAACAAGAGTGATTAATATAAGTTGTGTAACTTGTTTTCTAATTATAAAATAAATAAAGTTTTATCAAACATGTAATTTATTATATTCAGTATTAAATCGTTTGGCTCATATGTTGAATTGACCGTTAGAAGAAAATAAGAGGAATTAAAAAGAATGTATCATAATGACTGCAACATTGTTTACGTGTACTAATGGATGCATTAAGGTTGATATATCAATTTTTGAATGTTGTTTACGTCTCAGTATTTCTGTTCTAGATAGTATGAAATTGTTCACTGGTCAAATGCGGAATCGTTTCAAATACGACAACTGTGAACACGTAAGGATGCATCGCTGCATAAAGTAAACAATACATAACTGTAAAATCCTAAACAAATGACATTGCAGTATATCTACTAAGACATATTAACCAATTGGTAATTGTGAAATCATATAATTATTTTCATGGTGTACGAATTTCGTCGTTCCCGACAAAAACAACCAATAACTTTCTACTGGTACATGAATTTGGAAATTAGTACTCTCTCAGATGGTAATCAAACTTGGTATTACTTCGTAGACCTATGAATTCATGGATACAAATTGCTCATGATATCCGCGTATTAACAAACTCTACGACATTTACTGAGTTCACAGTATACTGACATTTGAGTGGGTTTTTTTCAGACGGAGTATTCCTCTTTGCAGAACTTCAGATCTTTGTGTATTCCTATGAACAACAACGAGGTAATTACTGAAGCTATTTAAATCTAATATAAATAAATGCAAAGAATTTTCGGCATTAAAAACAAATGGTATAATCCACCATTGCTAAACATAGCATTAACATTCTTGGTATGTACATGTGCACTGACCAAGGTTGTCAGCAAATTTGTCTATGTGTGATGCAAATTTACCATGTTTCTCGTTCTTTGATTTTAGATATCAGTTGAAGAAAACCTTAAAATGCTATTCCGACCAGAAAACCTGATAGATTCGGGCATGTACTGCCAGTCTTGCAGGAAAGGTAATTTTACATATTACGTATAATTTGTCAACGACATGAATTGTGTTGGTGTATAGAATACTGAAATACATAATCATGCTAATCTATATTTCGTGAGAAAATAACTGAATTTAATAAAAGATAAATTACAAAATTTATATATACATAACTGTGTAAAATAAAAATATACGTTTCCTTTTCTAGTTAAAGGTAGTAGGAACTTTTATAAACATGGCGTTTGCACTAAGAAATTGCTGATTGAAGAGTCTCCACAAATTCTTGTTCTACAACTGACAAAAATCGAAGAGGTCTGTTTTTACATTTTTTATATTTGTCTCAATCAAGTTTTATGAATATAATAAATAAATCATGCATATAACGTGTTGAAATATGAATCAAAATGTCGAGTATATTACCAAATACAAAAATGTATGTTGAATTTCTATTCAGAATTAAATACTTTCCAAAAATTAAAGAGTATCAATCACACATTGCTTTAAAGGTGAGAAACATATATGGACATACGAAACTAGAAAAAAGGCACGTCCCTATGTCATACAACGAAACCCTGCAGCTACCGGTGGTAAGTCCCTATTTCACTTACGAGAGTATCTACTTATTTTTGTAAACATTGAGGAAAATATCTGGTCCTAAAGTGTCACCGTACTTAAGATGTGACGCCTCAGGAATATACTTGAAATTATAACTTTATGTGTAGTTTGTGTTGATAAATACAGTGCAATATTATCAAAAACAAGTAAAAGACGAATTACAATATTACAATATTTTGAAAACATTTGAAGGCCGGATGAATACATATCCTTCAACCTGCCAATTTTATGTCAGAATCGTATAATATCAATCAAGCATTTTGTTGCAATCTACGCGCCAAATACATGTATTACAAACAAACAACTGTATTTGCTCGAGCGGGAAAATATTCTGGAGTTAAACGCCCAATTTATAGACGCATTACTTAGAATGTATTTCTGAATAAAAATAATCAACCATAAGCAGTCTGTGTAAAAAGTTCAAATGGTTTTTATTTTTTTTCAATTGCACGATTAAATGGCATGGATACCATGATGCACTATCAAACGTATATGAAAGAAATACATTGTTGAAATGTATGTATAAAAATATGACATTGCAAAAATATTGCATTTTGAGGGCATTAATTGTATCAAATCCCATATAAAGACATTCCAACCCCACGAAGATATGATATCAAAACATTGCAATACAAACTTTGAAATTGGCCTTGCTGAATTTTCAAAGAATTTTTGCGTAAAAATTGTATCGGAACTTTTGAATGCCAATGTAAGTTATTTGGAATTTCAAAAAAAAAAATAGAAATAAAATAGATATGAAATTGTTGCGTTATCATCAATTGGTGATATGACCGCTACTGAAAGGTCACAAATCTTATCGTGGAAACACTGACAGAGCTGTTCCAAGAACTTCGGAAACTATTTTAAAGACCTGGATTTAAAAACAACATCAACGAAAGCCTCTAATATAAGATACATTGCTATTGATGGTGATCAGTAGTTAATTAGTTTCCGATGGGTTCCATGTTCTTGCCATCCATAGCAATGGATGGAGTATGACTACAACATCCCTATTAAACATAAATAAAGCTAACATATAGGGGAGAATATAATGTTTGCTGTGAAAATGTACTACCATTTAGTCAGGTGATCACTATGGTGATGCTACAAGAAACAAATAATAGAATACAAGGAACTTCAATAATAAATTTAAGGTAAGTGAAAAGATATGATTATCTGTATACATACAAACGAAATATTAAAGATACCAATGTTTCACGGGACCAAAAACACAATTTGCTAAAACAATTCATGTTTGGTTAACTATATACAAATACTTAACACAAAACATATCTTACAATTTCAGGGCGAGCCACCTTCCAGTGTCAATTACAAATTGTTTGGGATCATCTCACATCTGGGAACAATAGAAGGTGGCCACTACGTATCTTATGTACAAACAATACAAAGTCAGCGTGATTGTGCTGGATTTGACCCCCGTAACCGACGCTCCAATACATGGTACCACTGCACAGACTCCACAGTAACGCGTCTACAACCTGAAGCAGGATATCCTTCTTGTCCTAATGCGTACATCCTTTTTTACTGCAAAATATCCCAAAAGTAATGAATGTTTTCATATGATACTGTAATGAATAAGTTTGATTTTATTTATTATATGCTCTAAGCAGCAAAGAGCTTCCAAAACTATCCCAAAAATAATGGAAGTGTTCATACAATAACGTAATGAATTAACTTTGTCTTATTATTACTCAACAAAGCAAATCACTTCTTATTTATATCAGATTCGTTGCATATGTGAGATAGTTTCCCTGAACACAACTTCCCAGTGTTGTATTGATTTGTGCTGTTGAATATTAAAAGATAATTTGTCTCACATGTGTTGTCATTATATGGTTTTTTGTTTACAGCATATTCTTGTTGAAATAAAGCTGATAGATGCTAATTCAAACCTGCATTAATGTAAAATAGGAAAACATTCTAATGAGTTCGACCTATCACCTATATATTACACTCTCGAAACCAAAAAAAAAGATAAACGCCTATATAACATCAGAACATGCCCAAAATAGCGGATTGTATAAGGATGAATAGTTTGCAACGAGACATCTCTTGACACTCTTTGTGACACCCTTTGCATCTATAATAAAATATCTCGTATTTCATTACTATGACCTTCCGTCTAACACCAATAAACCTTCACAGTATAAATCAAGTTTACCTGCGAAACACCCAAAGAATTTTAAATGAAAGAAATTCACTACGAATTTTCTACCTGATTGGACTTATTTGAGAAGTTTGTACACAGAGGGTCCTTTAAATGTACGACTTATGTAGTTTTAGGTTTCAAACTAGAGAGAGTATGTGTCTTTATCTTAGTTGTAGATATATTCTCGTCACGCACCTGCAGGCGACGCCATTCAATGGTAGCGGTATATATCACCGCTATTGAGTACCCAGTCCACAAGATAAGGTGTGTGATACCGTATACATAAACCCGTCACTCAACCAAATCTTATTCAACTACAGATAAAAAATCTAAGTAGACGAAATGTTTTCTTTAGAATTAAAGAATGATTGTTTACCCTAACTCTTACTTGAAGTGTCGGTCGTGTCTCTTACATTTCATTTACTGCGTGGAAATAGTCGGGTATCGGTACCTCCCCAGTAACATTAGTTGAAATATTTCGGCATATATGGAGGATGGAATTACACAATTAATGAGAACAGGTGAGAAATCGTATCATTTGGTCAGTAATTGGATATAAAATAGTGTATTTGTTTGTATCGATATACAAAAATACAATGCTTTTCATGGAAGTTTATATTTGATAATTCTTAAATCATGTATCATTTTCCTATGTAAGTTAAGCGATTCAGCTAAAATATTATAATTGTGTTGTGACCAACTTAATAACTTAAAGATGGCACGACTTATACAGTTATATAGGTATTAATGATGCATGTAGTACGGGGGGGGGGGAACTCTAACAAAATATTTTCTATGTAATAGGTTTTGTTTCCACGACTTAATTTGATCAAATGAAATTATCCTGTTTTTCTTTTTTCAATCAATTCATTTCCGAAACAACAGGTTTTTATCCTGATTGGAAAAGTTATTTAGAAAATATCAAATATAGAAATTATTAATCAATGCGCAACTAAGTTGATAGTGCCTTGTCCTGATATACTGTAGTAGGCAATTATAAAACAAGTATATAGAATTCCAAAATGGCTCTACTATTATGATACAACACTCCTCCCCGTCTGTGCCATTTTATCGTCTATGATAATCGTCTGAAGTAAATACGACTGGTCATATACTTCTGTATTTTACCCCTGCTCCGAATTTACACTGTACCCTCCTGTGTACGTCATTTTACCTGTGAATGAATACCTGTAATGCCAGGTTTAAATCCTAATTGGATTCTGTTGTATGTTTACAAGTCAATTAGTCACAAAAATGTCTACCTAAACTTCTGAGGTTATCTCAACCCTAACCCTTTAATCGTTACTACAAACATTTCAAAATAAGTTACACTTTCGATTTTCAAAGTCTTTTATACACATAAGCAAAAAAGACTTTCACACAAACAAAAAACTTCAATCTAACTTGTTGACAAATCACGAATTTTTTTTACTACGTAACGGGCACCTGTGTTTTTTACAAGTCAACACCGTGTAATCAATAGGAGAGTCAGAATAACAGGTTTACCGTTTACCCTTCAATCACTGCCTTACCTTACCGTGGTGTGGCACAAACAATACTGGCCTTATGTCGTCTCTGATATGTTTTCTTTTTATAATCAAATCACGTTTGAAGACGTCATATTCGACTAGAATAAAAATAAGTGAAATGAAAATACCTAACGCTTAGAGAAAATAAAGTTTGTATGCTTACGAGATTTGTGTGAATTCGCTGAAGAGAAATCTACATTGAAATGGTTTTTTTATAATCAAATCACGTTTGAAGACGTCGTATTCGATTGGAATAAAAAATAAGTGAAATGTAAATATCTAACTCTTAGAGAAAATAAAGTTTGTATGTTTGCGAGATTTGTGTGAATTCGCTGAAGAGGAATCTACATTGTGAGTTATTACTTGAACACTAGAACGGTTTAATCCTGTATTATGAAGTGCGATTGATCGCAAAGAACAACAATTTTACACTCAGGTTTATTTATTAACAGGCACTTGAAGGTGTTAAGTAGACTCAACTAAAATTGAAAAGAAATATTATCAACATTTGAGGGCGAATCTCAAGTCAGATAAGAAAATAAGGGACATCAGACATACAAAAAGGTACTTTTTCTAGCGAAAAGAGATTGCAACACTGTGTCCTTCGTTAGAAATATCAGTAAAAATCAGTTTAGTAATGAAAAGGTATGATACAGCCTGGATATAAATGTAACTAACTGGTACTGACTGTTCCAATACGATATTTCACTGGCACAATCGAGATAGGAACGGTTCTATCATTTTTAACATGAAAGTAAATACAATATGCACTGCATGTAGGATAACTGACCGCACAAAATTACAATATAGGTAGGAATTTTTTATCTCCAGGGGAAATGTTAGACCTCGAAACTTGCTAACTCGCTCTACAGTTAATCCAGCATACTGTGCCCAAAATATGACACGAATATGTGTGTGCAGTATTATCATTGTTAAAAGAGGTTTTTACAATAGTACCTTTATCGTCATTCCTTCTGTAAGACATATGCAATAACATATTCTGCAACGACATGTTGTGCGGGTTTTTTTAAATAAGCAAATAAAAATTTCATTTAAATCATTGCTGTTTTTAAAAAATAATAATAATATAAATCTTAAAGTAAATCAACAAATAAACTATTCACTACACTCAATCTTCCATTCTAATACATATTTAATAAGCAAATACAATTTAATACATTCATTTCCAAACCATACCAGCTGTGTTATGCAAGTCATAAGTGTAACTCTATACTCTGTAAATATTTTCAATTAGTTTCCTCCACAATACTCATAATACAGTGTTTGTCAACCAATCTAATTTGGTAACGTAATATTGACAAAACTAAATGAGAAAATTCCTTGCATACCCTCGACAACACAATGTCCATAATAACCGATATGAGAGCTGCAGAACTGTCCTTACAAAAATGAACCTGGTCTTTATCGTGCACCTCAGATTATTTAGAAACAAATATGATTAGCATTGACCACAGTACACTTACAATAATACCAACTTCAGATGTTATCATCAGGTAATACGTTCGCATGAGCAATCTGGAATACGATACAATACGGGATACTTTAATATTGATTTAGTAAAAACTCGTTCATTGTTTATCATCCCTATTTGGAGCAAGTATGCTACATCTCTATATGGATTATAGGCGAAATTAAATCGAAATATTGACAGAGTATTGATTTAAACTTATAAACATTCATTTATATCACTGGTATGTATCATTTCCATTCCAAAGGTAGAATTTATTAGATACTGGCGATTTAGGTGACCTGCCCTCTTTCTTCGCTTCATCACACGAGTATAATGACATACAGCTTGCATCATAAGCTGTACCTAGGATACGGCAATGTAAGCTGATAACAGACGGGTCAATAGTTCTCAAACATCCTCTCCCTGTCCCTCCACTGCCACTGAATCAATAGTTATAGGAAAGGTATCAGGGTTGGCATGGTTTGCCTTTTATTATCCAATTCCACCGCGGCAGACTTGTGTTGGGATTGTTTTCTATTGATTGATCAGGTCACTTTGGTGACATGGTGTAGTCATGAGATGGAGGTATACAAGGGAAATTATTCACGTGCTGGTGTGAAAATTCTAAATGGTCAGATAGTCTGAGATTGTCAATAGAACCAAAATGTGTCCATTAGAACGTAGTTAATGTCTCGATATTAAGTAGGGATTCAAATGAATTGATTTAATTTCTTACATCTTTAGATTCCTGCTGTAGACGGAGGGAATGGTGTGACTGAGGAACTTGTATATAAACCCAACAGGTAAGAATTTATTTTATCACTAACTTTTCATTTTTTGAAAACTAAAATATAATGAATAGCAATTAAGTGATGTGTTTTGGCGAAGATAATGTACATTGTCAATCTTTAGAATACCTATAGCATCAGTTGTTCGGTGCAATCAATTCTGTTCATGATCATGAAAATATCAGGTGAAATGTGCACACATATATTAAAGGTTCGAGTGCATTAACATGCAGTGATAATCAGTTCATTCTATAAATAACTATTCGTATCGTTCACTTGTAGTTAACAGCATGGAAGAGAGAAATCATACGCCCAGTCAGGGAGACGTTCTCGACGTGGATACAGGCGTTCAGCGACACTTCCTCATAACGGAGGTTAGTGGATTCACAACCTCGACCGAAACCAGCGTCTTGGAGGAGGTGGAGAAAGCACGGGAGATAACAGACGTGGAGGAAGGAAAGAATAAACAAGTGACCAATACCCAGGACGATATAGGTACTGAAAAAGCTATGTCGTCTGAAAACGATGCAGCACAAAGTGTAACGCAACATGAAGGGTTGGTGGAAGAGCACACAGTTCACAGTGTACAGTCAAATGTAAATGAAAATATTACCACAGAAAATGTTGAGATTAGTGGAATAACATCAGAAGTCAATACAACTGCCAAAGTCACACACCCTCCTCCAGTGAAAGTCCGCAGTAAATTAGCACAAGAACTGGACAGACTCCAGGAACAGGACGATATACGGGAAGAACGGGCCAAGAGGAAGTTTAAAAGGGATGTAAGGAGAACAAAGCGTGCTATGGACAAAGCTCTGATTGACAAGGGTGTCGAACTCTACCCCGATATCGACAAAACTAAGGCAGCCATAAAAAAAGTTCAAACGGACGAGGAGAAGTTTGCTTTGACAAAAGACCGTGCTAAATTGGATGCGGAAACTGACAAACTTAAACACGAAATAGATGATAAGTTTGGTATTCTTTTGCGAGAAAAGAGACCAGATATAACATCCCTCGCAGAAAATGTGTTTTCAAGGAGTCGTGGAGATTCCGAGTTCCCTAGTCACATCACAAGGGTGCTTACAAGATCTGAGATCGAAGATCTACGTCTTGTGTTTGGCATGTTCGACGTGAAAGGAAAGGGGTAAGTCTTCAGACGGATAAGGAGCTCACAAGTAAACTGATGCTGTCACGAATTTTCGTTATATTTATGAGTTGGCAGCTTAGAATTCGAAACCAAAAGTTTTCCACAGAGTTCTCAAACCTCTCAAATGTAACTGATCTGTTCTGTTGTGCAGTTACATTTGAGATAAGTAATAAAAAATCGAACTAATGGAATATTCAAATCAGATACTGGAGACAGTGATGTAGTGTAGTATCTTGGAACTGTTTACTAATTTCTACTTCCAAAAGTGTGTTATACATGGGATGCGGCGAACATTTATATGATGGGTGATATCTCCGAAACAGAACAGACTAACGAATCTGTATTAGAAGATATAAAATGTTGAGTTTTAGGTAGTTTAGCCGTGAAGATGAAAGAGGGTAAAAATCTGTGTATGTAGTTGTGCATGAGTGAGAAGGTAGGTAATTTCAGCCTTGAGGTCCTTCAGTGCTGTGCATTGTACTGCTGTTGTCGTGTGATAGTGTTTGGGGACATGAGTATGTTGGTAAACATGTATCTGTAGGTGAAGGTGTGTACATGTATTGTTCTTTGATTTGTTGGTATGATGATGGCGCTATTGTCTATGTGTAGTATTTTCCTCTATCTGGTTGTTTTGGTGCGTGTTGTGTGAATCTCGTAGAAAAGAGAATGGCCTGATTATTGCTTTGTATGCATGGTATTTCATATGTTGCCAGTGTGCTTAGGAATCCAAGTGATTTGTTTGCGTTGGAGTTTTTGTTGTCGATGGAAGTGTCCTATTTTAGATTACTCTGTAGTGAAAGTTAACCATAGATATTTACCGGAGTTCTGACTGTTTACTTGTTGTAACTTAGATTGTAGCACTTGTCTGAACGAAATTGCGTAAGTCAGACTTGTTCCCATATTCCTGGTGCCTGCGTCTGGTCATGTTGTAGTTTGATAGTGACATCTTTGTTGTTTCTTATACTGTTTTATATGTAAATTTTCGTTGTTTTCGTGATTGCTTATGAAAGATGAACGCAAGACAAACATATATAATGTAGTAAACGATACGGCATGCCAAACATGCATTACACACCACCATAGTTCTGTTTCGTCCTTCGAGGGTGATACAAGGGGTCAAAATAAAATAAGGGCGGAAATAAAAATTGATCTTAACTACTGTAGACATAGAAGGTGTGTACATAAAATCTCCTTATTTATACGATTTTCAAAAAGTTGAGGTGTGCGGTTTAATTTCAAATTGAACCACGAATACAAATTTGTACGCATTTATAGCGCCACCTGCAAATAGTCAAAGAGTGCGGAGATTTATATATTCAAGTAGGTCAGGGGCGTAGCTGGAGGTGTTTTGATGTGCAAGCCCCGCGACGTTACATTTTGGGGAGGGGGAATATTTGGACTTCAACTGGTGCTATTGTTTTGGACTTGTTTAAATCTTCATTGTCTGGCCTATCATTATACAAATTATTAATCCGAAAATGGAATACGATATGTTTTATTTCCATGATGTATAGAAACAAAAGCATTATCGATACCATTCTTATGTCATTAACTCGTCAGTAATTAAAACTAGGGACATTAACATGTAAAACTATCTTTGATAAACATACGTCTCTGTTTATAAGTATACATGTATATGTTCTGTGCAAGACTCAAGAAGTAAGAACTCATGCTTGTGTTCTTGAGCATAATTTTGTATAATTCGAACAGGCCTAGTTTCACGAAGGTTCAATAACTTAAAAATCTCTGAAGAAAAGCATTAAAGAATTAACGGGAAAATATTAATTTAAAGGAGTTTTCCTTAATTTCTGTAGTGCTTTCCTATGGAGATATTTGACTTAAGGAATTTTGGCCGGGCTCGTTGTTTGAACCGAAATGTAGTAAAAATTGGCCCTTCTTTTATTACTTTTAGAATGATTAAAGGGTCATTTTTCTACATTAAATCTAATACAGATTTACTAAAAAAAAAAAAAAACAGAAAGTATCAAAGCGTCAACAAAACCATAATCCGAAAAGAAAGATGTACATGGGGACATCTGTTAACGTGCAAGAGAATAAGACCAGGTGTTCCGGAAGAGTAAGCGTCTACAACTTCATCGACGACAACTGTCATGTAAATATTGGTCACATCCAAGTAAACATCAGGTTCTCAAAATGAGAAACGAGTCCTCATTGTCAATAAAAACAAGGGAGAACACTAATGAGCATACTCAAAAACGTCCATCATTATATCACTTAACACCTCTCCTTTTCCTGTGCCATAAGTTTGTTCGTCAGCAGCTGATATCTATCGCTAAAACCTAATATGACATGATTTTATAAAAAAAAAGTCGGCCTACGTGAAGGTAGTTTCAAATTGATGCTTATGTTTGGATGCTGTTTGGCATTTATTTGTATACGAATTTTCTCACGATCAAGCCATTACATATTGTCGTAGTGAGCTGTTTTATAAATATTATTTGAATTGTGTTGGCTGCAGTCTCCGACATCTTGCACAACATTATATATGATTTCATATGTATGTGTATTATCCAATATGCTGTTGCATACGGAATGAAATAAAATTGAAAATTGAAGTATTTATAGCTAAAAAACTTTCTGCAGCCTAATATGTTAATCTGACGAGTCGAAAAATGGAGTAACAATATCAGTGGACTTTTGAGAATATAAGTTGAATTATGAAATTTCTCGACTTTAATACACATACTTTGGAAAATGATGTGCAAGCACGGGCTTATGTGCTTACATGGCAGCTACGCCCCTATAGGTCGTTAGTGTAATTAATATGACAGGGCCTTAAAAGGAACCTTGAGGTATACAGTCATGATGTGACACATTCTACTTAAAGGGTAATCCTCTTATTTTATTTTGCCACCATTTATCGATTATAAGTTCGAATTATTGTTTTGTTGACATTCCAGTAGTCTTTTGGTGGTTGACATTATGGTATTCCAGTAGTCTTTTGGTGGTTGACATTTCGGTATTACAGTAGTCATTTGGTGGTTGACATTATGGTATTACAGTAGTCTTTTGGTGGTTGACATTATGGTATTACAATAGTCTTCCGGTGGTCGACATTATGGTATTACAATAGTCTTTTGGTGGTTGACATTATGGTATTACAGTAGTCTTTAATACTAAGATCTTTTGTTGACTGATCATCCATAGGTACATCAACGACAAGGACATCAAAAGGATCGTGAAAATGCTTGGATTCCGTGCATCTACCAAAGTGTTTGATGGCATGATCAGTAAGTACAAAATGGAGTTCGTAATACATGACTTTCCCATCTTTTTTTTTGGTGAGTGATTGGTTGGTCGATTGGTTGATTGTTTTTACAGGTTGGTAGTAGGATCGTTACACGTTGATTTGGTGTGCCAGACCATGTGTACATACTTTCCATATACCGACTGAAAGATCATTTATCTCTGCTAAAATATCAATAAACGTTGTCAATAACGATTTCAAATATCCAAGGATGGATGTATTTCGACTAAAATATGATGATAAAGTCAGTAATTTCTCATTGGTTCTGAAGAAGGGGACCATGCAACTCCCGAAATGTCAGGCCCCACACCTGTGTAACATTACGTAAGTTTGCCTTTAAGAATAGCATTATATCATAAAAACTAAGACTCCTTTCAAAACTCAAGTGGTTTTATGAATTTACCAAGCAACCCGTGAGGACTACATCTTCAAAATTGAGCCTGCCACTATGGATGTTCATTGAATTATTTGGTCCACTTATCAGAGGTTAACAACCGCCAATTCACCAGGCTTTGTAGTTGATGGATTGATTTCACTTTAACCCTAGATTTGACATTTGGTTAAGCATTACACTGAAATACGCTCGTTTAAAGTATTCATTCGGAGGTGTTTCGGTAAAAGTACATATTCTTACAGTTCTGTCGGAATATGGATGTCATGTTTTCCAAAGTACACGTGATATTGTTATGAATAACTATATGATCCATTTAGTAATAATGTTGATACTGTAATACACAGATACAGTAGATGACCGTAAATGTTTGACCAAACTTTCTATTATACTGTTTAAATGTATTTCATATTAGTCTGATGCTTTGAAGAATAAATTTGATCTCAGGAATGTTGCACTTAAACATTTTAACGTACATTACACAGTTCTGATTAACTAGGTGTTTTCTTGGAGGTAGCTTTAAAAAGCTTTACAACAATGAAAGCTAATGTTTAATTAAATGAAACAAGAGATTAGGACGAACATTTCAATTAATGCAATTTCAAGCATATCGATGAATCTCACACTATCAGGCCTCAGTTTCACAAACGTTCATAGAATTAAGGAAATTCCTTGACCTAAATCTCCACCGGAAAGCATTAAAGAAGTTAAGAAAGGTTCCTTTAGATTTCACGATTGACTTCTTGTGGACTACTTTTCTAATAAGATCTTAAAAAAGTTAAGGAACGCTCATGGAAGTGGGGCCAGACAAACTACTCAGTATGTCATTATGGTATATACTTTATCTTCTACAGGAGAACTGGCTGGTGACACGGGACGAGTGTCGTTTGTTAACTTCCTAGAATTCATTATAAAGAGCCAGGGTGAGGGGCCAGACCCATATGATGAGATTAAACAGGTGAGCAACATAAACGTAACACAATGGTGAGATTAAACAGGTGAGTAAAATAAATGTAACACCGTGAGATTAAATACAGGTAAGAAAATTTAAAAATAAAAAAAAACAAGATGAGATTAAACAGGTAAGGAAATTAAAACATAAAGCCAAAGTGAGATTTAACAGGTAAGGAAATCAACTCAAAACCAAGGTGAGGTTTATTAGGTAAGGAAATAAACGTAACACTAAGGTGAGATTATAAAACAGGTAAGGACATTTAACGTAAAACTAAGGTGAGAGGTAATTAAAAAACAAGAGGCCCAAGGGCCTGAGCGGTCACCTGAGTAATGTTATAGGTAGCTCAATTTCAATGATGAAATCAACATATAAACTATATGAATTACAACATTTGTCATATCATTACAGAAAAAGAATTCTAAAACGTTTTGGAATTGTACTGAAATTTACAAATTAAACAAAGCCCCTAATGGTCTTCCTATCCATGAAGAGAAATAGGCTGTAGTACCTCGGAGTCTGGAGAAGGGGATTTTTTGAAATTTAGGAATAATTTCCTACTTAAAATGGACAAAATATACCCAAAAGTGTCATTTCTCTATATAAACTATAGTAAACTTTACCCCCTCCCAAAGGGGGAACGGATAGCCCGAGGGTACTGAAATTTACAAATTAAACAAAGTAGGGGCAGGAATCCAATTTTTTTACTTTGATTCCATCTTTCTCCAAGGATGATTGTGACAAAGTAGGAACAATTTCCTACTTAAAAAGGACAAAATATACCCAAAAGTGTTATTTCCCAATATACACTATAGTAAACTTTACCTCCTCCACCAGGGGGAACGGATAGCCCAGGGGTACTGAAATTTACAAATTAAACAAAGCCCTTGATGATCTTTCTATCCATGTAGAGAAATAGGCTGTAGTACCTCTGAGTCTGGAGAAAAAGATTTTTGAAATTTAGGGTAATTTTCCCTTTGGGATAGGAATAGGCCAATTGAAACTTCGTCTCAGGTGATCTAAAAAGCCAAAGTGAGATTTAACTGGTAAGAAAAATAATCGTAAAACTTAACACCAAGGCGAGATTAAACAGGTAAGTAAAATAAATGTAAATCCAATGTGAGATTAAACAGGTAAAGAAAATAAACGTAAATCCAATGTGAGATTCTACAAGTAAAGAACTTAAATGTTACAGGAATTGGGGAAATCTTACGTTAGTAGATAGTCTACACACATGTATTAAAAGGATATTTTCCTGTTTAAATTTTCTGTATTTTTTCAATGTTCAAACAAGGACAATGCCTTTCTTTGAAGTTTAACCTTTTTTGAAATAATTTCCAATAATGTCTTCCTTCTTCATTATAAAGAGGTCTGTGCATTGGGTCCCTATGACGGAGATGATTTTGATGATGAAATCATTGTAAATACAATACTAACAAAGGTAATTAATAGGAGATAACAGAATTATGCAGCTATAGAAAAAATACAGATAAGGGGAGGACAAGCAATATTTTATCAATAATTTCTATTTTGTTTCCTCTACAGGCGTTTGAGCTGCTAGATGAGGGAGACAAGGGCTATGTGACATTCGAGGATTTACGACAAGCTGTTGATGACAACAAACTAACATTTTCTAACCAGATGCTGAAGGAAATGATGCAAGATGCAGACAAATCAGGAGATGGAAAACTGACATTACAGGAATACACACAAATCATGTTACATACCAGCCGATTCAAGTTTGCCTGACACTATGTGAGGCTTCAGCAGAAGTGTGAAATGAATGTGTATGAAACTAACTCTCCAGTGTTTGGAGACCTATTTACACCAGCATTCTCTTGATTATGTATCAATAAGGAATGCCAGATATTTAATATTAAAAATGAAATCATATATATCTCAACAAATAAACTATGGGATCAATAGTGTATTCAAACATTATTTATTTTTAAATTTTCAGCAAGGTAATGACAAACTGACGATTGAAATACTAAGTGCTGATACAGGAATCTGAGATGGATTCCATAGTTCTCAAGTAGAGCTCCATCAAAGGAAGGGGAAATTATGAGTTACGGTGGGGTATCGATACCACGGGTTCCATAATGGTAGACAATTGGCCTGACATGTTTAGGACTGGTAGAGCAGCTGTCAGCAGAACATTTCTGACGATAAAAAAATGAAATCTAGGCAGAGCATAGTATGAAGAGATAATCACAAGTAACGGTTTTATGATTCGTTTTTATTACACTCAGGCCTTTCTAATACTTTAAGTTTAGCTATGTACATTGGTCCAAAGTTACAGCTGAGAGTGGGGAGTACAAGCTGTCCAAACCTACTGTGTCGCCAGAACCTGAACGTCTTACTGAACGCCTTGGCCATGTGGTTTAGGTCGACAACAGCAACATTGATGTCAGTCTCCTGCCATATATACTGCAGGGCGGACTCGATGATTCCGTCGTTCTGTGCCGCGGACAATGTACAGGTGGAGTAGACAACAGACCCTCCCTGTAGGCATGACAAAATACCGGCGCTGGGGAGAGAAAAATAAAGCCTTCTATAAAATCTCCAGTTGAAGTAGACAATTCACGAATGAAACAACAAATCAGAAATAAAACAATATCCAAAAAGTGGTTTCAGTTTAACTTTTTTTTAATCTCTTCTCTAGTTCATGACTTGTCCTTATCTTGTAAAATCTGATCCATAGTTGAAGACTGGTAGAATGTGTATTATACAGTAGACAGTAGAGAATAGAAACCTAATATTGCAAATGATTGACATGGCACACAATATACTTACACGAGGAGATCTCGCTGAACAATAGGAAGCTGGAGTCGTTCACCAGACCGACCACTCTTAAACAGATTATTGTCTTCCTCTAACAGTACGTGTCTGTCTGTGTTACACGGCACGTCCACCAGTACCTACAAAACCAGTGATGACATGTAACATTGTCTGTCTGTGTTACACGGCATGTCCACCAGTACCTACAAAACCAGTGATGACATGTAACATTGTCTTTCAGTGTTACACGGCACGTCCACCAGTACCTACAAAACCAGTGATGACATGTAACATTGTCTGTCTGTGTTACACGGCATGTCCACCAGTACATACAAAACCAGTGATGACATGTAACATTGTCTGTCTGTGTTACACGGCACGTCCACCAGTACCTACAAAACCAGTGATGACATGTAACATTGTCTGTCTGTGTTACACGGCATGTCCACCAGTACCTACAAAACCAGTGATGACATGTAACATTGTCTGTCTGTGTTACACGGCATGTCCACCAGTACCTACAAAACCAGTGATGACATGTAACATTGTCTGTCTGTGTTACACGGCACGTCCACCAGTACCTACAAAACCAGTGATGACATGTACCGGTAACGTTAATTACTTTAGCAGACCCACAAACAGGAGATCCCATAGGGATCTTTCCACCCAACATTGTTTGATTTTCATTTGTTCTTTATATAGTTGAATCTTTTCCCTTCTTTGCTCTTCACTTATCTTGTTCTAATTTTGAAAAAATTGAAACTTTCTCTTCAGGAATAGCAATCTGATAGTTTTGAACTTTTAAATTGAAGATGACCGCTTGTCAGCTATTTGTTTTCGTGATCAGCCCCAAAATCGAAAGAACATAACTTTCGACCAAGGGGAACCTAAATATGAAATTTGAGAAAGATCCATTCAGTACATCTCTAGGAATAGTTGTAACAAATTTTCATTGTCATTGTCAAAATCAAAGATGACCTACTGTCAGCCATTTAGTTTTTTCGACCACTCCCAAAATTGAGTAAAATAAATTACCAATGGGAATCTGCATATGAAATTTGAGAAAGGCAATTCAGTACTTCTGAAGATATAGCGGAAAAAAACTTTCCATTGACAAAATCCAAGATGGCTACCTGCCAGCCACTTTGATTTTTTCAATCAGTCCCAAAATCAAAGAGGACATCTAAAGATCAAGCAGTCCCACTAAATAGGATATCAAAAGTAGGATCTGGATGAGGAATGTTGTTTATATAAAGTTATTTAGTACAATGCATTATGACAAAAATTGGTAGTACTCATGATGTGCGACATTATTGTCATGAATTACGGACAAGTTGTACACATATTACCAATATCTTTGGGTGTTTTTCCTTATTAACATGCACACAGTGAGGTTTACCACACTGTTAGATAGAACCATTTAGTTGTGTCACAATTAAAAGGAGCTCTTATACATAATTTTATACCTCTGTAGAACGGAGGAGGGGCGTTAATTATTGCAAATACAGTACTTCAGAACCATAACTTGATTTGGTAAATATTTATATGAAAATTATGAATTATGGAAATTTTGAATAAAAACGGAAACAAACCAAGTTTTGAATTGCTTTCTTTCAGTAATAACTTTGATCTCTCATTAATATGTTAGGTAAAATCAATGGTGTAGTGTAGTTTGCCTTTTTATGCCAAATATAATTTCCAACTAAGATGTTTGTCCAGTCAAAGGGAGATAATTTGTTTTAACACAATACTTATCATAAACACAACATTTATCTATGAAACAATCAAATCAATGTAGCATGCCACTCAGAAGGAAAAACAAAAACCATACCTTCATTCTTTTGTACTTTTATATAAGAAAACCATTACCGGTATTCACAGTTAAATAAAAACTTTCTGAATACTCTATATGAGGCACAATAGCGTATAATGCAGTTAAAGGCCCAATATACGTAACTTTGGGAAATTTTTCGTGATTTTGAAAAATTCTGAAAAAAAATCCAGTTGATAACCATGCAAAAATAAGTCTAAACCGAAGTAAACCTGAGCGGTAACTAACAAGAAACTCTTGACAGAAAAATCCAAAGAATTGAAAATAGTTCAGGTGGGGCCCACTTCAACAACAAACCGAAGGTAGAAGACGGTTCAAAATGGACGCGTGTTTACAAATACCGAGTTTCAACTAATGCTCTACCGGTAACCGCGAAAGAATTCATCTTTAATATTGCTGATATCAGTTAATTTTAACTAAATCTATAAATATTATAAGTTATTAGGCTTGATTTTCGCTTCAAGTTTTGCAGAAAGTTACGTATATTGGGCCTTTAAGTGAAAACATTTTCTTAAAATGTAAAACTCAAAATTCTCGAATGATTCCCACTGGTGTGCCTACCTTGCTGAACTTGGGGTCCTTAAACTGTCGGCCATCTTGTTGTTTGAGTGTGATGTCATCAGTCATATCTTCCGGTATGTAACTTCGCAAGACTTTCTGAAGGCGATTGAGTCTTGATCCTGATAAGTCATTACACAAAATGCTCTCTGAAAAAAAATTAAATCTAAATGTCATTTTGTACAATTTAATAGGAATGAGAAAATTATCCATCTAGTATATTATTAAGCTCAATAATCAAACTTCATAAGACTTAAATACCCATTTCTTCTTTGATCTAAAATATATTTTGGTTTGATTTTTTTACAGGTATATTATCATGATATATATACATCTATCTATATTTCTTCTTTTCATGTTATGGAGGTACAATCATATGGTAAATGGTTAATTAAAAATTGATCATGACAAGATTTTGAAGTTTATCCAAATTCAACAAGAGTGCTTCATTTATCAAACTGTTTGTATATATGAGGATCTTACACGAGTATCAATGTAATAAGGAATTTATCAAACGAGTTAGATAATTTAATATGTCACAAGCTTTTAGGCAGTTGACATATTAAATTATTTTACAAGTTTAATAAATTCTACATTAAACTGACACGAGTGTAAGATTCTATTTATCACATAACTTATATGAATAAGAAAATACGCAAAAACTCTGAAATTAATTATCTATAAGAAAAGCACCATATTTATGACATGGTCGTATGACATGATTGAAAGGGTCAGTTATGTGATGAATACTCTTAAGTCATATCACTAGTATACATTTATAACAGCAGGAAAAATCTTTTTTTCTCTTTAAAAAAAATACAGGAAACTAATAAGAACCAACACCAGATTTAAATAAGATTCTGTTAAAATGATCAAATATTACCCACACAGAATTCTACAGTATCGTTAACATGAGATTGGATAATGTTAGCTCAGATAACACACCTGGTAGATTTGTCTGTTTCATTACCAAAGTCTTTCCTCCTGGAGCAGAGCAAAGGTCAAGGACTTTGTCTGAAGGTTGAAGGTCAAGGGCAATGACAGGTAAAATGGAAGCGCCATCCATCAAGAAATAATCTACAGACATGAAAATAATATAGATTTCATTTGATTAATATAATATAATTTCTATAACTAATCTCCAGTCACATCATTAGTGTCACTATAAATACACTAATTCAAATATGAAATCATTTTACAAAACAAGAACCTTCTAATGTGTGCCTTCATAAATGTTATAATTCTTGTTCCTGTTGCTATATAAAGAGTGGTACTGAAATATATCTCACCTCAGTGTTTTTGCTACCTTGACTTTACAGCAACCTGTGCTTTATTTAATTGGGAAAATTTAGTAGGATTTTCAGATAAATTGGGAAAATATTCTTGAATTTTGCTTCATTTTGGGAAAATAACACAAATACAACCTTATAAAACCTTATGTAAAACTGGGCACACAAAATCATTGCACCTATATTCCTGTACTTGTAGCTTTATGAAGGGGGATACTCAAATATGCCTCACCTTAATTCCTGTCCTTGTAGTTTTATAAAGTGAGGTACTCAAATATGTCTCACCTTAATTCCTGTCCCTGTTGCTATATAAAGTGGAGTACTCAAATATGCCTCACCTTAATTCCTGTCCTTGTAGCTTTATAAAGTGTGGTACTCAAATATGTCTAACCATAATTCCTGTCCTTGTAGTTTTATAAAGTGTGGTACTCAAATATATCTCACCTATATTCCAGTCCTTGTAGCATCATAAAAAGTGGGGCACTCAAATATACTTCATCTTTAAATTCCTGGCCCCGGTTTCATCAACGTTCCTTATGAACTGAAAGAAACTCCTTTACTTAAAAATCTCCAAAGGAAAGCATTACAGAATTTAAGGAAAGTTCATTAACTAAGGATTTGCCCCTTATATTCTGTAATGCTTTCCTATGGATATTTTTAAGTTAAGGAGTTTCCTTAAGTTAAGGAACGTTGATGAAACCAGGGCCTGTCCTTGTTTCTATATTAAGTGGGGTACTAAAATATGTCTAACCTAAATTCTGATCCTTGTTTCTTAATAAAGTGGGTACTCAAATATGCCTCACCTGAATTCCTCTCCTTGTCGCTATATCAAGTGGGTCACTTTGTCATTACTCACTTCATTCACTTTTTTCAAATATGTTTCTTTATACTCACCTAACCGGCCACTTATGTTGCTGTTTGGGGCAGGAAATTCGCGAGTGTCCCCTTTATTGAAGGCATACACCCCAAGGTCCTTAGGGATTTGGATAGGAGACTCATGTATAATGTTAATAGGAACACCTGTTGACTTGTAGGTACTCTTCTCCAAATCTTCCTGCTCAATCAGTTCTTTTTCTGTATACACTCTTTTCACAGGAACAAAATTATCTAAACTTGTGTTCTTTTCATATCTCAGTAAAGTGAGCAGCTCTTCATCTTCTGTGGCTGGCTCCTCAACTTCATCACTTTCTGCAGCATCATCTGTTTCATTTGTAGATTTTTTTGTGATTTCCCTTGTGAAATCGAAATCCTTCTCAGCCCCAGCATCAGGTGACTGTGTGCTTTGTAAAGCTTCGGCTGCCTCCTCTAATATATCACAAGCTCCTAGTTGGCTAAGCGTGTCTTTAGCTCTTTCAACATCTCCATAGTTATTTATTAAAGCACAATATTTACTAGTGGTCAGTAGTGATATCCTGATGGACGGCCAGGTGTCTTTATATACTGGCTTATAAAATATGTCAAAGTGCTCCAAAGCTTTATCAGTACCGGATAGTTCTTTTGTTTTATGCGTCTGAAAAAATGAAAATAATTCCTTATCAAAATATTTTTTTCGATACATATGGTTAATTCAGAAAACATTCAGTATTACAGGAACTTTTAGGCCCACACGTTGAGGAGTTTCTTATCATGTTGAAAAAACAATCTAGCTACTTTTTTTAAGACAAGATATTATATTATACAATATAATATCATTTTCTTAAAGCAACCTAAGTACTCTGGTGAGACTTTAATTTCTATGTTTCATCTTTCAAAATAATTTTCTACAACAGGGTTTTCCCTGGGACCTTCAAATTCAATAAATTTAAGAGTCCTGAGACTCCCATCACAAATAATACAGTAAAACTTTAACAATTTTGGGAGTCCTTTGACAGTTTTAGGAGTCAAATTGCAGGTTTTTGTGCATCAGGTAAAACCCTGCTTAGAATATGAAATACAATAAAGCACATGTCTATTTATACTGTTTTTCAACACATTGACATTCTTTAGCTATGACAGCAGCATGCTGTACAAAAAACTCTACTGTATGGAAAACTACTCAACTAGTGGTCTATAATTTAACTATACAAAGTTAGTAGTAAGAACAATGGGCAAATCTCTGTGTTGTGACCCATATCAGTTAAATCGCTTGTGTAAATGTATGTATAATATCTGAGCATTTATATACATGAATAGAAGGGGCAATATATGTATAGATCTACACTGTAGCTACAGACTTCCTGGTACTCTGGAACAGAATGTAAAATCTTCACAGGTAAAATTTTGATGTCTGTATGACCTGTAATTGTTTTCTCTTCACCAATCCTTTGTAAGACTATACCGAGTATCATTGTAATTGGTCATTTAGAAATCGGACACCCAACTTATAAACAACCTGTCATAAATAGCTTTGTGTATATACCATTTTCAGACAGATCAGATAAACATGGCTGACAGGGGGCCATCTTGGATTTGTTACAAATAGTTTGTTACCACTATTTCTTGAGAATCACTGGATGGATCATCCTGTTTCATATTATGCAGGTTCCATCGCACAACAAGAGGCCCTTGGCGTTAACAGTCATCTGACAATCTATATTATTTTTTGTTGGTAATTACGAAAATGTTTAAAGATATTACTGCATCTGACCCCTGTGACCTTATAATTAGAGGGTCAATGAACAAACTTAGTATATCTTCATCTCAGCATATTACTAGCAAAATAGCAGTATCCAGGGACCTTAATTAAAAGTTCCATGTGAACAGCAGTTGAACATGGGTCAGTCGGCCCTAAGAGATAGTTAAACACTGTTCTGAAACGGGGGCAATACCGACTCTTAAAGCAAAAACAAGAGTGTGCCCGTCTTCTATCGAAAGGGAATCGGGTTAATATTCCCGAACCCGGCATCAGAGTTTGGTCACCACAGGCCATGAAAATAAACTCGCAGATGTCAACTGAGAAGAAGTCTTTAAATAACTGTCACACCTTTCACCCCTGTGACCATGAAAGTGAGTTAAAGGCCCAATATATGTAACTTAAGGAAATTTTTCATGATTCTGAAAAATTATGAAAAAAAATCCAGTTGATAACCATGCAAAAATAAGTCTAAAACGAAGTAAACCTGAGCGGTAACTAACAAGAAACCATTGACAAAAAATCCAAAGAATTGAAAATAAGTCAGGTTGGGCCCACTTCAACAACAAACCGAAGGTAGAAGACAGTTGAAAATGGACACGTGTTTACAAATATCGTGTTTCAACTGCTGCTGTATCGGTAACCATGTAAGAATTCATCTTGAATATTGCTGATATCAGTTAATCTTAACTAAATCTATGAATATTAAAAGTTATTAGGCTTGAATTTCGCTTCAGGTTTTTTCCGAAAGTTATGTATATTGGGCCTTTAAGGTTATTCGTTTGAACAAAATTGGTAACCCTTCATCCCAGCATGCTACAGGCCAAATATCAGTACCTACGCCATTCGGTTATTGAGAAAAAGTGACTTGAAGATTTTAAATACAATCGACCCCTGTGACCTTGAAATAAGATCAAGGTCAATCGTTTGAACAAACTTGGTAACCCTTCATACAAGCATGATTGTATCATACAGGCCAAATATCACTACCCTGGACCTCTATATATAAATAGGTTATTAAGAATAAGTTCTTTGAAGATTTTCAGAAATATGACCCCTGTGACCTTAAAAGTAGGTCAAGGATTTATTCTACATCATGATCATGCAGTTTTTTACCTGGAATTTCATGGTCAAGAAACTCTAAAATATGCCCATAAAATGTGGCAAAATATTCACCAGATTATCTTATTAAAATCTAGTCCATTACTAATTAAATCATCCTCGATATCCAGGGGTTACAAACACCTACGCTCTCTATACCCCTGAGCATGCCTTCAGTATTGCGATGACATATTCCAGGAATGGCTTTTTCTAGGTAAATTGGGAAAAGGCCCCTTGAGTGAAATTGGGAAAAATCATGAATAAATCAGCAAAATATTTAGTTGAAAAAAAAAATCTTTTATTACATCTGATATTAAACTGTAGTGCTTCATTTTTCACATAACTTACAAAACTTTTGTGAAAAGTACAGCTTGGAATTTAGCTTAACTAACTGATTGGGAAAATATATCTGAAATTGGGAAAATTGAAGCCAAAATCTCATTAGGAATGGGGCCTTATATCGGCCCCTGAGAGATCCAAGAAAAAGCTCTGGCAGGGGTGTAGAGAGTGTAGGTGAGTGTAACGCCTGGATATCAAGAATGTACTTAAATGAACACAGGCATGAAACTACCTAATACATTTAGCAGGAACCAATACACCAGCAGACAACCTCAGTTAGTTAGTCATACGCATGTAGTATAATATGGAAAATCACATTCCTGCTGACCAAGAATCAAACCTGGGTCCCCAGTGATAATCTACGTCTCTACCAACTGAGCCAAAGAAGCATGACTCTGTCAGCTGAGTGACACTGACTGTACAGGTATTTACACAATGTGTCAAGTTAATATCAGTATACATGTCTATTTTTTATTTCACATTAGAAAAAGATGTCTTTGTTCCAACATATATGATACTTTGTATTAGTAAAAGGCAGGAATCTTGACATTGGCACCCTTGAAAAAGGTGTCTAGAACGATACAAACACCAGGTCTCAAAGTTTTAAAATTTTAATAGAAAAGACCCCAGCACCATATAGTGTTTACTTCCAGCTAAGTCAAAGCAGGATACTCTTGAAACAGAACAAGGACTGAGAAAACTATTGATAACAATGTAAAGCACATTCTTTTTCAGCTTCAATCTACGCTGCAGTTTCCACCTTTACAAAAGAACTAAATAAAAATAAAAGGCCACCAAATGTTACAAGACCTGCAGTGACAATACCATGCTTGCAAGGAAATATGGTTGCCATGCAGACTCAATGAAAGAGAGGCATATCAAGGAAAACGGGGTGTATCAAGCAATAGTTTGAAGTAGACTCTGTTAAAACTTCATGGATTCCTTCCTTCCCAGAATCATCCCCACTGAAATCAGGTAAGCAGTAGTAAGTTGTACTGACAATTAATGGAGCCTTTCCCAGTAGTACTGACAATGGAGTCTTTTCCATTCTGACTAGTCAGGACCTAGGAGATCAGACCCATTTAGAAATGAATGGATACAAATGTATTTTACAGTTTAAAACAAACAGTTTCAGAGCCATATGTTGCTGGAACAGTTTATTGACACTGATTTAATTGGGATAAGAAAGAGGTACACTGCAGAAAATTGTTTCAAATTGATTTGTACATATATTTATCCCAATTAAATCCATGTCAATAAACTGTTCCAGCAACATATGGCTCTGAAACTGTTTGTTTTAAACTGTAATTGATATAGCACATGCTTTTCACTTTATAATTTGTATACTGTATTATAAAAAACCCGACTCCTAAATCAACCTCACACAGAAATTTTCAATTAAAGAGTGATCAATACTTAGTTCAAAATAGAGAAAGTCTGGCAAATGATCAAATAATTTATACTTATATATAATGTTATTAATTATAATAAGTGGGTTCCACTTTACTGTATGGAAGGTATCAAACACTTTGATTTTGATAATTCAAAAACACCAAAATAAAAATACTGTAACAGTTGCAGCTGCAAGGTATCTACATTTATTACATAAAAAATGTATGCACGGTTTTGAAAAGCTACTACTCAATCTTTATGCCATCAAACGTGATGTTAAGATATGTTAAATAATTTAGCCGATGCATGAAATAGGTGCTTTTTATTCTTGATATGTTGTTAATTTCTCCTCCGTAACTGGATTTTCAACACTGCCTATAATTATGCATGGTTTTGTCCAAGTGCGTTTGTTTACCATGGAATATTTCTGTGCCTCCTGTGTTAGTTCAATCGCCAGCACGAATGCAGTCTTAGATCCTATCAAGCCTAAAAGCCTCAACTGGTTAGCTACTGTTACATCTCACATGATCTACATTTAGCTATCTTATTTCCCAAAAGATCGCTGGATGCCAGTCTGAAATATTAATGTTCCAACTAACTGGAGGACATTAGCAACTACTGCTTAGATAGAAAACTATAGGCCTAGACACCAAACACAAATCTAAACCCTGAAAACCATCTCCCAATATCTATCATATGTCTGTTGTTAAGCTGCTAAAGCATACATGTACCATGGTCAGCTCATGATCAGTTACAGTACATGTACATAATGTCATGACCTGATGCACCCTCTTTAATTATCAGATTATGATGACGGAAATACTCACCCAACGCCTTTGTTTCCCGCTTTTGTTTCTGTATTGTTGTTTGATCAAATTCCCAAAACGTTTGGAAAATAATGATATGTTCTTTGAATATAAATAGCTCAATTTTAGGAAAGGCATGCTTCTCTGCGCTCAATGTGAAAGTAAATACTGTCACTTGCACGCTTATATTTTGATGGTAAAAATGCTCAGAAAACGAGCGTTCTATTGACCAGAGAAACCACCGTTTCTGATTGGCTGCAGTGTACAATTCGACAGATCTATAGTAGAGCCACGTCTAGATCTGTCAGTTCGCTATTTTTCTAGGTGAAAACTTTTTCCAGAAGGGAACACACGACATCAGAGGCTACAATGTCCAGTATGCAGGGCTTGTATAGCATGCGGAGCCCAGGTAATTATTAGACACTGAAAATATTGCGTGTCCCATGTATCACATTACAGTTCTTCAGCAAGATTAGCCTACTCAAGCTACAGCTGATGGGTCCCTAAAGCTACTGATGAGGTACATGTACCACTCGGCGATCGCCAATGCAATCAGGCAAACTAAGGCCTCTTTATACGTATGTTATTATAAGGAGAAGAATCTAAGCCTACAGCTCTAGCTATCGTAGCATGTCATATTAGCATGTCTGGGATATCCTCACACAAAAACATGGGGGGGGGGGGGCAGATTTGTTACCAACAAATTTCGGAACACATCTAGCGTTGGTGACATGCTCACACATCGCGTGCTCGTTAGAAAACAGGAGAAAAGACATGCGGCTATCCACCTTTCACAAAATAGTGGGCCAGGGGTTCTGACTCTCTGACCCGCTAAATATTTTGACGAAAGGCAGGTGAGAGAGTCAGAATTCCTCATTAGTAAAAAAGTGGAAATTTTACCGACCCATCCACGGGTCGCCGTTTAAGCAAAGTTTTATAATATGCAACGTTTTCGATCACATGCAAATTAGGTATCAATGGAAAGAACAAGTATTTTACAACTAACCTATTACGCCTTTACTCAAGTCACAGGAGGTCGCTAACTAACTGTGACTGCCATCCATTTCTAAAAAATAACCAGTTTCCTGATATCTGTTTGAAAATGGCCGCCGCCTAACATCACATGATCAGAAACAGATATGTCATAAAGAAATTCTTGGGGGATGTCGTGACGCGCAGCCATTTTCAAACAGATGCCGTGTGAAGAAACTGGTTATTTTTTAGAAATGGGTGGCAACAGTTAGTTTACGACCTCATGTGGCTTGATTAAATGTGTAGGTTAGTAGAAAATATTTGTTCGTTCCATTGCTACCTATTTTACGTGTGATCGAAAACGTTTCATATTATAAAACACAGCTTAAACAGTGATCTGTGGACGGGTCAGTAACATTTCAACTTTTAACTAATGAGGAATTCTGACTCTCGGACCCGCCTGTCGTCAAAATATTTAGCGGGGCAGAGAGTCAGAACCCTTCGGACTAACAAAATAGTTAACAACACAATAGTAATCTGAAAAGACCTCTTCACTCCAGTCCCGCATACCTAGTACTAAATGACGAAATGACGCAATATAAGAAATTATCTTGTCGTGTTGAGCTACGTTATCGCAGTTAGGCAATATCCTACACATAGACCTCGAAGTTCAACAATAACAAAAAATGTCAAATATCTGATAATAAACATGGAATGGAAACATAAGGAACACTTAAAAAATGTATTATAGTACATTCTACTTGACCTCGATATATATCCAGTGATCAGTTCACCTACACTCTCTTCTAATCTGTACCCCTGGAATATTTCACGGCAAAATCGAAGGCTCTGTATGTGCAATGTACATGTTCCTTGATATTAAAACAGGAAGACTATAGTTTGATCTTTTGATGTACATCAAAAGATTTTTGCAGTCACATAATGGTAAAATATGGCAAGTAAGTTGTTGCTCCTTGACCTTTGGAATCTTCAAAAGGCAGGTTAGCAATTAGTCTGAAAGGTTCTGACTCTCTTTTTAACCAGTTTTCTGACATCTGTTTGAAAATGGCCGCCGCCTAACGTCACATGATAAAAAATAGATAGTTCAGAAAAAATTCTCGCGGGGTCTTGCAACGCGCAGCCATTTTCAAACAGATGTGAGGAAACTGGTTATTTTTTAGAAATTGGTGGCGACAGTTAGTTTACGACCTCCTGTGACTTGATTAAATGTGTAGGTTAGTAGAAAAATATTTGTTCTTCCCATTGATACTTAATTTACATATGAGGGAAAATGTTTCATATTATAAAACACAGCTTAAACAGTGACCCGTGCACAGGTCGGTAGAATTTCAACTATTTAACTAAGGACGCATTCTGATTCTCCCACCCGCCTGCAGTCCAAATATTTAGCGGGTCAGAGAGTCAAAACCCTTCGGACTACCTAGCGATTGGTCAGGTTCTTTAACATTGACCAATCAAAATGCTATCTTAGCAGTTTAATAGCCAATAATTACCCCCAAGGAATCAATACAGAGGAGGGGGGGGGAGAATCAGCTAGTCAATAGCTATCTGAAAATGAAGAGAGCGTAGGTGAATGTAACCCCTGCATATTGAGGCTGCTGATATTATGTGCGTTATATCAGTTCGCAGTACAGGTATATTAATATACCTGTGTTCAGTCTGACATTCCCCCTCCTTAATATAAGCTAACACAGAAAACACAAAGTGCACTACACTGTCAACAGAATATTTGTTTCACAAGCTAAGGTTGATCTGATGTGCCGGGTTTCATTCAATGAAATATACACAATTAATTGTCCATTCTTTTCTGTCGTTAAAAAGTGTTCATCTTTTCCTGCTATTTTGCAGAATTATATTATTCACATCACAATTGTTTGATTGATTCAGTGTTATGTAAACGTTTCAGCTGTAAAGAGACTAATGAAAGAAGCTCAGGAGTTGAGAGAACCCACAGAGCAATACCACGCCCAGCCATTAGAGGCAAGTACTAGCTAAACTATAAACCGTTCAGCATTTACCATAGATTGGCAAATTAGGCTATATCACTGTCAGTCAATATATTTTCTATCAAGTCAAAAAGGATCTCATAATTCCAATTTCAATAATTTAATTTTACTTAAAGTAATTTGACAACAAAGAAAATGTGTGGTGCAGTGTGAAACCTTTGTTATGTCATTGATGGGAAAGTTCAGGGGCCGTATTCATGAAACCGTTCTCATGCTCAAGCATAGATTCTGTGCTCAAGCCAGCTTTCTTGAAACTTTCCTTAATTATGTCTATGTAAATGTTGAAAACAGCTTTTGGCTTCATGTCTCTTCAACTTTTTTCCAAAGCTTTGACAAAGTTAGATTTTTTTAAATAATTTATAGCCAGAACAAGAAATAAGGCTTGAGTACGAAATCCATGCTTGAGCAGGAGAACGGTTTCTTGAATACAGGCCTATAGGTCTCTGAATGTGAAATATATATTATCACCATTTGTAATGTATATATACCAGGTATAGAAATTCTCAATCACACTATTAGAGTCCTAAATTTCTTCCTAATCTTCATCTTGTAATCTCTGGCTATACTGGAGAAACATTGATGGAGACAGACAAATATGATAATTGTTATAATATGATAGGACAACCTGTTTGAGTGGCACTTCACCATCCGAGGTCCTGGGGAGAGCGAGTTTGATGGAGGTTTATATCATGGGAGAATCATCCTCCCACCAGAGTATCCAATGAAGCCACCCAGTATCATCCTTCTGACGGTAAGTGTTTTAAACTATTAATATCAACGATAGAAACTTGTTTCGATTTGATTTTTGAAGAATTCTTATAAGGGTGAAAGTTACAATATACAGGTGTATATATATGCCGGTACATCTCCATTTATAACATATTACATCGATTCAGTCTTGTCTTCACAGGTAATTTTCAGACTCCCATGTTTAATTATGCTTAGATATATATATATATGAATGTGAAATGTTGAATAGGAAGAAACACAACAGAATGTTGTAGTAATTATTGTATGTTAATATAAATTCATACTGTGTGTGACATGAATCTTAACTCTACTTAAAATTTAGATTGAATGCAATCAATCTGTTTTTATAGCCCAATGGAAGGTTTGAAGTGTATAAAAAGATCTGTTTGAGTATATCTGGTCACCACCCTGAATCCTGGCAACCATCTTGGTCAAGTAAGATTTGTCTTCTAAAAACATGTTTAGAGTCTACATTTAATCTTGGTGTTTCTAGTATTATCCTGAAAGATCTTAAATTCAAAAAATGTTTTACTTTGTTTTCATACTCTTGTAGTTAAGCTTCTCCTGCAGTTGTATGTTTCTATATTAGCACAAGAAAAATTGGATTGGTATTAAATTATATAAATAATTATAGGTCTGCTGAAAATGGATTTAAATGTTTTAACATCGATCTGTATACCATTATTTAAATAAACCAAATCTTGAATGTAATATGAGCACAAAATTATTTGCTGCAGAAGCTTAAACAGTATTAATTGTAGCTTTGTTGTCAGAATAAACATTGAAGTTAAAAAAAATACATGTTTATCTTTAAAGTTTTGTCATGCTTTTCCATCAGTCCGGACAGCCTTGCTGGCTATTATAGGGTTCATGCCTACACATGGAGCGGGTGCTATTGGTTCACTAGATTACAGCAAAGAGGAACGGGCCAAGCTGGCAAAAAAGTAAGTCTACTGTACATGTAACACTGTCAAAAGGCTGGTGTTAGCTATGTTTCAACGGTCAAAGGGAGATAATTGAATAACATTTCCTAACATGGAGGAAAGGTGGCCTCATACAAATTATGGCAAATTGATAAATCAGACAGAATTTGTAGGCGAGAAGGGTAAAATGTTGATATAGGATATATTGAAATTGTTAGAAATTAAAGAAAGTAATGTAAATAATTATGAGAAGTGTTACAGCATGACTAATTGTGTAATTGGTGTGACCAGGTCCCTGGAGTGGAAGTGTCCCACCTGTGGACAGGTACAGAACATCCTCAAACCTGTTACCTCTGCCTCACAGCAAACCAGACAGGAGGCCAAGGAGCTGGCAGCCCAGATCAACTTCCAGGTCAGTCACAATCACTGATTTTACCGGGGTCAAAAGGACATTTAAAACTTTACTAAGACTACTCACTGAGGCATTGCATTTATTTTAATGGGGTCAGAATGAAATATATATATACAGTAAAACTTTGATATACTGCCAGCATTTAGCCAAGGGAAATTGGTATTATGAAAGTATTTAACTGTACAGGAACAGAAAAAAATGAACCCTGAAATATAATATACCATGGTAAGGACATTATATCAAGGTTTTTATTGGAAAGGACATTTCCAAGTTTTATTACTTGTGACTGATTGCTTTTTAATAATTTCAAATAAAATATGTTTAAGTTAAGGTTTTTCTATATTCACAACAAATCACTGATGTAAAAATTGTAATGCTAAATCTTATCTTTAAAAGCTTCATAAACAATTTTTAGCCTCAATTCTTGTTATTATAAATTTAGCATAAACATGGAAAGTGACAAAAAGTGAGAGTACATACCAGGGTATTTTTAAGAAATGAAAAAAAACAAATTTCCGTTTCTGATCCAGGGAGAGAAATCTACGTCTACCTCATCGGAGCCGCCCAAAAGTCCTGGATCAACCCCCACACCTGTCAGTTCAGCCCCGCCTCCGACAAATACAGCTACACCCACTGCCACGCCCACTTCTCCACTCCAAGATCAGGCACAGTTTACTCCTCCACTGGGACAGCTTCCGTTTGGATCTCCATACTTTCCGTACCCTTTTCCTCCCACACTGCCTACTGGACAGAATGTGACTACGGGAGTGATGGGAATTCCAAGGTTTCCACCTCCCCCACCCACTATACCAGCCATGTTCCCTCCAGGGCTCATGCCTAACTATGGCTTTGGTGGGATGCCTCAGATTCCAAATTCCATGTTCTCTATGCCAACAAGTGTTCCCAGTCCATCACCACCCAGTAAAGAATCTGCGACAAACATGCCTAGTGCACAGTCTCAACCGTCTACAGAAACAGAAACCCCAGTGCAATCTAAGAATGAGTCTCCGTCATCTGGTGTAAATAAAGAGGAAAAAGACCCTGATGTAAGTGAGCAGGCTGCTGATGCAGACTTGGATGATGTACCCAACAGTGACAATGCTAGTGCTGCTACGGCTGCAGAGGCAGCAGAAAGTCAATCAAATCCCTCTACAACAGATACGACAGGCGTCCGACAGAGAGTGAGTAATGTTGTCAATGAAATGCGTGACATGCCCTACGTCCAGCCTCCTGTTGGATTAGTGGGTCAGAATGCAGAACTTCCTAGAAACACAGATTCGAGGTGGCAGATGTCCACCCTTCTCATGGCCATTGTCAGTCTGGCCATCGGATTACTCCTTCTCCGAAGGTTTATTCTGTCACGTACTTGGAGATTCTATTACGGACCCTGAGGAAGCATACAGTTATTTTAAAGAGAATTGTTTATTATTTAATACAACTTTAGACACAAAAAGTTTAAAACATTATTTTTACACAGGAAGTTTCTGACAGGTAATTTAAGTTAAAAAGAATCAAAGGCAAAATTGCAAGTGAAAGGAAAGCTTAAAATAAATGAAGACTTGTCTTAAACTTGTGTGTTAAGACTATCACTAGTACAAAATGTACTAGATTAATTCCACAAAACAGTGACAAAATGTTAAGGTATGCCTTAATGCTTAGACAGAGAAGTAGTGAATGAAAGGTAACTTTGGTTCTATGAATCTAGTGGGGTACCTGATTTTACGTCTAAAAGAAGATTGGATATAATTTGACTTGAAAGATGTACACAATCTTCGCTTTTTCTTGTTATGCGACTTCATATGTGCAGAAAATGACGATATCAGGAATATTTTATCACAATAAACTTCCACATTTAATGATGGTGGGGAACGTGATTTTGTACACCTGTACAAAATATCACTAAACGCTTGTTATTTGATAAAATTGCTTTAATTGTAGTGCTCCACAATACATCACTAGAAGCTTGTTATTTTCTTGAATTGTAGTGCTTCACAAAAAATGTGCAATATGAAGACTGTTTTATTTACAATCAGAATAATTCACCCAGGTTTTCAGAGAATTGTCATAGACTTTGTATAAAACAACACAGGTCACGGTAATCATTTACATTATTGTACATACATGTAATTTGGTTTTACAAAACTGTGATATGTTGGTTATTAAACTCTCAAACATTTGTACGGTGTTAATCACATTTATCTATATACTTAATATAAGGAAATTTTGAGCTAATTTGTCCTGCTACATATTCATTCTTTCTTCTTCATCTGATTTTAAACTATTAAGTGAAAATATTTATGATTAACAGTATTCACAAATGATCTATCGTCACTGGACCTTATAGACAATTTAGACGGTTGAAACAACCTGTCAAGGCCTGCATTGTCCAATATATAACCCAGTCACTTCATGGAGGGATATGAACGGTGTCAGTTTCCGCAATCTCACACTCTTTGTTATCACACCATCAACAAAATTGCAAATAAAGTTTATTTTCATGCTATTTTTGCCTTGGGCAAGTTCCTATGGGAACTAAAAGGTCAAGGTCACTTGTTACTGAAAATAATTTCACTATTACACCTCGGTGTCATCACTCTAGCATTGATACGGGAAGTGGTTAATGGCTATAGCTCTATAAAGTACAGAGGGACGATGCCTTCAACTATCTAGTGGTTACAAGAGTTTGTTCGTTCCCAGATATTATACATGTATACAAATAGCATGACTGTGAATTTCAAATAGTTTTCCTCTATCTGCCATTACTTCAACAATTTTAGAGGTTTAACACAGTGAGAAACATTTATAATTTAATTTTTGACAGACACCATATACAAACACCTCTCATACATATATGAGCAGTCTAGCTGTCATCCAAGATTAATACATACGTAGTAGATTCACATGTGTCGCACTAAAGAGTTGACTTTTTACATTTCATCAGCAGGCAAATAAGTATGATTACCTTGAAAGAAGTGTTGTTGAAGCAAAAATTACGAACAGTTAAGATTTCAAGATTAACTTTTTTCATGTCGTTTGTTCTTATGCTACAATAAAACAACAAAAACTCGGAAAATATTTTCTTTTCGTTTAATTTAATTCTTTCTTGTAGACAGCTACATATACCTTCAACAACAATCAACTGTTGAACAGTTAAACATCTTGACGAATTCATCAACAACAAAACAAGTACATGTATAGACATTCTCAAACGATATATATACCTGTAACATCCAGGTATTTCTACCACACCTACCATATCAGTCAGTTTGTGGGATTTCAGCACTCTCAACATTATTTCTAGCACAGTTTTCTACAAAATATATACGCCAACTTATTGTACCCCAAACATAAAATTCATTTAAAGCAAAACAGATCTTACTTATTCATACACAGTCATATAATGATTTTTCCCCAATTCTCTTGTCACTAAATTTCCTTTTAACATGATTTGCTTGCATAAAATAATATCTTGTTTTCTCCGTAATAAATATAAGGTCACAGTCAAGTATCATAACAGTATCTTTAATGCTATAAAAGGTTTTTCTTTTTTGTTCCTTCCACACATACCAGCTGGTATTGTTTTTCTAATTTGCTTTCTATTAAATTTTACATTAAAACCTGCATTCACATGGGAAAACCCAATATTGCTCATTCTCAAAAGCCATTTCAGAAAATAGCACATGCATGCCAATACTTAAATACAAGGTATTAAATCAAAATTAGCAAAATAATAGTCTTAATTTATTTCAAAAATTTATCTCAAATGAAATAATTATTTAATACTTTAAAAATATCAATAGATTTTCAATAAGATATGGACATTGAGGATTCAGCAGATTTCGTTGATCTGAAGACACATTTTGAAGCGAGACAGATTGACGATAAATATGAATATCTATGACACCAATTGCACGAACAAGGGGCAAATTTGCATATGTGTCACTGCTATGCCTTACATGTTGTTCTAAGGCCTGATCAGTTATTGTACATAAACCAGCGGTTGTTAATGCAATTGTAATTTCAGTATGATGTTGGCCGACACAAAAAGAGATTAATTGTCTTCGACAACAACCAGTTCATTACCATAAATGGTCCAGGCCTAGTACAGCAGGCTAGCTAGTCATTCTACATTACATCACATTACATGGCAAGTTATTGAATTGGGTTTACCTGTTATAATTCACATGTGTATATGTCAGGCACTTCCCAGAATTTAAATACATTTTTCTCAATCTTTGAGTGGGGGGGGGGGGGGGCTTCATTTTCTCTAGGTACTTCATATTTGCAAACCTATTATGAACCTATGAAATACTAATACATTCATGGATAATATTTCTGCTAAGTTTCAAAGATCAGTTAAAAATAAATTAAGACATTTTTATACATATCATTTCTAAAATTGCTAATAGTTTGAATGGGTTAACAGACATATTGCACGTACCTTACATTCCAACAAATGCAGACTACTACAAACCTATCATTTAAACTCTGTGTACATATATACTCCACCAATACTGGTAGATGTACAACAAACCTATCATTTAAACTGTGTACATACATACTCCATGAATACATGTTTTACCCTTCCACAGGATGTACCCTATTTCAATGAAACGTCACTTACTAGCTGTGAAGCAGTTATGAGCATTCACTTACAAAGAAAAAAGGTTCATATGAAGGAGAAATGATGGTCTTGGCAAAATTTCTCTTACAACACATCTAAAACATTTCTTTCTTTTTTTCAGAAAAAAAAAATCACTAAAATATTTCTTTTTTCAGAAAGAAAATCGTAAAACATTCACTTCTAACCGATCCTGCTTTACACGCTATATACACACACTCATTACAATACATCTCACATTCCATGGTGTATAAAATAAGCTAACAGGTGTTTGGATACATGTATAATGTACAATAATGATGTAATAAATACAGCTATTATAAAGGTAGTGTTATATATAATCAGTATTATAAAATATGGTGTTTAAATAAATGGTTTTTATCTGGAAAACCAAATCTTGTCTTAGGATCAGAATTTCAATTGCAAAGTTTAGTTGAAAAAAAGGTTATCACTTCAATAAGTAAAAACCTAGTTTTCATTCCTAAACACGCAGACTAATTATGATCCAGCAGAACAAAGTCAATCTAAGGTCAAATATTACATATGGATCACGAGATAAGTGTTTTTATCAAAATAAGTATAACCAAGGTGTACACTTTTCAACCTTATATTTGTATAATTCAAAGTAAAATAAACAACAACCACCATTAAAAGTAAAATTTCATATTACCACTCTGTAAATTCTAAAACATTGATTTTCCTAACAAAATTAATTTGATCTGGAATAGTTTCAAGATTTGAATGAATGATCAAAAGGCCATCAATTTCATAAGAAAATCCTATATTTCAAACTAACCTTCACTCCACAGGAAGTTTTCAAAAATCTACAAGAGTCTACCCGATAACAAACATGTACTCGCAACGAAAGGTAAAATGTACAATGTGATCAACGTTTATCTAAATCATACTGCAAATAATGATTCCTTATAGCCCTGCTACTTTCAAACTTATCACATTGTAACCAGGAATTTTACTTGTATATCACAGTTAGAAAAAACACTCATAACAAGCCAACCCTACCATTTAAACAAAGACCCTGATGACATTCCAGTAAATTTACATGCTATGGAGATTGAATGTGATGACCAGTGCAGTACTAATTGAGTACAACTTTTGGTCGAACCTGTTCCCACAGTTATTAGTCTTAAAAGATAAGTATTAACAGGATTAAATCAATGATCCTGATTTTTTTTAATGAAATGTTTTTAACGAAACTTGAATCAACCAGGAACCCGTTCATTTATGTACAACAATCTGGTTTGTTTTGGGTTTTTTTTTTGTTGTTGTTTCAATGCAACATTTTTTTGGGAATAAAACAAGGCCTTATTAAGACTTGTGTGAAACCAGCTTCAGATTTAATATAACATCCTACTTTTAATATTTTTTAAACAATTCTGGTCCAACCGGTTCAACCAAACAAAGTCATCAAGAAAATTCATGTGCAGTACGGTGAAGCCAGGAATTCTATAATGTAATTGGAAAGACCAATTTTTGAGAAGAATAACTACAGACACTGATGCCAGTCTTAATAATTTGCTGATAAAAAATATATTATTTTGACTTAATCGAGACACCATTTTGGCAACACATGGAAATGTATTCAAACATTAAAATGGATTGATACACAGGTATACTTTAAAATCACTACCAACAGATTCTCTCATTGAATATATTTCAACCTTTTAATTTTAAACCATAATGCAGGTATTCACAACAGGTTTCTTGCTTTTTCAAAACATCACTGACAAAAACTCAGCTTTAAACATATCTAGCATTTGGAAACACATATTCAATGTATAATGAATTGGTAAAAAATACTGGCGCTTAAATCTTCGATGCATGATTGGTAAGAAATTCATCATCATTTCCGTGCCCTTCATGGCCTATATACAGTAACATCATGTGTAGTGTAACCATGGTGATGTGCTGGTATCACTAAAACAAGAAGCAGATCCATTTATGAATCAATTCTATGCTAGTTAACTATGTCTTAAGTTTACATGACTTTATTTTTTGTACAACCTTTCTTTTTATGAAAAAGATGAAGAAAAATACAGATATTTTGGTAAGAACTGTTGAAATCCCAACCAAGAGCAAATGTATAGATTAATTATTTGGTGTTTTGACTGTTTAACCATTCCGTGCTATTCTCCGCCAAAAACAAAGCAAGTAGGCTACATTTACGCCATTTTAATTGGTTATGTGTTTCATGTTTCTTGATCCCCAGAATGATGCGTACTATTAATTCCAAGTCTGTTTAAATGGTTTTAGAAATAGTTCAACAAAAACATTAAAAGTCTGAATAGTACACAATCGTGCTAATTGCGATTTAAATATCTTAAGTACCAAAATGTTAAAATGTAAATGAATGAGATGTGAAATGGAAGACAACTGTTGAATGAAACTTGGTAAGTCTAGTGTTAAATGTCCTCAGAGTGAAGATTCATGAAATGACAGCATAATTGCACTTCAGCGAGCTGACAAATGGGTGTGAACTATTCAGATTGTCATCAACTGTCATAAAGTTGATGTTAATATATACACACTGAAATCTGTTCCTTAAAAAAATCTTTTAAGAATTTTTTTTTGAAACAAACCAAATAATTTCTAAATGACTAAAAGACTGTTTTAATAGTACAATATATGAACCAAGTTAATATGTACATAAAGTAGAAAACAGATAAATCAAAATATCTTACTGTTATTAGCATCTTAAAATGAATAAATGAATTCTGCTTTAGAGATAAAGAATTACTGTACAAGCAATTAAGAGAAAGTAAATTTGGTTGTGCTTTTGGGTAAACAGTAAAATACTTTTAAGATCACAGATGTAGTGGTTGCTATGACAACACCCCCGTAAAATATCACAAAGTCCACCGGCTGTTAGACTGGTGAGATATGGTGGTCAGCACTATTTACATTTGATAATTTAGATTAAATATTTTATACTTACAATTTTTACATTAATTTCATGCTTCAGATAAAAGGCCACTTTTGTAAGATATCACAATGACCTCTTTATGCATGAATGTCTTTGGACAAAAATTAACAATATCACATAAGTTTGGTCACGATTAATGTTTATAACATTTTGTGACATACTTTGACTTAATAAGTGCAAATAGCTTTCCATATGTTTAAAACATCAGTAGAAATCTGCAGATATAACACTCTTCCGAAATCCATTTCAGATTGTACAGTACTGTTGTCTGTATGACAATCAATCCAGTGGAGATTCTGTACAGTACTGTTGTCTGTATGACAATCAATCCAGTGGAGATTCTGTACAGTACTGTTACCTGTATGACAATCAATCCAGTGGAGATTCTGTACAGTACTGTTGTCTGTATGACAATCAATCCAGTGGAGATTCTGTACAGTACTGTTGTCTGTATGACAATCAATCCAGTGGAGATTCTGTACAGTACTGTTGTCTGTATGACAATCAATCCAGCAGAGATTCTGTACAGTACTGTTACCTGTATGACAATCAATCCAGTGGAGATTCTGTACAGTACTGTTACCTGTATGACAATCAATCCAGTGGAGATTCTGTACAGTACAGTTGTCTGTATGACAATCAATCCAGCAGAGATTCTGTACAGTACCGTTGTCTGTATGACAATCAATCCAGTGGAGATTCTGTACAGTACTGTTGTCTGTATGACAATCAATCCAGTGGAGATTCTGTACAGTACTGTTACCTGTATGATAATCAATTTAACGGAGATTCTGTACAGTAATGTTGTCTGTATGACAATCAATCCAGTGGAGATTCTGTACAGTACTGTTGTCTGTATGACAATCAATCCAGTGGAGATTCTGTACAGTACTGTTGTCTGTATGACAACCAATCCAGTGGAGATTCTGTACAGTACTGTTGTCTGTATGACAACCAATCCAGTGGAGATTCTGTACAGTACCATTTTCTGTATGACAATCAACCCAGTGGAGATTCTGTACAGTACTGTTGTCTGTATGACAATCAATCCAGTGGAGATTCTGTACAGTACTGTTGTCTGTATGACAATCAATCCAGTGGAGATTCTGTACAGTACCGTTTTCTGTATGACAATCAATCCAGTGGAGATTCTGTACAGTACTGTTACCTGTATGACAATCAATCCAGTGGAGATTCTGTACAGTTCTGTTACCTGTATGACAATCAATCCAGTGGAGATTCTGTACAGTTCTGTTGTCTGTATGACAACCAATCCAGTGGAGATTCTGTACAGTACTGTTGTCTGTATGACAGTCAATCCAGTGGAGATTCTGTACAACACTGTTACCTGTATGACAATCAATCCAGTGGAGATTCTGTACAGTACTGTTGTCTGTATGACAATCAATCCAGTGGAGATTCTGTACAGTACTGTTGTCTGTATGACAATCAATCCAGTGGAGATTCTGTACAGTACTGTTGTCTGTATGACAATCAATCCAGTGGAGATTCTGTACAGTACCGTTACCTGTATGATAATCAATCCAGTGGAGATTCTGTACAGTACCGTTGTCTGTATGATAATCAATCCAGTGGAGATTCTGTACAGTACCGTTGTCTGTATGATAATCAATCCAGTGGAGATTCTGTACAGTACTGTTGTCTGTATGACAATCAATCCAGTGGAGATTCTGTACAGTACTGTTACCTGTATGACAATCAATCCAGTGGAGATTCTGTACAGTACTGTTACCTGTATGACAATCAATCCAGTGGAGATTCTGTACAGTACTGTTGTCTGTATGACAATCAATCCAGTGGAGATTCTGTACAGTACTGTTGTCTGTATGACAATCAATCCAGTGGAGATTCTGTACAGTACCGTTGTCTGTATGACAATCAATCCAGTGGAGATTCTGTACAGTACCGTTACCTGTATGACAATCAATCCAGTGGAGATTCTGTACAGTACTGTTGTCTGTATGACAATCAATCCAGTGGAGATTCTGTACAGTACTGTTACCTGTATGACAATCAATCCAGTGGAGATTCTGTACAGTACTGTTGTCTGTATGACAATCAATCCAGTGGAGATTCTGTACAGTACTGTTACCTGTATGACAATCAATCCAGTGGAGATTCTGTACAGTACTGTTACCTGTATGACAATCAATCCAGTGGAGATTCTGTACAGTACTGTTACCTGTATGACAATCAATCCAGTGGAGATTCTGTACAGTACTGTTACCTGTATGATAATCAATCCATTGGAGATTCTATACAGTACTGTTGTCTGTATGACAATCAATCCAGTGGAGATTCTGTACAGTACTGTTGTCTGTATGACAGTCAATCCAGTGGAGATTCTGTACAGTACTGTTACCTGTATGACAATCAATCCAGTGGAGATTCTGTACAGTACTGTTACCTGTATGACAATCAATCCAGTGGAGATTCTGTACAGTACTGTTACCTGTATGACAACCAATCCAGTGGAGATTCTGTACAGTACTGTTACCTGTATGACAATCAATCCACTGTACAGTACTGTTACCTGTATGACAATCAATCCAGTGGAGATTCTGTACAGTACCGTTACCTGTATGACAATCAATCCAGTGGAGATTCTGTACAGTACCGTTACCTGTGTGACAATCAACCCAGTGGAGATTCTGTACAGTACTGTTGTCTGTATGACAATCAATCCAGTAGAGATTCTATACAGTACTGTTACCTGTATGACAATCAATCCAGTGGAGATCCTGTACAACACTGTTTTCTGTATGACAATCAATCCAGTGGAGATCCTGTACAACACTGTTTTCTGTATGAAAATCAATCCAGTGGAGATCCTATGTCTTCTGGTCTTTCGTGAAAAGCCGTTTCTTGAATATCAACCTGTAAGATCAACAAACAAATGATCAACTTTATCAGAGATATATTTAATGAATAATTGCCATAATTAAAATTGTTCATATTCATGGGGATTAACTCGGGAATTTTTCAACAAGGATTAACAAGGCTTTTATGTATATCTATATATAACAAAGTGTTGCACTTTGTCCATTTAACATGCTCTATAACAACAAACATTTAATGACAGTCAATATGTTTTATGTTTACAAATATTATAAGGAAAAGTTACAGGTGGGCTTATTACCGAGCATGAGCTTATCACTGGTAAAATATGCTAACTACCTCATAGAAAGGTTATTTAAATCACTATAAGATTACACAGGTCAAAATAACATGTTACAGTACGACAGTAGAGATTGAACAACAGTAGGAGACAAATTTCACAGAAACCTTATTTATGAAGTCAATTAATGTTACATCATGAGACATCATGTCACAAAAACAAATTTATGTTGCAGAAAGCTAATTTATGTCACCAAAGCTTATTTATGTCACTAAAAACCTTATTTATGTCACAGAAATATTATATATGTCATAGAAACCTTATTTATGTCACAGAAGCAAATTAATGGCACCAAAAATTATTTACAGAAAGGTGAATTCTATACCACAGATTTCAAATTACCATCTTTATGACCAAAACAAAAGAAAACCCTAATATATCGGTGAATTGATTTTTGCAAAGAATTTCTTAAGGGACATAAAATACTCATTTCACGCAACAATAATCATACCAGGTACAGTAAAACCCCACTTACTCGAACCCAATTCAATGGAATACCCCCCTCTTTCGTCGAGATGCTCATTAGGTCCCCACCAATTTCGTACATATTCAACCAACCTGGTATAACTCAAATACTATTTATTCCTTGAACTATTGATCAGGTCTTAACAAGTTCAAGTAAGTGGGGTTTTACTGTACATTAAACACAACAAATATTGCACTAAAGACATACAAAACACCTCACTAAAATACCACAGCAAACCTTGTATAAGAAATAAAACCTACTGTATTGTATGAATAATCAGACCTTTACAAAGGCGTGGTCAACAAGGAAGCTGGCTGAAGCCCTCTCTGTAGCATCTTGTACGAAGCAGGAGGACAGGAAGTCCTTGCCTTCCTCACTCAACTTTTCTGGAATGGTGGGTGTGCCGCCCATACCAACTTTAAACATGATCTGGAAGTTGTTGTCAAACTCATGCCAAGGTCTCTGTAATGTAAACAAAATGTTTATTGTATTATGAACCGCTAGTGTTAAGTTGACTTTTCATCTGATTGAAATCACCACTTCCTTTCAAACTGATTACACCCCTGAGGATAACATAGCACCCATGCTCTTAATTACTTAATTTCTACATGAAAATCAGAATCGAATCAACTTTACAGTCAATAATACAGTGTCATTTATAGAGGATCTAACCTTGTGTTCATTAATGTTATACAGTACTGAATTTATTAAACAAGTTTTTTTAATTTCACATGAAATTAAAGAGCAAGTTTAATAAATTTAATATCATGTGAACACAAATGTTTGATTCTATTTATTGTATTTCAGTGATTTTCCTATATATAACTTTAAAATTTATATCTCACTATTTATGTTCATTACTTGGCATACTTATTGATATAAAACAGTCATGCCAAGTGAATGCATTAAACACAAGTTTTAATTTGTTTCTGTATCAAAAAGAAATGGTGAGGACATGTATTCCACCTACCTTTCCTGTAAAGATTTCTACGACAACACAGCCAAGACTCCAGATGTCTGCAGCTCTCCCATGTCCAACCTTGGTGATCACCTCTGGGGCCATGTAAGCTATAAATTAATTTAATTTTGAAATTCAAATAGGCCTTTACTTACAGGTGCGGATGCAGGATTTTCGAAAGGAGGGGGTACAGCTGATGCTTTTTCATGATACAATGGTAAAAGCTTCCATTTTTTTTTCATGATACAATGGTAAAAGCTTCCATTTTTAAGGCTTTATAAAAATTGTTCTACGACGTAAAAGGGGGAGGGGCCTCCAGGACACCCCCTCTGTATCAGCTAGTGAATTATATCATATTATCTAACACAATTGACATCTTCCTTTTTATTTTCCTGATAATAGCTTCAGATGCTTTGATTTGTGGCCTATTATTGCTGTTACACCGACTCGATTTATAAACAAGGGAATAATTATTTGATGAATATGTATTGAACTGTACATAACAATCACCAGTACCTGGAAATCCCCCCCCCCCGAAAGTCAACAAATTTGAAAAATAGAATAGCTATTTTGACAGCTGTAATTATAAGCCCTCATTATGGAGGGCCAAAAAGTGAAAGTTTAAACATCAATTAAACATTTCATCCAGTATACAGAACTATTTAATCTGACACCAGTTTTACTAGTTTACCTGTAGTCCCCACCAGGTTGTTGAACTCTCCAGGCATGGTCGTGTGGCTTTTTAACTTGGCTGAACAACCAAAATCTCCAAGTTTTAGACATCCACTCGACGTCAGGAAAATATTTGCACCTAGAAAATAAATCATTACAAAACAGATAAGCTTTCTGCATCAAAACTACATATTACAGGCAAAAAATATAACTAATTTCTAAGACACAATACATGTACTTCTCTCTAACTTTGAAAACAGTATCGTATTTCTCACCTTTGATATCCCTGTGTACAATGTTGTTGTCATGGAGATGGTTGACAGCCAACAGAATCTCTTTGGTGTAGACACGGATGAGAGGTTCAGGAAGACCCATCTTGGCCGCCTCTTCTAGTGTCCCCCGGTCACAATACTCCATAAACACCAACATTTCATCCTACAAACATAAAAGGCAAACTTTCATAACACCTGAGATCATGTATAGTACAATTTGCTTACACAAGTGATATTTCTAACTTTGTTTAGATATCTGATTCAATATGCTTTCAATTCATAGGTCTTGAAAAAATATGGCAGGTGGGTAAACATTTTTATTTGTTCAGCAAAATTTTATAAAATTGACAGTAAAATCTTCTGTGAAAGTAGACAAATAGATTTTTTTCACAAAGGTTGACAGTATTTAAACTTCAAGAATTTATCCAAAATTTGTGTGCCAACACAAAATACTAAGCTGACAAGGTTGTATCCGTTTAAATACTGAAGTCATTTATCTTTGGGACATTAACTTACCCTGTGCACTTCAACACCATAATATTTAACAAGGTTGGTGTGTTGGATCCCTTCAAATAGTGTAATTTCATCGGCTATTTCCTTCAAAGCTTGATGGTCGTTGATTTGAAACTTCATCTGTGAAATAAAACAAAATGCTTTGAACGGAAATTCTTAACAGATGTTCATAACATTATAACTAAATTTTCAATGTAACACATTAAATGCATAATATATTAAAACATTCTTTTTTCACATTCTATTGCTTAAACATTTCCTTAGTAAAAATTTGGCATTCTTTTTTCCAATAACTTATGAACTCACCCTTGTTTTGTAAAGTTTCCATTATCTAAAGAACTCACCTCTTTCATAGCCATCAGTTCACCGGTGTCCATATTGACAGCTGAAAATACTTTGCCAAACTGGCCTTCCCCTGAAACAAAATATTTCAAGTGATATCACTTAGACTGAATGCCTTTCTTACTCTAGGTTTCTCCAAAACTCCAAAATAAGATATTCAACAACTGAAATAAATTTAACAAGACCATTGGACGAACTAAAGTCACCCTCCAAATGTGAACCCGTATCTCTTAAGTATAAAGGTCCAATGACAAACTTTTTCTCTGATGTAGGTCGAAGGTCAAACTGTAGGTCAAAGTGACATACTTTTCATACAAGACATACCGCCTCACCGAGGTGAACCCATACCCCAAGTATGAATTTTTAGTGGTTTGCAGTGTATGAGATACAGCCAGGACAAACTTTTTCTTTGATGAAAGGCAAAGGTCAAAATGGTGGTTAGAATGACCTACTTTTGATACATGACACTGCCTCATCAAGGTGGACTCATACCCCAAGTATGAAGTTCCAGTGGTTTTAAGGGAGGGAGGGAGGGAGGAGACAAACACATCGCAAAACTGTAGTCACCCCAGGTTCCCGGTGGGGGACTTAAAAACACAAACATATATGATAAGAAACTAGAACACCTATGTACTTGACTGTATTAGTCCCCCGTAACATGGCAGCTAAATTTTACAAACAAGTACCGATTTTTGTCCCCCTCTGCCAACGGAAGTTGACTCTTCGTGCACTGATGCGCTGCTCAGGTTCATTCCTTCTACTCGTCTTCCTTCCTACCACTCGCTTTTCTTGCAGTCTTTCATCTCGGCTCTCTTCTAGATGATCAATAGCTGTCATCAACCTTTCAGTGCGTGTTGTGGCATTCGCCGCACTCCCGAGGTCACCAGAGCTTGCTGAAATGGTGGAAGAAAACATTCAATACCTTTGTTGCTGAAAGACAAAATATTGAATTTTGATCAAACAAATTGAAGATCTGAAGATCAATATCACATCTGAATTTAATCTACACTGGTATATGATCATGTGAATTAAGAATTTTGACAACAGTGACAGAGAAAACAACCTTCTGTCCAAACCCTGAAATCAATGTCTACATATTGTCTAGCTTCAAAGATATATTGTGCAGATATACTGATATACGATTGGAGTGTATAGCGTATCTCATATGTCATGTGTGCTGTAATACAGTATGGTCTAAAGGAGGGAGTCGACACCGAGATATACTGTAAAACTGAAATTATTTCTCTTGCAAAATGTTCACCCACGGTTCTTCTAAAATAAATTTTACCAGTATTTGAGTCACATATATTCTTTGACTGTATGTAATGATTAGAATTATTTTTTACTCATATTCAATTTATCCTCTGTTCAAGACAAAAATATCTGATAGAATATTTCTGGTTATTCCCAGTGTAAGAACAGATAATCAAGTAGACTAACCAAATTACAGGTACATCATCGAATTGTTGTTCCTAAAGGCAAAGAATATACACTTCAAGTGGTATAGCATGTATTTTTACCAGTCATGCTTTCATTTACACAAATCTATATCCTAGCATGCAGTTTAATGATAAAGAACACATTTGCTGACTATAACATAGAGAAATTTCATTTTTTATCTCTTTACTAAATAAATCAAAGGAAACATACTTATCTAGAATTTATAGATAACAAATAGTAACATGGATATACTGTCAACTGGACTAGAAACTAACTCGACAGAAATTCCTAGACAACTGCATTAACATCAATACTTTCAAATTTTAACTTATAAAACCTTTCATTTAAAAACAATCACTTGCGAATCAATGTAAGTAAAAATCATAAATCTAGCAAAGAGCTCATGCTATTGGAAAAATGTTCAAACAGTGTTAGCTAAAACAGACAGAAAGCAGAGGAAGAATCAGTAAAAGATTACAGTATGATTCTGTACATGCATCAATGTGATATTTCCCACCACGTTAATGGTTTAAGGGTGTGGTTAGGCTACCTCTACTGCGCCTCCTCAGGAATATATCAGCAGGCGGACCGTCCTCTGTGTCATGTAAATCTACCTCCGGGGAGTTATCTGTCGAGAGACGCTTATACCCTGATCCTGACAAGAAAGTTTACACATGTACACAAGAAGCCAAACTCAGGTGTGATGAGATACAATGCAGCTTCATATGTGATACAAATTCCAACAAATAAATCAAAATTATCAGCAAAATTAGTTTGGTAAAACAAATCCTTATCATATATGTATCTGTTGATTTCTGTGTACAGGTTTACTTTTTATTTTTATGTTCCTCTTCTTAAACATATTTGAGTTCAAGAATCGCATTCTCATAAGAGGCATTATACTATGATAACATTATGTATGATATTGGCCAATTATGTCGTATCTCTTATTTGTATCACAAATGACAAGTTTGTAACTGCAAAGCCAGGGAAGGAAACATGAGGTTAATACAAACATTTCAATAAGTTCAGTACATAAGAAACAGTAATGATATTAAAGAAATTTTATGCTACAATCAGTATGAAAAGCAGGCAGTTCATGTAAAATTGGATTTGAAAGTTATCAATGGAAATGATTGATGGAATTGTTTTAGATTTGTCGTTAAATAGTTCTCTTAGATCAATTTTTCACAAACTAACACTAGGTCACTTACAAATATGAAAAATTGATTTAGATTTTTATTGTATATATATTAAATGAATCTGATGGTCTGGATTTGCCTCTGTTTCTAATGTTCTGTGAATAAAAGGTTAGAAACAATCATAAAAGTGTGTGGAGTATGATATACTTTCTAGCATTAATTCACAGTGAAAACATAATTTATAGTATTATATAAGTGAAGTATTAATACTGTGAAATCCCCATACATAAATAACTATACATATAATGAAGTAGTTAGCTGATCCAATCAAGAAGAATAGGGTACAATATTTAGCACTTATTTAACCTCTGACAAGAGAAGGTCATGGTGACCTTAATACAGTACACTACTCTCAGGCATTCTTAAGTTTCATCAAAACTGATATTTATAGTCAAAAATGTATTTCCCTGACAATTTTATAACTATGTGACCTTTGACATTGAGCTTAGGGTCATGGGAACCTTATTAAAGTGCACTGTACTGTTCTGAATCATGCAAGTAGACTTCAAGTTACATCAAAATGTCTTCAATGCTAAATAGTAAAGACCCTGCTAAGATATTAACATAAGTACCCAGTAAATAGTATCAGAGGAAGAACCAGAGAAAGAAACAGTAAAGCTTAGAACAGGAGATAATAATATGTAATTTCAAATCCATGCAAGTTGTAAATTTCTAGCAAGATACTGAAACATATTCTAGCAATCTATGTTCAACAATTAAACAATCAACACTTTACTTTCAACTATGTATCATTTTCATTTAGATAACAACAATGTCCATCTTTCCTGAAACTCCATGGTTTCCTTCTTTACGCTACTATCATACCAGAGGGCAGTTACAGTCAGGAATTTCTGATGTAATTTTGTCACATCGTAGTCTTGAAATATTGTACTTTAAAGATGTAGAAGATTTTACAAGGACAAGGCAGTCTAAATTTATGATAACAGATTTCTGGCAAAAGGGAAGAGTAAACATTATTGAAAATTTTCTCTGTTTCGGAGTTTTATTGATAACAGGCTATTGTATAATATGTGGAAATTGCATCCAATCAATCTATCATTCTTTATCGGAAATGTGTCACTGTCAACAGCAGGAATGGACTCATCGACTGTACACACTATTTAACTAGTTTGAGTTGATGTCCCTGACCAATTGAACTGAACAGCCAAGATGTCATCATGCCTAAATTGAGCTCAAGTATCTGTATCATGCATGTATTTCTTGATTAAAATATTGGGTTTAATAGGTAAAACATTCCAGCCAATAGCATGAAATTCATTAAATTTATTAACACAAACAAAATTCAGCAATGATTGACACCATATTCCTGTGCACTTCTCTCAACAAAACAATGACCCTTAAGCAATGCTCCTTTAAGCAGGACGGAAAACTTACTTGAGTCGGCTGACTGGGGAGTGTTGGGTGGCTCACTCTGTGCTGATCTGTTTGATAAAGACCTAGAAATCTTGCCCTGTTGTTCTGGCCAGGAAGGGAAGCGGAGATACGGAGGCTGACGACTGCTGCTGATGTCACTACCGGATGATCGGGATATGTGCATAGGACCTTAATACAAATATATCAGGATCAATGTAGAGGATAATGAAAGTCAGCAAACTTCTAAATAAAAAGAACCAAGTATAGATCAACAACTTACTCTAAAATATTTATCAGATTAAAATAAAAACAACAAAAACACAGACTTTGCCGCAAGGACTTCCCGCCCTCTCGGCTTCCTCATGCAGACACTTATTTGTGTATAACTAAAGATTAATATCTTTAATAATGACCCAAATTAATCCAGTTTTCCTACTATCCAGCCATTCATTTTGGGGAGAGACATATTCCACTCTTCCATGATATAAGTAATCCCGATGATTAAAACACTTCAGGCGGTGATAGTCAGAGGGAAATGTTGCTTGATTGTCAAGACTCAACTCTATAGTACAGACTCTCATCTTAATGTTTCACAATTTGTTTTCATTTATAAACAAAGAGCAACTTTCCTTTAACGGATACTGAGGATTACAATAAATGATTTTCAAGCTGTTTCATGTCAGATTCTATTAAGATTATGTTTTTACATACAACTGTACATCTTGGACTTGTATCAGATTAATACCACATCATTGTCTATGTTCAAAGTCACAATATGTGTTAAGGTTCTAGACTAAGTTTTGAGTTTCAATTAGTACATTTTAGTCTATTAAAAGTTATCTACGATTAAATTTACAGACGTATAAGATAACGGGAGGTGATTTATTATGCTTATAGTGCATTTGTCATTGGTGTAGGATACCAACTTACCATGAGTTGGGCTGACAGGCGTGTACTTCTCAGCTTGGCCAATAACATGGGAAATACAGTTGTGAATATCATGCTTCAGTTTCTGTAAATAAACAATATTCTGCCATGTTAAAATATTAAAGACTATTCCTATAAAATTTCTCCCCGACCCCTGACCCCTGGACTCCAAAATAACTCACTTCTGTCCATGGTTAGCTTTTCTGTATATTACTTCAATGTAAATTATGAATAAAATTTTGTTAGTGAAACCCCTAAACAAAGCCTGGAGACCTAGGGTGTGACAGATTCTTTACGGGAATAGGCCTAACAATCAATTAAGTTGTACATAATAACAATAAATATATTTACAACTATTAAGAAACAACATGGTTATAAACATCAAATCATACATGTGATTTTTAGAAACCAGTTGTAAGTTAACAAAATATTAAGAGTACACAATTTACCTCAAAAGTGTTTTCAAGGTCCAAGACACATTCACTGACAAGGTTATACTGTAAACCAATTTATTTCCGCGGCGACTTATTTTTCGCATTTAATATGAAACGACTATTTCGCGTCAATTTAATTTCACAATAAAAAGCTGATAGATCCTATGTACATAATAGTACAGTACTCCTACAGTTGACATGTTCGCGAATTTCAATCTCGCGTGAAATACGTGAAAATTAAACGCACACAAAATTAAGTTGGTTTACAGTATATCAATTCAGTATTAAACAATTCACAACTTCAGCTTCATTTCTGATACTGATAAATTAACACCTTTAGAGCATTTTCTCAATTTGTCTTACTGATTTTATTTGTAACTATTTTACCTCAAACTCTAACTATTTTACCTCAAACTCCTCCAAAGTAAGATAAGCCAGGACTCTGGGCTCACAGGCAGTAATCAGGAAATCAAAACCTTGACTGGCCCACCTAGAGAAACAGCATAACACTGTAACATTGCTGATTAACATTCCACAGACTTGAAGCCAATGCATGTACATACAAACATTAAATATGATAAAATGTTAAGTTAAATCTATAACTAATCTAATAAAAATTTCAACACTGACTGCTTTCCTGGTCAATTGTTTTAAACAAAGATATTGAAAAATTAGGATAACTTAATATAATGTGACTTTTCTTAAACTTTATACATTCCTCAATAAAAGTATGTTAATCAAAGAATACAATTACCACCAAGGTTACTTGCAAATTATTTGCTGACACTTCTGTGCTTACTTGGGTCTCATGCCTCTTCCACGTTCACATTTCTCCATCACGAAGTTCATCCAGTCTTGAGCAAAGTTGACTAGCCGCCGTCCCAAGTTTTGTCGTGGCTCTCCCGTAACCAGACGAGTTACCTCCCTCAGGTACTGTAACAGACAATATGACAAAATCAATATTGGTCATACAAATCTGTTTTTTCTTGTCTGATGTTTGAAAATTCTATCTGTTCCAAATTGTCAACAGTTGTTCAAACAGCCCAGTTAGTCAGTTGACAGATTTAAAATATAGAACAACAAGCAGAAAATTTTCTCACTTCAAAACCAAAGTTGTATCCCTTGAGCATGGTTTCTCTGTAGAGATTCAAAAGGTGATTTCTCTCATTATCCTCAAGTTTGGCAATGTCATCAAAGTTGAGTTTGGTGTCGACCTCCTTTATTGCAGCCACCACTTTCTCCTGTAGCTGCTCGGCGGCCTCCTACAGTGATTAAAATAAAGGAGGAATCTTCCAGTGAAAACATAAAGAAAATGTAAATCTTCATACTACACATATCACTGAAATCTTAATTCAAATTTTCCTATTTTACTTATTCCATTTTTTTTATTTCCCATGCCAACAACTGAAAAGTCATAATAGATTTCAAGTAGTAAACATGACTAAATTCAATAAAGAAGACACATCAATAATAAAATGTTTATTGTGATAGAATCATTGGTGTTGATGTTCCTTCGTTTACTTTATTATATTAATTTCTCCTGGATAGAGCTCTGTTGTTTTAATATCTATGTGAAATCTACTTCAGATTCCAATATTAGGAATAAGATTCATCAGTTTGGTATGAATGATATATACTGAGATTGGTTTTTTTTTTTTTGTACACAAACAGGAATTGAAAACTTAATTTGCGAGCTTTCGAAAACGTCTGTTTCCTTTGTCAAGCAATGAGTACAAAAAAAAAAAGAAAAAAACAATCTCAGTATATACTTTGGATTCCTTAACCAGACAGAACATTGCCCACAGGATTTTGGATCTCTGTACAAGACAGACCACAGACCATGGCCCATAGGACATTGGATCTCTGTACCAGGCAGACCACAGACCATGGACCATAGGACATTGGATCTCTGTACCAGGCAGACCACAGACCATGGACCATAGGACATTGGATCTCTGTACCAGGCAGACCACAGACCATGGACCATAGGACATTGGATCTCTGTACCAGACAGACCACAAACCATGGACCATAGGACATTGGATCTCTGTACCAGACAGACCACAAACCATGGCCTGTAGGAAATAAGATCTCTGTACCAGACAGACCACAGACCATAGCCTGTAGGACGTTAGATCTCTGTACCAGACAGACCACAGACCATGGCCTGTAGGACATTTGATCTCTGTACCAGACAGACCACAGACCATGGCCCGTAGGACATTGGATCTCTGTACCAGACAGACCACAAACCATGGCCTGTAGGACATTGGATCTCTGTACAGACAGACCACAGACCATGGCCTGTAGGACGTTTGATCTCTGTACCAGACAGATCACAGACCATGGACTGTAGGACATTGGATCTCTGTACAGACAGACTACAGACCATGGCCCGTAGGACATTGGATCTCTGTACCAGACAGACCAAAGACCATTGCCTGTAGGACATTGGATCTCTGTACCAGACAGACCAAAGACCATGGCCTGTAGGACATTGGATCTCTGTACCAGACAGACCAAAGACCATGGCCTGTAGGACATTGGATCTCTGTACCAGACAGACCAAAGACCATTGCCCATAGGACATTGGATCTCTGTACCAGACAGACCACTGACCATGGCCTGTAGGACATCGGATATCTGTATCAGAAAGACCACTGACCATGGCACTTAGGACATTGGATCTCTGAGCTGGGTAATTGGGTTCGAGTACGTATATTTTTATTCCTATTTTTTGATAATTTGACTAAAAGTTTACCGACACTGCATCAATTTTTCATCCACAACAGTCTTACCTTAAGTTCACCCAGAGATTCAGCAATGGCTTGGTGACAGGAGGTCTGTTCGTTGACCAGGGCGACAGATTTACCCATCAGCTGCTCAAACTCTTTCCTCTGTGTCATCAGGTGAGAGGAATGGATGACAACTAACAACAGGCCGTCAACCTAGAAAGCACAAAGCAATAGCTTGAGCTTGAAAAATCTCACCCTAGTAAATTGATTACACCTCAGCAATGTTAGAAATATTCTGAACAAACCTGTCAACACACATACAACCGGGGATATATATAGCACACCAATCTATCAAATACAAAATACCAGATACACTTGAGCTTAATCTAATGTCAGGATGTGTCAGGCCTGATAACGACTCTACCTGACTATTATATATATAAAAACTGATTATGAATCAAAATACATGTAAGATACAAAGTACATACTACATAGTGGAAAATCAGCATTTAAATCATGATAGATACATAATACATTTTCTAATGGTAATGTAAAGCTTTAACAAAATGTTTTTAATACAAGCTATTGGGCCATTCAAGAAATTTGACCAATAAGCAAGTTATGGTTACATTATAGAACATTTAATATTTCAAGTTTAGGAACTAATAAACTAAATATTTAATGCATTTAAGTCAAGCACAGAAACAAAACTCCTGATCTTAAAAAAACAGGGATGAATACATGTATTAGAACTCACTTCAATATGGGAGAGAGCGATGGCTGTGTCAGCTGTAGGTTCCACTTGGATTGTCTCCCCTGACCACAGAGGACACTCATCCTTATGATCCGTTCCCCCACTACAGTTGACCATGAGAAGGTAGCCCTCATCCCTCTGGTTGATGTCGTGAGATCCCGTCAGGTCCTCCCGACCACAAGTCACATTCAGCAACTGGATGATGAGTTGGCGACTGTCCACAATACTTGACGGGATGAACATGAGATAGCCTGGATTCAGTGGAGCCTCCACCTACGCATAAAGTGAAAACTTGTGTCAGCTTTAGTTGAAGTCTGTTATCATAATGTGAAAATTAAATCATGTGTAATTAAATCTTGTACCACATAATTTGCAACATGTTATTGAAATAAGAACTTTTCCCACACTTAGAAGCTAGAAAGAATATCACAAAACACAAATTATAGAAAACATCCCTTTAAAGGGTTATTCCATAATAAATTGTACTGGGAGATGGGATGCACACGCATTAATGTAATATGAGCTGTAGGGTTAAAACAGATTTGCCACCTGTTAAATAACTTATATTAAATTACTACATTAAATCACTCTTTAATATTTGATCGGTGGTGGGGTCTCAGAAAATGTGCTTCCCAGTCCTAAGCTGGCCCTGGTTTCATCAACGTTCCTTAACTTAAGGAAATTTCTTAACTTAAAATCTCCATAGGAGATATTACAGAATTTAAGGACAGTTCCTTAACTACGGATTTTCCCCTTAATTCTGTAATGCTTTCCTATGGAGATTTTTAAGTTAAGGGATTTCCTTAAGTTAAGGAACGTTGATGAAACCAGGGCCAGCTTAGGACTGGGAAACACATTTTCCGAGACCCCACCACCGATCAAATATTAAAGAGTGATTTAATGTAGTAATGTAGTAAACCGGGGCCTGTTTGTCTAAAACTGTCGACATCTTGAGAGGACTATGGGTCATACCATGACATGGCAAGTTTCCTGTAGCTTTTCTAGTAGTTGTACTGTGGTCTCTGCTATATTGAAATCTGCAGCAATTTCTAAGTCCTGGATCAAATAGAACAAAAGTTTTCAGAACCAATGTAAAAAAGAAATAATAACACAGCATCTGTAATTGATAATTTGGGACCTAAAACCTCTTAAACAATCAGAAAAATATTCATATATTTCAACTGTCACCAAAATCTAAGATGGCAACCTGGTGTAAATAAGCATTATTAAAGTTAAAATGATTTACAGCCTTTCTATTTTACAAAATGTTTGCAAACTTTAACTTGTATTCTGTACTTCTTAATTTAACTTTAAACTTTAATATCTGATGTGCTTAGATGAATGGGAAACAGACATCTAAATATTTTCTGTCCTACCTTACGTAACGTTTTGGCAAACCCCAGGGCTTTTGATGCTCTCTCGCGTGCTTCATTGAACAAACTTTTGCATTTTCTCGATGTTTTCTGGAATGAATGCCTAAAACCAAACGAAAACAAAACAGTTCATTTAAAGATAAAACATGATGTATGTTAACTTTAACCTGAAAGTTGAAAAATTATCCTATAGGAATATTATTCTTATAACTCAAATATCACATACTAAATCATAGTTTTCACCCAAAAGCAAACTTTTACAAATTCAACGACATACAGATGATCTTCTGAATCATAACCTTATATGCAGCATCTGAATCTAAAATACATATACGGTAAGGGTACCGGAGAACGGTCATGTATCTATGACTTTATTCTGTTCTAAAAATTCTGATAATGAATTGTAATCAATTATGGTTTCATACACAATATAGTCGGACTCATGTGTGATATAAATAGAACAATTATATGCACCTATTAATGTTTCTGTTTTTAAAATGCCAGGAACCAAAATATATATCATAGCTTGAATTTTGTTATATATCTTACATTTCACAAGAACAAATCTTACCTGATATCACATTTTTTGGAATTTGTACGGTCTGAACAAGTATTTTTGTTACAAGTGTATGTCTAGAGCTAGAAACAGAAGCAAAGTCTTTGCACTCACCATCTTTTGACAATATAATTATATTAGTATCAACTTTTTTAGGTTTGAAATAATTCTACCTTAATCATATTAGCACAAATTCATTTTTCATCGATGTAAAAAAGTTTATACTGGTCTATGCATTCACAGGCTACAATATTGCAGAACTCATAAATTGTGGCCACATCTAAATTTGTATTTAAAGTATTTCTGAGAAAATTTATATGATTTTGGTACAACACAACTTTTAGTCTCTGGCAGACATATAAATCATACATCAGCCAACAAACCTGAGCTCTAATATGTGAGACTTTTCTTTTTCCTCCCTTTCTTTATCTTCCTCGTTCCTTTCACTGTCACTTCCTGTAGCACCATCATTTTCATTGTCTTCATCTTCATCATCATCGTCGTCATCATCATCATCATCATCTAGAACTGTCCAATCGTACAATGACGTACTGAAATCATCAATGCCCGAGTCCAGGAAATCAGCAATAGAATACAGTAGACTGCTTGCCAATGAGCTGAAAAAACAGACACATACAGTTTCACAAAGAGCACTTTTTTCACAATAAAATAAAATTGGTTTGTTGGAACAATGTCAATTGCAAGAATTGCACCACTTTTATTTAGAGAGAAGATGTTAGAAAGGACATTGTTTTTTGATGGCAAAGTTTACCCAGAGCCACCGTATTTTCTTGTTAATTCATGAAATACCTAAGTACCTGAACAGTTTGGTGAGTTCTGTTCACTTGTCTTATTTCTGTCTATAACTACCTGAATCGTTTGCCTGCCTCAGCCTCCCCTCCTCTGACATGGGGACAGATCTGTTTCGTGAAACTCCACTCCTGTTCCAGCACATTTTTGAGACTTCTGGAAGCCTCGGGCAAGTTTTGCAGGGTTATCAACCAGTTCTGGATGTATGTGAAGTAGATCTAAAACACAAATTCCAATTATGTAGATCTAAAACACAAATTCCAACTATGTAGATCTAAAACACAAATTCCAATTATGTAGATCTAAAACACAAATGCCAATTATGTAGATCTAAAACACAAATGCCAATTATGTAGATCTAAAACACAAATGCCAATTATGTACCGTAATTTCTCGTGTATAGTGAACACTTTTTTAGGGAAAATCGAAAGTGTCAAGAACGGGGTGCGCACTATACGCAAGAACAAGCAAAAACCTTGACTTGGTCGCGATCATGTATCGTTAATTTTTAAACACAAATGCCAATTATGAAAATCTAAATCACAAATGCCAATTAAGTACTAACATTTGCATCTGCCTTTTTCTAAGACTGCGAAAAAGCACATGACTTCACTACTTAAAGCAAATTTTTTTTTTAAATGAACACATTTATCTCAGCTGGCACTTGCAAGGTGATTATGTAGTGATAACAGTATAAGTGAACACTTTAAAAATGGACCATGACATTCAAATTGTTTTCAAATCTGTTAGTACAGACGGAGGAGGAGTCACCACACAATCTTGACCTTTTACCCCTTTTGAAAATTTCTATCAGTACATGTACAAGAAGCAATGCAATTGCTCTAATATAATACTTGTCACGGATGCTCTTACTTCCAGCATCTTCCTCATGTCATCATCAAATTGTTCCAGGTCAGGAAAGTTTTCCTCTTCCTCAGCAAACTCCTCATCAGATCTCACAGAGGCCACCATTTGTTGGTAGTACTGCTTTACTATGACAGCACCCCGCAACACATCCTTACACTCACGAAGCAGCTGTAGTAGACAAGAAAAGACCAGTTTTAAATTTCATGACAAATATTGAATGATTAGTCTTTTAAAATATTTCAAAATGAAAAGTAATTAAATGTACTATTTTTTGTGTAGTATTAATTTACTCTTAGCAAATTTTTTCTACTACTGGTCGCTTCAATTCTTAGAACTGGACTTAATTAACACCTTAACTCTTTCCGTACCGTTGTCGTATACAGACAACAGAAAAAGTGACGTCTCCTCCCCGTTGTCGTATACAGACGACAAACAAACGTGACGTCTCATCCCCGTTGTCGTATACAGACGACAAGCTACTTGACGTTACATAATTTTTGATTAACTAGGTACAGATGAGTTGACGAAAAGCCATTTTACACAAAATTGACTGCGTCAGTTGATAACAAACAATTTGATAGGCGTAAAGTACACATTTTCTGCCATGTGACCCATTTAGATTGAATTTCCCGCGAGATACTGCGAAATGTCATCACCAATATAAACAGCATGGCGTCGAATGCTTTAGCTTTACATAGCGGTAACACATCTGACGAAAATATTGCTGTGAAAATAAAGCTATGTATGTCTGCTAACTATAGAAGAACTGAAAAGAGCATTGGTTTACATTTACCTGCATTATTTCGGCATAATATCCACTACGCAAACACAACAAAGAGACGCCATTTTGGCCAAATCGTTTGGGGTTGAGCCTAGTAATGACTTCCGGTACGGAATCCGAACCGGAATCACGGTACGGAAAGAGTTAAATGTCAAAACATAAAATCATATTGTGCATTTAAAGCTATCCCCAGGCATATAACATGATACCAAAATTTTCAACTTATATCTTTTTCAATAAGGTTATTGCATGTACCAGGTATGGTTTCCGTATTTATTTCCTACCAATAAATAAATTTAAATTAATGTTTACATACAGGACGAATACTGAGAAATGATGGCTCCCCTTTGGGTCTCTGTTCCAACCTCAGCCTCAGGGCTTCATGGATCACTTCTAAGAACACATTGAGGAGAAAGAGGTAGCTGGGTCGGAATGACGGCAGGCCCATCTCTATAAAGTGAGCCACCAATGGCTCCTGGTCTGTCTGGCTGGTACTCCTTTGGTAAGTTACTGTTGTCGGGGACGTCAGCTCCGACGGCAACAGGTCAAGTCCTGGGGAGGACGACAGATGGGATTTCTCTTCCACAGGTGACTGCAATTGTTATTTGATTATAATCATATGTAACATTCAATTTAAACACAGTCCAAAGTTTCAAAAGCATACATGAGTATAAATATAATAATATAAGATCGTGAGTGAAAAAATAGCCCTTAGATACATGTGAGCCATCATGTGTAACTAATTGTAAGGGCAATGGAAAATGGAAACATTAAAATTATCAAAATAAATAACAATATAATACAATGCGATGAATTTAAAAATGTAACCAACAGGTATATACATTTACAGAACTATGAGCTATAGCTAACTACATGATACAGATAATAGATGCATAGCCAAAGGATCACAGCACAATGTTGACCAGGTGAGCTAAAAAGTTACGTAAGTTTTACTAAATTATGGGTGTAAAGTTTTGCATTAATACCAGGGGCAATTCAATGACTTTTGTGTTTAACAATTGAAAAGCATTAAAACATTAAATAAACTTACTTTACTGTTTGTGTCTGATACATTTAGTCCTTTTGGTCTCTCTAATGCTTCTTTAGCCCTCTGTAAAGTCCTATCTAAGAGCTCACGGAATCGTATAAGCATTTTGTTCATTCCCATTCTCCGCAATGTCTTGTCCACATATTTCCTATATGCACAGCTAGTAACAACAGTCATCTCATCCAGACTGGTTTCACTTGAAATATGAGAGAGACTGGTGGATGGGGTCCAGTATCTCATCGTGGAAGGCGATGGCTTTACTGGTGTGGAGGTTTCTGGCATGTCCACCGTGATAGGGCTCGAAGTCCTGGAGGACCTTTCACTTCCTAGTGAAAACTGAACTTTTTTGGATGTTTTGATTTGTGGTGATGGGGTTCTGTCTTCTTCAGAGATGGCAATTTCACTGATAACTTCCTCATCTTCCTCAATATCTTCATCATCACTTAAATCTGGTTCCAGGATCTCCGGTAAGCTAGACCGATAGTGACTATAGCTAGCCCTAGGTTCGGCCGTGGAGGGTGTTTCAAAGTCTAACATAGGCCAAAATACATCAGAAAGATGTTGGACGCCCAATATCTTACCTAAGAGTTTCATTTTGTGGCAAAGATCTCTAGTAATGTTCAACCATAGATATAAGGACTTTACACGATCTTTGAAATTTGTTGTCCCATACAAAGAGAACTCTTTGGCAAATGCTTTTGATGTTGGAAACAGTTGCTCCAAAGCATCTAATTTGGATAGAAGCTCCTCTACTTGATTTAATGCTTCAAGCTGTCTCTTAATAAAAGTTGGACTGAGAGTCAAGGTGTTGACCTCAAATATATCTCTCTTTGCTGCTTTAGCTGGAGAGAGTAAATTAATTTCTTTTATACCAGAGTCCACCACCTCTTCCCCACAGTCAAAAACAGTAATTTTGAAACTCGAAACTTTTTCTAATACTTCTGGTATTTTGGCACGTTCAATTTTCAGTCTGTCATCTCCATACCCATGGAGTTCCCACTGAAGTTCCTGCCAGAGGAAGTCACTGAACCTCTCCTGAAGCAGTTCCTGTTCTGTACTCATCTGTCGTCGGTAGTATGGGTTAGTGGTTTTGTCTTTTCCTTTAGTATCCTTATCCTTCCGTCCTCCTTGTGACCCCATGTGGATCAAAGCCTGGAATATCTTATAGAATTCCACACGATCTTTCGGGCACTCCACATTTGCCATTGATTGTCTTCTGAAGTCCCGCCCCCAGCTCATACCTAGAGCCATAGATCCAAATGCCCCACTGCCACTTAATGTTAAAGGAGATGGTTTTCCCAGACCAGAAAATCGTCCAGAACTGTCAAGTGGTTGTCTAGTAATTGTTGAATATAGAGGAACTTCAGCAGTGTCTGTATTGAGCGCGGTTAAATCACTGGAAGTTCTTTTTAAAGTTCGATCATAGGCCCTTGTTGTTGTCAGAACCTTCTTTTTAGATTCACGACTGTCTTTGTGTTTCTTTTCTTTCTCATTTTCAGGAAAATCTCTTTCAAGATTATCATCTGAGTCTACACCACTTAACATTGAGAACATTTGATCTCCACCGTATCTTTCCTTTATCACATTCATGGGGCCTCGTCCTAGAGTCTTTCTCCTCATCGCAATCTTTTCCCTATGTTCTTTCTGGGACTCCCTCATTGTATAAGACTGATGTTTACTTTTTTCTCGTTTCATACGCCTTGGATCAGGAGGGGGTGTTATACTGTATTTCAATGCATCAAACCTTGGATCATTGTCAGGATCTAATGAAACACATGGTGAATCCTCGTCAAATTCATCGTCACTGCCATCAGCATCATTTTCCTCAACTGACATTGGGCTGGAATCAAAAGATATTCATTATAGCAATTTTATCATTTTATCTATTTAAATTATAAGTATCAAGAGAATGACTCAACAATGAAAACAGATACAGAATACAGAATATCACAACCTCCTTAACAAATATTTACTCAGATCAATTTTTAAATATTATAAAATTAGGTAATTTCTGTTTCAGTGATATTAAATTTCCTTTGGTTCATCTTGATCAGGTTATTGTAGCTGACACTGTTGTATTAACATGATTAAGCAATGTCAATGAGTAACTTTTTAAAGAGCTTCTTAAAGCATTTATCCACTCTATTTTCAGTTGCGATTGGAAGCATCTTTTAATTAATCAAGTTAATTACAGTATTAGTGCTATTAATTCAAATCTTAAATATGGTACATTTGTATTATGGTAATTACAAGCTTGCTATTATCTATTTTTTTCATGAGATAAACTTTAAAGCAAAATTAAATGATATCAATAATATTCTAAACCATTGGTATAGGAGAAGACTAACTGTTCTTGGAAAAATAATCATCTTTAAGTCACTACTGATTCCAAAACTGACCCATCTTTTTATAAGTCTACCAAGACTGGATGATAAATTTTTGAAAGAGTTAGAGAGCATTTTTTATAAATACATTTGGAAAAGTAGAGATAGAATCTCCCAAAATCAGATTATTCAAGACTTTAAAAATGGTGGGTGCAAAATGATTCACCTACATGTATCTTCCTTTAAGAAAGCAATCACTTGGATGCGGAGAATTGTAAATACAGCGGCTAGTTGCATTGGAAAATAATGGTACTAGACGTATATAATACGACAACCAACAAGTTAACGATGTTTGGTGATAATTATTATAAATAATAAATTATTGCAAACACCAAAATCCTTTTTGGTCAGAGGTTTTTAGAACATTTGCCGAATATACTACAAAACTTGACATTAATATACAGTCAAACCTGTCTATAAAGACCGCTCTAGGGGAGACAGAAAAACAGTCACTATAGACAGGTTGCCTTTATAGACAGGTCGAGATTTTTGGACCAACCGCTTTAATTGAAAATGTCATAAATGACTTGTCATTAAATAGGGCATTCAGTATAACATTTTCAGAAGTCAAAATTTTTGAAATATATTTTTAAAATATTATTTTTAGGTTTAAATCTATATTTTTTAAAACATCTTAAAATGATATAAAGAATGCCCTATTCAGTAATATTCATGTTCATTTTATTACATGTTCCATGCTAGCTGCGATAACGTAGCTCTTCATGACGAGACAATTTTTTTTTTATATTTCGTCCGGCCGGGACAGAGCCATAGGAGGCCGGTTATTAATATTAGTACTAGTATCTTCCTTAAATGACATTTACTTGCTGTTAATAAAAATTAAAATGAACAAGATGAAGACTTCTGTCAAATCTGAGAATTTCGACCGCCGTATACACTTTTCCATGGTCTGAGAGCTGCGCTGCTGCCTATTTGGCATTCATGTACACAAAATGATATAAAACGGTTTTTTTTTCAACCCTTAAAATACCTACTGCATTTGAATTAATAAATAAAAACAAGAAGGTTTGTAGGGATATGCAGTGATCAATCCTGCATTTTTGAATTTTGAAAGGACCCATTGAATTTATGAAAATGATTAAATTTAACATTGTGGGACCCCTCATTTTTGGCAATACGAATGAAAAGGACCCATGGAAATTAAAATTATTGTAGATTGATCACTGGATATATATGATCATTTTTATTTCAAATATTAGTTTCACAACAAAATACATTGATAAATGGTCAAATTTACTTAATATGAATGTAATGGAATTACAAAAATTACAAAATGTAGTTTTTTCCATAACAAAAGATGGTACTCTCAGATGGTTCCAATACAGAATATAAGAATATATCACACATAGGATATTGGCAACTAATAGCTTCTTGACAAAAATCAATATTTTCAATAATTCTGTTTGTACTTTTTGTAAACAGATGGAAGAAACTATTATACACATTTTTTGTGAATGTGACTGTGTAGAAAGGTTATGGAACCATCTTGAAAACTGGATATCTTTACAAGCTGGAGTGCTTATTAACTTCACCAAAGCACTTCATCAAGTGCAAAACCTGATTATGTTGATTGTGAAACATTACATTTACAAACAGCGAGTAAAAGGTGAAATGCTACCCATAGAAAGTGTCAAGAAAGATAATTAGAATTATTTTAACTCAGAAAAATTTACTTCTCTAAGTAACGGGAAAAAAGAAGTACGCTAAAAGATGGAGACTATTAGTCAAGTTAATAACAAACGATTAAAATGTATCTACCTTGTAATAAATGATAATCTATTTTATCAAAAGGTAAATAGTTCAAAATACCCGCAACTTCATACAATAAGTTTGAGTTGAGAGGAACTGTGAGTGAAAGTCGTCTTTGTAATGTGTCATGATATATGTAAATTGTGTTTTGTGTAATTCCTTATGTTGAAAAAGCAAATAAAAACTTTAAAAAAAAAAACTATTTGAGTCCATGCAATGCATTTGCCTCAATGGTACTTTATTGAAAAGAAAACTTTCATAACATACTGCATTGGATGGTCTTCATAAACAGTTTATGAAGACCATTCATTTAAAACGAGTTTAACTTGTTTTAAATGAGGCCCATAGACATTAACAGTCATCTAACAAATGGAGTCTAATTATAAGATGACCTATAACAAAACTTGAGCTTAATTCCCAGACCTGGCCAGGTTTCTGAATTTAAGAAATGATTGCCATCACCTAGAGATGATACAGACTGATTCAATCAGGTTGAAATCTCCCAAACATAAAAATTTTTAAAGCTCAATTCCATATTCAGCCCCAACCCCAACCCCCATGTTCAGTGGGGTAACCTCAACTTCATGTACATGTATTTGAAAAATGATTGTCCTCCCCAACTGATGATTTAGACTGAATTTGGTTGAAATAACCTCATATCATGATCAAGCATTTGAAGAGAAAAACATTTTGAATTAAAATTTCTGTGTAGTTCATCTCTTGTAAATGTTCAGATTAGATTTGGTTGAAATATATTGAAGCATTTTAAAGGAGAAGCGTTTTAAAGGAATGTTTGAGCTTAGTTCTTCCCTTTTCCAGTAACATAATACATGTATATGGAAAAGTTTAAGGTAAGTAGGTAGCAAAATTAATTTCAACATATAATTGTATATGGTGAATACAGAGTGATCTCGAATTTAACAGTGCTTCTATAGCTATATGCCCTAAAAAGTAAATGCCAAAAAACATTTTTGGTCTAAGGTAAACTGGCTTGAGTTACCTGGAAACATATTTTTATTTGGCCTGAGAGAGCTTGCACTTAACTTGATATACTATGAAAATAAGACAACAAAACAATAATAACATGCTCTTAATTTAACTTATCAGGTTATGATTAAAGATGATTTACATCTTCAAAAATCATTTGTTACAGCCGAATTACAATTTGTTTGCATATTATATATTTCATTAGTAAGACAATATTGTCAATTGTATAATGTATGAATAACAGTATAAGAACCGTTAATCCTTTAAATGAACTTTGAAATATTAACTGAAGTTTGATTATATTAGTTATGATAGTTTTTGACACCAATTGATATTAGTCCTCCAGTCCTATTCCTTTGTTATCACAATATCATTATACTGAAAGAAGAATATCCCCTGGGGTACCCAACGTGTATAGTTCCACAAGCTTGACACCCTGAGGGTTATTTAGAATGTTTTGTCACACTTTTTCTCTGTCAAACAAATGCATTGGCAATGACATAAATGGTTAGAAATGAAGAAAAAAATATTCAGCCATAGTTTTTGTTTTATTCAATGAATAGTTGTGCCTTTAACTGTCTTTTGACAGTAAATAAAAAGAAATTAAAAAGTCAGGCAGTTCTTTAAGAAAGTGTGTCATCACTTAATCATCAGCTCTCTGCAACCAATGAAAATAATAATGATCCCTGCTCCTATGGTACTGTTTCAAGCCTAACGTTTCTTTTCATTTTTTTTTACATGAAGAAGTTTCACCTCTCGCCCTTTGACTATTGTAATCATCTTTAAGATTGTTCATCTAGCTTATTCTGTTTCAAGCTTAAAAGGATAAGACATTTAAGAAACATTTGTGTGTGCGAGTTGATCAATAAACTGTAGCAAGTTTCACATAACTTGCACGGTCAAGCCCTTCATTGAATGCAAAAAAATATTTCTGGCAGAAGTCCATGAATAGATGAAAATTACATCTTGAACGAGCATTCCAAGAAAACGCTTTCAATACTAGACATACTGAAAATCGGACGTGAAACCAGCGTAAAAACATGACAAAATCAACTTCAGGGGAGATGCACGCTTCCTTCATATCAGTGCTACTCGTTGCTGTCCAAGGGCAGACTTACATTTTTTGCAGACGGGCACCATCCAATTTCGTATGCATAATTTAAAATGCATGCTTATTGCACAATTATTCCCCATGCAATTTTTGCATGGATAACTAATCTATATTTTGCCGAAATTTTACTCACAAATCATCTCGCAGTGGGTTGTAATCTTCTACTGGCGAGACGGACACAAGGCCCTCCCTGTGTGGGTCCGCCATAGCTATTTTTAAGTCACGCGATTTCACGTTCAAGAAACGTGATTACGATTGCAGATTATTTACCGTCAGGTGAAAATATACACAAACATAAACATGTGAGCTTATATTTTAAACACGTGTGTGTCTTCTCAAAAACCATCAACACAAAAAAATAGCATAACCGTAATATACCAAATTATAATGTGAACACAAAACTTTCTCAACCAATTTACAATCTCAACCCTGCTAAACTCGCGATCGATCGACCGTAGATCTAGAGCGCGTATTTAAAAAAGCATGGTTAGCTTTAACCAAAACAAGTATTTTGAGTCAAGTACGAATATATAATCCATCTTTCAAGTGAAAGACAAAATACTTAAACAGTGTTATAGATGTAAACAAGAGGATGGTTATATGTTTAAACAAGTCTACATTTCATCGATTTTATTTGAAAATGTGCTGCTGGTAGCGAACAAATTTCAGTCGTTCAAGTCTCATGGGTGGTAAAAGTTCCCACCAAAATGTTTATTTTAAAACAAATATTTTTTGTCACCTAATCTGTGGTTTTCATCTCTAACCAGTTACATTTTTTGTATATATATATGCTTATATTTATTATTCGATATTATATAATAGCTCCAATGAGGAAGTGTTGTCTAAATTAGTTTCAATGTATGATTCACTAACAATAAAATTTTAAAATGAATTTCACCGACATGACCATATACAAACAAGTAAATTTATTGGCCTACATTCCGCCGCACCAATACAGAAGAGGCGATTTTGGGCCAGTAAAAGTCTTTACCAACAAAACCCTAGCTTGTATTCCTAAGCTTGGAAATATAAAAAACATAATGTAAACAGTTAATGTACTGAATAATTATCAAACTATGGCCTTGAGTTTCCCCTGGCCATGGCACCAGATCTTGACCAAGACATTTCGACAGATGGACCCGTCTTTACCTGACAGTGTTCTCTTGCTCAAGCTTGTTTTTGTTCGTAAATTATTATTGTGTTTTTGATTTTCACTGGTGGGGTGGGGTCAAACGTACGCTTCAATCCGAAGGCTGTTTTCAGAGTTTTGATCGAGTGATCACGAGTTTCAAGAATACGTGCATGCGAATAGTTTTAAAACACTAAAAAAATCATGATATTATTAAAGGTTTATTACAAACCCACGTTATCAACACAAAATATATAGAGGCACGGACTTAGATTAGCTATCTAAGTCCGTGATAGAGGCTATTCAATGGTTTCCCGTTAATTATCAAATATATTTCACGAGTATGGCAGATTCTTTAATATATATTTTCGCGAGTGCGTATTTAAAATATCCCATACGAGTGGTATTTATTGGGAAACCATGGAATTTTCTTTTTATTTCATCTTCGAAATTCCCCAAAGTCTGATTTCATTTTTAAAATTTGCTGTTACAACTGGTGGGGACGGAGTGCCTATAAGGCTTATAGAATATTATAAATACGCCACAGGATGAAGTTATATTTCTTTGTTCAAAATATAGTAAAAATACAAAAACATATCAATAAAATCCATCAGATATTTATTCATTTCCAAAATACCATAAAGGTTTTTAATTACCCTATGCTGCTTTATATGATTTGATTCTAGAATAATGAAAAAAATAGTACACAAATAGTGCGCAATGAAACGGACAGAAACTTACATCATCACCGGTGATGATATAAGCAGTGATGATATAAGTTTTATCAAGTTGATATTTTCTGATATTTCATTTGTAAAAATGTAATAAATAATTCTTGTTTACATTACCAGAACCATGCCAAACAAATCGTCTTCAGTCGACTACTTCTGGAAAGTACATTTCTTGCTAGAATTCTTCTTAGAGTTAAAGATTACTACATATGGTCACGTCCTATCATTTAGAGAAGTCAGAGACGTATACATACGTAAGATATTACCCATGAACAGAAATCACGAAGCGCTAAGGCAAAAAAGCTTCATTACACCTGATCTATATCTGTACGCGACGTGCGCGTGCGACAATACCTTTCTTTATCTTACACGACCCGTCGATATAATATGCATTACAAAGTACATCATGCAAGATCACATCACTGACCTTTGTTTTAGCTAATTATAATTGATTCGAAGGTATACAATATGGAAGTTAAAATATATACATGTACCTCACTCATGAACAGAAATCACGGAACGCTAAGGCAATAATCTCCATTACACCATATTTGTTCACTTGTCCAATAGTTTAAGGTTCAGGTGTCCCGGACGCAAACTTTGTGCATGGTCATGTGGGTTTCCGAATATGTATCACTCTGTCATAGCCTAAACAGTCGAGAGAAAGACCATCCCGAGTGTTGAAGATTTCTCTATCATCTTCTCAAAGTAGAAAATTACTGTTGTCTCACTTAGAATATACAAGCGATGATTGTATGTTTGGTCTGATACTTTTAATATGACGTCAATGGACTGATTATGACGTCAATGGATTGAAGATGTGACGTCATTCTTCTAAATGCCCCCTAAAATTGAAACTAGCCTTTATGACCATTGGGGAGGAGGGGGTATCTCAGGGATAATTCTGACTCTTAAAACCTATGGGAGAATTTGAGGGATTTTATGGTATCAGCAAAACATCTATGAGATTTTTCTAAATAAAGTAATACAATTTTGAAGTTTCAATGAGATTTTCAGGGAAAATATGGGTAAAAATCCCCAAATCTCGCCCCAAAGTGATTCCTGGTATCTAGGATGAGTACTGTATTACAAGTGAATACTGTACACGAACGACCGGGGATATCTGGGTTGAGTTCCAACAGAAAGTCGAATATATGTCTGTGATGAATGCTATACAAGGACGGTCGGGGATATGTGAAGTGAGTACTGCAGGGACGGTCGGAGATATCTGGGATTTAATAATACCACATGGATAGTCGAGTGGCGATATTATGGTGTGAGTACCACAGGGACGGTCGGAGATATCTGAGTGTGTACTATATGGACGGTCGGGATAGATTTCTGGGATGAGTACGACACGGAGGATCATGACTACCCGTGAATACTACCCGAACGACCGGGGGTATCTGAGTTGAGTATCATACAGACAGTCGTATATATACGTGTCTGGTTGTGTACCATACGGACGGTCTGAAATATATATATATGGGATTACTTAGCATCGCACGGACGGTGTGGCAGATATCTAGGGTGAGTACCACACGGACGGTAGGTCGGAAATAATCTGTGATGAGTAAGACACAGACGGTAAGGGATATCACAGGAACGATTTTCCAACTGACGGTCCATATATATATATAATATAAGCATTATAAAGCATCATGCTATAATACAAATTTATTTGGACCGTCAGTCTGAAAATTGCACATAATACATACTATCATACCGTCAAGATATATGAGGTGGGTAACACGCGGATGGAAGCGAAGTTATCTAGGTTGAATACTAAACGGACGTCGTGGATACTTGGGGTGATTACTAAACGGACGTCGGGGATATCTGGGGCGAGTAGGCCTACTACACGGACATCGGAGATATCTGGGTCGAGTACTACACGGACGTCGGGGATATCTGGGGCGAGTAACATACAGACGTCAATGATATCTGGGGCGAGTACTACACAGACGTCGGGGATATCTGGGTCGAGTACTAAACGGACGTCGTAGATATCTGGGGCGAATACTACACGCACGTCGGAGATATCTGGGGTGAGTACTACACGGACGTCGGGGATATCTGGGGCGAGTTCTAGACGGACATCGGAGATATCTGGGTCGAGTACTACACGGACGTCGGGGATATCTGGGGCGAGTACTAAACGGACGTCGGAGATATCTGGGGCGAGTACTACACGGACGTTTGGGATATCTGGGGCGAGTACTACACGGACGTCGGAGATATCTGGGTCGAGTACTACACGGACATCGGGGATATCTTGGGCGATTACTACACAGACGTCGGGGATATCTGGGGCGAGCACTACATGGACGTCGGGAATATCTGGGGCGAGTACTAAACGGACATCGGGGATATCTGGGGTATGTACTACACGGACGTCGGGGATATCTGGAGCGAATACTACACGGACGTCGGAGATATCTGGGGCGAGTACTACATGGACGTCGGAGATATCTGGGGCGAATACTACACGCATGTCGGAGATATCTGGGGCGAGTACAACACAGACGTCGGGGATATCTGAGGCGAGTACTACATGGACGTCGGGAATATCTGGGGCGAGTACTAAACGGACATCGGGGATATCTGGGGTATGTACTACACGGACGTCGGGGATATCTGGAGCGAATACTACACGGACGTCGGAGATATCTGGGGCGAGTACTACACGGACGTCGGAGATATCTGGGGCGAATACTACACGCATGTCGGAGATATCTGGGGCGAGTACTACACGGACGTCGGGGATATCTGGGTCGATTACTATACAGACGTCGGGGATATCTGGGGCGAGTACTACACGGACGTCGGAGATATCTGGGGCGAGTACTTCCCGGACGTCGGAGATATCTGGGTCGAGTACTACACGGACGTCGGGGAAATCTGGGGCGAGTACTACACGGATGTCTGGGATATCTGGGGCGAGTACTAAATGGACGTCGGGAATATCTGGGGCGAGGTCTACACGGACGTCGGAGATATCTGGGGTATGTACTACATGGATGTCGGGGATATCTGGGGTATGTACTACACGGACGTCGGGGATATCTAGATTGAGTACTAAATGGACGTCGGGAATATCTGGGGCGAGTACTAAATGATCGTCGGGGATATCTGGGGTATACGCTACACGGACGTCGGAGATGTCTGGGGCGAGTACTACACGGATGTCTGGGATATCTGGGGCGAGTACTACACAGACGTTGGGGATATCTGGGGCCAGTACTACACGGACGTCGGGGATATCTGGGGCGAGTACTACACGGATGCCGGGGATATCTGGGGCGAGTACTACACGGACGTCGGGGATATCTAGGGTGAATGCTACACGGACGTCGGGAATATCTAGGGCGAGTACGAAATGGACGTCGGGGATATCTAGGTTGAGTACTTAATGGACGTCGGGGATATCTGGGGCGAGTACTAAATGGACGTCGGGGTTATCTGGGTTGAGTACTAAATGGACGTCGGGGATATTTGGGGCGAGTACAAAATGGACGTCGGGGATATCTAGGGCGAGTACTAAATGGACGTCGTGGATATCTGGGGCGAGTTCTACACGTACGTCGGAGATATCTGGGGTATGTACTACATGGATGTCGGGGATATCTGGAGCGAGTACTAAACGGACGTCGGGGATATCTAGGGTGAGTACTTAATGGACGTCGGGGATATCTGGGGCGAGTTCTACACGGACCTCGAGGATATCTGGGGAGAATACTAAATGGACGTCGGGGATATATAGGACGAGTACTAAATGGACGTCGGGAATATCTAGGTTGAGTACTTAATGGGCGTCGGGGATATCTGGGGCGAGTACTAAATGGACGTCGGGGATATCTGGGGCGAGTACAAAATGGACGTCGGGGATATATTGTGTATGTACTACACGGATGTCGGGGATATCTGAGGCGAGTACTTCCAGGACGTCGGAGATATCTGGGGTATACGCCACACGGACGTCGGGGATATCTGGGGCGAGTACTACACGGACGTCGGGGATATCTGGGGCGAGTACTACACGGATGTCGGGGATATCTAGGGCGAGTACTACATGGACGTCGGGGATATCTAGGGTGAATACTACACGGACGTCGGGGATATCTGGGGCGAGTACTACACGGACGTCGGGGATATCTGGGGCGAGAACTACACAGATGTCGGGGATATCTGGGGTGAGTAACACACAGACGTCGGGGATATCTGGGGTGAGTAACACACAGACGTCGGGGATATCTGGGGTGAGTACTACACGGACGTCGGGAATATCTGGGGCGAGTACTACACGGACGTCGGTGATATCTGGGTCCAGTACTACACGGATGTCGGAGATATCTGGGGCGAGTACTACACGGACGTCGGAGATATCTGGGGTGAATACTACACGGACGTTTGGGATATCTGGGGCGAGTACTACACGGACGTCGGGGATATCTGGGGTATGTACTACACGGACGTCGGGGATATCTGGGGTATGTACTACACGGACGTCGGGGATATCTGGGGTGAATACTACACGGACGTCGGAGATATCTGGGGCGAGTACTACACGGACGTCGGTGATATCTTGGGCGAATACTACATGGACGTCGGGGATATCTGGGGTATGTACTACACGAACGTCGGGGATATCTGGGGTGAGTACTACACGGACGTCGGAGATATCTGGGGCGAGTACTACACGGACGTCGGGGATATCTGGGGCGAGTACTAAACGGACGTCGGAAATATCTGGGGTATGTACTACACGGATGTCGTGGATATCTGGGGTGAGTAACACACAGACGTCGGGGATATCTGGGGCGAGTACTACACGGACGTCGGGGATATCTGGGGTGAGTACTACACGGACGTCGGAGATATCTGGGGCGAGTACTACACGGATGTCGGGGATATCTGGGACGAGTACTACACGGACGTCGGAGATATCTGGGGCGAGTACTACACGGACGTCGGGGATATCTGGGGCGAGTACTACAATGACGTCGAGGATATGGGAATAGTAATACACGGTGGTTAGAAATATCTGTGGTGAGTATCACACGGATGAAGATATCTAAGTTGAGTTACACACTGATGATCAAGACAAATATATTACTAGTATACGAAAAGTACGGGGTGTTACGAAACGTGACGTCTTATAGAACCTGACGTAGGCATATAAATCAAACAGTTTAATCGCGTACCAGAGGCTGTAACTAATTACCATTGTGATGATTAGTACATATCGTACTAGTCCGATATATCGTATATTCACACACCCAGACTTCGGTTACTATTATTTTGGAAATAAACAACATTTTACAAGAAAGAGCAGGAATGAAACTAGTGGGACGAGCTGGGCGCGAACCCGAGACCTCTAGGTTATGGAGCCAGAACGTTACCACCAGGCCAAAAGGTTCAAACCAGTTGACCTGGTTTGTAAATTCCTAATACTGTTATCTGCAAGGTCGTCTCTCCGAGTAGTAGCAAGGGAACCGCACGAATAAATTTGGTCATCAATCTAGCCAAAGCTCTCATGAAACTAAACCTTCTTTTGAAATAATTCGTAAACTGTTTCGGCTAATCTACAAAGGGCCATAACTCCGTAAATAATGCACGAATAAATTTGGCCAGCATACGGACGACCGGATATGTATCGTCACCGTTGTCTTTTCTTTATCGATATTTTACGTGTCCCTTTAATCACTAGACACATTCCCATTGCAATAATTAGTCAATTACTCATCAATTCTATATTTTCCAAGTCAACGCATAAAATAAAAAGTTTATTATTAATAATAACAAATTAGTATTTTTTTCATTTAAAGATGAATTAATTTCTTGTCGTACCATATGACTCATGCTTTCCTGTTTACCAAATATAATTAAGCGAATGGAACATGTACACAAACTATTTAGAGTTTTCGGTAAAAGTGTACCACATTTAATTATTTTCTCGAATAATGAAATTAACAAATCAAATATACATAATATTATGATGTAACAGAGTGACCTTCAGACGTAATTAAAAAAATGTTAATATGATATTGGGAAGAATACTTCATGGTAGGCTACCAACAGGGGTGTATTAATTAGCTGAGGAAAATCAAAAGCTGTCCCTGTAGATTTTGCTATTTAAATGTAATAAACAGAATATCTAACAGTATCTTTAGTAATTCCAAACATATTTCACTCGTGTGGCTGCGTACTCGTGGAAAATATCAAAATATTAGCCCGAACTTGTGATATACCCCCCCCCGCCCCCCCCCCCCTTTTTTTTTTTTTTTTTTTTTGAAAAAAGACAAACTGCAAATGCATGGATTAGGAGAAAAACTTTTGATAAAGTGAGGAGAAATTGAATGTTACGGAACAAGTTATAAATCAATTATGTTAGAGATGAGATGCATGTTTATCAAGGAATAAGTCTTAGATTTAACTGAGATAATGAAGATATCTTTCTTGTTGAGCTTGAACGATGTTGATTTTTTTTCCCAGAAATAATGTGCAAGGCATAGTAATGAATTCAAAAATGATAATGTGAATACATCTTTACCCAAATGACACAAAATTGTCTTATAAATCATTTTAGATTTTTAGCAAATATTGCAAACACGGAAAATAAAGATTTATATTGACTGAACAAAATGCAAGGTATTTTACAAACGTATATTACAAACTTTTTAAAGGTTATTATCTGGTTAAACCAAGAATTCCACAGAAGTGTATGCAAGTGCCGCCTCTGTGGCCGACAGAGGTTGATGAAATATCAATCATATCCGAAAACTTAAACATTTCCAGTGGAGTTAGACAAGGCTCTCCAATTTATGTCACACCAAGCAAACTTATTATATGTAATATCATGTCGCTAAAATGAAAATAAAACAGTCCCATACTTAATTAACAGAGCATTTTGAATTAATATTGTCTGATTATAAATATATATTAAGTTTTAAGAGTTTAATAATTCTAAGAATGTCAAGTCTTTATTAACTGTTCCTATGTAAGTTAATAAATGTTAATTTTAGTCACTTTTTAGACTATAGCCTTACCCATAATTAGTACATATTGTACTTACCTTGTAACAACACTACCTGTGCCCTATATTAATATGGGATACTGGTATGTTGGCTGAGTGGGAAGACACGGTGTTTTTTTTCAAGTTTTTTCAAAGATACAAGTATAAACACACACACACATTCATCCACGCACACACACCAATCATTATCGTAACAGTCACAACACAGTCACAGTAATCAGTCACAACACATCATCATCATCATCATCATCATCCTCAAACAAACATTATATGTTCATCAACATTATCTTTATGTTCACAACAAAAAATACCATCATCATCATCACTATCAAACAAACATTATATGTTCATCAACATTATCTTTATGTTCACAACAAAAAATACCATCATCATCATCCTCAAACAAACATTATATGTTCATCAACTTCATCTTCATGTTCACAACAAAAAATGCCATCATCATCATCACTATCAAACAAACATCATCATCATCATCATCATCATCATCAAACAACCATCATGACATGCTCATCATCAACGTCATCATTATGTTCACTGTGTTGATGGGAGACGCATTATCTGAGTAAATAAATGGTGCTTATAAGCATGCACCTCTCAGCTATTAATATAGCATATATGTGGTTAATTGGATTAGTAAAGCATGTGCACAGATTGGTAACAAGAGATATATCTACGGGTTAGTTTAAACGTACAGGGTCTGTCAAGACCGAGAGACGTCCAGAGGAAAGACAGGAGGAGGTGACCTTGGGCGCATCCTCGATCGATATCCAGGGGTTACACTCACCTACACTCTCTACACCCCTGGAATATATCATGGCAAAACTGAAGGCACACTCAGGTTAAAAAAAACTAGACTTGACCTTTGAAGATTACAAAGGAGTCGCAACCGACTTCAAATCCTGTCAATTTTTACCGTTATGTGAACACGAGATTCTTTTGATGCACATCAAAGAGTCGGATCAATCTTTTTGTCTCATCGACACGATGGCTCACAGTTTTTCCATGACATATTCCAGGGGTGTAGAGAGAGCGAAGGTGATCGTTACCCCTGGGAATCAGGGATGCCTTAATTAATTGGACGAAGAGGAAGGATATAATTTTATTCAGGGAGAGTGGCCATGCATACTTTGACTTTGCTATAGTTTTGTGACATTGATTATATTATTTGAGACAAAATGCATAGGACTCTGAGTTTTTACGTTGAAGATGTGTTAATTCAGGGACGTATATGTGAGACATTGAAGATGTGTTAATTCAGGGACGTATATGTGAGACATATACGTCCCTGGTTAATTGTATCACCTGAACATGTACAGTGTACTTGTATATCGGGCAAGCCGTTTAGGTTTTCCATTGGAATAAAGATATCTTAATTTAAATAGATATATCTCTTTTTCAAATACAAATATTCTTGTTTTAATATATACTGCATTTCAAAAGGGATGTATATGTCCCTGATTTCAAAGAGAGATATCTATATTTTCTCTATAATATCTCTGATTCAATAAGAGATATCTTTAATTCTTGTCCTAATAAAGATCTCTTTAATTAGACTTCTTTGGTGATACTTAAAATTAAGTACTGATATTTTGTTTGTCCTTGTACAGCTATTCAAAGAAAATGATTGCTTTAATCAGGGACGTGTATCTGCTCTGAAAAGTATGCATATACACGACGGGAAAATGAAACTTGTCATGTACGAGAGTTGCCTCCCATTCCAGATTTTTGTAGCATACCCGGATGTTCCCGCCATGTGCAAAGATTCAAAATGGCGGACACGAGGGCAACGTTCGTGTCTCACAAAATCAACAAAATTCGATGGAGACAGCAACAAAAGCAGTCTCTTCAAGAATCGGATGTTTTTGCAAGTGGAAGCTGGGATGATGAAGTATGAATAGTAAACTAACGTGCTAGTTATTCCGTATCCCAGGCCGACATGCTAATTTTGTTGACATGTCTTGAAATAATGAAAACCGGTTTTGCCATGAGGCTTCTTTCGTTTTACGTTCAGTGCTACATACCCTTTATCTCAACAGTAAATATCCGAATAGATGCAAGAGTTAAGGTTAATACTTAGCTGTCTTTTTAGAAATTTGACTGTATGTAGTTATATTCCGTAAAACATAAAAACCATACCGGTCATATATATATGCCGGTGATTTCCGATCTTCATTGAATATTGTTCAAAATAACTTCTAGTCTAGACACTACTGTACATGTATACAAATTAGGTTTGATTTGAACCATTTGATTTTGGTCATGGTTCAGCTTAGACAGTTTGTCTAAGACAAAGTTACACCAGATAAGCTTTCAATGGTCTATAAATATTTTAAAATGTTTTCCTTGAAGCACAATATAGCTTTAATCGACAATTAATGACTTGAATGAAGACAAAATAACATATACTGATACCATCTATTATTATAAGAAAAAAACCTGGTTGATTACTTGTTAAATCTGAGGTGGGGCTCAACTAGCTATATATAGGTATATGTAGATCACCTGCTATCTGCAGGTAGCTCAGTTGGTAAGAGTGTTTTTTTGAGTTTGGAAGGTCACAGGTTCAAAACAGCGAGACAATTTTCTTATATTGCGTCGTCAGAGCAATGAAGCGTTAACATGCCTGCTAGTGTACAGATGTGATAGTGGAGCACCATCAACAATGTTCAATCTGAAAGATTTCATTTAATTAGCACCTCGTGTCAGCATAATGTTTTCAAAATAATACAGGATTGCTGAAATATCATCGAGTGTTCATACATCGATAAAATACATTTTTTCCCACAAAATTAGCCAAACCAGAAATGTTCTTGACAAATACAAGAAACTACCGCCATGATGGATTGTGTGTGATGCTATCTCAAATCTCCTTTTTATGCATGGCCAAATATGGAATTACTACGGTTTACTACAAATTCTTTATTTCATCTGCAAACACGCCTATTTACAAATTTAGAGGAGCTCTAATTCCTAAAAGAAACCAAGAAATTTACTTAAGCCCTAATCATGGCTGCCGCTGGATTTTAATTTCAAGTTGGGTTGGAGATCGACATAAATGATTTATAATTTAAGTATGTTTATTGATTAGAACCAATCGGCTGATAAGTGTTTCAAAAATCACACCGGGCTTGCTCCATTACGAGGCATGGTATCGATTTAATACCCGGCTGAGGCAGTCATAGGAGACCGGGTACTATATAAGTACTAGTTCAAACCCAAGTTTGTCTGCTACATTTTCTCTTTCTGTACTTATAAAATTAGTGAGCTTGTTGCCAATCCTTGTTCCATTAGTGCAGGGGCCGGGAGAGATGAGCTGTGTATGGGCCATTTACTACTGTTTCAGAAATACCTATCGGCTATTGCAAGTATTGGCCTTTTGTTCTTTGTCTTTGTTAGATTTCAAATTTGCTCTGGGCCATTGAGAATTTTTATGCGTATATACATAACCCACGAGATTGCTTAAGCTTTGCAAACGATAACTTGGACTTCGGTTGTAAATAGTTGTTTTCATGGGGAAAGACTTCCTAAAAATGAGGAAGTAATATAACAGAATTGGGCTGGGTTTTAATCAGCGATTAGACCTAGCTCGATTGGAAAGTTAAGGGTTTAAATCCTGCTCTGATCGCTACATTTTCTCTTATCTTGTTTCAAATGTGCAATTTTTCTCCAGTTCAGTATGGAATAAAACAATTTCATGATAAGTTATGAGATAAAGAATTCTTTTTGATATCAGCAAAATTTTCATTGTAATATTTCCTCAGATTCTAGATTAAAAGAGCAGCCTGGCTACCTGATGGTCCCTATTTCATATTTTGCAACATCTGATTACCGTAATTTCTCGCGTATAGTGCGCACTCGCGTATAGTGCGCAGGTACTTTTTGGGGTCCAAAAATAAAAAAAAAAATATCTTTGGGAAAAAAAATTAAAAAAAAAATTTTTTGGTGAAAAAAAACGTCAAGTCGGAATGATAGCACCAACCAGGTAAGTAAGTCGCTATTAAAGGGTATATAAACAAACACCTTTGAATAGGAAACTTTGAAAACACAACACAATGCCTCGTTAATTAGACTTGACATTGATTGACACCTCGCGCGAGTTACGGTGAAGATCCGTTGACACCAGCGAAGGCACAGGCTCAATACAGATAATTGAAATAAACGATGTTTTCACGGCAATATCATTCATAAATTATTCAATTAAATCTTACATAAGACTTAATCTTCCAGGTTTTCTATAAAATAAACAATTGTGGAGTCTCTAGTGCGTCTAGACATCGATAGAGTCGGCAGTGTACTGGGTTGACGGGTGTACTAAAAGCAGTCACTCAATCAGGTCCGACGAGGACCGTAATACAGCCAAATTTGTTTGATATAAAAAACACAAACCCTTTGTGATTTCAGCATTTTTTCTTTGAAAAGAAAATATGGATATTTATTGGAGTGTTTTGAGTTCCTAAATGTTTATTTTCCAAACTCTAACTGTTATTGTTACCAGTCAACTCGCTTTTTTGCGACACTGTTTGTTACTGTCGGGTATTAATATTACGCGACCTTCACTCTTTGCAATACACAAACCGGCGAACTTCCAAGACGTTCTTGACACATTTCTACCGTCAGGATTGAATTGTACAGTATGATTTTACACAAGAACAGCATTTTTAACATCAGAGTGCTAACAACGATCTAATTCTTCGGTATATTTCACTAGTATAATATATGCCTTGTGATAATGTAGCGTCGATCCAATTTCGACCTGAAAGTTCAGGCTACTTTCCTCAAGTTTATTTATCAGATCCTATCGTATTTTATGGCTTTGATAGTTGCAACTTTTCGTGGTTGTAAAAATATAATGCAAATCAGGAATTATTTAACAAAATATCAACTGTTAACTACCACGAGGATATTTTAGGTTATTCTGAAAATCCCCGAAAAATTAACGATACATGATCGCGACCAAGTCAAGGTTTTTGCTTGTTCTTGCGTATAGTGCGCACCCCCTTCTTGACACTTTCGATTTTCCCTAAAAAAGTGCGCACTATACGCGAGAAATTACGGTAAATCTGAAATAAATTAGATCAGTTGACATTGACAACCAGGTTGTACATTTGGTACAAAATGTGTTGGGTTTCTTGACCTTAAAACTAAAAGATGTGTGCAATAAAGCTGTTTCGAGTACCCTAACACTGGTTGGGTTGGGTTAGATATGACCTGCATGCCATTTGACATCTTCAATTTATGTTTTTCTATTCTTGCAGCAAAACAAGGTGTGTCTGTGGAAAGTTGAGAGACAAAAGGCGGAGAGTGGGGGAATGGATGATGGAGGAGGGACAGGCTATGTGGAGAGTGACCCAGTGACTTTGTGTGAGGCACCACATAGGGGAGATGTCACAGGATTGGAGGTCAGTGACTATAAAAGTGGCTATATATATATATCCATGATATATTTCAAGAAAACAGGGTTTTGTCTGCATTCTAATTTGCTTTCAACTTCTTTCTGCAGTGCAGTCATGATCAAAGAATTAAATTATTAAATTTGCTTAGAAAGTGGCTTACAGTACATTAATGATAAGCAGCTGCTATTCATTTGTGATGACCATACAAGGTGACTAGCTACATACAATGTGGTGTTGTTATAGACCAGATTAAGAGCTGATCTGTTGCATGTGTAAAACTGGATTATTTCCATTCAGGCTACACACTGTTTCTATAATATTTGATGAGGCTTTGTTAAAACCAATAAACAATTCCGATTTTCACCTTCATGTGAAGATTTGAACCCCCAGAAATTATTGAACTAAAGCCTTCCTTCATTTTTTTGTACGTTATATGGCATAATATGATCACCAGTGCATACTGTATAGTTGCTTTTGCTTTTATTCACAGGGATTTAATTTCAATATTTTCTTGTTCAAATAAAATCCTCCGAAATTAAATACCCCAAAAATACTGTATAACACCCTGTTAAGACTAATTGCCATAAGAGGACAAATTATCCTGACAGAGCACTGAATTTTATACCTAGAATAAGTCTTAATAAGAAAAAATGCAAAATTTTCTCCCTGTGAAATGAAACAACTACACAGTATACAGAAAGATAATAACTAAAAAAACATGATATACTGTAAATGAAAAAAAAATATGAAAAAACTGGTGTCCACTGAAAAAAAAGTAAACAGGAAGAGAAAGTACTTATTTTTCAGACATGTTCAATTCAAATAGCCTGATGCTGTTTAAGGGCTTGTAGATTTAGATTTTGTTGGTTTTGATAACTTTGGAAACTTTAATAGCAAATCAGAACTTGGGCTGGAAGAATTTTTCAAAATTTGTCTATAGACTAGAACTCAAATAAGAAATTGAAGACACCATGTTTGACTAGTATTATGGATCTGGTGGCTGTATAGTTGTTTTATACACTTTAGAAAAATAACCATGAAATTGTTGGAAGTGTTAATGTATGTTTGATATTAAGATATATGACATTAAAGTAAAGATGATTTTTTGTTTCAGTACATGGGTCAAGATCATATTGTTGCATCTTCTTCGACAGGAACTATAACTATTTATAAACACCATACCAACTCACAGGTAAGTAGCTATTCACCATAGTAAACTTGAATAATATCTCAAGAATATAATAGGCTTCACAAGCATAAAATATTACCCCCCAGTACTTACTTTGTTTTTGCTTTAACCAAAAGTCTTTAGACACTAGTCAAGATCAGTTTCACTTCTTGTCAATTTTGATTTGGATGACAAAGTATGTACATAGAGTAGTTGATCTATATCAATACCTAGACCATTTCATTTTGAAACTAGACCTTTCTTTATGAAACTGCAATTTGATGTACCTGTTGAAACTGAAAATATGTTGAAATTCTTCTAAGAGGCACAAAATATCTTAAAATTTAATTCTAGAACCTGCATTGTTTTTATTTTCAGACCCTGGGAGTTTCCCAGCAGTGGGAAAAAGTTCATCACCACTATGGACATATGTGTCCCTGCACATGTTTGGCCGTTCGTGATGATGTGATTGTGTCTTCAGGAGAGGATGGGCGTGTCAATATAATACAAGTCGGACACAAAACACCAAATAGAGTTATAGGTATAACAAAGAAAATATTGAATCATGTTTACTGAACTCTTCATCATGTTCATTAAGAGCTGCTTGTTAATTTTTTAATCGTTCAACAAAAAATGTTTTCTCCATATTAAATTTCATGTATATCAGTGGTAAATTTATTCACTGACGAGGTAAATGTATTCGCTGACCCTGGTTAAATTTCACCTATGAACCTATTAATTTTGCATGAAACCTTGATTGATTGATTTGCTTCTCAAATTCACCATCCAGAAAACTAACAAACAGTCTTAATATAAAGAAAAAGACACCAACTTCAGACCAGGGAAAAATTCAATGTATCAAGTTCTCGACCAACCCTGTTTTCAAGTTCTAATCTCAGGAAGAAAAAAAAAATCCTTGGTTTCAAAATTTACTCATTCAATTTAAAAGACACATGCCCCAACATTCCAATACAAAGGGTGGGGCAGTTCATTATAAATTTTACATTTAAGTAAAGTCATGGTCAAATATTTTCTGTTGGTTTAATATTTCTTGTTTGCAAGATATCTTTCAGAGCCAATTTCACTTAAAGCTCAGATTCAATGTGTTATTTGTCAAAAGAAGAGGTTGACCCTGTGAATGGTCATATACTGGATAAATTATGTTCGTTGTAAGGGCTATTCCAGTAAAACATCTATCCCACCCCAAGACTCCAGGTTTTGTTAAGGGGTATCAACCTTGGAATTTACATAGTAATAATAGGAAGGAAACCCAACCATGGATAGAAGTGATTTGGTTTTAAATCCTGGTGTCAGGTAGATATTTTAACGGAATAGCCGTAACTGGAAAGGGATTTTTTGCAGAGAAAACAACCTTTAGAAAGAAAAAAATCATATTTATTTTGGTTGCATTGCATCAAAGGTTTTACAAGCGAAAAATTTTAATTTTAGGTATAACTTCCATTTATAAATGTTTTCAACATTTCACAAAATCACCCTCTTCCTGTAATACTGAAAATTTGTATGTATCATAGAACTAGCAATGGCAACATTATTCAAAGTTTCTTTTGCAATTGGTGGGTGGGCGGGGAATGGCACCCCTGACGACTCAGTGATTAAAAAAAATTGACTCACACAATGTTTCTCTTATTTTCTATCCTACCTCCATCCTGATCGCTATTGTTAGACAAAGCCTTCATTATTGTTATATGATGATATTATAATCCAACTCAATCAGTATTGTAAATGGTTTATACAAGTAGTGGAAATTGTTTTATTGTGTGGCATTTGTGTTTATTTTTCAGATAAAGCAGATAGCAGCACTGTCAATAGTATTACCTTCCTTAAGCAGACAGAATTTGTCACTGTCAATTCTACGGGACAGCTGAAGATATTTGATCTTAGAACAAATTCAGATGAACCAACTCAAACACTTTCTGTGTAAGTGAAATACCCCTAGCTGTAGAAAAGTCATCAGGGATTCATTGATCCCAAGAGACAGATTCAAAATTAATTGCACTTTGAATTTGTCACGCTATGAAATGAGCGAAAACAAGATACAATTTAGTTGCTCATATCTTGATAATTATATTCTACTTAATTAATAAAAAAATATTTTAAGTAAATTTGTTGTTTTAGAATCTGTGTTAATATCAAAATTTGCCTTAATACTAATAGTTTACATATTATTTACTGATATATGTTTTTGCCAAGAAAAAAGTTGCATATTAAAGTAAATAAGAAAATCTGGAAATGAAAGATAGATTCCAAACTTCGCTTCTTCCTATTTTCACGTCAGCTGAGCTTATCAATGTTTTCAAATTTCACTTGAGATTGATAATCTTTGTTACAGAACGGGAGAATTAACTCCTCTCCAGTGTATAGACAAACATCCCAGTCAGGCACACATTGTTGCAACAGGTGGACAAGATGGTGTCCTTGGAATGTGGGACTTACGCCATGACAAGTTTCCCGTCTCCCTAATGGAGGCCCACTCTGGCACAGGTACTGATACACAATATGTATATTACATCTGATTTCTGTTATTGACATGTTTTTGAAGTGAATTAGAACTTGTAGATGATTTGAACTCAAATAGTTCATGAGTCTATAGCTCATGTTTTAAATCTCTTTACAGCAAAATATTTTTATTATGACATTAATATGAAGGGAAGTTGGTAGTAATCAGGCAAGGTGTCAACTTAAGAAATGTCAAATGTCATTGCATCAAAAGTCAAGTCAAATTTGACATCTCTCAATTTCTGCATTATGGTCAGGTTTACATAGTCGGTCTATTCCTGACTTGTGAGTGTTTAAGTTTTGCTGAAAATTTTACAACTAATTTGTAACAAATTACTAATGGTGGAATGATGTGTGGCCTTTGGATGTTTAGGGCTTCATATCTAGCTGTTCTCTTCAGTTTGGTTGCCTTCTCTTCATAACATTTTGCCCTTATATAGGCTTATAATTTTGGCACTCAGTACATTCTTTACATATTGATGTTTTGTTGCAAAGGTGAGGTTGAGATGGTTTCCAGGTTTCCATCTCAATGCCATCTATTTGTGAGCTTTACACATCAGAAAAAGTGTTATGGTAACAGAAATATTTAACAATTTGATGGTTAGCGTACTTTCCTTTCACCAAGGTGACAAGGGATTGATTAAGACATGGGGTCACCTGTCTGACCATGTGGGCTTTCTTCAAGCACTCTTGTGTCCTCCAAATCACATGCTAAATTCTAGGCCAACAAGAGTGATGGATATGAATTCCATATTTTGTTTCATAATTGTTATCAAGTAAAATAACCTCTTCATTAATTGATGTTTTAACTGTTCCAGTTTGGGAGGTGAGGTTCCACCCCACAGCACCTGACCATCTGTTCACCTGCTCTGAGGATGGGTGTGTTTGGCACTGGGATGGTTCACAGGTCAATGCCACGCCTGTTGGCATGGTGACAGGGATCAACCAGATAACAGGTACAGGTATGTTGTATCTCCTTTACCACAAGGTGTCTCGTTAATCAGTGAGACTGGCTTCCTGGCGATGTAGTCATTTAGTCAAAGTTGAGAGCTATGTGTTAGATAAACGGAAAATATTCCGTTTAGTTGGATTGATCAAGTAGTCTCAAAACATTTTTTGATTTATTATTTTTTTTACACTTTCTTTAGATAATTCACTTCAGATAACTTGCACACCATTTCCATATGATCAAAGTAGAAATAATTTTCAGCAATTTCTGACTTGTCATGATTCTTATGATTTGACTGTATAAACTTCATCTGTAAAATATTATTTGCACGTTGTGTGAGATTATTCATATGGTATATATATATATATCAAATGTTAATTCTATGTCCATCAAACAAAAAGAGATATTCCTAAATTTCTTAATACCAAAATATATGTTGTAATTGATAAGATTAAGATTTAAGATAAAATTTTGCATCTACTGGTTAATTTCCAATTTGATGATCCAGTTACAGATCTGTGACAGACTTCACTGTGAAATATTATCAGTTGCAAATTTCCTTGCTGTTCAAAAATATATGTTATAGTTAAAGTAGAATTAAGCATTGATGACATTTTTTCAGTTTCATTGTGTTTTGAACTTTTTTTTTTTGCAAACTGTATGAATTGCATAGCGGATTCTTACATAAGTTTGCAAGCAAAATTTTGTTCATAACCCATGAAACTAAAACAATTGATATCAATGCTTATGATTAATTTTTGAAACTTATTTTCAAATTTAAAACATGTTTATGTTCAATTTGACTGATCTACTGTAAAAACAGGTATTTTCTACAAATCAATACACAACGTTAATTGCCTTATTGTGACGTCACATTTTTCGAGTCATTTTCAGATTTTTTTCATATAGGTATAAAAAGAAAATCTCAACCAATTCAGAACGCCGCATTTTGCATACAATCAATGAAAAAAAATTATATCATTTTGTGTCCAGGTGCAGGATCCGGGGGAGGCAACCTATCAACGCCCAGGCAGTTCCAGTATGGTGGCAGTGCGGTTGCCACCGGACTTTCAAATCCCTGGCTGGCCACTGACATTGCTAAAAACAAAATTGAGATCACCTCATTACTTGATCAAAAATCACTGCCTATAAACACTATTGATGTGGCTGGACACACTCTGCTCTGTGGCACGGATGGAGAGACGATATTTACAATGAATCTTGGTAGTCTTCGGTAACCTCGCGCGTGTCTTTAGTCCAGATAGGTTGATTCATATGAGAAATTCCGGTGTAGAAGAAGACTTGAATGAAGCTGATAGATGATGCATAAATGAGGAATTCAGGCATGGAAGAGTGAAAGGTAGATCTGGAACCAGAAAAAGGTACCAGAAGATTTCCGTTTGGTGCCAGTCTTTGTTTGATGCACACCTGTTGGAGCTTAGTGTTGATGCTATTTCTTTTCAGAGAATCGGACATTGGTGCAGTCTTGTCATTCCCTCAGCATTATAACATGTCATGTAGGTAGAGATTCATTATCAGTCTTATTTGAAAATTTGTATTGGTGTACAACTCCACTATTCCAGCTTTAGAAGTCGGCGAAGGTCAAGATCAATAGATTTATGACACTTTCTAGTATTTGCTGTTAAGCTCATAAATGGTATTTCACGTTTTAAAGACAACTTCAATTAGATAATAATTAAATATTTGTGTGAAGGTTAAGTCTATCTAGATAAAATCTCATCCTAATTTTAATAATATTGAGTAAGGAGACTTTGAATATCCTGAACAACGATGTAAGCAGTTGAACAAGAATGTAAGCATTTTCCCATTCAGGTTCCATAACACGGTCATCTCTACTCTATTTTTCACTATGTACAATATATTTAAAGATTGTGTTCTGCTTTTAGCAAAATCTAGGATTTTGTATTTATGCAGTCGATCCTTGTTTATATAAAAAAAAACTTCTGTAACTCAAATACCTCATTTAAACTGAAGTATTTTGTTGGTCCTGGCCAAGCTTACACTAAACATTTAAATTTGTATAATTTGAATGCTTTGATGAATTTGAAGTTTACCCCCATGGTGCCCCTGACTATTATATAACAAGGATCAACTACAGGTACATGTACAAATAATAAACAGAACAATAACAATGCTAAAAAGCCCTTAATAAAAGATATGTTTAATCTTACGACTAGTAGTTTGTTTACACCACTGTTTTGATTTAATAGAATTTTTACCATTCAAAACAAGCAAATGTCTTGCATCCACCTTGTAATGTTGTTATAATGATTTAATTGAAACTAGTCACAGTGATGTTGATTAAAGCTCTGCAAGTTTGCAACACTTGGTTGTTGTCATGGTTTCCAATCAATCTTTAGTTGTTTCTAAATCAAACTTAAAATTATGAAAGAAAACAAGTGATTCCATGTTTGTGATATTTATAAATTGTTACATAATCTACTTTTGGTTTCCAAGGCAACTCAAGTTCTGATGATGATTGTAATGTTTTCTTTGTTATTATGTAATTAAGTAATTATGTGCAATATTATGTATATTGATAAAATCAAGCACCTGTTCTACTATTTTCTTATGAAAACTAAGTGCTGAATTAGTTGTTTTCTTTAAGGCACTGCTGTAATAAAACTGAATGATTAAGATGGGTACCTGTTACCAATAGGCATAATAAAACAGGATAGTTTTCCTCAATTAATTTTTCAATATTATCAGTAACATTAATGTTGGTCTTTGCTAAAAATTGTTAATAAAATTGACATGATCAACTCTTGTATAATTTCTTGTAGAATCTTTTAGATGCTAAATGTCATAATGTTATCCTGGTGAAAATAAGACTTACACAAACTGAATAAGCATAATGTGTTGCTGAATAAATGTGGTAAATCAATACAATTTTAATATAACAATATTTCTATGTAGAATTTGTATGTGTAAGCTTTGATAAGAATCATAAAGACGATTTAAAATAAATGAAAAAGAAATTTGATTTGTGAAAAAAGTGAATGGAAAAAAACTGGCATAAAATTCCTATACTTTATCTTGGAAGGTTAATATAAGAAATTAAATATTGTACCCTAGCCGTATTTAATATATACCGGTAATGTAAGTATGGGCTATTTCCCAATCTGCTTGCTATATAGGATTGTGACTTATGTTTAACATTCTCTGCTGTGTTATAATGCAATTAAAAAACAAATTGGATTGTATGCCATTCCTAATTTAATTTTTGCTCATTAAGTTGTATTTCAGTTTAAAAAAATGATAATACATGGATTATAGTGCTAAGTTAATCAATGACTGAATACATGTGTTACGAAATGACTTTTTATTGATTTCATCATGTAGAAATTCAATGTTTTGTATTTTTTCATCTGTTGGTGGTTGTATATTGTCTCGACGCTGTGGCCTAGTGGTTAAGGTGTTCCGACATTCTACCACTAACCCTCCACCTCTGGGTTGCAAGTTTGAATCCTATGTGGGGTAGTTGCCAGGTATTGACCGTAGGTCGATGGTTTTTCTCTTGGTACTCCGGCTTTAATTTCCTCCACCTCCAAAAACTGGCACATCCTTAAATGACCTTGGCTGTTAATAGGACGTACCTAAAACAAAATAATCCAAAATCGTCTTCGATGATACCGTAATTTCTCGCATATAGTGCGCACTCGCGTATAGTGCGCAGGTACTTTTTGGGGTCCAAAAATAAAAAAAAAAAATATCTTTGAATTTTTTTGTGAAAAAAAAAACCGTCAAGTCGGAATGATAGCACCAACCAGGTAAGTCGCCATTAAAGAGTATATAAACAAACACCTTTGAATTGGAAGCTTTGAAAACATAACACAATGCCTCGTTAATTAGACTTGACATTGATTGACACCTCGCGCGAGTTACGGTGAAGATCTGTTGACACCAGCGAAGGCACAGGCCCAATATAGATAATTGAAATAAACGATGTTTTCACGGCAATATCATTCATAAATTATTCAATTAAATCTTACATAAGACTTAATCTTCCAGGTTTTCTATAAAATAAACAATTGTGGAGCGAGTCTCTGTTCGTCTAGACATCGATAGAGTCGGCAGTGTACTGGGTTGACGGGTGTACTAAAAGCAGTCACTCAATCAGGCCGACGAGGACCGCATACAGCCAAATTTGTTTGATATAAAAACACAAACCCTTTGTGATTTCAGCATTTTTTCTTTGAAAAGAAAATATGGATATTTATTGGACTGTTTTGAGTCCCTAAACGTTTATTTTCCAAACTCTAACTGTTATTGTTACCAGTTCAACTCGCTTGTTTGCGACTCTGTTTGTTACTGTCGGGTATTAATATTACGTGACCTTCACTCTTTGCAATACACAAACCGGCGAACTTTCAAGTCGTTCTTGACACATTTCTACCGTCAGGATTGAATTGTACAGTATGATTTTACACAAGAACAGCATTTTTAACATCAGAGTGCTAACGACGATCTAATTCTTTGGTATATTTCACTATATGCCTTGTGATAATGTAGCGTCGATCCAATCTCGACCTGAAAGTTCAGGCTACTTTCCTCAAGATTATTTATCAGATCCTAACGTATTTTATGGCTTTTATAATTGCAACTTTTCGTGGGTGTAAAAAGATAATGCAAATCAGGAATTATTTAACAATATATCAACTGTTAACTACCGCGAGGATAATTCAGATTATTCTGAAAATCTCCGAAAAATTAACGATACATGATCGCGACCAAATCAAGGTTTTTGCTTGTTCCTGCGTATAGTGCGCACCCCCTTCTTGACACTTTCGATTTTCCCTAAAAAAGTGCGCACTATACGCGAGAAATTACGGTAGCTAAGCAAAGCAGGACCAGAGTATTTCTTTCAGCAGTTGCTGCTTCAGCACTTATCAGCAAAAATCCACTTTAATAGTGCTATTGCTTTCCAATTGATTTTCAATTTTGTCACATTACTCGTACTATCATACTGCTTACACTTATTTGCAGTACTTGGTTTTAAAATTGTTTATCAGGTGCTAGTATTTTGGGATAAAAAACTTTTGAATTTGTGTTTAATCCACTTTTGACAGTGATACCGATTTTTGGATATCAGATTGAATTGAAACTTGGTCAAGTTTAATACTGATACCTTGATACGGATCAGTCTAAATTGTGAAAAAAAAATCACAGGTTTCCCAATTGAGGCTTAAAAATTCAGAATTTTGGTGGCTTTATATGAAACAACTATTAACTGCAAGTTTATTTTGTTTTGTTGTACTAGTTGAACTTTGACATTATTGACAAAGCAAGAAAGGCATGACATGATTTACACAATTCTTGTTTTACTGATTGGAATGTCTAAAGTTGTCGACTTGTGGTATAAGACCTGTACTCATATCAGATTAAGTTATATTCATTGTCTTCAAATGTGACAACATACCTGGTATGTGTCAATTTAACTCTTCGAATATAAAGTTTGTGTATTTCCTCCAAGAGCCTCACTTCTGGAAAGATGTGTTCCCAGTTTAGAATGTCTCAAAACTTTTAACAATGATTATTAATTTAATTTATATTGAATTTTGTATCATTTTGTTGTAAAATGGATTTGATCATCAAAAATTGATCTTAACAGTCAAGTGTTGTGTTATAAATAATTTTTCTGATATTGAACCAGAGAATTTGGAATCAAGATGCTCGGTTTACTTTGTGTCCTAGTAGAAATAATAATTTATATGCATGCAACTGGCCATGGGTTACTTTAAACATAGACTGGTCATTACAATGTGTTTTTATGAAAGTTGTTTTTCTGTGTATGTTTAGTATTAAGATATTTTTGTACTTTTCTGTGATGTAAAGAGAAACCTGGACTTGTATATGAGCGTGTGAGAATTGGAATGTTTGTGTGTGTGACTTTAACATGGGTATAATTACATTGTCAGATATAATTATTGTGTATGGAGAGTAAAGCTGTACAACTACAACAGACAGTAAAGTTGTGCTGTAAATACAAGCATTTGGAACTGTTCATGCTATATTTGTTGTTTTTACACGTCCGTCAAATTTGATGGTGCATGGCGTCGTCTGTCTGTCATAAAACTTTCATTCGGTGGGGGGAATGTAGTTCTCTGAATTGTCTTGTCCAAATTGTAATTTTCAGTAACACTTTGTCTTCCATTCTCTCCTGGGGAGGGGTAAAGTTTACTGAAGTTTACACATGTCCTTGTAATTGTATTAAGTTTTGCAAGAATGTTAACACCCAAATTACAAAATAATCCAGTCGATAACCATGCAAATATAAGCCTAAAACGAAGTAAACCTGAGTGGAACTACAAGAAACTCTTGATAGAAAAATCCAAAAAATTGAAAATAATTCAGGTGGGGCCCACTTCAACAACAAGCCGAAGTTAGAAGACAGTTCAAAATGGATGCATGTGTACAAATACAGAGTTTCAACTGCTGCTGCACCGGTAACAGTGTAAGAATTCATCTTGAATACCTGGTATTGCTGGTATCAGTTGATCTTAACTAAATCTATAAATATAATAAGTTATTAGGATTGATTTTCGCTTCAAGTTTTGCCGAAAGTTACACATATTGGGCCTTTAAATCAAAATGTTTGAAAATGGATCGACAAGGATCTTGAAACAAGACAAGAACACGTACAACTTCTGAATTAAGATTTATTTTTTTCCTTGAGTAAAGTAGCATCCAGTTGACAACAAGTTTGGATCAATTATAAGCCTCCAGGGAAATCAGGAATTTATAAGGCACAAAACAAACTAATAATAATATCTATGATTTTAATTAAATAGAAAGAAAATGGATCACAACAGCAAAGGGAAAGATAACCGTACAGTTTTGTCCATCGTGACTGCTATTGTCATATAGACATTGTGTTTATTTTTGCTAATTCGCAAGACAGTGATCTCAAAAACTTTATTTCGAGTAATAATATGTTCGTACATATACGTATCGGTTCTGGGGTTGAAATGACCAGTTTAATGGTATGGTGACGATAAAATATTTAATTTTTAAGTAGCTGCTATGAAAATAGCATAGTGTATTCCTGTTTGAAACAAAAGGATAAATAAAAAACAAGAATAAAGTAGTTTGAGATCTGAACCCAACTTCTTGTACTGATACAATAGATATTATCTGTGTTTATATAATACCAGATTTACAATATTTACATTTGTGCACTTTATATTCGCCGTACAATTGGAATGTCATTTTTCTGGAGCAAATAATTAAATTGAGGAGAAAGAGGGGAGAGGAAGCACAGGAATATATTTATACATGTATAATAATATATAGAATATTTTGTGAAAAATAGTTTTAAGCTTATTTCAAGTATATACACTAGTGCACGTATTAACTTATACAAGACTACAATTTTACTACATGCATCAGCACAAATATATATTCACATAAAACACTAAATGAGTAAGATCTCAAATAGCATACATTTACACTGTATATGAGTTATAGAAAGAAATATATATATATATCTGAAGGTATCCCAAGCAACAACATAATGAATAATCGGAAAGCATCAATTCATCTTTGAATTATTATCCTGTCTTTTGTTATACTTGTACATGCCCAACCTTTACAATATGTAGTGTGGGCAATAAAATGTATATTTATAGCAAATGATCACCAGTAATTATCTAATCTTGATAAAATACATCAAACAAATAATTTTTAGGTAGTTAAGATGTTAAATGATCAATTTTAGCTAAGATCTGAAATTACCAATTTCAGCCAATGTGGTGTTAGTACTCTGAGGGCATATTGACAATATTGTTTATCGTCTAATCCCTATTTTCTGAATGTTGCATCATAAAATGTCGGAATCGCGAAAAATATATTTGGAAGACAGTTTAGTTTATGCAATATGAATAACTTTGCATCCAGTTATGAAATGAAATTGTGTTACATAATATACTTATTTGCATTTCTACTTCTAACACTACTAAACAGTGATGGAAGAAATCTGATCAGCAGTTAAAGGGAGATAAGTCATCTGTTATCTTTCGATTTATATTTGTGCACGTGTATGAGGGGAGTGTTAACGATTTAATGGCATCAGAAAGACAATTATGACCTCAGTATATTTTGACTGGTCCTCATGATCAATAGCACAGGGAAGCAAGCTTGTGATTTTAGGCAATCGAGTAAAAATATTATTGCCATGAAAAGATTTCTGCATAGCAGGTAAGCTTTGTAACAAAATATCGGCACCTTTCAGCATTTACATTACACATATCGAAACCATGGTACAAATTAACTATTTCAAATGCTTCATAAGCTAACTGACAACAATGGGTGTTGATGAACACAAGACTTATGACCAACTAGCAAGCAAATTTCAAAAGAGTTGAAACAGAAATACAGTATCTGGCCAAAAGTAATGTCGCACCTGAGAGTTCTACATAGACTTTAGTGCATGTCATACTATAACAGTGTGGTCAATTACAATCAACTTTATTTGGTATACATCAAAATTTAGAGATTTCTAAACATATTTCTTGGTTTAGTTGCATTCAATATTGCTACGTTTCAGAGCTTAAGCTCATTTGTGATTTCACATTTTCTATGGAATCAATATAGATGTCAGGGGAGATGTCCAGTTTGCAGATTTCATTTCGAATTTAAACATCTTAACAACATGGCACACCGTATTATCTACAGCTACACTAAAAATGTTTTAAAACTAATCAATTATAACATATGCAAAACGAAACTATTATAATCAGTAAAGCTGTCATTGATGACAAAATTTTAAAAAATTCGTAGAAAATACACTTAAGTATATAGGAGAATGTCAGGTGACCATTACCCATGGTCAGGTACTATACAAGAACAATACAAAAGTATATAGATGATAAAACATAGAAAAAATACATATATGATTGTTATCAATGGCAATTTTCAGGTGATTGCTTTTATGGAGACAAACTGTTGTCTTAGATTGACGAAAGAAGAGGACAGTTCAGTTGACATTTTAAGTTAACACAATGCTATGGCCTTATGGCATGGGTTAATTATCTGACTGTGTGGTTTGGACACAGGAGAAACACTTGATTTTTTTTAAGTTCCAGATTAAACAGGCATCAGTTTGGGTAGTTTACACATGTTGCTAATGCTAGTTTATTGTATTATATCAGATAATATCTAACTATCACTTATACAGACACATCATAAGGTATGTATTTAAACTTTAAATGATTATGTCTTTGAAGACTATCATCACAGCTACAAAAATGTATATATTTACATTTGCTCTGTAATTTTCCATTGACACAATGCTAAGAGGCAGTTGCTGTCATACGCCTATAAAAACCCAGTGCCTCAGACTATAACAGCAGTTGTCATTGTGACGTAATCATTCTCTATTGTGACGTCATCAATTTCAATGTTTTCTTCATTTGATTTGCTGTTAAAAATCGGCCCGAAGAAAATAAATAAAGCACAATTATTCTATCAAAATGTAAATATAAGTAATGAACATTTTAGAAAATATTGTTACAGTCCTTTAACACACATTGCTATTGCTGATAAACTCGCATAAAACCCTACCAAGCTTTATTTAGTTTGTCATCAATAGCAATGTGTGTTATAGGACTGTAACAACATTTGCTAAAACATTCATTGCTTAAATGATTGACAAACTTAATCACCTACATAGAAAATACAATTTTGTAAACACATGTAAAAGATGTTGATCGTCTGATTAGTTAATGTGATTGTCTAACCTATAACACATGGTTTACGTGATGTTTGATTAAAATGAAATGAAGATATCAAAATTGGATGTATTTGCATCTTGTACTAGTTGTATTTTATGAAAATTATCACATTTAAACATTTAATATCATTATTGAAGTGTTATTTCTTTGTGACCCAACATAATAATATAAATTTCTTTGGCTCATTACATTAAATACAATGTTATCAGTTAATTATGTTACAACTCGACCCCTATATTTCCAATTTGAATATATATCAGCAATGACAACCCTCTCCAACAATATTACTGGGTTACATTAGTTACACATACAAAGTGAAATGGTGATATGACATACATGCATACATATTTGGATTTGTGTATAATCTGGACACACAAACATTTTCTGCAGTGATATGCATATTATATGGGTGAATATACTACACAGTTAACAAGATGCAAAAATATGTTACAGCTGCTGCAAGTGCTAGAATAATTTTTCTCAACTTCCAGTTAAATTGAGCAGAGATGTAAATTGTACAAAACATACCATGTTACTCTATGCAAATCACTTGAAGCTTACAACAAGCTTGCTTTATTTCTATCAAAACTGTTACTTAATTAAATGCAAAAATATATTTAAAAGCTGTCGGATAAAAATAACCCATTTATGAAATATTTCTTCTCAAATGACACATACGGATGAAGTTTAATTCTTGAGGTAATGATACACTTTGACGACCCAAACTGCTATCACACTACCGATAACATATTTACACACTATGCAACTAGTCTGACATAGACAGAATTTACAAGTAGTTCATTGGCTCTAGGAAGAATACAAGTTTGTTTGGTATCATATTGTGACAACCGCATACTTGCTAACATTTTAAAATGTCCATGGGGGAGATTTCACTTTCTCAGAATTGAAAACAAAAATAATATGTATACATGTACATTCAGAGGAAAAATAACACTTTTAAATGGCTTCTTTTGAGCTCTCCTTTCAGATGAAGTCATCAGATCTTTACAAATAGGAACAGTTAAGCAAATTCCGATGTTAAAAATGCAACATTTTAGGGTCCAAAATCGGGAGTCTCCCTCCTAAATAGGGAGGGTTGGGAAGTATGCAACCATATGATCTCTTCTTAACACATTCTGCAACAGAAACCTGCACACTGTTCTGAACAGTAACTTGCAAATTAAATTGCATTTTCAAAAGGATATTATTGAAAACATCTACACAATTCCGATTTGTCATATGCGCTAATAGTTACTAGTAAGGGAGATAGCTCTATCAAAATGTTCATGTTTAATCCAAATGTATTGGAATATTTGCCTTTAAACACATAAATTTGGACATATCCAACACTAACAATTCAAGTTAACATCCAATGATATCAATGTAAAACAAAGTATGTAAGAAGCAATAGTTTATTACTCTTAATTAGACAGAGGAACAAAAAACAAATGTGAAAACAAATAATATATGTGGTAAATAAATGAAACTTTCCGATATGATTGTAAATATTTGAGAAAGAAAACATATTAATAGAGAATTTATCACAAACTACAGCACACTTCTCAGTGAGCTTACACACCACTATCACTCATGGGTCACACAATTTATACAAACAATAATCACAACAGCATATACAACGTTTGTCAGATCTGTACAGGATAAGTACAGTAGATATAAGGTACACAAATACATTAGTTATATGGCAAATCATATAAACAAAATGCCCAAAGGGCCTGTTACATCATGCCATTTCCATGACCAAATTGTATATACTTTGTGACTAACAATTTACCTAAAGGAAAATGCTGATTAAATGATTTGTTTAATCCTAGAAAGCAATTGATCTACACAATGTTAAAATCTATGAGTTTTTACATATGTTAACGACCTTTAACTAGTGTCACCATTGTGGTCTGAGGCAATATGTACAATGTATATTCAATATGAATAAAGTATGCAAAAATAGTATGTATGTGAAAATTGTGCATCACAAATTGCCATTTCACTTAATGTATTATCATTGAGCAATGTTTAGTAAGATAGTTCTAAGTGATTTTAATAGTAAAATAGTAATTAACACCTGTTTACTCCTTTTCTGAACAATAAGCAAGACATTGAAAAATTTTAAACATTCTATCATCCATTTTTACTATCAGCTTTTGATGGACACCACTGAGCCATCAATATATCGAAAATGTACAAGTACAGCTAAGTTTTGGATAAACTTGGAGACAACTATGATCCATGACATACACGCCACATCAAAATATCCGATCACTTTACAGATAAGCAATCCATTGTTTGTGAAGATAACACAGTTTTTTGATGGATTATACAGTGGACTCCACTTAATATCGCCCCTGTTAATATCACATTCTTCTTTATATTATGTTTTCCCCAAGCACCATTTTTCTCTCTATATAATCTATGTAATTTTATTTGGTTAACATCATGTATTTTGAGGTGAATTCCTCTTAATATCATTTTTTTTTAACCAATCACATAAAATATCTAGAAAATGATGAAATTTCCTTCGATTTCAGATACAACTTGTACAAAATGTTGAAGAGAAAATAAAAAATAACTCCAAAAAAAGATTTTTAATTGAAATAATGTTATCTATAGATTAATACATCTTCATATGTACATTGAATAGCTTACTTTTAGTTATTGAAATTGGAAATGCACTAGATTTAGTGGAAAAACCTGTTTCTCTTAATGCCACATTCCTGTTAATATCATGTTTTTGTCTGTCAAATGCAACATGATATAAAGAGGAGTGACATATACTTAGTAGTGGATGATTTTGTTACTGAATTAATCAGCTTTTCATTTTCAGATTACATGGGTTACAGTCAGGCTCAATATACTAGAAATGTTTGAGTCTATTTAATGGCAAACATTGAATTATTCAAAATAATCAAAACTGTTATTTGTGAATAAGGAGGGCAAATTAAACTCTGGTTGAATATTTTAAAGGTCAGCGAAGAGAAAAGATACTATGAAGTACATTCCATGAAACTTGTGTCAAGTGACACCTAATATTGAAGTAACTTAGCAGAAAGCCAAGCAGTCTGTATAGACCAGCTAACAGACAAGTTTGGTTTTAGTTACAACTGGTAGTGTTATATATTCTTCCTGGAGATAATCACAATATACATTCTGAAATGAAACTTGCCTGGAACATTCTGCAAACCCTTAACAATGATTTGATTACCAACAGTGGAATGAGAAAAGGTACGTTAATACATATCACATCAACCTACTACTCAACAACAAGCTTTGGGATCTGTAGCTTCGAGGTCCGATCTTTAAAAAAAAACATTATTAGATTCTTTGGAAGAATTTTTTTTTAAAAGAAGATCAGATCAAGAAGCTAGGGATCCCGCAGCTACTCAACAGCCATACAATAAACAAGTGAGGTTTAGCAGCTAACAAAACTTTCACAACCAAAGAATTTTTACAACATCAACAACTCTAACTTTATACTACTTTTGCATTATTTGGTCAACAAAAGGTTCCTCTAGATCATTGTTATACTAATATATAAACTTGATATGTATAGCACCCAGCGCAAAATTAATGATATGATGCATTGCTAATCGCTGAATAATGGACAAATTTTGCTATTCTCCGATGATAAATAATTTCAATAAATATATCTGTTTATTATCAACAACATCCATTGAAGTATTTGTATATTTTTCAATTTGCTAAAAAAAAAACCACACATCTGAAAAACATTATGAGTTCACCTTCAGACATTCCAAGATATTTCTTTGCTCAAGTGAAAAGTATTTCCAATGAATTCTAAAAGTAATGTATCAGAAAGTATACTAGTTCTGGATGGAGTATTGAATATGGTGTTTTTTTAAGCAATACAATTCAGTGATCAAGCCTACAGATGCTTAAATATTTAGTATAGATAAGGAATAACATACATCCAAAGCAGCTGGTATAAGGCATTTGTGACTAGCTACTGTGGAGCCTTGCTTATACATCTATTTACTTCATGCTTGTGCAGACAAAAATCTGAGTTTCTACAAAATTTTAACAAACTATAGCACACTACCCTTAATGTCAAGAGTAATATTCGTTTTGATGATCCTATTTTCTAACATGAAGTGAAAGATACTTCATTTCAGACTTTTGATAGATTTTTGCCAGCACAAACGTGAGATAACCGGCTATAAGGTAAGTGGTATGATACTGTATATAATTTTTCTTTACAGTTCTATATGAAAGCCTGAAACAATCTATATTCCTGAAATTTAAGTATTAATGCTACCAATGCTCTCTACCCCCCTGGAATATGTCATAGCTAAATTTTTTTGTCAATTTTATCATTGCAAGACTGAAATTCTTTTGATGTACATCATAGGATCAAACTAGTCTTCTTACTGCATCAATGAGGTGGCCCACACATAGCCTTGATTTTGCTATGACATATCCCACAGGTGCAGCGGAAGAATGTGACCTGTTACCCCTGGATATTGAGGATGAGCATGCTGAAACTTTGAAGAAGCCTTCAGCATCTTGTACATACTTTAAGGAATTACTTTTTCTCTTCTCTATATTAAAACCGAGCAATCTAATAATAATACAAGCTCTACCTGAAGTGATTTGCTTTGTCTATTTGTAATTGATGTCTTCTAAACATTTGTGTCCATGATAACATCAAAAGAACATCATCATCCTATTATATTTCCCTGCATAGGTAATATTATTCCTGACCCGTCATGGTCTTTGATTTATTGACAGTTTGGGACAAGTTAGATGAAATACAGGAAAATTAAAAATTACTTCATATTAAAGGTAAGTAAAACACCATTAAGTTACAATTAAAATACAAAGCATGTTGTACCTGATTTATAAATATGTACATTTTAAAACCGATTGTCACTTGATGAGCAGGTGGGGGCAGCAAACTAACTTTAACCTTAGCCTATATATCAAACATATCGCAGACTTTTATCAACATACATGTAAAACATATCCGAGACCTAGATCACCAGTACTCCAAATCTGAGTCACCTTCGTCCAGACTCTCTGAGTTGCTGTCGTTTGAGTTGTCGCTGTCATCTCCCCCGAAGATTGACTCTGGCTGTAATACCTTGTACGTAGAGAACTTACTTGCCATTCTGTGTAGTAAAAGCTCAATTTTAAAATTCACCTGAGAGTCTTGTGGCAGGTTTAAACGCATTACTAATGCCTGAAGAACAGCCTGGTTTAGGCCAAGTGTTACATATTCATCATAAACATCCGAGTGTTTCAGATCTGCATTAGAATACCTGTTCTTCAAAGTTTCTGCTGGCATCAGTTTCCCAAGGGATGATGATCCCTCCAGGAAACAGCTGTGGAATATCTTACGAGCAGCAAGCTGCTGAAGTGTGGCTGTAGTCCTTCCAAACATAGAGTTCACAAGTTTATGACTGACTGATTTCAGATCGGAAAACTCCGGGAATTCATGCTCAATATACAAAGTCATTTCCTCCACCATTTCCTTTGTGTTGAAGAAACCTAAACAAGTACAAAATGTACAGCTTATCCAAATTGCTTCACCATATCTCATTGTGAAATCGCTAAAACATTTATAGGGTAAAATCTTTGACACTTATAGATCAGCACGGGCGCTGCCGTGTGCCTGACCTTGAACTTGACCTTAGATGTTTTTACCAGGTAAACTCCTTTTGAATATTTTCAACATATATTGGATCAACATGTCGAATTTCCAAGACATCAGTACCCTTTTTGGTTCTGAGACAATCTATAGAAATGAAAGTATGAGAGGATGGATGGACAGACAGGTTTTACTGATATTTTTTAATTTGTATGTTACCATAGTGAAGCCTTACCAAGGTCTATCAGGTGTCCAAACTGGTGTGGGGCGGTGGCCAGTTTGTACTGAGGTATGTTACCATAGTGAAGCCTTACCAAGGTCTATCAGGTGTCCAAACTGGTGTGGGGCGGTGGCCAGTTTGTACTGAGGTATGTTACCATAGTGAACCCTTACCAAGGTCTATCAGGTGTCCAAACTGGTGTGGGGCGGTGGTCAGTATTGGGGTTTGTTACCACAGTGAAGACTTACCAAGGTCTTTAAGGAGTCCAAACTGGTGTGGGGCGGTGGCCAGTTTGTACTGGGGTATGTTACCACAGTGAAGACTTACCAAGGTGTACAAGGTGTCCAAACTGGTGTAGGGCAGTGGTCAGTTTGTACTGGGGTATGTTACCATAGTGAAGACTTACCAAGGTCTATCAGGTGTCCAAACTGGTGTGGGGCGGTGGCCAGTATTGGGTTATGTTACCACAGTGAAGACTTACCAAGGTCTTTAAGGAGTCCAAACTGGTGTGGGGCGGTGGCCAGTTTGTACTGGGGTATGTTACCACAGTGAAGACTTACCAAGGTGTACAAGGTGTCCAAACTGGTGTAGGGCAGTGGTCAGTTTGTACTGGGGTATGTTACCATAGTGAAGACTTACCAAGGTCTATCAGGTGTCCAAACTGGTGTGGGGCGGTGGCCAGTTTGTACTGAAGTATGTTACCATAATGAAGCCTTACCAAGGTCTACAAGGTGTCCAAACTGGTGTGGGGCCGTGGCCAGTTTGTACCTGGGTATGTTACCATAGTGAAGACTTACCAAGGTCTACAAGGTGTCCAAACTGGTGAGGGGCAGTGGCCAGTTTGTACTGGGGTATGTTACCATAGTGAAGACTTACCAAGGTCTACAAGGTGTTCAAACTGGTTTTAGGCCGTGGCCAGTTTGCACCTGGGTATGTTACCATAGTGAAGACTTACCAAGATCTATGAGGTGTCCAAACTGGTGTGGGGCCGTGACCAGTTTGTACTGGGGTATGTTACCATAGTGAAGCCTTACCAAGGCTATAAAGTGTCCAAACTGGTGTGGGGCTGTGGCCAGTTTGTACTGGGGTATGTTACCATAGTGAAGCCTTACCAAGGTCTATCAGGAGTCCAAACTGGTGTGGGGCGGTGGTCAGTACTGGGGTATGTTACCATAGTGACAACTTACCAAGGTCTATCAGGTGTCCAAACTGGTGTGGGGCGGTGGTCAGTACTGGGGTATGTTACCATAGTGAAGCCTTACCAAGGTCTATCAGGAGTCCAAACTGGTGTTGGGCGGTGGTCAGTACTGGGGTATGTTATCATAGTGAAGACTTACAAAGGTCTATAAGGTGTTCAAGCTGGTGTGGGGCGGTGGTCAGTTTGTACTGGGGTAATTACCATAGTGAAGACTTACCAAGGTCTATAAGGTGTTCAAGCTGGTGTGGGGCGGTGGTCAGTTTGTATTAGGGTATGTTACCATAGTGAAGACTTACCAAGGTCTATCAGGTGTCCAAACTGGTGTGGGGCGGTGGCCAGTTTGTACTGGGGTAAGCTACCATAGTGAAGACTTTGGTGTCCAAAATGGTGTGGGGCGGTGGCCAGTTTGTACTTGGGTATGTTACCACAGTGAAGACTTACCAAGGTCTATAAGGTGTCCAAACTGGTGTGGGGCGGTGGCCAGTTTGTGATGCATGTTCTGCCAACTCAGGGTCCGCTGTATGGGGATGGACAGGAATGATGCGAAGATTGGCGACAGTTTTCTACAGGAAACAAATAGTAAATTTCAGTATACTCAAATTCATCACAAGCAGCCCTGCTGAATATTTAAGCAATCACATGTATGAAAAACAATTTGAGGTCTCTGGGTATCATAAAAGCAGAATATCTTAACTTTACATAAGATTTCATTACCTCAGGTCAATGGATTCTTCATGGCAGATTTTGTTGAAACATAACCAAGGTTGTACTGTAGGAATCTCAATCACTTCGAATTCTATGTCATGGTCTAATAAGACCACAGCAGTCAGATTTAATATCTTAGAATCTGACTCATGAGTATCAAACATGGTAGATAAAACTAGGCATAGCTCATAAGGCAATTGTCATCCAAATCTCATAATTTTTTCAAAATTCTGAAATTAGGTCCATACAAAATTCACGGTGGCCACTGGCAACCATTTAAAATTTTGCATCAAACTTCAAATTGATCTAAAATATCAAGGTACAGTATACCAGGTTGGTACAGGCCGAATATGATAATCCTAGGTATTCTACTTCCTAAGAACAAGCTAACCAATCGATGGTGGTGGTGGTGGCAGCGTCGGCGATGACGATGACAATGATTTCAAAAAGAAAGTTTTGACTTTACAGTTTCGTTATATAACAATATAAAAGTTTATTCTATGTTAACATACATATTATATAATAATTTCTTTCCTTACTTTGAGGAAAACATTTCACTATCAAATATATCAACTGAAGAACCATACAAGCTTTGCATTTTAAGGCAATATTACTTTAATATATATATATATATGCCTTGGTTACCTCTTCTTTTTACGAGTTTCCCACACCACCCCCCTGATGGAGGGGCTTGCTCCGGCCTTCAGTAGTTTGTAGCAGGCGTCCACATCTCCCCGTATGACACAGTGAAACAGTGCTGTCTGACCACGCCGATTAGATATGTCAACCTGGAACAGGGGAAATGTGATAAAATTTTATACCAGAGGCCAAGGGACCTTGTTACCTTGGTATTGGTATTAGCTCACCTGGTTATTTAATTAAATTGAAATACCTGTATGTCAAATATGACAGAGGATTACCTCTGCTATACTTGACATACATGTACATGTATTTCAATTTAATTTGTTTTACATTTGATTTGCCAAGTGTTTTCTTTACATCTGATTCCCTTAAACCAACTTAAGTAAACCCTAAACAAACATTCCTTATGTGTGATGAGAATTATAGATGGACCTTCCCTTAATTAGAAAATTAAAGCAGTTGGACTTTTCACATAAGTCTAAGGATACACTTATATTAACACACAGATAGACATCCATTTAACAGTAAGATAAAGAACATCTGTTCAACAGTTAGATAGAGAACATCCGTTCAACAGTTAGATAGAGAACATCCGTTCAACAGTAAGATAAAGAACATCTGTTCAACAGTTAGATAGAGAACATAGATAGAGGACATCCGTTCAACAGTTAGATAGAGAACAGCCGTTCAACAGTTAGATAGAGAACATTCGTTCAACAGTTAGATAGAGAACAGTGTGTTCAACAGTTAGATAAAGAACATCCGTTCAACAGTTAGATACTTCTTTAAACACCATCTTAACTTTACAAAACATAATTAGAAAAGTTCATATTTCAACCTTTTTTTATATTCCTAATAACTTTTCCCTCAATATGTCTTATGAAATAACTGTATTAATGTATACATAAACACTGTGCGGTACCTCTATATTTTTTTGAGACAGCATGAAGTTGAGGAAGTCGTGTTTGACACTGAGATTTGCGCTGGTATCCTCCAGGGTGTCGTCACTGGTGGGAGACAGGTCCTCCAGGTAATCGTACATGTCTGACGCTGCGATGTCACACATCGCCAGGAGAGGAGAACTTCCCTCGGTGTCCTGGGCGTTTAGGTTTCCACCGTTCTCCACCAGGAGTTTCAGCAGCCGATTGTCATAGCTAAATATTGATGTTTTGTGTAATGGGGTCAGTTTAGAGAGATCAGCAATGTTGGCATCTCCACCGTGGGCTGTCAGACAGGAAAAAATAAATTAGCAATCTCCAAAATGGGCTGTCAGACAGGAAAAAATAAATTAGTTAATGAATAGTATCAGTAGGTAAAGATAACCATGACAACGTCTTGCTGGGTTAATTGGCTTTAATAAAAAATGTTGACTAGTTTCGACACATTAGATCACATTAATGAATAGTATGTTAATGAATCTCTAAAATGGGCTGTCAGACAAGAAACAGTAAAATTGGCTCATGAATATATTACTGAATTTTTATCAAATATTTTGATTTATCAGATTTTCACAATAATCAGAGTGCAGTGTGGTTCAGGAGATTCTGGATTTTTCTTAATCCTTACTTGGAAACTTTTTTTTTTTTTTAACATTTCCTTCTAACCCATTTATTGAAATTATTTTTTACGATGAAATTTTCCTTTAATATTTGAAAAATGTATTATTTCTTTTCTTAAATAAAAATATTTCTCACAAAGAAAGTTGTAAAGTAAATATAAGATCAAAGATCTCATTCAATAGATTGTTTATATCTAAATGCCAATGATCTCAAGTTGTCCTATCCTTACAGCTGTTGTTGTTTTACATGTAAAAACATTATAACCATAATATAAGATTAAGAAACAATAATAATTAGTTCCAATTCTTAAGGATTTGTATATATGGTCTGTATGTGTAGAGCGAAGGTATACTTACTGAGGATTACAAACATTATAAGATTTGTAGCGGAACTGTGTAGTGTACTTATTGAGGATCACAAACATTATAAGATTTGTAGCTGAACTGTGTAGTGTACTTACTGAGAATCACAAACATTATAAGATTTGTAGCGGAACTGTGTAGTGTACTTACTGAGGATCACAAACATTATAAGATTTGTAGCTGAACTGTGTAGTGTAATTACTGAGGATCACAAACATTATAAGATTTGTAGCTGAACTGTGTAGTGTACTTACTGAGAATCACAAACATTATAAGATTTGTAGCTGAACTGTGTAGTGTACTTACTGAGGATCACAAACATTATAAGATTTGTAGCTGAACTGTGTAGTGTACTAACTGAGGATCACAAACATTATAAGATTTGTAGCTGAACTGTGTAGAGGTGTATACTTACTGAGGATCACAAACATGATGTCCTCCACATGTTCTATGACATCCTCCAGGGCAGTGAGGTGCTGTTTATTGAGGCCTACCACCACATCTATGTGAGGATCCCAGCCACCGTGGTAGTTTGTCCTGGGTAACAAGGTCAGAATTACAGGTACATACAGACTAGAGGATGTATTCATGGTTATCTGATAACTCCCTTGTCCAAATCCCTCAGACTTAAATAATCTATAACTACTTTATTCTCAGTAAATAGTCTATCCACTTCTATATATATATCTAGCCACCTTCATTCCTAGTAAATAAACTAGCCACTTTCATTCCCAGTAAATGTTCAAGCCACTTTCATTCCCAGTAAAGAATCTAGCCACCTTAATTCCCAGTAGATAATCTAGCCATCTTCATTCCCAGTAGATAATCTAGCCATCTTCATTCCCAGTAGATAATCTATCCACCATATTTCCCAGTAGAGAATCTAGCCATCTTCATTCCCAATAAATAATCAAGCCACCATATTTCCCAGTAGAGAATCTAGCCATCTTCATTCCCAGTAGATAATCTAGCCACCATATTTCCCAGTAGAGAATCTAGCCATCTTCATTCCCAGTAGATAATCTTGCCACCATATTTCCCAGTAAATAATATAGCCACCTTAATTCCCAGTAAATAATATAGCCACCTTAATTCCCAGTAGATAATCTAACCATCTTCATTCCCAGTAAATATTCTAGCCACCTTCATTCCTAGTAGATAATCTAACCATCTTCATTCCCAGTAAATAATCTAGCCACTTTCATTCCCAGTAGACAATCTAACCACCTTAATTCCCAGTAGATAATATAGCCACCTTAATTCCCAGTAAATAATCTAACCATCTTCATTTCCAGTAAATACTCTAGCCACCATTATTCCCAGTAGATAATCTAGCCACTTTCATTCCCAGTAAATATTCTAGCCACATTCAATCCCAGTAAATAATCTAGTCACCGTCATTCCTAGAAAATAATCTAGCCACCATCATTTCAAGCAGATCATATAGCCACCTTCAATCCCTGCAGATAATCTAGCCACCTTTATTTCCAGCAGATAACCTAGCCACCTTCTTACCTAACTACCTTCATCCATGTAGGAATAACCCAATCACCTTCATTCACAGAAACTAATCTATCCACCTTAATTTTCCGGAGATAATCTAGCCACCTTTATTCCCAGCAGATAACCTTGCAACCTTCCTACCTAAACTACCTTCATCCATGTAGGGATAATCACAGAAAATAATCTTAGAAGCCACCTTAATTAATTCCCAGGAAATAGTTTAGTCATCTTCATTTCTAGCAGGGCACTCCATCTGCATTTATTCTTCACAAACATGACTTGATTGTTATACAACTGTATCATACTTTGAGAGTTGTCACATAAAAAAAACGGCCTATGTGTCCCCCCAAAACTTTGTCAACTTTGTAAGTGGTGAATCAACAATGACTTGATTTATACAAATGACTCGGGGACTGTAAACTCACCACGGCTCGTTTCCGTAGTGGTGGCGGTGTTTTGTTAGTTCGTTGTAGAAATCTGTAAGTAGTTCTAATGGACTAAGGCCGGGACTTTCAAATTCTGAACCAAAATATGTCTGCAAAAAAATATGTTGTATCATACAGCAAAAAGATATGTTGTATCATACAATTCAACCCAATCTAATCAAAATGACATCTTTTGATATTGATACCGGTAATGACAAGAAATTTGGATATTTTTTTATATACAGTTTGAATATCACTTTTGCTGTCCTGCAATACTGATAACCTACTATCATAGTGGGAACATTAAACTGACTTTTGTTTATAACTTTAACTCACAGTGGGAACTCTGAAATTAACATTTGTTTATAACTTAACTCACAGTTGGAACTCTGAAACTGACATTTGTTTATAACTTAACTCACAGTTGGAACTCTGAAACTGACATTTGTTTATAACTTAACTCACAGTTGGAACTCTGAAATTGACATTTGTTTATAACCATAACTCACAGTGGGAACTCTAAAATTGACATTTGTTTATAACTTAACTCACAGTGGGAACTCTGAAACTGACATTTGTTTATAACTTAACTCACAGTTGGAACTCTGAAACTGACATTTGTTTATAACTTAACTCACAGTTGGAAATCTGAAACTGACATTTGTTTACAACTTAACTCACAGTGGAAACTCTGAAACTGACATTTGTTTATAACTTAACTCACAGTTGAAACTCTGAAACTGACATTTGTTTATAACTTAACTCACAGTTGGAACTCTGAAACTGACATTTGTTTATAATTAACTCACAGTTGGAACTCTGAAATTGACATTTGTTTATAACTAACTCACAGTTGGAACTTTGAAATTGACATTTGTTTACAACTTAACTCACAGTGGGAACTCTAAAATTGACATTTGTTTATAACTAACTCACAGTTGGAACTCTGAAACTGACATTTGTTCATAACTTAACTCACAGTGGGAACTCTAAAATTGACATTTGTTTATAACTTAACTCACAGTGGGAACTCTAAAATTGACATTTGTTTATAACCATAACTCACAGTGGGAACTCTAAAATTGACATTTGTTTATAACTTAACTCACAGTGGGAACTCTGAAATTGACATTTGTTTATAACTTAACTCACAGTTGGAACTCTAAAATTGACATTTGTTTATAACTTTAACTCACAGTGGGAACTCTAAAATTGACATTTGTTTATAACTTAACTCACAGTTGGAACTCTGAAATTGACGTTTGCACCATGTTCTATCATCAGCTTTGCAAGGTAAAGGTTTCTCGGGCGAACTCTCTTTTCTTCTTCATCCATCCCACACAGACAAATAAACAACGGAGTCCTCCGGTAGCATCCTGAAATATTTTTAAAAGTAACAATCAGTCTGGTCAAAATGGATTACTGAATGATCACAAACAGAAAGGGATAGAAGAAAGGAAACAATCAATCAATCAAATAGTACATAATAATTGTGATATTTTAAATGTCCCTTTATCATAAACTAGAAATGTCTGTGAAACATAAATGCCCCATTCCCCCATATGAAATTAGTTCTTCATGTTTATTATGTATATATATATATGCGAAGTTTGATGACAATTTGATCAGTAGTTATTTAAATAAGCAGGTTACATTGCCATGGGGCGGGACGGGACGGACATGGGTAACACTATATGCTCCACCACCCCCCCCATTTCATGGCAGGGGCATAAAAATATTATCAAAGTTAATCACTTCATTATTTGTTATGTTCTACTTTCACTTGTATGACAAAGTCATCGCAAAATAGTATATTACAAACCAGAGGAGTTGAACAATTCCTTTGCTAACACAAAGCTCATGACATAGTGAACATTTTTACTAACTTGAATTGCTTCTTGAGTGCTGCAAATGAGTTTCCAACATTCAAACGTTTTTAAAACTTTTCTGTAATTTATTTAACGATACATTACCCTCATCTAAGTAGGAAGGATTGCTGGCGTCCCTGATGAGTTTCTCTGCAGTCACAAAATTTCCCTGTTCCAGAGCTCGTGTCAGGTTGGTCTCATTGATTCCAAACTCCACATGAAACACTCCGCCCGCCATTGTTTAACAACACACCCTAGGACCCGTGTGCCACTCCTACAGGTCTAAGTACTCTGAAAATTAACATAATGTAAATTTTAAAAATACTCAAGTAAACTCAACCCATTAAAGCACCATAAGGATAATTTTGTGATGTCTGCAACACTATGAGTGCTCTACAATCATTTATTATATTAACTTACCATGGTACTATAAAATACTGGGAAAATGTATACTTGATAAATACGCATGTTTTTAGTACATTATATCAGCTCACCGGGCAAATATGGGCAATTCTTCGCTAAGCTGGCCGAATACATTGTATCAGCCCGCTTGCTGAGTGGGCCGAATACACTGTATCAGCCCGCTTCCTACATTGCGTGACGTCATATGACGATATTAGGATCTCAGGTTGATACAAGGCCTGATATGGAAATGGCCATGTAATATTCTCTATGTATGATATGATTCTGGCTGAATACGAGGTCATGGATTGAAGTGATTAAGTCCACTCCAGATCCAAGTTTTCAAGATATGCATAATGGCATGTCAGCATGTGCATTTGAACCTTATCTATACTCTCTGTTTTTTTCCTCATGATCCAACTGCATGATGACATCACATTGAATAATATTCATTCATTACTGAAGAACAAAAATGGCATTTTGATGTGTGATTGTATACAATCAGAACAGAATATAGTGTTAAAAATATTACATTTCATAAATAAGAAGATGATAAATCATTCTATCTAAAAAAAAATGCTGCATTGCCTTTTTCCTTGTAACTTAGAAACTGGACTGGGACAATAGCTGGTAACCAGGTGGCTCAATAGGTAGAGCATCTGTCTAGAGTATGGAGGGTCCCTGATTTGAACCCAGGTATGGCAGTGCATTCTTCTTGTTACATTCCATGCCTATTTTTGTATTGGTGAATGCTCAACAATTAAGTGCATGAATCTTGGGTTGGAAACAGTGTATATATACTGTTGTCTTTGGGAGTAAAGACGGGAGGAATATTGCGGAAGTGGACTGGGTCAATTGTTAGTTTGATGGGTGTCTATATGATCCACTATTAGAGTTTATAGGGTCTTAAGTTCAAACCCCAGACAGCCTGTTCATTTTGTTTTCTCCATAAGTCCTAAATGCATCATCAAAATAAGTTAATGATATTTAAACAACCATGTAACATACATGTATTTATACATTCTTTAACCACCTCAAGTATAACTTCAGTGATTGACACATTAAACAGATGCAGATAAACATGTGTATACTGTGTATGGTAGTTTTACCATTTACTGAGGAAATATCAATTTATAGACTACTACGTATACAGTAGCTAGCTAGGTCATTAAAGAAGAACGCTGTATGGCCAGTTAACATTAGCTCTGTGTACTGTAGAATTATTTTTCGACAAAATATATAGTGCACATGTTTAATTACATTGTAGCAAGACGTAATAAAGATCTGTTTTTTTCTCTTTCTAGAACAAATTGATACATAATTATGATAAAAAATAAAATCTTAAGTATAAAGCCATCAAGCTTAATTATACACTTGGCTCTTCAATTAATTATCATTAAACTAAACCATAAATGTACATTAAAATCTCAGTCACTGTCATACTCAAGGTATCATAAAGCGTATATTGTATTGATTTGCATATATTATTTTATCGACTGTGTTTACATATATTTAAATGTGAAACATGTTCACTGCATGGTAGACTTAAATGTAATTGCAATAAGAATACACATGATAATCGCAAATCTCAATTATATGAATCACAATAAAACTGAATGCTTCGCAGTTCAGGTATGTAAGTCTACCATAGCGTGCTACGTTAGTCGTTAAAACAACATACGCTGTGACGAAATCACAACCAAATATCATAATGTTATGTCATATGGCCACCTCCAGTGATAGTTGATAACAGATAAGCATGCGGATCAGTGTGACTTCTTTGTGGAGACGCACCTCTTTGTGTATGTGACAGATCATCAATTTTTTATAGACTGCTCCGGCGTTACAACATCATTGATACTATGACACACTTAGCCTACCTGTCATAAACAAAGATTTCTGCTTCTCTTGACATGCGCATACTAAACATAACAAAAATATAGCATTTCCGCTACTTTCGTTTTGCAAGGTTTGCCTCCCTTGGAGCACCTGTTCGCATAAGAGATTTTTAAAACTCAACTAAATAAAAGCGTCTACGCGTTCTACTCTTTCATGTATGTTTTATCTTAGCATTAAAATTCAAAAAACTTCATGAGATAAAGATAAACATTAAAAAATAGTTATAAGGAAAGACAGGCCTTGGCAACATGATGACGCCGGGAATGTAATGTTTGTTTCTCGGACTGTGATAGCCTTTGACATTATTTATGTAATAAAACCACATCTAAAGTATTTTCCCGTCGATTTTTTTTTAAATAGACAAAAAATAAAACTGAAATATTCATCTATAAACAAAACATTTTCACCCATACTGTTAAGTTTAACAATTGGATATACAAAAAGTTAAATTTCTTCCTCTGTAATATCTCCCGAGTGCATCACAGGAACAGCTTTCTGATTGTCAGACGAAATATCAACTTTTTTTTCTCCTGATCAACTGCCCTAACCGGCACGATGGTAAGTAATTTATTTTTGACAATAGGTCTACTGTAGAAATCCATAATCAAACTTTAATTGTAGTGAATTATCTGTCTTGGAATGTCAACAATAAAAACAATTAAATATCGCAGCAGATATAGAATTATACTGACTGAGATTGAGAATTTGTAGCCATGGATGCACATGTCATCCTCGATTTCCAGGGGCTACGTACGCGTATACGCGATCACCTACGTTCGATCTACACTCCTGGATTATGTCATGGCAAAACTAAAGGTACGCTCAGGTTGCTAGGCTGCATGCCTGTCCTTTGAAGTGTACTATGCACATGCAATAGACTTCAAAGCCTGTCAATTTTTACCGTTATGAACCTCGAGATTCTTTTGATGTACACAAAAGGGTAGAACCAGTCTTCAAGAAGAGTGGCGCACACGGAGCCTTCAGTTTTGCAATGAATGACATATTCCATGGGTGTAGAGAGTGTAGGTGATTGTAACCCCTAGATATCAAGGATGTGCACATGTAGACTACCCGTTTCATCTGCTCATGATTATAGATGATATAATCTGTTGCAAGTGTAACAGGAAAGAAATTAGTGTGTTTACCCTGGGGATCGAATCCTCCATCTCCAGATTCCTAGTCGGGAGCTCTACCACTTGAGCTGAAATTAAATTGCCTCTAGGTCAAAGCTAAAAGTTATCAATCCCTGTACATAATTAAAATCTGCCCCCCTTTTTCAATGTGTTCACCCCCGAACACCCCAATCCAGGTTCTAATACCACTGTCACCACAGAGAGGGCTAAAACAGACACCATTTGTCACAGGAAAGAGAATAGTGTGCTTCCATCGGGGATTGAACCTTCGATTTCCAGGTTCCTAGTCAGATGCTCTACCACTCGAATCAGCTAAAGGAAAATTCCCTCTTACTCGGAGGCAATCATATTCATGTACAATAAAACCTGCCTCAAAAGGTAGAACATAATGCCTACAACAAATTTTACAAGTAAAATGTTTATATAATAAAAAATGTTTAACTCATCACATTATATCACATGAATATCAATTGTTATGATAAATGGACTTGGAATATATGCCTATATATAGCTATTACCCTTAAATATGCATATATTGAGGCAATTACTTTGCATGCGTCCATTATTTACTTATACCTTTTACTTTAACGGCTAGGATAGGAAAAATTTACGACCAGACCACCAGGGTTTTACACCGAGGAAATCACAAAACAGAACTAGCCACAGATGATATATCAAGTCATTTAATCTTTGCCACATTTATATATAGTGCCAATATTTCTGAAGTACAATAATATGAACACATTGTGATATGTCACATGATCATATGTACTGACAAGATTCAGGTAGATCAGTATATGTAGATGGCCAAAAATATATAAAGGTTTCTCCTGTAACATAATAGGCCGCTGCAGGTAGGCTTTTCTTCTATTGAATATGATTTTGCTGACACCACACCTGTCAAAAGTATCTCGCTGTGTAAAACCTCGGTCATTGTTGGAGTAATGTAAAAGTCAACAGTATAGACATCCGGAGAGCAGCAAGAATCATCTTTTGGGGCTTCGTGCATATATGGGTCAAAGGAAAGATAATCACAACCTTGCTTGGGGTATTCTCAACAATTATTGCAAAGCAAAAAAGCAAGATATATTACTATAGCTATAAGTAAGGATTTAAGCTATAGCAGATATGCATGTAATTTGATCATATTGAGTGTCAAATATGATACAATGCCTAAATGAAAATTTTGTTAAAAAATTCTGTCAGTTATATTTACAAATTTATACATGGACCACATAGAGTATATATATATATAGCAAGTATATATATCCAAAACAAAGTTATGCTTGCTGTTGTGAGTATTAAAAATATATTTATCTAATTATGAGAGATCCAATTCTTTGTCTCTGACTCTCATGTGTTTGCAAAGTGTTGGGAGTTACTTCCCCTCATGCACATATCAAACCTACAACATTGCTAAAGTACCTACCTAATACTGAAATGGTTTAGAAGTAAAGTTCTCAAAACCTTCCCTTCTAGTAATTTTAGCCTCCCTATTGCAATTGCTGCTATCTAGTTCTGGAGCTTCCAGATTTTTCCAGAACTTCAGTTCTTAGTATGGCCTTCCTAACATAATGTACCCCTGCTGTCCAAGAATTTCCATGCTTGCTATATGGCCTCTCTAACACAATAACTGCCTACATGTAGCTTATCCAGTATTTCTAAACTTGCTTTTGCCTCCCGAACACAATACACTCTAGCTGTTTTTGAGAATTACAGTTCAATGCTTGCTGTGGATAATTCCCTAACACAATGAACCTTCAGTTGTTTCCAGGACTTCTGTTCTTCATATAGCCTCCCCATCACAATGACTCTTAACCTCCATATTGCCTCCCCAACACCATGTCCCTAGCTAGCTTCTATAATTTCCATGCTTGCTATTGCCTCCCAAACATCATGTCCCTAGCTAGCTTCTATAATTTCCATGCTTGCTATATTGCCTCCCCAACATTATATTCCAAACTAGCTCCTAGAACTTCCATGCTAACTTATGCCTCCCTACCACAATGGAAACCTTCATGTAGCTGTTTCAGTATTTTTAAACTTCTCTTTAGCTTTTTTGAGAACGACAGTACAATCAATGCTGGATTTGGATACTTCAACACTATGAACCTTTAGCTGTTTCCAGAACTTTTTTATCTTGTTATAGCCTCCCCGTCAAAATGACCTTACTATTTCCAGAAATTGTCTGCTTGCTATGGCTGCCCAAACAGTATGACCTTAATTAGCTTCTAGAATGTCCCTGCTTGCTATTGCCTTGGATTACCTCAACACGGTAAACCACCTAGCTGTTTCCAGAACTCCCTTGCATTGTTAATTACAGAATTTCCCTGGTAGCTTCAACATTTTAATCATGATGATTCCCCTGCTGGTGAGAGAAATAACTCCCCTGCTTATCAATTATAGCCTTTCCATGGTTGCAGCATTTCCATGGTTACAGCCTTTCCATGGTTAAAGCCTTTCCATGGTTACAACCTTCCCATGGTTGCAGCCTTTCTATGGTTGCAGCCTTTCCATGGATACAGCCTTTCCTTGGTTATAGTCTTTCCATGGTTACAACCTTTCCTTGGTTATAGTCTTTCCATGGTTACAACCTTTCCATGGTTACAACCTTTCCATGTTTATAGCCTTTCCATGGTTATAACCTTTCCATGGTTGCAGCCTTTCCATTGTTACAACTTTTCCATGGTTGTAGCCTTTCCATGGTTACAGCCTTTCCATGGTTACAGCATTTCCATGGTTACAATCTTTCCATGGTTACAGCCTTTTAATGGTTACAGCCTTTCCATGGTTAAAGCCTTTCCATGATTACAACCTTCCCATGGTTGCAGCCTTTCTATGGTTACAACCTTCCATGGTTGCAGCCTTTCCATGGATACAGCCTTTCCATGGTTAAAGCCTTTCCATGGTTACAACCTTCCCATGGTTGCAGCCTTTCTATGGTTGCAGCCTTTCCATGGATACAGCCTTTTCTTGGTTATAGCCTTTCCATGGTTACAACCTTTCCTTGGTTATAGTCTTTCCATGGTTACAACCTTTCCATGTTTATAGCCTTTCCATGGTTATAACCTTTCCATGGTTGCAGCCTTTCCATGGTTACAACTTTTCCATGGTTGTAGCCTTTCCATGGTTACAGCCTTTCCATGGTTACAGCATTTCCATGGTTACAATCTTTCCATGGTTACAGCCTTTCTATGGTTATAGCCTTTTTACATCTGAACTCCAGTGTCACAGCACACATACCTGAGACATTGATTTTACATCACACATACCTGACATATTGATTTTACATCATATATACCTGAGACATTGGTTTTACATTACACATACATGTACCTTAGACATTAGTTTTACTTCAAATTAGGAATAAAATAACTGGTCATTCTTTATGTCATCTCGTTCAGAATTTCGCTAAAAATTATCACTAAGGATTCCTTCAATGAATATAAATATCATTTGTGTCTTGTTTGCTGTTTCAGTCTGTACACATAAAAACACTGTAAAACTAATGATAAACCGAAAGCCAATATTCTAAAATCTGACAAGGAGCAGATATTCTAGATGTTGTAAAGCAGTGTTTGACAAGCTATGCAATGTTGTCATGATAATTAACGCTTAATCTGTAAGCAGTGGAGTTTTTATTCATTTTGATGCACATTTTGCTAAAATCAATATGCGGCTACATCATGTAAGCTACTTAAGTGGAGAAATGTAGGATGACAGGCCAGGCACTGCCAATCATTCTGTTACATCAAACATCAATTATAAACTTTATCTTGCACCAATCCACCCAGATTATTATATTCTGTGGTAGCGGTCTAGCTGATCTATCAGGCAATGTCTTGTCCTTTGTTTATTGTATATATTTATTATAGCCTACTTGGCAGAAACTTGAATAAGATCATGCTTGTTTGCACATGGTTTGGATCATGTATAAATTTCCACCAACTAAAACCAACTGAATAAGACAGCGGGGATGGAACAAAACATTTTTGTAAAGTTGCCACAATGTGACATGTAATTTAACAAAGAGCACATGTGCACATCCTAAAACCTAGCTCCAATGATGACATCCCTCATTCCACATTTCCAATGAGGGAGAAAGTGCATGAACGGTGACTGAAACTGAATAATTGCTCAATTTGTCTTTCTCTTTTTTTGTATAAATAACTTCAAAAAGTATTCATTTGGTCCAGACAGACAGTTTTGAAGGAGGTTGGTAAATATGGTCTAAATGACAGAGTCTCCCTCCTAATGAGGGAGGGTTAATGGGTATGAGCTTGTTCACAAACCTTTTGCTGGTATGGTAGTTGAATTGTAATGAAAAAATCTATTACATCATACATGTTTACAAGAGAAAATTAAAAAATAATTTTCCAGGCTAATCTGAACATTCACATTTAGGTAGAAATTTTCGTCATAGGAAACAAATATCTGCCAGCTGGTAATTTTATCAAAACTGTTTGTGATTCAAATACATGTAACAGCAAATGTGATGAAGACAGCCATTATTTACAATTGTATCGGATCAGTGATCTGTATATATTGTCTCCATGGAAATACTCAAAGTTTTGACTATTTGTTTTTAATCCTAATTGCGTGCAGGTCTACTGATTAAACCAAGATAGAGAAGATGAATCTTTATATGATAATGCTCTGGACTTGTGTGGGAGTTTATGGACCGAGTACAATTTGTCCGGTGAAAGTGTAGGAATTGTACGTTCGATTTGTTAGGATTTATTCTTCAGTTGAACATCAGTATCTTGAAGTCGGTTAGACTGTGAAAAAACTGTGAGTTATAATTTATTTGAGTTTGGCATTTTTGAAAGTTTTGTTTGGAGGTTGACTTGGACCAACAAAATACTTTGAATTAACAGGGTCTTTGAGTTATATATAGAGTTTGCGATACAGAGGTTTGACTGTATACGAGTAGTGGTTCTTGTTTCTTGGTTCTTTGTTAAAAGTTAATCACATCTTGTAGAAGTTAATAAAATATGACAATAGCTCACACCTGTACAATCGTGTCAATAATATTGTATTTTGATATTTTCTTAGAGACAAGGGAAGGTACATTGTAATACAATAATACATGTAAAAAAAAAAAAAAAGGACATTCAGAGAAAAGTGCTGCAGAAACTGGACAGATTGTATGATGACAACAGCATAACATAGTGCAATTTACTTAATCTATTTTAAAAAGTAGAAAAAAAATACCTTTAATTGGAAAGTATTGCATGTCAGGTGAAGTAGTCTATCAGCTTCCTGGAATTACACAGATTAATTAGGTGTAGTCACACCCTGAACTCCACGATCTCTACCGAAACTGTCAGCCTCAACGAATACTGACTGTTGAATGAGCAGTTTCCATGTTGAGGTAGATCTCCATGGTCTTTCTAAGCCATTTCTGGATTTGTACCTTTCTGAGAACTGTTTGATTCCATGTTAGAACTCTAGCTGTTAGTAGACAGGAGATGTAACATCAACATGTCTTCCTGTTTAAAGATTTAATTTGTAAAGCTAATAATAAGTATAATAGTTAATATTTAGAGTTTCTTTGTTTACCTGTATTCCATCATGTCTGATGTAATTTTTAAGTTCAAAGTTTGTCAACTTCACTTTTTGATAAAACAGAATGCATTAAAGTAAAGTAAAATTTCATATATATGAACTTATACCTTTTCTTGAAAAACTCCCAGTATTCTGGAAAAACATTTCATGTATTGATAATGTATGCTCCCATCATTCACAGATTTGTAGCCCCTTTTACTCATTCTAAATTTCTCTGTCATCTTCATACAGGGAACTATATCATGACGTGACACCCTTATTGGAGAACATCACCTTTTTGTGTAGCGTAACCATGACGCATATTGATAACATCATCATTGATGATGGCCCAACGTATAATGGTCCACAGTATATCTTTCATATCCTACTGTTTTTGAAAATGATCAGACTTGAGTTTGTTGACAGGAATTTGGCTGTGATGTATATATATATTACAGGCACTTTGTGGCGCTGTGATCAGGAGTTGATGCTTGATAAAAAATAATCTTATATTAAAATCTGTAATGTGTGTATCATTTTTTGTATGATTGACATTTTGTAAGGTGACATATATACTTAATATCTGTTGTAAAAGACATTTATTGTCTAGAAATATTTTTGGACAAATAAACAGGGGGAAAATGCTTTAACTTGAATCTTAAGTAGAAAACTGAACAAGTGACCAATTATTTCTTTATCTGACGTTAATGTCATTTCTTTAAAGACGTTGAGATGAAATATGGAGAAAAAGATGCAGTCCTGTGATTCTGTAGGGTTAATCTACAAAGTGCAATGTTAAGTGGGAGGGAGAAATTGTGAGGTGTTGTTATAATTACCCCTATGGATTAGCATTGTAGGACAGTATTGCTTGTTCACAGTCCTTAGGTTGTACTCTAACAGGCAATTAAGTAATCGTGCCAAGCGCATTAGACACACATAAAAAAATCAATTTGGAGTTGTAGTTGTGACATTTTAAAGATTAAACTTTTTAAAATGGAACAGCAGTTTTTAAAGCTTTAACCTCATTAGGAAACTACCAGTAGTGAAAAGGGACCCAGTTACTTAATTACATTGTGCCCAGCAGTATTTTGATAACCTGGACACTTTGTGCCTAGCAGTATTGGTGTAAATATACAGTGGAACCTCCTTAGTCTAGACACTTTGTGCCTAGCAGGATGTGAGTAAATTGTACAGTGGAACCTCCTCAGTCTGGACACTTTGCGCCCAGCAGTATGTGAGTAAATTGTACAGTGGAACCTCCTTAGTCTAGACACTTTGTACCCAGCAGTATGTGTGTAAATATACAGTGGAACCTCCTTAGTCTGGACACTTTGTGCCCAGCAGTATGTGTGTAAATTGTACAGTGGAACCTCCTTAGTCTGGACACTTTGTGCCCAGCAGTATGTGTGTAAATTGGACAGTGAAACCTCCTTAGTCTGGACGCTTTGTGCCCAGCAGTATGTGTGTAAATATACAGTGGAACCTTATTAGTCTGGACACTTTGTGCCCAGCAGTATGTGTGTAAATATACAGTGGAACCTTATTAGTCTGGACACTTTGTGCCCAGCAGTATGTGTGTAAATATACAGTGGAACCTTATTAGTCTGGACACTTTGTGCCCAGCAGTATGTGTGTAAATATACAGTGGAACCTTATTAGTCTGGACACTTTGTGCCCAGCAGTATGTGTGTAAATTGTACAGTGGAACCTTATTAGTCTGGACACTTTGTGCCCAGCAGTATGTGTGTAAATATACAGTGGAACCTCATTAGTCTGGACACTTTGTGCCAGCAGTATGTGTGTAAATATACAGTGGAACCTTATTAGTCTGGACACTTTGTGCCCAGCAGTATGTGTGTAAATATACAGTGGAACCTTATTAGTCTGGACACTTTGTGCCAGCAGTATGTGTGTAAATATACAGTGGAACCTTATTAGTCTGGACACTTTGTGCCAGCAGTATGTGTGTAAATATACAGTGGAACCTTATTAGTCTGGACACTTTGTGCCCAGCAGTATGTGTGTAAATATACAGTGGAACCTTATTTGTCTGGACACCAATTAAGTGCCCAGCAGTATTTGTACATACAGCTTCTTTGTGTGGTGTTGTTACAATTAGTCTGGAAACTTTGATAATCGCTCAAATAAATCAACAATGCAAAGTTATACTGGTCATATATATAGCTACCACCCAGAATAAAATACTTTTATATCCATAGTACATACGTCATCTGATTGTCCATACCCCCCAAAAAAGGTTCTGCTTTAATGTATATAAAAACCCAAATGTAAATCGGCTTGAAAGAACAAATAACATGAAGGTAATTTAGAAATACGAATTAGCGACATAATGCATCATGTTAAAATGCTCTTTGCATTTCATATTTGCCAACCCTACCTATTTAGGAGGGAGACTCCGGATTTTGAAGCCTATAAAATTCTGCATTTTCAGCCAATGAATTTGCTTAACTATTACTACTTTTTCAGATCTGATGATTTCATCTGATAGAACAACTCAAAAGAAGACATTTAAAAGTGTTATTTTTCCTTTTCGTGTACATACACACATATTATTTATGCTTTAAATTCTGAGCACGCATTATCTCCCTATGGAAATTTCAAAAAGTTGGCAAGTATGGCATTTTGAAGCATTAGCACTTTAGGATTGAAATTATTCCTTAATCTGTAGCTTGCTGTAAAGGAGACACCAGTGTTAATGGCTATATGACTGTTACCCCACACTCCATTAAATGATGGCTGTTTAGATTGAGTCCATTAAACCTGCTGCAACAGGGAGCTCATACTCACAGTCAGCATCCATTTAATTAATCATTGTCTGACCTAACTGGACTGTTATATAAACTTTATTTATTCTACAACAATTATGAAACATTTGTTATCCAACTTGTATTAATCATCCTTGTTGGCTCGGATGTTAGTGTGCGAGGGGTCTTATAGTGGGAGAAAACCGGTGTACCAGAGGAAAAAAACCATGTGGTCGGGCAGGCGACCTCATACCTTTTCCTGGCCGGTTGGGGAATCAAACCATGACCGCCTTGGTGAAATGCATGTGCGCCATATCCAAGGCACCACCTGACCACCACTGGACTGTTGGTAAAACACTGCACTTTGGTACATCCTACCGAACAAGAGGTAATTCAGTACTGCAGTTGGATCTGTTTATTATTGCAGAGCTTTCTGAAACCTGCAGGGTATGGTGATCTGTTAAGACTTCTTAAAATGCTGTGGGCCAGAGCATAATCATTAATGGACACTTAAACTAAAATACAATGTCCCTTGTTTCATTTGCAGGCTAGAAATTAAATTTTTTAAATCATTTGTCAGTTGGATTACTTTTTAACAAGTTAAGTGATCCATATATGTAAATTCAATTAAGCCAGTGTCATTAAATATGATTGTTTTGTCAAATTTTGACTTAATCTAGTAAGTCTACTGGTCGCTTAGAGCCCGAAGTCCAGCTGGAGATTTCACTGATCCTAAACTGTTTGCTGGACTGATTTGCCATCTTGCTTACCACCAACATTACTTAAAGGTCCCTTTTTCATAGGATTCCTTTGCATATTTCCCTCATAGCATACTCACCAAACCCCTTTACAATTCTTCAGACAGATTTGTCATGACATGTAGTTGTAAATATTTGTGTTAGATGCTATTCAGGTTTTTGTCCTGAATTTTAACTACAGTGGCAGATCAATAGAAATACTGGGTGCCTTTACTATTGAATCTGAACAGACATTTGGCAATTGCATGGAATTCATTGTATCACATCTCTCTGAACTTCAGCATTCTTATTAAAAAAAGAGATGCATTTTCATGTATTTGAGTGCCAATTTTGTTCCGTGCATGTGCAGATTATATTCCTATCAGCAGTCTTCGAGATAAATTTTGACAAGACATTGCTGCTGTAATATTTTCCACGAACACACAAGTTGTCAGCCATCCCCAGACAAGAAATGCAAGTGATGATTGATAAACCCCATAGGTAAAATAACCCAGCTACAAAATATGTCTTCAAGATGAATTTGTCTTTTGCTTGTATGGACTCTATGTGGCTGCAGTAGTACATAGACTCACATAAATTGATATCTAGACTTGAGATTTCTCATTTTTTGTTCTGTCTCACAGTGTTGTCATGATTTGGAAGAGCTTCATGTTTTTTCTGTTTTTTATCTCTGAATTCTAAAGTACAAGAAAGCAATAGATTGGGAACAATGACAGCTGAAAGAGTCTAAATTGAAATTCATAAATTTGAAATTGTCATCTCGATGTTGTCAATTTTAATTTATCTTGAGTGGTTATAGAACAGGAAGGGTAGGTGTTATTTAGTACAATCTCTGTACAAGCCAGCATGATTTCTTCTATTTATCTTGAGTGGTTATAGAACAGGAATGGAAGGTGTTATTTAGTACGATCTCTGTACAAGCCTGTATGATTTCTTCACCAATGCTTTCCATAGGCGGATCCAGGATTTTGGGTTAGAGGGGGCGAACATTTTTCTTTTTTTGGAATGAACTTTTGTGTATAGGGTGTTCGGCCTCTCATTCATATTGAGGATGACGTAACAAACACGTGCTGCACCTTTTAAATTTAGTAATAGATACAGTATGCCGAAAAAAATGAATTAAACTGCATCATACATCGTTGCTGTTCACACGAGGAGTGTTCGAATTTTGTTTGCAAACGCCTCGCATACTCGATTGTCACGTGATTTACGTGCAATAAACCAGTACGAACCATAGGGACCTTAGAATTTATTACAGCTAGTTTTGAACATAAACTAGGGTGTTTAGAGTAGTTTTGCACTTTTGGGGGGTATAATTCAATTTTCGATAAAAATGGTCATAAAGGCTAAAGGGTGGGAAGCTTTCCAGATCGAAATCGACCCCACCTACATTTCTTGCATCAAAAAATCACATTGCTAATTTAGGTACCGAAAAAACGCTTGGTACCGTTGGAAATGTGGATATTTTTTATTTTAATATCCTCCTAAATGCACGTCAAATGCATTCTTCTGCAGAAATAATCTTGATTTCCTCCAAAAACACGCAAAATTTCATTGGATACCTATATTTAAAGGAAGACCGCCATCCGTTGACATCAAGAGGCCAGCGCGTGCAGTGACGTCAAAACTCATTGCTATGCAGAAAATAGCACAATAGCTGACGAAAACTTTAAGACACAGAAATTTTGCGTGTTTTTGGAGGAAAACGAGATTATTTCTGCGAATGAAGGATACATTTGATGTGCATTTACAAGGTTTTTAAAATAGAAATTATCCATCTTTCCAACGGTACCAAGCGTTTTTTTCGTACCTCAACTAGAATTGTGTTTTTTGATGCAAGAAATGTAGGTGGAGTCGATTGTTCGACCTGGAAAGCTTTTCACCCTTAAGCCTTTATGACGATTGAAGAGGCATTTTTATCGACAATTGACCCCCCACCCCCAAACTTGTAATATTACTCTAAACACCTTGGGATAGGTCCAAAACTAACTGTAACAAAGTATCAGGTCCGTGTAGTACAAACCAGTTCACTGCTCATCCCTTTATTGTGTGTATAAATTTCATTGAAATCCACTTTCCGGTTCCCTTAAAGACGGGTTTCTAAATTTCATTCTGATCATTAATCGGTCAAAGATGCCCCTTACTCCGAAAGACCTAGGTCTGCGGTTACCAACAAATTGAACGTCAATAAAATCAAGTTAATCACTGAGAAAAACGCACGTTATACGGTCAGACATCTAGCACGAATGACAAACTTAGATTTAGCATCTGTTCACTTCTATCAGAAGAAAAAATTCAAGGTTAGGAAAAGAAGTGCTCGTTGGATCCCACATTTACTCACTGACGAGCAGAAACGTACACGGTTTCAAATGTCTAAGAAACTGCTGAAGAAGTACCCAAAATATCAGAGAAGGGCATTTGATAGTCTCATAATGGGTGATGAGACATGGGTGCATTTTTATGAGCCTAAGAGGAAAGTTGACCTTAAGACATTGGCTTTGAAACATGTCACAATGCCAAGTATTGCTAAACAAACACTGACAGCAAAGACGTTGTTATACGCAATATTCTTTAGAAATAGTGCACCAATCATGCAAATTGTTAATCGAAAAGGTAGGGTGTGTCTGGAAACTTCAGTAAGAATGTTGTTCTGAAAAATTGCGAACACAAATGTGAAAAGTTCGTCCTCAAACAGGTCTCTTGCATGTCCTGTTGTTACATGGCAATGCCCTAGCCCACAAATCAGCAACTTTAGTCCAGTTTTTTTTAAGTTGGAAAAGGTAATTGTCTTTTTCCACACCCTTCATAAAGACCAGACCTTGCCCCGTGTTACTTTTTTCCTCTTTCCGAAATAAAAAAACCCCACATATCTGATAGGAGATATAGGTCAAGAAGCGAGCTGGAATCTGCAGTTTACCCGTTTCTGATTGCTTAGTAGTGTACCCAAAAACGAGTATGAAAATTGTTTTAAAAAGTGGATTCTAAGACTGAAATGGTGTGTTCTAGTTAAAGGGGAACATTTTTTAAGGTAACTAGAAAAATGCATTCATATTTTGATAAGCGTTTCTGAGAACCATGTCATTTGGAAAAGTTTTCGAACACCCCCTCGTATGTCATCGTGTGATCGATATCAGCCATATTATAAAGAGAAAGAAACATGGAAGAGGTGGGGGAGGGTAGTTAATTATCAGAGGTATATTATATAGTACATGTACACTCAATTGATATATAAGTATTATAAACTGTATAAGTCTGATTTACGGCGTAGCCTCGATTTTTAAAAATTTCTACCCAATATATGCTTTGCAATGCTATCTGATGATGAAATTCTTAGTTTTAATTCTTGCAAAAAAATGGTCACTTGGCAAATTTTAGGGGGGGGCGCGCGCCGGCTGCGCCCCCCTCTGGATCCGCCTATGCTTTCCACTGGGAAATATTACAAGGTTTACTTCAGCCCCCAGTAGCAGAACCAGGAAAATATTTACAATTTGCATCTCTCCCTTCTTGAGCTTAGTAAACTCTGACTGTGAATAAATTACCGTAAACACAATGAAAAAAGGCTCGGCAGATTGATATTTCTTCAAATATGGCGTTGTTCCTGCTTCAGAATAATAACTATTCACTGACGGTCATTGCTTAGTTCCTTCAAGATTATGAATCATGGAACATATATGGCATCCATTCTGTCCGATCTTTTGATTCCAATGATGCACATTCAAAATTCTTTGATGGTTACGCTAACGCGCACCATAGAATATGTTTGTTGCCAACTGCTGGCATACTACTGTATACACAGTCTAAATAAGGTATAATCCTCATATATTATTCAAAGAATGTATTTGTTAACTTGACAATTATGTGGATTTTTAACTAATTCAAAAACGTAAAAAGTTAATGTCTACTAAGTGGGTGTTTGAACACTCAGCAGTGTCTCTTGATTGAAGCAATTGCTTGGGTCAGATCTGAATTTCTGACCTCTTACCATATTTGATCACACAAAAAGCCCAAATCGTGCATACTATGTAAAATTTTGCATAACGTATGTCTTTAGAGGTTCTAAGCATTGATCTATTATGGAAGGAAATAAAATTAGAATGTTTTAGAGTCATATAATTATATTTATTATAAACTGATATTTTTTACACTTTCTGATTAACTAAGATAGATAAATCATTTATATGAAACTCATTATAGATATAGCCAATTTCCAATTTTATGATTTCGGTCAATACATGATATTATCGACCTGAGAAAAAATATCCACCTCGAACTTCGTCCTCGGTTGATATTTTTTCTCCGGTCAATAAAACCATGTATAGACCTCATCAAAAGGCTATAATTGTATAATATCAAACAAAGACAGACACAGAAACACAACGTTTTGTAAATGGGTATAAATATGCCAGGTATGCCCATTTTCATTTTGTTTCCTATCCTGTGCCGCCTTAGACTAATCAAACTATAATGTCTTACCTTAGGAAGGCAGTACACAGGGATTGTCTTCATACATTTTACTTAAAACCCTGTGGGAGTGGTTTTACAATGAATATTCTTCACTTCTTGTTAATGCATGATGCATTCTAGTTTATGACCTTAGCAGTATTTCTCAATTAAAGTTGATTAGGTTATAAATTGCCAAGAAAGAGAATCTACTCAGAACACTAATATGTACGTTATCATACATGTATCTCAACTACCATTGATATGCTTAAAATCGGGGATCTTTAAATTAATTCACAATGTCTTTCACAGGTACAAGCTATTCATCTTTAATTGTTAAACCAAAACCTTTCTATCTCTAAATTATCAGGTGAAAATATGCCATGGAATCCCTGCAGGATATCTGTAGCTCTTTATACAGGGTTGCTTGAATAAATAAACACTGAAGTAGGAAGAAGCGTACCAATAGACACAAATTCAACCTTTTACATTTTGGTAGTGTAGAGGAATTTAAACCTGTCCACAAAATTATTGAAGTTAGTTCCATCTCAAAAAGAGTATTCAAGGGAAATTCTTTATGCGATTTTCTGTTGGCTCTGTGAAAGAAATTGTTTAAAAATGTCATGCTCTAAACAGCTGGTTTCTAAGTACAGCTAACTGTAAAGAACCTTTAGTATAAAGGTAATTAACTAAATGTGACTTATGGAACGCTTCATACATACCATGATGTGCCCCATTATCCGTCAGAGAAAGTAGTAATGAGATCATTTATAATGATGCTTCGATCGATACATTTTAAATTCCCACTGTGTATTCCATGGAGATTTTCTTGGAATTAAAAGTAAGAGTTGTTGAAATATTCATTTCGATTTATTAAGGCTTTAAGAGATATAAATTAATTTAATGGAAGTGATCTGACTGTTTAGTTTGGCAACTGATGATATAATATTAAATTGGAAATTGGATATACCTATAATGAGTTTCATATAAAAGATTTATTCTTCACAGTGGGTATTATTTGATTTCCAAATAACTGTTGAATTCAGTTGAAATTGCATGTGGTCTGGTATTGACTATATGGACAATGTCTAATAACGTTCTAATTTACTGTACAAAGCCTGAGTGCAGAGACATTGAATGTTTACTCCCAATATTATGTACTGAATTACTGTAAAAAAAATATAGAAATGTCTTTGAGACATAAATGCCCCCTAATCCCCATATGAAATTAGTTCTTCATGCTTATATTACATATGAAGTTTGATGACAATCGGATCAGTAGTTATTTAAATAAGCTGGTTATATAATTACATTACTACGGGACGGGATGGGACAGGACAGACATGGGTAACACTATATGCCCCCCATTTCATGGCGGGGCCATAAAAAATCAATTTCATTAAGCTTCAATTTTTGAGTTTGCATACAGGGACAAACTTTGTGGAGTTACTTTTGGAATTGACATTGCTTTAATAGAATATGTACACATACATTATGTAATATAGTTGGTAAAATAAACTATGTGATATTCACAATATCAATTTATAAATACACGGAAGTAAGATGAAGATGAACTAGTAAATCGGAATCTATCACTTTATACACAGTGAATCTCAGTGTGTCTGTACTTCATACAGCTTCCTTTGTGATTGGTTTGGGGTTAAATTTGGTTCAATAAAACATTAGATAACTTTACTAGAATTGCGGTTTTTTGGAACTTTTCATTTTTACACTTCCTATAATCCATTGAGACCTAACACATGTTTCCTCATCTTTACAGAAGAGTATGGCCGTCCAGATTGCAGAAATCACAAACTTTCTGTTTCTCAGTGGCCGCGGTGCCATCACTTCCGAGCGTCTGGGATCATTGGGTATCACACATATTCTAAACGTGGCCGAGGAAATACATAACATGAATTATCCTTCCGACTATCCAGTAATCTGTCATCTTGTTGCTATGAAAGACAACTCCAGTGAAAAAATTCTTAATTTTGTGGATGAATGCTTGGACTTCATTTGTGATGTGAAAAACAAGGGTGGCAAGGTGTTGGTTCATTGTGTTGCGGGTGTAAGTAGGTCAGCGAGTGTCTGTATCATGTATCTGATGAAATACAACAACCTTACACTGCGAGAAGCGTACAACAATGTACTGAGTTGTCGTGATTGTATCTACCCAAACTCAGGTTTCTGGAGGTCAATGATCGAGTTCGAGTTCAACCTTAGGGGAGACAACTCTGTTGAGATGAGACCGTATATTTTTGGTTGGCGGCCAAGTGTGTTCCCTGCAGATTTACCGTTTTTGTTACGAGGTTGGATGGATTATATTTTAGCTTTCTATACAAGGCACATATTGATTTTTCTTTTGCAGATAATATGGCTGTGTTTTTCATGACCTCAATTTAAATCATTCTCATAAAATGAGTCTTTGTTATTTTGTCTCTTTTGATACATGATACATTGTAATATCCAGGTGTTTCATACCAATCCGTAAATGCTCTGTTATCTCTGGGGAAACTATAAAGGTTCTACACATTAGCTGCCTATAGAAGTCTACAGTGTGTATAATGTTATACGATACCTGTTTGGAAATATATTGCCCTCTCAAGGTTTTCTGTAACAGGTTATTCAGTAATAAAACTGGGATTTAGAACTGAAACTGTTATCTATAGGATCACAATATATATGGACACAACATGTTAACTTGAAACAGAATCACAACATAAAGTTTCTTTTACATGGCCTATTTCGCTTTGATTAAACTTGGTATGATACAGTGCCCTGATAAACCACAAGGCATGAACACAATTATTTGATTGTTTTCCGGGGCTGCTGTGGCCTAGTGGTTAAGTGTTCAGACATTCTACCACTAGCCCTCCACTTCTGGGTTGCAAGTTCAAACCCACCTTGGGCAGTTGCCAGGTACTGACATTAGGTTGGTCACAGGTTTTTCTCTAGGTACTCCGGCTTTCCTCCACCTCCGACACCTGGCACATCCTTAAATGACCCTGGCTGTTAATAAGATGTAAAATAAAATAAACCAAACCAATTTGATTATTGTCCCTTTAAGTTTGAAAATTGATGTCAATAGACTCTAAAAACGATGATGCAAACTCTCTGGCAGTTATTTTCTTCAGCTTTTGGTTGAAAAGACTAATCACTGAAGATACGTCGGTATTAATTATTAGGATTGCTCTGTAATTCAACAGAACCAGAATACTGGTGCTATTCATTCTGATAATAACAAAACCAATTTTCCTGCAGGGTAACAATTTGTATGCAGCATTAAACATTCAAATTGACTGCAAAGGAGAGTTATATTAAATAGTTATTGACTTTATTTGAGTGAACCACAATGTTAACTCTTTGTGAAGATTTCTGCAATTCTTGGAACATTTAATTAATTTGAAAGATGTATCATTCTGGTTGAACTGTTAATTCACAGCTGGTAAATTAAGCAAATCAGTGATTGTTTGGAGTTATTACTCAACCAAGTTTAATTGGTCATTGTTTTGAACAGGCTTGAAGATAACCAGCAACATTTTCTATAGCAAGCTATTTGTAGATACACCTGGGACTTGAGTGAATTATGCTTGTGTGCTTAAAACTTTGATAAAAAACATTAGAATGTTGCATCATACATTGTTAAAATGTGTGCACAGGAATTGATAACCTCATCTATCTTACCGTATGTCTCAGATATAAACAAATTCAGGCTAACCATCTGTTAAAATGTAAGAAAAAATACATTGTATGTACACTGTACGAGTGTAGTAAGATGTATGAAAAAATACATTGTATGTACACTGTACAATTGTAGTAAGATGTATGAAAAAATACATTGTATGTACACTGTACAAGTGTAGTAAGATGTATGAAAACATACATTGTATGTACACTGTACAAGTGTAGAAAGATGTATGAAAAAATACATTGTATGTACACTGTACAAGTGTAGTAAGATGTATGAAAAAATACATTGTATGTACACTGTACAAGTGTAGTAAGATGTATGAAAACATACATTGTATGAACACTGTACAAGTGTAGTAAGATGTATGAAAACATACATTGTATGTACACTGTACAAGTGTAGTAAGATGTATGAAAACATACATTGTATGTACACTGTACAAGTGTAGAAAGATGTATGAAAACATACATTGTATGTACACTGTACGATTGTAGTAAGATGTATGAAAACATACATTGTATGTGCACTTTACGAGTGTAGTAAGATGTATGAAAACATACATTGTATGTGCACTTTACGAGTGTAGTAAGATGTATGAAAACATACATTGTATGTACACTGTACAAGTGTAGTAAGATGTATGAAAACATACATCGTATGTACACTGTACGAGTGTAGAAAGATTATGAAAACATACATTGTATGTACACTGTACGAGTGTAGAAAGATGTATGAAAACATACATTGTATGTACACTGTACGAGTGCAGTAAGATGTATGAAAACATACATTGTATGTACACTGTACAAGTGTAGTAAGATGTATGAAAACATACATTGTATGTACACTGTACAAGTGTAGAAAGATGTATGAAAACATACATTGTATGTACACTGTACGAGTGCAGTAAGATGTATGAAAACATACATTGTATATGCACTGTACGTCAGTGTAGTCCGGTGTCCACCAGTACCTTTTCCATTGTTTTGACAAGTTACATTTTCATTCGTCAGTGTTAGGCAGATGTTTCATTTGTCCCCCAAACTAAAGAACATGTCAACAGAATTGAACATGTAGTTGCATCCTATAGGCCTCGGGGATCAGAGTTGTATATACACGAGCTCGACCTCATTTGGGCTAAGAAGCAGGGTCAAAAAGAGGTCAAATTGACAGATTATCTTGAAATAACATCTCCTCCTGTACTACTGGACTAGTAACAGCTTAACTGACGGTAGCTTCCCCAGTCCCTTGAGATGAAATAATTTGCCGTTCAGAAGCTGTCCCTGCCTCCTTTGGTCCTCTTGTGTGCAGAAGTTACTCTCCCATACCTGAGCCTTACTATATACTAATGAGTAGTAGAGGTAATTAAGCTGTTCCACCTTTGCACTTCAACTTCACATCAAATAAGCTTGTTGCTGTATATATATATATACCTATAACTTCCATTTGTCTTCATATTTAACCCGCTTTTTTATTGTTGTATCCAGGAATGAAAATCCCCCTCCAAAAAAAGAAATCCTCCTTTTTGATGATTTTGCAATTCTTTTAATTTCCCATTAAAATCCCTAAAACTGTGGGTTTTCCTCCTTTTTCACAATTGGCTTTGTACCATATGATGCCACTGCATTTTCCTCTGACCATGTTGTTTATCAGTGGTAGGATACAATGTCCTTGTTTATCAGTGGTACCCATATCAGGACAGGGCATACTGTTCTTGTTTATCAGTGGTACTCATATCAGGACAGGGCATAATGTCCTTGTTTATCAGTGGTACTCATATCAGGATAGGACACAATGTCCTTGTTTATCAGTGGTACCCGTATCGGGATAGGACATACTGTCTTTGTTTATCAGTGGTACCTGTATCAGGACAGGACACAATGTCCTTGTACTCTTTGTTTCACATATCTAGGGTGACTACACCGAAACATTCTTTACCAAACATGAGATATATACCCTAAACAAAATCGCTTTTAGATTTGGGGCTGCGAGGGGACACTATATGAATAAAAGCATTGTACTTTCTTCCATTTGTTTGTAGTTAAAAACCCTGGAACTTGTTTGTGGTGAAACGCAATGTAATTTGCCTGTGGTGAAACGCCATGGAATTTGTCTGGCTGTGGTCTATGTTTGAGTGTAATGTTAGTTGTCTCTTTGCTTTAGCATGATAATTCAGTGAGTTAATACGTACTGTCCGACCTTGAAGAAAGACGGAGTTTAAACAGAACCTAAAGTATTCATATATGTGTATGAACGTTGTAACAAAGATCTGAGTTGCTTTAATTTTAAGCTAACAGTTTGTGAAATGGAAAACTATATAGTAATAATCAAATGAATCCCGTATCAGGTATGGTATTACTTGTACATCTATATGGGAGCGGACCATCTTATTCTTAATCATTAGTATTTATTTGTCCTAGATGGAAATCAGCTTGTCATCAAAACGATGACTGTTATCTAATCCTGTTGTTAATATTCATTTCTGCACTGTCTGTTAAATGTGCATATTACTGTGTGTTACAACAAAGAGATCCGATATGCCACGTGGGGAAACTTGTTTGAAATACAAGACGTGTACTGGAAGTAAGCAATAAAGAGCATGTTCAATGTATTGAATATAGTTGAGGGACCATTTATATGATTTTATAAATCTGGTGTGATCGGTACTAGTCAGGCAACATCAAATGACATGTCTGTCGATGCAGCACAGTCTGAAATACTCGTGCACTTTAGATTCTGGCCAGTTTAGAGTGGTTATTATTTTATAATTCCTGAAAACTATGCCTTTTCTTGACGTAAAATAAGCGTCTTCATTGTGTCTCATATGGAAGGCCACCCTTAAACAACCGACCTCCCGCTCCATCAGTCCAAACTCAGTGATCTGTACGCACTACTTGCGACCTTTCACAGACGAAAAAAGTGTCGGTCGACCGGCTGCTCACGAAAAGTTCTCGAAGTAATCACTTTGGCGTCCATTGGTTCACGTGTCGGTGCTGACCATACACTTTTCATACTTGGCTATGTAATTTATTTCGTTCGACAGACTCCAATAACACGCTATGTGAGGTCTTGGGCCAAACTTTATAGACTTTTGTGAACATCCATTGGTCTAATTATCTCCGAAACGTATGTCTGGCATTTATCTTCATTTTAAGTGCACCCTTGGTCAATTATTCATTTCCAGTTGTAAGTAATTTCTAATCACAATTAATACCATTCTTCATACTTTTTATTTCCCTTTTTACGCTGAAACTTTCGGTATTATGCCCGTGCCGGTGACTGCCGATATCTGACCAATTCATTGTTGGTAAAGCTTAGTCTTCAGGCCCTAGACTGCCGGTATCTGACCAATTTCATTATTAGAAAGTTAAACATAAGGAATGTTTGTCTGGGCAGTGCCAAAAATTATATACAAAATCTTGCTGACGATTTACCCATTATCTTCATAACCTGCATCTCTCGTAACAATCTCTTGTCAGTTTGTTCGTCAGCACTCTACTTTTGTCACCACAGTTGTGAAATTCGAAGCAAACCATTAAATATTGAATTAAATGCCAAATATACGTAACTTTCAGCAAAACTTGAAGCGAAAGTCATTTTATATTATTGAGCGAAGGGTTTTGGTTAGTATCACTATGGCGTAAAAGATTGATAAGTCCACTTCTTTGTATTTAAAGATTAAATTCCATCGATGTATCTGAAAATTAACTTTAAAAAGCACTGCGCAAGACTTCCTTCCGATCGATACAGTCTGTCTCCTACTAAGACAAATCTTGTCGCCAATTGGAGCGGCAGTGTTTGTCCCCAGGGGTATACCAACAGTCTGACGGACAGTCTTGCCGTCGTACCCTTAACCAAGAGTTCCATCATTCTCACACTTTCATTATCAGTATTTCATATCTTGGTTTTGTTTCGTTTTTCGGAAAATAATTGCAAAAGAGTCCTAATGGTGTATTACTAACGCCATTTATCGTTACTAGTAGGTCTGCCTAACGTTTGGAGGGATGTATGATAGTTTTAAGGGTATACTCATAAATAAAAACAAATCAGAGAATACCGAAGCGTGAGCTAAACCATAATCCGAACTCAAAACTGGTTTAACTAGGGACAAACTATGAGTAAAGGAAATATTTACATGGATACATTTGAAGAAGTAAAAGTTAATAAAGATCAGTTGTTTCGGAAGAGTAAGACACTGTTTTCAAAGAAATAGCTTTTGCAATCGATCGCATGTTCTTTTGAGCGTTTCGAAATGCACATTCATGTAATCTACGTTTGCAGTATACAGTATCGCAAGATGAATTTTACCCTGATTGTATGATAGTTAGAATGTCATAAAGGAGTAATGATAATGACTTTGTTGAGGAACCCCCAGAGAAAGGGATAAACGTTTACAGGGGTTTTAGTAGACTGGCTCCCGACTCTAGAATAGTATACAGATATTGAAAAAAATATTGTCAAATCATTTTGATCACTTGGATGTCTGATTCTAATGGGGAGATAAGCTAGGAGTAAAATAAAGAAGACAAATTCTCTATAGAAACTTAGGGGCTGGTAGCCAGTCTAGGGTTTAAGTTTAAAAGAGGGAATCCAGTTCAAACTACAGAGATCCGTATGAGTAGTTTTAACACACTATCTTGATTGGTCAAGCATCAGACATCACAAACTAAAAAAAAAAAAAAACTTTATTAGCAAACTAAATTAAATTGCGCACACCGGTTCCTCCCATTTTGATATACTGGAGCACGAGGGCTTCCTGTAACCTACAGATTACCACTTCATGTAACCTACATATTACCACTCCCTGTAACCTACAGATTACCACTTCCTGTAGCCTACAGTTACCACTTCCTGTAACCTACAGTTACCACTTCCTGTAACCTACAGATTACCACTTCCTGTAACCTACAGTTACCACTTCCTGTAACCTACAGATACCACTTCCTGTAACCTACAGATTACCACTTCCTGTAGCCTACAGTTACCACTTCCTGTAGCCTACAGATTACCACTTCCTGTAACCTACAGTTACCACTTCCTGTAACCTACAGATACCACTTCCTGTAACCTACAGATTACCACTTCCTGTAGCCTACAGTTACCACTTCCTGTAGCCTACAGATTACCACTTCCTGTAACCTACAGTTACCACTTCCTGTAACCTACAGATTACCACTTCCTGTAACCCTGTAACCTACAGATTACCACTTCCTGTAACCCTGTAACCTACAGATTACCACTTCCTGTAACCTACAGATTACCACTTCCTGTAACCTACAGTTACCACTTCCTGTAACCTACAGATTACCACTTCGTGTAACCTACAGATTACCACTTCCTGTAACCTACAGATTACCACTTCCTGTAACCTACAGATTACCACTTCCTGTAACCTACAGTTACCACTTCAACATAGGTGACAACATAACATTGTAGTGATAGACTGGCGTCGTTTGTATGCTTGAACCTGGATATCATCAAACATCATGGAAGTCATTACCAGTTCCTCTGTCATCGTGTAAAACCTATCGTCATCGATTGTCGTGGCAATCCGATACAAATGTCAATTACGTAAACGTTTGAAGTTCATTGCTAAGTAAATACATTGCCTATAAGTTATTTGTATATATCTTAACCAGACCAGCGTGTGGTATAAAATCAATTATTGGAGCGTAGGTTTCACGCGTGATCTTGCATGCTTCTCCGATCTCTCAACTAAGATGTTTGAAACATATATTTTCATAGTCTAATGATGCAACACAAGTTCTAGCTCTGTAAGGACAGCTCTCTAGAAATCCCTTGTTTGTTCATGTAGTCAATCACATGCATGTGGACTCGACCCATGTCCCCGAACACGTGGTTGGATCGTGATGTTCCGTAGAGAACAGCAGACAATTAATTTTACATAATGACGTGTGTATTATTTATTTGTTTATTGGGCAATCTTCAATTTTCTTTTGTAGTTTGTGATTGTTTTACTATCCGTAATGACAGGTTTCATTTAGAAGCGGCGATGTGCCAGTGAAATGGGGGTTGAATTATTCATTTGTAAGCTGTGTGTACGAGATGTACATTTAGATAACATTTAGACTAGCGATTGTCATTGCACTTATCTGTTTAATAGTTTACTCTCTCTTAATTAACAAGTAGTTGCAGCAGCGTATTTATCATGCATTGGAGCAATACATCAAAAATATAAATATTCAAACTGGTATAAGTTCAGTTTTAACGCCGTCCTGTTGTATATTCAGTTTGATTTTTTTATCTGTTTTTATTGGACAAATGCATTAATTATCCGATATCACACATTTCATTTCAGAATACTCTGGCACATGCAGTATAACATTTAAAGTGATATAATTTCGATACTCGTAGTTGTTTAGTAGTTTTTCTAACACACTACGTGGGTGTTATTCAACTCTCAGTGTATCAAATAATCATTACAACTGTTGAATAACAATTTGTTTATACCACACTCTAAACGCATTTTGATTGACTGACATAATGGACTTTGACCGGAACAACGTCACTTGCTGATTGTTTACGTCGTTATCGATTGTTGACGTCGTCACAATTTGGCGGAAATATTTACGAGATGATGTGTTTTCGCGCAAATATCATCTGCGGTTCACAGAAAACAAAACCGCCACTGCAACTTTATAGTATTGTGGTAGAAACAGGTCACACGACTCGTGGTTTTTGGATATGGAATTTATTTCACTCTCGTTAATTATTTTTTTTAAAAGTTACAAATGACATTCGCTAAATCTCGGGTCTTTTGTAACTTCAAAAAAATAATGATCTCGAGTGAAATAAATTCCATATCCAACAACCACTCGTTGTGTAACCTCTATATATTGCCCTTGTCTTGTTTACTCTGGTTTGGTGACAGCTGCTAAGCTATTTCAGAGGACTGGGACTTTACGTACTGAATCATACGTAAAACAAAGGAAAGTGCTTTGCTAAAACTTATGAAAATATTTGAACTACTCCATTTAAGTATGATTGCTTAAGAAAGAATGCGATGCTTCAACAGTGTACTCAAAAAACGAAATCTTTTAATTAATTTTGATTATCCTTATATTACTTTTTAAACATATTAATATGTAGTGCGTATCTCTCGGTGTTCGGAAACAAGTATCTATCGGTACATATTGATTGGTAGCAGGCTCCATACTTTATCATCAGCGATCTGGAAAAATAACGCCGGTCGTCCTGTAAATAGTGTTAACACCTTACGCTGCATACATCGAAAACTGCGTTAGATGATAAATACATATTTTTTTTATTCGGTGAAATCATTTAAAAATAAATGTGATGTAACGTCTGAGGAATATAACCGACAGGGCTTTGCCATTTGCAGGTCCAATGTAGCGTGTGAATGACAAAAACTTATTCAAATGCCGCTCTCCCATTAGCATTGAGGCATGTTCCTGAATAATGACATATGTAAGATCATATTCACGTAAATGAATATTTGCTAGGGACGGAGCCTCTCTCGGGGTTCACTGTGCTACGAATAAAGACCAGTGCATTGAACCCTGGAATATATAAAACGTGATTTCCATACGTTCACTGCTGGGACACGAGCATTTGATTAGTCCTCCTACCAGTTTATATAAGTATTGATGGGTGTTACGTAGTATACAACACTAGTGGGACGGCCTTTCTTGGCATGCTATTATTGCCTCTTTATTAGAAAATTGTATAATGTACATATATTATAACCACTGAACTACTGTCAGGTGTTAATCTCAATATATCATGTTATTACCATGTTTGTACACTAAAATGATACCACATGCAGGGGTAACCGACATTATAACCACGAATAATACTTTTTGAACCGCTTTGAGACGACCTATAGTGATAGATCGGTATATAAGAACCTCCAATTATTATTTTACAGAGTCGCTGACATAGTCTCAGCAGTTTACCTTTCTCTACATATAATTTCGTATCTTCAAAGCATATAGCTCCCTTTGTGGCATTTATCTATATTTCTTTGTGACAATATGACGTGTCCTTGACATTGAAGTCATTAACAATATGACGGGTCCTTGACATTGAAGTCATTAACAATATGACGGGTCCTTGACATTGAAGTCATTAACAATATGACGTGTCCTTGACATTGAAGTCATTAACAATATGACGTGTCCTTGACATTGAAGTCATTAACAATCTGACGGGTCCTTCACATTGAAGTCATTAACAATATGACGGGTCCTTGACATTGAAGTCATTAACAATATGACGGGTCCTTGACATTGAAGTCATTAACAATATGACGTGTCCTTGACATTGAAGTCATTAACAATATGACGTGTCCTTGACATTGAAGTCATTAACAATATGACGTGTCCTTGACATTGAAGTCATTAACAATATGACGTGTCCTTGACATTGAAGTCACTATCCATCTGACGAGTCCTTGACATTGAAGTCAATTGCAGATCCAACGGGTCCTGGACGCTAAGTCAATAGACGATTCATGCATGATACAAATGAAAGCTAACGAACCATTTCAAATATTCAGCCTTTTCACTCGAAAGTTTGAAAGATGCTCATCAAATTGAAGTAATAATTTAAATGAATTAGCATAATATAATTTTTACTCCATGAATTATTTATATCCTAGGTGTTAACTGTATATTACGGTAAAAACGCTGGAAATGATCAACAAACATGTTAAACTTGTTCCTTAAATTATAATAAAGTATGACAACGACGTTAATTGTATGGATTTTCTCATAGAACATTAAAATGGAATGTCGAAATTTGTAATTCATGTCGCTTACCTCCCGGCAAAGTAACGCCCACGGAGAGCAAGTAAAGCGCAGTGCATCTGCTGCCTTTGTAACGAACCCTATAATTGACATGGTAGACCACAGCGTGAACACTCGACAAATTGGTTTTATAAAATACACTTTTATTCCAAATTCCATCATGTAAATGAGGTCATGACTGAGCTGAATTTGCATGCATCGTTCCGTTTTATATGCCATGAATACATATACCGATACCTTCATGTAAAGGCGTCAACGATTTTACGTCTGATGTGTTTCCATACACTCCAGAGTGCGACATTTCATGCCGAATGAGAAATACTACTGAAGATAATGAGTTTTCTCGATTGACTTCCTCCTAGTTATCGAACAGGCTTGCATGAATTGTTTTAAAAGCCTTGCCTATTATTGCTAGTGTTTCCCGTTTAATTATGTAATGGGTAAGCAACGTATCATTTTCTAATTTCGTTAAAGCAGAATGACATGTTAAAGAACAGATACAGAATTTTATAAATATATATCTAACCGTTGTCAAAGGTTTGCTGGCAGACTTTCTAGTACAATGCTGATACATTGCCCGATATCGTTCACAACTACATCCTCTATATAAAGTGTTTTAAACATATCGTTCACAACTACATCCTCTATATAAAGTGTTTTAAACATTGCAAGATAGCCATTTCTGTAAAAGAAATGTAAAACAAAAAATGTACATGCAGAGCAAAAAACGTGGAGAGTACAACCAGATACAGTTAATTAACATGTTTTCTATAATAAAAAGACATTCTTACCTGCGTGAAAACATCTCTGCCCATCAATTTGTATACATTCGAACAAAGCATACGTCAATTAAACTTTGAGCTGAGTTGCAGTTTTACGCCAGAACTGGTTTCATTACATACTGATAGTAATGAAAAGATGATCACAGACATCAGTCATAAATCCGTCAATGCCTTAGCTTACTTTACTTCTGTGTATGATTTTTAAAAATTCTTCGGTGATTATGTAACATAACATGTAAAAATTTATCCTTACTATTTTCCCTGTTTAGTCAGAGATGGAGAGCCTATATCAAAACACTAAGAATAGGTAGGAAACAAAACGTTTTTGTGGAAGCAGGAACTAAGTATCTTTGACTATGTATTAACGAGTAAGATGAAATGGTGACTTTTTAAGTAGAGACGTTTAGGCATCGTCTATGTTTCTGTCTAAAAGGGAGAGGTGTGTGAAGTACGGGAACCTCACAGAATAGATATGGTGGTTTGTTTTTAACATTTCAAAGCAAATTATTTTTTTCTCGAAGTGCATGAATGATTGATGATCAAGACTGATGATCATATGTATTTCATCAAATGGAGTAAACACCAAGGGGAAAGAACAGAAGCTAGACGCCATTGTTTGCGAATGGCATGAACGATTTAACGGAATGCAAACCGGATGTACGATTGTTCAGCTTGTTCATATTGCTGAAAGAGTTCAGGCTGCTGGCGTATTGATTTGTAAAAGCGTTTGATTCTCTCCCATTATTTTTTTCTTCCTGCAAATCAAAACCATGAAATTGTTGTTTTATTTCAAACTTTATCGAATCGGATGTCAGAATTAGATTACATTTAAAATCAAATTGATCGGCAGTTTGACAGAAAGGTGAATCCATCTGCAGCTTCCTGTTAATGGTACAGATTTAAATATCGCCTTGGTCTCTAAAATTTGAAATGAAAGTACACGCATATGCAATAATCATATTTGACATTTGACTGTTCCATTTATTAGAAACAAACCCGGCATCAAATATTGAAATAACCATTAAGGTTCGTCTTAGCGTAGAGCCGTGTATTTGTGAGCTTTCCAGTCCTGAATCCCGAATTTAAAAAAGCACACCCTATTGATTTTCAAACATCCATTACTTCAGAGAATGGAACCGATTTCTTTGTATCAAACATAACAAATGTGTTAAATTGACATTTTTATAATATTTATACTGAATATAATTGCCTTTCTCATTGAAGAACAATGCATATCTGCGGTTTCATTAACACTCCGCCAATCATTGCTTCTGTTTATTATAAGCGTAACCGTTAAAGACTCGTCAAGTATCACCACATAATATATCAGCTATGATACAGGGAAATAATTTTATAAACATCTGATGTAAAAGTATTGAACATGCTTTTTCATATAACATGTATGAAATATCTGAGATCAAATATTTAATGAGATTGCTTCACCTAGATCGGAAGAAGAAGAAATTTAACGGTTAATGTCATGGCCAGCTGTTGCAAATTTTCACACAGTTTATACACTCTGATCTAACATGATAGTTAGGCACTCGTACGTACAATGGCATTTGTAGTACAGTGTACTCTTCAACATGTGCTTCCCACACTTCACATTCCTGATAATACCTGGAAAGCATGTAACAACACCATTTAAATGTTAACTTATTGCTGATTTCATTAGTTTCATTTGTTTGATTGATTTCAATTTGAACAAAACAAACGCCGGTTATCGTATTTGAATTAAAAGCAATGCTCCAGTGACATTTGATTGTCTGATAAAACCTAGATAAGGACACGGTGAATGCCCTTCAGTTCTGCTTCATGACAACACGAAATCGCTCGGCATCTAGTTGGTCTGACTCAATACCATATACACAAAAAGCAATGAAATAGCCTTCGACCGTACGGTGTAATTTCTCCAAAACAACAAAACAAACAAAGCGATTTGGTTAAAACACGGAGGTGAGGCGTCATGTCTTCAATAATTACAAGTAGGTAAATTGAACACAAAAAGTGTATTTGTTGCTTTCGGAATGGAATTTATCGTAAACATAATATACCCAAATTTACTTTATACGCTTACTGCAACACTAGTCTCCCTAGAGGGTAGGTCATACTGCACACGCAAGGAGGCCGTTCAAATAGCACGCTACAAATTGAGAAACACTCGACATATATACTTTATCTTGAGAAGCAGACAAACCCAATTGTCTCCGGAACCGTTTTCAGTTTAGGGTCTTCAGATACGATCACTAAAGAGAAAACGACAAGAAGTACGGCTTGTGTCATATACTAGGCAAACATTAGCAAATTACAGTCGATTTTTACCGAACGTCAGTTTTCAAGTCTAGCCTTATGGTTTAAGTGAATATTTGTTTTATGTTATGACGCACTATACTGTTATGTGTTTCCCTTTACTGTATTTGTAAACACCGTATGTTCCAGAACAACGTCTTTTTACTTTCAATTTCTCCGATGAGTTCTTGATGAACGACACGGTCATATAATGGGCATTAAACATTGTTTGATTTTTTGCATCCAATTGATGAGATAAAAATATAACGATTCCCTTCTTTGTATTACTGTTGAATATTTGAGATAATCCTGATATTTCGATTCCAGCATCTTTTCATCTCATCGTATTATGAAGTTTGTTTTTGCGAAGAAGATATTCACATTATATCTTCATAATTCTATTCAATCAAAGAATATAAGATTACATATGCCAATTTTAGTTCTTGTTCTTTTACTTCAATACGTGTCTTTGTATTCAATTCTACATTTGTCGATGCCCTATCTCCTATCTTATATTCTTGTTTAACCACGTTTGACACTCATTGAGGATTATTGAATTTTAATGTTTATGCTCTGTTGAACGTCTTAAATGTAAACGTTGTCTATACTTTCGCTGCGACAGATTGGCCGATTGGCCTATAAGTTTTCCACGTGCTATTTGAATAGTACAGAAGATAAATGGTAGACGAAAAAAACAGGCCAGTTGATACTTTTGAATTATCAAAAACTAAATTGACGACTTTCTGAGTCCAACGCTCCTCATCTGCCGACAGCATTGTCGGATATCAGTTCTGCAGCTCAGTTAAGACAAAGACTATACATTCTTTCCATTATAGCTCATTACATCAGGAGTTAAATTAGATATTATCCGGCTATAGTTTCAATTGTGTTTGATTTTAAAGCGGAATGAGTTCTGATCCTGATATGTTGTGATTCAGAATGGCCACTAATTCCCCGCTTAGTGAAGAAATTATGTCTGATCAAAAAGGGTTAAATTGCAGAACGAAAAGTGATAACAAGACGTAAAGAAAGAGGCTATAATGTTTAACATTCACAGTTGTATCATCGTCCTGCTATAATAGTAAGAGGAAATGAGGACGCAGTTCGTTGGAGCCTCCGGAAGCCAACAACTCCGCTCTACGGTAATTTGTATAATGAAAGATCAATTGATGGAAACTGCTTGAAGCGTACCCAATATGAAAACACAAATCTAATCGTGATTTTGGCTAAATGAAATAAAAAAATGAACGGTCTGACTACCATGCTGTCGATTCCGCTCACCGCTGTGCCATTGATCTTAGATTCAATTAACAAGATCCGGAGGAAGTCTATGTGTTCCTGACAAAGTCTCGTTTGTAATCTCACGATAGTGGCCATCGACAACTACCGTGCATGCATCGCGAGTTGCGGGGCCAGACAAGACACGCGGTACGATCGGATCTTAACTAGTTATTGTGGTATGATTCACGCATTCTAAACAAACATTTCTGGTAAAAATTGTTTTGGTGATTTGGTCAAATATCTTTCAGTTGGGAAACTATCAATTCCTCACGGCGTTACAGAGCTGTTTGTCTATTCACTGTAAATCAGTATGGGCCGTATCAGTCACGGTTTCGACAATGTATTAAAAAGCAAAGTTGTGAAAAAAGTCATCATGTATATTGAATCAAATACAACGTCGCGATGTGTTTTAATCAGATATCTTGTGAGTTTCGGTTGTCTCCAAATGTTTTGTCTGTCAGGCTGTGATAATTGTCCCCAGAACTGAGAGAGCGATGGTGCGAGTAAGGCTATTCCTATTTTGAATATCCAGACTTATTACGTTCGGTATTTTTCTTTATCACCGTCGTATGCATTGGTGGTCGATGTTTATAATCAATTTTATCCTGTCTCATATCCAGCTATTTCTGCGGACATTTCTGTTGCCAATGTGTCGAAAAAGAGAAACTTTTTGTAAAATTTATTTTAAAATATTGTACCAATTCCAAAAACAAATGTTCGGTCATCTTTTTTTATGAGTAAACATCATTCCTTTTCTTTAATAAATTATATTTCTGCATGTGGTGCTGCTTATATACATTTATATTTAATACAAACTTCTATCAGTGTCATGTAGGCTTTTGAATAGATGCAACAGGGATGCTTGGATATTTTGACTAATGTTGGAGAAATGTCGATCAGTAAGACCAAATATTCGAAGTAGTTTTCTTTCCGTAAAAACAATGTTTCTGAAAGTAATACCCAAATAAACAGTGTTGCAAGGTGCTAAATAATTATAGACTAAAACTACTAATGAAGAATTCAGAATAGCAGTCTCTAAGACAGTAAATCCAGTAATTACAAAAAGTACTATTTAGATAGTTGCATTCATGAAATATTTTTTTAATGTATGCGTATCTTTTGGACTCCTTTCCTAATGGTGTCATTATTTCCCCGGTAACATTCTCTTACGCTCACTACATCCCTAGAATATATAAGCAGGAATCGGAAGCTCTAACTGGGCTAGTTTGATTCCTGGATGTTCATCCAAATAATCACTGTAACAGTTTAATCGGCCGGGTTGCAGTCGGGTGCTGCTCTCCTGATAATAATCTTTAATTGACGATTACTAGCCTAGCGACCAGGCGGTTTTGTACATGAAACCAATTAAAGTGCTCCTGTGTGCGGTTGAATTTATCACATGTTTTTGTAGTGCTGAGATTAAAAGTGAGCGATACCCCTGAATTTCGAGGATGGCGTTTCTTCTCAGCCGTCTTATGACAGGTTGATGTTCGTTCATGGTGTGATGCAAACAAATCAATTAGCTGAATTTTATCCCTCTGCCAGTTTAATAGCAATCTGTTATTGGACGGCAACCTGCATAAAACACAGCAATGCCGAAACAATCATCTAACTTCACACTGAATTCAGGCCCACCGTCCTCAGTTCTCAAAACAAAACATTTTTAATGATAAGGCAAGACTGGATTTTAACCGACGGTTGTCAGAGAACAGCTTGTCAGAGTTTCCCGAGGAAAAAAAGCTTTGAACGATCAACACTACAAATATCATGGATTATTTATACACAAGTGGACAACACTTCACTTCTTAATACTTGAAATTACACTAGGTTTCAGTCACCAAGTGTTATGTTACGTGTTACAGTTCATTGTCATACTAACGGCTTTATGTTAAAATTATCAATTTAATTATTATGTTTTTGGATCAAAAAGAGACTAGTGATAATGTGTGCGTTCAGACAATATTTTGTTTAAGCTGAAAACAACACCAGCTTTAATACAGGATCTTGCATGTAAGTTAGTTTGATTAGGGAATATAATTTACCTTAATCTGCCGATTGGTGAAAAATGACAATTATGAAGCATACCGGTACTTTTGTTTATTTAAATTTCAACGTTTGACAAAAAAAACGCGAGAAGTACTAAATAAGGAACCGTTTGAAATAACAACAATATATTTAGCCACCTAAGCAATCTGTGAGTGCTTTGAGCTGTTATTGACAAATTAAATTTGTCAACCCGACTCAAAATTGTATCAACATCGGATTAAAGGAAGCTGCCTACACGGCTAGAAATGATTAATACGACGCCTATAAACATGCTAGTGGTTCATGTTTTATCTACATTCCTGTACATTGCTGTAACCGCAGTGTTCTGTAATCGATTGGTGGTCGTGCCCTGGCATTGAGAATGGCCCGTAGAGCTCTGTATAGGCGTTAATACAAGCAACAGGTCACTAAAATTGTTGTTTTTGTAGTATATACATATGTATAGCGTCTACAGTAATGATCATGATATTTTCAAATATAAAGATAATATTGGTATAAACTGTTAATTTGAATTTTTACCTGGACTATTATAAATATTATTTTAAGATTTAACTCGGTTATCCTATTGTTGTGGGAATCCCACTTAAACTTGGTAACCCACTTTTGATTTTAGAACTTTGGGTTTAAGATTTTCTGGTTTGGTTTATGGTATATTTTCAAATATTAAGGAGTGCATAAGGTTCACACCTTGATTTTAAAAACATTACGGTTGTATACACTGAATAAAATATCCATGGAGAGTTTTCAATATACAATATCGCATTCAAAACGCATTAGCTTTGTTTGGTGAGAAATCTCAACTAGGCAACAGCAAAACATCATCCAAGCGTCGCTGTGAACTCAAGCGATCCCACGAATTTGATCAATACTAAACATGGCGTCGTAGAGGTATACATACATCGTTGAGGTATGTCTCATTCATTCCGCCTTCGTGACACACAGTGGCTTACTCGGGATTCTACCGTGACACCCCGGCTAAACATACCCAGGACACCAGTACCCCGGCATGAGTCCTCCAGAGGTAGGCAGTTCGTTACTTTGCGGTCTCAACAAGTATTTGTGGTTGGCTGCTGTAGAATAAAATGTCGCTCACAACTGATGCGGCTTTGCCATGATGCAGACCTATTCAAACTATATAATCTGTTACTGAAGCTTTGTTATCTAGACTTGGTCTGTATTCATGAGACAATTCTCGTACTCAAACATGGATTTTACTCGAACCAGATTTCTTGTTACTGACTTTAATCTTGTCATACAATCAAGACGTCGGTTATAAACATCAAAACCAGCATTTTGCTCTACGATTTTCTCCAGAAGACAAAATAAGACGTTCTTCTTAATAATAAACTAAATTAGAATTTTTTTCTTGAGCACAGAATCCATGCTTGACCACGAGAACGATTTCATTAATATTGGGCCAGGTCTTTTTTGTTTTGTTTTAGATATAAGCACATTCAATCATTCATGTATTGAATTCTCTATTTGGCATGTCGCAATGCACATCTATATAACATTTCCAGAACAGGTATTATTATACTATCATATGGACCTATCAACTTCATTTCTAAAAATACAAGGTATGCAAGTCGAAGTGTCAGTATCTGTTTAACCGGTTTTAATAAAACGCATCAGGGAATGCAATAAATGAATGAAGTTGTGCAATACATTTCTATTAAACCAATATCGCATTTCTAGGAAACTACATAACAAATTATATTGTGGATTAAATTAAACCGACAGAATATGTTGTATATGAAAGAGTATTGACATTCTAAGTCTGAAAGTATCCACAACTTCCCCATGATTGCTTGTTAAACCTAACCTGGCTTTTGATTAACAGTCCCTGATAAACTGTTTGGGAGACCAGTATCGTATTTGTCTGTTGGCGGTTGCGATACGTTTGTAGAATAACAACTTGTACTATTCCCCGACGACTGACCATCTTGCAAGACATTGTGTGTTCAGATCGGCATTGATATGATTTATGTGGCATTTGATGGGTTACTTGTTAGTAGTAGCAGTTTCTGAGCTTCTTAATAATGATGTTTTTTTGGTAAGCGACGTATTTGATATTTGTGAGTCTGATGAATTATTTGTTGGGTGTTTTTAGTCTTTGATAGGTGGCAGGTATGACTGGTATCGTCCAGTACTTTTTACATAGCTGTTTACTTTGTTAATGTGGGTTATTGATAAATTTGACAGTAGTTGCAGTTCCCAGATTTGTAGTATGGTCACATAGTATTGTTTTGGTAGTACGCAACTTTAAAGCGATGCGTTAGTATTGGTTTGAATAAAGTATATCTAATGACGAAACAGTTTTTTTTCCATATTTTTGCCAATGCTGTGACACCAATGTAAAATTCAAACGTTAAAAATATGTCAAAATGTATTATTGATACCAAAGACACATACTGAATGGCGCTAATATCTAGGCCATCAAAAGTGATTAATATAAGTTGGATAACTTGTTTCATAATTGTAAAATAAATAAAATCTATATTGTATTTTAGTCACAAACTCCTTTTTGTGGTAGTTTAATAGGCTGTTACGAAGTTATGCATGTTATTGGGTTCCCAACTTGATAACATTGAACTTTTTGTGAAAAGCAAATGGTGCCTGTCCCTGTGTAACCTTTGCCTACGATTCGTTTCCTCGCCTGATGCTGATCAGCTCTGACACACGTTTAACTTGTTACATGTATGTACCTGTTCCGGTACTTACTTCAAGGATTGTCACACGCTGCCGACCTCGTCTGGATCAATATCTGATAATTTTTGTGATTCCGATCGCTCGATTAATGAGACAGTTTGACGACGTGGGGATTGCATCAAGGTGATCCAACACATCTTCGCTAATTACTTTACTTCCAGTAGATTGGATTTGTACCTGGAAACGCATCCCCGGGTTGAAATTGCAATAGCGTGTGTGACGAAGTTCTCGGTAAATGATTGTAATTTATATCTGAAATAGGTTTAATCTCCCCTGCTGATAACTGTAACGGCGGTTAAACGGTGTAAACTTGATGAAGCGGTACCACCGCAACGACAACGATATATTTACTACCTTTATTGAAGTTTCAATGTTGGAGGTATTTCTGCACATCTGCTGAAAAAGCTTCAAATTGACCTATATCCAAAGCTGGCTGTCTTGTGTAGCAAATGGTCGTCTTTTGGTGAAACGGGGGCTACTAGGGACAGAAAAGTGTTGATTAAATACCATATATCCAATGTCTTTAGCGAGTGTCCAATTTTCACATTCCATCGTGAAAAATAAAATATCGCTTATATTGGTTTCATTATACAGTATGAAGATATAGTACAAGATGAAACTCATTAGGCGCAAAATGGTTGGTAAAACTGCATGCTCACCTTAAAGCACGACCTGGGCCCAGTTGTTCAAAAGATGATTAGCTTAATCAGTGATTAGTGCACATTTTAATTATCCCGTAACTTTAAAATGAAACCATAGATCTCATTACAACTTTGTAGATATCAAACACCTCATATTAAGATTGTAACTTGTATATTGACAGAATTATTCAAGTTTGAAAAATGTCGTTAAATAGTGATTAAGCTAATCACCCTTTGAACAACTTGGCCCTGATGTAACTTTAGTGGCCTTACAACTGCTTAATTTGTCGTGCTACTGTAGCCTTCGCGATAACATTTGATGCAATACCTGAGGGTTTTATGTTTATGTTGTATATGATACATACGCAAACATTACTAATTGTAGCTGGGTCAACGCTAACAATAAAATACGTTAAATATAAAACCTGGGATTGTGTACAGAAAACGCGAAATTTAGCATACACTAAAAAACCCCGATATACGGTAAAAATAAAACAACACCATCATGATGCTTGCTTTATTTCGTTTGACGGTTCTTTCAAATCTGTTTCACTGGGAGATAATGATGTACTTATTTCTGTAATGGTGACGTTTGCAGCTTGAAGCAGCATCATAGCATCATAGCTGTCGTTAGATGCAGCCTAAGGTGACGTGATGGGCCGTGATATACTGGTATATGGCCGCTTATGTGGTACTGTTTTATTCAAGTGTGTCAATCTGCCTTAGGAACTTTACAAGATGACCTACATACATATAGGATTTAGATTTGATGACCACGCATCTAGATCCACTAATCCCCTTCATGGGTATTAATGGCCATCCTGGGGTTGTGTATAAGACATCATTACGGACTGCTCAACTGGTTAACCGAATTACTCAGCAGTGAAGGGGAAGTAAGCTTACTTGTTTATACTAGTTTAAAAACAAAACAGTTGTCTGTGAAATAATATTTGATCAATTTGTATATAGAAACAATTCGGTGGTATTGAACGCAGTGTCAAATTCCTAAGCCAAAGGCGTTCTGTACTATTTACTTTACCAAAGTAAATCAACTGAGAGACCTCAGTTTTCTACTTCCCAAGTATAAAGAGCACGTCATGTAAATCTATGTTGATGTAGAAATGCATGAAACATTATTTCAGTATCAATGTATCTGGTTGTTGGTGCTTGTCAAAGCGATCGACGCGACGTTATGCCTTGTAAGTTGGGTAGACATTTGTTTCTGTTCCAGACCATTAAGTCATGTTAGGAAAGCGCCTAATGTCCACTCACTGTCCTTCCTGTATTGATAATCGATATAGGAAGACAGGTAAAATGGTCCGAGGAAGCGACAGGTAAGACAATCTGACCTCGATACATTCTAATTAGTTATCGATACCTCAAAGACATGGTCGTCTACCAATGTGAAGAACTGTGTTGTTACTAAAACTGCCATCACAGATTATTTGGTTTTCTAATAAAAGTAATGACTTGTTAGTGTTATGAAGTGATTTAATGAGCCTGTTTACGATAGATTCCGTCTAGAGCAACTGGTGGTAACAAGGCTAATGACTGCTGGTGGGGGCAATAGCTATTGATGGCAAGGATAGTAATGTTTGTAGAGGGAAATAACTGATGGCGAGGGTATCAATTAATTGTAAGGATAATAACTGGTGGTAAGTGTAATAGTTAGTAATACTTGTAATAGCTGAGGGTTAGGGTTATAGATGGTGATGGGTGTAATAATTCATGGTGAGTAATAACTGATGGTTTGTGTAATAATTCGTAGTGAGTGTAATAACTGATGGTTTGTGTAATAATTCGTAGTGAGTGTAATAACTGATGGTTTGTGTAATAATTCGTAGTGAGTGTAATAACTGATGGTTTGTGTAATAATTCTTGGTTAGTGTAATAGTTAGTTATACTTGTAATAACTGAGGGTTAGGGTTATAGATGGTCGTGGGTGTAATGATTCGTGGTGAGTAATAACTGATGGTTTGTGTAATAATTCGCGGTTAGTGTAATAACTGATGGTTTGTGTAATAATTCTTGGTGAGTGTAATAACTGATGGTTTGTGTAATATTTCGTGGTGAGTGTAATAACTTATGGTTTGTGTAATAATTCGTAGTGAGTGTAATAACTGATGGTTTGTGTAATAATTCGTGGTGAGTGTAGTAACTGATGGTTTGTGTAATAATTCGTAGTGAGTGTAATAACTAATGGTTTGTGTAGTAATTCGTGGTGAGTGTAATAACTGATGGTTTGTGTAATAATTCGTAGTGAGTGTAATAACTGATGGTTTGTGTAGTAATTCGTGGTGAGTGTAATAACTGATGGTTTGTGTAATAATTTATGGTGAGTGTTAATTATGATAAGTATTAAATGTGATAAACTGATGGTAAATGTAATACCTCTTGGTGAGTGTGGTAACTAATAGTAAGGGAAATAACTAATGGTTATTGTAATAACTGATAGCGAATGTAATAACTAATTATAATGATCAGCGTAATAACTGACGGTTGGTTTGATCAGTACTGGTTAAAGTAATAACAAATTGTTAGACTGGTGGCTATTGTATTCACAAATGGTTACTGTAATATCTAATGCTTATGGTAATAACACATATTGAAAGTCTTCGCTAAGCTGGGAAATGGCTGATGGTTGGGGTGTTAAATGATAGATATGGTTCGTTGGTTTACTGGCCCAAATACATTTACGGTTGTTTTCAGTATGTGGCCCATGTGTGTTGTACATGCCTTCATTTGTGTGTGTTTGCCGGGTTAGGATATGTTTGAATATTTGGCTCATTGTCCTGGCGCCGATTTGATGACGGATTATAGTGCTATATTACTGAAATATTATGCCGACAGAATTGCGCGGAGTGTTCCCGTAGCAATAGCAGTTTGTTGTTTTCTCCGTTCCCGACACACAGGGCAGTGATTGTTAGGGAGAACACTAATTGTGCGAGTATTATGGTGGTCGGGGTAATATCTGATTGTTGATGGTGACGGTAAAAAAATTGATGTTGTGGGCAACAACTCGTGATAATGATTGATGCTCACTGAGGGTATTATTTAACGGATGATGAGGGTAACTTCACTCTCCTTTTCATAAAAGATGACGTAACAAACACACATGCTGCACCTTTTAAGTTCAGTAATAGATACAGTATGCCGAAATAAATAATTAAACTGCATCATAAGTTATCAATAAAGATCAATGAAATGTTTAAAAAGACTAGCTCGACTACTCTCGTCCTTACGTTACAGTTTAAAAATGATGTACAGGAAACTATAGTTGGTCTTTTGAAAACCTGAATGTTGGTTATTGATTCCGTGTGAAGCCCCAGGAGTCCATCTTTGTATATCATACGAGTATGTGGAGAAGGTAATGGTGCAATCATATTCAAAGCAATGTGAATTTATGGACGTCTGCTATAAAAGGAATAATAGACTGTCCAACTCCATTATCAAATGCCTTTGTTCGTGGAATGATAAAACGAGCATGTTATATGATATAGGTCTTTTGTATAGAATGTTTGAGATTTTATGGGGAACCTATCATATGCGTTTTCGCTGATCGGCATTTCTTCAGTCGTTTAATTTCGTTACCGTAATTGCTGTTTTTTGGTTTGTGTATATTCGTTAGCAATCAGTAGAAGTTATGAATTGTGTATATTACTTTGCCATGTCGGTATATTTACATTCACGCTGCACAAGGACTAGATGAATCTAGTGGGCCCCATTTATGTTACACATCAAAGAATGTCTAAAATATGACAAGCAAGTCTTAACTTAAGTGCGTTGGCGAGCAGACAAATTCCTCTCCATCGTAATAGATTATAATTTTAACGTAAATATGTCTGGAAATCACTGCGCTTCACACGAACATGGCAGTGGACGTGTAGACATGATCTTAAGATGTAGTTAACTGTGTAACAAGCTCCATTTCGATCGTTCATAGCGTGCTTAATATTCGGTAGAAGGTAGGAGAAGACTTTTGTTACCGTTTTCCATCACGACGCTCATAAAGATAAATTCTATATACTTATAATCATGGTATGTTTTCATTTTTACTTATACTGGGTTAAATCATTAATTTCTCTCAGATATCATATTTTCTACAGTTGTTAAGTGAAACTCAAAGAAAGCTGATTAAGGTCAAATGTTAAGGTCATAGCATCACTTGTTTAATTAAATAACTAGGTTAATTAGGCCACAGTAGTTGATTAAGTTGTGCAAAATACCATTTCCTCTCAATGAACTGATTGGAGTAACACTAATTATGTAATAATCTCGCTGTTGTTTAAATAATGAAGCTATGCGGGCGTAATTACACTGTTTCTGTACAATATAAATACCACGGCTGTACATTTATTGGAATTATATGCATTTGATCAGTAAAATGAAATCTTTATGTATGTCTCGACGTTTCACTTAATTTGGTTACAAATGCACATGAAATACTTTAAATACCTGTAATAGTACGTATGTGATTGACGTTATTGTATTGGCCGTTATTAAAAAAACATGATTGTTAGCAATTAGGACATATACCAAAACAGTTGTAAACACCGTTATATTGTCCTAACAAATTGTGATCAAGTTGCATGATAGCAATTTTGGCTTCAGTGAGAAATACTCTCTTTTAAGAGGCCTGGAAAGCGTTTAATATGTGTACTATAATGATGAGTTTTGCAATGTTAATTCCTAAGGGGTTCAACATCCATTTCGCACAGCCAAATTTTGCCCTGTTTTGGACCGAAAGTCCAGGTTAAGGTTTTGTGGTAATTTTCTTTAGAGGCTTGCCAACGATTTAAAATTTGTATTTAGATGTTGATTTTGGCTATAAGAATTCCTATGGGGTTCAACATCCATTTCACGGAGTCAAATTTTGCCCTGTTTTGTCCCGAAAGTCCAGGTTAAGGTTTCGTGGTAATTTTCTATAGAGGCTTGTCAACCATTTAATATTTGTATTTGGATGCTGATGTTGGCTATGCGAATTCTTCAACGTCCACGTAAGAACGCAAAATTTGTAACAACAATATGCGGGGTTTTAGTCCTCTCTGGAGTGCTTTGTTTTTTAGGGTGACGGAATGGGAAGTTGTCATCATAGAACGAGAAACCGTTGTTGATATCGCCGTACCTTGTACAGAGGCTGAAGCTCTATTTGAATCAAAACAAACACACACATATGTTCTTGAAAAAGTTATCCTAAATGGGCGGGCAATGAAAGTACCATATAGACTGGTAGGTAAAAGTACCGCGAGTGGAAAACACCAAGTTAAGTACATAACGTAAAATTCTGCTTTTATATGTGTACAGGTTTCAGAATGAATTCCCTTTGGTGTGTACATGGTTGATGAGTTGCAGTTAACTATACGTAGTAGCGTGTCTCTGTAAATCGGCTCTCAAAGCGTGTTATCTTGCGACATATCACCTCTCCATGATGTCTCAGCGCTCATTCAGACTTTCGTCTTATGCTTTAGAGTAATCTCAATCTTGTTCATTGTGGCGTTAAGAAAAGGTACATATCAAAATATACCGTATTGAAATCGTATTAGAATACAAGTGATCGGCTCGTTTTGTTGTACAGTTATTAGTTTACAGCTAACAGGAGATCGTTATGCTATCCTACACGATATAATGCTATTCAATATACTTTATTGCTGAATTTCTTGTATGAAGTTATTTAAATCACAGAGCACCTATAATTTGAATCCTATCAATTTGAAAATGAAAGGTTCTTTTCACGTTCGTATGTATGGCTTTGTGAATGTCAACACACTCATTCAGAACTTACGTGTCGAATAATTGTCTGAAATTGAAAAATAACCCAGAGTAGTTTCAATATTTTAATATAGCTAAATTCGTATATAGGGGCAAGGTTCCTGTTAAAGATGTGTTTGCTTTGTTGTCTATCTGGTTCCCTGGTCTGGACTAAGTCAACATCATGTGCTATATTACCAATCTGTTTCACAAAAGGAGTATGACAATGGTCGGTGTTACAATGACGAATGTTAAGATTTCCGGGGACAATCTGTTGATACCGTCTCCGTCTGGAACAATTGACTTTCCAATCCCAGTTAGGTAGACTCGGTTTGTCAGCATTCACCACTTCTCCGTAAGACTGTTATGTTGTCATGACAACACTTTATGGCAGTGACAACACAGCAGGAGACGGAATGTGTTTTTTAATGGAACAGGTCTGGTAATGACTTGTCAATGCATTCTGACATCTTTATATCTTGTAATAGCAGCGTATACATGCCATGTTTCAGGATGAAGGTCGGACATCGTCACGTGACTATTGTGTGTTTTACCTCACATCATCTACTTGTTTACTCAATATACTTTCCTCATAAAAAGACACCGCTTTAATAGATTAAAACCTGTCACATGAATAGGAGAAGCATCTTCTGAATTCCATTTGCAGTGGACTACAACCCGGTGAATTCAGCTTGCAGTGGACTACGACTCGGGGGGTGAATTCAACTTGCAGTGGACTACGACTCGGGGGGTGAATTCAACTTGCAGTGGACTACGACTCGGGGGGTGAATTCAACTTGCAGTGGACTACGACTCGGGGGGTGAATTCAACTTGCAGTGGACTACGCCCCGGTGAATTCAACTTGCAGTGGTTTACAACTCGGGTGAACAACTTTATATTTCTCTGATATTGCGTTACATCCTAGAGGAACAACATTAGGGTTTTGGTTTCCTTGACAACGAGATTCAAACCGGGAAGGTCACCATTTGTTGTCCCAAGTGAGATACAACGCCAGTAGAAATAACCGTTTGTCTTCATTGACGACCAACTACATGTCGGGGAAGCAACCCTTTGGCAGAGTTTGATTTATTCGGTATATTAAATCATTTATAATCTGTGTCGAGGAATACGCCTTTGGGGTCTTTTTTATTTCTCACCATAGAAGACAGTCCAATATGGTGTTATAATATTGTTTTACGGCATCATATAATTAAATACTTTTCCTGTCAATAACTTACAGTAAAATTTCGTTGTAAATAGCCAAAGGTTTCTTCCTGTAAACAGATAGGTTTTGTCGTTTTTATAGGGAAAAAACCTCATATACCGTAACGTTCTTTCATTGTTGTGCGAGATTTTCATATCGCGCATCCAACCTAAGGGTCTGTGTTCATAAAACCATGTTTGTGCAAAATCTCAGATTTGATATTTGAACCCAATACAGCAACACCATGTACAATAAATCTGAAATGAATTTCGAGATACTTAAAACTGGATACTGATTTCAATATTAACACTTAGCTTATTAAATGTGTCATATGATTGATGTACAACCAATAAAGCTGAAATGTGTTTGTAAATGAAGGTTAAAACTTTAATCTGATATATCATCAAAACGTAATTGTTATGGAGATGTTCAGAATGTGTTATTAAGCATCGCCCAATGGTGACAGCACGGTTCCGATATTTATTTCCTCTAATTCTGTGTAGCACGAGCAAACTTCTATTTAGTTAGTTTACTGATCGTGATAAGGGATTTCCTATTCAAATGAGGGAGGTGGAGGAGGCAAAATAGTAGGGACAGAAACAGACAACTTTTACAATCACAAGCAGTGTAATAATTTGTGTTCCGACAAACTTGGGCTTGGTCCACGATTCAGAGTAAGGCAGATAATAGGTCTTATTGTTCTTGAGGCCAGTACGAAACGGCATGAAAATAGCTTCATTGCGTGAAATATTCAAATACTATGCTGGATATCTTTGTAAAGGCACGATTGCATTGAACTGTTCCTGGGTTTTGTCATATTAAGAGATTGCTGATATTTGATAAGTGTTTATTGGCATTCCTGAGATAAGCTGAGGAGACACAATACACGCCTCTACACAAACGCTGACGTAAAAACCATGTAACGGATGTGCACAATCCGTGAACACGTGTTTTTCATCTGGAATTGGATGCGGCGTAGGTTCCTGTAAAGCATTCCTGGCTTGCATACATTTATTGCAGTCATACGCTGTCTGCTGGAATATCCGCGACTTGTTATGACTAACGGAGCTTAGCGCTATTGCCACTTGTCAGACCGGGCCGCCAGTTGTTTCACCTGTTAATGGTAAGCGCGCTCGATGCATTGCTCCCCTTGTTGCACTCTGTGAGATTCTGAGAGATTCTGTGAGGATAGTTCCCTAGTGACTTCCTTCCACATAGCTCTGTCGCCTCGGCGTAAATGGAACCAGATGTTATCACAATTACAAAGAACAAACCTGTTACATTCTTAATCACACAAGACTAAAAGTAATCTCCCTTGATAATAGGCGTTGGTTACGTTTTCTTATAAGATGTTATATCAGAAATGTTAAATATGTGTGTCGGCAGAAAAATAATTTTGTCATTTGCAACATGATAGAACCTACGTTAAATGGAAATCCGTGTACACCAACAAAAGTCCAGTACAGGCTGCTCTTTTACACTTCCTACAATCACTAGAACATCTACAGTGAGTGCCGTCGGCGGCTGCTTGTTTGAACGCCAACCGCGCTTAAACTGCGCTGTGGGGTTAAAAATGACATATACAACATCATCCATCAAAACCATACGAAGTAGTCCCCCTACTTACGGAAGTCTTACTTTTAAACTTACGGTTGTGCAATTAATCATGAAAGGCTTGCGGTCTTAAGATTAATTATTGACACATTCTGTGTGAGACTATGATATTGATTTTACATATCTGATCAATCTTGCTATAATAATTAAGCTTGTTTACATGTTATGTAATGCAAGAATCTGTAGTTCACACTGATGATACTGAATGTATTATCTGCAGTCAAAAACAAATCTCGACTGCCTGCCTTTTTTTCTTCTTCCCACGTTGATTATACTCCGATTTTTAATTATGTATTTACATTTTGTATTGCATTTGCCAATATGTCGTAAGTAAAGCGAATTATATTCATAAACTGTATACTACACTTTACAGTAATAAGGTCAGTATATAAATACTGGAGTCGTGTAACGCTTAACACATTAATATCAATACGCGATATAGTTAATTCCATATGAATAGAATCGAGTAAAAAAAAAGATTACAGAAACATTGCTATAGGGACCTATTCACACAAATTGTGATAGTAACAAGTCGAGGAAAAGTCATACCGATAAAGTACTTTATAACCGAGGTCATATGTTCCAAAAAGAGGACGTAACACACACACATATCGTTTTTTGGAGACGAGCCATGCGGTTTTTCTTTATATAGAATACCTGCTGTTTCCCAATTAATGAAGAAGGCGACTAATGTGTAAACCCTATGCAGACTCAGGGATTGTCGTTCGTGCCTTCTGCTTAAGTACGTGGGGGCACCAATACGGCTGAAATCTCATGTGCTTTTTAAACACTTGGACCTTTTATTTGCTCTCTCCTTAATGGGAAATATCAAATTTTTTACACTTAGGTTTGAATGTTCGTCCCTGTGAGGTATGGATTTGGTTCTTTTATGCTTAGAACATGCTAGTTAAAGCTGCCTCAAATCGGGGCTATCGCAAGGTGGTAAATACACCAACATACTGCCACTGGAAAATATACTTGTATGCGTTATATAAATATTGACGCATATTTTTAACGACGTTTGTTGTTAACAGGTCGCTAATACGAATATAACCAACAGAATAAAACGTGCTCACATATTGATATCTTTAAATCAATATTTCGTCTTCAGTTGATTAGGTCTCAATGCGATCCAAAAAATAATTTATAATGAATGTTCCTTGTATACAGAGTATGTTATTGTTATAAAAGACAAGTATGATTGAACTGTTGGAGCTAGTTTCCCCTTTTGAACTGATACATCAGAAACCGTTCAAAACTTTTAAACTGGAGACATAGCCTATTGATCGTTTTTGACTATGAAGCATTGTTAAGTCGGGAGCAAATATCGGGGATGTTCTTCAGGAATGACTTGCCTGTGTTTACACGTCAGAAGTAGCCCAAGATGTAGAAGCTTTGGGATACGTCAGTGAAATGATAAAGTTCAACTCATTGTTTTGTAATTCTGGCGAAAATTCAACACATATAAATATCATTTCTATTGTGGATACCTACTGTTCCAGTTTATTCACTTTTGAATAGTTGTATATGTGTTGATTTTTTTTCAGATTGATTGATTGCGTTTGTACGCTCAAAATCGGGAGCAAACCTGCGCGCCTTTCATACATCAGAATGTTATGAAACCCAGTTTTTATTTCCAGTTTTTTTTTCTCTTTTAAATAATTTCATACTAGATTCCGAGAGACACTGAAGTGATATTCCTATCCGCTAATTACGTGTCTGTGTCTACAGAACGACAGAAATGCCTCAATTTGTACTGCAATAAAGCCTAAACATGTCTTCCTGAAGTGTAATGGGAATTCTGTGTCCAGCCGGGTAATTTTCTATTACCGATATTCCCATACTGTCGTACCGGACACCGTTGTCTGTGCCTGGCCATTTCTGACCATTGATTACAAAACAATAAACATTGTTTTCTGAGGAAATAAGTTAATTGGCTTTAGTTGTTGTCCAATGCAAAAATGTTCCGCCAGTATGTGCAAGTCATTTGCTGTTCTGATCGATTGACATGAGCGCTAAGGGAAAACCCTAATGTTTATTTGCCGGGCAAAGTCTGGTCCTGTGGCTAACTTGAGAGGTTACAGACGGCCGTAGGTAATGTCTTTTGGCTTTATTAGTAGGCATGGTGCCTAATAGCGAATGGTCAATGGGTCACTGCAACGTCCGCAAAAACAAAAACAAAAATAAAAAAGTGGCAGACTTTCTATCTCTTCATGAAGGATTCCGTCTGTATTATGAAGTGCATCATATAGTTGTTTGTTAAGTAAACAGATGGTTCGTGACTGGGTTTTTATCTTCCTTACCAATACCGCAGTCAAGTCGACTTATAATGTAAATACATCGGGCTATTGTCTGGCACACAATGTTTGAGGAAGCTGGTAATGTTTTCCATGAAACATTCCATTAAATATCTGGACGTCACGATTCGGTTTACAAAGGTTTACTCATGACAATGTCCAATTTCAGACGATGACAGTTCCATTGCAAAAATGCAGACGTCGTGATGCATATGAATTATATAGATGACCCTTTGTTTCCTTGCTTACTTTAAAACACGAGCCATCTTTCTATGACATAATGGTTAATAATACATATGGGGTAATGGATGGATAAACACAAATAAAAACAGAATGGAAAGTTTCTTGGAAACAAAGTTTGAGATTTTTTTAGTATTTGTTATAAAAGGGAATAGACACAAGAAGAAAAAGTGCCACATGATGCAATGACTACATTTATTTTGTACTGCCATTGTGGATTGACCAACATTGATCCAAAACACACTCCTTCTTCCTTCCTCTCATTTACAACATTTGTATCCTGATTCTGTCTTGATTTCAATAGCAGACATAATTATTATTAAATCGATTCATAAGGTGAAGTTTTCTAGATTAGCAAACTCAAAAAAGTTACAGAATGTTGATGAAATCCATGCCGTCATAGAGGAGGATACTTTCTCTCATATCTCGCCATGTTGGATAGGGGTTGCCCATGTAAGAAAGCTATGTAAGAAAAATCTATCTTACATAGCATTTCACGGGACGTGACGTCACAATGGCTCAACAATGACGTGACGTCACGAATACGGTAAACTCTGATGCCGGAAAGAGAAAACGACGGCGTGATAAAATTAAAACCTTTCACAAAATTTTAATCATAAACACCAGGAAGAGGAGATTAATTTTTCTGCGCAAACATTGTTTGCAAATATAGGGTATGCTTAAACTCGCTGTTTAATTCGTTTTCGTCAAAAAAGCTCAAGGAAAAAGTTGAAATTTCAAAATGATAGCCTGTTTAAACAAATTTTCGTGGTTTTTGAGTCTTATAATATTCTATAAACTATGACTACGAATGCGCTATTGAACATCAACACAGCTCAAAGTCCTGTTTTATAATATATCATTTAATTAGTCTTGCCGCAAATGAATTGACGTATTGCCTTAGCCAGGCGTCTCATTAACGTCGCCGACTTCCGCCTTTGGTGTGTTGTAAGCGACACATTCTAACAGTAGGTAAGATGGATGTACTGTTGTATAACAGATGAGAGACAGGGGCGATATCAATCATCTGATGTCGATCATTGACGTTCAGTCCCCTACCCTCACGTCCGTTCTACGGTACACTTTTAATTAATGAAATGTTTTCCCACAACATTTGGATGTATCGTACATTCGTAATGCTATGTTATAGTAAAGACACTCACTGAAGACAGGTAAACTGGATATTATGTGGAAACTGGATATACAAGTTTGTCTACAATGCATGATCATGGTCGGAGGCTGAAATTTTTCCATATTGTCAAATGTACATACCATTAATTACGAAATGAAATTATATGATAACGAAAAGACCTTTATAACCGTAATCTTATATTTTGACCTGGGACTCAACTAACTTTGCTGCTGTAGCTTTGGTCTGGTGGTCTGCAACATTTATCACAGAAATATATCTCTCTTTCTCTTTCTCTCTGTTATAGAAACTTTGGTTTAAGTCGTATACAGGAGTTAAACCCTTTTAGCTAGGTACATTTTGTATTTACTAACGCTTGCTAGCTTAGGAAATGGCGTTTTCAGTCTATAGTTGCCGCATATTTACGTCGGTTTCCTAGCAATATAATGACGCCACCGTCATAATGATTGATACACCTACCAACAAGGGAAGCAACACTTGTTAACGAAAAGACCAAAAAACAATATCTGTCGTCAAGGAAACCTTCGTACCCGTAGCCTTGACGTGAAAATGTTTAAACCCGTAACCTCGGTCAGTGCTATTTTGTTTGACTGTATCTTATTCTAAACTATAAATGTGCCTGCTCATGTGATTCTTTCTACCCGCAGTATTTGGTTACCGTTACTTTAATGCTCACAATGATAACGGCCTTTGCTTATCACGAGCTTGCCTTGCAATGTATCGGTACCTAGGAACATTTCCATTCACTCTGCATTGATGCGTTACACCGGTAAACGCGATACTATAGGCCTACCAAGAAAGTGTTCTTTCGGGAAAGGCCTATAGAAGCGACTGTGGTTTAAGTTGGCCAAGTAATGCTGTAATCGGCAACGTGTTCACTCATCCTCAAACGACACTTTATTAATTATTCTGATATTGCGTATCGATAATGACAAACAGTTTTCGTTTTGATATGTATGCTATCTAAATACAGGCCCCGTGGGAAATAAGCTGCAGTACCCTGTTGTCGTGAGAGAAGTGTCGGAGAAGTGCGTGACAACGTGGGTTGATACAGTAGTCAAACCAGGTGTAAATACAAAACCTTACTTGACACAATTGGCATGGAATTCAGGTCAACACTGAACCAACCACGCATCACAAACTCTCTTAATAATTTAGGACTTTTATGCAGCCGATTGTCGTGACAGCTCCTTCTGTGTAAATATTCAAAACATACCCGTCTATGAACTTTTTATAAGGAAATTTGTTAAGTACATTTCCGAAAGAAAATTATCGTTTTCTAACTGAACTATTTGTGTTTTGAAACGATTTTCAACCCGAGTTGTACTTTCTTATGGGGAAAACGCTTGATAATTTAACATAATAAAATCAGCTTGCGTTTGAACTATCATTGCTTTTGGGCAGGAGCAAATGCTACATGGAATAAAACTAAACTTTATTTTATGACGGTTTGTAAAAGTTAATTAATATTTCTTCATTCCTTTTCCTAGATAGTTCATACTTCTATTTAGTTCTGACTAACTTGCCCTTCAAATGGATTGAAAATAACAGAAATGAACAAAGATGTATATAAAATAATATGCAATACCGGCGTTAACATATAAACTCTTTTAGAGCATTTGTGTTTTCATGCTGCAATCTATTTGAATCTGGGAAGTAATACTAAACCGTGTTAGCTCTACTTTACTCGGACTACAATGATTGTGGACAAACTTTTCTGTACATTTTGGGGTTTGTGGTCTGCAGTTAAGTGTTGCAATTCAATTTTAAACTATTAGTGGAATAGAAAATTACAAAAAATATCTATTTTGATCTGTTGTTACGATGGTTAGCATTCCCTGTAGGGAGTAGAATGTCTCTGGGTCTGTTATAGGAACTGCGTACAGAACAACGGTATATTTACTTGGGTAGTAGTATTGTTTAATATAATATAGATATGACCGTGGAAATCTGGCTCGATTTCCCGAATTCCACACTGTTATCGATGCATTGATTATATTACCCAGGAAAATGGTTTCTAACAACCCATCTTATTTTCAAATTTCAGATCAATTTGCTTTTAAAAACGTGACTCAAACGCTATCCAATGGCGTGATGACACTACAGTATTATGTATGTCAGTGCTTTCAAAATATATTTACTGACCGTAAGTGTTTTTCACGGAAATTGTCATTAATAGATTTTACAAACATATCTTCTCAGCCCCCACCCTTCCCTCCCCCTCCAAAAGATCCTTCGTCCCTTAAAAGTTATTCTGTATATATTTCAATCGGTAAATGTATTCAGCGGAAAGCGCGTAGTACGTTTTTAACACGTATTAATGCAATTTCGGAACCTTAAAGTGTAAATGAACTGTTAAACATTTTATAACACATGACATTCAGCATGAATACTAGAGTTGTGCTTTTCAGCAATTTGCAAGTCTATTTTCATACCTTTGTGTATTTATACAGCCTCAGCTATATGATGTTTAGGTGTACACGTGTATCATTACCCAATACCTAACACAAAGCATTAATGTTTCACTAGTCTCACACAGGTACTACAGAAAGGGACTAAATATCTGCACTTCGTCCGTCAGACTGTGCATCACTTCGCACGAGGTATACCTTAGATCCAGTTCACGTCTTACATCCGAGTATCTCTTGGGATGGCGGCATGCCGCATGCTAAATAGGTTTTTGTGCCAAATTATACCTTGTTTCATAATTACTTCTACCCTTTGCACGTAGGTAACTTCTGAGAGCCGCAGGGTATATGGTTGGCTCAGCAATTCCAGATATAACCTGAAAAAAGGAGCAATAGCAATAGTGTTTTCTGTGTATAAACATTTAATAGCCTTACAGAACAGTTATATTAGTATATTAAGAAAATACTTTCATGGTTTTACCAATAAGGTTTTTTTTTATCCAAAACGAAAATAACTTAAAGCAGGAAAAATTATCAATTATCTTGTAATTCTTTCCAGTACTTTTATTTTTTATCGAAAGAATATAAATAGAATCCAAATTGTAATTTCTCCTTTAATCCCAGTAATTATTCAACCTTGCGTTTCCTGTTCACGATGTAAAGTTGATCACTTTCGATTTTGCCCAGTCCAAAGAACGTCGACTTGGTCGATCATGATCAACAATGAATTCATTGGCCTGCATTTCTGCTGATGCGTTATACAGGAAGCTACATCAATCATAGATATCAATATCCATTGATGTGTCACAATATGAGTCTAAAGCAATGTTGAGCTTTCCTCATGTCATGTGAAATTCCAATTCTGCATGCCATTCCTGCTCTCCGTCTCATCAGCCTTATTCATATCCTACATCCCGACTGCATTGTCCTTGTCTTTCGGGATGGGGGTCGCAGTTGAATTGCTTGCCAATACTCTTAGCTGTTTTATAAAGTATTTCTTTTCCGCTGGATTGAAACAGCCTTCATCTTGTGCGGCTTCCAAATATGATTCTGCCAATAGGCCGCTTTCCGTTTGATCATCATATCAAATTCCCTTCGATTCCTCACCAAATGTCCTTGTTTTACACTCATAGTATGCATTAGGCTCGAATAGATGAATGACTCATGTCAATCACTACTTGAGGGTTCTAATGCATATTTGTACATATTGGGTTATAACAGCAGTGAAGATTATCGGCGAAATTATACATCTTTTTACTTTTACAAAATTTCGTTCTCTGTCCGGTTTTAGTGTAGCCTTGGATAGTTGAAGAGCATTCTTAAGTAGTCAAAAGAAAACCTGAGTGTGACTCTGTTACTCCTTTAGGTGACTGTTTGTTATTTATTAATTGTATATAATATTATATATCAATAAGATTTTTGATGACATAGTAGATATTGTATCCGTATTATTAAACGTATCAGCCTTTATTGAGTTCCTCTACATGTAAGATAAGACTTTCTTCTCGGTGTTTTAAACATCAAATATTTAACTAAGATCGATTAAATGAACTTTTAAAAATTAATCAATGTATACCAAAATGACTTGCTGGGCTTTGGAACTTAATAGGAAACATTTTCTTCACTTTTCATATAAAATACTAGTATCGATTTCATGTCAACATCGTATATAAACATGTTCCAATTGAGGTTATGCAGAGTGTTTTGTAAAAGCCAAAATTTATACTGTTGTAACAATACATGTTGGCATATTGCACTGAGGTTTTCAAACATAGAGATTCAATTACATTCGGTTGCACAGCGATGTCATGTGTAACGGTTTCCTTTAACGATATCACTAAAGACATAACAACACGAGCTGCATTGTTTCCGTAATACGACGTAACGCAGAACGTATGTGCGGCAGACGACATCGCCGATTACCGGAGCCATTGACCAGTTAAACAGCAAACAAAACAATCAAGCTAAACGATTAGATAACATCTCGTCTACGAACACGCGAATGGTGTGAGGTGTACATGTAATTACACCTCCATTGTTATTGATAAATCGATCTTTGTTAAGGTTAATTGTGGAGACATCCTCGACTCCCATAATGAACGAGTCTTGTTACTTTCTGCGCATGAATCGACATGATACACAGGATATATTGAACTACTTTGTTTTGTTAGGGTTTGGATTAAGGTTGACCTTGAACCCCCGGTGTGATTTGTGAACAAAACACTGGTGTTAAGGGTCAGTGTAGAGACTGACCAACTGTGAAAGTCTAATGATTACATTGTAACAATGCTTTTCTCCTCTGGCATGACCGGCTGGTCTGGTGATCAAGGTGAGTGGAATGCTACATCAAAATGTAGGGTTTTGTTGAATCTTTCACTTTCGATCGACTGTGCCGAGCTACATTCATTTGAATTGAAAATTTGCGACATTACCCTTACTTCATACAAGGAAGTAGGCCAGTGTTCAAACCCCAATATATCTACATACGGTAGACTTCCAACAATTCACCTGGTTTCATTAACGTTCATGCTTTCCTATAGGAAGCGTTACTGAGTGATGAAAATAGAGAATGTCCCTGGCAATGTCTGTATATGGGAAAATAACCATGTTGTATGTTCATGAAACTTGGAACAGTTACATATACCGAGAACTATCGATTGTAAGCCAACATTGAATACTTTGATCCTGATAATGAATCATTGATGACAGTTCACACGTGACCAAATCGAACGTCATGCTATCTCTTAATGCAAAGTGGTATTGGATTATATAAGATATCATTTGAACATTATTTAAGAATGTTGTTATATAATATTAAATCGCGAAATCTCACATAGAGATTAAATGATAGTTATTAACCTTTTAGCTCACCTGACCCGAAAGGCCGGTGAGATAATGCCATGGCGCAGCGTCCGATGTCCGTCTGTCGTCGTCAACATTTCCTTTAGATTGCTACTAGTCATAAAGTACTAAACTCATTTGAACCAAAATTGGTCAGGAACATCCTTTGGGGAAGGGGAACAGATTTTGTATAAATGGGACGAGTCTCGCCCTTGCAGACTGCACTCCTGTGTCGTAACTGTTAAAAAAGTTGAGATCCCCACCCCAAAACTATATATACAATTGCTTGGCATAAAGAGACGACTACAGTCATACTATAGATTTGATTCCAGGATCTGCCACGCCCATGCAGACTTCCCACCCCAAAACTATACAGTCGTTGGCCATAAAGAGACAAACACAATCATGATATTAGCATTGCTGTAAGGGTCTAGTCTCAACCCTAGGGACCTAGTATCTCAGTTGAACTTGAAAACAGTTGTGACACCCACCCGTTAAATAAACTTTAATTCATACTGATATGCTTCAAGGATTGGTCTTTGTGAGCGATACAGGCCTTCTGGGCCATAATTCCCTTGATACCAATGTACACACATGTATCAAGGTGAGCGATACAGGCCTTCTAGGCCTCTTGTTAATTAGTTAATTTGGAATGTTCTATTATTGATCTGTATTTGGAGATATCGATGCAACCGTAAATATTTATTCTTGGACATGTGGCCCAGTCTGTTTTCTAATACAGCATATTTTTGTTGAAAAAGTTATGATCCTGTCAGGATCATTTTAAGCTCTAAGTTTTCAGGTATCGAGTATCGTAACTACTAAGTATATAGGTAGCCTGTAGGAATGTGGTGATGACTGGGTGTGCCTTCTTCAGATCTAGTACGATAGTGTTGTGGTATATAGTGTTATTCCTACTGATGACACGGAGAACAGCCACCTTGCCTCAAAGTACAGTTGGCCTGGATATTACACGTTCAGCATCTAATGCTTGTTAATGTCGTCGGCAATATAACGTACACTCGACATAAAGGAATGTATCATGCTTATGTTTGTTTGAATACGAATCTTGTGAGATGCACGGTTCTTGGCCTAAGATCACATAGCAGGCTCTAAGCGATAGGGGATCGGGGGTTCGAGGTTCCGCGATCCTATTATTTGTGTTTCTCTTGTCAATATTATATAGCAATACACATCATATTATTGCCATATTTTAAATAATCGCATAAATTATTCATATTGTAATCAGTAAACGTTTCATCACATGTTTGAAACACTTCCCATGTGACGTTCATCAACATCTCCCTGTATTGAACGGGATGGTAATACCCAATAGCATTCAGGATGTTCTTCAAATGTTTCATGCATCCATCAACACAGTACCCGTACAGAACAGCTGTTTATTGAAGTGAGTAAAGTATGAATTCCCCCGTGACGCTCTATATAGCAGTGAGTATTGCAACCCAGGGCAGCTTTACTGGGTAAGGTCATCAATTTTGTCTCCACAATCCTTTTCTTTACCCATGTGGAGCTTTGTCGGGGTCGTTCTGCTTGGCTTGTCCAGTTTAAAAGCTCCCCATGCTCTGTGTATTAACACAGACTCTTGCTCTTTCAGCGATGACATTGTATGAATAATCTGTGGACGTGTTTTTAAGGGTCACCTGTAATTTTTCATCATGCTTGCATGGGCTTTGAACTCCATCAAGAGAACCAGCGGCAATGAAAGTTTGAGACTGCCGAGGAATTCTTCTCATTCAGTCTATGGTATGGACCGAAGTCCTCGCTAACACGTGTGTGAGGAAGTGTCTAAATATACATTCCCTGTCCGCCTTTAGTAACCCTCCCAGTTGAGTGGGTTGTAAGACATTCCTAGTTTCGCTCTTCAGTCTGTTTAGTGTGTATTGAAAAGGGGACGGCCAGTAAATTTATCGACTGCTGTCTATCGGACTGAGTCATTGGCTATTGGCAGTGCTGGGTACCCGCGCATACCTACAGTACACACATACCCATGCGGTTTTATAAACTTAATTCGTTAGCCAGCTGGCTAGCTAACTTTCGATTATTATATACAAACCTATGTTTACAAACAGTTTAAAGTGTGGAATTGTACTCTGGAAACATTGAGTTGTGTAATCTCACCTTTATCATGCGTACGGGATGTTAATAGATTGAATACCAGACTGTCGTGTTTAACCGGTGTGTGTGAACGTTTCCTACAAACTTTTGTTTAAGGTAAGTTTTCTAATAACATCAGACAAGTGAATTCTTGTTACATCGTTCTCAGGTTTCTGTCAGAACTTTCAAAAAATAAAAACGGCTTGTTTGATTTTCAGAAAAAGAAAGAAATCGTTAACTTTAATTGTTGGCAATATCAGGTATGTTTGTGATACAACGTATGTTGTTTACTTTTTAGCATTTGTAATTCAACAAAGCAAATAGCGGTGAATATTTATTATTCATGTGACCGTGATTAATTAGCAATGTAAATTGATAGGGAAATAAGGAAACGAGTAATTAAATCCTATGTTGTATATATACATGCACTGTTATGCAGTAAGTACGTTTGTACGTATACCTACTTGGTGTATACCTGTACTGTACATACAATACGACCTATAGATGTCCACTATTATACTCGTCAGTTAACTATAATAGAAATATGGGGCAGTTGGCCAAACTTCAAATTAATGACGATTCAAGATGTTTAACTTTTGGCCAGGGGTTACAAAGTATTGTTAACTTAAATTAGCGATTATCACGAGCTGTGTTTTGGTTTACTGTAGATATGTACGAACATGATTCTGATTGATACACTCGACATAAGAAATAAGACTGACACTGATTGTGGGTCTGTTAGAAATGTTACGATCATATTGCTATAGTTTATTGCTATATAAGTGAGAAGGCTGTCTACCCTGGAGGAACTAGCGAAGTCTATTTAAACTCATTTAACATCGTTTTATGCGGCCTTCTCTGTTTTAGTGGTAATTGCCTAGCGTTTGGTGTTTTAGCTTTGTAAAGTCCCGAGTAATCCCTATCTCGCTGTATATCACCACCGGTAGTAATCCGTGCCGGGTAATACTGCTCTGATGTCGTGCCAAGGTTTCTACGTCATAAGGTTATGCATGTCAATTTCAGTATGTGTATTCCGGCTGTGATTCTGTATTTATCAGTGAAAGCACTGCCGTAATACCTGCTCAAACAGCTATACTTAAAGTTGTTTACGTTTAACTATATGTGGATTGTCATACCTGCCCACTGAAGAATGACCCAAGCCTAGATAGTACTACTGTAAAATGACAAGGTAATGTTCAATTGTTAATTAAACACATGGATATTAACTTTACATGAGATATTGGTATCAAATATAGAAATAAACAGCTCAAATGTAATAGAAACAGAAATATCAAATAAGATAAATAGTCCGAATGTTAGTGAAGATATGAAATATAGAAATATTATTCAAAATAAAATGAAGATATCTAAATAAGGAAAACGTATTATACTAAGATAGAGATATCCATAAAGATTTAAAGTAGCGATATCAATTATATAAGTTGACACTTTAAAACAGCTATTGTAAAGTTTTACTGTCTACGGAAACCTCAGCTTATTAAAAGAACCAAAGTCCTGATCGAGCAAATAGTAAAACTGGTCTCATTGTAGATTTTTTTTAAAAAGGCAAAATGAAAATAATCGTTGCGAATATAGAAACAAAATGACGATTTTAGTTTGTCACACATATGCGTCAACAATAAGATAGCCTTCTAATGTTAACGATATTACGTTTTAGAATAAATAAGGAAACACGAGATCACAAATTCAAATCAGACACCAGAGATTTTTTGGTTGTCCGAAACGTTCAGTTACAGCTACGAAATTTATTTTTGGTTGGTGTAAGTGTGTAAACTGCACCATGCCTCTGAAAAGGCCAGTTCTGCTTTAGGACATTTCTGAAACAATATTAGCACATTTTGTATATTTCTGCCCGTTTCATAGGTATAAGGTCAACATGCCACGACAGTAATATAGTAAAAATATAAATCAATCCGAATTGTTTATCGCCAGCAATATGATTGATTAAGCAATACTAGGTAGTTGATTGAGAGAAAAAAAAACATTATTTAGACCACACAACACAAATAGGCGATGTGTGTTTAAGATGTCCGCTTGTCTTGCATGCATCACTTGTCTGTAGCCATACTATTCATGCATCGCTAGTCGGTATTCCACACGGAGGTTAATAACCTAGGGCTACACTCTGATTATCTTGTATATATCTACAAACAAGATAAACGCACGAGACTAAACAAACACAACACGTGTAATGCACGTGCTGATGCGGTAGGAAGATATGCCACAGTTTCCTTATTCCTTAGTATCACAATATTTTCCGTGGAAGAATTTCCCCAATGGTATGTTACGTATTTGTGATGCAGTAGATTGTTATTAATTTGCGTTTCTGGGTATCTGTTTTATAAACCGAGACTGCTGGAGGGTATCAGTGTTGAAAATGTATTTAGTATAGATATTTATACACAACACACATGGCTGTATTGTTGAAATAAATATCACAGGTCTCAGACGGAGAGAATCCCCAATCAATAGTATGAATTGGAAGTAAAGAATTATATTCTGAATCAAACACCTGCCGTGAGATGATGTCGAATCTGACCAAAGGCTATCCTAGATGACCGGAAGTGACCGAGGTAACCGGAAACTGATTTTAGATCTGAAATTGTACAGTAATTACAGAGGCGCTACAATCTTGGCATGATGCCATAGCGAGGATCACAGACCTGATTGGCACCTGGTACCCGCGTTAAGAAATTACTCAAGCGCATATAGCAGTGTTGTACATTGTCATATCAAACCCAGAGATAAATAGCTCGACAAAGCTTTGTCCGCACCCGGAAAAAAAACTTACCATAACAACGTAGGAAATTTTACCTATTGACCTCTATAAATCCACATTCCGAAACTCTCGGATGATTCCATTTCGTTGCAATAAACATCAAATTCTAATACTCCGGAAAGCGACAGGATATTGGTGTCACGCCAACTTCTATGTAGGACATTCGACTTAGAGTATCTCAAGAGGGAAATAAACAAATTTTAATGGAATTTCTTCAATTCGAAAACAATCTTTGCTGCTGCGTTTGGTACTGCATGTGTCAGATGCCGTATTTTCTAGTGGTCACAGATAAAATTCTGATTCGGAAGGCCTATGAATAATTTATCGGGTGTAGGCAGGTTAAAACTGCGTTAATCTTCAGCCATCATTAGGCACCATTGTCTCCTCCGATAAAACAATGAGCCAATCGATCTCTTCCACAATTACAACAATCAACCACATCAATTAATATAAATAAATAACGACAGTATCAAGTTTATGTGTGTTTAGAATTACAGTTAGTGATCGGTACTACTGGCATTTGTCGATACCCACACTGAAAACTGTCCTTACGATCAGGGAAAAAGGCACGGTACATTGTATTGATATAGAGTTCTTTCGTTGTTATCGCTTAAAGGCCCGCTATATGTAACTTCAGGAACTTTTTCGATATTCTGACAAAATATGAAAACAAATCCATTTGATAACCATAATAAGTCTTAAACGAAGTAAATATGTGCGGTCACTAACAAGAAACGCTTGACAGAAAAATCCAGTTCTTCACGTTTTGACAAAAGTTAAGTATATTGGGCCTTTAAATGGTTGTCAAACCACGCTAAATGATGCTTTGTTTTTAACAGGAAATAACTGCATAGATACCTAATGTGAGCTCTTACACTGTGATGTTGTATTGCGACATTCAAAGTACATGTATAATGGCTGTGCTCCTTAAATCATCACACAATCTTTATAATTTGGAAACTGCAAATGTCGCATGTGGTAACCATGCATGCAAGATTTCATACATAGAAAAAAAGCAAGTTTTCTGATAGGAATGATTACAGTTTAATGAGTACGTTTCGTTGCGAAAACTTCAGTTTGTGGAAAATTTCCTTTGATAATTTGCTCGTTTTGTTTTGTATTAGGCGTTGTCAGGATACATTTAGTTAAAATAAACCCAGGGTTGTAAAACTATACTCTGGAAAAGTATATTGCACTGGAACAAGCAAAGTCAGACAATTGTTAAATATTATGTTTATTATAATAGAGATACTTCATTAATCACAAATCTCTGGTAAAATGCCCTTTAAAGGACTTTTCTGTTAACATGTATCGGATGTATATTTCTTAAATGTTCAATTTAGCACTGAACTGATTTGAATAACCTTTTTAACAGAGACTGTAATTGTCCTCGACTTACCACTTGTCATTGAATTGCCTTGGTAGGTTATTTTGTAATACCGATGCATACACGTTTTATATGTCCATCCGAATGAAGTTGAAAATTTACTATGGCATTAAATTTGAATTTAAATTTAAATTTAAATTTGCATAAAAACGTTTTATTCATTTATCTGTTACATTTCATGGAGGTAAATATTTGGCTTAAATAAATCATTTCATAGTTATATGTTATACAGCAAGTGCTATTCCACTGTCGGTATATTATCATATATCAATTCAACGCATGTTTTCTCTCCATATGTATTCGGTTTGCCACACCATAGGTTGTGTAAATACCTGTATCTAGAGTATACTGCCGATGATGATAATACAACATCATCGTTCTAAAGTCAAGTAATTATTAGACGCATTCGAAACGAATAGAGAAAACGTTTGACGCTTAGAGACATCTGCCTCTGCTATCTCTATTTGTAAGCTTAAAACATTATTCTGTGAACCTTATCCTGGCTTAATTCAGCTGGAGCTGAAATGCCACGCATTTATTTCTATATTATATTTTTTCATTGACCTTCCGTTTAAATTGGTATGTGAACCTTCCACCTGTCTCTGTGTACATTCACCTGTAGCTGAAAACGTCACTGTTCGAAGTGCCATCCATCTTCATACCTTAACCTACTACTACAATACCATCTGTGCATTTCTTTGAAGCTGAAACGCTCTTCGTCCGTCTACCTCTTACTGGAAACGTCACTGTTCTAAGAATCTGATGGCTGTGTGGCGTTGACCTTTGACCTGTAACTGAACATTTCTCTTCATTTGCGTTATTTCGAAGGCGACAATGTCTTCAGAGAGATTGTCGTCTGCTTCTACAATAACATGTTGTTGTGTCCATCTTGAATACCATGACCTGTTGCAGAAGTTTAAGTGTACACCCTCGCGCTATCTGTCGTCTGCTTCTGCTCAGCTTGATTTTGACGAAGTAACCAGTAGCCACACTCTGTTATTTTCTTCTCCTCAGCGACAGGTCGTAGAGTTATATATAATATATAAGGACACAACAAAACGAAAGGCAGGGCATCGCAATCTGGATAAGAGTCGTACTACAATGAGGTTCAACTCAGTTCCAGTATGTCGATCAATGATTGGAATATTGGGGGAAAATCTTAACCTTCGTGAAACGTAAATCCCGTATGGATGAAATTGAGATCAAGACTTTCAACTGCAGGGAGTGGATGTAAACGTTCTCACTTGTATCTTAAATTGCTGTTGAACAGTGGTCGTTCTAGCTCTGTGCTACATCTGCTACGGTAGACATTTTTGTTTGTGGATTTTGCTTAAGGTGGCCTGCTGATATCAGAAATAGCGATTAGTTTCTTGATTGATCCGGAATTGTATACCATACGATTTCATTCATCCAAATAACCATCAGTGTGTTTTTACTTGTTCGTTATATAACATTAGTCTGACGCGATTCTCAGCAAATGAATTTGCCATGTGTTAGTTGGTTTAAGATATTGACGTGTTGTATTGATTGATCTAGAGGATGTAAAACCACGTACATACTTTGTTAGCATGGTATCCGACATCTTACGCACGATCTAAGTCAACCATCGGTAACGAGGGGTTGAATCGATGATGTAATTTTTAAAGATTCCCAACTAGACAGACAGAACAAATACATTGCAGTTTATAGTATAGCTCCACTATATAGAGCTTGCGTGTGTAATATTCCTTGTCTAGATTACAGGAAGAAGAAAAAACATTTGGTTCATTGATGTTAAAGGAAATATAAAAAGTTCAAGTATGTAAGGAATTTCTCCTACAATTGATAATGTGTTTAGAGAAGTAATCTTTGAAATGGAAGAGGATTAGGAATTTTTTAACTAAAGGAAAGTTTATAACACATGCATTTTATTGATATTGAGAGGAACGACTACTTGAATACCCGTTGCTTGTTGTCAGTATAATGTGACTGGGTGGAGTTTTCTGCCGGGGACTTCGACAGTATATTTCAGTGTGGCAGCACTTTAAATCGGCGAAAATGCTTACACGATCATACCGTAGCCTCCCAAATACACACGCTCTCAACACACACACACACACACACATATCGCTTACACAAATAAGGCCGTCGTTAAAAGACCTGGCAGTAAATAAGACGTGAAAACAATAAAACCAAACCTAACCAAGCTTTACATGTATCACTTCTAATAAATTGTCAACTATACATCAATGATATATTTGTATGTTTAACGTCATCTAACGTCGAATCGAAACCCGTCACCTGACCAAGTAAAGACTACTTCAGTTCGCGAATACTACTACCATACATTCTGCCGAAATATGTTATACGTTGTCTAAGGCAGGCTTGACACGTATGATAGTTAATTAGAATAATGATATTGACACGTCATTAGTTGTCTAGACAATTAAGTTATGACTCTACGTCCTCACACGAATTAGGTAATGCTGGTCTGTCTACTTCCGCGAGAGTGTCCTGGAAACGTGCTGCGATCCCGGAATTATATTTAGTAACGGGGAAGTTCGATGTCATGGAAAAAACCAACTTTACTACCACACCGAAAGTATTTCAGACAACCAAAAGTGTCCGTTTATTCCGTTATGTTTTGAATACTGTTAACGAACAGTTTTTAGCAGTTTTCGTATTTTAGCGGTTTTCGCACTAAGAACATTCCGCTAAAGTGATGATTGCGCTTATAAAATCACTAAATAGCGTTCTACAGCAAGTATTGTGCATGTGTAAATTCACCTCTGTGCTTATCTGTTTAAAGTTTGTAATGCGCTAAAGTTTGAGTGCGCCGATATAAGTACTTTAGTCTACAGTAAGTTTAAATGAGTGAATTGTTTTATCGACAATAAAACATTAAGTAGGAGAAAAATATGCAAGTGAGGATATTTTGCATCAATCGAAGTCGGGCGAGAAAACAATTTAATAAAAATAATATATATTTGATTTGATATATTCGCCTGTATTCAATTTTGAAAATTGGACTTGTATATTTGAAAGGTGCCAAGTTCTACTTTTATAAATGTATCATTTGATTCCGTGGGTATCAAAATATCGTAAAAATCAATCGCAAACCTACAAGGCGTTATCGGCGACCGATCAGAGCTGGAACATCCTTATCTAAACTGATGTTTTAAGTACACCACATTAAAAAGTCATGTCATTCGTCACCTTTCAAACGCCACAATACCAAGCAAAGTTGGCCTGGAGCCCGAGTCACTCTTCGATTGTTGGATCGGCATTTATATCAGAGTATCTAGGTTGCAAAATCAGCATTTTGTTGTATGTGTAACTAGATAACCTGGCCTGATAACGATCATTTCACCTATAAAACGTGTGTCGATACTGAATAATGTATGGTATACGTAGTCCGCACCTACTGTTCACGGGGCACGAGGAGAATAGTTGGCGGCACTTGCCAACATTGTCGCCAATGGACAAACACTTGCCAGCAAAGTGTTCATTTGAGAAGAATGGTTAGCTTTATAGCAATTAAAGGTTACACGGATACGATTATAAATAAATATATGGATAATTAAAAAATAAAACATGTTATGGAAGAACAAAAATAAACACCATTCACTTTCTTTCTTAATTTCCCGAAGCAACCTTTCTACACCTAAAATGTAGAAAAAATATTTGAAAATTAAAATTAGAAAATACATATAATAGCGGAATATGAGGATTCGATGATTAAAAAAATAAGGCAAAAGAAGGAAGAAAGAAATAAGCATTTTTTTAAAACTCTAAACTATTATGAATTACCAATAGCTCTTTTGATAAGGTTAAAAAACAGAACTTTTAAACATTTAAGTATAAGGTTCACTAAGCGAGTTTCTTGATCAGTATGATCAGCCCTGTCAAATAGTATAACGTTAACCCTGAGCTTTGCCCGTGTACATATACGAAACACTGTCATATTATTATATGAAATTTATTCAAAGGCTAGAAACAATTTGTTGGTATCACATTTCAAAATTACAAACTGGTGACTTTATTAAAAAAGACACCTTGACATAAAATGGAAAATTAAAAAAAAACACTTACTCGTGAAAAATGGCATAACCGCATTTGTGTGTTGTCCGTCGTTTAAAATCAGGAACATTTATTATATCATACATTGCTGGAAACATCTGTAGCCACCGACGTATACCAACATACACAAACTGGGAAACACTTTCCTTCTTCTTAGACTCAGATATTCTATCGGTTGAAAGGACCCGAGGTGCTTTAACATTAATGTAAAATTCATAGCCCCCAGATGACCCATTCTACTTGATAAATGGTTATGTTTACTATATTTCATACACATAATGGGAAATTAATCCATTACTTATACGTTCACGGGGAAAATATCAAACCTTGAATGGAATAATTATAAAGCTATGATACTTAATGGTATGAGACCCGAGTGAGAGGGTCGGGGATACAGCGCCCAGGTATCTCTTTCTGACGTCCTCTCTTTACGCTGAAGGCAAAGTGAGTAGTGTTTAAAATTGCTACAATTAGATAGTGTTAATGGATGGACCTTTATCAAACTTGTCACCCAATCCCCTTTGGGAAAGTAGTCAACTATAGTATTTGCAACAGTTTATATTGAGAACATGACCAAAAATCTATGAAATAACGTATGTGAATGGCTATTATGTTTTCCTACCTGACGTAAGTAGCAACGTATCCAGTTTTGTATAAATGATCATTTGCAAATAAATTAGAGAATACCGAAGCGTTAGCAAAATCATAATCCGAACTCGAAATCAATTAAACCAAGGGCACACTATTAAAAAAGGAAATATTTACATGGAGCCCCTTTTAAAAGTACAAGAGAATGAGACCAGGTGTGCCGGAAGAGTAAGCGTCTTCTGCTTCATCGACGACACCCGCCATGTAAATCGTTATCAAATCCCAGTAAACCTCAAGTTCACAACATGAGAACCGAGTATCATTGTCAATCACAACAAGTAATCACACCAAAGAACATATCCAAATCGTCCATCTTCATATCATTTAAGATCAAGAATATTTATCAATGAGACAAAGATGGCGACCATAAAACTTGACAACTACTATAACCCATTGCTTACATCTACAGCTTCTAAACGTCAAATTTGGTAGAGCTGGAATTACAATTATTGCCTTCATTTCAATAGCTTCTGTTGAATATACATTATATAAGATTTTTTACTGACAAATTCCTGTATGTCGTCTTTCTTCTGTTTGGGTTATATTTGTCTTATTGCTTTGGGTCTGATACTGGAGCCTTTTACAACACACAATGTGGTATGACCGAGTCAAATATACCAAAAAGTACACAATCTATAACGAACTCAAAACAGTGTATGCTTGGTACTCCTACTGTTCGCTTTAAGAAATGTAGAATCAATTTCCCGAGAATACTGTTGATAGTGTTCAGACCATGGCAATAGTTCGGAGACTCCTCGTTATCAAATATAAACGACGGTCGGCACCAGGTCTGTCCCAAGGGTGTTTATACTGGGAGGTCACAGTTCCCTTTAATTAGCACTGTCCACTTGTTTATTATCAAGTGGCGTGCTATTGTTTAAGAATCAGCCATGAGATATCTTCACATAATGGGATTTCTTTCTTTGGGAACTAATGTCTCCTTGGCTTCCGTTGTCATATTTTTGTTATGATTTTGATATTTTTGGTTAAATGTTAAGATTCTTAAAAATTACTTCAGCTCGTTTGGATATGCTCTCTATTGGTAAATATTTGTCCTTGATAAACCAAATGGCATTCGTGAATGCAACTGATGATATTGGGAGGAAATTTAGTAATGAATGTTGTTCCTGAAATGCCCATGCCTCTTCCTTTCGTAATAAGTGAAAAAAGAAATTGACATAAAAAGAGTACATACATTAACATTCGTTCTACGTTCAGAATGTTATTTCCTATATGGGAATCAAATACGTATACCCCTGGGGGAGGGGACCAATTCGTATAACCCTGGGGGTTGGGGATCAATTCGTATACCCCTGGGGGTTGGGACCCAATACGTATACCCCTGGGAGTGGTATCGTGGCCGGCAGATAGAACCGCCGGTATGGCTAACTATCTGTCGATGCTAATTAAGTTAACCTGCTATTCTAAACATTGCAGATGTATGGATCCCTCTTGGGAATCTTTTCTGTGAATGTCATATATTGAACTTAACAAATATACTGTGAACATTTTGACACGCGAACAGAAATAGAATGGAAATTTTGATGTATTTTCAGCAAAGGTGTTTCATATATTGATTTTAGACACGCATGTTTGGAGTACGGCCATATCTTGATCTTTCGCGCTACAATTACTGGCAATTCCCAAGTAAGTGCCCAGACAAGCTCAGCGTAATAGATCTGTGATACTGGCTTCAAACGGAAATATCTATCCAACTTTACACCTATAACGATCATACAGTATGGCTATATTGATGTGTCTTTACTTAAACCTGTTACCATGGTGCGAGGCACAGTGAAAGACCAGAAGGTGTTCGCTACTTTTGATAAAATGCATTATTTTCTATATATATTATAGTCATTGTGGATGATCTCACTACTATGTGACGAAGTTAATTGAATTTGGCAGTAGCATATCATTAATCACTATTACCAAAGTTAAATTTGTGCCGTGTTAGATGTAGGCCAGGTATCTAAGTGATGTTGTTTATTGACATATTCCTCTACACATCTCAATTAAAGTAAGATCACGCTTACTGAAGAGGAAACGGGTCAGATCTCTCTCAGACTTTCATCCCAGACAGACCTGACTGGATCACAACTCCCTTGCTTCTGTATAGCAATTGCGAAAAAAAATGTTCTTTGAACCTGGAAACCTCCTCCGCAGAGTCGAATTAATTAAAGTCGTATCGCCGACGAACTGAGAGTTGATCTATTGTATTTTTCAGACGCTATAACATCACGTGATAGTCTTATTTGGTAATGCTTTCTGACACGGGTTGAAGATCCATTTGAAATTGTTGCTGTTACCGGAAGGAGTCTGATATATAGTGACTGATTGATTATCATAGGTGCTCCCGAGAGCAGTGCTATGAGGCTGCTGATGGAGGTAGCTTTCCCGGCCGTTAGACTGTATTGTGGAATGGAAGGTTAGGTCAAATGGCCCTGACGGAAAATCCTAGGAAGGATTAATAAGACTAGTATACCAAACGACACGCTATGTATGATTTATTAGTTGCATGTGATTCTTCCATACAGTTACTTGAAGCTGTATACATTGTAGTAATAAGCCGATTACTAACTATGGTTAAGTCCCGAGATAAAACTTGATGGTTTGCTTTCCCTGAATTTAAAAGAAATACCAAATCATTGATTATGTATAAGCTTAAAAGCATTTGATATTATTTATCAATTATGGACTTATGATAGTTCAAGTGAACTTCGGTTGTGTGAGCTAAAAGAAACGAGATATTCACTTAGACGATAGTGTGTTCCTTTTACTTTTTATATATGGATTATCAAGTTTAAACGATGAAAAGGTACTAAATCGTTACAATATTCATGGAGCTAGACTGCTGTTATCATGAAACTAGATTGAACACATCTTTTTGTCGTGAAACTAGATTGCACACAAGAAAATCACAAAGAGAAATAATTTGATTTGATTGCTTTTACGTCCTTTTTACAGCAGGATCATTTTTGGATAGCCTGGATGCGTGTGTTGAGTGCGTGTGTATATTTGGGATACTGCGGTATGTTCGTTTAAGCCTTCTCGCGATAGTCCGGATAGCTTACCGATTAAAAGAGCTACAACACTCAAGTACACTGCCGAAGCATAACACCCCAACCGGACGCTGATTATTAAAGGCCATAAGTTAGGTAGTCAAGGGAGCCGTAAGGAAGGAGAAAGTTGTTTGGAGGAATGGCAAAGATAAGATCCCAAATTTAGTCGCCTCTTACGATTATGCCATGGAGGCAGCAGGTACAATTCTTACGCCCTACATAAAAAATAGTGAATACCGAAGTGTCTACAAAACCATAAATATAAATTCAAAATCGATTAAACAAGGGGCAAAATAAAAAACATATTTGGAAGAAAATTGAAATGATATCGTAAGACAGAGCAAAAATATACTATTTCTAAAAATATTAAAAATTATCAACTTGAAAACCACGTTAATTTGTAAAAATAAAATCGAAGAAACCTATTCCTATATCAACTAGGGACGATACTTTTTGGAAAATCGTGAGCATCTAATGAAAAGGCGTTCGTAGGTATGCACTGTTTGTGTAATACATTAAACAAGAGGCCCAGAGGGCCTGTATCGCTCACCTGGATACATTGGTATCTAAGTAATCATGATAAAATATTTTCTTTTTGGCTCGCCCCTCAGCCCCCTAGGGGGTCAGTCCCACCATTAGTACTGCGGTTTGAATGTTGAGCAGCTAGGGATGCTTCCTGCCAAATAAGGTTGATTACCAATCAGTGGTTATGGAGAAGAAGTCGACTAAACCAATATAGCTAAATAACCCTTTTTGGCCCCGCCCCTCAGCCCCTGAAAGGGTCAGTCCCACCATTAGTACAATTTTGAATCCTGGGCACCTAAGCATGCTTCCTGCCAAATAAGGGTGATTTCCAATCAGTGGTTATGAAGAAGAAGTCGCTAATATCAATATAGCTAAATTCTTTTTATGGCCCCCATCCATCAACCCCCTAGGGGGTCAGTCCCACCATGCGTACAATTTTGAATCCTGAGCACCTAGGGATACTTTCTGCCAAATAAGGCTGATTTCCAATCAGTGGTTTTGAAAAAGAAGTCGCTAATATCAATATAGCTAAATAATTCTTTTTGGCCCCGCCCCTCAGCTCCCTTGGGGGTCAGTCCCACCATGAGTACAATTTTGAATCCTATGCAGCTAGGGATGCTTCCTGCCAAATAAGGCTGATATCCAATCAATGGTTATGGAAAAGAAGTCGATTAAACCAATATAGCTTAATAACCCTTTTTGGCCCCGCCCCTCAGCCCCCTAGGGATCAGTCCCACCATTAGTACAATTTTGAATCCTAGGCACCTAAGCATGCTTCCTGCCAAATAAGGTAGATTACCAATCAGTGGTTATGGAGAAGAAGTCGACTAAACCAATATAGCTAAATAACCCTTTTTGGCCCCGCCCCTCAGCCCCCTAGGGGGGCAGTCCCACCCTTAGTACAATTTTGAATCATGGGCACCTAAGCATGCTTCCTGCCAAATAAGGGTGATTTCCAATCAGTGGTTCTGAAGGAGAAGTCGCTAATATCAATATAGCTAAATAATTCTTTTTGGCTCCGCCCCTCAGCCCCCTAGGGGGTCAGTCCCACCATAGTACAATTTTGAATCCTGGGCACCCAAGGATGCTTCCTGCCAAATTAGGTTGATTTCCTATCAGTGGTTATGGAGGAGAAGTCGTTTAAAGAAATTGTTGACGGACGACGGACGGACGGACGACGGACGCCACGGTATGGCATAAGCTCACCTTGGTCCTTCGGACCAGGTGAGCTAACAAGCGATATCGGTATGTTGCTACGGAGGAAAGGAAAGTGTGATCTGATTGATCCTGTGTTTAGGTCATCTGACCCGAAGGGTCAGGATGACCTATAGTCATCATGCTTCGTCCGTCGTCGTGCGCCGTGCGTCGTGCGACGTGCGCCGTGAGTCGTGCGCCGTGAGTCGTGCGCCGTCCGTAAACTTTTCCATTTAAACATCTTCTTCTCATAAACCAAAAGGCCCATAGACCCAATATTGGGCTTGTGCCATGCTGGGATGAAGGGGTACCAAGTTTGTTCAAACAAATGACCTTGACCTTCATTCAAGGTCACAGGGGCCAAAAAGGTCAAAATCTTTGAACGACTTCTTCTGAATAACCAAAAGGCCCAGAGACCTGATATTGGGCCTGTGTTATGCTGGGATAAAGGGGTACCAAGTTTGTTCAAAGAAATGACCTTGACCTTCATTCAAGGTCACAGGGGCCGAAAAGGTCAAAATCTTTTTAAACAACTTCTTCTGAATAACCAAAAGGCCCAGAGACCTGATATTGGTCCTGTGTTATGCTGAGATAAAGGGCTACGAAGTTTGTTCAAAGAAATGACCTTGACCTTCATTCAGGGTCACAGGGGACAAAACGGTCATAATTTTTAAACGACTTCTTCTGAATAACCAAAAGACCCAGAGACCTAATATTGGGCCTGTGGCATGCTGGGATAAAGGGCTACCAAGTTTGTTCAAACAAATGACCTTGACCTTCATTCAAGGTCACAGGGGCCAAAAAGGTCAAAATCTTTGAACGACTTCTTCTGAATAACCAAAAGGCCCAGAGACCTGATATTGGGCCTGTGTTATGCTGGGATAAAGGGGTACCAAGTTTGTTCAAACAAATGACCTTGACCTTCATTCAAGGTCACAGGGGCCAAAAAGGTCAAAATCTTTTTAAACAACTTCTTCTGAATAACCAAAAGGCCCAGAGACCTGATATTGGGCCTGTGGCATGCTGGGATAAAGGGCTACCAAGTTTGTTCAAAGAAATGACCTTGACTTTCATTCAAGGTCACTGGGGCCAAAACGGTCATAATCTTTAAACATTTTCTTCTGAATAACCAAAAGGCCCAGAGATCTAATATTGGGCCTGTGGCATGCTGGGATAAAGGGCTACCAAGTTTGTTCAAAGAAATGACCTTGACTTTCATTCAAGGTCACTGGGGCCAAAACGGTCATAATCTATAAACATTTTCTTCTGAATAACCAAAAGGCCCAGATACCTAATATTGGGCCTGTGGCATGCTGGGATAAAGAGCTACCAAGGTTGTTCAAAGAAATGACCTTGACTTTCATTCAAGGTCACAGGGGCCAAAACGGTCATAATCTTTAAACGACTTCTTCTGAATAACCAAAAGGCCCAGAGACCTGATATTGGGCCTGTGGCATGCTGGGATAAAGGGCTACCAAGTTTGTTCAAAGAAATGATCTTGACTTTCATTCAAGGTCACAGGGACAAAAACGGTCATAATCTTTAAACAACTTCTTCTGAATAACCAAAAGGCCCAGAGACCTGATATTGGGCCTGTGGCATGCTGGGATAAAGGGCTACCAAGTTTGTTCAAAGAAATGATCTTGACTTTCATTCAAGGTCACAGGGACCAAAACGGTCATAATCTTTAAACAACTTCTTCTGAATAACCAAAAGGCCCAGAGATCTAATATTAGGCCTGTGGCATGCTGGGATAAAGGGCTACCAAGTTTGTTCAAAGAAATGACCTTGACTTTCATTCAAGGTCACTGGGGCCAAAACGAAACTGTTGTTATTTTTCGTGTAGTCAAAAATCCAAGATGGCCTCCACAGCGGCCATTTTGAAAACACATTCTAAACTTCTCAAGTTCTTCCAGTGGAATTGAGCTGAAACTTGCCAGAAATGATATCCTGAGATGGTCCCAACAAAGTGTTGTTATTTTTCAAGCCCATCAGAAATCCAAGAAGGCCACTATCTTGAACTTGGCAATCTATACAGGCATATTATAACTTGATTTAATGACTACACGTATTTTCATAGTGATTTTACAATTGGTAGTCAGATGACCGTTAAGGCCCATTGGGCCTCTTGTTTAATGTATCTGATCCGTTTGCACCCTTGCGACCAATCTGATCAATGATGATGGCCTTCTTGGCGCTGGTGCATTTTAGACTATTTTTGTTTATGAGGTTGTAGAAACTATTTTTGATTAATGAAGTAGTAGAAATTATTTTTGATTAGTGAAGTAGTAGAAATTATTTTTGTTGATGAGGTAGTAGAAATTATTTTTGTTTATGAGGTAGTAGACATTATTTTTGTTTATGAGGTAGTAGAAATTATTTTTGTTATTGAGATGGTAGCTTCCTGGTTTGATTTTGACTGCTAAGCTCACCAATAAAGCTGTAGACTTTGCATATTATGCAAAGTCACCGTAAGTAGTTCTAATCCGTTGACAAACTCTATCGCAAGGAGACAGACAAATCAATAGGAGAGGGGAATCGGTTACGAGAGGGAATATATTTAATGACCGGAAACACTGGGCGACAAACAATCGAGGTCTGCTGCAAGGCTAGTTGACACTGGCATGACTTATCTGTTTGTTTTGATTTCATTTCATATAGTTTATTGGTCAATACTCGAGCATTATCTGCAATTCATTTCTTGAAATATTCATGTTATTGTCAATGAATACAAGTTCATTTTATCAATGTCTCAACATGGATACTCTTTTATTTGCATTCTCTCTTGTATAAGCTGACAAAGCTTTGAGAAACCTTTACGGAAAAAACACACACAAGGAGAGGCTCCCATGAACATCCGATCAATAGTTCCCATTGCATCGATAGTGACAATATTCATGAAATGATCTTCACGGCAGAAAATGGACAAGACATGCTAAGTGGATTTCAGGATTTTAGACTGTGCAAACACAGACACCGGTAAACATTTAGAGCAGTGCTCCAGAGGTTGATTGTGTTATTGTGGCGTGCTCTGGACTGAACTTCTACGGAACTGTCAGGAAGATTCGTCGATGGAATACTTCTTAGAGAAGGATTCTGAGATGTCTTTGTTACGACACGCAGTCTGTAGAACAATGTGAGATCCACAAACACGTTTTATTGTTAACGGGAAGAAAATGTATGTTTAATGTGAATGACTGGAGGGGGATTCTACAATCCATGTCGAAGATGTCAGATTTTGACGTTAACAATCGATTTTATGTATAGATCTGAATCCAAGGGAGTTATCGCTACATATACCGTGTGTTCTGCAGTACTAGGAATGGCCGATATCGTGGAGAAAACAAGTAAGCTAACATGACCATAATGTGTTCTCGTTAAGACTGGTGATGCCATGTGTCAGTTAGTATTTTCAGTAATTGTCAATACCATTATGTTCTAAATGTCTTGGATTTCCAAACGTTACCGTTTGTACGCTTATTGACCTTTTGAAATTCAGCATAAAGCCTGAAAATAAAAACAAATCCGTTTCAGAAATCTTTTTTGAAACCTTTTGATGCATTTCCAGCATAATTTTTATATACAATGAATCAATTCCGTTGATACTACTTTCCTATAAAGTATCAATATTATGCATCTTGTTCCAGGTATTGGTAGTCGTAATGTTGGCACGTTATCTGCACCATTTTCGTAGATCCTCTTTGTTACCACTTTGAAAAGCATCCAACATCAATCCACAGCGAATGTATTATACAAGACCAAAAAATATAGATAAAGTAATATGTATCTTCCTCTACTACTTCTGAATATTTGAAGAAATAAAAAATCTACTTTATGGAGAAGTGGTATTGGTCCGAGTAAAACGAGCTCTCATAAAAAAAACCTGTCGCACAGGCCAAGGTAAAACTTTACACATCTTTCAGGCTCTCAATAATGCTTACCCGTAGAAAATCACTATATCCTCAGTGCATCTGAATAGAACAGCAAATACGTGTCTGTCTGTTAACACGAAATGGCAACCTGGTACTCGATTTGGACAACCTGTCATACGTGTGGACCTATCTGTTTCGTTTCGTTAGCTTTACTTATTTTCAAGCTAGGGCATGCCTGTCTTATAACACTTTTGAATGAAGTAACCATTCACAGAAAAGAAAGATACTTATCTGCTATATTGCATTCCTGACATACTAAAACATCTTTCAAGATATTTATATATTGAAAAATATCAATCAAGAGCAGCAAATGATGGCTTGCATACTTTGTCATAACCTGTATGGATAGTAAGTAAATATTCGTTTAGCGATTTTGCGTCTCCTGAGGTATGGTTAAAAGTCCGTCGTCGTGCTTCATAATTTGTTCTTGTGTAGTTTCGTTATGGTATGCTTTGAAATCGCATTAAGGTTTCCATTCTTTGCAGCGTCAGTCCGTCTGGCGTTTACAACTAGCAGGCTTCACGAATTGAGAACAAATTACTCCTGAATATCCATTCATTAAGAAGCTCTGTTGCGAAATTTAACGTTTTAAATGACATTGATTACTGTCAAAGAGCACAAGTAGCTGTTAATATCTTTAAAGTACACATTCACTTGACGATGTCATTGTCTCATCGGAGACAGAGACATAGCTAGATACTAATGTCATCGTCTCGTTGGAGACAGAGACATAGCTAGATACTGATGTCATCGTCTCGTTGGAGACAGAGACATAGCTAGATACTAATGTCATCGTCTCTTTGGAGACAGAGACATAGCTAGATACTAATGTCATCGTCTCTTTGGAGACAGAGACATAGCTAGATACTAATGTCATCGTCTCATTGCAGACAGAGACCTACAAATGTAGCTAGTATATGATGTCATCGTCTCATCGGAGAGAGACATAGCAATATTGTGATGTCATCGTCTCTTTGTATACAGAGGCATACATAGCTAGATTATGATAGCATCGTCTCATTGCAGACAGAGACTTAGCTAGATTCTGATGTCATCTTCTCTTTGGAGACAGATGCAGACAAAGCTAGATTATGATGTCGTCGTCTCATTGCAGACAGAGACATAGCTAACATGTGATGTTATCGTCTCATCGGAGAGAGCCATAGCAAGAATGTAAAATTATGATGTCCTCGTCTAATGTATTCATTGGTTATCTTTGGCCAGAGAACCAGATAATACATTTTTCTATCAGCCAGTGATTGAATTTACAGCCGATGTCAATTAAAATTGTCGGTCAGTAGTTGTAGTATTGGCAAAATGATATGGCCACTACAGGTGGTATTGTCTGTTGACTAAATGTTATTCAATCTTCATTACAGTGCGGTTGTCAAAGTGCGGGCTATGAGTTTTGTCAGTGTCTTTCTAGCAACCATATTTATTGAAATAAGTCTATTCAACTTCCGTAGTGTATTTCGGTCAATATATGCTCGTCAACCGAGTACGTTAATGTTTACGTATTGAGGTGGCATCTCGCTGATGCTGAAAAGAACATTTATTGATTAAAAAATCCATAATACCAAAGGAAGAATCACCAATGAGGCCTATAGAAGGTTGTCAGGGAGGCTGGTATCTAAGATGTTTACTCGAGGGCATGTATTCACCATATCTAGTTGTAATTATACTTCATTATTAGTTCGTAAGTAAAAGTATGTCATATTACGCTTGGAAGATGGAAGTTTACACGCATAACGCTGGGAAACAAAGTAATTCGCTAAGGTAATTTATCATCAATGCCAATCCGTTGAGGTAAATGTATATAAAATTGAAAATGTAACGTGGGGGCTGTCACCCATCCAACTACTGACCGAGCTCACTGTTGCTTAACTATCTTGAACGCGTCCCCGGGTTATACCACATGACTGGAAAACCCCGGGTACCCACTCAAGATAGTTTAAGTAACGTTGAGCGATGTCTGTATTTGGTTGGGTGACTGTCTGCACATTACATTTATTGGCAGCGTTGGGGTCAAGCATGGCCAGTTTCCGGTGGTTTTGGAAGGTGCATTGATACATACTCAGAGAACTTACGGATTCCCAGGCCAAGGCCCGAGACGAGACGTCTCGGAGAGGGGAACAACGTAATGTCCAGCTAGGTATATGAGGGGGAAATACTGCATAAACTTGCAAGCTAGCTTTTTCATTCATGCGGTATAACCAGGGGACCAGCTAAAGATAGTTAAGCAACCGTGAGCATGGTCAGTAGTTGAATGGGTGGCCGCCTGCACATTGCAAAATTTTCTTCAATTATAGTGATATACATAATCTTAATTCAAAATGACTACCCCAATATGATGTACTAAATACACTAACTTCCGGTCATATTTTTCAAAATGTAAATTGTTTTAACCTCACCTTAATGTAAGTTCAAGAAGCCGTTTACAAAATTATGAATTAGATTTAATTATATCTTCAGTGACGAGTTAGCCCTGTCTTTTAATGAATTATCCTAATGCTTCGGTTGATATTGAGATAATTAGGTGTACGACCCCAAAGTTATTTAGCCTTGTCAAAAGTCATTACTCCCAATCAGTTCTCATTTTACTCTCACGCAATGATGACCGGTAATGGTCACTTACGCACCGTTGACCAATAACGGTGGAGATTGTGGCGCTGTTGGTATTGGTTGGTGTGATAAATGTCGTGTATTAAGGAGAATGGCCGTTACTTGGTGTTTTATTAAGTAGAACACATAGCTGTAACTTGTGGCGTGTCAGTCCAAATTGGTCAATATATCACCGACCATAACGGACATGTATGGAAGCTTAGAGGAATCATTGGGATTTTGGTGTCACGTTTTACCAACGTTTTCAACTAAATTCCTTTACCCTGTTTATGGGAAGACAAAACATGTCTGAATATAAATTTAATTGTAAGTGACCTATTTGAAAGATTTATCGCAATTTCTGAATAGAACTAATGATATCCGATGGACACGATTTGATATTATACTGCATAATTTTACGCAGATTCCAACAATCTGGCCCTTTGCACCACTGACGAATCGTAGGAGGACGAAACAGCTGTATGGTGCAGTGTAGTTCTTTTTTTCGCCATACTGTATCTACTACTAAATTTAAAGGTGCAGCATGTGTGTGTATTACCGAAATCTTTCACTTTCTAAATCCAGTATATAGTAAATGTGATGGGAGTTGTATTGCATTGTTGGTGAGTTGGGGTACCGTACCTCGTCTGCTCTCTTACTAAACTGTTTAATGTCGAAAGCGGTTAAGATCGATAATCTCTCTTTGTGATTGACTTGTGGGTCTTCTCTACACTATTAGGGATGGAGTAGAGGGAATACGGGCCAACAATAAGTTTTATCATACGGAATGGGTGTCTACTGTTATTGATAAAATGTCACAACAAATAGGATGTTAACAGGTACATGTCTAGGTAAGTAATTGTCTGGTTTTCCCCGTGACACGTCTATAGGAATTCTGTAACCTTAATCAAACAATTATCAGCCGTGTTACCTACCGCATATATTTAAATTATACGGTTATTTGATATGGGTCTTTGTTTTACTATTTCTTGATATTCTGTTTTTACATTCCAAGAATATTTCATTCCTTCTGTTGCGAAAAGGGCGTGGTTTATGTCTAAGAAACTCACAGTTGGTTCCGTATTCTAGAGTCCAAGATTCATGATTTCTTAAACAGATGCAGACTGCTAATGGATTAACTTACAATAAAGGTTTCCAAAGATTCAGGCTGATGAAGACTACGGACAAGTTGCATGGTCGCCATTATAGCCTCGTTCTGTTCTTTCGTGCGATATAAAGGTGGATGTTTGACTTCTTGAGTTCTCAATCTGAGGGCGTGTGTAACATGAAACGCTTACCCTTTTGGATCATCTAGTGTTCTTTTTGGATTTTGTTTTAATTAAGTGACAGTTTGCCTCAGTTTTATCGACTTTGAGTTTATATTACTGATTTGTTTACACTTTGATGTCTTCGTATTGTTTTGGGCTAACCTAGGCTTGCCAAGGGTTTGACAGTAAACCCGCATATGATTATTTCCATCTCTGTTATGCTTTTATGCCAACATGGTTAAAATTGATTTATAAGAAAAAGTCATCACAAAGCTCAGGCGTTTAAATCAAGACATTCACCACTGGAAAGGTGTTGGGCGATATTTGTCTTTTTTTCCATCCTTTGATATTTGATGAAGATCGATTTACGAAACATGACAAGGTGACATAACATGACAAGGTCAAAATGAATCGTATTTGTCACATGTTCTGTGGCGTTGGTTCGCAAGATTTTGTCTTGTCAAGAACCAAACGCGTCCTGACCGTTACGGATATATCATTCATTTCATTACGTAGTGGAAATCGTGGCCGCTTAATCTATTGTATAGAGTTATACAGAAGATTGATAATAGTCACACTTTGGTAGGCTGTAAACAGCCTTGCAATGAACAAAATGGCATAGAACATTAGGCAATCTGCAATGAATTTAACAAAGCACGTCCGTAGCATTTAAAATTGTAATTCTGGAATTGTCAAGCGAAGATTTGTTATCGTCCGCGAATCGATACATTGTGCCATCAATCATTTGTTTCACAATCGGCTGCATAGAAATCCCAGTGGGATCGCCCGCTACGTGCAGCAACAATTGAGAGTATTGGCTTGTCAAAGAATCAAACTATATCTTTTTTCCTCGGTCATTAATTTTCAGATCGGGGTTGAGAATTTCTTTCATGGACATCGAACAGGACTGTTAGTTTTGACATTTGTATACGTTTTAATGACTGCCCTTATTTCATCAAACCCATGCAGACACAATCTTAATCTAACACCTGCAAATTGTTTCGGACTAGATCACCTGGACGTGTGGCTTTTCACAGGGATAGTTAAATTTACTGGAAAAGCACTGCATACAGACTAGTTCGCCAATCGTGAAATGGTTCCGAGTGCAGTGCTTTGTCCCAGTATTTCGCTTTATAATTTATCTTTCCTGTATAAAATTATTAGCGCCATCGATTCAATTGGAGTGCAAACATATCACTTATATCTGAATAACGAAGTATCGGTATTTTCATCAAAACCGCATTATCACTATCGAGTTGTTTACATATACAAAGTGGTACACATACAAATCACTTCTATAAATAATGAGCTGTAGACCATTGCTGTTGTAAAATAAACAGTTAAAATTCAGGAAGTCCTTATCAAGCTAGTGTTAAAGTGTTCGGTAAAATAAAGGAGCAAGGCGTGCTAATGAATTATGTTCAACAGGTATGTGGAAATGTTTTCCATGTTACTCAATTAAATAAGGTTATTTTCCTTCATCTGTTTATACATTTATTTGTATTTTACTTGTAATAACTGGTAGTGCGATAGTTTAGTAGTGTGGTTGCATACTTTGTTATAGATGTGAATGTTTGGCCATGATTTTGTAACTATCATGTACGTCACTTTGTGTGTTTCAGATCTGCCTTCTAGTATAACCGTGTCGCCATGAATCTGGAGATGTTTAATCAAATAGCCTCAATTACCGACCACCTGTACCTGAGTAGTGCAGCAGCGGTCAAGGCGGACCGAATCCGGACAGTCGGAATAACGCACATCATTAACTGTACGTTGGAGATCCCCAACCTCACCCTGCCTACCGTTGAATCCATCCAAATACACGTGGAGGATGCGCCCCACGCGCGGCTCTGTGTTTACTTCGACAGGTGCGCTGACAAAATTCATCAAGTCCATAAACGTGGCGGAAGGACTTTAGTGCACTGTGTAGCAGGAGTGAGTCGGTCGGCTAGTCTGTGTATTGCTTACCTTATGAAATATCACAGGTTGAGTTTGTTGGAGGCTTACTATCACGTGAAGAAACGACGCCCTGTGATTCGTCCGAATGCGGGATTCTGGAAACAGCTGGTTGAATTTGAACTTAGGCTGTTCGGACGCAACTCTGTCAAAATGATACAGTCCGGCATAGGGCTGATCCCGGATGTTTACAAGGATGAGACGAGGAACATGGTTTGGTTTCCCTCCTCTCATTCCAAATCTCGTCGCCCACGTTACACTTACTGACCAAAACGAACTATTTTAGATTTTGTTTTATTTTTGTTATATTAAGTTATATGTCGTATCTAGTTACAGAATCGAAAACCTGATCAGAACTAAAGGAACCCGTTCCTGACCACTACTCTGTAGGCTTAGTACATTGGGATTTCAGTGGTGAACGAGTTAAACTAAAGATGATAGCCAAAGTTATGTGACCAATATTTTAACTGTTTTAGGAAACTGAATTAAGAATAATTTCAGAGTTGATTTTAAATGTTTTAATGTGAAATATTATTTATTTTGGTCATATGTTTTTTTCGTAATGCGTAATTGATCACTCATGCTCGGTAAAGCAATAAAACAGGTGAAACTGTTCTTATATTTGAATAAAGAAATACTTTATTTCGTTTCAAAGTTCACAGAATTTTCGATTTATATGTTATGGTTTTTTTTTTCTAATAACTCCAAATGTATATTTTAACAAGTTTTTATACTAAAATCTCTATTTTGTTACACCAGGTTGTTTTGATCCTATATCTACAACATGCGTCTTCTGTTACTGTTGTTGTATATATATATAAATCTCTGTGTAGTTTGCTGTTGCCGTGAATATTTGTCAAGATCATTATTAATTTCTTGGTTCCCTGACAACCTACGTTTACAAGATGAAGAGTAGGATAGGATGTCACGTGAAATTGATTGTTTCTCTTCATTGGATAGGAAACATTTCATATATCATCTATATTTACAGAAAATGAATTCTGAAATTCGAAGGTCAAGGTCATGTTCTAAGGTCAAGGTCATTTTCTTAGGTCAAGGTGATATTCTAATGTCAATGTCATGTTTTAAGGTCAATGTCATGTTCTAAGGTCAATGTCATGTTCTAAGGTCAATGTCAGATTCTAATGTCAATGTCATTTGCTTAGGTCAAGGTCAGATTCTAAGGTCAAGGTCAGATTCTATTCTCTTTATATCAGTGATTGGAGGTTGATGTCTGCAACATCCTGCTTAAATATAAGATCAATTCAATTATTTAAGGGTGTATGCTTTCTTATACATTAAACCTGATATGTGTGGTATTTATCTCCCTTTAAGGTTCTGTGGTGGCCATTTCCAAAGGAGTCATTTTTGTTTATAAGATATAAGAAAGATAACTTTTACTTTTCAAAGAATAGAAACGTTTTTAAAATAGCATGAAATCAATGCTTTAGAGGTTCCTGCTATCTTTTGGTTGCTTCTCGGCTAGTCACGTGGTTTTGTGGAAGTAATGATCGATTGAATACGTCCGCATCTGGTTTTCTGATTGAGAAATAACAGATGTGCTGATTTTAGATCTATGTTAAGTTATTGAGAACCTTTTAAACATTTACCACTGTGCATGCAGTTTTGAGTTTAAATCCTGCTTTTTGCTTTTGCTATGCTGAATAAGTGCTATTAGTTTAAATATGTATATTATTCTCGTTGTAATCATGTTTATAGTGGTAAATGAGCTTACCAATGTATGTAAATATTCTTTTAATTGTCTTGATTGCCGTGAACAATGAACCAGTGTTTATACTTTCAGGAACCCCCAAAGAAGGAACCGTGTATAAAGAAACAAATACCATTAACAAAAAAGGGGAAGCGCAAGTAGTACGTAGCTATTCCTCCACTCTCGCTGTGTACACCGTCATATGGACATCCAGCCCCGAAACAGTGGCGAAAACTGTCACATCAATTGTTTATACGAAACTTTGGCTATACAGTTTTGGTTTTATCACGTGTCGCCTTCGAATTAATTGCACTGCAGACATGGCTTTATGCCAACTTGCATCGATATAATTACCTTATTCAATAAAACGTTAATGAAAAAAGAAGTTTTCGACGAAACGGTTAATTCCATCTTGTGCTGACATTCGCCACTGTAGGGGTTGTGACATTTTCCTTTGCTTGTGCATTTTACTGTACTGGTAGTCTTTGGTTTAGAAGTTCTTTGCATCAATAATAATATGTATCTAGTGTCAGCTGTTAGAAGAGAATCTTAGTAAGGTTGGGTTTAAATGATATCTGAATTTGAATGTTTTTCGATATACCTACTGACACCTCGCTCGATATATTAGTAGCAATAGTCACAAATAAACATCGCGTTCCTTTGTATACATTGGTACTGATACAAAGGCTTATCGTCCAGAGACGAGTCTATAAAATCGGGTCTGTAAAATGTCAGATGTAGGCTTTATATTGTTGGCGCACTTGTCTCAATTAAGACTTGAGAGCGACTAACATTGGCTATAAAACATGGCGACATGTTACCCGGCGTGACTGAAATGACCCCGCCCCACTTTGCCCGTAGTTATTTCCACGTATTTTGCTCTTGATTGTGTTTTGCTATGCTTGCCTTTACCGTTTGAAACAGAGGAATGGGTCACTTATCATCTTTGCTTGACATACTTTTACAGTACAAGTCCCACTTCCGATGGAAGTTCGGAAGGTGCCGTTGAAGGAGGGTTCCGAAAGTCCTCATACTAACGGCACGTGTGAGCTTTTAGATTCTGTTTTTAGATAGACGTATCATAGGCAAGTCCAAATCCAACATGGACTTGGCGACTGGTTAAAATAGATCAATTTTCAATCTGCTTTAGCATTGTGTGTAATGTAAAATGCTTATCTTTTTAGTTTGCCTGCCGCGTATATGTTGTGGTAAGAAACCTCTGTATTGGACCATAGTTATCTACTGTTGATACTGTTCCTCAAGGTGCCATTTGTACAGCGGCATCTAGTAGCAAATACATGTATCAACAAGTTAGATAACTCTAGTCATATCGAATTCTGAATTTTATGCCAATCAGTATTTTAGAGACATACAGTGTTTATTTGCATGATAAGAACATTATGGAATTCTATATTCTACAAAAAAAAAATATTGTTATGTTGTGTTTATATGTTTAGTTCTATATCTTATAAAAAAAACTTTTTGAACAAAATAAAATGTGTTTTAAGAGTTTTCTTTTAGTTTCTCGTTGTTCCTTGAAACTTCTGTCACTCTTCATCTGTTCCTCCTATTTACTGGTAAATCTTAACATATTTTATATCAATAACACTGTACATCAAGAACTGCTATTGGTATGTCTCAATAGTTTTTTATCAATCTTTACACTTTTCAGTAATGCACAATTTCTTATGTCTTCTTGAAACATTCCCCTGCATATGTACTCAAAATGTTTTTCTCGGCATGCATTTTAACTTCTCTATCATCTCAACCCCCATAAGCTCTGCGTAATCAAAACTGTATTGACGATCTGTACACGAACTGGTGATGTTTCGTACACAAACGGATGACGCTAGACCTTCGATGGCGTACCTCTTCACTGATATTCACTTGAAACTTTGTGTTTTTTAAAAAGATGATAAAATGTTGGAAAACGTAGATATTTTAGCGGTTATCTTATTTAAGCGATTTTAGAGCTGAAACTAGACCACAAAATTATGATTGCAGTTAACCATATTGCTTTCTACTGCGATTTTGGTGAGTGCGCCTGTCAGCATTGCGCTTATCTGTTTACTTTCGGTTATGCGCTATAATTTGAGTGCGCCAAAACAGTACGTTTGCAGTATTTCGATTCCTCTCCTGGCTGTTTGATATTTAAATAACACTCTGTAGCGTCCCTAAACCGTGACTGTACTCATATGACGTTCGCCTGAGAATGTGTATCCAAACTAACTATATTAGGAACACAAAAAATTGCATGACCGACATTTGAGAGCCTTGTCAAATTCCAGTGGAAAAGTGAAGAAGTGTTCACAGAAAACGTATGAAGAAAAGTGCAGAAGAACCTCTAGTCTTGTATGTATTTTGTATAAGCCATTTTAGTGGTCGCATCTGACCCAAAAATTCAACAGCAACACTTTGGCTTCCATGACAGATTAAAATAACGGGAAAAGGGACACACGTGTGTTGGCTTCACAAAATAACTGACCTATATCTAGCAATACTTGTATCTTTAAAACAAAACAAATGCATATATATGTAGCTAGCTTTGGACGTCTGCCTTTGTCAACGAACGCGTGAAAGGTTATGACCTATTAAACGAGTCAATGACTATGAAACTACATACTTCTCTTCGTGTCATCAGAAGGGGCTTCGTGTATCACTTACACATCAAGTTGAGATTTTACCCATTCTCTCTCCAACACCCAAACATCTTAACGAACAGAAATGTATTGGTAATTTTTTTAGCATATGACTTTGGCCAATGATCAATCCGACATTTTGACATTTCCTAATTTGTTAAAAATATCCTGTGTTGAGTTATTTCGAAGATACTATGACGAAAGTTTTTTATGAATAAATTGATTGGTTAATTAATTGTCCGACCATGCATTTACATAGACATGCGTTCGTTTTAATCCTTATTTATAATGGTCACCTTACTTGACAAGCTGGACAACGCCTATGGAACTAGTGACGTCACATGTGGTAAGGCGGAACATTGATGACGTAATACATGTGTGGTAAAGGCGCACAGGTCACTGACAGAAGCCTAGCGTAATGTTTATTTTGTTTTCAATGGACGATTTCAATAAAAAGAAAGTGTCCGCAAAACTGTACGATAAAAACAAACCAGAATCTCAGCAGTCATTCTTGAACTCCTCCAAAAAGGTGAAACGCAAGAAGATGACATCACAAGAGAGGTCGATGGAATTGCGATTTTTAATTTATTTTATTTTTTATTTTTTTTTGAAGAGACGTTAGTTTTTTTAATCGTCATTTAAACACAATAGGCAAAAATATTAAAGGCAATATATGACGCCATATCGTTTTATTGTAACCCCGCACAATAGAGATAAACTGGAAGCATCCTGTCCAGATAAGATATTAGCCCATGGTCAGTTTCTATGGAGCCTTGCCAAACCATTCAATGTTGTACCACCTTTATACATTACTGATTTTTGTAATGAGAAATTTTATAGGACTCGGCTTCCGTTTCATGGAGTTAAATTTGGAAAAATGTTTAGGAAAATCCAGTTTTGCTCGGGTTAAAACCAAAACCATATAGAGGTTTTGGGGAATATTTTTTTTTTTTTAATTCTTGCCTAGCAATTAAAGTTTCTATCGTGGTGCTTATTTCTTACGGGGTTAAACATCCATTTAATGGCGACAAATTCGGAATATTGATGTGTTTTGGTCTTTTCGTCAAAATCAAAGATACTAACTATGTTGTTCATTTAAACTACCCCCTATTCATTATACGAAAGCGGTATGCGGGAGTATCTCTGGGTCAGCTTATATAGGGGTAATGGCGGAGATAGCAATGGTGCAATGTTATTGTCTCATATATGAGTTCAGAAGCTACATATCCTTCATAATTATGTTATTTCAATTCACCTGTATGACAAATAAACATAAACAGAATGGCATAAATACGGGGAGAGGGAGATCCAACGTCCGTGTAGATGTAGAATAGCTTAGCTTTCACTTAACGTGACAAAATGTCGCTTAAATGTTTATTTCGTCTAGAAATATCTCATTTGAATAATGATGATAGTAATGGTTTCAAGTACATGCACTGTACAGTATGTTATTATGTGCTGCAGATTTGCACCGTCAAAGCATTTTATTCGTGCAATACGCAGATGTTTACCTTAAATCTGAACTCTGGTGTCTCAATCATGCATGCTGATATTACTGTCTATGTTGTAACGCTTTACTCTCTTTGTCGTGGTGTCAAGAGTTACCTCGCTTTACCTAAAGTTGACATGTAGCTGTTGTGTAACTCTTAACGAAAACTGTTTTATACTGTTTTTCAATTTGTTTGGCAGGTTACAGAATAAATGTGATGGCCTACTACTACCTTCTGAGATTTCTACAAATGACGTATATGAATCTGACGTCACAGGAACCTCTCCGATTATTGCTCACGTGTACACCGCTATTGATTTCTGATTCTGTTGGTCTGGAAGTGACGTCAGATGAAGTGACTTTTGCTCATTAATTAGAAGTTTTTATACAAGCGTTCATCAAACAAACACAGCTCTGTGATATATCACAGCGGTTGTGGTAGCTGAGGATTTTACAGTTTTAACCTGTATGGCACACCATTGATGTGTGTAAGTTTATCAGTTGTGTGTGACTAAAGTTTATCTGTTGTGTGTAGGTTTATTAGTTGTGGGGGACTTAAATCTATCTGTTGTGTTCAGGTGTATCAGTTATGTTTGACTGAGACTTTATCAGTAGTGTGTAGGTTTATCAGTTGTGTGTAGGGTTATTAGTTGAGTGTAGATTTATCGGTTGTGTGCATGTTTATCAGTTGTGTGTAAGTTTATCAGTAGTGTGTATGTTTATCAACTGTGTGAAACACTAATTCTGTATGTAGGTTGATCAGTTGTATGTACGTGTATAAGTTGTATGTAGGTTAACAGTTGCTTGTTAGTTTATAATTTGTGTGTTAGTTGATCAATTGTTTGTAAGTTCATCAGTTGTGTTTAGGTTTATCAGTTGTGTGTATGTTTATCAGTAGTGTGTAGGTTTATCAGTAGTGTGTAGGTTTATCAGTAGTGTGTAGGTTTATTAGTTGTGTGTAGGTTTATCACAGTAGTGTGTAGGTTTATCGGTTGTGTGTAGGTTTATTAGTTGTGTGTAGGTTTATCAGTAGTGTGTAGGTTTATCAGTAGTGTATAGGTTTATCAGTAGTGTGTAGGTTTATCAGTAGTGTGTAGGTTTATCAGTTGTGTGTGACTACAGTTTATCAGTTGTGTGTAGGTTTATCAGTTGTGTGTGACTACAGTTTATCAGTTGTGTGTAGGTTTATCAGTAGTGTGTAGGTTTATCAGTAGTGTGTAGGTTTATCAGTATTGTGTAGGTTTATCGGTTGTGTGTAGGTTTATTAGTTGTGTGTAGGTTTATCAGTTGTGTGTAGGTTTATCAGTAGTGTGTAGGTTTATCAGTAGTTTATAGGTTTATCAGTAGTGTGTAGGTTTATCAGTAGTGTATAGGTTTATCAGTAGTGTGTAGGTTTATCAGTTGTGTGTGACTACAGTTTATCAGTTGTGTGTAGGTTTATCAGTAGTGTGTAGGTTTATCAGTAGTGTGTAGGTTTATCAGTATTGTGTAGGTTTATCGGTTGTGTGTAGGTTTATTAGTTGTGTGTAGGTTTATCAGTTGTGTGTAGGTTTATCAGTAGTGTGTAGGTTTATCAGTAGTTTATAGGTTTATCAGTAGTGTGTAGGTTTATCAGTAGTGTATAGGTTTATCAGTAGTGTATAGGTTTATCAGTAGTGTGTAGGTTTATCAGTAGTGTGTAGGTTTATCAGTTGTGTGTAGGGTTATTAGTTGAGTGTAGATTTATCGGTTGTGTGCATGTTTATCAGTTGTGTGTAAGTTTATCAGTAGTGTGTATGTTTATCAACTGTGTGAAACACTAATTCTGTATGTAGGTTGATCAGTTGTATGTACGTGTATAAGTTGTATGTAGGTTAACAGTTGCTTGTTAGTTTATAATTTGTGTGTTAGTTGATCAATTGTTTGTAAGTTCATCAGTTGTGTTTAGGTTTATCAGTTATGTGTATGTTTATCAGTAGTGTGTAGGTTTATCAGTAGTGTGTAGGTTTATCAGTAGTGTGTAGGTTTATCAGTAGTGTGTAGGTTTATCAGTAGTGTATAGGTTTATCAGTAGTGTGTAGGTTTATCAGTTGTGTGTGACTACAGTTTATCAGTTGTGTTTAGGTTTACCAGTTGTGTGTAGGTTTATCAGTTGTGTGTGACTACAGTTTATCTGTTGTGTGTGACTACAGTTTATCTGTTGTGTGTAAGGTTAGCATCTGTGTGTGACTACATTTTATCAGCTATGTGTGACTAAAGTGTATATGTTGTGTGTAAGTTTATCAGCTGTGTGTGACTACAGTTTATATGTTGTGTGTAAGTTTATCAGCTGTGTGACACCACATGTGTTGTATGTTTGTCCATCAGTTGTGTGTGACTAAATTTGTAAACTGTGTGACACCATGTGTTATTTATATAAACGTGTTCACCTGTCAACTAATAATAACACTGAGGAACGTAATTAATTTCCAGAAGTATTGCCAAAGGATTTACATTTAAGTTTGCAGCTAATCTTTCTGAAAATGTTTCCTATATATATAAATGACCACTGCTTGCAAGCAGCATACTTATTTATATATCATATTTGCTGTAAATATAGAGTTTTGTTTTGTTAAATCAACCTCTCACACGGATGATGTTACTCATGTAAACAAGTTTAATTTCATTCTGTTGAGGAGAAAGCTGATACGCTTCCCCTGTTGCTCAATCCGTTTGTTTATCAATAAAATATATCTGAAATGAAATGTAAACAAGTCAATTAATTCATATCAGATAAAGGATTGTGATTCTTGATCAAAAATAAACTTGGTGCCAAGTGCATAATATGTTGACTATAAATCAAACAAATCCAATCAAATGAGGAAAAACATCTTAACCTTTTTAAACATAATAGTCTTTACATAGTGTTTTTTTTTCTTAATATATGTTATAGGGTATGGAAGTTTTTGCTACGCTTTTTCCCCCCAAAAAAAGTAACTTAAGAAAGACAATTGCTTTCATACAACAGATTAGTGAGTTACTTTAATTTAACAAATTGCTCAAAATTTCCCGTTGTGGTACATTTACAACCTTTTTACTGAGCTACAACTTCGTCATTATAATTAATTATAGTAGTTATACTACTGTTGATCAAGTGGCCTTGGTGATGTATAGACGAGATTGTTGACTGGTGTCTGTGTGAATATCACGGTAGGATTACAGTCATCCACCTTCATGAAGAAGCTAAAATGTATCATGAAATAAGATTAAAGGCCTACTATACGCATCTTCAAGGAATTTTTCGTGATTTTGAAAAATGAAAAAAAAAAAAAAAATCCAGTTGATAAAACCATGCAGAAATAAAACTAAAACGAGGTAAACTGGAGCGGTAACTACCAGGAAACTCTTGACAGTAAAATCCAAATAATTCAAAATAATTTAGGTGTGGGACCACTAAAAAAACAAGCCGAAATTAGACGACAGTTCAAATGGATGCATGTTTACAAATACCGAGTTTCAACTGCTGCTGTACCGATATACCCACGTAAGCATTTAACTGGGAATATTTCCGATATCAGTTATTATCTGAACTAAATCTAAAAATAAGATAAGTTATAAGGTTTTTTTCCGCTTAATCTTTTGCCAAAAGTTACGTATATTGGGGCTTTAAAATATTTAAACATCAAATATGTTGTAAACTTGAAATGTTTAAAGTGCATGAATAACGGAATTATCACTCTGGTATACCCCAGTGAGATAATATGATGGTGTGAAAAAAGTTTAGCTTTACAACTTATTGCAATTGTAATTGAGGGATTCACTAGCTTGTTTTTTATTTGAAACTTTTTTTGGTGTTTTTTTGGGGGGGTGGTGGGGGGGGGGGGGGGGGTGGTGGGGGGGGGGGGGGGGTCAGAACATGATACAGAATGGCAATATGCAATACCAATTATTTAGATAACAAACAATCCATTGAACCAATTGATAGAGGGGTCCTAGAGTTTCCGTCTATAAAAGGATGCTTTATGATCCGGTACGGCTAAGTGACAATCATCTTTTATACTCAACGACAATTAAGTAAGAAATCCTGATTAGAGTAAAACAGACATTCGAGTTTGGATGGATTTGTTTACGATCCTGCCACAGAATCATTAACTATACGTGTGTGTACACAAATATATATATATGTGTCAAACACGTCCATCACTGTCACATATAGAGCAATATGGATTTAAATTGAGTATTGTTATAAAAAGTGTATGTGTTTATGACGAAATGCCTTCTTGCCAAATGACCGATAGTGTTTGTACGTGTTTATTCGTCTCTATACACTCGGTTACAGTTCGTGTGTGTTAAAAAACGATGTGTTTCAGATTAAAATAAAACGTAAATATTTGATATTGCTTCCATATATAATGCCATTACCTTATATGCGAGGTATGTTAACATTGGATCATTGTTTATCCAAACACTTTGTTTTTTAATGAAAAATGATACCTTCCTACATGGTAAATCTATTTTGATTTGTATTACAATGTTACATTGTTAGTCCGGAAACATTGTTTTGTATTACAATGTTACATTGCTAGTCCGGACACTTTGTTTTGTATTACAATGTTACATTGCTAGTCCGGATACATTGTTTTGTATTACAATGTTACATTGCTAGTTCGGACACTTTGTTTTGTATTACAATGTTACATTGCTAGTCCGGACACTTTGTTTTGTATTACAATGTTACATTGCTAGTCCGGACACTTTGTTTTGTATTCAATATTACATTGCTAGTCCGGACACTTTGTTTTGTATTCAATATTACATTGCTAGTCCAGCCACATTGTTTTGTATTACAATGTTACATTGCTAGTCCGGACACTTTGTTTTGTATTACAATGTTACATTGCTAGTCCGGACACTTTGTTTTGTATTACAATGTTACATTGCTAGTCCGGACACTTTGTTTTGTATTACAATGTTACATTGCTAGTCCGGACACTTTGTTTTGTATTACAATGTAACATTGCTAGTCCGGACACTTTGTTTTGTATTACAATGTTACATTACTAGTCCGGACACTTTGTTTTGTATTACAATGTAACATTACTAGTCCGGAAACATTGTTTTGTATTACAATGCTACATTGCTAGTCCAGCCACATTGTTTTGTATTACAATGTTACATTGCTAGTCCGGACACTTTGTTTTGTATTACAATGTAACATTACTAGTCCGGACACATTGTTTTGTATTACAATATTACATAACTAGTTCGGACACATTGTTTTGTATTACAATATTACATAACTAGTCCGGACACATTGTTTTGTATTACAATATTACATAACTAGTTCGGACACATTGTTTTGTATTACAATATTACATAACTAGTTCGGACACATTGTTTTGTATTACAATATTACATAACTAGTTCGGACACATTGTTTTGTATTACAATATTACATAACTAGTTCTGATACATTGTTTTGTATTACAATGTTACATTGTTATTCCGGATACATTGTTTTGTATTACAATGTTACATTGCTAGTCCGGACACCTTGTTTTGTATTACAATGTTACATTGCTAGTCCGGATACATTGTTTTGTATTACAATGTTACATTGCTAGTTCGGACACTTTGTTTTGTATTACAATGTAACATAGCTAGTTCGAAAATATTGTTTTGTATTACAATGTTACATTGCTAGTCCGGACACATTGTTTTGTATTACAGTGTTACATTGCTAGTCCGGACACATTGTTTTCCATTACAATGTTACATAGCTAGTCCGGACGCATTGTTTTGTATTACAGTGTTACATTGCTAGTCTGGACACATTGTTTTGTATTACAGTGTTTCATTGCTAGTCTGGACACATTGTTTTGTATTACAGTGTTACATTGCTAGTCCGGACACATTGTTTTCCATTACAATGTTACATAGCTAGTCCGGACGCATTGTTTTGTATTACAGTGTTACATTGCTAGTCTGGACACATTGTTTTGTATTACAGTGTTACATTGCTAGTCCGGACACATTGTTTTCCATTACAATGCTACATTGCTAGTCTGGACACATTGTTTTGTATTACAATGTTACATTGTTAGTCGGGACACATTGTTTTGTATTACAATGTTACATTGCTAGTCCGGACACATTGTTTTCCATTACAATGTTACATAGCTAGTCCGGACGCATTGTTTTGTATTACAGTGTTACATTGTTAGTCGGGACACATTGTTTTGTATTACAGTGTTACATTGCTAGTCCGGACACATTGTTTTCCATTACAATGCTACATTGCTAGTCTGGACACATTGTTTTGTATTACAATGTTACATAGCTAGTCCGGACACTTTGTTTTGTATGACAATGTTACATTGCTAGTCCGGACGCATCATTTTGTATTACAATATAACATAGCTAGTCCGGACACATTGTTTTTTATTACAATGTTACCTCGCTATTCCGGAAATACTATTCCAATACATTTCTTTTTATCTTTTTTTCGGTACAAGTTTACAGAAGTTCCTCTATACGGGGTGTAAATATTAGAAAATTGTCACGGCCCGGATAGGAAGTTTCTATTGTCACGGCCCGGATAGGAAGTTTCTATTGTCACGGCCGGGATAGGAAGTTTCTATTGTCACGGCCGGGATAGGAAGTTTCTATTGTCACGGCCCGGATAGGAAGTTTCTATTGTCACGGCCGGGATAGGAAGCTTCTATTGTCACGGCCCGGATAGGAAGTTTCTATTGTCACGGCCCGGATAGGAAGTTTCTATTGTCACGGCCCGGATAGGAAGTTTCTATTGTCACGGCCGGGATAGGAAGTTTCTATTGTCACGGCCGGGATAGGAAGTTTCTATTGTCACGGCCGGGATAGGAAGTTTCTATTGTCACGGCCGGGATAGGAAGTTTCTATTGTCACGGCCCGGATAGGAAGTTTCTATTGTCACGGCCGGGATAGGAAGTTTCTATTGTCACGGCCCGGATAGGAAGTTTCTATTGTCACGGCCGGGATAGGAAGTTTCTATTGTCACGGCCCGGATAGGAAGTTTCTATTGTCACGGCCGGGATAGGAAGTTTCTATTGTCACGGCCCGGATAGGAAGTTTCTATTGTCACGGCCCGGATAGGAAGTTTCTATTGTCACGGCCCGGATAGGAAGTTTCTATTGTCACGGCCGGGATAGGAAGTTTCTATTGTCACGGCCGGGATAGGAAGTTTCTATTGTCACGGCCGGGATAGGAAGTTTCTATTGTCACGGCCGGGATAGGAAGTTTCTATTGTCACGGCCGGGATAGGAAGTTTCTATTGTCACGGCCCGGATAGGAAGTTTCTATTGTCACGGCCCGGATAGGAAGTTTCTATTGTCACGGCCGGGATAGGAAGTTTCTATTGTCACGGCCGGGATAGGAAGTTTCTATTGTCACGGCCGGGATAGGAAGTTTCTATTGTCACGGCCGGGATAGGAAGTTTCTATTGTCACGGCCCGGATAGGAAGTTTCTATTGTCACGGCCGGGATAGGAAGTTTCTATTGTCACGGCCGGGATAGGAAGTTTCTATTGTCACGGCCGGGATAGGAAGTTTCTATTGTCACGGCCGGGATAGGAAGTTTCTATTGTCACGGCCGGGATAGGAAGTTTCTATTGTCACGGCCCGGATAGGAAGTTTCTATTGTCACGGCCCGGATAGGAAGTTTCTATTGTCACGGCCCGGATAGGAAGTTTCTATTGTCACGGCCGGGATAGGAAGTTTCTATTGTCACGGCCGGGATAGGAAGTTTCTATTGTCACGGCCCGGATAGGAAGTTTCTATTGTCACGGCCGGGATAGGAAGCTTCTATTGTCACGGCCCGGATAGGAAGTTTCTATTGTCACGGCCGGGATAGGAAGTTTCTATTGTCACGGCCGGGATAGGAAGCTTCTATTGTCACGGCCCGGATAGGAAGTTTCTATTGTCACGGCCGGGATAGGAAGTTTCTATTGTCACGGCCGGGATAGGAAGCTTCTATTGTCACGGCCCGGATAGGAAGTTTCTATTGTCACGGCCCGGATAGGAAGTTTCTATTGTCACGGCCGGGATAGGAAGTTTCTATTGTCACGGCCGGGATAGGAAGTTTCTATTGTCACGGCCGGGATAGGAAGCTTCTATTGTCACGGCCCGGATAGGAAGTTTCTATTGTCACGGCCGGGATAGGAAGTTTCTATTGTCACGGCCGGGATAGGAAGTTTCTATTGTCACGGCCGGGATAGGAAGTTTCTATTGTCACGGCCGGGATAGGAAGTTTCTATTGTCACGGCCCGGATAGGAAGTTTCTATTGTCACGGCCCGGATAGGAAGTTTCTATTGTCACGGCCGGGATAGGAAGTTTCTATTGTCACGGCCCGGATAGGAAGTTTCTATTGTCACGGCCGGGATAGGAAGTTTCTATTGTCACGGCCCGGATAGGAAGTTTCTATTGTCACGGCCGGGATAGGAAGCTTCTATTGTCACGGCCCGGATAGGAAGTTTCTATTGTCACGGCCGGGATAGGAAGTTTCTATTGTCACGGCCCGGATAGGAAGTTTCTATTGTCACGGCCCGGATAGGAAGTTTCTATTGTCACGGCCGGGATAGGAAGCTTCTATTGTCACGGTTCGGATAAGGAAGTCACCATTCTACTCTCACGGATTAGAGAGTTTCTATTGTTGCGTTTCTGATAAGGGATTTACCACTGTACCAGTCTGGATAAGCGATGTTCCATTTTCGGATTAGCGAGGTACCACTAGACTCATCCGGATTAGGGAGGTTCCATTTTTACATTTTGGATTAGCGAGGTATCACTTTTCTAATCCGGGTTAGTGGTGTTCCATTGTAATGGTTCGGATTAGCGAGTAACCTCTAGCGTAGTTTTTTTACCCTAGCCTCAGTTCCATCAACTTTCCTTCGCTAAAATTCTCCATAAGAGAGTCTTAAAGGCCCAATATACAAAAGTTTGCGGCAAAACTTAAAGCAAAAACCAAGCCTAATAACATCGATTTAGTTCAGATTAACTGATATCAGCAATATTCAAAATCAATTCTTACGCGGTCACCGGTACAGCAGCAGTTGAAACTTGGTATTTGTAAACACGCGTCCATTTTCAACTTTCTTCTAACTTCGCCTTGTTGTTGAAGTGGGCCCCACCTGAATTATTTTTAATTCTTTGGTTTTCTGTCAAGAGTTTCTTGTTAGTTACCGCTCAGGTTTACTTCGTTTTAAGCTTATTTTTGCATGGTTATCAACTGGATTTTTTTTTTCAAAATTTTTCAGAATCATAAATCCTGAAGTTACGTGTATTGGGCCTTTAAGTATATGGGAACTTTTACGTTAAGAATTGTTCATGAAACTTGGGCCTTGGCCGTTTATAACAATAACAATAAAATATCATTTTGGATTATAAAAGATATGTTCCTTATTGTGTTTGGCTGATACATTCGAGTCATCGGCGGAAAGTTCATTTTTCACAACTTAAAACCTTCTGACGTTCTACACAACAGACCGTCCATAATGATGACTTGCTTATGTCAGGAATATATTCTGTTAAGTATCTATATCTTGATATATTTATGTTGCAATTCTATGTATGCATTGTTTGCAAATGTTCCAGGAAAAGCAGAATTTTAACAGATATGTGATCGAGATCCGTAAACATGTTTTATGAATTGATTATGACTTTATTACCTGAGTTAGTGAATTGTACATGTTGATATATGTTTAACACTTGGTGATAGCCAGTAGGTGACAGCTGTCGACTTTTACACTTGTTGATAACCAGTAGGTGACAGCCTGTTTTTATACTTGGTGATAATCAGCTTTTACAGTTGGTGATAGCCAATTTTTATAAAAAAAAAAGTGATTGCCAGATTTCACAGATTGTGATAGCCACTTTTTGACAGTTGGTGATAGCCAGTTTTCACGGTGATAGCCAATTTTGACAGCTGCATGGTGATAGCCAATTTCCTCAAATAGCGATAGCCTGTTTTCACAGATAGTGATAGCCAGTTTTCACATTAAGTAATAGTCAGTTTTCACTGTAAGTGAAAGCAAGTTTCACAGTTGGTGATAGCCAAATTTCACAGATGGTTAAGGCCAGTTTTTACATCTGGTGATAGCCAGTTTTTCCAGTTGGTGATAGCCAATCTCACAGATGGCGATAGCCAATTTCCACAAATAGTAATAGCCAGTTTTTACAGTAAGTGATATCCAGTTTTCACAAAAATTGATAGCCAATTTCCTCAAATAGCGATAGCCTGTTTTCACAGATAGTGATAGCCAGTTTTCACATAACGTGATAGCAAGTTTCACGTTTCAAAGTTGGTGATAGCCAAATTTCACAGATGGTTGAGGCCAGTTTTAACATTTGGTGATAGCCAGTTTTTCCAGTTGGTGATAGCCAATTTCACAGATGGCGATAGCCAATTTCCACAAATAGTGATACCCAGTTTTTACAGTAAGTGATATCCTTTTTTCACAGTAATTGAGAGCCAGTTTTCACAGATAGTGATAACCAGTTTTCACAGATGGTGATAGCAAGTTTTAACTGGTGATGATAGCCAGTGTTCACTGATGGCAGTAGCCAAATTCCACAAATAGTGATAGCCAGTTTTTTACAGTACGTGATAACCAGTTTTTTACAGTACGTGATATCCTGTTTTCACAGAAATTGATCGCCAGTTTTCACAGTTGGTGATAGCTAATTTTCACAGATGGTGATAGACAGTGTTTTAAGGTTGTTAAGGTTTGAGTGTTTACTCTTATGGTTAGTGATAACCAGCTTTAACTGGTGGTGATATCCAGTCTTTTAACAGTTTCATGCTAGTGTATGCTATAATAATTATTTGGCTCTCAATTTCTTCGTTTGCAACGAATGACATGTTGATGTTTATCATGAAATATGCGTGCTGAATAAACACAAAACTGGAAAATTAAATAATTTGTTTGTTATAGCTAAACTGCATTTTGTATTAAAGTAATATCAGGTGAACTTTAGGTCAAGAGGCTCCAGAGTACGCTCAAATTATATACTAATTGTAGATCACAGCCTATTTATTAATGATAAAAAAAACTTCAATATACGTCCTAACTTTATTGATCATTTTCAACTTAAGAATGTTTTTAAAGGTTTTGGGATAAGAAAAGACATGTTTTACACTAGTTACACCTACACGCCTGGGACGAACATCTCACTCTTTGTCTAAACCCGCGGCCTGGGTTCGTGTTATTTCCTTACAGACCGGCTGCTTCACGTAGTGTTATGGAAGTTCGCAACTTTCGTAGTGTAATGAATTTATATGGTTATAACAAGAAGAAATTAAAACTGACATACAGAGAGACATTCAGCGCTTTATTTAATAATACTTCACTAAAACTTCACTTTGAAAGCACAGGTCTGGAATAAACAATCCATCTGTCATGGTTATCTCCCCTAGTCCAAAGAGTTTCTTACTTGGTTCGGTCATAACAGGCCACACTGTAGAACAGCCCGACCCCGCTACAAACAGAAAACGGAATAATATATTGGACATGATAAAGCAGTCATATACCAAATAATTTTGCAACATTTGAAGATTTTTTAAGCACCAATTCCAAGAGTTGTATCAGAATAAACTATTTTACAAATTACATTTAGTTTATAAACTCCATAAAGAAATGCTGACAAGGGAGGTAACTATTCGTTACTTGAGCGCAGGGTCGGAACTAACCCACAGGGACCTGAAAATTTGTTACAGATAGTTTGGACCTAAACTAGGGTGTTTAAAGGCCAAAACGTAACTTCAGAAAATTTTGCGGGATTCTGAAAAATTATGAAAAAATATTTGTTGATAACCAAGCAAAAATAAGCTTAAAACGAAGTAAACCTGAGCGGTAACTAACAAGAAACACTTGACATAAAAATCCAAGGAATTGAAAATAATTCAGGTGGGGCCCACTTCAACAACAAGCTGAAGGTAGAAGACAGTTCGAAATGGACGCGTGTTTACAATCATCGTGTTTCAACTGCTGCTGTACCGGTTACCGCGTAAGAATTCATCTTTAATATTGCTGATATCTGTTAATCTTAACTAAATCTATAAAAAAATAAGTTATTAGGCTTGATTTTCGGTTCAAGTTTTGCCGAAAGTTACGTATATTGGGCCTTTAAATAGCACAACTTTCGATAAAATGTCCCCTCTATCTACTCAAAACACCATAGTTTAGGTCCAAAACTAGTTGTAATAAATTCTCAGTTCCCTGTGGTCTAACCCACACACAGGCGAATAGAGCGTGTCGCCCTTACTCAAACAGTCACATGACCCTGACGACCTTTTAGGGACGCCACTACACAGGGTGTAAAATACAATGTTATTCATGGCTAAGTGAAGATATATTGTCAAACCTAGCAGAATGGCACGTACCCTCTCCTTCAGATAATTTAACGACTGTTCCAATAGTAACCTCTGTTAGGCTAATACGATACAAGTAACATCATTTCATTTCTTATTCAATAAACATACCATATAACCATATTTTCAATGCTCAGGAAAATCATCACAAAATGTGCGGTAAAAAGAACATGGAATTGAATCCAAGTTGTTGTATCAATCTTTCTGATATGAATACGACCAATTAACTCTTTATTTTTTCGTGTCAAATATGTTGCAAACTTATCTAAGTATCTAATTCACTAGCTGGAAACAAATAGAACAGATAGGAAACGATGAACACATTTGCTAAGATTTTACAGAAAGGAACGGAATATAATAGACAACGCAAGTGAGGTGGAAGGGATGAAAATAGTGACAAATATTGCCGATTAGCATTTGGATCAAATTCGTGTTTTTTGTAGTATTCTAGTAATTGTGCCGTGTAACCTTATGTGTAACGTGGAGTTACGTCCCTTGCTATGGGATTGTGGGTAATAAAAGTAAGACATATTGGTTACTGTACAATACACGTGTTGTGTAATTTAATTCGACAGTATGATTTGGTTGTGGGGTGGAGGGGTCGTCTTCTTCCGCTATTAGCGTAAACTCGTACCGGCGCATGGGGTGCAAGGGCCATTGTACAGGCGATTAGTTAAAAACAACAATATATGTAGTTGCAGTTAAAAACATCCGGTACGGTCTATCGTCTGATGGTGGTGTCCTGGATCTGGGACTTGAAGCAGTCTAAGAATGGAGCACAGGCTGCTGCTGGTGGTAGGGTGTTCCAGATACGTATGCTGTCCAGGAAGAAGGATTTCTGGTATGTGACTGTGCGTGCATAGTGGATCGAGAAGGTGGAGTTGTGTCCCCTTGGTGATATGGTTGGTATAAGGATGTGAGATGATGGGATCTCTATCAGGTGGTGCACTATGCGATAAATCAACAAAGTTTTGGCATGCGCTCTATTCTCCTGTAGGGGTCGCCATTGAAGCTTCTTCAACATGGATGAGACACTGTTGGTCGTCCGGTAGTCAAAGTTTACTATTTGGGTAGCTCTCCGTTGAACCATCTCCAGCTGGTGAATGTTTGTCGCTGTATGTGGATGCCAAATGACACTTGAATACTCTGTGAGGGGTCGAACCAGGATAGTGTAGTAGTGTGGCTTGGTGTTTCTTGGACACTGACGGAGATTTCAACGAAGAAAGGACAGTGTTTGTTGTCTTCTTTGCTACCTGGTTGATATGATGGTTCCAATCCAGGCTCCTATAGATATGGACCCCAGGGTATTTGGATGAATCAACAACGTCCAGGGTATGGTCATTTATGTTGTATGGATGGCTAATGATCTTCCTCTTGTTTGTGATGTTCAGTACCTGACATTTCCTGAGGTGAAATTCCATTTGCCATGCTTCCTCCCACTTCTGCAGGTTGCCCAGGTTCTATTGGAGCTTTATGGCATGTTTCTACTGTTTATGTGTCTATACAAGGCACAATCATCAGCGAATAGACGTACCGCTGATCTCTCTGGAACTGTATCTAGCAGATCGTTTATGTAGAGCAAGTCCTTCGAGACGTCTAAGAGTATAAGATCTGTATGGCCCTTGGTATCTATGTTCTTGGCCAGATCGTGTACTGTAAGGATATATTGGCTCTCGTACGATCAATGTTTGCGGAAGCCATGTTGTGCGTCATGAAGAATGTTGTGTTAATCCAGGTGTCTCATGATGATGCTGCTGCCGACGATGTGTTCAAGAATCTTGCAGACCACTGATGTCAGACTTTTTAGGCGGAAGTATTCAGCTCGACTCTTATCTCCTTAATTTTGTAGATTGGCACCACGTTTGCCATCTTCAAGTCAGCAGGTAATTTCTCTGTGATATGGATGCGTGAAAGAGGAGTTGAATTAAAGGCGCAACTTCTGTGGCGGTCTCCTTCAGTATGGGACAGGAAATGTCATCCGGACCAGTGACTTTATGGGCTCTTAGGTTTGTAAGGATCTTATCAGTGCCCTCTATACCTATGGTGATGTCAGGCGTATTGTTGCATAGACTGGGGCCTTTGTCTGGTATGGTGTTTCCTGGTTCATCTTTGTTGAACACTGATGAGAACTGACCGTTCGGTATGTCTATCTTCATGCGACTTTTTTATCGGGTGATGCCGGCGTTATCCATTAGGGGAGGAACACCTGTGTTATCATTCTTCATGCTTTTAACGAATCTCCAGAATCGCTTTGGGTTGGTTGTCGAGTCGGGGCTAATGAAATTATTCAGGATCTGACAACATCCCATAAGAGGTCACGTTCAGATGACATTTGTCGCCTCTTTACTTCACAATAAATAATTTTCCAATGACCTGTCATCTTGCAGTAAGTCATTTCGTCACATTAATCCACATGAAGTTTTGGTGACGAAATGATTAACGGATAAATGCGATTTTGCAAGTCGCCTCAAAATTCACCTTCAAGATTCTGAAAGAAGTAATTTGATTGGCTAATGCAAAAAGTCATCGGGACATGACCCCCTGTGGGATTTCCTCAGATTTAAACGCAGCAGAGAGAAGTTTACGGAACGGCGCGAAGATCAAAATATGATTTTAATCATATTGATCCTTTGTTCTTCTTGCCTTCCGGAAACTCTTTTTCTTTCTCCTGGTGATTTCATTTACTTTTGTATTCACCTTGGCTTTGAGAAACGGGTTGATGATTTCTTCGATGGTACATGTTGTCCTTGCAATCGAATCAACCTCGAATGAAAGAATGACCACCTAGCATTAATATGGCTGGAGGGGTAAACGTCTCACACAATTCTGAGGCAAGGGCTTTTACACCTATCTGTAGCGCATTGAGATTATTTCTTGTCCATCGATGTATTCTATATGGGGCAGGCTTGCTCTTGTAGGCCGCTGCAATGTACCTATATACCAGGGACGGCCTGTTTGTCAGGAATAGTTCCAGTGTAGGTTCATTTCCAGTTGGGAATTCATCTTTTTGTTCCAGACCACAGTGACGGATACAATCTAGGAATTGTTGGTTGATATGAAGCGAGTTTTTGTTATCCTCAATGTTCTGTGATGCCCTGTTAATGTCGGGCAGGTTGAGATCGTCACCGACCCAGAGTACTCCTGGTTTGTGTGTTGATGCAAGAGATTCTATAGTAGTGCATATATTGTCCATGTAGTCATCCTTGGTGCCTGGTGGACGATATAATGACCCAATGATGAGCTTCGTATCATTATCCAATGATACTGAGACATAGACAGACTCTGTGTCGCTGGCCATGTCTACAGATTCACTGACAATATCAGATCTCACTGCTAATAACACTCTACCATAGCCATTACTTCTATCCTTTCTATATATGTTGAATGATGTGGGGAATATTTCCGAGCTGTGTATGGAGTCGTTAGGCCAAGAATGATGCTTGGTTTGTGGCTCTCAATAATATTTAAGAATCTTTTTTTATACATTGAAAGTTGATGCTCAGGATATCAAACTTGTTGTTCAACTAATAAGCGACTATCACCGTGTGGGTATGACTCGACTTATGTTCAGTAGATATTGGAGATAAACAAGCATCTGGTGGACCAATGGCACCCTGTTTGCTATCTAAGCTACTGAAAGAACTTGACACTTAGAAACCAGCCGTTTCAAAGAAACTAGATGTAAGTTGTGGTAAGCCACATTGTATACAGTGCCGTGATATGTTATTCAGACAGTCATATAACTGCGGGGACATGTGCATACATTCTGCATGATACCATAAGTTACAGTCATCACACGCCAGACTTTTCTGCTTCGATGTCACTGCCTTGCTGCAAATTTGGCATGGGTATTTGGCGATTGCCCGGATTTGATTCAATATCTTGGGCACAAGCGCTTGAGGATGATGAAGCTCAAGTACATGTATGTATGTATTTGTCCTCTCTTGATGTTGGGGTAGGTACATGAAGACAGACATACATGTAGTCTACCCTTTAAGTCTCTGTTTATAGCTATACATCTTATGCCATTTCTTAGTAAACTGTCAACATATCTGTGTGTGTGTTGTTACTTGTCTCATCTGCACATCGCACATATGTCTACAACATAACAGGAAGTAAAATGTCGACATCATTGTTTATGTTGAGGATCATAACGGCAGTTCTCAATTCAACAGAATGTTTTGCATAAGGTTTACCTACTGTCCTTCGAACGAAATTCCGCACATAAAGGTTTAGGCAAAAAATACTAATGTCAAACATGTAATGGATAGAATGGGTAAAATGAAGCTGGAAACGTAAAAATTGAATAAAAACTGCAAGAGAAATCAGGTAGTCGTCCTTACACCACGCATGCGCACTTGTCTCGATTGGATTCGCTACAGTTTTGTAATTCTTTCTGCATTATGTCATGAATATTTTAATTAATACATTATTGAATTCGCTAAAGTTTTGTAATTCTTTCTTCATTAGGTCATGAATATTTTAATTGATACATTATGATTATGAATAGACGTTCTCAAAATTTCTTTATTCTTTCCAAATAGTTTCGACCTCATTTAGAATTAGATGTATTTTTACTTATATATACATACGCGCATGCCCGGACGCAGTCGTTGAAATAGGTTTTGCCGTCACTTCCACATACGGGTATTTCTGTCTGAGGACAGTCGCACTCACAAACACCTTCATACTGCTTTAAGATGCGGCTGTCGAAAACAGCTCTGTCGAAAGAAATAGAAAGTTATAGCGTTACTCCTTTTGGTACAAGTACGACCAACTACAGCCAGCGATGAATAATTGATTAGTGATAAAACCTATTTTTAAACCAGTGTATTGTTTTCAGTAATTTCTAGCAGTACATGTAAAGTGTTACATTTGGTAAATGGCTGCTGGCAAGGCAACTTGTTTTTTGATATAGTTACCTTGTTTTGGTAAATGACAAAAACATTTCAATCAATTCCTAAACTAGCAAAATGTCAAAATATCATTCGACAATTGATGTTACCATTTAAAATTGTAGAGATGTCGTTTTCGTTTGAGGTTTCCTAATTTGTTAAAATATCAAAGGCAATAAAGTCCTTGAAAATTCATGAATTATGTAAAACAAATCTTGTTACACAACCAACAAATGTTTTATGGTACGTTTCGATGACGAGTACGAAACAGTTCAAGACCAATCAAACTCAATTTTAAAGTCATCTCATAGCCGTAATGATAAAATTAAACAACAAAGCCGAGATAGCTAAAGGCCAACACAGACCCCACAGAAGAGACCGCTCCTAGAATTACTGTACCCCAAAGATCCACTAATACAGGAACCCCCTAAGGCCTGCTGTGGACTACACTTGGTTCATCATATTACCTAGATTGTAAATCAGAACACCGTGTTACGAATTCGAAACATCGACTGGAATTTATGTCTATGACCACAATTCAGGAATACGAAGTATTTATTTCACATGATAGTTTATCTCCCTGTACCATTACACCCATTGACGATTCACTTAGAACACAAACCTCCAGATTCAAAACATCATAGATTTGCAAACTATAACATATTTTAGTTAGTAGCGAGACAACATCTATCAGCAACGCTTCGGCACTGTTATGGGTAGCCCAGTGCCTCATATCGTGGTCAATTTGTTCACGGACCATCTGGAGCAAGAAGCAAAACCCATTGCTCAAATAGAGAAGCAGGAGTCACAGGAGGATTTGACCATCCATATCAACACCATAGTCTATACAATTACATGTGACAGTATCAAACATACATGTGAGGAAGAAACCAACGCCACTTTATCCTTTCCAGGCACTCTTCTAGTGAAGAAAGAGGTCGGTATCGTAAAGGTATTGGTATATATAGAAAACAGATGCACACGGACCAAGTTAGGTATTGCCCGAAATATGCGATACAATAGTCACAAAACAATCGGACAAAACACGTACAAGAGCAGACAATAAATAAGAGAATACCGAAGCATTAACAAAATCATAATCCAAACTCAAAATCGATTAAACCAGGGGCAAAATATGAACAAAGGAAAGATTCACATGGAGACCCTTGCAAAAGTACAAGAGAATAAGACAAGGTGTTCCGGAAGAGTAAGCGTCTTCTGCTTCATCGACGACACCCACATCGCTACAATGGGCCCCAAAATTGGAACAAAGCAGTGTCAAAATAAGGGGAAGCAATAAAAGTGTGACTTAGGAAAAGAACAAAACCCAAACGACAAGTGCTCATCTCGTATGATAAAGGTATATCTGAAACCGTCAGAGAATATATCGCGGTCATGGCACAACAACAGCCATAAAGTCCCAAAAGACGGTTCGTAATATCTTTGCATTCCTTTATTTATATTTCCTAAAGAAAACGTCACAGAAACTGCGACACAAAGACATTTAAAGATACAGGAAGGCGATTTGGGTTCAAAACGATTGGAGAAATACATGTCCATCATACGTTCAGATTTCCAGATAATAAATCGGCAATCACAGACCATACCATAGAGAAGAACCACGTGTTTGATTGGGAAAAACTATTGGAAATATTGGAACTACCGGGATACGCTACAAGGGCCAGATATAATTAATGGGGATAAGGGGGCTAATAGACTCCAACATTTGTGACCAGGTAATGAACAAAGCATAGCTAAATCGAGTCATTTCCGTTATAATATTTTTACTCTTTACAGCCTAGCCGACATCGTCATCTTCATATCGTGGTGGTCATCAAAACGTCACACACACAAAATACTGGTTGTGTAATGAGAATATTTAATAGTCTGTACTAAACGTTTTTATCACTGCTATGATTTGGTTTCGGTCAGACTTACTCACAATCCCGAAAACAGTCGTTCTGGTACGAGACGTTGTCGGTTCCACAGACTGGGGCGTATATATAGGGACAATTACAGCGACAGAATCCATCAGCAGCCTTCAGCATCCCTCTACACAAACACACAAGTCATCGTCACGTAATTATCATCTTACTAATTATCTATCAACGGCTCGGCACACTCGCAATCCATCCCACGATGTTAAAGTTAAGGACATTGACCCCACTTGCGCGCGATCAACTCAAAGACCTTGACCGACACGCGCCCACTTCCGTGATATTAACCAAAAGACATTGAGCGACACGCCTACACTTCTGTGATATTAACCAAAAGACATTGAGTGACACGTCTACCCTTCTATGATATTGACCAAAAGACCTTGACCGACACGCCCCCGAAATGATCTTTATCAACACCTTTACGCTCTTTCGACTTTAACTATTAACCTCTGCTTAACTCCCAAGAGATTAAGGGCGATAGTACCCTATATCTACACTTCCGAGATTATCCTAATATTCGCCCAAAGACCATCCCACAGGGGTCTCTAACACCCCTGCTTTATTGAAATCAACATATTCTTAATTATTTATACATGTATGATAATATGATCGATATTGATCTATAGCCGCGTCATCATTTCATGTCAAAGAATTGATCAAAATCATTTGATATTAACTACAATAAAAGTAACGTCATTCCTACGCCTCATTTCCGTAAGTAAATGTCAAACGGCCATGGCCAACACTGCATTAAGCCTGCGCCAGTCAATGACTGATAAATGTCAGGAGATGTTACACCATGGAAACACTGACAAACATGGGCATATTCCGACATGTAAATCGAGACAAAGTTAATCACAAACAGGGAGACAAGGTCAGTCAAGGACAGGGAGACAAGGTCGGTCACTGAGAGGGGGACAAAATCAGTCACAAACAGGGAGACAAGGTCAGTCAAGGGCAGGGAGACAAGGTTGGTCACTGAGAGGGAGACAATGTTAGTCACTGACAGGGAGACAAAGTCCGTCACGGACAGAGAGACAAGGTCAGTCACAAACAGGGAGACAAGGTCAGTCACAAACAAGGAGACAAGGTCAGTAAGGGCAGGGAGACGAGGTCGGTCACTGAGAGGGAGACAATGTTAGTCACTGACAGGGAGACAAAGTCCGTCACGGAAAGAGAGACAAGGTCAGTCACAAACAGGGAGACAAGGTCAGTCACTGACAAGGAGACAAGGTCAGTCACTGACAGGGAGACTAGGTCAGTCACGGACAGGGAGACAAGGTCAGTCACTGACAGGGAGACAAGATCAGTCACAAACAGGGAGACAAGGTCAGTCACTGACAAGGAGACAAGGTCAGTCACTGACAGGGAGACAAGGTCAGTCAAGGGTAGGGAGACAAGGTTGGTCACTGAGAGGGAGACAATGTTAGTCACTGACAGGGAGACAAAGTCCGTCACGGACAGAGAGACAAGGTCAGTCACAAACAGGGAGACAAGGTCAGTCACAAACAAGGAGACAAGGTCAGTAAGGGCAGGGAGACGAGGTCGGTCACAAACAGGGAGACAATGTTAGTCACTGACAGGGAGACAAAGTCCGTCACGGAAAGAGAGACAAGGTCAGTCACAAACAGGGAGACAAGGTCAGTCACAAACAGGGAGACAAGGTCAGTCACTGACAAGGAGACAAGGTCAGTCACTGACAGGGAGACTAGGTCAGTCACGGACATTGAGACAAGGTCAGTCACTGATAGGGAGACAAGATCAGTCACAAACAGGGAGACAAGGTCAGTCACTGACAAGGAGACAAGGTCAGTCACTGACAGGGAGACAAGGTCAGTCAAGGGTAGGGAGACAAGGTTGGTCACTGAGAGGGAGACAATGTTAGTCACTGACAGGGAGACAAAGTCCGTCACGGACAGAGAGACAAGGTCAGTCACAAACAGGGAGACAAGGTCAGTCACAAACAGGGAGACAAGGTCAGTAAGGGCAGGGAGACAAGGTTGGTCACTGAGAGGGAGACAAGGTCAGTCACTGACAAGGAGACAAGGTCAGTCACTGACAGGGAGACTAGGTCAGTCACGGACATTGAGACAAGGTCAGTCACTGATAGGGAGACAAGATCAGTCACAAACAGGGAGACAAGGTCAGTCACTGACAAGGAGACAAGGTCAGTCACTGACAGGGAGACAAGGTCAGTCAAGGGTAGGGAGACAAGGTTGGTCACTGAGAGGGAGACAATGTTAGTCACTGACAGGGAGACAAAGTCCGTCACGGACATAGAGACAAGGTCAGTCACAAACAGGGAGACAAGGTCAGTCACAAACAGGGAGACAAGGTCAGTCACAAACAGGGAGACAAGGTCAGTCACAAACAGGGAGACAAGGTCAGTCACAAACAGGGAGACAAGGTCAGTCACAAACAGGGAGACAAGGTCAGTCATTGACAAGGAGACAAGGTCAGTCACTGACAGGGAGACAAGATCAGTCACAAACAGGGAGACAAGGTCAGTCACTGACAAGGAGACAAGGTCAGTCACTGACAGGGAGACAAGGTCAGTCACGGACAGGGAGACAAGATTAGTCACGGACAGGGAGACAAGATCAGTCGCGGACAGGGAGACAAGATCAGTCACGGACAGGGAGACAAGGTCAGTCACTGACAGGGAGACAAGGTCAGTCACTGACAGGGAGACTAGGTCAGCCACGGACAGGGAGACAAGATCAGTCACTGACAGGGAGACTATGTCAGTCACGGACAGGAAGACAAGGTCAGTCACTGACAGGGAGACAAGGTCAGTCACGGACAGGGAGACAAGATCAGTCACGGACAGGGAGACAAGATCAGTCACGGACAGGGAGACAAGATCAGTCACGGACAGGGAGACAAGGTCAGTTACGGACAGGGAGACAAGATCAGTCACGGACAGGGAGACAAGATCAGTCACGGACAGGGAGACAAGGTCAGTTACGGACAGGGAGACAAGATCAGTCACGGACAGGGAGACAAGGTCAGTCACGGACAGGGAGACAAGGTCAGTCATGGACAGGGAGACAAGATCAGTCACGGACAGGGAGCCAAGATCAGTCACGGACAGGGAGACAAGATCAGTCACGGACAGGGAGACAAGATCAGTCACGGACAGGGAGATAAGGTCAGTCACTGACAGGGAGACAAGGTCAGTCACGGACAGGGAGACAAGATCAGTCACGGACAGGGAGACAAGATCAGTCACGGACAGGGAGACAAGATCAGTCACGGACAGGGAGACAAGATCAGTCACGGACAGGGAGACAAGGTCAGTTACGGACAGGGAGACAAGATCAGTCACGGACAGGGAGACAAGATCAGTCACTGACAGGGAGACAAGATCAGTCACGGACAGGGAGACAAGATCAGTCACGGACAGGGAGATAAGGTCAGTCACTGACAGGGAGACAAGGTCAGTCACGGACAGGGAGACAAGATCAGTCACGGACAGGGAGACAAGGTCAGTCACGGACAGGGAGATAAGGTCAATCACTGACAGGGAGACAAGATCAGTCACGGACAGCGAGACAAGATCAGTCACGGACAGGGAGACAAGGTCAGTCACGGACAGGGAGACAAGGTCAGTCACGGACAGGGAGACAAGGTCAGTCACAAACAGGGAGACAAGGTCAGTCACTGACAGGGAGACAAGATCAGTCACGGACAGGGAGACAAGATCAGTTACGGACAGGGAGACAAGATCAGTCACGGACAGGGACACAAGGTCAGTCACTGACAGGGAGACAAGGTCAGTCACTGACAGGGAGACAAGATCAGTCACGGACAGGGAGACAAGGTCAGTCACTGACAGGGAGACAAGGTCAGTCACTGACAGGGAGACAAGATCAGTCACGGACAGGGAGACAAGATCAGTTACGGACAGGGAGACAAGATCAGTCACGGACAGGGACACAAGGTCAGTCACGGACAGGGAGACAAGGTCAGTCACGGACAGGGAGACAAGGTCAGTCACGGACAGGGAGACAAGGTCAGTCACGGACAGGGAGACAAGGTCAGTCACTGACAGGGAGACAAGGTCAGTCACTGACAGGGAGACAAGATCAGTCACGGACAGGGAGACAAGATCAGTTACGGACAGGGAGACAAGATCAGTCACGGACAGGGACACAAGGTCAGTCACGGACAGGGAGACAAGGTCAGTCACGGACAGGGAGACAAGGTCAGTCACGGACAGGGAGACAAGGTCAGTCACGGACAGGGAGACAAGGTCAGTCACGGACAGGGAGACTGATCAGTCAGTCGTTACGCTCTACCACATCTCTACCCCGTTACCTTTCCCTTCTACCAAATCTCTACCCCGGTACCTTTCCCTTCTACCAAATCTCTACCCCGGTACCTTTCCATCTACCACATCTCTACCCCGGTACCTTTCTCTCTATCACATCTCTACCCCGGTACCTTTCCATCTACCACATCTCTATCCCGGTACCTTTCCCTCTACCACATCTCTACCTCGTTACCTTTCCATCTACCACATCTCTACCCCGGGACCTTTCTCTCTACCACATCTCTACCCCGGTATCTTTCCCTCTACCACATCTCTACCTCGTTAGTTTTCCTTTCTACCACATCTCTACCCCGGTACCTCATCCCCTCTTCCGCATCTCTACCATTTGACAGCCGCCATTTTCCCTTACATTCTACATCCGATCTCGAGCTCTCACACATCCACCTCGAGGATACGTGGTGGTTATAGTTTGTGGTTTCATCATACTTACGAACATGACATGATACACGTGTTCGGGTAGTTGAGACCGTCTATTCCGCACACTGGTGCGAATTCCTCCCGACACCCGCACGGCTGTTCTGTATTGAAAAAACACAGAAATATTATTTTTGTCAAATTAAGATTTTGAATACGTTTTAAGCTGACGCAAATCTATATAATAAATATCGTTTACTCTGAAAAATCAATACTGGAATATTAGGGACGCCATATTTCGGTAAGGACAATAGAATTATGATAATATATATATATATACGTTTTGAATACATGTAGTTTGTTTTACTGACATGACGTCACGGTGTGTAACTTGCGGACCTCGCCAGCTGGAGATTATGTTTTAGACTGTGCAGATTTTAGTCGTATTTCAGTCACTATAATAAAAAGTTAAAAGCATCTGTGGTTTTGTTTTTTTGTCCGGGTACGAAAAAATTAGAAGTAGAGTGTACAAGACAAAAAAACATTGCAAACTATTCCCAAATAAAAGTACCATGTTCTTCAATCCTTTTAAGGAAGATACCAGCAAAATATCACGTCTCTGTGCCTTTCGCTATTCCAGGAGAAATTGTCTGAAGATTTTGACATATGTTACCACCGTGACCGTGAAATTAGGTCAAATTTATCTTCTTTCACAACCTTTGTTTGACTCCTTCTACAGAGGTTACCAGACAAATATCACGTCCCTTGGTATTTCGGTATATCAGAAGAAGTTGCTTGAGGGTTTTGACATAAATGACCCCCGTGACCTTGAACTTAACTCAAAGGCAGTCAAAGCAATGACATTATTATGTGAACCGTGACTTTAAAATTAGGTCAAAGTAATTTGCTTTCGCAAACATTGTTCGGGCTCCGTCCAAAGGAGCTTCAAGCCAATGTTCATGAATCCACACTATTGTTTCTTACGAAGAAGTCGTTGAAATTGAAAAGTTGGCAGACGCAGGGACATAGGACGACAGACGCTTACCTCCATGAAAGGGGTCGGCCACACACCTGGCTATCTTAGGACACAGAAGGCCGCTAAGACACGCCGACTGTCTAGCCTCACAACGGAAACCCATGGGACACGATGTGAACTAAAAATAAAATATATGTGTTGTGAATTTCTGAAACTATGAAAATGAAATCGAACTTCAAAAATTAAGTACTATTGAAAAATACTTGTTAAAAAAACATCAAAAAAAATAAAATAAACATTTATATGACATGGTGTTTGACTATGAAAATGAAATCGAACATCAAATAATAAGTACTATTGAGAAATACTAGTTAAAAAAAACAACAACAAAAAACCTTAAAATAAACATTTATTTGACATGGTGTTTGGTATCCTTTAAAAAAGCAAAGCAAAAACAAAACAAAACAAAAATACACCGTGAAAAGCTTTAAATTGAGTGTTGTTCCTTTTCCGTCGTTTCATTGACGACACATATATATAACATGTGCAAAAAGCATCATAAACTAATACCCAAACATTCTTCTGACTTTTTTCCGATTAGTTCGATATTGTTCATCATAACTATAATTTATTGGCTGCTGATTGAACAACTGATATGTGTATTTGTGATATATAAGATCATATTATCTTATATTGAGAACGTAAGCGTGTCGCACCGATCACTGACTATATTGATTTGAGTTGTTTCAGATCATGTCATATCCAGAAAATAATTTAAAATCTATTTGATCTGTATGATGTCGCATTATATTTGTAGATTTTCAGGTTAGATGAGTGGTTTTTTTCATATCTGAAAATGGTAAATCTATACATATTCTCAATATTTAACACTCGTCACTGGTTACATCTTAAAACAGATTCCTACCGAGCATGGATCTGGAGCACATTGACAACGAGGACATCCGAACGGAAGGTATCCGAAGGTACAGTTCTTTTCCAGACATGTGAACAGACAGGGATCGGCGTCTGAAATACAACGTGTGTATATTTATACTAAATAGGTCAGATGTTTCCAATTTCCGAAGTTGACTTCCAAATACGTGTTTTAAGATTAATGGAAAGAAAAAGAGTTATGTGAAAAGAAAATACTAATTAGCTTTCGCCTGATGTCTATGTTACCCGATAAGCCAATAGATGGCGCTACCAAAAGGTCAAGAGCACCACAAAGATAGCATAAACATACCAGTCCCCGGCACCAGACAAAGCGTCACAAAGAAAATGGCTACCGGAAGTAGTGTAGATTTCATGATGTCACACCTGCAACACACATTTCAAGGATTTAATTGTCTCACAACAGTCTTTGAGGGGTATGATGGTATAGATGATGAAGCAGTGCTGAATTGTATCTTGGAGCGAGTGAAGCAGATTTCCCAATTTTTCATTTAATCTAACTTTTACTTGTACGTGTCGTTCATGTTATGTTGGATATAAAAGTTATTCGCATTCCGAATTGATCTAATATAACACAAGGAAAGTCCGACCTTACAGCCATGTTGACTGAAAAATGGCTCATTGAAACTAGACTTGTTATCCATAAAATTGGTCATGTATGTGCAATATTTACGTAAGTTTATCATTTATAAATACAATGTACATGTAAGCGCATGCTGAAAGCAATTAGTAATATTTTCTATCTTTAAAACACCAAAGAACAATAATTATTTTCAATTTGAAATGCCTTTAAATCATTTCGATATTTTTTCTCCAATGCAAGCCTTATTTTGTTTTTAATTTCCCATAAATAATGTGCATTATTTATTCATTATTTTTTCTTTACAATCATCGTTCAAAAGTTATATTTTAATCACTTACTATCATTTTCGAGCATTGTTTCGGGTAGAAAACTGAAGAGCATAGCAGTTTCCAGAGATAACATGCAAAATTACAGTCCTTAATAAAATAGCATTTATAATCATGTAGCTTTAGAAGTTTTTCGTTTTTATACTAAATTCACAAACGATGAAATAGTGACATATAAACGGCGGACTTACCTCATATTGACGAAGCAATGTTTCAGCGAGCAGACGACAGATGCTCAAATGATGACCACATCGTTAATTAGACTTATTTATATAGCATGATGAATGGTCAACAGCTGTTGTTTAATGTTCTGGCTGGAGGGTACAATATCTGACTAGCGTTCGGAACTAAAAGTTCCCGGAAGTGATACTAGATTATGTAGATAATATTTCGGTACGGATTGTTTGAAGTCAACAAAATTACCTTTACTTATCTACTTATGTAGTTCATATTTAATTAAAACTGGAATCGGACAGATTGGCAAATGGTTCAGTGTATTAGGGGAGGGAGCACTCATGTTCTAATGTCACTTATGATATGTAAGGGGGATACTCGTGTTCAACTGTAACTTAAAATATGTTACGGGGGGGGGGGATACTCGATACTACGATATGATGATGACAATGATACGGTTATTATAAAACAAATGATACATGTAGCTTTGTAAATATGTGGTATTAACGACGATGAGGATACCGGTGTTTTTGAAAGTCTGCTGGTGGTACTTAACTACTTAAGGTAGATGCATCATCTTTGTAACTTTGAAATGTAAAATGTTCCATTTCCATCCTTCCCTATATGAAATTATCACAAGAAGACTTAAAAAATACACAAACAAAAACAAAACATAAGGCATATACATGTACAAAACGTTCGGTCACATGTTTACCATTATACAAGAGATATGGAGGTAATTTAATAGCAAGCTGATAGAGTATTGATCATGGTCTGCTGGATATAGTTCTAAATCAACTTGGTTTTTATTACCACATTTCATTATGAAAGTGAGATCAATTAAAACTATCGGAGATATTTGCATTCGAGGTGTTGTTGTTTTTCTGCTAGTCATTAAATGGGGCCGTGATCCACTTGTGCCTGGCACTAATGCATTTAGCGGTGTGATATGTGGTAATGAGTCTAAGGGAGGTCAAATTATGGCCTTGGAATCAATTTTGTGACAATGGCGAACCTTTTAGAACAAGTCTACAGATACTTAGTATCCGGCGTAGGCGGTATCGTCAGACTGAGCATGAAATCTTCATTCGTTTTATTCGTTTACCTTACAATTAAAATCATACGCCTGACGTTAGTCGTAAAACCCCATCCGATAAGTAAGATACAGTGAAATGAAATCGACATGGGATGGAACAGATTCACCCACCGTAACGCGGGGTTTGTCTCGTTTAACATAGAGAAATAGGAACCTGTTGTCAACTTGGCGCAGTACTGTTTATGCTGTGGCACTCATGGAGAGGCCGATCAATCTGTTTTATAACTCCGGAATCCATTAAGCGAATCCAACACGCCAGTCCTCGCAAGCATTCAACGGCACCTTCATTTCCAGAAAGTACGAATGTACCTGTTATTTTATCTTCTGGTGCCCAGTTTAAACGAATCATGTATTTGGCTTTATGTAAGTGAAAAGGGTTGGCTTGTCAATAAATGCAAACGGGGGGTTTCTCAACAAAGCCCTGCGACGAAATAATGACACGTTGGTGTAAGCGAAATCAACGCCATGTGACGAAATTATGACTCAGTAGTGTAGGCGAAATCCACTTTATGAGATATCTTGAGCTATCGACTCACTAAAGACGATGAGTTGGGGTTTAGGGTTGCGGTGGCTGAGCGGTCAATGCGACTGACCAGCATTAGTCTTCAACACTATGTCACGGGTTCGAGCCCTATTTGAGAAGCCAGGTACTTGACACATGCCGGTACGTTTTATCTAGGTACTCCGGTTTCGTTCTACCACCAAAACCTTAAAATGTGTACCTATCTCCAACTGAATTGAATCTATCTTATTTAATAAGTATCGAGTACTCCCGTCTCCACCCAGTGTAACATCCCGCTATTTCTCCCTTACTCAGGTAATTCATAAAGAAGTTTTACATCACCTGACATCTATAAAAAATAATGCAACAATAAGCATTTAGTAAATATGTCAGAATACACATCACATGACAAATGTACATGATTTAATGACAAGTGGGAATTTATGTCACAATTAAAACATATAATAAACCAACACAAGTACTTTATATAATAACACATTAATTGCAATTCATGATGATGATGATGATGATGATGATGATGATGACGACGACGACGACGACGACGACGATGATGATGACGACGACGACCACGATGACGATGATTATGATGATGTTACATCGATGATTATTGATGGTGGTGTGTAAACAGTATGTATGGAAGCCAGTTGTCTTTCTGTATAACAAAAAATTACAAAGAAGAATAAAACAAATGATAAAAATATGCTAGATTTGATAAAAAACCGTTAACAAAATGCAGTCAGTAGAGTGATGACAATCTGTTAATGTACGTTGTACTATAAACTGGGCGTCATATCCCCCTCCCCGTCGCGAGATAAGATAACCACTGACAAAATCAAGCGAAAAGACGAAATCTTAACGATGTAAATGGGACAAAGAACACAATAATAACACGTAATTTTTGGCAACAGCAATCTGATTAAAATCATATCTTGATCCCCGCGCCCCGATGACGTTTTGCATTAGCCAATCAAATTACTACTGTCAGAATCTTGACAGTGACATTTTGAGGTGACAAAGCTTGCATAATTGCATTTGTCCGTTTAGTTATTTCGTCACCAAAAAGTTCACGTGGAATAATGTGACGAAATGACTTGCTGCAAGATGATGGGTCATTGGAAAAATTGTTTAGTGTCAAGTAAAGAGGCGACAAAGATCATCTGAACGTGACCTCTTATGGGATGTTGTCAGATCCCTGTAAAATGGAGTGAGAACAATGATCTGTATTTTAATCAGATTGTTGGCAACAGTCATTTATTCATGATCTTCATTTCATCAACGTACATTAATATACGAACTCACAGTACTATGAAAAGTCAAATTAACATATACTCAATTAATTGCACATATCTTCAAACAATTCAATTGAAGATAGGTTCAATTCAATTGAAGATATGTTCAATTTAAATGGTGATAGGTACAATTCAATTGGAGATAGGTACAATTCAATTGAAGATAGGTACAATTCAATTGGAGATAGGTACAATGCTATTACATATGGCTTCAAACAAGACATATTGTATGTAGACATTTTTGATAAAGCTATCAAACTCATTATATTATACGGTTGTGAAGTTTGGGACTTTTGTAACTATACACTTTTAGAACGTCTTCATTTAAAGTTTTGTAAACATAATTATTTTAAAGGTGAAAACATCGACTCCCAACTTTATGGTTTATGGAGAACTGGGAAGATTCCAATTGAGTATAAATATAAAAGTTTGCATGATTGGATTTTGGACCAATTTAATTGAATCGTCACAAAACAAACTGAGTAACAAACTGTATAATTTATCTACGAATTATTCTACGCAGTGGTCTAATTGTATTAAAATATTTTTTTAATGAATGTAATATAGTACATATATTTGAAAACCAAGAATTCACTAGTATACATTGGTTGAAAAGTTTAATCTTCTATACACTTAAAAATAGGTTTATATATATTAGGAATAAGATTCATCAGTTTGGTATGAATGATATATACTGGGTTTGTTTTGAACACCAACAGGAATATAGGGAGGCCTACCAAACTTCAGAAAGCACACCATTAAGACCTATAGTGGATTACACTGGGTCCATTGGGTACAGTGTATCAAGATGGCTTGCAGACATTCTTGGTCCGCTGGTGGGGAAAACAGACTATCATGTAAACAACTCCAAAGAGTTGGCACTAGAGCTGGCTGACATCATTGTGGAAGAGGATGACATTTTCAACTCACATGACGTAGTGTCCCTCTTTACCAATACACCAGTGGATGAAGCGGTCAAAGTCATAAGAGAAAAACTTAAAGGAGACAAACCCCTGGAAAAAAGTCTTTCAGTTGACAACCTCATAGAGTTGTTGGAGTTTATACCGAACACCACGTATTTCTGTTTCAGGGGTGCTATTTACCAACAGCAGTTCGGTGGAGCAATGGGAGTCCAGTATCACCCATTGTTGCGAACCTTTTCATGGAGCACCTGGAGCAGAAAGCCATCACGACTGCTCCGATGGAGTGTCGTCCCAAGTTATGGAAAAGATATGTTGACGATATCTTGGAAGTAGTCAAGAAAGGTGAGGTTAACAATCTAACAACCCATCTAAACCAGGTAGATGTCACAAGGTTAACAATCTAACAACCCATCTAAACCAGGTAGATGACTCAAGGTTAACAATCTAACAACCCATCTAAACCAGGTAGATCACAAAACCTCCATAAAATTAACATCAGAAAAAGAGACAAAGGGAAAATTCCCTTCTTGGACACCCTGATAGTGAGAAAGGTTAATGGCTCCATCAAACTGCTCGTATACAGAAAAAACACGCACACAGACCATTACCTCAATTTCAATTCACGCCATCCATTGCACCAGAAGTTAGGGGTAGTACGTACTCTCCTGGACAAATGCAATAATATCGTCACTGAAAAGGAAGACGTAGAAAAAGAAAGGCAGCATATCAGACAAGCCCTGAAAACATGTGGGTACCCAGAATGATCGATGAAGAAAGTAGAAAAACAAATAGAAGATAAAAGCAAGAAAAACGTCACCAAGAAAAAGAAAGGTAACAAAAAAGAGAGAAAAAACAATGGCATGGTTACTATACCATACATAAGAGGAGGGTCGGAAGCAATTTCAAGAGTGCTGCGCAAACATCACATCAGCACACTTATGCGACCGCACAACACCATCAAACAACTCCTAGTACATCCGAAGAATAAAGTGCAGAAGGAAGACAAGACTAGAGTGGTTTACCAAATTCCATGTAACAGCTGCAACCACACATACATAGGTGAAACTAGTCGGAAATTTGGAACGCGTCTGAAAGAACATCAGAAAGACGTGGACGACATGGAACAGCAAGTCTACACCAGACATAATAGAAAAACATCAGAAAAACATGGAAGACATGGAGGGCAAGTCTACATCAGAAATACTAGAAAATCGTCAGCAAAACAATATAACAAATCAGCTATCACAGACCTTGCCAACATACACAACCATATCATTGACTGGAACAACTCCAAAGTGTTTGAAAGGGAGGAAAACTAGAGAACGAGGAAAATTAAAGAATTCATATGGATTAGGAAGGAAGGGAAATTAATGAACAGGGACGAGGGGGGACACAAGTTGAGTCATCTTTATGACCATATTTTAACATACAATAAGGGGCGGAATGGGTAAACATCTTACCCGTCCCTCTGTCTATCTGTAGTATTAGAGTACATTTGGACGAAATGACAGCTGACTTCTCGAACTCGCCCTATTTTGGGTAGTGAGCTGATTTCAGCGGTCAGAACACCGACACTCGGCTATTGTATTATTTTCTTGACAAAGGAAAAAGACGTTTTCGAAAGCTCGCAAATTAAGTTTTTATTTCCTGATTGTGAACAAAACAAACTCAGTATGGATGTTTATATATAGTTGGGAAAATGATGTTTTCAACTCCCCGAAAGGGACAAATTACAGAATTTATAAACAGGAAATCTCCCTCCTCGACTTGCTAATTTTTTTTTTTTATTTTTTTTATTTTTCAGAAATTTTACATAAATACAATTACAACACATGTTAACATTCACTCTCAAACTCACACTTTCTCATCGACACTACATTATCAACATCACGACATAAATGCATCATCAGCAGCAGCATCATCATCATCACCACCACCATGATCGTCATCATGATCATCATCGATCACCATCATCCTCACCTTAACATCACCAAAACATCATCATAATGACATCATCAATATCACCATATCATCATCGTCATCATCATCATCATCCCCACCACCATCATCATCACCACCACCATGATCACCACCATGATCGTCATCATGATCATGATCATCATCGATCATAATCATCACCATCATCCTCACCTTAACATCACCAAAACATCATCATAATGACATCATCAATATCACCATATCATCATCGTCATCATCATCATCCCCACCACCATCATCATCACCACCACCATGATCACCACCATGATCGTCATCATGATCATCATCGATCATAATCATCACCATCATCCTCACCTTAACATCACCAAAACATCATCATAATGACATCATCAATATCACCATATCATCAACTGCATCATCATCAGCATCATCATGACATTGATAACTATCTTAATGTAACCTCGACTCACAATCACACTTTTACACACGCACTGACTCATGCACTCACAATTTTACAACATGGAAACAGACATATAAAACACACACACACAAGAGAGAGAGAGAGAGAGAGAGGGAGAGAAAGAGGGAGAGGGAAAGAAAGAGGGAGAGAGATCTGGGTTAGAGATCTGGGTTAGAGATACTATAAAAAAGTTATAATCAAGAATCTGCGATAGCTCAAGATCAAGAGAACAATATTAATTGTAAATTTCTAATGTGTAATGTTAAAATACCAACTGAATATTGTAGATGGAATACTATTTAGTAATATCACAGGAGAAAATAGAATTTGTAATCTAAACGAAATTGGAGATGAGTTCCATTATTTATTTAATTGTAATGACTAACAAATATTAGTAAACAGACAGAAATTTATATTTAGATCTTATTTTTAAAGACCAAGTACCTTTAAATTCCAAACTATATTTAATTATGAAGTCAACACAGAATTTGTAGCAATTGTTAAATTTATTAAGATCATATATGAACGTCTTAACTCTATTAATTAGTACCTATGTATTGAAATGTTTGTACATGTATACACTGTATGCCCTGTATGTAATTCTCTACACGATGTGCTTTTATGAGAATAAAAGCATTGTCATTGCTACTAATTACAAATCAACTGCACGCAGGGCTTGTCCTATACGTAATCACACCACGTATCATGTACAAAACTAATATACTCAAGATATTACAGGTCTGTAGATGCTATGCACACTACTTTGTAACATAAATGACATACATGTACTGTAAAAATGGAATTTTTCGCGGCGTTGAAAATTTCTCTTACTTTGCGTGCATTAAATTTCCTTGAATACTACCTAAACTATTCGGTGTATAATAAATAGTATTATAGACACACATCACAGAGCAACACAAAGGACAGCGCGAAAATGTCCACACCTCGAACAGTTTGGAGACTGACTAAGCGGAAAATTTCACGCACGAAAATAATCAATATATACAGTATACTAAGTCCGTCACTACTTTGTTACATAAATGGCATTCATGTATATATACGTCACTACTTCTACATCCAAATAGTAACTGTTAACTTTCGCCATTGAAGATGGTTAGAGGGACGAAATCTTGTATCATTTAAACGACATCACTTTTGAAATGTTTTTAAAAATAATTTTCTTTCATTCATTGTAGAGCTGACTGTCAAAGGATTGTAAAATCCTTATGTTGTCCGAATTAATTATACGTACTAGAGTATCTATGTGTGTATTGTGTACTAGTTACCGTACAGGTAAGCTAATGAACTTAAACTAGAACTAATGACAACCGCTTGGCCGCTGTAGCTATATATAGTAACACCTTTAATTAAGGACACCTGTTTTCCAGAACGACACTATTCGTCTCACTCACCAGTATAGATTATACAGCTAAATCGTTATCTTGTCATCACGACTAGTCACGATACAATTATCAGACAACGGATGTCTAACTGACCGTCACCCCGGGGGACGGGAGATTCTATTATATATAATACAGGTAGATCACGACTGAAGTCAAGTAAGGGTGATGCATGTATTACAAATGAAAGTACAATCAAATCGATAAATATTGTCCCGAATGAAGACGGATACATATACATTTATATAGATCTATAACTCACCGTATTTAATTGTTTCCATTAATACATTAGTACCACGAAATACTGCAATCACGCACACACACAGGTATTAAATATTGGCTACAAATATCATTTGAGAAGACCTAGCTTAAAGAAATGTGGGTTTTTTTTAATCAATCCTTTTTTACCATCAGTCATCAGTATCTGGAGCTCTTTACCAGACTGTGTTAAAAATGATCCTTCAATTTATAAACTGAATTCATATCTTCGTAAACTTACTCACAAAGTTCCAATGTACTGCTTTACTGGTAACAGAATGGGTCAGATTCTCCACGCTAGACTAAGAATGGAGTGTGGTTCTGTTAAATCTAACCTTCATCGAAGAAATATTACTGATAGTCCTATGTGTCCTTGTATGGAATCAAATAAAACAAATGAAAATTATCTATTACATTGTCGTCTTTTTTTTCACAAATTCGCCAGCGTATATTTAATATCACAAACCATCCACTAACAACCAATCTACTTTTGTTCGTGAAGGGAGAGCTTTCCGTGAGAAAATATTATGATATTCTCATTCGTACAGTCTTTCATCATTAACTCCAAACGGTTTGAATAAGGATTTTCTTTCAATCATCCTTAATTTATTCTTTGCCAAATATTATCTATTGCCATTTAAAGTGTTATGATGTTTTGCGTTAAATTTGAAATATATATACCCAATCCCGGAAAACCCCCGGGGAGATTATTACTGGTATAAGGGACAGCTCAATTATCTGCGTTTTTTGTTCCCAGTGAAATTAAAAAAAACTTACGTGTGTCATATAAAGCCATGTTGGCTTCATCTTTTCGCTATGTCTCCTACGAAATAACGCAAAGCGAAAAAAGCGAAACAACGAATAGAGAAAAAGTCGATAAAGCGGAAAACAAAACGAAAAAGCTCCAGATATTAAAACCAAAACGACGCCAAAAAAAAGGAAGACGAAATGTCACATATAAGCAAACATAAAGAAAAATCGCCAATTTTTCCCTTCGCTTTAAATATAAACTTTATTTATTTTACAACAATTATGAAACAAGTTATCAAACTTATATAAATCACTCTTGTTGGCCCAGATGTTAGCGCGCAATGGGTCTTATTGTGGGAGGAAACCGGAGTACCCGTAGAAAACCCACGTGGTCGGGCAGATGATACCTTTTCACGTCCGGTCGGGGAATCGAACCCCGGCCGCCTTGGTGAAAGGCAAGTGCGCTATCCACTGCACCACCCGACCAATTGCAACCGTACGCTTTGACTGTCTGTCTATTTTCACTTCGGTTTGGCGTCATTTCGTTATTTCGCTTTGACCGTTTTTTTAACTTGGGCACTTCGAGTTATTACATTATTTGCTTTAGTGGGTTTTCGTATTTGCGATATTCCGATTTTTCGCTTGACATTATTTCGCGGGCGACAATGCGGAAAGACGAAATGCCATATACAAGCCATCATAAATGAGCCTTTTAGTATAAACTTTATTTCATTCAATATACATCCTTTACATTCAATACATTTAACACAATTAGGGATGAATTGGATTCGGAAACAAGTGTTAAATAAGGATTGTACCTCATTTTGACTGCGTATACGGTAGTATGCCCGCAGTTGGCAACGAACATATTCTATGGAAAAAAGTTGGATAGGAGAGTGGAAAAGGGTTTAGAGGGGGCGGGGGGCGTGGGTCAAACTGAAAACTGAAGCACAAGCAACAGTACTTTAGTTGTGATAGGACAGGTTATTTCACTAAAGATTCGTACTCGAAGTTGAGAGTAACGACGACATCGTAACAAGAAGTGTTAATTGGTTTCGTTTCCGTTATTACATGGACAGAGAGGACTGTCAATAAGATTTCTACGGAACAAGTAAAATTTGAGAGAACTGCACTCCATCCTTAATCTGGCATGGAGAATCTGACCCATCCTGCTACTGCTATAATAGAAAGAAGGGACAATAATATTAGGTTCATTTAAATGTTTTTTAAGTCTGGGTAATGATGGATCACATTTAATGAAGTCAAGAAGAGAGTTCCAGGGGCGAATTACAGAAGGCAAAAACGATTTTTTATATAAACTTGTGTGACAAGTGATAGGACGAAAGTTATCAGCAACACGGGTATTGTGGTTATGTATTCGGTTATTACGTGAGGGAGGGATGTCATAGAGGAAATGGGGTGTAAGACCATGAACCATTTTATGAAACTGTATCAATTTATGTTGTTGTCGTCTTCGTTCGAGGGGAAGCCAGCCTGTTTCAGTATAAAGCTTGACTTTACTAGTTAGTCTAGTGGCACCAGTAACAATACGTGCTGCTTCTAACTGAATGTTTTCAAGAAGTTCGGATTAAGCCTGTGTGAGACTGTCCCAGACAATGTCGCCGTATTCTAATATTGGTCGAATGAGTGTGAAATACAAGATTTGGAGACTAAGACGATCTAACAAAAATTTGAATTTCCGCAGAATATTTATTTTGGGCGAGATCTTGGTCAGTAAGTAGCTGATGTGTTCATTCCAACACCCATTGCTGGAGAGAAATACACCAAGGTGTTTGTGTGACGAAACTTCAACAATATTAGTATTATTCATGGTCAGGGGGGGGGACGGACGAAACTGACAGATTTTCGGCTTATTAATAAAGTTTCAGTTTTATTAGAATTAAAATCAACCAACCAATCTTTCGACCATTCATGGATTTTGTTTAAATCAGAATTAAGAACTTCTGCACTTATTCTAGGGGTATCAATGATTACATACAAGGAAGTATCGTCTGCAAATAATTTGATAATATAATTAATATTTTTCACAATATCATTGATGAATATAAGAAATAAAAGAGGACCAAGGATGGAGCCCTGTGGACCACCGGCCTTAATGTAGCACCAGCTAGAGTTTTTCCCGTTAATAACAACTCTTTGTTTCCGGTTATTAAGATAATCTTCGAACTTCTGCTGATGTCGCAAAAGACCATTCTTATTTCTTTGCCTTTATCAAGAGAAGAGTATATATCCACAGGGGCTCGGTTTCGGGATTTTGAGCGATATAAGGCGTAAATCCTTCCAATTTCACTATATAATTAAGGCATGCACACAAGTAAATAATACAAACACTTTTTATCCGCTGTTTATACACATTCTTAAACCTTATAAAAATTGGGGGTATCGAGGTATTAAAAAATACCTCGATACCCCCAATTTTTATGTGTATAAACAGCGGATAAAAAGTGTTTGTATTATTTACTTGTGTGCATGCCTTTATTATATAGTGAAATTGGAAGGATTTACGCCTTATATCGCTCAAAATCCCGAAACCGAGCCCCTGTGTATATATCATGGATGATGGAAAGAAGCTGGTTGGTTGGAGAATCGCCTTGTCTAAAACCTGATTGATTAGATGACAGGAAGGGATTTGTAAGTAAAAATTTATTCATATATTTAAAGACACATCTTTCCATCAGTTTTCCAACTATGGATAATAAAGAAATCGGTCTGTAATTTGAAAGAAGTGACTTGCTATCATTTTTATGTACTGGAGTAACGTTTGCTGTTTTCCATTCAGAAGGAAAAACACTAGAGTTTAGAGATTTGTTAAAAAGATTACTTAGGGGATTACATAGAATATCTACGGCTTCTTTGCGTAGTCGAGGATTTACTAGATCTGGACCAATAGCTTTGGAACAATCGAGGTTTAGAATAGCGTCTTTAGCATCTACAGCTGTTATGTGTATAGTTTACAAAATTTCGTTAGGGTTGTCATCATTGGTAGGGAGGTTAGCGTTAGTATCATCAACGTCAGACTGGGCACTGAAAAAATCATTAAATAGGCAAGCTTTTTGAAAGTCATCTGTAATAACAGAAATGAGCCTTTCAGTGTCGTTACATGTGCTTAGGTGTAATTGTCTAAAACGAGGATCGCGAAAATAGCTCTCATGAGCTTAAATGTCTGTAATGATATATGCGACTCTAAATACAGTTTCCTGTATTGTATTTTATTGTATTGTATTGAATTATCGTTCCTGTTTGAACAGAGGGTGGACTTGGTTGGCTGGGTCCGTGATCTCCCGTCACTAAATTACACGGTCGCTTCTCACGCGGTAATATAAACGACCACATTACAATAACAGGCGAGGTAAAATATAGGCCCAGGTGCTCGGATTGATGAACGGTTATGATACAGAATACATCAGCCATTGTTTTATTTCAACAGTCACGTTCTGGGGTGATCGGGTACACGGCCGTTTCCATCAGAAGGGTGTCATGACCTCATTACCGTTGCCTTTCTACAGGCGGTCCAGTTACCATTGTTTTCAACTCCAGCGAATTTCAATCTGTGTCTATGCCATGCAAGAAGTGTACAGATTCAGTTTTGATTATATTTGTAACATTACTTAATGTATTGTTCTAAAAAACAGATGCGATTCACCGCAACTTTTCATTATTATGATGCTACGAATTCATCATAGCATAGATGTATGATCATGAAAATGCTCTTCAAAGTTATCTCACCAACTCTTAAAGCGAAACACCACTAATTCATTTAAATAATTGCACCAGTAAAATTCTAGAGATTTTGGCAATTTGTTATTTGATATCACTAGGGCTAAAAACCACAGTGAGTACATCATCAGTGTTTTATCAGTGATACATACACAGGGACCTGATGATTGGTTTCAGCTATTTGAACACAAACCAGGTTATCCAGAATGATTGACCCATTTAAGGGGTGAAATATCAATGTTTGGTAAAAACGCCACCATTAGATACCAAAAGCATGGCATTTAAACCGAAAAATTGATGTACACTCGTAAAACATGTGAATTACTTTTAATGTCTAAATACAGTTGTAGCGATTTCTAGTTCTCGGGTCCCTGTGTATAGAGATGCTAGTTTCGTACAAGTAGTATTTATGTATGTTTTTGATGTCATCAATTGAAGCAAAGTAATAAACTGATTAATTACCAAGAGACATGATTCAAGTTCCAGACTTTCTTTATTTGTCACTGCCATACCGCTATGTCATCTTTCCACTACAGTCAACATCATATCAAGTTCAGGTTCTTTGTATGCTTAGTGAACAAAAGATAAAAATACAAACCTAACGTTTCGGATTTGTTTAATCTTTGACGAGGAAACTTATTGATTACCGTCACAAAGTGATTAGTGTACCTGTATAAGCAGAGGTCACACAAAAAATTGAGGCCGGTATTATTATCATTTGTTTCCAATCTTTCAAACTATGAATATTACTTCAAATAATCAATTCAATCTTGTCTTGTTCAATATATTCTATCCTTCAGTTTTGTATGTGTTTGGTATCCTTATTGTATACGTACTTCGCATTATTCTGTTTTATGCTGTTACTGTAATACCTATGGGCCGTAAGGCTTAAAGTAAAATATATTACAATACAACCAATGCAGAGCGTCGGTCCATTAAGCTAGATTTACTTTTTTTCTTTTGTACTATTTGCACTTTTTCTCAATGAATCTGATTGTAAAATTTGTGGAGAAGATAAGCAGGGGACTTAACATTGCAGCAGACAACCACACAAAATAGCCTTTATCGACGACATGATGGTCACAACAAAGACAGTGATACAAGGACGGTGGACCTTAAGGGGCCTAGAAGAGATTGTCACATGGACACGCATGTCATTCAAACCAGCGAAATCCCGTAGCCTCGTACTAAAGGCAAGAAAGGTGAAAGAAGAATGGTGTACCATCGGCGAGAGTGACAAACGTACCGTGACAGAGAAACCAGTGAAGAGACTGGAATAAACAGAAGACACTTACCCGTCCGGAACACCTGGTCGTATTCTCTTGTACTTTTACAATAACCATTGTTTGTCTACGACGTTCCAGGATCTTTAGTGAAGGCGCTGGGAAGGATGACCAGCGGGTACCTGCGACGATGGCTCACTGTGCCTCGAAGCTTCAATTCTATCGGCTTGTTTAGTTTTGGGGCTAAACTCCTGCTACCACTAAAGTCATAGACTGACGGGTTCAAGATGGCGTGTGTGTGGCAGGTGATCATGATGAGGTACAGCATAGACGACAAAGTCGGAGGAGTACGGGTAGTGACGGAAGTGGGACGCACAACAGACAGTGAAGAAAGGAGAAGAGAGACTGATGCACAGAGACATTGTAGGAACAGTTGCAGCAGGGCGCCTTGGACTAGGAACAATCACCAGAACTAATTGGGGAAAGGCTAGCTAGAGAGATGACTCAAACGGAGGTCGGAACGATGGAAGAAGAGTATAGGCAGGTGCGGGCCGTTAGTGCGAGCAAACAGGGGAGTTTGCTTCACCTAGAGAGTACAAAAAAGTGGATATTATCATGAAGTGACATCTAGAGAAAGGAGGAATAAAGGGATACAGACTTGGCATCCTGCTGTAGACAACGTATAACGTGCTCCCTACACATCGGGACTGAGGGGCAATGTAGCATGTGGGCTCAACTCTGCGGACAGCTCGCCAAGCTACCGTATGTGCTATCATGTTAAATTGCTGCACTTGCAGATGGCAGGTACCCATGGCACCAAGACCAGGTCCTCAAAGAAATAGCGGTAGGCCTCGACAGCGTTTGAAGGAAGAACAGCTAGTGTCAAAGGGACCCAAATTTGTCAACATCGTGAAGGCATGAACCAAAGGGAATGGCAGGTCGGAGGGAGGCGGGTTACTGGCGACAGCAGGAGACTGGAGTATAAGGGCAGACATCCAACACAGGATGGGCTTTCAAGGAGAGATGGCCGCTACACAACTTCCCCAAGACATTGTGTTGTGGTCCCGGATCTCCACACAAGTCTTGCTGGTAGAACTGACGGTCCCATATGACGACAGGATAGACGGTACACATCATGATCTTTTGTTTACAACAAATGCTCGGGTTTTTTTTTCGTACAACTTATAAACGGGAAAAAAGAATATCAGAATAAACGGTTTTTAATCATCCACAAAACATCAATTTCTTTGAATTCTCATTGTATGTACACGACTTTTTCAAAAACTGTGAAACTATATTATGACGTCGCCTATTGACAGAGTGTGTCAGTTACCTTGATTTATTTATTTTCAAATTCAGATATATTTTTTTCAAAATTGTTTGGTGTAATTCAAATCACCCTTATTCAAATAGACACAACAGTTCAATAGAACAGAACGCAAAAGAAATCTAATATTTCAAGACAGATACAGTTGTATTCGATCTCTATCCAAAAAATAAAAAACTCGTAAAACTTTATTCGATATGATTACATGGTTAACCTCACCTCCCTTCATCATCATGATTATTTGATTCTTTCATACCTCCGATCGATTCGAAATCTTCGTGTGAAGTAAAATTAATGAGCGATTGATTGTTGAAGTTTGACTATCTTGCTACAGAATATTATAATATACAGTGTACTAATAATGAATGGACCTCCCTCGAACACACACAGCACAAGTTTTCATTTTGGTTAACTCAAACATCGTTTGATATAATGTAGGCCAACATTGACACGCTTTGGGGAGATATTCATGGGCAAGTCAGAGCGGCCATTTTTGCTTTCTCCAACCCAAAAAGGTTATCGACTAGCAAAATTTGAAATACTGAAATATTTGATCTATTAAATGGCGTAAAGGGAGAACTTTCCCCCGGTTATTATCCCTACTTAACATAGCACTTTCTCCCTAATATTCTGTCCGTGATATCTAAACATTGTCACCAATTATAGTAATTAGAAATTATTAGTAGGTTAGTATACACAGTATGTATGTGTTTGGTCTTTACTTTCCTTTTGCTACGTTTACCTTGTACAAACGCCTGAGCCCAGGTGCAACAGCACAACACGCCAATCAACAGATTATCGGGTTGGGAAGCATGTAGAGAGCATGCGCATGCGCATCAGATATGCTCCAGACGAGGATTACATATTCCCATTGCGAATAAAATCGTGCGTGAAATTTTGCAATCATGTTTGTATTAAAATGTCACCTGTACAAGTGCCTTATATGGTCTGATCTTGCCATAGTACCGTCAGTGCGCGTGAAATACTTACACTCCGAACACATGTCTGGGATGGCCAACTCTATGTCGAGTAATTATATCAATATACGAAAATAAGTGTAACGAGAATTTCGCGTTACCAGAGCGATAACTAACACGTGGTGCTACGAACTTTCTGAGGTAATATTTTAACAACTATTACAAATATTTTACCATAAAATCAGCCATGTTATGCTATCAAACAAAGAAGGTCTACGGCCTGCTCAGGTGTGCGTTTTTACTACCGGCGCTGTGGGAGCTAGCGACAGGTAAGAACCATATACTTACTCAACCTTTATGGGATGTTTTAACTCATTTAGAGTATCAGAAACACTCGATAATTTAGGGAACTATATCTTTTTTTATAAAATAATCTTTAACGGTTAATTTAAAGGCAATATCCAAGAGATCGTTGATTTCGTATCCTTCACATTTTTCTGTAGAGATATTTTAAATTATGTCCACATTTAGAGTTTTGTCGTACATATGTTCCTAAGATAAAATGAAGGAGTTTTGATTTTACATGATTATAAACATAGCTTTATTCGCTTAATGTTTTTACTTCTCACAGAAATCACTTAAGATTTATCATTATTTCTGGTATTGTTACCAAAATCATATTGTGTTCAATCCAGAATAAAAAATTACGGTTAATTTTGTGTGCTTATAACATCGATATTCCTTTAAACATTTGTTTCAAATATCGCTTTCATTTTCTAAAATTCCCAAAACTTCCAAAGTTTTAAAAATGATGTGAGTAACGACAGCAAGAATAATCATGCAGATCTACATGTGTATATTTTATATCGTTTTCTGTGATTTAAACAACTTTTCATCTAAATTTTCTAAACATTTCAAAACAAACGTCAGGGAACCCAAAACCTGGCATGTTTTTTAGTACACTAGTGATTTGGTTTTTGAGATATATACAATACGTACATAGTTGGTTAATTAATATTGTAAAATTAAAGGTCAGTGTAAGAGAAGAAAATTACACATTTGATATTTTGATCAAAAGCATTATCCAGAAAAAAATAGAGAATACCGAAGCGTCAACAAATCAAATACTTTAATTAATTTTAAACAATATAGCTAAAAAAAATCACATAATTGCGCAATGGCGCGAAATGTTTCAAAACAGTATTATAAAACTCCATAATCCGAACTCAAACTAGGGGCAAAATACGAAAAAAGGAAATATTTACATCGAGACCCTTGTAAAAGTACAAGAGAATAAGACCAGGTGTTCCGGAACAGTAAGTATATTCTGCTTCATCGACGACACCCGCCATGTAAATTTCGGTCACATCCAAATAAACATCAAATCCTCAAAATGAGATCATACTCAAAAACGTCAATATTTATATCACACAAAGATACAAAATATTTCTCGATGAGACAAAGATAGCGGCCATAAAACTTGTCCATGTTCACCATTGACAACTACTATAACCAATTGCTTACATCCATAGCCTCTAAACGTCAGGTGTGCTAGAGCTGGAATTAAAATTATTGCCTTCATTTCAATAGCTTTTGTTGAATAAACGAGGCTTAGCTTTGAATCAAAATGTCTCGGGAGCTAAATATACAAACAGAAAGCATTAAAGATGTGTTTCTTGTGTACATAAGCTAATGAAGTTGTACGCTTTATAATCACAATGATATAATTTGTACATATATACCATACAGATAATTTGTATTAAAAGCATCCCATTATTTCCCAACACTTTCCAACAGGTGTCCGAAATTAGGAACTCTCGACCATTTATATATAGCTATGACCTCATTTACGGTAAATAATCCGCCAACGGCCAATTTATTTTGGACATTAAATATTGAAATTATTAATTAAGGCCCTGTGGATAAGGTCAAAGACTCATTAGACCACCCAATATTAGTTAATGGCTCAAATAACGATTCTCTCATATACTAGCGTGCCTCTTATACAGTAGTATATGTACACAGCCCTAGAGAAACGTGATATAATTCTCTGTTGCCTAATGTCGCTTACGTTTGCTGGGAAATAAACCTGCATGTTACTGTACCATAAGGCGTGACTTATTTCGGACACTTCTCACACGTTTTGGTGTACTCAAGGTCTTAATTTTCTCTTCGTTATCCTCTTTATTTCCTACTACTTTGACCCTATACTTGTCTGATGGCAAAGTTCATTTCTCCTCTCTTGTCAAATGACTAGGGGCGTGAAGGGTCCTTTCTTTCTTTTCTGAATGAAAGTATAATTGATAATGTATTGCGTAAATTGCTTCATCAATTAATTGCTTATATTCATGAACTTTAAGACGTCGAAAATTTGGGTAAACCTGTTTCCAATTATTTTGAAAATTTTGCAATGAAATATGTTCAAATAAAGGGTCATTTCCCGGCCTCATCAGAGATTTAGAATTAAATGAAGTACCCGATTTCAAATTCTTTTGACAACAGGTTTAAGAGTTACAGCAAAACAGAAAAAGACATAAACCAATGTTTCATGATAAAATGCTTGAATATGAAATGTTGTGATCTCTTTTGTTGAAAATTCTCAATATCGAAGAACATTTGCTTTAACACACTTCAATTGCAGAAAGAATATTTCAGATATTTGACATACTTAAAAAGTATCCGACAGCTGTTCAATTATGGGTACGAAGTTCTGTTTTTCACACGAGATGCTTTCATTGAGAAGCCAAAAATGATCCGAAACGCACCAAGTCCTATGCTTTTTGCACTTTTGCTTTCTTTAAAATGCATTGGACTTCATATCTTGCAAGTTTTGCATTGCGATAGGCCTAAAGGCTTTATGAACCCTCCTCTTGGCACCTTCTTAGGTACATTTGCACCAGTTGGTCTTGACACGGCTATTTACGTATAAAGCTACATGATTCGTGTTTGTACATTCCATTTGTACATAATGTTTATTTCAGACGAACAATAAAATGAATCTGAGACGATCTTTTTCATCGTATCAATAGGTTTGTGTCTGAATATGCTTGCAGCGAAATAATCCAATCAGGTCGAGTTTCGATCTATGGTGTGTAATAGGTTATCGGTAATCAGGTAAATCTTGCGATCACTGGTGACGGGAATCTCGTGGGAGTCTCCACAATGTCACAATAACCTTAGGTTTATGTGGAAACCAGTGAATAGCAACGTGTCTCACTGCGGGTTAAATAACAACGATATGGTGTAACTCAAACTCGGTCGAACCTCCACCCCCGCAACCATGCAACAGCAAGGAGCATTAAAGGCCCAATATACGTAACTTCAGTGAAATTTTCGTGATTCTGAAAAATTCTTGAAAGAAATCTAGTTGATAACCATGCAAAACTAAGCCTAAAACGAAGTAAACCTTAGCGGTTCCTAACAGGAAACTCTTGACAAAAAAATCCAAAGAATTGAAAATAATTCAGGTGGGGCCCACTTCAACAACAAACCGAAGGTAGAAGACGGTTCGAAATTGTCGCGTGTTTACAAATAGCGTGTTTCAACTGCTGCTGTACCGGTAACCGCGAAAGAATTCATCTTGAATATTGCTGATATCAGTTAATCTTAACTAAATCTATAAATATAATAAGTTATTAGGCTTGATTTTCGCTTCAAGTTTTGCCGAAAGTTACGTATATTGTGCCTTTAAAAGGGATGGCTGCTTCACACCGCAGTTGTAGATGTTGCCATTGTTTGTGTTCGAAAGTTTTGACGTCCTAAAAAAATCAACTTCCGAGAAAAATGGAGAATTCAAGATCAAATGATATTTATCCGACCCTTTATCATAGTTGAGAGTATACCGTGTTAATTTCAATTGCAGATTTGATAATAAGTTGCAGTACTTTGCGTAATATTTAAAAAAAAACGCTTTATTGTAATATTGAATAAGAATTGTTCCCATAGGGAAAAGGCTTAATATAAATTGGTAAAATTGTGCCCAATCCCACTGTATATATTTGATACCAATAAAATATGTCTAAATTAAAAAAAGTTTTTTGTTTTTACAATAGCAATGCTTTCTTCTTTTTTAGACCAGGTGTACAAGAGCTATTGTTATATTATCGTACCTGGTACTTATTCTGGTCCTTGTCCTAAACTTTAACGAACAAAAGCTAAATCTAATGTTATTTGAAGCAAACAATGTACTGACATATTGCCTTGAAGGGTTCAGTGCTACAAATTGATTTCAATTTAGATGCATATCAAGGACTGGGAAATTTATCAATAACCCAGTGTTGTGGAAAATTCGGGGGAAGGGTTGGAGTAATTTAAACTCAAGTAGACATATGTTGCCTAAAATACGTATACGAATTGGTTTCAGACCAAAATACTCTAATGTTTGTTATCGTAAAGCCAAATACGAAAGTTTAATGGACGGTGACTTTGGCTAAACTGGGACGTCTATTTCGGGTTGTTCGTTCAGAGTTAATTCAGAGTTTGCCAGTTAGTGGTGTGTTTATTTCATCTACAGCTGGTCGCGCTAACACAATAAAACCGAAGTGATTTATATTGACAAACTTAAACCAAAACAAAACGTACATCTATTTCCAGTAAACGATGATATCAATAATTGAATGAAGAGCTATTTTAAGATACAGTTAAACATAGCCTTCTGATGATTTGCTCTCTTTTATTTTTTAATATACTACGATAAGTGTAGTTGGCGCGGTAGCCTTGGTCGCTACGTTATTGAAATTGGAATCATATACTTACAATTGCTTTCTTTTTAATTCGTTTTCAAAATTCATATTAATTAAATAGGTTTTACGCACCTGACCCTTCTGCTTCTACATTAGTTTAGAGAATATCGATTCCCACCTTTAATTTAAGAATTTAGATAAAAAAAAATAAATGAATACTGTTAGCATCGTTTCAAATCATGTACTACAAAAGTGTGTAAATTATGACCAAGCCACAATTCAAATTGGACAACTTTAACTATCAAGGCTCAAGCCAACCTCGGGTACTAAAGATTCCACTAGCAGAGTCTACAACCTTCTATCGTGAAAGATGACGCAACACACACACACATGCTGCATCTTTTAAATTAAGTAAAAGATACGATATGCCAAAACAAATGAATTATGCTGCATCAAAATTACAAAAATAATCTTTTTTTGTAAATTCAAACTCGTCGACGCTTGAACGCTCACCTATAGTCGGCTCCCGTCACTTTGCAAACACTGTACTTTAATGAAGATGCTTTTCTGAGTTGGAATTTAAGCATTACGAGCTGTCATCTTTTACTTCAGTGCATCAGCTGATCGATACAAGTAGGGTTTTGAGAACTCCCTTGTAGCTTGTTTCAGCAACCGCCATCTTTAAATAGCCCCCTTTTCAACGTACAGGCTAACGCCGGTCGTAACACCGATGTGATTCGGTGTGTGTAGCGGCGTTTAACTCGTAACTAACTAACTAACTTACGTACAGGCTACATTACAATATTAAAGTCAGAATATCTACAAATGTATATTTTTCTATTAAAACCAGCAATACATTTTTGATAGATTTGAATCGATAAAGGGGTAACCTGTTTACCTCTATGAAAAGAGGAACAATTTTAAAACAAAAACTGAATTAAACATATTTCGTGGTTGTTTTTTATCCGTCGTATTATTTGTTTGTTTCAGGCAATGTTGCTTCCGATTAATTTACTTGTCATAATTTGTAATAAAATATGTTTTTTAAACAATGCTGAGTATCTTTTTTGTAAGGTCAATGAAACAAGGGATTACGTATTTTAACTCCTGAACAACATGTATAAAACGTGATTTATTAACATACCATGAAAAAAAATCATATTTCATATTAGTATTAGGATCAAATTTACATTTTCATGCAATTGATACACTTTTTTGAAGTCAATATGTGTGTATGACATCACATCATAAATAAGATTGCTATTTCTTTCTCTCAAATAGCGTAAAAATAATAAATATTAAATAAAAAAAATACTCTTTTTAGGATCTCTTCTTCCAAGTGATCGGCAGTAAAATGTATAATATTTACAACATAAAAATAACAATAGATGTAAGAATTATAGCACCACAGTTGAAGTAAAACCACAAATATCACAGCAAGCCATTATAACAACGGAATATTAAAATACATAAACAAAAGGAATCGTAAATGATCATGCTGCGAAGTTACATAAAAAGATTTATATGACATGTCTAATATATATTAATATATCCATAGTTTGCCTATGGAAGAAAGTTATGTAAGAAAAATCGATCTTACATAGCATATCACGCGACGTGACGTCACAATGGCTCAACAATGACGTGACATCACGAATACGGTAAACTCTGATGCCGAAAAGAGAAAACGATAATGTGATGAAATTACAATCTTTCACATTTTAACCGTAAGCATAAGAGGTGGATTAATTTTATCGCGCAAACTTAGTTTGCAAATATGGGGTATGCTTAAAATCCCGCTGTCTGATTTGTTTTCGTCTAAAAAGCTCATGGAAAAAATTGAAATTTTCAAAATAGTAGCCAGTCAAAACGTATTTTCATGGTTTTTGAACTTATTCAGGTACACGTAGTTGATATGAGAGAAAAATACTCTTTCATTACCAAAGGTAAAAGATCAGGGTTTCCAAATTTGACAAAACCCTCGGCAAAGCCTCGGAAAATTTTAAAATCCCTCGGGTGGAATTTCCCTATCTTACATCCCTGGTCACGAAAGAGTCTTATAAGGACTATATAATTTTGATATGACAAGGTGTTCAAATTACAGATTACGGCAATACTGTTTTAAAATATTCAGAGTGAAATATTATAAACATTAAAGAAATTATCGATTTGCCATAAAATAATAAATGCATGAACAGTGTTTTGAGAATTTGATGCCAGTGCGTGAAATTATATTTTCATATGTAATTTCTCAGACATGTTTTCGTATTAAATTAATCCACTACTTTACTGAAACATATTTTTGCCTTTTTACCAATGGTTCTACCTTGCGAGTTATATGGTTACGTAACAATTGTTATCAACAAATAAATAGCAAAAGAATCCATATTACCTCGTACTATGGCCGCAAAATAGACCTTGCTACGGAAGAGCATTAACGCCATCAATTATATGCCCTCCCCCCCCCTCAAAACATCATTTTGACAAATCTGTAAAAAAAAAAAAATCAGAGATCGACACTAATATTACAGCTTTTAGTTGACAAACATGATAGATGCGTTCATTTAAAAGTTATATATCGATATAAAATATCATTTTATTCATTTCTCCGTGCCCCTTCATTTTATCCACATTTGTAACATGAATATGATAGAACTAAGAAGAACCTATCTATCACACTGTTTACGATGGTCGTGTAATTGTCTCTTTAACATGGTTGACTGCTTAATACCGGTTATAGTACGTCACCCACTATAAAACCAACATTAAGCTCCGTACACGTATATACTCGCTATTGAGGAAGCTGGATTTAGATTCAGCAGCTGAAAGCATGACGTCACAAGCTTTGTCGCGTCGTTGGACAATTTAACCAAACTCGATATGTCGGACGAAGTTCGGCACTTTCGGGGACCATAAATCAGCCGCCGGATGGTAAAACATTAGAAATAGCCGGTAGGTGTATACCTTTATAAGGACAGTGATGGTGAAACGCGGAGATAGGCAAACTATATACCAAGTCATGTACAGTATTTATTCTCTTATTATCCTAGTTTTTATCTTAATTTCAGGAATAGTGGCAGATAAACTGAAAAGGGACACACCAGTTTCAAACAGTGCTATTATGAATGGTAAGTTTTTAATTATTCGAATAATACTTTTTATATTGTTTATTAGGGTTTTTAGATCCGTCTGAATTACTTTTATGATATTTCTTACTTTCCTTTATATGTTGCTGTTTTTATTCGACTGCCATTTCTAATGATTTTTGTGATTTTAGTCGTAGCTTGCCAGGGGCCCAATCGGTATTGAAACATTAAGACGCGTTTCATACATTACATCTCCAAACTAATGGATCTTATTCAAGATCCAAATACAGTAGATTTACTTTTGACAAATGGAAAAATGAGCTTTTTCTTGTGATAAATTAATAATAATATAAAAATCAAACAGAAAAAAACAAAACAAAAACAAAATAAAATAAACAAAAAAATGAAATAAATACACACACAAAATGGGTATTGCAGGAAAGGTTAATTGATTCATTTGAGTTTTGATACCTCGAGTTTTTGTGTAGAATAGTTCTGCACGAAACGACAAAAACACTTTGAATATATTACTGAGATGAAAGTGACTGTGGCCTTGATCTTATGTAACAGAATGGTTCACATCAGTGATTACAGCTACATCCCATAATTATACAAACACAATAAGTAATATCTGTATCAAGTTACACATTACTTAGTCATAATTACCATACGGTAAAAACCAGAATCATCAATAAGCAGGTTTAAGCGATATTACAATGTTATCATTTGATAAACCTCAAGTTTTGTATAAGGCTTTTGATATTGCAGATTCAATGTTTTATTCTAAATTGAAAATGTGAATTTAAATTGTATGAATAAAATAATATTGCTTTATCGGCGCCAAACCGTTCTATTTTCATAAAGGACGAAATATCAAGATCAGAATACAGTTCAAATTATTTCATTATATATTGCACAGATATTGCAGGGATAAAGCTACCTGCGCATCTTTCATCCTGTACTCATCGAATTTCCAAATGACCCATTACATTTCCAGAAATTGATAAATTTAACATTGTGGGACCCATTGTTTTTGGCAATACAAATGAAAAAGGTCTCATGAGAAATAAATGTAGATTGATCACTGATAATGAGAGCTTCTATAACCCCCCCCCCCCCTAAATATGCTACCGTAAACGTTATTGTATTCTGTATGTTAATGTTATAACCGATATTAATTACCGATGTATCATTCTGATCCGGCTATCGAGTGTGAATATCGTGTAGGTTGTCTTTAAAAACTGTGATTTTTAACGAATGATCACTGGTAAATGATCGATTGACAAAGCAACCTGATTTTATGAAGGACGAGCTAGCAAATTAACAATGGCGGAGATGACCTGGAACACCACCGCTATTACTGACGGTCTATGTCCTTCAGCTCTATCGATCTAACTTCGCGTAAAACTAATACGCTAATTATTCCAATCATCACTAAATTGTAACATACGTTACTATTGACGAAACAATAATGGTCTTCCATGGCTTGTTGTCCAAACTTATCCAAGTTTAAAGCAAAGATAAAATATTTGTCTGTATATGAAAGGAGTATATGAATACATTTGCCCCGAAGGTCAGTTACAATGTATATACATGTATATGTTCCAGGTATTCTCTTTCAGCATACAGCTACATACTTTTTGGCCGCAGAGCACACGCACACGTAACCCCCCCCCCCCCTCCCCCTCACCTACCCACACACACACCTTAGGGGTTAGATTATACGCAATTACTTAATTACTTATTAGGGGTTTATCATGTTATCATACTGATATTTTCATTCTGCAGCACTTGCGGATCTCATGCATCATCCCATTCAACACATACAACCAGAAAGCCGGGCCGAGAGGTTGCGCGGGATTTATTCGTACCTAAAACACCACCCCGTACTTATGGAACGGAGATTACACATGGGCTTACACCCACCCCAGGCGTATCAAAGTACACAGGTAAAGGCTTAGTTTACTTCTATCCTTATTTCTTCCGTCATTTACAGATTTTTCTCCCGTTTTTTCCTGTCCAAGATTTCTCTGTCACCTCCTCCTAGGGTATGACAGATAGTACGAGCTGACAACAATGTAATTTCGACGTCAGGACAAACAATGTAATGACGTCACGACAACAATATAATGACGTCACAACAACAATACCATCACGCGAAGTCAACAGAACTAACACGTCACGCCAGCATTGTGTTGCATTGATAATTGGTAAAAATGATGGGAGAAATATAATCCTCTCCGATCTTGATGTTGTGTCAGAGAATTCTTCATCCCTCGGGGTGATATTCTTGATAGTCTAACCCTCGGCAGAGCTCCGGGTTAGACAACTTAGAATATCACTCCTTGGGTTGGACCATAAAGGTAGGGGAATATTCTATTAATCAATAGCATATATATATACAATACACTAGGTCATACTTCCGTCTATATCATACCTGTATACAATACACTAGGTCATACTTCCGTCTATAGCATACCTGTATACAAAACACTAGGTTATACTTCCGTCTATATCATACCTGTATACAATACACTAGGTCATACTTCTGTCTATATCATACCTGTATACAATACACTAGGTCAGACTTCCGTCTATATCATACCTGTATACAATACACTAGGTCAGACTTCTGTCTATATCATACCTGTATACAATACACTAGGTCAGACTTCTGTCTATATCATACCTGTATACAATACACTAGGTCAGACTTCTGTCTATATCATACCTGTATACAATACACTAGGTCATACTTCTGTCTATATCATACCTGTATACAATACACTAGGTCATACTTCTGTCTATATCATACCTGTATACAATACACTAGGTCATACTTCTGCCTATATCAAACTTGTTAACAAAAAAATATGTCATACTTCCGTATGTATCATACCTGTATATATTTACATTTCCGGTGTGTATTCCCTATATGAAGTTACCAACGATTTTGACGTTTAAACTTCGGTAAACGTTAGTCCAGCGCGTAGGAATACAAGTCGGACCACTATCACGCATGCGCTATTAGTGTGAATGCACATTGTTAACTTGTTAGCTTTAATCTAAACTTTGGATTAACTTGATTTTTTAAAAACTTTAATAACCAAATGAAAGCAATATAATAATGAAAAATAAAATATCTGTAATTTCTAACGGTAACAAACAATGAAATTGCGGACTATATTCTGTTTACTTCTTGAAGTTGACAACCTTTCCCGCCAAATTGGAATCAGCTGTTTTGGTATTCCATCAGTTGTCCGTCGGTGCGAATAACGTTCAATAAATGACGGTTGTTACTTTTCTAAGTTGCGCAAGTCAATTTTAAAGTGTCAAAATGTAAACAACAAAAAAGACAAATTATTTCTTAAACTATACACCAAGTCGTACTTCCATCTATATCGCATCTGCATACAAAACACAGGGTCATACTTCCGTCTATATCATACCTGTTGACAATACACTAAGTCATACTTCTGTCTATATCATACCTGTATAAAAAAACCACTAGGTCAGACTTCTGTCTATATCATACCTGTATACAAAACACTAGGTCATACTTCCATCTATATCATACCTGTATACAATATACTATGTCATACTTCTGTCTATATCATACCTGTTGACAATACACTAGGCCATACTTCCGTCTATATCATACCTGTATACAATACACTAGGTCATACTTCTGTCTATATCATACCTGTATACAATACACTAGGTCAGACTTCTGTCTATATCATACCTGTATACAATACACTAGGTCAGACTTCTGTCTATATCATACCTGTATAAAAAAACCACTAGGTCAGACTTCTGTCTATATCATACCTGTATACAAAACACTAGGTCATACTTCCATCTATATCATACCTGTATACAATATACTATGTCATACTTCTGTCTATATCATACCTGTTGACAATACACTAGGCCATACTTCCGTCTATATCATACCTGTATACAATACACTAGGTCATACTTCTGTCTATATCATACCTGTATACAATACACTAGGTCAGACTTCTGTCTATATCATACCTGTATACAATACACTAGGTCAGACTTCTGTCTATATCATACCTGTATACAATACACTAGGTCAGACTTCTGTCTATATCATACCTGTATACAATACACTAGGTCAGACTTCTGTCTATATCATACCTGTATACAATACACTAGGTCATACTTCTGTCTATATCATACCTGTATACAATACACTAGGTCATACTTCTGTCTATATCATACCTGTATACAATACACTAGGTCATACTTCTGCCTATATCAAACTTGTTAACAAAAAAATATGTCATACTTCCGTATGTATCATACCTGTATATATTTACATTTCCGGTGTGTATTCCCTATATGAAGTTACCAACGATTTTGACGTTTAAACTTCGGTAAACGTTAGTCCAGCGCGTAGGAATACAAGTCGGACCACTATCACGCATGCGCTATTAGTGTGAATGCACATTGTTAACTTGTTAGCTTTAATCTAAACTTTGGATTAACTTGATTTTTTTAAAACTTTAATAACCAAATGAAAGCAATATAATAATGAAAAATAAAATATCTGTAATTTCTAACGGTAACAAACAATGAAATTGCGGACTATATTCTGTTTACTTCTTGAAGTTGACAACCTTTCCCGCCAAATTGGAATCAGCTGTTTTGGTATTCCATCAGTTGTCCGTCGGTGCGAATAACGTTCAATAAATGACGGTTGTTACTTTTCTAAGTTGCGCAAGTCAATTTTAAAGTGTCAAAATGTAAACAACAAAAAAGACAAATTATTTCTTAAACTATACACCAAGTCGTACTTCCATCTATATCGCATCTGCATACAAAACACAGGGTCATACTTCCGTCTATATCATACCTGTTGACAATACACTAAGTCATACTTCTGTCTATATCATACCTGTATAAAAAAACCACTAGGTCAGACTTCTGTCTATATCATACCTGTATACAAAACACTAGGTCATACTTCCATCTATATCATACCTGTATACAATATACTATGTCATACTTCTGTCTATATCATACCTGTTGACAATACACTAGGCCATACTTCCGTCTATATCATACCTGTATACAATACACCAAGTCGTCCTTCCGTCTATATCATACCTGTATACAATACACCAAGTAGTACTTTCGTCTATATCATACATGTATACAATGCACTAGGTCATACTTCCGTCTATACCATACCTGTATACAATACACTAGGTCATACTTCCGTCTGAATCATACCTGTTTACAATACACTATGTCATACTTCCGACTATATCATACCTGTATACAATACACTATGTCATACTTCCGTCTATACCATTCCTGTATACAATACACTATGTCATGCTTCCGTCTATATCATACTTGTTGACAATACACTAGGTCATACTGCTGTCTATATCATACCTGTATACAAAACACTAGGTCATTCTTCCGTCTATATCATACCTGTATATAATACACTGGTTCATACTTCTGTCTATATCATACCTGTATGCAATACACTATGTCCTACTCTCGTCAACATGTATACAATACACTAGGTCATACTTCCGTCTTTATCATACCTGTATACAATACACTAGGTCGTACGTCCGTCTATATCATACCTGTATACAATACACTATGTCATACTTCCGTCTATATCATACCTGTATACAATACACTATGTCATACTTCCGTCTATATCATACCTGTATACAATACACTAGGTCATACTTCCGTCTATATCATACCTGTATACAATACACAATGTCCTACTCTCGTCAACATGTATACAAAACACTAGGTCAGACTTCCGTCTATATCATACCTGTATACAATATACTATGTCATACCTCCGTCTATATCATACATGTATACAATACACTATGTCATACTTCCGTCTATATCATACCTGTATACAATACACTATGTCATACTTCCGTCTATACCATTCCTGTATACAATACACTAGGTAATACTTCGTCTATATCAAACCTGTTTACAATACACTTTGTCATACTTCCGTCTATATCATACCTGTATACAATACACTAGGTCATTCTTCCGTCTATATCATACCTGTATATAATACACTGGGTCATACTTCTGTCTATATCATACCTGTATGCAATACACTATGTCCTACTCTCGTAAACATGTATACAATACACTATGTCATACTTCCGTCTTTATCATACCTGTATTCAATACACTAGGTCGTACTTCCGTCTATATCATACCTGTATACAATACACTATGTCATACTTCCGTCTATATCATACCTGGTTACAAAACACTAGGTCATACTTCATTCTATATCATACCTGTATACAATACACTACGTCATACTTCCGTCTATATCATACATGTTTACAATACACTATGTCATACTTCCGTCTATACCATTCCTGTATACAATACACTAGGTCATACTTCGTCTATATCATACCTGTATACAATACACAAGGTCATACTTCCGTCTATATCATACCTGTATACAAAACACTATGTCATACTTCCGTCTATACGATTCCTGTATACAATACACTAGGTCATACTTCGTCTATATCATACCTGTATACAATACACTATGTCATGCTTCCGTCGAAATCATATCTGTATACAATACACTAGGTCATACTTCCGTCTATATCATACCTGTATACAATACACAAGGTCATACTTCCGTCTATATCATACCTGTATATAATACACTAGCTCATACTTCCGTCTATATCTGACCTGTATACAATACACTAGGTCAGATTTCCGTCTATATCATACCTGTATACAATACACTATGTCATGCTTCCGTCTATATCATACCTGTACACAATACACTATGTCATACTTCATTCTTTATCATACCTGTATACAATACACTAGGTCATACTTCATTCTTTATCATACCTGTTTACAATACACTAGGTCAGATTTCCGTCTATATTATACTTGATATAATACACGATGTCATGCTTCCGTCTATATCATACCTGTACACAATACACTATGTCATACTTCATTCTTTATCATACCTGTATACAATACACTAGGTCATACTTCTGTCTATATCATATCTGTATACAATACACAAGGTCATACTTCCGTCTATATCATACCTGTATACAATACACTAGGTCATACTTCCGTCTATATCATACCTGTATACAATACACTATGTCATACTTCCGTCTATATCATACCTGTATACAATACACTAGGTCATTCTTCCGTCTTTATCATACCTGTATACAATACACTATGTCATACTTCCGTCTATATCATACCTATATACAATACACTATGTCATACTTCCGTCTATATCATACCTGTATACAATACACTAGGTCATTCTTCCGTCTATATCATACCTGTATACAATACACTAGGTCATTCTTCCGTCTATATCATACCTGTATACAATACACTAGGTCATACTTCCGTCTATATCATACCTGTATACAATACACTAGGTTATACTTCCGTCTATATCATACCTGTACACAATACACTATGTCATACTCCCGTCTATATCATACCTGTATACAATACACTATGTCATATTACCGTCTTTATTATTCCTGTATACAATACACTATTGTCAGACTTCCGTCTATATCATACCTGTATATAATACACCAGGTCAGACTTCCGTCTATATCATACCTGTATATAATACAGCAGGTCAGACTTCCGTTTATATCATACATAAATACAATACCATATCTGTTGACAATACACCAAGTCGCACTTCCGTCTATTTAACAGCCATATAGAACACCATACTCAGTTCAATGTTTCTGCACGTGAAATTCACGTGAATTCACGTGATTTTGTCACTTGAAATTCAAGTGAAAAAACAGGCATGTACAATTTAACTGACATAAATTTTACATGTACACGGCATTCATGTGAAATCCACATCATGAAATTAGCATGAAAAAAAATTAAATTAATGTCACATCACGTGAAGACATTTTGCCAGTGTACGCCATGCTATTGTCTATACAATATCATATGTCACCAATTGTCATACTTTTTTTTTGCAGAAAAGAGACGGTTCGTTCGTCCCGGGGATGGCCCAGCCGGCGTGTCCGTACACCACGGACTGGCGCCTTATCTACACGGCAAAGGATATAAACGACTCGGACGTTGAGGTGTTTCAGCCCACGGGCGTCGATATTTCGGGGCGTCAGTGGTTCTATACCGTCACATGTGACACAGACATTCTGAAAGTGGAAAACCCCAGCTGTAACAACTGTTGTCGCGGGGTTAATAACCGCCGGTATGTACCCCCTATTCCCACAGGGACCTACGAATTGTTACAGCTAGTTTTGGACTTCAATAAAAGTGTTTGGAGCAATTTTATATTTTGCACTTTTGGGAGTTTAGATCAATTTTCGATGAAAATGCCCCCCCCCCCTCTCTAAAAAATGGCCATAAAGGCAGCTGTAACAATTCGTAGGTCCCTAAATAATGCCTCCACATGATGGTTGGACGCTTTTGAATATGCTTATTAGTGTGTTTACTTGTTGGAATTGATAATAATGACTCGGTTCCCAGTTTGAGGGCTTGATGTTTACTTGGATGTGGCCAAGATTTTCATGGTAAGTGTCATAGTTGAAGCAGAAGACACTTACTCTTCCTGAACACCTGGTCTTAATCTCTCGGACCTACTTAAATCGATTTTGAGTTCGGATTATGGTTTTGTTGAAGCTTCGGTATCTCTAATTTTCCTTCCTTTCAACACAATGAAGATGATGGTTCGAATCGCATACCAGTAACCATGAATCAGAGATCATAAAACGTAAAATGAATCGGTAACTCTCCTCTCTTTGATACAACATAACCCCTCCAATCATTGGATATTCAATAACCCCTCCGATCATTGGATATTTAATAACCCCCTCCGATCATTGGATATTCAATAACACCTCCGATCATTGGATATTCAATAATCCCTCCGATCATTGGATATTCAATAACCCCTCCGATCATTGGATATTCAATAACCCCTCCGATCATTGGATATCCAATAAACCCTCCGATCATTGGATATTCAATAACCCCTCCGATCATTGGATATTCAATAACCCCTCCGATCATTGGATATCCAATAAACCCTCCGATCATTGGATATTCAATAACCCCTCCGATCATTGGATATTCAATAACCCCTCCGATCATTGGATATCCAATAAACCCTCCGATCATTGGATATCCAATAACACCTCCGATCATTAGATATTCAATAACCCCTCCGATCATTGGATATCCAATAACACCTCCGATCATTGGATATTCAATAAACCCTCCGATCATTAGATATTCAATAACCCCTCCAATCATTGGATATTCAATAACCCCTCCGATCATAAGATATTCAATAACCCCTCCTATCACTAGATATTCAATTACCCCTCCGATCATTGGATATTCAATAACCCCTCCGATCATTGGATATTCAATAATCCCTCCGATCATTGAATATTCAATAACCCCTCCGATCATTGAATATCCAATAACCCCTCCGATCATTGGATATTCAATAACCCCCTCCGATCATTGGATATTCAATAATACCTCCGATCACTGGATATTCAATAATACCCCCGATCATTGGATATTCAATAAACCCTCCGATCATTGGATATTCAATAAACCCTCCGATCATTGGATATTTAATAACCCCTGCGATCATTTGATATTCACTAACCCCTCCGACCATTAGATATTCAATAACCCCTGCGATCATTGGATATTCAATAACCCTTCCGATCATTGGATATTCAATAATCCCTCCGATCATGGGATATTCAATAACCCTTCCGATCATTAGTTATTCAATAACCTCTCCGATCATTGAATATTCAATAACCCCTCCGATCATTGAATATCCAATAACCCCTCCGATCATTGGATATTCAATAACCCCCTCCGATCATTGGATATTCAATAATACCTCCGATCACTGGATATTCAATAATACCCCCCATCATTGGATATTCAATAATACCCCCGATCATTGGATATTCAATAAACCCTCCGATCATTAGATATTCAATAACCCCTCCAATCATTGGATATTCAATAACCCCTCCGATCATAAGATATTCAATAACCCCTCCTATCACTAGATATTCAATTACCCCTCCGATCATTGGATATTCAATAATCCCTCCGATCATTGAATATTCAATAACCCCTCCGATCATTGAATATCCAATAACCCCTCCGATCATTGGATATTCAATAACCCCCTCCGATCATTGGATATTCAATAATACCTCCGATCACTGGATATTCAATAATACCCCCCATCATTGGATATTCAATAAACCCTCCGATCATTGGATATTCAATAAACCCTCCGATCATTGGATATTTAATAACCCCTGCGATCATTTGATATTCACTAACCCCTCCGACCATTAGATATTCAATAACCCCTGCGATCATTGGATATTCAATAACCCTTCCGATAATTGGATATTCAATAATCCCTCCGATCATGGGATATTCAATAACCCTTCCGATCATTAGATATTCAATAACCTCTCCGATCATTGAATATTCAATAACCCCTCCGATCATTGAATATCCAATAACCCCTCCGATCATTGGATATTCAATAACCCCCTCCGATCATTGGATATTCAATAATACCTCCGATCACTGGATATTCAATAATACCCCCCATCATTGGATATTCAATAATACCCCCGATCATTGGATATTCAATAAACCCTCCGATCATTAGATATTCAATAACCCCTCCAATCATTGGATATTCAATAACCCCTCCGATCATTAGATATTCAATAACCCCTCCGATCATTAGATATTCAATAATACCTCCGATCACTGGATATTCAATAATACCCCCGATCATTGGATATTCAATAAACCCTCCGATCATTGGATATTCAATAAACCCTCCGATCATTAGATATTCAATAATCCCTCCGATCATTGGATATTCAATAACCCCTCCGATCATTAGATATTCAATAACCCCTCCAATCATTGGATATTCAATAACCCCTCCGATCATAAGATATTCAATAACCCCCCTCCTATCATTGGATATTCAATAACCCCTCCGATCATTGGATATCAAATAACCCCTCCGATCATTGGATATTCAATAACCCCTCCGATCATTGGATATTCAATAACACCTCCGATCATTGGATATCAAATAACCCCTCCGATCATTGGATATTCAATAACCCCTCCGATCATTGGATATTCAATAACACCTCCGATCATTGGATATCAAATAACCCCTCCGATCATTGGATATCCAAAACCCCTCCGATCATTGGATATTCAATAACCCCTCCGATCATTGGATATTCAATAACCCCTCCGATCATTGGATATCCAAAACCCCTCCGATCATTGGATATTCAATAACCCCTCCGATCATTGGATATTCAATAATCCCTCCGATCATTAGATATTCAATAACCCCCTCCGATCATTGGATATTCAATAATACCTCCGATCAATGGATATTCAATAATACCCCCGATCATTGGATATTCAATAAACCCTCCGATCATTGGATATTCAATAAACCCTCCGATCATTGGATATTTAATAACCCCTGCGATCATTTGATATTCACTAACCCCTCCGACCATTAGATATTCAATAACCCCTGCGATCATTGGATATTCAATAACCCTTCCGATCATTGGATATTCAATAATCCCTCCGATCATGGGATATTCAATAACCCTTCCGATCATTGGATATTCAATAACCCCCTCCGATCATTAGATATCCAACAACCCCTTTGGAATAGTATAACACCCCATCTTTAGAATACAAATAAAGTATCATCTTTGATGTCATATCCTCCCATCCATATAATACAAAACAATAACCCCTTCCATGTTTGACATGTTCGATATATATATATTAATTGTGGACCTTTGGTGAGGTCAATATGGTGTTATACCAACCTGGTAGAATCAAATATTGACCGATGGTGTTAGCCCGAGGTCAATATTTTAGATTCTAGCAGGTTGGTATAACACCATACTGACCGAATCAAAGGACCTTTATTTTATATTAGATATGAAACTTGTTTGCAAAAGACTGAAATTGCATTATATCTGTCTTGATAAAGAATGAAATTTATAGTTGGGCACTGTAACATCACAATGATTATGACGTCACAAATGCAATATTAACTCGGTATTTCTAAAATTAGAAACATCAGGTTAATATCACAAAATATGGACATCCACGTGACCATATTTTAGCCAATGAGAAATAAGGAAAGTCGGCCCGACCATATCTAATATATACATATCTCGATTGACATTTTGAGTGATAAGTGATATTAACCGACACATTATACTAACCGGTATATAAAATAACCTCAATATTTATTTACATATATATTAACCGATTGACCTAGTTTACGAATAAAATAACTAAGAACGAAGTTGCTAAAACAGTATACTAAATATGTAACGAAATTGATTAGAAAATTAAAGTTGCGTCCATTGGCAAGTCCGTTCCTCTGTATCTTCCATTACAAAACGCTGTTCCGCCCACGCCCTCTCTCGTCCCCAGGCTAAGTAGCCTTTGTTAATAAAACACAACACCTCTGGCCTTTTAAATATCAAATACTCTTCCTAACTCAAATCCTGACTTTGTTGTTTTATTTAAGACAGGTCATACCAGAGACGTTGGTGCTGATTTCTTCGTTAGTAAATGTCAAACATACTTCAAACCCGGATCTCCAAGGTCATATGGCGTTGCATTTCCTCCCAGAGTAGCACGACAAAGCTCGTATTTCTTATCCCCGACAATTGTAGTACCTAACTCAGTGCTATTAAGCCATTAAGTTTAATATCCAAGTGTTCTACAGAACCTAATGTCTGGCTATTCTTAAACACAGACGTCACATCCTCGGCCATATATGCTCACGAGTTGAACTGATAACTCGTTTGTGTCATTTGGCCAGGCTGTACTCCAGACGTTGATTTAAAAAAAAAAGTGTCTAGTTAGTCACTGGACTTGTCACTTACAAAACCTTCTCTCCATTTCCATGAGCAAGAACATTGATAATATATTCTGGTTTTCGGTTTTATAGATTAAATGTCTAAAACTGTTATTCTGTACTAATATGGAACTACAGAGCTGCCTTTGAAGGCTTTAGACAGTAAACTTTAATAGTATCTATAGTTTTAAGGCAGGTCTGGCGTTCCATAGCAACTCACACATAACCACGTCTACTTGAGATTCTGGAGAGTGCGCTAGCATGTAGAGCAGCAATTTTGAACAATAAAGTAACCCATGATAGCCAAATTATTTTATTTTACAATGACTTTAACCAACATACAGTGGAAGTAACGTAACGTCTAATCTTTTATCTAGAGACGATGGTCTAGTGGTAGGACGCCTGACTTGTGATCGAAGGGTTGCGAGTTCGAGCCCCGGCCACGGCACTTGTGTTGGATCCTTGAGCAAGATACTTAAACCCACTTATTCCTGTCTACTCAGCTGTAAATGAGTACGTGGTTGGGCAGTGCTAGAAATTGTAGACTGCTAGCTGTGAGCGCTGAAATGGCAGCACCGCTTGTATGGTCCACAGGGAGTTGAGAGCGATATTGGCTGGTTGCTAAGGACCTATAACCACGGATAAAATTTGTTAATCGCTTTGAGACGACCAACAGGTTGTGACAAAGCGGTTTATAAGGACATTGAATTATTATTATAATAATAAACATGAAGAAAATGTAGCAAACTGTTATAATGTTTTGTTTTGACTGGTTTTATTGTCTGCCCACAGGTATGCGTCTCAGTGTCTACCTAAGAAGTCGTTCGTGATGGCCCTGGTACGACTCACTCCTGCCGCGACATTCGACTGGAACTGGATCCAACTGACGACCAGCTGCAGCTGTGCCGTGTCCCCAGTGCCGGACACGTAGACCGTCCAACACAGTACGTCTATCAGAGGCCCCGCCTGGGGGTGAACATTGAACGACGTTGACTGTTGCGGAATCGTGAACTGTGTAACAGAGGTGTACTACTCAAGTAAATTGCTGGTCATAAAATATCACATATATATTTTTAAATTCGTCAATGACAAGCTCAATCAGTACATGAAATTATTTTATGTTGTTTTTTTTCCCTTTGCTTCGGTTGACTGACGTAAGATTATCTGTACTTTTAAGTGAGTTATTTGAAAAACAAAAACGTTGTTCTAAATAATATTTCCAACGGAAGTTCATTTTAATCTGAACAAATATGTTGGCGTTGTTTGGCCGACACTAATCACAAGGACTATATTAACTTGATGTTGACGTGTATACATGTATTCGAATCCAAATTTCAATTAACTCATTGTGTTTTATTATCTTCAGATTACATTTGTTTTCCCCATTGAAAGGACCATACCTCGATTGGCCTGCATCTCTTATAATGCAATTGTAGACCAATTTCAAATATATTTGATATTGACTAACATAAGCCACATCCTATTCATGTGAACATACGACTCCTGACGATTCAAAAACACATTTGACTACTGAGGTCATTTAAAGGTTTTGAACTTATTTCATACAAGTAACTTGGACTATATCAAGGTCAATTACTTAACCTATTATTACCTTGGTTGTTGAGAAATAAGACATTTAAACGTTTTAGCACATTTGACCTTGAATATGAGGCAAGGTCATCCATTTGAACAATCAAGATAACATTTTATTCCAGCAAAATATCACATCCTGGACGTTTTGGTTTTAAAATCGTTAAACCATTAGAACCCCAAGACCTTGAAATTAAATGAAGGTCAATCATCTCGCATGCTACTATAATGATACAGCCCTTGGTATTTTTGTTATTCAAAAAGATGTTGTGTTTGGTCAATTGTTGTAAGCTCACTTGGCCTTTCATGAAGGTGCATTGTATGTGCTTTAAATCGGGTGTGTAATGTAACTATTTTCGTTTCTTTAAACTATGTTTTTTTCTTTAATTTTACCCATAAAATTACTAAGTTTCTTATGTTTAGATAATGAAACGACTTAACATTATTACCCGATATCGATTGGGAATTCAGCTTAACTAGTGCGCGTACAAATCGAGTTAATGAGTAATGGAGGCCACAGGGACCTGAGAATTTGGTACAGCTAGTTTTGGACCTAAAATAGGGTGTTTAGAGTAATTTAAACTTTTTGGGTATACGATCAATTTTCGATAAAAATGCCCCCCCCCCCCCTCAATGGTCATAAAAGCTATTGAGGGGGGGATTATTTTTATCGAAAATTAATCTTTACTCCCAAAAAGTGTAAAATTACTCTAAACACCCTATTTCAGATCCAAAACTAGTTGTAACTAATTATCAGGTCCCTGTGATGGAGGCCATGACAGATGAAATGCATTACGGTTTTTATAAAGCAAAATACGAGGTGTTAACAACTGTTTAACTAAGTAAACCTGAATGTTGTTATATAGTGAAAAGAGATTTTTGATTGACAAGTTCTAATTATCTTAGAAACATTGATTTAGAGCAGTCCACCATACTATGTTATGTTGTCTTTCGCCTTGTGTTATATGTGATATCAATTTGCCATTGTGAGTAAGCGTTTTAAGTTTTATTAGAGCAATTTCTCCACATGCTTATACATTGTTAGCACTGGTATATTCAGGGAATGCACCGTCCTTCTCGGAACCGCTGGTAGCCGATATCCGATGTAGAAATATATCTATGAATTTTTTTCCACTGAAAGTGTTCTCGACAATTTAGATAAAAGTAACTGAAAATATTTAAAAGTATTAAAAGAGAAAACCTATCATGATAGAAATAACATCTTATTTTTTTTTTTTCAAACATTTTATATCACTAAATATTAATATGGCATTTATAGATTAATGAATATATCTGAAATTAATCACTTGATTTGGTTCCAGGGAAATAACTCTGGTTTTCAAGATGCTGAGCATCTATGCAACACAAAACATGCACTTCACAACACCCCGACTATCGCCTTTTTAAAGAATTAATCAAATTCCATTTTTCTTGTGTTCTCATCCATTTTTTAATAAACGTTCAAAGTAATGTTTTGACTTTGTTTTTCATCCTGGGCCCGTATTCATGAAACCGTTCTCATGCTCAAGCATGGTTTCTGTGCTCAAGCCAGCTTTCTTGAAACTCACCTAAATCATGTCAACGATCAATGTCAATTGTGAATGTTGTGAAATCAGTATTTTGCTTCATGGATCTTTATTTTCCCCAAATACTTGGATAAAATAAGAGTTTTTAAATAAACTATAGCAAGAACAAGAAATCAGTGTTGAGCACAAATTCCATGCTTGAGCATGAGAACGGTTTCATGAATACGGCAGATTATTAAGCTGCACATAGAAATTTTCCAATATCCGATATAATGTATATGTGTCGACTTGTCCAGAAATCCGGATCCCAAGGTCAGGGCAGTTGAAAATGGAAACATATTTAACAAGTGATAAATCTGGATCAATACTGGACAGCATTCTTCAATTCCTCACTGCCCTAACACCTAGGTCAACATGATTCACAGGAACCTGAAAATTTGTTACAGCAAGTTTTGGACATAAACTATGATGTTGCGAGTACTTTTACACACTTGGGGTCAGGGTTAGTTCAATTTTCGATAAAAATTACCATTAAAGAGGCAATTCAGTGAAGTTTGTTTACTTTCTTATAATATCGCCAGATATTGTATAAAATTGAAGTTCTTTACTCCTTATGAACTACTCACTTACGATATTTTGACAAAAGCCGATGTTTTCTGTTCGTTTTTTTTAATCAATGATAAAGAAATCCTTAATGCTCAACCAAACAAATACTATACATAAGATACCTATGTTTTTAAACAGCCGGTGACCTTTAGCTAGACGAAACATTCATGGTCTTGTTGGGCAATCTGTTTTGTGATTAGTCCTGAAATTTGATATGCTTATCTAGGGACCAAAGGAATCCGTCATATAAAATTTGAGAACATTTTGCAAGAAATAACACTGACAAAATATGCTCTATTAAATTCAACATGGTTGCCTGTCAGCCATCTCAGGTAATAAGGACCATGGTATGGAATGGTAGAAAAAGCATCACCAACCTCGAGGGTAAAGCACTTGTCCCCAACCATTTGGGTGACTATGTGGTTGTCAGAATTACCCTTCCAGTAAAGTTAAAATTTCCCTCAATGTTTGTGTTTTAACAGCTAATTCATCTGGTATCATTCTATCTTTGTAACATATATCCGTCAACATTAATTTAAATTCGTCCAATTCCAGTATCAACTGCATTCTAGAGTATGACACTTCACCATTATTTCTTAATAACTGAAGTAGACAAAAAATCTTTTTCTTTCTAAGCTTGCTAATTACGAAGATATCAAATTATACATACATTCATAATGAGTGTCGTTTAACAAAATCAATAGAGACAAAAACAGTATGTACATTGTTTGAGAAACTTTTAATTTGAAAATTTGATTTGTAGCTTGAACTTGTAATAATTGTGATGTTTAAGAATAATAACTGGCTCCAGCACAATGTCAGCCACCAACAAAATACTAACGGCAACAGATACAGAAAGATTTTTATTTAAAACTTATATTTGAAACAATGACACATTCTTTTGGTTTGTGAAATTGAAAAAATGTACTACAGGTTTAATGACATGAATTTTGTGAGTTGAGAAAAAAATTCATTTGCTTCATAAATAATAGAATTGATACCAAGTGACATTTTCAATGTTTCATCTACAAAACAAACATTTCATTGAAACTATATCTAAACATAAATTAAACATTACAGCTCCAAGGAATGAACCCTCTTGTATTTATAATATATTTTCTTTCAACGACCAAGATAATTAAATATGCAAAAAAAAAAAAAGAATTTAATACAAGCTAGCCACACTTAAGAAAAATAGATTCATCATACTCCCCAGTTTAACAATATATTAAATACATTTATCTCTGTTGGACTTTCATTTCTGTAACATATAATTCTCTCTCCAGCACATGGACAACATATGGAAACATTTATACAATAATTAATAACAGGTTGACCTGGTATCTCACAGACATACAAAAATGAACACATGGTATACAGCCATTGTGAACTATGACAAATCAGTTGTGCCAGTCACGACACAAATACACAACAAATCATCACTGGCAATGCATGAGCGGCAGCGGTGGCGATGGCCGGGTACATCTACAGTGCTCCTCGCACAATGAATAGTGGATGACTGGTAATGAATGATGGCCGGTGAACACAACTAACGATCGTGAGGATGATCATACACATTAAGCTGCGAGACTGGTTTGTGGGTGAAGATTCGTCTGTGATGAGGATGATGTGAACAACAGGGCATGTGTCAGTGCTGGTGGATAATCTCCCAAAGGCAGTTGGCTAGAGCATTGGAGGACTCCAGGGCACTCATTGCTGTGTAGTTGATGTGGCGCTCATGCTTCTTGATTAAACTGTAATCAGGAGGAGTAGAGCAATTAATAACAAGGTCGTTTTAAATATTAAAATGAATTATGGATTACATCACTGTTAATAGACATATTTAAGCGGTAATCTTATTTTAGTGTTTTTCGCACTGAAAAACTTTCCGATAAAACATAATTGCTATTTCTGTTCATTGCTTTCTATTTCAGTGGCGCCAATTTATCATTTTACTAATCAGTTAAAATTTGGTTACTTGTTAAAATTTTAGTGCTTCAAAATAAGTATGCTTAAGTTGACAATATCTCCAACAATAAATCTGATTTCATTTCAGAGTCAAATAGCACAAAGTGAAACAAATATTTGCTGTATAATTTCCATCTTGTCTTTCAATCAATCACGTGTAACACCAACAAATGAAACAGCTAATTTTCCCCAAGTTTTTCTCGGCTTTGCAGAGCTCCCTTAATACTTTAAGGATGAGTTATCCAGTCATATACAGAAAATTCATCATGCTTTTATCTATGTCTTTAATTTAAGGAAATGAAATGATAATATACTGTCAAATATATTAGGAAATGTGTCTGCAATAACCAATTATCTGATAATCTTATCAAGGATCAAATCTTGAATGAATACTTTTGAATCCTCCAGACAGTAATCCAATCAATGAATTTGATTTGTACTTCAAAAGACTGAACTGTAAAAGGGACACAACTCATGTATCAATTTCTGGTCAAAAGGAACAGCCTAGGTACAGGCATTACACAATTTCATTAAGTTAGCATTAAAATATACAATATCTTACTAAAAGAATACATTTTGTGGTTCCATGGGATTGCAAAAATGTGTATTGTTCACCTTTATGTATTTGGAATAGCCGAAACAAAGAAGGAAATGTAGCGATAATATGCAAAGTCATGTACAAAGAGTTTAGTAACAGTGGGACAAATCTGCAACAAGATCTGGCTACTGACCTTCTTCCAAGAGAAGAGTATCTGGCTAGATTCCTGAGTACTAAAGCTGCGGTAAGTCTTATATGTTTGGTAACTGGGCCCTCTCTTTGTTCCTACAAATAAACAAAATCAATAATATAGCTCTGAAAATATATTGTTTAAATAGAATGAACAAACACCCCTGGTAAAATTTACCAAACATACAACACAGTCAGTCAATCCTCTCCTTGTCATCTTGAACTCATAGAACATTTAATTCAAAGTATTTTGTCGATCTCTGCCTGGTACATGTGCAAACTCATTTTAACTCGGAAACTCAATTTTTTTCCACAGTCCTGCCTACTTCAAGATAACAAAGTTAGACTGTAATTCATAATTTAAAGAACTTTTACAAGGAATGATTACGCAGCCATGTATTATATAGTTCATTATTCAATTAATTCTAGCTTTCCCAAAAACTGATAAATTCACTTTGATAAAATAAAGCCACATAATCAAGAGCAGAAAAAAAACATGAATATGTACCAAATTGTCGAAGCAGGTGTGTTAAAGCAAAATTTGGCTGAAAAATTATTTCTTCTTAATTTTGTGAATTTCCCATCAACCTCTGTTGGACTTACCACAAATTCTGGATAGGGCGGTTTAGGGGTGAAGCGGCGTATGGCCTGCCAGGCGGCATCACCCGGGTAGACCAGAGCTGGTACAGTGTGAGGTTTGGTGCTGGCCGTGGTGCCTGAACTCTGGGCCTGATGGCGTCGTAACTTAGCTGCCTTTAGTGACAGCTCAGAACAATGGTGATCCTGTAACAAACATACAAGTCAGTGAACCAAAACCTTCTCTACTTAAACATAGATACATTTCATATTCACAACTTTCATTTTTTATTTTTCACAGTGAATAGTAACTGTTCTTTATATATATATATATATATATGCTAGTTAAAATCTCTATAAATCTATATTAATGTTTACATTGATAATTCTTCCTGCATATGCTTACAACCAATATGGTGACAAAAACAAGGATAGAATAAATTATTGTGTAACTAAGGTACATCTTTAAATGGCACCAAGACAATGATCAATAGCTGGTCAACTTAGTAACTGTTTATGTTTAATTACCAGCTGGTTAAATTGAAGATCAATTTTTATAGTACAATATGATCAGGTCTGTGACAGTCTGTATCACTACAGTAAGATGCGGGTGATAAACTGTCAGGATTCTGAAACATTTTTGTCTTGAACATGTCCTAAAATGGGTATAATAATGACGTACATTGTTATGACTTACCTGTATGTGTGTGTACAGTGACCAGCGCTTCCTCTGCAGCCTCTCACAACCTTCCCAAAGACACACCCCATCCACATCCGTCGCCAGATGTGTGGTACATACATGAGCGAACACACTCCGGGAGTTCTCAAAACATCTACAACACATCAAAGTGTCAGAACACATTATGTCAATCATTTGTTCCTTAAATGTCTGTAAAAATGTATGCAAATGAGAGTGAATTTGACACAAAATTCATCGCAATTTGATTTCAGCCTCAAGATTTGCAAACTATTATCCGGGTAAATAATTTATCATTTCTTAAGCATGAGAAAAAGTTGTGGTGATGACTTTAAAGCTTTTTGAAGTAATTGACATCTTCTTTCAGAAATTCAAGCTGGTGTTATGGACTTTTAGCTGTTATCAATACCTTTGATGAAATAAGAATTGAATAAATGTAAATGTTTGTGTAATAACCTACCTTTTACAGTTGGCCCATTCACAAATGAACTCTGGACTGGGTGGGGTAGTGTTGGTGGTGGATGAAGCAGATGAACCTCGTGAATCGGCACTACCCGATGCGTTTCTGTTGCGTTTCTTGGGTCGTTTTTCGCCTGACTTTGAGCGGGAGGTATGACTGGATTTTTTGGCGCCTGTGGTTGGTGTGGATGAGGTGGAGGTGAGGATGGGGGTGGTAGCACTTTTGATGGAGGTGGACGTAGCAGCAGCCACTGCCATGTGTATGCCCTGAATAGCAGTGTTTATGGAATGTTTGTCCGTGGAGGAGGAGTCGGTGAGCGATGAGGCGACACTATCACAGCTAAGCTCACTGTCACGAGAAGCCTCCGGTGTAGGTACGTGGCGCGAGTTGCACACATCCGTTACCTGGATGGACGATGACCGAGACTTGTCATCCTCGTACACTAGTAACTGACCTCCAGCCAAATCCATCTGACCGCCGGGACGGCTGTAGATAATGTTGTTACCACTTGTTTCAACTTTGACACCACCTGTGCTTATCTTTAACATATTGTCATTGGAAATATTTGCCATATTAATATCCATGATAGTTGGGAAGGGCAGCCTGGCTAAGGCAGGTTGGCCTACGAGAGGCTGCCCTAACAGGGGTTGGCCCATCAGGGACTGGCCCAGGAGTGGTTGTCCTATTGGCATGTCCGCTATACTGATAGGCATCACCTGTATGCTTTGTACGATACTACCCACAGTCATAGTATTAGCACAGGGAATATCATCCATACCATCCTGGGGTTTCAGATCACACGAGGCAACAGCAGCCTCCACAATGTCTATTTTGTTGTCCTCGCCATTCTGTGGTAACACAGGTAAACTGTCCGTTGAGTCCTCATTCATTGGCAGTTCTGGCTGAGAACAGCTGTCTGGTTCAAGAATTAAAACTGGATTAGTGTCCTGATTCTGGTCCTGACTTGGACATTGGTCCGAGGAGGTTTCTTCCATTGGTACCTCGTTCATTTCATCCGATGTCTGTGACTGGCCAGTCTGACCTAATGGTTTCAAACACATTTCATTTTCAATAATAACTTCATCAGAATCGCCTGTTGCTGGTTCACGAGAAACACTACCTTCCTCCGTCTCCATGTTCATCCCCTCCTCTGTCAGATCATAACATGGGGCCTGTCCACCCACATTATTGTACCCCTCCTCTTCCTCTTCACTAGCCTCAGCCAGAATGCTCTTAATTGCCAGGACTTGTTCCGAGTCCTCATCCTGAGCTGAGTTTTGTGTTGTTGTTGTTGTTGGCAGGTTTTCTACATTAGTGACCTTACCGTTGATCTCCAGACAGCCCTGCGAGTTGATCACAACATGGTCACCTTCACCAGCGTGAATCACAACATGTTTCACTTCCTCGTTATCGGGGGACTCTTCTGCCCGCCCATTCTCCTGTCCAATGCCCATTAATCCATCATTGCTGAGCTCATAGTCAATGCCGTTACTTTGCCCCTCATAGGGGTTCATCTCACCATTGGTGACATGGTTTACCATAATGCCATTCATTTTTGGCATTACTTTTTCACTGAACTTGTTCATGCACTCCTTGAACTCTACAGCACTCTGAATGTCCTCTTTAATGCCCGAGCAACTGTCTTCGGAGTCAACACCATTTGTGAGAATAGGTTCTGGTGTGGGAGAAGGGATTATCTCCTCCTGATATTCTGGAATACCATTCACAGCCGACACATCCTCTACCTGTTTGTCCTTTACCACAGCTTCCTCTTTGGGAGGAAGCTGTTTCAGATTACTGTCCTCATTGTGAGGAGGGTGTAGAAGGACACCATCCTCTCCCTCCAGTAGAGATTCTCTGCCTCCATTCTCTAAAATCTGTTCACCATGTTCCCCCATGTTGTTGTATTTCTCTATTGCCTCTTCGTCACAGAGGAAGTTATCGTCCACTCCTTCTCCCACACAATCGTCTATGCTGTTCATCTCCATGTCATTGTAGCTTGCCTCTAGGTTTAAAGCTGCCCTAGCTGTTTCTGACATGTCCGACACACTCTCCAGCTGCGACACATTATCGTCTTCACTTGTACAGTCTTTTGTGATAGAAGGGGTAGTTGTGGTCCTCTCTAGGTTCCTCTCTGTCGAGTGATTGTTGTTAGCATTGTTTATGTCAGAAGACATGCTATCCTCAGAATCTCCAATATCACCATTCATTTTGCCACTCTGTAAAATGTCTGAGAAATTGTTCTGTGGTTCTTGTTGTAGCACATTGTGGTTTTGATGAAATAAAGTTTGTTCATGAATTTGATTTTCTACCGCAGCAGAAGCCATTGCAGGTTCTGGCCCAGAAGGAAGAACCATTGCCGAGATCGAGTTGCCACTACATTCACTTGAAGTCATTGTAGGTGGGTTCACAATTTGGTCCTGACTTTGGACACTGGAGATGATCTGACCTGTGTCACTAAGCATGTTATTCCTGCCTTGACCAGTATCTAGAACCTGGTCATTGATACTGGACAACATACTGGTGTTGACAGCAGTATGAGGGACAAGCACGGGGCCAGAATCAATACTGGTTTGTTGAATGGACGGTTGTGGGGTTGTGGTTATGGTTTTCTGCATGTTCTTGATGCGATCGAGACATTTGTTTTCCACGCGCTCTATCATAGCTTCCTGTCCCACGGTGACCACATCTTTGGCACGCTCGACCTCTCCACAAACTTCCAAGTCCCCATCCATGGGTTGGGGAGATGCAGGGTTAGGGGAGGGCGGAGTCTGACCAAGGGTTGGAGTGGCTTGTGGTTTGGGGGAGAAACTCTTTGGTGATGATGATCGAGATGAGTTGGTACTAGATGATATTGTGCAACTTGGACTGTTGCCGCTCTTCTTTTTCTTTGCTGCTCTGTCCGACTTGACCGGCCGCGACTGATGGGTGGTGGTGGTGACGACGGCCGGTTGAGGGGCGGGGTTACTTACCCCCAGTTGACTAGACTGGACAATGCACATACTTCCTGAGGAAGGTGATGACTGAGACTGGTAGGACTGTGGACTGTCCAATGCCACGCTGACCTGTACCTGGCCCTGTATTTGACTGAGCTGGTCAAACTGTGGCAGCACAGCAGCACCCTGGCTGCTGACCATGTAGGGATGTTGCAGCTGCTCCTGGATAACATTGCTCTGCTGGGTTGTGAAAGTCAGAAGCTGCATTGGGTTACTGGGGTCCATCTTAGGACAGATGGGCACTGGCCCAGACTGGTTGTGTCTTAGTTTTTTAGCCAACAGAGTTTTTATCATGCGCGTTTCTGTAGATTTTTGTTGTGGTTCCTGCACAAACACAGGAAAGTTGTTCTGTTGCGTAGGGTCTGACTGACAGACCTGTTGGATAACAAGCACTGGGAGGTTCTGACCTCCGGTGGCCATTACCTGCTGTGGTTGAAACTGCTGTTGTGGCGTGGACACATTACGAGACTGAATTAACTGGGCACTGCCTACTGATGTGAAGGTGGATGATGATGAGATAACTGGGGTGGATAAGTGATTACTGGTGACAGTTATTGAGGGTGACAGATGAGGAGATGGGGCTGGTTGAATCTGTTTCAGCTGCTGAGGCGGCCGAGTAGGTGTTCTTTGCTGTACAGATGTGGATTGCTGGTTAGCTTGTATTTTGGATGACAACAACATAGATGTGGACGATGATATTGCACTGTTCTTCCCCAGCGCTGGTGCACCACCTGCAGGAAGAAGGGATGGAGATGCTTGTAAGGGAGATAACCTGGGAGGTTCCATGAGACGCTGTCTGAGAGTCGGAGTTTGAGTTAGGTCAACAGTTGCGTATGGATTAGATGCTGTCGAAGGAAAGGCTGATGGGTGCACAACACTACTACGAGGTTTAACTGAAAGCAAAATAGATACAACACAGAACTAAATAATACTCAAATAAATAGCAAAACCACAAGATGAAAATGCATGCAAAGCTGCTCAATACAAGGAATACAACATCAAACATGGCTACATATAATAAAGTCGCTGCAGCAGACACTTTGGGGCACTCTTATTGTTCTCGTGGGGTGAGCTAGATTTTTCCCTTTTGTAAATTTGTATTTCCTTCAGCTCAGGATCAATTTCAGATTAGGTCTCTATAATATGAATCTTGCATTTACTGTAAATTTTATTTGTCTATGAATTACAATAAATTTCAGGGGTAGAATTGAACTTTTTTAGCAACTCGCATTATGTGGCGAGTGGGTAAAATTTTAACTCTCCAAATTAGAAACTTCCTTGCAAGTTTGAAGTGGATAATGAAAGTACTAAGATGCATTCTGAATCAGTCTAACTTATAACTTAGTTCAAAAAATTGATGTAACTTTATCAAGGTCTAAAATATAACAGTTGTATTGTGATCAAATAATCTGTTAAGACATTGCACAATTCGTGTGTATATTTGTAGTTTTGTTACACAATTCGTTTTATACTTTGGATGACATTTTCTGACATGTGTATAGATTGGAATAATATATAAACCTTCAACAGGCATTATACCCACTCACCGAAAAATGCAAGTACAATAATTTTCTACTCGCTATTTCAGGAATCAGCTCCCATTTGGCGAGTGCATGAGTGTTAAATTCAAACCCTGAAATTTGTATGTGAATATGAAAATGCCTTTTTTTCCTATCAGCCAAAACTTATATTTCCACTTCTTTTGGCATGAATTTATGAGCAAATCTCACAACAACCTAAATTTAGTGCAATGCACACCTCCTGTGGATGGTGCAGATCTTGTTCAAGTTTCATAAAAAAAGTCCATGTTTTTGCAATTTACACTTATATATTTATCTCAAATGGACTTACTAAAATTTTTCACTTGTGTTACCTTTGACCAACTGTTGATATTAAGTGAAGGTCAAAGTGACAAAATAACAGTGCACTGCACACCTTTTTGAGTGATGCAAGAAATTTCAGTCCAATTTACATATTATGGTCTAGACAAGTTATTTACATTTATTTGACCTTTGACCTTGAGGAGAAGGTTAAATAAGTAGTGTCCTTTAACTGATACTTTCTGACATAAAATTATGTATCAAAAAGATCATCTTTCTATGCTTCATTCAAATCAAACAAATGTCTAAAATTGGTCATAAAAGACGGAGACCATAAGAGAATCGAGATCTTTCCTGTGGCGTTTTCAATTTCACATGAATGTGTTCAGTTGAAACTTTGGCACATACAATACCAGGAAACTGTAAGTGGTATCAACACCATTTCACAACAAATTTACAACAGAGAAGAAAGTCTAGCTGTACTGCACAACATCAAACAAAGGGAGGCCACCATAGGTATGTCCGCAACTACTTGTGAAAGTAATGTTAGTAAAATGCTACATCATTTTTCTTTTAAATCTCTACTTTTAAGTCTAAGATATTATTTTAACTCGAGTAATGAAATCTATGCTATTTGTCAAATTTGTTGCTTTAAATATTCTTTTAAAATGTTTAGATATCAAGAGATCCCAGGCCCACCATTAAGATCTGGTCACTGCACCATAAGCTCTAAGCAGGCTTATCAGATGATTGTGCTTTAGGCATTTGTTATTCACTTTACAAAATAAAACATCAACTGAAGTGCACAGCATGCAAGACAATATTATTTCACCTTCCCTATAATTCTTCTAAAGAACTTTACATATTTTGCCAACAATCTGACAAACAGATCCTAATTTCTGATAGCATAGTAAAAGACATTTCCAAAGGAACTATGACTGTCCTCGTCTTTTGAAAAAATGTTGACAGCAACACGAAACTTTATATTTGCACAACGGTAGACAAAATGTCAATGAGGTATCCTTACCCTACGTCAAATCAATCTACTAAACCCTGATTTAAATTGACATTTAACTTCACACATGTTAAACAGACACAGTTAACTTAGATCAAAATAAGCAATATGACATTACATAAGTACATAAGGATGGCAATCATATTTGCTTCTAACTTATTTTTTGGCAATTTTTTTTCAAGCTATTCTTAGCAGCTACGTGTATCTTTAGTAAAAATGTGGAAAGTGTAATTCATTTTCATATTTTGCAACTCTTTTTATCATATTTTGTAAATATGATGGCCGTCCATTAAAAATCTAGTCCAAATTTAAAGAACAATCAAGATGTTAGTAAATGGGTTCCTAACTGTGCTATATTCCAGTACAAAGGGAAATATGCAATAACAATTTTTTTTCTAAATATAAGATGAAGACAGGGAATATAATTATGTTCAATAAACTGTAGGATCTGTTCATAAATCATGTCAAAGAAAAATCAGAATGAGGTAGAGAAACATATATCATATATTTACAGATCAAAGGTCTTCAAAGACATTCTATTGTTTACAGTAGTCAAATATTAGCATATATCGTTCAGCTTTATGGAAAGTGCTAGAGAACTTTGGATAAGAAATAATTCCTCCCACAAACATTGTAGTAGCTATATTTACTACCAGTAGAATAGGGATTTTAGAAGTATTTATCATAAGATCAAAATGATCAAATCATTGCTATAACTTGATAAGCAGCAATAAGTAATAGACCATGCCTGTTGTAAAAAACTTTAAGCGGTCATATTAGGAGGCTGAACGTTACTTTAATATTTTTAACACATCAAGCCCAACATTTTGTTAGTGTGTATAAAACTTACTGGTGCACAGGGTGCCCCACTAATTCAATGCCCACTACCTAGGTTTTCTGACTATATAGCGTGTTAGAGGACAAATTGGCCATTTTCCTATATAAAACTATCCTATTAGTGCAGCCATCTAATGCAATACTACTTTTAATGTCAATTTCCTTCAATCTCAAAACATAGTTACACATTAAAACAGTTTATATCCCAGACTGAATTGGTGAAAAATCAAAGAAAGGAAAAATAATCTATCTAGTATACAACATCTAGTTGAAATATTAAGTGTTAATTGGAACAGCCAAAATGCCATGCAAACATTAAATGTGAACCAATGTGTACAGTGAGAATAGCCTTTCCATGGCAGTCCTGTGTAAACATGCTCAGTCAGAGGTCAGGGGAGCTAATCAACAAGCAACAGATGCATGTCACATGTCGTTGTTCAGACAAATACACGCAAGTATACATAAACAAAATTTTTTTAACACTAGAGTAAATAATTTAAAGAAGTTTATCTAAAGATAAATCAATAATATATTTTGATAAGAAAATCTCACAAAAAAACATCAATATTGAAGTAAGCTTCTGTTTTACCAAATTATATAAGATGAGAATTTAAAACATTAATATATAATATATAAATTGAGACCCTATATTACTGACTATGCCATTTATCCAGTAACTTACCTGAACAGTGTACTGCAAATGGCGGAGGATTGAGTTTCTTCACAAGACCTTTGTATACTATCTCCTGGGATCCATCATCTTTACCCAATGTTACCATCTCAATCTTTGGGAACACAATTCTACAACACAACAAGACACAATCATATCTACTCATCATGGTGATCAATTAGCATTATGGAATTTTAACATCATTTTGAGAAGCAGGTATCAAGTTTCATAATAAAGTCTTGAAGCATGCAAATATACAGTCAAAAAGTTGTGACCTTGTCATTTGGATATGTGACACGACACACTACGAGACACTGTTGTGTCATGAGAGTCATGATGACTGACATCAATAAAGCTTTATAACTTGAGGAAACAAGAAGTTGGTATATGGACAAACATCACCTAGTAATTGAACCATGGTCATGTCACTGACCTTTTGGTTGCAAACCTGAGATTAAGTAGTGATAGACATTTCGTAATAAAATCTTGAGGTCAACAGACATTCTGGTATGGATAACATGCCCATATGCAAATTTATTTGCAACACATTTGGCAAGATTCTTGGGTGGTTGTGAATAAATATGAACCTACTTAACACAGTTGAGGAAGGCCTGAGCTGGTAACAGCTGCGGCAGTGCGTATTTCTTGGAAAAGGTGATATATTCTGCGTAGAGATGAAGTTGTGACAAGGAATCTCCCCCATCTTTGACTTCAAATGCACTTTGTAACCTGAAAACATTGAATGTGATGTATACAGTATATTCACAAATCACAAGAAATATATCTTCTATCAAATTTCTTTAGTCTATATTTTTTTTATGTTTCAGGATAACATTTGATCAGATAGCTCGCTTCATCAGATGGACCACACAAGACATTTTTCTGTTTTAAATTATGTAGCCCACAGGCAATACACAAGAAATTACAGTTTAGCTATAGCAACTTATCATATACATTGCTATACATAGAATCCTCAAGCAATTCAGCATCTCTTGATTACATTCTTATTTTAGTTTTTCTCAACATATCTATCATATATGCTACATATTGTGTTTGTGTGTTATGATAGAGATACACAGCTGAACTCCTTACCAATTGCACGTTGTGGACTCTACATCACAGCTAGGTGGTACGCTCTGTTTCAATGCTGCACTTTGGGGAGCACTCCCTGCAAGTACAAGTACACCTTTAGCAAAATATACACACTTTTATCTAAATACTCATTTACAGGTAAAATTCTGACAAGACTAACACACATAGGAAGATGTTATGCTAGTTAAGTAAAGAAGAGCTGACCAATTCACTGAAGGCAGTTGACACTAAATCAACACTACGTAACTAAAAGTCATGACATCATATGAGAAAACCATGATACAACTGACTATCCCTTGAAAAGAAGAGTAATCTGTGCTTTCCTTAAAAAAAATTTGAATTACATCTAAAGGATTTATTGCTCTCCAAAACAAACAAAAAGGAAAATGTATCAATTATGTATGAAATGAATCTATTTACAATACTTTTTGCAGAATTTGTTCTCTTTTTACTTTTTTTCTCAAAAATATCTGCTCATATCTTACTTTGTGAAGGGAGCATGGGTTGCGAGCTGACTGGGGCAGACTGTTCCACCGCCGACTGGGGAGGGGGACAGTACTCCACAACCTTGATTCCCACTAAAGAGTTGGGTCCATATGCTTGAGCTTCTATTGTCAGCAGCGTCACCAAGAAATCTGCAGCCAAATAATATCACACAATGTTACCAATTATAACTATTCAACACACAAGTTAATCAAATGATATCACAAAATTAAACATTTAAAATTAATTTTTCTAAAATGCATATTGACTATCGAAACTGTTACATAATCTGATTAAACTTTCCCTTGAAATTTACGAAGTAACTTTGACCATGTCCAAGATATCGGTCAATACATAATAATGGCAAAAACATAACCCTTTTGGATATCATATCTTTATAATTACATTCCAGTAACCTCTACATTAGCCACATTAATTTAGTTTTCAGAGCAACATACCGACAGCTCTTTTGACAGCAGCTATCTTGGTAGCGGAGTGTTCACCAATCTCGGATAACTGGTACAGGGCTTCCAAACTATGGACGATGATCTGGATGTCATACACTCCCAGCAGCCGAATCACATCCTCGTAGATACGGTCATCAAGTCGCTCCTCCAGTATCACATCATTCTCATCTTTCATACAAAGCTTACTCAAGATTTCCAGACCTGGATAGAAATGTATCTCTTATATTCTACTACATGTATATAATGAAACTTTTATATTCTACTATACAATGAAAGTCTAAAACTCTACTATACAATGAAACTCTTATATTCTACTATACAATGAAACTTCAGGTTATTACTTATTTAGATGACCTTTACCTTTACTTGGTGACCTAAATATCCAGCAAGCAACAAATCCATAGTGTAAAAGTTTTATGGATAACACAATTCATCTCCAGCACACACGCATACATACACACACATATGGAGATATTAGCCAGTTAGTATAGGACAAGTAGTTAGCGCCCGATAAGGCAGCTCCTGCGAACTCCTCAGATTTGTATATGATAGAACTGTATGTGTTAATTGTATTGATTGTATAAGAATTGTATATCTATGTACTGTAAAGCGCTTTCGAGTGGCTTATGTTATGTTAGCTTGATAGGGCGCTATATCAAATATTGTATATTATTATTATTATTTATACCATAGTATAATAAAGAAGGGATAGACAGCATAGAATCTGTCCATCCCTTTGTTGTGACCCAACCATCCTCATTTCTTTTCTGAGGAATCATGAAGTAAATGTTAAAATTACTTTAGACCCAGCTACCCATTACAGCTCATCAAAAGTGCACTTATATATCTAAATGATCTGCTAAAAATTGGTGCTGCTGGTGGATCAGAATTGGGATTTGGAATAGCCCTTACATAATTTTGATACAGGTCCTGATATTTATCTTAACACTCTCATCAAGTATAACACTCAATACAGTTATCAGGCAAAACACAAAGCTTATTGCATTTTTCTGCCCGACACATAATTTTACATAGATATAAAAAAGAACACTTTTCCATTTTTACAGAAATTAACTGATGTTAGTGTAAAGACGACCCACCTCTGACCACGTCCAGTTTATCCTCAGCAGCCAAACATCTACAGATCAGATTTAGCACCATGTCTGTTTGTTCTTTGTCAGGGATCAGCACCATCTACAAAGTACAAAACCATAATCAGTGATACTGTCTCATTACAGTCCCAGTACCTGACCTGTTGTATGGACAAATCCAACAAGATCTCTTACTCAGGTTGTATGGGCAAATCCAACAAGATCGCTTACTCAGGTTGTATGGACAAATCCAACAAGATCTCTTACTCAGGTTGTATGGATAAATTCAACACGATCTCTTACTCTGGTTGTATGGATAAATTCAATGAGATCTCTTACTCAGGTTGTATGGATAAATTCAACGAGATCTCTTACTCAGGTTGTATGGATAAATTCAACGAGATCTCTTACTCAGGTTGTATTGACAAACTCAACGCGATCTCTTACTCTGGTTGTATGGATAAATTCAATGAGATCTCTTACTCAGGTTGTATGGATAAATTCAATGAGATCTCTTACTCAGGTTGTATTGACAAACTCAACGCGATCTCTTACTCAGGTTGTATGGATAAATTCAACGCGATCTCTTACTCAGGTTGTATGGATAAATTCAAGGTGATCTCTAACTCTAGTTTTATGAACAAATTCAATGGGATCTCTTAATCAGGTTGTATGGACAAATTCAATGAGATCTCTTACTCTGGTTATATGGATAAATTCAACAAGATCTCTTACTCTGGTTGTAATTCAATGAGATATCTTTCTCAAGTTGTTTCGACAATTACAATAAGATATTTTTCTTAGGTTGTTTTGATAAATTCAACAAGATCTCATTCTCAAACAGTCCTCATATCTTGCATATTATATGGAATAATCTAATCAGTTCTTATCCTAAAACAGTTTATTTGAAAACATTGCTTCTTCAACTTTTGTTTCCTACTTTAAATACTTTCAAAATCGTTCTGGTAATATAAACATATTTAACAGATAATTGAGTCGAGGAAAATGAAGAACATGAATAAACTGGACTGTGTGTACTATGGAATACCCACAGGCAGTGATTATCTATAAAACTTCATCTATGGTTATATTATCTTCCAGACACAAAAATATTTATGTGTTCATTCTTTTATGCAAAGAGTAAAATCATTGTAGAATAATCTTGTGTATTACTGTATTACAATGAAATTCAAAATACACAAATGTATACTTTTGATGATAATGAAGATAAATGCTTTCTCTTTGAAAATGCAAGAACTATAATAAGTATATGCATGTTACACAAGTTGTCTCATTCATGAGAACAAGATCAATAAATTTCCACCTATCTGATCGGTTACCTTTTCGGCCAGATTCCCGAGGGTATCCAGTGCCAACGGTCGCAAACACCCATAACTACTGTGTATACACAACATCAGAAACCTGAAACGAAGCAAACAACCATGGAGACATCGAGACAAAATCATGACACCATACAACACCGAGACATCCGTCTGGAGATGCTGCTGTCTATAAATAACTCAAACATCCGGTCAGATGATGAGACAACAAATCAATTGTACGAAAACTCAAGGGATTTATCAAAACACCCCAGTGTTCTTAATCTCCCATACATAACGGTCAGATCACCCAAACAATACTGGTAGTGGTCAGATTATCCAAACAATATTGGTAACAAGGACACAACAGAACATAATGAACCCTAGTGGACTTCAGAAATCAGGTTAATAAAGACATTGTATATAGCTTGATGTAAATGAAACAATTTCTTGCTAAAAGACGAGATATTTTTTTTTTTATCAGCAGTAATTCTCAAGCAAGCATATTTGTATCTATTCAGCACAAAAAATACTTCCAATTTAGGGCTGTTTCAGATTTACTTGTTGGGAATGGGTGGAAGGCTCTTCTTTAACATTACCGATAACATTTTATTAGTTATTTATTATAAGGAATGGAAAGTACCGGGGTGATAGGTCTGCTTTTAACCCTATCAAGCATAGTGTATTGATACAGGTGCCCCTACCTCAACCATGCAGTAAATTGCATAATGGGCTTAATGGATTTTTTTAGCTGTACAGTCAAATCAAATTTGTTTTTATTGCAAATATTAAGCTATTATATAACACAATACCTACATGAAATTAAATATTGTTACATTAAACAGAAGAACCATTCTCACCTGAAGACTAGATCATTTGAAGACATAAACGTGGCATTTTCTTCCTCAAAGGATAAATTTCTTATAATGACAGCCAGCTAAAATGAAAAGAAATAAAGATGTAAAAAGTATGTTTCAATCTCAAGAAAATAACAGTCATATCAAAATGTCTGCCTAGAGAATTAGAAATCACCGATTCTTGAGGCCACAAAACTGAGGTGAAATGTATTATTTATCTATTGAAAAAATTATGTAAAGAATTCGTTTAATACCAAACGTTTGTCTTCCCTTTCAGGATTTAAACTTACAGATTTTCCTGAAAATATTGCACAAATTTTAGTTTCATCAGAATACTATAGCACCTATTTGACCTAAATTATATAACACATACTTGAAAAACTTCTAATTGTTATTGGGACCACTCCATCAGTCCTTAAAACGAACCCCTTAGTAGAAAATGATACCTGAATAGTGTCTTCAAAACCATCATTTTGCACACAAATTTCAAGCAAACACAACACTGACAAATCAAGAAGGATCCCAATATGCTATTTCACCCTTAAAAATTCAGCAGAGATGTCAAATTAGACACATTGTTTGATACCGATCAACTTTGTTTCAAAATGGCAGAATATGATATGTAAAGCAGTTTAGAGATGGAAAGTTTGACCTTGACCTTTCATCTGATGACCTTGAGGAAAAGGTGTAAACTTTGGGCTTAACTTTTGAACAGAGGTTTTGTAAATTGTTGTTATATTTAATAAGAGACCATGAGAGGCTTATTGTATCACCTTGGTCAAAATCAAGAACCTCAATGCCAATTTAAAGACCACCAAATAAGCATTATTGCTTAACGCTTATTTGACCTTTAACCTAAGAAGTGAAAGTTCTATAAGCATAATAATACTGTGCACTGCACACATTCAAAGTGTGATAACAGGTGGCTTAAAACAATCACCAATACATAGAAAGTGTGTGATACAGGTATGCCTTAATTTCATCAAAGTATCTCCATTAAATATTAAGCTAACAAGTGTATGACAAAATTGGTGGGAGAGGACCCAGGTGGATTAAATTGGAGGGGATGTTGCATGAGGTACATATCCCAAATGTGTGCGAAGTAGAGCTATCAGTATATAAAGCTGTTTACCTGTAGCACTCTTTGTCCCTCCAAGTCATGTCTGCCCATGTCACGACCAAGGTTGAGTACTTCTTCACCTGTCAAGGGTTCTTAGGATGGAAATACAAAACAGAATTAAAATTGAAACAAAGGATAACAACATTTAATACAAATTATAAATCAAGATGGTTAAAGGTTAGAAAATAAATCTAAAGGAGGAAGATCCCAGTATTATTTCCATGTATATGTATACAAATCATAGAATCTCCAGACTAATTAGATTCCCATGTATACCAATACTTGTAAAATCTCCGAACTAGACAAGTTCCCATGTATACAATGACTCAAATAATCTCTAGTCTAGACAAGTTCCCATGTATAATATGACTCATGGAATCTCCAGACTAGACAGGTTGCCATGTATACAATGACTAATACAATCTTCAGACTAGACAGGTTCCCATGTAAAAAATGACTCATAGAATCTCCAGACTAGACAGGTTCCAATGTAGACAGTGACTCATAGAATCTCCAGACTAGACAGGTTCCCATGTATAAAATGATTCATAGAATCTCCAGACTAGACAGGTTCCCATGTATAAAATGACTCATATAATCTCCAGACTAGACAGGTTCCCATGTAAAAAATGACTCAAAGAATCTCCAGACTAGACAGGTTCCCATGTATACAATGATTCATATAATCTCCAGACTAGACAGGTTCCCATGTATACAATGATTCATATAATCTCCAGACTAGACAGGTTCCCATGTATACAATGACTCATAGAATCTCCAGACTAGACAGGTTCCCATGTATCCAATGACTCATATAATCTCCAGACTAGACAGGTTCCCATGTATAAGACTAGTAAATCTCCAGACTAGACAGGTTCTCATGTATACAATGACTCATAGAATCTCCAGACTAGACAGGTTCCCATGTATACAGTGACTAATACAATCTCCAGACTAGATAGGTTCCCATGTATACAATGACTCATAGAATCTCCAGACTAGACAGGTTCTCATGTATACAATAACTCATAGAATCTCCAGACTAGACAGGTTCTCATGTATACAATGACTCATAGAATCTCCAGACTAGATAGGTTCTCATGTATACAATGACTCATAGAATCTCCAGACTAGACAGGTTCCCATGTATACAATGACTAATACAATCTCCAGACTAGACAGGTTCCCATGTATACAATGATTCATATAATCTCCAGACCAGACAGGTTCTCATGTATAATATGACTCATAGAATCTCCAGACTAGACAGGTTCCCATGTATACAATGACTAATACAATCTCCAGACTAGATAGGTTCCCATGTATACAATGACTCATAGAATCTCCAGACTAGACAGGTTCCCATGTATACAATGACTAATACAATCTCCAGACTAGATAGGTTCCCATGTATACAATGATTTATAGAATCCCCAGACTAGACAGGTTTCCAGGCATACAATGACTCATAGAATCTCCAGACTAGACAGGTTCTCATGTATACAATGACTAATACAATCTCCAGACTAGACAGGTTCCCATGTATACAATGACTCATAGAATCTCCAGACTAGATAGGTTCCCATGTATACAATGACTAATACAATCTCCAGACTAGACAGGTTCCCATGTATACAATGATTCATATAATCTCCAGACCAGACAGGTTCCCATGTATACAATGACTCATAGAATCTCCAGACTAGACAGGTTCCCATGTATACAATGACTCATAGAATCTCCAGACTAGACAGGTTCCCATGTATACAATGACTCATAGAATCTCCAGACTAGACAGGTTCCCATGTATAAAATGACTCATAGAATCTCCAGACCAGACAGGTTCCCATGTAAAAAATGACTCATAGAATCTCCAGACTAGACAGGTTCCCATGTATACAATGATTTATAGAATCTCCAGACTAGACAGGTTCCCATGTATACAATGACTCATAGAATCTCCAGACTAGACAGGTTCCCATGTATAAAATGACTCATAGAATCTCCAGACCAGACAGGTTCCCATGTAAAAAATGACTCATAGAATCTCCAGACTAGACAGTTTCCCATGTATACAATGATTTATAGAATCTCAAGACTAGACAGGTTCCCATGTAAAAAATGACTCATAGAATCTCCAGACTAGACAGGTTCCCATGTATACAATGACTAATACAATCTCCAGACTAGATAGGTTCCCATGTATACAATGACTCATAGAATCTCCAGACTAGACAGGTTCCCATGTATACAATGACTAATACAATCTCCAGACTAGATAGGTTCCCATGTATACAATGATTCATATAATCTCCAGACTAGACAGGTTCCCATGTATACAATGACTAATACAATCTCCAGACTAGATAGGTTCCCATGTATACAATGACTCATAGAATCTCCAGACTAGACAGGTTCCCATGTAAACAATGACTAATACAATCTCCAGACTAGATAGGTTCCCATGTATACAATGATTTATAGAATCCCCAGACTAGACAGGTTTCCAGGCATACAATGACTCATAGAATCTCCAGACTAGACAGGTTCTCATGTATACAATGACTAATACAATCTCCAGACTAGACAGGTTCCCATGTATACAATGACTAATACAATCTCCAGACTAGATAGGTTCCCATGTATACAATGATTTATAGAATCTCCAGGCTAGACAGGTTCCCATGTATACAATGACTCATAGAATCTCCAGACTAGAAAAGTTCCCATATATACAATGATTTATAGAATCTCCAGACTAGACATGTTCCCATGTATACAATGATTTATACAATCTCCAGACTAGACAGGTTCCCATGTATACAATGACTCATAGAATCTCCAGACTAGACAGGTTCCCATGTATAAAATGACTCATAGAATCTCCAGACTAGACAGGTTCCCATGTATACAATGACTCATAGAATCTCCAGACTAGACAGGTTCTCATATATACAATGATTTATAGAATCTCCAGACTAGACAGGTTTCCATGCATACAATGATTTATAAAATCTCTAGACTAGACAAGTTCCCATATATACAATGATTTATAGAATCTCCAGACTAGACAGGTTTCCATGCATACAATGATTTATAGAATCTCCAGACTAGACAGGTTCCAATGTATACAATGACTCATACAATCTCCAGACTAGACAAGTTCCCATGTATACAGTGACTCGTAGAATCTCCAGACTAGACAGGTTCCCATGTATACAATGACTCATAGAATCTCCAGACTAGACAGGTTCCCATGTATACAGTGACTCGTAGAATCTCCAGTTTAGACAAGTTCCCATGTATACAATGACTCATACAATCTCCATACTAGACAGGTTCCCATGTATCCAATGACTCATATAATCTCCAGACTAGACAGGTTCCCATATATACAATGACTCATAGAATCTCCAGACTAGACAGGTTTCCATGCATACAATAATTTATAGAATCTCCAGACTAGACAAGTTCCCATGAATACAATGACTCATAGAATCTCCAGACTAGACAGGTTCCCATGCATACAGTGACTCATAGAATCTCCAGACTAGACAGGTTCCCATGCATACAATGACTCATAGAATCTCCAGACTAGACAGGTTCCCATGCATACAGTGACTCATAGAATCTCCAGACTAGACAGGTTCCCATGTATACAGTGACTCGTAGAATCTCCAGACAAGACAGGTTCCCATGTATACAGTGACTCATAGAATCTCCAGACTAGACAAGTTCCCATGAATACAATGACTAATAGAATCTCCAGACTAGACAGGTTCCCATGCATACAGTGACTCATAGAATCTCCAGACTAGACAGGTTCCCATGTATACAGTGACTCATAGAATCTCCAGGCTAGACAGGTTCCATGTATACAGGACTCGTAAAATCTCCAGACTAGACAGGTTCTCATGTATACAATGACTAATACAATCTCCAGACTAGACAGGTTCCCATGTATACAATGATTCATATAATCTCCAGACCAGACAGGTTCCCATGTATACAATGACTCATAGAATCTCCAGACTAGACAGGTTCCCATGTATACAATGACTCATAGAATCTCCAGACTAGACAGGTTCCCATGTATACAATGACTCATAGAATCTCCAGACTAGACAGGTTCCCATGTATAAAATGACTCATAGAATCTCCAGACCAGACAGGTTCCCATGTAAAAAATGACTCATAGAATCTCCAGACTAGACAGGTTCCCATGTATACAATGATTTATAGAATCTCCAGACTAGACAGGTTCCCATGTATACAATGACTCATAGAATCTCCAGACTAGACAGGTTCCCATGTATAAAATGACTCATAGAATCTCCAGACTAGACAGGTTCCCATGTAAAAAATGACTCATAGAATCTTCAGACTAGACAGGTTCCCATGTATACAATGATTTATAGAATCTCCAGACTAGACAGGTTCCCATGTAAAAAATGACTCATAGAATCTCCAGACTAGACAGGTTCCCATGTATACAATGACTAATACAATCTCCAGACTAGATAGGTTCCCATGTATACAATGACTCATAGAATCTCCAGACTAGACAGGTTCCCATGTATACAATGACTAATACAATCTCCAGACTAGATAGGTTCCCATGTATACAATGATTCATATAATCTCCAGACTAGACAGGTTCCCATGTATACAATGACTCATAGAATCTCCAGACTAGAAAAGTTCCCATATATACAATGATTTATAGAATCTCCAGACTAGACAGGTTCCCATGCATACAGTGACTCATAGAATCTCCAGACTAGACAGGTTCCCATGTATACAATGATTTATAGAATCTCCAGACTAGACAGGTTCCCATGTAAAAAATGACTCATAGAATCTCCAGACTAGACAGGTTCCCATGTATACAATGACTAATACAATCTCCAGACTAGATAGGTTCCCATGTATACAATGACTCATAGAATCTCCAGACTAGACAGGTTCCCATGTATACAATGACTAATACAATCTCCAGACTAGATAGGTTCCCATGTATACAATGATTCATATAATCTCCAGACTAGACAGGTTCCCATGTATACAATGACTCATAGAATCTCCAGACTAGAAAAGTTCCCATATATACAATGATTTATAGAATCTCCAGACTAGACAGGTTCCCATGCATACAGTGACTCATAGAATCTCCAGACTAGACAGGTTCCCATGCATACAGTTACTCATAGAATCTCCAGACTAGACAGGTTCACATGTATACAGTGACTCGTAGAATCTCCAGACTAGACAGGTTCCCATGTATACAGTGACTCATAGAATCTCCAGACTAGACAAGTTCCCATGAATACAATGACTAATAGAATCTCCAGACTAGACAGGTTCCCATGCATACAGTGACTCATAGAATCTCCAGACTAGACAGGTTCCCATGTATACAGTGACTCATAGAATCTCCAGGCTAGACAGGTTCCATGTATACAGGACTCGTAAAATCTCCAGACTAGACAGGTTCTCATGTATACAGTGACTCATAGAATCTCCAGGCTAGACAGGTTCCATGTATACAGGACTCGTAAAATCTCCAGACTAGACAGGTTCCCATGTATACAATGACTCATAGAATCTCCAGGCTAGACAGGTTCCCATGTATACAATGACTCATAGAATCTCCAGACTAGACAAGTTCCCATATATACAATGATTTATAGAATCTCCAGACTAGACAGGTTTCCATGCATACAATGATTTATACAATCTCCAGACTAGACAGGTTTCCATGCATACAATGATTTATACAATCTCCAGACTGGACAGGTTTCCATGCATACAATGATTTATACAATCTCCAGACTAGACAGGTTTCCATGCATACAATGATTTATACAATCTCCAGACTAGACAGGTTCCCATGTATATAATGACTCATATAATCTCCAGACTAGACAGGTTCCCATATATACAATGATTTATAGAATCCCCAGACTAGACAGGTTTCCATGCATACAATGATTTATAGAATCTCCAGACTAGACAGGTTCCCATGTATACAATGATTTATACAATCTCCAGACTAGACAGGTTCCCATGTATACAATGATTTATACAATCTCCAGACTAGACAGGTTTCCATGTATACAATGATTTATAAAATCTCCAGACTAGACAAGTTCCCATATATACAATGATTTATAGAATCCCCAGACTAGACAGGTTTCCATGCATACAATGATTTATAGAATCTCCAGACTAGACAGGTTCCCATGTATACAATGACTCATAGAATCTCCAGAGTAGACAAGTTCCCATGTACAATGACTCATAGAATCTTCAGACTAGACAGGTTCCCATATATACAATGATTTATAGAATCCCCAGACTAGACAGGTTTCCATGCATACAATGATTTATAAAATCTCCAGACTAGACAAGTTCCCATATATACAATGATTTATAGAATCCCCAGACTAGACAGGTTTCCATGTATACAATGACTCATAGAATCTCCAGACTAGACAGGTTCCCATATATACAATGATTTATAGAATCTTCAGACTAGACAGGTTCCCATGTACAATGACTCATAGAATCGTCAGACTAGACAGGTTCCCATGTACAATGACTCATGGAATCTTCAGACTAGACAGGTTCCCATGTACAATGACTCATAGAATCTTCAGACTAGACAGGTTCCCATGTACAATGACTCATAGAATCTTCAGACTAGACAGGTTCCCATATATACAATGATTTATAGAATCTTCAGACTAGACAGGTTCCCATATATACAATGATTTATAGAATCTCCAGACTAGACAGGTTCCCATGCATACAATGACTCATAGAATCTCCAGACTAGACAGGTTCCCATGTATACAGTGACTCATAGAATCTCCAGGCTAGACAGGTTCCATGTATACAGGACTCGTAAAATCTCCAGACTAGACAGGTTCTCATGTATACAGTGACTCATAGAATCTCCAGGCTAGACAGGTTCCCATGTATACAATGACTCATAGAATCTCCAGACTAGAAAAGTTCCCATATATACAATGATTTATAGAATCTCCAGACTAGACATGTTCCCATGTATACAATGATTTATACAATCTCCAGACTAGACAGGTTCCCATGTATACAATGACTCATAGAATCTCCAGACTAGACAGGTTCCCATGTATACAATGACTCATAGAATCTCCAGGCTAGACAGGTTCCCATGTATACAATGACTCATAGAATCTCCAGACTAGACAAGTTCCCATATATACAATGATTTATAGAATCTCCAGACTAGACAGGTTTCCATGCATACAATGATTTATACAATCTCCAGACTAGACAGGTTTCCATGCATACAATGATTTATACAATCTCCAGACTAGACAGGTTTCCATGCATACAATGATTTATACAATCTCCAGACTAGACAGGTTTCCATGCATACAATGATTTATACAATCTCCAGACTAGACAGGTTCCCATGTATATAATGACTCATATAATCTCCAGACTAGACAGGTTCCCATATATACAATGATTTATAGAATCCCCAGACTAGACAGGTTTCCATGCATACAATGATTTATAGAATCTCCAGACTAGACAGGTTCCCATGTATACAATGATTTATACAATCTCCAGACTAGACAGGTTTCCATGTATACAATGATTTATAAAATCTCCAGACTAGACAAGTTCCCATATATACAATGATTTATAGAATCCCCAGACTAGACAGGTTTCCATGCATACAATGATTTATAGAATCTCCAGACTAGACAGGTTCCCATGTATACAATGACTCATAGAATCTCCAGAGTAGACAAGTTCCCATGTACAATGACTCATAGAATCTTCAGACTAGACAGGTTCCCATATATACAATGATTTATAGAATCCCCAGACTAGACAGGTTTCCATGCATACAATGATTTATAAAATCTCCAGACTAGACAAGTTCCCATATATACAATGATTTATAGAATCCCCAGACTAGACAGGTTTCCATGTATACAATGACTCATGGAATCTCCAGACTAGACAGGTTTCCATGTATACAATGACTCATAGAATCTCCAGACTAGACAGGTTCCCATGTATACAATGACTCATAGAATCTCCAGACTAGACAAGTTCCCATATATACAATGATTTATAGAATCTCCAGACTAGACAGGTTTCCATGCATACAATGATTTATACAATCTCCAGACTAGACAGGTTTCCATGCATACAATGATTTATACAATCTCCAGACTAGACAGGTTTCCATGCATACAATGATTTATACAATCTCCAGACTAGACAGGTTTCCATGCATACAATGATTTATACAATCTCCAGACTAGACAGGTTCCCATGTATATAATGACTCATATAATCTCCAGACTAGACAGGTTCCCATATATACAATGATTTATAGAATCCCCAGACTAGACAGGTTTCCATGCATACAATGATTTATAGAATCTCCAGACTAGACAGGTTCCCATGTATACAATGATTTATACAATCTCCAGACTAGACAGGTTTCCATGTATACAATGATTTATAAAATCTCCAGACTAGACAAGTTCCCATATATACAATGATTTATAGAATCCCCAGACTAGACAGGTTTCCATGCATACAATGATTTATAGAATCTCCAGACTAGACAGGTTCCCATGTATACAATGACTCATAGAATCTCCAGAGTAGACAAGTTCCCATGTACAATGACTCATAGAATCTTCAGACTAGACAGGTTCCCATATATACAATGATTTATAGAATCCCCAGACTAGACAGGTTTCCATGCATACAATGATTTATAAAATCTCCAGACTAGACAAGTTCCCATATATACAATGATTTATAGAATCCCCAGACTAGACAGGTTTCCATGTATACAATGACTCATGGAATCTCCAGACTAGACAGGTTTCCATGTATACAATGACTCATAGAATCTCCAGACTAGACAGGTTTCCATGTATACAATGACTCATAGAATCTCCAGACTAGACAGGTTCCCATGTATACAATGATTTATAGAATCTCCAGACTAGACAGGTTTCCATGCATACAATGATTTATACAATCTCCAGACTAGACAGGTTCCCATGTATAAAATGACTCATAGAATCGTCAGACTAGACAGGTTCCATGTACAATGACTCATGGAATCTTCAGACTAGACAGGTTCCCATGTACAATGACTCATAGAATCTTCAGACTAGACAGGTTCCCATGTATAAAATGACTCATAGAATCGTCAGACTAGACAGGTTCCATGTACAATGACTCATGGAATCTTCAGACTAGACAGGTTCCCATGTACAATGACTCATGGAATCTTCAGACTAGACAGGTTCCCATGTACAATGACTCATAGAATCTTCAGACTAGACAGGTTCCCATGTACAATGACTCATAGAATCTTCAGACTAGACAGGTTCCCATATATACAATGATTTATAGAATCTCCAGACTAGACAGGTTCCCATGTATCCAATGACTCATAGAATCTTCAGACTAGACAGGTTCCCATGTATACAATGACTCATAGAATCTTCAGACTAGACAGGTTCCCATGTATACAATGACTCATAGAATCTCCAGACTAGACATGTTCCCATATATACAATGATTTATAGAATCTCCAGACAAGACAGGTTCCCATGTACAATGACTCATAGAATCTTCAGACTAGACAGGTTCCCATATATACAATGATTTATACAATCTCCAGACTAGACAGGTTCCCATATATACAATGATTTATACAATCTCCAGACTAGACAAGTTCCCATATATACAATGACTCATAGAATCTCCAGACTAGACAGGTTCCCATGTATACCAACCAAGACTTGTAAAATCTCTGAACTAGACAAGTTCCCATGTATACAATGACTAATAGAATCTCCAGACTAGACAGGTTCCCATGTATACCAACCAAGACTTGTAAAATCTCTGAACTAGACAAGTTCCCATGTATACAATGACTAATAGAATCTCCAGACTAGACAGGTTCCTATGTATACAATGACTCGTAGAATCTCTGGACTAGACAGGTTTCCATGTATAAAATGAATCATAGAAATTTGTATCTCTTTTCTACAGGTTCCAATGTACACAAAAGACTCCAGTATTCATACCAATGAGGATTCAATTCAATATCTAAGTGTCATTACCTTGTAACTGTTTATATGGGATGGAGTTACTTCCTGCACTTTGTATCTACATAGAGCTTAATGTACACAGCAGGCTAATGTACCTCGCATTATAACAGTAAAGCTCGTAATGACACCACTATCAGCAGTACTCAAGGTTTCCATGGATACTCACTTCTATTATAATTCCGGGAGGTTATAATCAATTTCTTAGCTTCTGTATCTTTGACTGTATCGTACCAAAACTGGAAACAAAAGAGGAAAGTCATGTAAATGAAGAACACTTCAAAAGAGAAGTAAACTAACAATCAACGTCAATAAACATGAAAAGGAGGAGAGAATTAAAGTCTAGTGAGGCTCACAACGTGCAAGTCAGCTAAAGAACCAGACATTAACACAATGAAGCTTCAGTTAGCTAATCATGGACAGGATCATTTTACAGTGTCATATATCTATTCTTCTACATATTAAGCCAGTAACAACTAAAGAAGCTTATGGCAAAGTTAATGACATATACTGACTTGTAGAATGTAAATGTAAAACCATCTTTTCCAGAAGTGAAGGTGTAGAACCATTACCAAAGGTATAAAACCCAACTTAATTTCTGTTCTATAATAAAGACTCTTGTTCTTGTTTACTCTTGAGACTTTCGTCGTGAATGTTAGAATTACTTATCAATTAGCATTTTAAAGTTTAGTATACATGATTATCAAGGTCCAGGATTGACAGACATGAGTTGATAATAGTTTACCCTGATGACATGACAGAATATAATTTAAACACTCACATGTATAAAATCTCTATGCAAGAATTTCCTCCAGTTGGACTCGTACACCTCCTCTAAAGTTTCACACCCTGAGAAAGTAGGAAATCACGATGTTATCATACAGTTAGTCATTAATTCTTTAAAGACTAAGAACATGACTTGCGATAAAAATGCTCAAATTTAATATTTTTTTCGAAACACATTTCATCCTATCATGATTACAACAAGTACTATTTCATGTTATAGCCAGATAGTCTTCTGAATATTTAAAGATTTTCTTGCACTTAATTGAAAGCAATTAAGATGGAAGATTAATCAGGCTGCTTTAATGTAGTGAATTCTGACCAGACTTACTTACCAGGTACAAATATGCCTATATGAGCCATAAGCAGGTTTAGTAGGTGGTGGGACTTTTTCAATCGTAGGACATGCTTTCCTTCATTCGATAACAGCGTACACACGTTAATGACGAAGTCCACCTCATTTGGCAGTCCCGACATAAGTGCTTTTTCCAATTTTTCATAATCACTGATTGTGACATAATCTGTTGAAAACCCATGTGACTGCCGAATAGGTTCTGTAAATTTGGCGAGAAAAAAGATTATACTGGTAACTGCAGAAAAATACATTGATTTCTCCTATTGTCTATCCTTATAAAAATGTTTGTCTATCCTTATTAACAATGTTAATTTTTTTTTAATTGTTTCTTGAAGATATATATTACTACATAATTTTGACATGTATATCATTTTTAAAAAATTCCTGACATACAGTTTCTGCAATTCTTTGTTGAAGCTCTTAACTTTGCAAATTTCCCCCTGAATACACATTTGGACTGTTCCAATTCAAAGGTTGGAATAGTGAATGATGAGATTTCAGGAGGGATGGAGTTAAAACTTCTATAATCTCCTATATCTAAAAGATGTCAAAATTAATAACTTCTAAATCTTCGTATTTCAAAAATAACTTTAAATTAACATCTCATAAATAATTAATGACATCTTTGAAATTTACCCCATTCTACATGTAAATTAACTTTTCTACATGTGAAATAAACATTATGTTGTTAATTACCTTCTCTGAATCAAGAGTATTAAATTAAATCACAATGCAATGAAAATTTTATCTTGAAATTTTCATTTGCAAAATAGCTTTTCATATCTCTTCAAAACCAGTTATACAAAGGCAAAACTTGATAACTTATGCATTGGGAAAACACTTCAAATGAAAATTATTCATGGTATCTTAATTTTCAAATTAACTGAATTAACCAAAAGACCTACGGTAAGAAAGACTGATAAAATTAAACTGATAATTATATAGCCATCAAAAATTCAACTCCTTGACTGTAGATAAAATATCACAAATAATTGAACCCTGTTCAGATAGCATAAACATACCTAACAGGAAATCTATGTTTACAGTGTACTACAGAAAATCTTTAAATCTGTGATTCATCCTTATTTCTACATGATACATGTATACTTTCACATATTACTTTGACAAATTTAGTATTTGAACATATTTCTGACATGCTAATTTGTCTCTTGTTTAAGAAATATTTTAATTCAGGTTGTACTTCAATCCTCATCAACAAGACTAACATTACACCAATACAATGAAGTAAAACCCCTGTGTATGTCCCTGGTCTCCGTACCTGGTACCCTGTGTTGGCTGTAGTTGTAGGAACTAGGGATACCATAGATAGGCAGGCAGATCTTCTTACGAGCTGGAGTGTCGCCCTCGTCCTCCACATACTTGCTGTCTGGGTCTTGTCCGTGGAAGTGTACCTTCTCATACTTGTCCAAATGTCTATGCAATAAAATGATAAAATCCTTGATAAAGAATATGAAGCATATTGTTCTGTATCTTACCAAAGACAATAAATACTCAAATAATTACAGAGTTTACTGACTCAGGATCATACAAGACTACTAGCCTACAAACTTATGTATGTGAAGGTCCAACAATTTACAACAGAGGTCAACAAGGGGTCAGCAAGGGGTCAGCAAAATAGCCTTGCTTACTCAGAAGTACACTCATATAATGTAATACTCTGTAATGGTTAATTCAGGGTTTGCACTAGGTATTTTATAAATGGGGTCCTTTCCTAAATAAATGGGGTCCTTCTGCATAGTTTAAATGGGAATCCTGAAAATTAGTGGGGTCCTTTTCAGTTTCTATGCTTGAAAAAAATATAGGGATGGCTTCAACGCAAACCCTGTAATAATTTAACTGCACTCTTTCATGAAAGAACTTATTTTCTTATGTTTTCATTCCTTCCAACCCTTCAAACATTAACTTTTACATGAGTTTGAAAACATCCTGTGCAAAAATGAAAAACATCTGTGCAAAGTTAATCAGCTGATGAACATCTGTTCCCAGGAGATAATTAATCCACAACATAGAATCAAGCCATGTATTTCTTTTTTATGAAAGAATTCGAGTAATGTGAAAATATCAACAGCACATCATGTACTCTGCAACCATTCTTTTTGAAAATATATCAAGATTTTTTTTTCTTTTGTCCTCCAAACACTAAATAAATACTGCTGTTTCTAGTAGCCTTTTCTATCAAATCATTGATACATGCATATTTTCCCAACCTGCCATATGTTTTTTTATCAATTTGGCCATATAGATTGACAACAAACAATTAAATAAAGAGTCGTTTCTGAAGCGTACACACTTAACTTAAAGTTCGTATAAACCTAACCTCAACTACCACTATGGCATGCTTCAACACATTTGTACTCTGTATATATATATCGTTTATGCTTGTACAACAAATTTCATTGCCTTTCATTTCCTTTCCTCGTTTATTTAATTGTTCCATACATCCAATTGATGTACTTTCATGTACTCAACTCATTCACCCCTGAAGTTTCATAATGAACTAGTCCATCCTTTATTTTGAAAGGTTCAAACGTGTCATCAGGGGTGAAGGAGTTAGTGCAAACATTGATTCGATTTTTGTTTCCACAAACTTGACATATTTGGAACTGGTTAGTATGTATATTCCTATTCTAGGATACCCTGGGCCATCTCATGTGTCTGTAGCCTGAGTATTGTCTGTCAGTATTTCCCTGATCATCACTAACAATTTGCTGATGGGAAGAGAAATGTGAGAAGGAGCCATTACATAGACAGACCAGGGCTCGGCTGACAGGAATACTTGCATGTACATGTAAGCATAAATACAATTTTACTGGCCCAGCCACAGTGTACTGCTTTGATCACAGTCAAATCAATGTTAAATGGTTGTGTGAAGTCTGAAGGGTTTGACACTTCCTCCATACAACAGGTGCCCTGCTATAAGGCCTCACTCCTCAATCTATCAATCAACATGCTTCAGCACAAATCAATGTGGGTTATATTATAGTTCGTACACAATCACTCAGCTTTTATTATAAACACCTTACACCACACACAGGCAATGAATATATTATCTTTCCCAACTGTGGGCACAACGTAATTACATCATATGAAAGACACTGTCTCAATTCCATTGTTTATTATTTCTGTTTGAATAATAATGCCTTTGTAAATGTGTAATATATTTTTGTGTTCAGATAATATGACATTGTACAATAAATACAGTATACTATTTCTCTTCAGATAATGATGCCTTAATAAAGTAGCTTCTGTTGATGGATATCAAAGGATCATACTAGTCGAACAGGCCCTGGTTTCATCAACAATCCTTATAATTAACTTAAGGAAACTTCTTAACTTAAAAATCTCCATAGGAAAGCATTACAGAAGTTAAGGAGAAAATCCTTAGTTAATGAACTGTAATGCCTTCCAATGGAAAATTTTAAGTTAAGGAACGTTGATGAAACCGGGGCCAGAGCCTTAAATTTTGCTATTATATATAATATTCCATGGGTTAAGGGCGAAAGTGAGTGTAACACTTGTATATCGAGGATGACAATGACGAGTCTACAGAAAGTCCTACTACTGCCAGATTATCAGAGGATGAATGGTTAACCTCTGGTGCTGTTCAGTGAAACTCTAGAACTTTGTGTGACATTATCGTATTTCAGTGAGAGACCAGAATTCATAGTTTAATCAATATCATGACACAATACTTAAACTTTAACACTGGATACTTAGACTTTTAAAAGGCTAAAATGATCATGAAATCTATGGATTTTATTTTTGTCTTCATACCTATAGCATGCACTCAAGCTTAAATGGTATAAAAAAATTTAATCGAATCATAAAACCCTCAGATCTAGTTGATTTACAGAGAAATGCAATCTTCACTCTCCTTTTTACTTCAGTCTTTCAAAGCTATGTTGGGACTACGCCAGGAACATCAAATATTGTAAATTCCAGGGCAAAACAACAAAGTGAAGTTCACTTAGTTTTTATCATCATCTGTCTACAAGCTTCAATTTCCTGTCTTTCTCCCAAATGTATTGAAAGTGACATGTTCGGATTATTCTTGTGCTAGCTACTTAGCCCTGTAAGATGGAACCCTAATTATCATTTTGTAAGAGATTTAGATCTGATTAAACAGAAAAGAAAATATATTGCTTGAAGTAATGAACATGAACTTGTTCCACATAATCAATCCTTATAAAGGCAAAAAGTTTAAAGGTCAAACCAGTTGAAGCTGAATACCATAGCAACAATATGCTTTATGTTGTGAATTGACGTTTACAGATTATCACTGTATTTTCAGGATTTGTGGTGCAAACAATTTTCTCACTTCGAGCTTGTGGATAAAATTGAGAGGCCATCAATTTATCCACATTCTCCAGTTCTTCGCAAGTCGTTCAACTTTTTCTCATAATGTCAGTCAATGATAATGAGCTTATCATTTTACCAGTAAGTAGTATAAAGCAGTAAATAGATGATATCATAAACACATTTATTGATCTAGATGAAGTTAAGTCCAGGATAATTAAAGAATCCAGATATTGGTTCAAATTTGAATGCTGAATATCATACATCATATATGTACATGGACATGTTGAAGATTTGAATAGAGATTGATTGACTTCTCAGTGAAAAGAATTGTATCGAAGCCTTAGACCGTCTTATTTTACAGCCAGTGTTTCTGATCATGTATCAATTTTCAATGGAACAATTGTTTGGAGGAAGCTTCACCCGGACAGAAGATTGTCTGCTTGAATTATTTTCTTTGAAGCGCGTTGGAAATCTCAATATTATGTTGTGTATGGCGTTCAAATTTTAATGAAATGCCAGTACTGACCTGATATAGATGTGTTTTATGGCCTGGGTTCCGTTACTGCAGCACTTGGGGACGTGGAAGTCGCCCTGGATCTGTTCCCACAAATCTTCATCATTCACCTACAACACAGCAATAACAGAAGATTTCACACTCTGGTTTAGCCTTTGTCAATACACAGACTTATCTCATGTTGTCCTGAATAGAGACGCCTAACGGCACCCTTTCCCCTCATTCTAAAAGTTATTGATCGCTTTCCTATTCACAATATATATAATCTACATACACTCTGCCTGTTAAAAAATGTATTCCTATCCTTTCATATGTAAATGTAGCCACGCTGCAGATTTCCGAGCATTGTTAGTATACATGACAGCATGCATGATGTACATTTATATACTACAAACTACGTACATTTTTATGTGAAAGGATAACATTTGTTTACAGTAAATCTCTTGCTTTTCCATTACTTCGTGATCAGTTATCTATAGGTCTGTGCTCAGCTAGCAAAGCTAATTGATGATACACTTATAATTACTGAACCAGAGATGCTGTTAGCTGTATACATGTATAACCAGCTTTAAGCTTTAGAAACATGCATTACCACATCATTTGTCCATAATCAATAATTCACAAATGCCACAACAAGATAAGCTCTGATGACGAGAGAACCTGGATTATTTCTAATGTTGTGCAGCACTTGCTTGAAAGTTTAAAATCTGATGCAGGTTTATATGAGGTAGTTAGCCCTACATAAACTTGCGTAAAACCATTTTGATCATTCAAGATCAAACAACATTTCAATCACATTACCTCTGCATATGTAATGTGATTGATACATCAATGTATGGTGTAAAACGAATTAACTATTTATAATATGCACATGGTTGCAGCCTACACATCCAACTGTAGACCAAACACAAAATACAAATACACTCTAGCTATAGGCTTTTCATAAAATGCACTCAGTAACTTATACATGTCTTCATAGAACTTGCCAAACTGAAATCATTTCTCTACAATAGTGTTTTTGACCCTAATTATAAGTAGGTGATCTGACGATGGAAACCATCTCTAAGGGCCCCACTTTTGCAGCATAATGTCAATATGTAAAGAATCTATTGGGCATACCAAGATTATAATTGAGTCTATATCATGTACATAAGGTCAAATGAAGAATAGGCAATTTCAAGAAAATACCAGGTAGATATGAAATCTTAAACATGCTAGATATCAGTTCACAATAATAAATTTCTTACAAATTGGTTGCCTACCAAGTTTAAACAAAACTAAAACACTGACAGCAGGAAGGGTCCAATCGTGTTATCTGACCCTAATAGTTTAGAAATTAAGGAACATAAAACTTGATTTGATCTTTGAACAAACGACCTTGATGTTTGTGGTAAGCCGACACCTTGTTTGATATTATATATACCAAATTTGCTTCATAATGTCATGAAACGTTCAGCCGTTAAGAGATGTAAAATTTTACCCTGACCTTTGATCTAATGACCTCAAGGCCTTGGTTTGGTCAGTTGAATCGGCTTCATAATGTTTTATAACAAAATGTGACGCTGTTAAAAGATACAAAATTTGACCCAGACTTTAATGCAATAACCTTGGGTTAAAGATGAGAAAGATATAAGATTAATCTGATGAGCATGGTGTTTTGTAAGTTACTGTTACATTGTAATTAGAAACAGGGAGGGACACATGGCATCACCTTGGCATAGACCCTTGAATGTTTGAAACAATTGGTCATTTTTTACTTTAGATCTGTGGTCAAGGTCATCATGAATGCCCCTATATACACACACCATATATAATTTATCAGGGAAAGAAGAGGGTGTGCACTCATTAATGTTCTTTACTTTACTGAACCATCAATTGATACCATCTTTAGTTTTCAACCTTTTAAACAAAGACTGTTCCAGAGAATTGGGTGGGGGTGGGGGTAAGAGTACATTTTACCCAGTCAGATTTCATATAGAAGCTTCCCCTGTACACAATCTCATTAAGCACACAGTGTGCTTAGATAGAATAATATTACACACAATGAATATAATGATGCATGGTTTTATATGCTGTGGTAAATGTATATGTGTATTATATTTGGTATGTACTTTTGTAAAAGGTTTGGAAGCTTACTCCATGATTTAATGTAAATAGATTCAATGCCAGTATTTGTCTGTGTGTACATCTCATCAATGTCAGAGCTTTGCCACACTCTGTGTCATTACGTAATCTGAGCTGGCAAGATATTTCATTACACAGATGAAAAGAGGACATATCCCGGTCAAAACCATACAAATACTTCATCAGCTACATGTTCAGCTCTTCAGTATAATCACTTAGCTATAAAATATTTAACAACTCTTAACACAGGATTGTCTTGCAATTTGGAAACAGTTATTCTGACATTTAAATCTTTTAATTCAATAGATCAGTTCATTTTATTATTCTGTCCTTCGTTGCTGCTACAATACACTTAAACAATGGAAAAATATTGGAATCCAGACAATTAAGTTGATGGGTCCATAAAAGTGAAGCATAAGCTATAAAGATAATCATCCATACATGGCTTATAGTTATTTTAAATGCATCAGTCATAAAAGGATCCACATAATTTCTATTTTCCATGATTTCATTACATAAAATTACCTGACACAACACTTTCAGAAAAACTCAAAAGGACATCGCTAACCCCAATATACCCCTGTATCATAAAAATGTATTTGTACCAATTCAAATGCATAACACAAATATTTTGCCTCACCTGTGATATACCTATCACTCATTTAAATCTACAACATCAAAGCAGTCTCATCGGCTATTAAAATAGCATTCCATAGTATAACAAATTCTGTATCAGTTTTCATACTGTGAGGAAAACGAGGAGTAATTTGAGTATGTTTACCACAGAACCAATTTCTTAATTACATTTTATATTTGTACATGATACCAAGATTCAATTACTTTTTCATTTCAATTTTAAATAAATCAAAATTTATGTTTTCAATGAAGGCAAAAAGTACAAACATGTGACAGATTCATGACTTAGTATCCCCAACAAAACCCACCCTTAGTAGGCTCCATTCTGCTGTAGCCAAGCCAATTTCTCCTTAACTTCCTCCAGAGTAGCAATATAAAACATCGAACTTTGACGAATAGAATTGCAAACTAAAACAATTTTCCAACAAGATGCTACAATCAATGACACTTTAATCAATTTTGCATACATGAATATTGGAGATGCTAGATTTAATCTGCTTCAATTCAGACTTACTCGGCATGTCTTGTGAGAGTAATAGTATCCCTTCTGATTGCCTTCTCCAATGTTTCCTCACGTTTTAATCACTGAACAAATCAAATGCCTAACCACTTTGTCACTTGCTTGTGTTCAACTATAAGTCAGAACAAATCTATAGGCCTACTTTGTACGTAGCTGTCATAGCTAACATTGATAAGAAAAAAGTGTTCTCTCGGAATTTTCTTTCAGTGCAAAGCAGTTATTATTTGTCCATTTTTTCCCTCTCGCAAATCATGGGATGAATTCCAAGTAGAAAAGTGGAGAGCTCCAATATATCACTATGGGCAGTGAGAACATTCTGAAAGCAACCTATATTCATCTATGAAGATGAGTTATGTTGTACATGAATCACACTCTCTCCCTACCAGATCCAGTCTCGGCTTACTGGTTAGGTGTATTATTGATCTGGACCTGGTACAGCCTGGACAGGTGTTAATCACAACACACTTCTGTATGAGTGATATAGTACTTTTATCTGATTTATGATTTACTGCCATTTCAATGTGTGGAAAGTAACACCAGGACCACAGCATCTAGTGTATGAATTTAATTTTCTATCTGAAGGATTACCAGTTATAGTGGCAAACCCAGATTTGTTAATAGACCATTGTGAGAACACTTGCTGGAGACCAGTAAGGTATCTAGGAACACTTTTTGGAAGAACATCTGAAGTGAATCGAAAGTATTTGGAAGTTTTAACAATTAGTGTAATTTCTTTTAGATAGTTTCAAACAATCTTCTCAGTACATGTTAAGGTAAAATATAAGTTTCTACCATAAATGTATTATAATTCTCCTTTGAAAAATAAATCATGCAGCACATAAACGATTTCCCCTCTCAGAAATCCTAAACAACAGTATGGTAATCTCTGTACAACAAAATCTAATTACAGCCTACATCAGATTAGAACTTGGGTGGATGCCAAAAATGAAAAATTACAGATTAATTTCTTCCTGTAGAAACCAAAATACCTAATATCTCCAATTAAAACGGAAAACTGATGATTGCACCATATGTACAAAATTAGTTGTAAAACATGCACAATGTATCCCTGTTCTATATACTGCACTATCAGAATCAATTCATTACCATAATTTTGAGCACAACGTTAACATACCAAATGACAATGCAACTTCCCCGGTAACTCCTCTGTGTATCAAATCTAGCTTATGGGCAATTATTGGAAACGCAGCATTTCCTCTGGCAGCCGAGAGCTGTAGAGTTAGATGTAGGAATGAGTGGAGAATTTAGACTCTGCCGTGAATAACAACATAAAACGGTAACCTTGTGGGGCTACAAACATCAATAATGACATCTCGATTCCATCAGCAATCACTTGTTCAGCCTACAATCATCCAGTAAAGTAGTGCTGATGTTGTCGGGCGGATCCTGCCATCCAATCCGGTCTAACACACCTTGGTAAACTACAGCTGCCTTATATAATCACATACAAAGCAACAAGTAATGCTACATTAATCACCTTAAAAAGCCTGTTATAATTTTCTTTTACTATTTGATCAACCAGGAGATAAAAGGCTGTTTCCTGGGACATACGCTTCTGTATAAATAGGTCTGGATAACAAATTACCATGCTGACAAATTTAATATTTTCATTGCATACTCCAATATCAAATATACATATTAATTCATTCTGATCGTGATTGCATGCTGGCAACATCTGCAAAATTGCCATCTCACTGTTGTGCATGGTAGAACAACTATAGAATCAGATGCTAAATATATTACATTCACAGTAAAGCATACACTTTTCACTGTTGGTGCATATATGCATATATACACCTGAGAAATATGGTATGCATAAAATTTACCCTAATTTTGTCTACCACAGCCCTATGCGCTCTGATTAGGAACTTTACATCCATCAATTGATTTCTCTTCAAAATTGTCACAGCATGATATACTGAACATAAACCATTTCTATGATCTGTGGTGATATTGTAGAGCAAATCCATGTGTACTAAAACCTAGCTGATCAATATTTCATTTCAGCCTTAAAAAAATCCCCCTGAGCGTGTAAGTTTTTGATGGAAACATCTTATTTACGTTTTGCTCAATGCTCCAGGCATATTATATAGCAGCTGCCACTTCAACAGCCCACCATTAAATATTTATTTAGTTTCTACAAAGTTATCAACAAAATGTCAAAAAATCTATATCTTGTTCCTCAGATTGCTCCATCTCAATCTATAATTGAGCAAAGCACTTTGCATCTATGGTTGTGATGTGTGGTATTATGAGTATTTCCACCAGCTGGTAGTATATAGGCAATGGTTATATCAGTAAGAGTATTGCTGCTTGTCTACATTTTATTAGCCCGGCACAGTAGATCAGGCAAAATAGAGCAATAAATCCCAATTTTATTTCCCCAAACACTCCTTTTGAGTATGGTAGTCTGACAATGTTTGTCGGACATCCTCTTTCCTGTGAGGGAGGTGAAATACAAAATTCAGATAACATGGAAGTTAGAGCAAGACACAATCAATTCAACTGACAACTGGAATGAGTGGATTGCAGAGCTTTGCAAAAGTCATTCTCAATGATACATTACAGTTTCTGCACAGATGAAAATCCCATTCCTGAACTTTCACTGGTTGACTATGGCCAACCGAAAAACATCACAGAAGTACTTCAACCTACTATAAAAATTAACAATATTCACCTGATTTCAGGCTCAAATATATTAAATAGTACTTCCTAATTCAATATTTTTATCTATGTGATATTCCACTCACTTAAAATAAGGCTTATGTAACCTTGAAACAAGCTAAAAATACTTTCAATGACACTGCATTTATCACTCTTCACATTATAAGCACCCCACCCCCACCCCCTTTTTTTTTTAGAGGAATTGTACATTTAAGTTCCCTCCCAGACCTGACCAGTCCCGATCAGTGACATGCCATACATTTTTTAAGGTTTAATTTATGCCTGATGATAACGACTGGCCTTTCCATGAAGGGGATGGGCATGTTGTTTTTAAGGTTTCGCCACACCACAATATTTATAATGTCAGCAGACTATTTTTCTACTTACCGGTTTATAACTTTATCTTTACACAATAAACGTCCAATTTGAAGCCATTTCTAACCACCTTTGGTGGTTATTATGGTAAATATAGTCGACCTGTGTGGTACTTGTGTACCCCGATGTCAATATTCCATTTCCAAAATGAATGCTTCAATCATATTTTTTTTATCACCTTTCAAATTGGACCTTGTAAATGTCCATACTATATATGATCATGACCTTGTACACTGAAGATAAAGCCATGTGCAGTTACATATGGAGTGTGACAATGTCAGTGATATGCAAATCAGTTAACTGATATGATTGTTTACTAACTTCTTACCATAACCTGGAACTTAGGCTACAGACTTATGTATGGCATGCAAAAATGCATACAAGTGCAATTCATATTCTACACCACATACTTAAGTCAATTTCCCAGATGCTGGATTAAAATTATCTGATACACTTGGAACTTGGTACAGAGCCAAGCTCTACGCAAACTCTATTTAAATCATAAAAGCTTAATGTTGCAAAAATGTCTTCAGGTGAATTCTGGGAAACAAACAGAAATGAAGAATGCCAAAACAAATGTTGGCATCTGTGAGTAGCACTTCGCAGCTCAACATGCCTCGACTGTATGCTGGTACCATAATGTAAAACAGACCACCAGCAGAATCTCTGTACAAGCCTATATATATAAAAGACAATGGGAATAAGCAAGATGTTTTAACTTCCTAAAACATCTACCTAATTCAGCAAAAGACCATGTCGATATCTGCGACACAACAAGCAAAAAAAACAATACTCCAGAGTGTTAAGTCTTAAAGTACATTTGTCTGCACATGATTTTGTATCTTATTGGAATACATATTTTTATCTCTTTAAATTACCAACTTCTTTATTTAAGCAATTCATTTTTAATTGAAATAGTTGTGTCACATACACTTGTAGATGTTGCAATGATAAACAGAACATGCAATCCTTCAAAGATGCCAAGTTCTTCTGATGAAATATAATTGCCAAATCTCAATGCAACAAAACACAACAGCCAACACCTGCCATCTTTCAATTACGTTGCATAGAACAAAATTAACGAAAAACATGTGATAAATGAACAGAAGATTATTTTAGAATCATTAATTTTCTCCTCAAAGCACTGTGCATGATGACATACATCCGTCAACAAAATCTCCACTCTAGATATTAAACTGTGGTCAATATCAAAATACAATTCAATTTTAAACATACATGTACTTAGGAAGTTGGGTAAGATTAACATACCAGACACCAGCCTAGTAAACAGTGTAGGATTGTGGACAGCTAGAGTGTCATGTAAGGTGAAGGTGTACTGTGTACACAGTGCTAGTATATTTATATGTACCTTAGTGTAACACCACCAGTAGACCACAGATTACACAGTGGTGACCCCATAAACACCACAAGTCTCTGGTATGCTGCAAATATAGGTCATGATCATTGATCTGGGAAATCCCAGGAATCTATTTATAATCGAGTGCTCTAGTGCTGTGGTACCTGGGCTGTGGACCATTCATACAGTACACACACACACACACCACTACCACCACCAACACACTACAGCCTTACTACACTGCACTCTGTGACCACTGTAACCTGGATAATGCCAGACAGACACTTCCATATCGCTCTCCATACCTCCTCACACAAGAAAGGTTTCCTGGTACAAAAATGTTGCACTAGATATAACTTTTCCATGTCATTCCCCGTTAACTATAGCTTACATGCATGACACTGTATGTGGGTAATTACAAATGTCTTTTTTAATTGGCAAACAACATTGGACCTAATTTTTTAAAGTAGTTATTGACCAACATATTTCCATAATTTTGAAACCACTGATGTCTTATTTAATGCCATTCCTGCAAACAATTCAAATACATGTATTATCTTCAGTCTGTTCACAAATTAATTACAGTTGTGATCATGAGGTTCTATAAATGTACAGGCAACAGCAATAAAGAAGAAAATAATATTTATCTGTTTCACACATTTTTTTGACGAAACTGATAAATTCTAAATACAAATCAAAAAGGAGACATGTATACATTTTCCAAAACATTTCAGTACGTCATTTATTAGCCTATGAAATGTCACACAACACATTCTATCTTTTTTTATGAGTGACACAATAGATACTCAAATGGATTAAAATCTGACGGTTTGCCAACCCTTAATGACTGTTATCTGTGTAGCCCAGACAAATGGCCTTTCTTCTTTGATACAAACTTGCATGCCGCAGGAATAAGACGCTGCAATTTAATTTCCCTGGCAAAGATCACTAAACCAATCTTGCATCATAGTTACTATGACAACCACATATTTATTCATTTTCCATGCACAGACATCACAACAAAACCCTAGTAGATTGTATTCCATCAGTGTCCCCTGTGTCTATGTGGTAATAGAAGAGTTTTATGGCTCTACCTTTCATTCATACATAAAAACTTTCATTCATACACAAAACATATCTTGTAACTGCTAATGTAGTTTTCTTACATAATATATCGCTAAAAAAACTTTGTATTTACCAACAGAAAATTGAATCAGTCTGATAATGCTTTGAAAGGTCATACCTGTTGATGTACAAGGAATTAAATCCCTCCAGCTTGCTGTTCTTTTCAGAAAAAGTATACCATGACTTTCATACTTCATTCTTGTGAAGTGTGGCTAGAGAGAAAGCATACCCAAATATTTTCAAGTCATCTCAGGAGTTATAGCAAAGTATGTCTAAATTTGTTAAAGGATTATCTGCCCAGGGTCAGAAAAAGCAAACCCAGTATTCTTTTGGCCCAGGGGTCACCTCAGGTCAGAGAAACCATATAGAATGTCTTCTGTAGCCATCTCAGGTCAGAGAAACCATAAAATATGTCCCCTGGAGTCACCTCAAGTCACAGAAAATATACAATGTACTTTGGGGCAATCATGACCATAGGTTAGAGAAATCTAGGTAAAACAAAATCCTTTCCTGTTCCTTGGGGTCACCTCAGGTAATAGAAACTCTTCACTGTCCTCGGAAGCCTCCTCAGGTCAAGAAAGTATACAGGTCAAAGATATCATTTCTTGTCCTTTGGAGACACCTCAGGTCAGAAAATGCTAACCCTGTCTTTTGGAGTCACGTACATAACCTCAGGTCAGAGAAAGCAAACCCGGTTTTGTGGAGCCACCTCAGGTCAGAGAATGCTAACCCTGTTTTGTGGAGCCACCTCATGTCAGAGAATACAAATCCTGTCCCTGTGGAGTCATCTCATGTCAGAGAATGCAAACCCTGTCCTGTGGAGTCATCTCATGTCAGAGGATACAAACGCTGTCCTGTGGAGTCATCTCATGTCAGAGAATGCAAACCCTGTCCTGCAGAGTCACCTCATGTCAGAGGATACAAACCCTGTTTTGTGGATGCACCTCATGTCAGAGAATACAAACCCTGTTTTGTGGAGCCACCTCATGTCAGAGGATACAAACCCGGTTTTGTGGAGCCACCTCATGTCAGAGAATACAAATCCTGTCCCTGTGGAGTCATCTCATGTCAGAGAATGCAAACCCTGTCCTGTGGAGTCATCTCATGTCAGAGAATACAAATCCTGTCCCTGTGGAGTAATCTCATGTCAGAGAATGCAAACCCTGTCCTGTGGAGTCATCTCATGTCAGAGAAGACAAATCCTGTCCCTGTGGAGTAATCTCATGTCAGAGAATACAAACCCTGTTTTGTGGATTCATCTCATGTCAGAGAATGCAAACCCGGTTTTGTGGAGCCATCTCATGTCAGAGAATACAAACCCTGTCCTGTGGAGTCATCTCATGTCAGAGGATACAAACCCTGTCCTGTGGAGTCATCTCATGTCAGAGAATGCAAACCCTGTCCTGTGGAGTCATCTCATGTCAGAGAATACAAACCCTGTCCCTGTGGAGTCATCTCATGTCAGAGAATACAAACCCTGTCCCTGTGGAGTCACCTCAGGTCAGAGAATACAAACCCTGTCCTGTGGAGTCATCTCATGTCAGAGAATACAAACCCTGTCCCTGCGGAGTCACCTCAGGTCAGAGAATACAAATCCTGTCCCTGTGGAGTCACCTCAGGTCAGAGAATACAAACCCTGTCCCTGTGGAGTCACCTCAGGTCAGAGAACACAAACAAAGTCCTGTAGTCACATCAGGTCACAGAAACCTCTTCTTCCGGTGAGAGTAAGCAAACATGGGAGGTCAAATAAAGGATATCCTGTCATTGAAGCAATATACCCTATCCTCTTGGGAAGGATCCTATCACCTCTTTGAGTCATCTCAAGTCAAAAGGACGGATACCCTGACATTTGTAGCAGAGCCACCCTGGGAGAAGGAATACCTCCAGAGAGAAAGTATAACCTACCCCAGGCTGGCATTCTGCCAACAATTTGTGGCAAACACCAGAAACAGTCTAGGTTTTGTGCTTATCAATTGCAAGTACTCATTAATTTCTTGCACACTTTCAAAAACAGCCATATATATCACTGATCTTGTCTCAGTGAAGCTTCACCAGAGGAAATAAAGGTGCAAGGGAATGAAACAGATAATTACACCTGTACGTTGATAGCTTAGCTGCGAGGTCATGCTCGAGTACAATCTTAGCTGCATATGATATAAAAGTAATTAAAACAAGATTGAATGGATTACTACAACTGCTGAATAATTCCACTTTGTATATATTTAGCACACTGCCAAGAATACATTAAATCTTAAGTACAATTTCTACAAACATTCTATTTCAGCTCCCCTCTTGCCATTGTCGGAAATCACGGTACACTTCTCCCGACGTTTGCATCCCGTGGGCCAGTATAAACCTTCGTTTCCCCAAAAAGAAGTTTATTTAGAGTTTTCAACTAATCAGAATGGTTGTTTCTCGTGACACTCTGTTAGATGATTTTACCGTGACTACGACCAGCATATTTCTGTAGGCATGACGCCCATGTCAATCGCCGTATAGCAGGACCTTATATTTTAATCACAATCGACACAATTATAACACAATCGACCGGTTTTGTTGACAGGCGGTGCTACAAATGAAATGGGATACCCCGGCTTGATGTCCCGGCTGTATGTAGTCACGGATGAAACCATCGATATGATTGGCTACTATTTTAGTACGAAAACCAGAGTTTCTTTCCATTTTAGCCCACGGAATGCAAACGTTAGAGAAGTGTACTGTGGGTTTCCGACGATGCCCTCTTGCTGAAGACGAGAACATTTATCGCACATCCTTCACTGAAACATTTTGTAAGGTAAACTTTGAAAAAGACTGCCATTTTGTTTGAAAGTTTTAGATTTTTTTCTGCGACATCCAACTGCATCATAATTAAGCTATAACCTTTGTATCATTTCAATAACATTAATGCATTCATTAACTCTCAAAAAACATGATGCATCTACTGATTTATTTGCTCTTGAAAATTGGATGTACACTTGTACATATATATATACTGTAAATATTACGGAGTTTTCATTCTGATTGCAATGATATTTTAATTAATTGTTTCTGAACTACGTGTACAGAACTATACAAACATTTCTAAGCAGACAACCAGACTGTTTTATTATCCTGGCTAATGAGGTTAAGGGCATGCCACTGGGCATAAATCACAGGTGACACATTGTCTGCCTTATACATGAACAAGTCTTTCAGGCTGAAATGACCTTTGCCATCTATTAGAACAGGACAATTTTTAATCAAAGCAACAAGTATACAGGGCTGATGTTTCCATTTTACATGGCAAATCAATGACGCTCAAACCCTATAAAAAGACACTCAATTTGAGTGTTTACAACAATATGCTCTCCCTCCAAAACAAAGCAATTGGACCAGACTTAGTCGAGATAAGGACCAAAAAACACTACAGAAGCAGTGTTAATAAAGCGTTGATTCTCTGCACATCTCACCAGCTTTACTGCCGTAAAACATGTATCAGATATGCACATGCTTTGATAGCTACAGAACTGCAACATATGTGGATCATGGTAAATTGATTCCATGCCAAGCACATTCAATTGATTTTGGCAGATGTGCCTTTTTTTCTCACTACTTACACTTTACTGTTGACTTCCCCTACATAATGTGTGTAGACAAAACAGCCAAGATGGCCACGTTATCTATGTCAGCAACCATGCATTTCACAGATTTCTTGTCATTTTATGCCTAATTATTGATGTTTTCTGCTTCTACCCATTAGAATCTACCATTAACACCTGTTTTTGACTGCTTAATGACACATATGGGAACAGTGGTTGTAGCTAACTTACATACACTGCGGGAAAAATTTCTATGTGCCAAACTACATTTGCCATTTGGTTTACAAAATAAAATGGTATAAGAACAGAAAATGGCTCTAATATTTTATTTTTTAGTCTGTGTACTTCCTTGAATATCTTAAACACTACCTTCCAAGGGCTTTCTCTGAGGGTGTTTTGGTGCCGTTTATGGGCTCGATTCCCAATTGAAATTATTTCATATTTAAGCCAAATTTCCAAAATTTGCAGTTTACTCCTGATTTTTTTTCCCCCCCAATTCACCAATTTTCTTCCCAAAATAAAACATCACCCATTTTCTTCCAAAAGTTTCAAACCAATGCTTTGTTTTACTTTGATTTCTGGTGGTAACTGAAAATTGAAACAGTAATTGAAAATGCTTATAATGCAGCACCATTCTGTATTTTATTTTAGGTCTCAAAAAACTCTCAATATTGACAAATTGTAATACAAACTGTAATTTTTGCCGAGGATAAAAACAATCACAATGGGACAGTACCTGAAGGCAATTTTTGTTTTATAAATACGTACATTGCACACATAAACTGTTATTAATCATATCTACAGTGTGTATATTTACTTCAACATACGGTATATCATAATTATACGTACATCTACTTAAAGTACTTTCAAGTATTGCTCCTGTTGCTACTATAGACAACACATAATTAAATCACCCTGTATTCTTAAGTAATCCCTGTAGCTGTAATATGTTAGTGAGATTCAGAATAATGTGGATGAAAATAATGGCAACATCTTCTTGACAGTTTTAGTTGTTTGCAATCTAGATATATAAATATGTGGTAGAGTGGACTTCCTAAATTCAGGCCTTGTTACATAAACCAGTTACATGGATACAATACAGTAATGCAATATCATATTTCAGCTTTTTATAACATAGATGGTCCGGATCCTGACACAATTTGCAATCGAATACATCAATATGAAATATATCTTGCTATGTAGAGAAAATGTCTTTTGTCATAACATATTGATTTTATATCCCTTTATTAAATACCTTTCCCCCCCTTTTTTTCCCCCCGACATTCATTTTTTTTTTGCTACTTGTTAATGTTACACAAGGACACATGGGAAATTAATTGATATGAAAATGATATTCAGATGCAACTTTCCTGAAAATATTAACTTATATTGATTCTATTTTAACCATTCAACACTTTGTGATTTTGTGCATCAGGTCAAGAATATACACCAACAACAGATGAACTTTTGTCTACCCCCATGATAAGTATATATGTCAGTAAATGATCTATACCACACCAGGCAGCTACAGTTATCTTGTGCATGAAGAAATAATACCATGTGAACTTGATGTAAGAAGTGTAGCATATGAATATCAAATTCATTTTCAACTTGGTTGGAAGTTCCCAACGATTCTTGAAGTCATCATAACTAAGTCCCCAGTTTGTAGTTTCACAGACTATAGCTCATTCACCCCTGAAGATTCACAATGAACTTTTCCAACTTTTGAATTGGAACCGTTCAAATGTGTCTTCAGGGGTGAATGAGTAAGAATAGAAAATAGTCCCCAGACAGAATCGTCATTGCTTTTATCTCAGTGACAAAACTGTGTCCTGTGCTACATTTACTATCATAGGTAACAATAGTGGTCTCATGCTTGTTACATACATTTCCACTCCAGTACTGCACTAAAATTGGGATGATCACGCAATGCTCAAATCAATAACAGTTGGAAGTTATCTGTGAATCTTGTATTTCAGTAAAAAAAATGTAAAAGAGGATAAAGGTCTTCATCACACACTGAATATCAAAGCAAAATTTATATTGTCAAAGATGGATCAGCAATTGTATGTGTTCCCCGTTCTGTCAGGGCATGGCATTGGTATAAATATGAAATCAGACCTCATGTTGATCACACAATTTCCATTTTCATGTAAAGTATTTCAAAGCACTTATCATTTTGCAGGATTTTGACATGAATTATATATTTTTAGTGACTGATGATTTATAAGCAAAACATTGAGCTCATTTTTCGAAATTGCACACCACTCCGGGGTTCAGCCAAGAAATACTGTGTATATATATACAGTATATAGCAGCTTTGATTTTATGTGAATTTAACACTAGTACTGTTGTTGTGATGAATTTCTGTTGGAGATCTTTCAAAATATCGCATTACCAGAAATATTTGCAGCAAGATTTAAGCCGAGGTGATTCAGTTTCCGATCTTCAGACATTCTTCAAAATCAAAACAACCCAAGGAATATAATCTTAGACCTGTCATCTTTGGAGATTCAAAATTATAACCAATATTAGGGATAACAAACATTCAACTTTTCTGACAGACTTTCCAGGTTTGAGCCATGCATCGTAAGATTTGAGCCATGCATCTTAAGAAACAAGCTATGTTTGGGGAACCAACTAAAGTTTTCAAAATAGATGTGCTGTCTTTGTCTTCTATATTTTCAAAAGCTTAGCTGTTAAGAGACGTAAAATTTGATTTGATCTTTGATCCAATGACCTTGATGTTTGGCCAGTTAACATCTTGATTGATTACTTTCAAATCTTCATGTTGAAAAATTGAAACAAAATGTTAAGCAGTAAAGAAATTTGTAAAATTTGACCTTGACATTTGATAAGATCTGATGAACTTGAGGTTTAGTCAATTGAGACCTTGCCTGATTCTGACCAATTTTGCTTCATTATACAAACTTTAATATAAAGGCCCAATATATGCAACTTTCGACAAAACTTGAAGAGAAAATCAAGCCTAATAACTTGTTATATTTGCATATTTAATGAAGATTAACTGATATCCAAGCCTAATAACTTGTTATATTTACATATTTAATGAAGATTAACTGATATCAGCATTCTTCAAGATGAATTCTTACGCGGCTACCGGTACAGCAGCAGTTGAAACTCAGTATTTGTAAACATGCGTCCATTTTGGTCTTCTAACTTGGGCTTGTTGAAGTGGGCCCCACCTGAATCAGTGTTTTTTTTTAGGGTCAATTTGGGCCGAATTTCATATTTTCCCATTCAGAAAATATCCTTCCATATCAATTGGTATAAAGAAATGCCGATCAAAATGTATTTCACAAGATATTTTCAACGCCGGTGTTCTCATTCTATGTTGGTCGCATTCAATATCGCAAATTCCGGTGGTAGTTGTTTCCTTGTTTGAATTGATGTCGTTTTCCTCAATGTTTCAAATCAAGTGCACCCTGAAAGTCTATGTCGATCAAGTGTTTTAATTGCACACGTGTCTCGCATACGCTATGACAAGCGCTTGAAAGTTTAAGATCATATAAACAAGATGTCGCATAACTCGAAGTATTATGTCAAAAGACTGACAATAAAGATAGTAAAGGCCTTATGAAAGTGAGTGACTTCTTCAAAAAGTCTTCCGGCGGCGATATACCAAACAACTCGTCAACTAATGAATCAAAATCCAACACTGAATCGACCGTCCAGACGGAATATTTACCCAAAGCAAACGTCAATGTACATGTAACCCTCGACGAAAGTCCGGCATTAACTTTATCAGTAAAAAAGAGAAGCAGCAGCTACATGTGCAAGTACTGCGAATTGTTTGTTTTTGGTGCACATTTGAGTTGTAAGCCATTTGTTGCAAAGGGTGTAAAACTTGGGACACATCCTTCAAGAAAATTGAAAAAACATTACCAAAGTAGCGAACATAAAGCAGCTGTGCAACGCTATGCACTTTTCAGGTCAAATGTAAATGTTGTTATTTTTTGCATTTAAAACCAACAGCAAATTTTCCCAATCGGGGAAAAATACCGCTGTATTTTCCAAATTGAAAAGATACAGGCCCCTGTAAAAAAAGGATGAATAAATCACTGTGAATTATTTTCAATTCTTTGGATTTTTTGTCCAGAGTTTCTATTTGGTTACCGCTCATGTTTACTGCGTTTTAGGCTTATTTTTGCATGGTTATCAACAGGATTTTTTTCACATTTTTTCAGAATCACAAAAAAAATTCCAATAGTTACATATATTGGGCCTTTATACTTTTAGAAAAAGTAAAATTTGAACTTGATATTTGATGTGTTACTTGAGTTAAAGGTGTAAAATATGAGGTTGACCTTTGATCTGATGAGCATAAGGTTTTGTCAGTTACGGTCACACATATTAGTCACAATGATCATGAGGGACTGTTGGCATAACCTTGCCATACACCTTTGAATGTTTGAAACAATCAAGAGATTTTTGTCATTTGCTCTTTGGGTGATGGCCAAAATGACCTGATGTGAGTGCACTTCTCATCCTGAAGGGATTAACAATCATGAAAAGTTTCACTACTCTACTTTGACATGTTACAAAATTATGGAGCATAAAAAAATGTTTCCGATAAGAGGGCCTCCTTAAAAAACCCAGATTAAGACTTTGACCTTTGGAGAACAAAACTAAAAAGAAGTATACGACACACTTGATAGTGGTTAACAATCATGCAAAGTTTCACCTCTCTACTTTCACAGGTTACAAATATATGGAGAGGAAATTATATTGAACAAAATGGTCCCCTAATAAAATTTGATTTCAAAGTAAATTAAATGAGCAATAAGTTGGGAAAGACAGAAATTTATGAGAATTTGGATTAACGAGAAATTTATGAGAATTTGGATTAACAAGGCTAACTGTAGACATGCTTCATTTTATTCTGAAACCAGAATAGAAATTTATTAAAATGCAGAAATTGATGCTTATATATAAATAGGGCAATGAATATGACGATTTTGGATCTAGACCACTTTGAAAAGAGAATATTCTTTTGAATTTTGGGATTTTTTTTTTTAAAAATACTAAACTTGACATTTGGACTAGCCTTAAGTATGCCAAGAATATAAATTGTATTGATAATGATACTAATAGTGGTGTACCATCTACCCAGAGACATCAATTAAACCAAACCTGACATGAGGGTTCATTCGCTAATTGATTTAGCACACAACAGATCAATTTTGAAATTGTCATGGAGAAGACGTTTTTTTGAAAATTTGTCATTGAGAACTACAGTTCTTAAGATACATAGTAACATACAATTTTAACCCCTACTTTTGATCATTTGGGCAGCTAATAAACGGTCAAGTTAATTAAAACACATACTGATTTGCAATAGGCATTGTAAAAACCTACCTTTGTATCTTAGAAGTCTGTGTGGCAACAAGTCTATTGTACCGCTGAAATTTTTAATTGTATCAAGGACATGAATCATTCATGTCCTGTCACATCACTTTCATTTAAATATTTGATTTTTAATGCTGGATACAAACTTTCCACTACTCTATCTCAACATGCTTTGGGTCAAATATCATCACACAACTTGTGACATAAGGCCTAGATTTTTTACCCTTTGGCTTGACTCTGAAAGAAGGTCAAGGTCATTTGTTTGAGGTGACTTTGGAGTTCTTCATGCCATGTACCTACTAGCCAAGTTTCAGTACTGTGGCAATCTGGGCACTCTGGTTATTGAGGAAAAGATTTTAAAGGTCTATTACATACATGTACATGTATTTGACCCCTTTGACCTTAAAAGTAGGTCAAGGTCAATAGTTTGAGGAAACTTCAAACTACATTATGTACTTAAGCTTCATGCCAGGAACCTACAGACCAAACTGGTGAGTACTCATGGTTGTTCGTAATTTAGAAGATTTCTAAAGGTTTTTACATGTTTGACCCCCTGACCTGTGACCTTGAATATTCGAGGAAACTTTTATAGCATTCTGTCAAGGGTGTACGTACCTACAGGCCAAATATCATGGTCATTGGACATTCAGTTATTTAGAAGAAGTCATATTAAAAACTCCAAAGTACTGCAAGTACTGAAGGAGGCGTTACTTACATGTAGATGTTTGGACATGGTAAAAGAATGAAATGTGAAAAGTACATTTTTTCAAATGCAAACTGGCTGTATCAAATTCTCAGGTCCCTGTACAACAGACTTTGTGCCACCACCGAGCGGCCAATTTCTATGATTTAGATCAAAGGGACAATACTGAATAGCGACCTGTGTTTTCATCATGAAGGAATCTGACAACAAACAATTTGATTGGTCGTTCAATCTAAAGTAGTAAGTTGATGGGCAGAGCAAGGTAAGGATAAACTTTGCAGTTCCCTGTAATTATGTTTTTGTAAAGTTCACATTATTTTCAAAGACTAAATTTAAAGATATAACAGATTACTTGGTTGGACAATCTAAAGTGAACTTTCACCTAAAAGGTAATATTTTGTTAATTAATTTGATTAAATGTAAAATTTTACCATTAACACCAATAAAATAATATTTTTATCATTATACATCATAATGGAGAAGCTTTCTGTTTGAGTATTTCTATTTTCTAAAATAATCTGAGTCAGGATTTGATAACGTTTCATCACAGATAAATCTTTTAAGAAATATCCTTTATGAAAATCGAACTGAAAATATCGATAAAAACTACCCTTTTCACATGTGTTTTTGCCCAATATTTCATGTTTTGGTCAATATAAGAAGAACTCATTCAAGTGTTGCTGCTTATGATAGTCATTAAATTGATAATTAATTAATATGCAACATGCAAACTATTTACCTCTATAGAAATTGACATAAGGAATTTTCACCTCACTTCTCAGTTCTTTTGTGCATTTGTATTATGGTAAACTCCAGAGAATATCGAAAGTCATGACATCAGAACCAATCAGAAGCACTCTACTTTTTCTCTAGACTCAAATATAGCCACAGACGGAATATTTCACTTCCAGACTACCGATTAAAAATTACAATTTGTCACAATCAACAGCAAGGGCCATTTCTATCAACACAACTTTTGTCAAGATTAGCAGCCAAAGGGTTTTAATCAGATGTGAGGTTTCAACAATCACTATTGCTGCTATATATATATATTTCAAAGTCTATTGTTTGAAGCAAATGTTTATATGTATACGTAAGCCATATTGGATGGGTTTTCACTCACCAGTAAACCAGACTTTATAATATTGTCATTTTGACTTCCTTATATGGGCATACTGCATGATTCTATTATTCTACCAGAGACTGAATGTTGTTTCTCTTATTTATAGTAGTTGCAGAGATTACCGTTAGGTGTTTCACACCCTGTATATCTTTTTTTTAACTAATCACTATATCATATATGCACAGCGTTACTAACGCCTCCATAAACTAGAAATGTCTGAGAGACATAAATGCCCCCAGCTGGCTACATTACCATGGGATGGGACAGGACAAGACCAACATGGGTAACACTATATTCCCCCTCCCCCCCCCCCCCCCACAAATTTCATGAGGGGGGGGGGGGGCATAAAAAAAAAAAGCTGGACAGACAACACACCATAACAAAAGTTCTGGATAAACTTTTGTTTACATTGATTCTACTGTGATGCCAATTTATTAAAATGCTGTCTTCTTTTGTTGAGTTCAATTTTTATGTCATTACTCATTAGGCCAATGCAATGATATCATTGAATGAATGTTAAATCAAGTACTTCACCTAATATGATTACTGATCAATCTTGAAGATACATATTATATAGTCACCTTCAATATCAAATTCCAAGAACTAGCTACTAACCATATAACTTACAGGATATTACACCTGACAGAAATTGAAGTGAATTTTCATGATTATTGTTCTTTTCAATTTATTAATTTTTTTTAATGATTATATCAATTTGAAAAAGTTTTGACAAAATATACAAAATAAAACAAGACATGAACAGCAAGTACTGACGAATGCAAGATCTTAAAAGAAATAAAACATCGACTGAGCCTAAAAATTGGATAAGGTAAACTTTGAAATACCAGGGGTTAATCTAGACCAATTTTACTACCGAAAATGGGTAGTATTCCCCACTGATAGTGTTTTCCCCTTTCTATAAAAACAAATTCCCCATAAAAAAAAATCCACTCAAAACAGGGGAAATTCCCCTATGTTTGATGAAATATGAAAGGATTATAGCAAAGAATAGCTGTAAAATATTAAAATTTAAGAACAATTCAAGACAACTTTCACATTTTATCCTTTTTGCAGAAGTGATAATCTATAAAATACAAAATTGATCTGCTTCCGTTTTCTGTCATACTTTCGGTCATGATCATTTAAATATTTGATGACAATGATGAACATTAAGCGGCCCTAATCATTTCCCCTAATATGACCTATTTCCCCTAAATTTCATAATGGGTAGTATTCCCCAAATCCTAGATTAACCCCTGAATACATAATTCATTTGCCCAAGGTGTGCAAGATTATAATTAAATATTAGCCAACATTGACTTGATGGAATTAAATATTTGTGATTTATTCCATTTTATGTTTAATTCCATAGATATTTATGGAGAGTACAATTGATGATGCATATTGCAAACTTAAAGAAATTACTGTAATTGTTTTTGTTAGTAAAAATAATACCATAAAGAACTACAACATTGACAAAACATTGATAAATTGTTGCTTAAAAAGGTTTAATACTGGTGTCATTGTTTATACCCAAAGAAGACTAACAATGATGATTTCAGGAAAAAATCTGGGATTCCTAATTCATTTATTGCACAAAATTTGAAACCAGGTCAACCTTTTATAAAAAAAGGCTGTCTGCATCTAAATATTCGTATGGAAGTGCATAACTTGAATGACAAAAGTCATTTCAACATAACAAAAGAAATAAGTTAGTGACAACATATAAACAATGGGATCAGAGAAAATATAACAGAAATGAAAATCTGCCATTTATGATGAAAACAACAGCCCCTCCCCTTCCAAGCAATGGAAGCCATCTTTGATAAAAAGCGAAAACAGTAAACGCCATGAACAGTGACCCTGTCAAATATAATTCTATCGAGAATATTATCATGCAGATAGTACAACAACAACAAGAGACGCGCGTGGCTGCAATTGATATATAAACGACTAAGAACGGAGGTAAATTCAAACACACTGGTGAGTTTACCTTTCGCCATCCACCGAAGCCGATCACTCGTCGGTAGAGCAAATACAGGTCGACTTCTTTTCCACCTATCCGAGGGATTCTTGTTATTGGGGTTCTACAAAAGATGACAAATGACACATCATAAGAATCACTGATCAAAAAGGTATCAAAATATACGATAAATGTTGAAATCATATGAAATTACGTACCCTCGATTGCAGTGGAATTGTTTGAGTTCCTTCAGAAAGTCATTTTGTTCTTGCTGGTAAGTGAACGGGTCTTTGTTCAAAATCCCAGCCATAATATCAGCAAACGCGAACTAAACAGAAACTAAATAAACCCCATGCGCTCTAAACAAACGATAACAATCGTTCTGTGACCACAGCGTACACGGAAACACAGCACAAGGGTGGTCAGACGAACGGAAAATCCTCGATAATTCGGGGATTCCACATCCGAGTCGGCTGCAATGACACTGCTAACACAACATTAAAATACACTCAGAACAGTCCTTAGAACGAAGATCGAGGTCTTGTAATGACTCCCGGTGATAGTTAAGGAGTATTACTCCCTATAAAGCTGTCCGTAGCTCAACCTTGAGGCTTCATAGTTGACCATACGTGCATAAAATCTAGGAAAATCGTAACAAAAAACATAATGATCATGCCTAACCAACATTGCTCTCTAGAGGGGTCTGCATAATGAAGCATTGCCTCGGAATAGTTATTCAAGATGGCGGACAACCTGGCACACAACGAGGGCACGCGGATGACGTGGTTTCGGATGAAATTAGCGAATCGTTTCCACCATATATGTGCATTTTGCAAGCACTAATTAACTTTTAAATAAAAATATATAGTTTTACTGCGCGTATGAGTTATGTATGCAGTTATTTAAGGTCATTTATTTACATTTCTTTTGATCTTGCCGCATCGCCATTGTTGTCCTTCAACTCGCACAATAGGAAAAATAGTACTATCTGAATCAAGCCACTTTGCAGGAACGAAAGCTTATTGCCACCAAAAAACGACGCAGCACATTTAATCAAAGTAATAGAAAGAATTTCTAATTTGATTGGAGCGTGCAATATACGCAGAAATGATGGTTGTCGGTTTTCTTTGTTCACCCTGTAGCCAGGAACGACAACTCGTGGCCAATTTACCTGTGCGATCACCTGCGTCACATGGTTCAGGTGCGAGGGGATACTTCTTCGTGGAAGAAAACAAAGGATTTCATACACAAGGCCTAAAATCGATTATTGATCGAATGTTTGATGTCATATTGTTATTGTCGAGTTCCTACTGAAATGAAGAGATTTAATTTTACGGCTACCCATGGTCACAATGTATACCGTATAGAAAGTGATTTTTTTTTATATTCTTAACAACATTAATATAATCAAGTAAATAAATTCCAGAATTTCTTCTCTTATTTTTTTTTTTAAAAAATTCCATTTCACGAACAACTTTTGCTTAAGTTCACTTAAATTCAAAGCTAGTCAAGATATGTGACGTTTAACAGTGTTTTCGAACTAAATGTTTAAGTATGACATATTGTTCCGATGCATGTCCATTAATTGTTTGCATTTAAAGTGTTACTATTTCGAGCTGTATGATTTATGTTTCCAATACTTAACTTAATAACAAACCTTATATTTCAACTATCTTGTGCTAACATTCAATTTAAATAGTGTAGTTTTAAACGTATAAAATATAAAGGACATGGAAATTAGAAATCTAGACCAAGGAATTTGATTATCAAAGTCCATGTCTAGACCAATTAATATCTAACTAACTATAGATAATATCACTTACCACAATAGACCTCTACACAGTATTCCTCAGGTACACACGGATACAGAGCTCTGCGCCAAAACCTTCCAATAGCAAGGAGCGGTAATTAACTATATAAAAACCATTAACGAAGTGTAGCTTTTACATGTATCAGAAATTAAATTCTTTCAGAAGCCTGGTAATAACACATTGTTGTCGGACTGCGATACAGCACATGCACAAACAAATAGTATAAACATGTATTACCAGAACATATATCACATATTCCTGCATCCAGTCGTCCAGGCGGCTCCAGCAGCTTCCGATATTGCCAACTGTTACTGTGTGCAAAGAGTTGAATAAGCCTCTACAAAACGACGTGAAGTCCAACAATTGGACCGACAGTAAACTCGGAGGCCGCGCATAACTGCCGATACCTCAGCCAACAACACGGCGACGACAACAAACCCTACTTTCTGTTTGCCAGCACAGCATTCGATCCACGTGGTTCGATAGCGGTGTATCAACTTTTCCACGTGGCCGTATATTTTTGTACCGCACACTTGAAAACGCCCACCGTCAGTATCATGGCTTTCTGGGTTTCATTGATTCCGCCGATGGGAAAAGTCCCTGGTACGTACGCACGGAGAGTCAGTCACTCTGTGGCCATTGACGGAGCCACACTGAAGTACACCTTAGGTCCCCCGTGCTAGACAAGAAGGCATTGGCTGTCCCAGCTCTCGTCTGCTTCGTTCGTATCACCAGGGCATGAAGCCTCGCTAATACTGTAACTTGTAGACTTTTCTGTAAACTGTTGACATAACTTATCGGCCTTCGCCCTGTCTTTGGTTGTAGGTTCCAGAAGTGAATCGAAAATACTCCTTTCCATTTCTAGAGCATAAATGAACGGTGCCACATGTAATATCCAAATATTAGTATTTGTTCATAGCCATGGTAGACTTACACTTGACGTTCCTGGCAACGGCAACTAAGGTTCCTAAATGGCAGATAAAACGTGCAAGTGAAGAACAACGCCAAAATAGGACGAGAGACAACTTAATGGATAGAGACGACCGCAACAGAAAAGACGTACAAGAAACCTTAAACATTAATTCACCATTTCAAACTAGTTTAACTAACCAGCGAGCTACACAGATCAAAATACTAAAGACTAGTTCGTGAGAGGGACTCGTAACACATCGTGAAAGTTACACAACCCGGAACTGTAAGCCAATAGCTCACTAATACCCCCACTACCCCACTTCCCGAACCTTTGCAATAAAACACTTTGAAGGCCCAATATACGTAACTTTCGGCGAAAATCAAGCTTTATAACTTGTGATATTTATAGATTTAGCTTAGATTAACTGATATCAGCAATATTCAAGATGAATTATTTCACGGTTACCGGTACGGCAGCAGTTGAAACACGCTATTTGTAAACACGCGTCCATTTTGATCTGTCTTCTAACTTCGGCTTGCTGAAGTGGGCCCCACCTGAATTATTTTCAATTCTTTAGATTTTTTTCTGTGAAGAGTTTCTTGTTAGTTACCGCTCAGGTTTACTTCGTTTTAGCCTTATTTTTGCATGGTTATCAACTGGAGCAGAATCAAGGAAAAAATCCTGAAGTTACGCATATTGGGCCTTTAACCCAAAAGTGTTTTAAAGAAATCACAAATATCCTAAGTCTTTAGGTACAAAAATAGCTGTAACACATTCTCATGCCCCTGTGGTAGATACCGGACTTTGCCTTTTACATTTTTAACAATTAAATTCTTGTTGATATTAATTTAGCTTGGTAATTAATTGATTTCAATTTTCATTGGAAAAAATCCTTGTGATACAAACGGAAATGTAGCTAGTAAGACGGGACCGCAACATACACAAGAAACAAGGCGCCTGTTTCACTCGTTTGAATACTAATGGCAAGCTGGCGAGGGTTGAGGCCGCAACGCAACGTGAAAATTAAGCTACACACGAATATCACTTAGTTTTCTATACTGCAGCACACGTAATGGACTCGTCATTGTGGAAATTGTCGGTTACGTTGTTCAATCGGCCAAATTATACTGGCAACATCAAGCAGACAGTAAAAATATCAGCTGGTTGATAAAAATATACGTTTCAAAACAAATATACTACTCGGCATAATGGGAGTGGAATGACTGGTTCACCCGTTTCAGTATGGAGTTTACTGCTGGAGGATTTCGGCAGTATGCTTATTTAAATCGGCAAAAGATCCGGGCCTGTATTAATGAAACTGTTCTCATGCTCAAGGATGGGTTCTGTGCTCAAGCGAGCTTTCTTGAAACTCACCTGAATCATATCGAAGAGACAAAAAATCATTATAAATGTTAAAAACAGTTTTCGATTTCATGCCTCTTCAATTTTTTACCAATTATTTTGTCAAAATTTAGATTGTTTAAATAATTTAAAGCCAGAACAAGAAATAAAGCTTGAGCACAGAATCCATGCTTGAGAACGAGAAGGGTTTCATGAATACGGGCCCCGGACTACCGCAACGAGGCTTGCACGAACATATCGCGCCCCCCCCCCCCCCCCCCAAATACACACGTATCGTGTACACCGGGAAGGACGTCTATCAAACTAAACCAACCCAAACCAACCATGGAGCCTGAGAGACGGGGCTAAAAAGATATGTTGGCAATACTGATATAAGCAACTTCTCTTCCAAAACCTTTAGGTAGATATCAACCATATTTCATTTGAAGCATTTGAAGCATAGAGGGCTTGACCATCCTTTAAGCCCAGTTGTTTAAAAGGTGATTATCTAATCAATGATTAGCGCAGATTTTAATTATCATGTAACTTGAAATGAAACCATTGAATTGGTTACAATTTTCAAAATATCAAGAGTTTTGCAGGGTCAGTTTACATGCAATGTTGTTGGATCGTACCTTGTTTATTGATGGTACTATTGAAGGCTGAAAATGTCATTAAATATAGTGATTAATCACCTTTTGAACAACTTGGCCCAGATGGCTGAAGACGGTGTCTAAATACGGTATTGTGGTCACTCGTCTGAAAAGCAGATATCTAAATACAGAATTGTGGTCACTCGTCTGAAAAGCAGGTATCTAAATACGGTATCATGGTCACTCGACTGAAAAAAGCAGGTATCTAAATACGGTATTGTGGTCACTCGTCTAAAAATATTGTGGTCACTCGTCTGAAAAGCAGTTAATGAAAAATAGATCGTATTGCTAAAACTTTGGTAGAACCTGTGAATTGTACCCTGGTGTACCGATGCTGCAAAGACGTCATTGCCCATGTCGAATGGGCCTTCATAAATTACCCATTGTTGAAACTTGAAAATCAACCTCATGCATAACATGCCAAGAACCATTTATAGATAAACACTTATTGTTGGATTGCGTTGAACTTGTAGACTGTATTGACCCTAATAGAATGTCTTATGTTGACGAGCCGTTAAGCAAATGATATTAATACTGAATTGTCTAAATCTATGAAATACATGTAGATATCAACCATATTTGATTGGAAGCAATAATTTTACAATTAATGGGACTGAGCCTTGTATGTCTGGAGTGCGAGACCAAAAATGAATACTTCAGCCAAAGTTGGTATAAACAACTTCCCATCTACATGTCTCTGAACACATGGTAATGCTACCAGAAATGGCCTCAATGACCGGCGCTTTCCTTCTTCTTTTAGTTGTAGTACATGGACTGCCTTTAATGATATTCAAGAGAGCGATACAGATCCCCTTTGTTCCCATGTGCCATGCGCGTTTCATTAAATCCTCCATTAATACAGCTGCAACGGATTTCTCATACATGTGCGTTTTGTATTTGTCTTCTTAGAGACATACAAAGCCATATATATGTTTTATGTCTCTGGTCCGTTCTATCGACCTACAGTTTGATAAAAACAAAAAGTCTGATTTTGAATCTGAAATGCATACGTAACAGGTTCTAACTTCGAAGTATTATTAGAGCTGGCATTGCTTTCAAGCTTCAGCGGAAGAATTAAGATAGTCACAAGAGATGGATTTGTGTTAAATATTGACGAACGGACAAGACTGAAAATTGCACGAGCTTATATTAATTGTACGTAATTCTGTTAAGTCTATAAGTCAAATTAACAAAATGAAAAGTTTGAACTGTTTAGAAAGTACTGTGTCTTATTTAGTCCCCCATGGTGATGGGTTATTTAAATCGCCCTGCGTCCGTCCGTCGTTCGTCCTTAAACAATTCTTGTTATCGCTATTTCTTGAGAAAACCTGGATGGATCATTCTCAAATTTCATATGTTGGTTCCCCTTGGTGCCTAGTTGTGCATAGTCCATTTCCGGACAGATCCAATAATCAAGATAGCTGAGAGGCGGCCATTTTGGATTTGTTCAGAAATAGTTTGTTACCGTTATTTCTTGAGAAGTACGGGATGGATCATTCTCAAATTTCATATGTAGGTTCCTCTTGGTGCCTGGTTTTGCATAGCCCATTTGCGAACAGATCCGATAAATAATATGGTCGACAGGTGGCCATCTTGAATTTGTTAGAAATAGTTTATTATCGCTTTTCCATGAGAAGTACTGGATGGATCATTCTCAAATTTCATAGGTAGGTTCCCATTGGTGCTTAGTTGTGCATGGTCCATTTTTGGACAAATCAGATAGACAATATGGCTGACAGGCAGCCACATTTGATTTTAACAGTGATAGTTTGTGATCGCTATTTCTTTAGAAGTACTTGAGGGATCCTTTTCCAATTTAATAAGCGTGTTCTGTTCGGTCACTAGTTGTGCATGGTCTAATATTTTGACTGCTCCAGGGGAAATATGGCCGCCAGACGGCCATCTTTTATGTTGACTATGGAAGTACATCATGTTTTTTTTTTCAAGAACTACACAATTGATTAGGAATTTAGAACTGATGATAAAAACAAAACTCCCGACAAGAGACATTCTTTCAACTTCTATTATTAATTTTCAAGGAGATTCATATATAACTAATAAAACCATAATTATAATAATGATAATTCGAGGTTCTTATATACCGCTTTATCACAGTCGATAGGTCGTCTCAAAGTGGTTCACAAAATATTATCCGTGGTTACTGGGCCTTAGCAACTAGCCAATATCGTTCTTAACGCAATTCGGAGCTTACAACCGGTGCTGCCATTTCGGCGCTCACAGCTAGCATTCTACAATTTCTAGCACTGCCCTACCACGTACTCATTTACAGTTTTACTAGACTGGAACAAGCGAAGTATATCTTATTGATTCAGAATCACCTGGTCAGATATGATGTTTTGATCCTTTAACTTCATCTGTCGCATGATACAGATGTAATTATTGTGGTTCTAATAAACACTTCGTAATGGGACTGTGACAATGCTTAAGTATTATGTTCATGCATATTTTTCTTGAAATTCATCCTGACTGGTCGGGTATTCATAACCCCAGTATCGATCTCAAGAACACGTTGTTAAATAAAAAAATAGAAGACACCAGTCTACAAACTAACTTGAGATACCCCATTGCCCACCTGCTGAAATCCCTTTGATGCCATATTTGGAAACGAGTATCAAGGTGTGTCTTTGGCCTCCTGCTGTCAGCACTGGGCCCGGGTGTGTTAAGTGCTATTTACCTGTATACAAATTCATAACGATTTTAATTTTGAATCGGGGAGTATGCGGAAATATTTAAAGTATGCCATACACTTTATTGTCATTCAAAAACGGGGCAGGCACCAACCGTGAGGTAATTTTTCGTATTTTTGGACGATATGATGGGATACGTTCTCCGTGTAGAGTAAAGAAAATGGTTGCAAACTTAACTTTGAACCAAAAATCAAAGGATTGTATTTTTGATCAAAACATAAAAAGTATCACTGGAGTCCTTATACTAGAACATTGTATACAGGATAAATTCGTATTATATGATAAGTATATAAGGTCACATTCATCGCGCTATGCTTATCTCGGCAATGGGCTGTCTGATATTTATTTGTTTTAATTTTTGAATCTACTTTCGTTTAAGTAACATTTTAATGTGTATTCTATACGGTAAAATAAAACAGGTGGTAACAACAATGCATATTTAATATATAATAACATAGAAACAACGCACTACTAGCAATGTGTATCATTTCGGGTACCGTAAAACATTTTATACATGTTATAACAACTTGAAACAAGAACAAACTTCCACGATGCAAGTTATGACATCGGTTGATAAAAGACACAAGTATATCAGACCGTATTGTCACCTGATGGGGTGGTCAGTAGCCGTGTATTACACAGGTATATCAGACTGAAAGGTCACCTGATGGGGTGGTCATTAGCCGTGTATTACACAGGTACATCAGACTGAACGGTCATCTGGTGAGGTGGTCAATAGCCGTTTATTACACAGGTATATCAGACTGAACGGTCACCTGATGGGGTGGTCAGTAGCCGTGTATTACACAGGTACATCAGACTGAACGGTCACCTGATGAGGTGGTCAGTAGCCGTGTATTACACAGGTAGATCATACTGAACGGTCACCTGATGGGTTGATCAGTAACTATGTATTACACAGGTAAATCAGACTGTCCTGTCACCTGATGGGGTGGTCGGTAGCCGTGTATTACATAGGTATATCAGTCTGAACGGTCATCTGATGGGATGGTCAGTAGCCGTGTATTACACAAGTATATCAGACTGAATGGTCACTTGATGGGGTGGTCAGTAGCCGTGTATTACACAGGTATATCAGTCTGAATGGTCACTTGATGCGGTGGTCAGTAGCCGTGTATTACACAGGTATATCAGTCTGAATGGTCACTTGATGGGGTGGTCAGTAGCCGTGTATTACACAGGTATATCAGTCTGAATGGTCACTTGATGGGGTGGTCAGTAGCCGTGTATTACACAGGTATATCAGACTGAACGGTCACTTGATGGGGTGGTCAGTAGCCGTGTATTACACAGGTATATCAGACTGAACGGTCACCTGATGGGGTGGTCAGTAGCCGTGTATTGCACAGGTATATCAGACTGAATGGTCACCTGATGAGGTGGTCAGTAGCCGTGTATTACACAGGTATATCAGACTGAACGGTCACCTGATGAGGTGGTCATGCAGTAGCCGTGTATTACACAGGTATATCAGACTGAACGGTCACCTGATGGGTTGGTCAGTAACTATGTATTACACAGGTAAATCAGACTGTCCTGTCACCTGATGAGGTGGTCAGTAGCCGTGTATTACACAGGTATATCAGACTGAACGGTGACCTGATGAGGTGGTCAGTAGCCGTGTATTACACAGGTATATCAGACTGAACGGTCACCTGATGAGGTGGTCAGTAGCCGTGTATTACACAGGTAAATCAGACTGTCCTGTCACCTGATGGGGTGGTCGGTAGCCGTGTATTACATAGGGATTGAAAGTCTTTTTTAAACTTGCATAGTGCTAAGAAAGGTCAGCCGTTACATCCATATTAAATGAAGCCCGCTAGGGCGTTTAACGCAATGGCATTCTCCATGTTATTCGAAGCGGCGCGACAAGACACTCATTGAACAAGCTTGATCTATGACGTCATAATGAAACCTCGCGCTACGTCTCGAGAACCATTGCTTTCATACTTTTATGAAAGGCATTTTTGCTTGTAATGTTCATATAGTGGGTTGCAGCGCATATGTAAATATACAAGTATATCAGACAGTAGCCGTGTACATAGGTACATCAGACAAAAGATTCACCTGGTGAAAAATACACAGAAATACACATTTTCCAAATGGCTGCCGAATCGGTAATTCTTTTTAATTCATGTAAAAAAGTTCTTCAAGCAGCAGACACTTATATTTTTTGACACAATTTTCTGATGCACACATGCTTTCGAAATTGATCATACTTTCTTAAATATAATATAAAATATTTAATGAAATTAAAACGAATCTTGAACGTGACTGAAACCTCAGAAGAATACATCCTTAAAGGAAAGTTTTATACTGGCAGAATGCAACTTTATGTTCCTGTTATTAACGATAATGACTAACTAACAATTATGACATGAAAGTCAACCTCGACTGAAAAAACACTATTGTTAATTTTCATATCTGATTTCTTAAGTATATATCAGATTTAAGGTGTTACGTTAAAGCCTTATTCAAGGTCCCCATCCTCTGGTAACAAGGGAGGGAACTTTGGATGATAACGAATGATGACTCCTTAATATAATTCAATTTCTTTTTTTTTAATCTTTGAACAATCTGGCGTTGGCGCCATTTGTATAATGACTCATTGATTTAACGGATATTATGATAATAATAAGTTACATTTTCGAAATTATTATGGGTACATTCGCGCTACCAGTTAAACTAGTTGAACCAGTTGAACCTGGAGCGAAAACACCAGGAACAGATTTGAACCGAGGCTGACCTGTGGAAAATCTGGCACGTGTGGTTTGAGGGGTCTAGACGAACCTGGCCGAAACTAAATTGCTGACTATTGCTAGTTTGTGTTCTTTATTTCCTAAACAATGTCATTCCAGATGAAGATGTAAAAACATGTTATATTAATTAGGTGGACGTGTGAAATAACGGCATTTTATTATTAATATGTCATTGATTTCTGCTCCGAAACTGTGGATTTTTAGCTCTGCCTATGGTTCGGTCAAGTGCGTTCGTTTATCGTGGTTTATTTCTGTGCCTCTTGTGCCGGTTCAACCGGTAGCGCGAATGTACCCATATGTGTTTCACTATTTTTATCTACTGTAACCCCTCAGTTACCTCTTAGTGAAGAGTAAATAAGAATTACCTCCCTTGTTTTCATATAGAACTTCCTGTTCACGATCTGAAGCTGCGTTTGTGTCACTACAAACGCAAATACACAATGTCCTGTGTAAACTACAGCAAATGGGATCATATAGAGGTAAAACTGTTACAAAGTTGCTAATGTTTATTATATTTTATTGATTTTCACACACGTGTATGGATTTAATTTTAGAAAAAAAGATGATCAGAAATATCCTGTTTCACATTGTTTCCAGATTCCACCAGTGAAGAATTTTCGAGAACACGATATTATCACTATCATCTCGGTCTCATTCAAAGTGATCATGCAATGTCTTCTTTCTTTCACAGCAAAACCTGTTGTGAATATGGTTAACGTGTTAATGATGTATGTATAGAAAAGAATATTTGATGGGTTGGTTTTCTGAAACACCATTTGCTGAACAGCTGTAAGCATATACATATTACAGGCTGGTCCTGCTTATGATATCAGTGTTGAAGTTACTTTCACACTTGATTAGTGCATACACTTGATATGTCTTTCATTAGATATCTGACGACGAAGATGACACACATCCAAACATTGACACTGGAAGTCTCTTCAGATGGAGACACCAGGCCAGGGTGGAACGAATGGAGGAACAGAAGAAAGAAAAGGAAAGCTTGGAAAAAGGCTTAACAGAGTAAATATATACTAATGCTTGTTAATGCATGTGAGCAACCTTTGTTTGTTCTGTATCTGTATAATTCAAGCATTGGACTGACAAATGATTTTGCAAGGCGTCGATATCTGAATCCGAGTTTTAATTAGCTCGAGTTTCTTCTAGCCGCAACACAATATCTGGTTTAGAGCCAGAATGCACTACATTGAATATGAAACCCTAGAATTCACCCGATACCGAACAGTATCAGAGAGTGACTAATCAACAAAAAGATGTGGTCTGAAATCTTCTGAACAAGAATATATTAATATAATCTTTCGTTTTCACGCCTGATCATTAGGGTTTGTTGATTGGTCACCCCATGGCCTATACTTACGAGATGAAAACATGGATAATTCTCACATTTGATTGCCTCAGATCAAAAGCTTTGTATACATGTACATTATGTCTGTTACACTAAAGAATTAGTAAAGTAAGGGAAACTACTTGTCCATACTGAAATCTACCAGTGTATCACACTAATTTTAGTATCTAGCCCAGAATATTTCTTATTTGCACATTTTGTATTTGATTTTAAAGCAGTACATGTAGTAGTAATTTAAAATGTTGTTGAAAACAAAATGTGCCCATGAAATCTTAATGTTACAGTATGGTAATCAAAGCACTTTAAGGTGTATTCTCTGTTTCTTAACAGGCAACACCCACGCTATAATGATGATGTTGTTTAACTCAACTTAGCTTTAAGTTGTACCATATGTTGTTGAGTGCAAGGCTATTTTTTGTTGTTAAAAACTGTTTGTAGATAATTTTAACATAAACAACTTCACTTGTAGGCACCAAAGGAAAGTAAATGAGATAAAAAACAAGATAAAGGAAGCAGAAGCAGCCAAGGTAAGTTATATCAGTTTCACCGATGCACTTGAATTTCATTCCTTATTTTAGTCTACATATATAGATGAATATTATTTTCAATATTTTTCAATTCTTATGCAAGAAAATTTCATTTTCACAAGTATTTCACAAAAAGATAGATGATTATGATTGGTCAAAGAGGCCTCCCTATGGAGTCCATAATGTTAAGAGTCTTACCTTAAAACAGGTAGCCTTTTAATACAGATACCTTGTTATACAGGTAGTCTCTTATAAACAGGTATCATCATTATACAAGTTCAGTTCATTATGAAATCATCACAAATGTGAACAATTAAAGTGTTCTTTTTACATGAGTTGTTTCCCAAAGATGTGGTTGTATGAACAAGTCTATAGTGGTTACTGTTGTATCATACGATGATGATTTGATTTGTTTTCCAATGCAGGATGCTTCAGATCAGTTGTCGAAATTGAAAATTGATTTGAAAGAAGTTGAGGATCAAGAAAAGAAATTCCGAGAGAAAGAGGAAGAGCTAAAGAAAAAGGAGAAGGTTTGCTTTTTTTCTAATTGCATAATGTATATCTTTATTGGTATGAAGTATATCACAACTAAACTCATTATTGCCAGAAATTTTGTAATGAACCATTCCTATCCTTTAATTTGAAGAGTTAATATTTCCTCAGGGTTGCCTTTGTTAAAAACGCTTGAGTTGATTGTGTGTTTTTATGTACAATTTGTATACTCAGAAAACATCAATTTCAAATACCTGACAGGTAAATGAAGTGATAATTAGTGGGGAAAGTTGGAGTACTGTAGTTGGATGATTTCATTACAAGCAGTCACTGGTAAGATGCTTATGAGTATCAGATTATGGTAATTTACAACTAATTGTTTTTTAATTTCAGCTCACACCCTTAAATATTGACACAATCTGTCATGATGGCAAGTCAAAAACAGTAAGTATCTCTTAATTTGAATAAAATGCACAGGTACTCTTGCAATGTTAGCAAAACAACATTGAAATAATTCATATCATTTTAATGCTTGATTATTTAAAAACATGGATGGAAATTGATTTATCAGCTCCCCATGTGGTGATGTATTTTGATACAGAAATAGATTTATCAGCTCCCCATGTGGTGATGTATTTTGATATAGAAATAGATTTATCAGCTCCCCATGTGGTGATGCATTTTGATATAGAAATAGATTTATCAGATCCCCATGTGGTGATGCATTTTGATATAGAAATAGATTTATCAGCTCCCCATGTGGTGATGCATTTTGATATAGAAATAGATTTATCAGCTCCCCATGTGGTGATGCATTGTGATATAGAAATAGATTTATCAGCTCCCCATGTGGTGATGCATTTTGATATAGAAATAGATTGATCAGCTCCCCATGTGGTGATGCATTTTGATATAGAAATAGATTGATCAGCTCCCCATGTGGTGATGCATTTTGGTATAGAAATAGATTTATCAGCTCCCCATGTGCTGGTGCATTTTGATATAGAAATAGATTTATCAGGTCCCCATGTGGTGATGCATTTTGATATAGAAATAGATTTATCAGCTCCCCATGTGGTGATGCATTTTGATATAGATGTAGATTTATCAGCTCCCCATGTGGTGATGCATTTTGATATAGAAATAGATTTATCAGCTCCCCATGTGGTGATGTATTTTGATATAGAAATAGATTTATCAGCTCCCCATGTGGTGATGTATTTTGATATAGAAATACAATTGTAGATTTATCAGCTCCCCATGTGGTGATGTATTTTGATATAGAAATATATTTATCAGCTCCCCATGTGGTGATGTATTTTGATATAGAAATATATTTATCAGCTCCCCATGTGGTGATGCATTGTGATGCTGAAGAGACAACTGTAGACAGATGGAAATATAGTAATGAACAGGAAATGCTGTAGACATACATATTTTAGTGGTAAAGTTATTTTTGCCACTTTACCGTTGAAAGCATTCCGATTGATTATGATTGTGCTTATACAATGTAACAGTTGCTGTATATTGCTTTCTACAGCTATTACCCCCAGGTATTGTGAGTGAACCAATTAATCATTGGGCCTATCTGTTTGAATATGGTTATGAGCTAAGAGTTGACTGCACCAAAATAAGTATGTTTACAGTACAAAGTAAACTTCCACTTACTCGAACCTGTTTACTCGAATACCCCTCATTCAGCGGACAGTTTGTTTCGTCCCGACCAAGTTTTAACATATTCAACCAACCTCTGATTACTCGAATACCATGTTTTCCTCAAACTATTGATCATGTCCCCATGGGTTTGAGTAAGTGGGGCTTTACTGTATGTCTTCAAAATGTGAATTAACAAGTTAAAGTTCATCAAATCTTTGATAATAGATGTAGCCACTTTATTATTTATGTTGTTTTTTGTGAACTTAAGGTTATCAACAAACTGCCAGCAAGGAAAAAAGACTTGACTGATGAAGAAAAAGCAGTCCAACAGGTATTGGCCACTATTTTGTAGCCACCTCCACAAACAATACTTTCCTTGTGTCCTTAGTATTTTAAAGTTAATATAGAACCCCCCCCCCCCCCCCATTAAATGCAAATTATAAATGGCCATTCTCCACCCCACTAAATCTATAAGTATCTGGAATTATATGATAAAGAAAATGTCAGCCTGCCCTCATTTCCATTCAAGAAACTTGTTGTAAAGTCAAGAGATGCTTTTATATCACTCTGACCTACATTTTGACCTTTGGCTTTCTTACTAGTCTCACCATGAACATTTCAAACACATGTCAAACCTTATTTTCAAGTTTTGGAGGAAGGTTCGTACTGGATATTTTATAAAAGAGGTCCTTTCTTAAATGAATGGGGTTCTTCTGCATATTTCAGGACATAATCCTGAAAATTAGTGGGGTCCTTGTCAGATTCTATGCTTGAAAAATATATAGGGACGGCTTCAACACAAACCCTGATATTGAGAATATGATAACTGGATGTAAGACATATTTAATTTCTGAATTGGTATGTCTGGAAATGGAAAGAGGTATTTCTTTTAAAATTCTGCTGAAAATCACCAACATTCTAATCTATAAGAAAGTCAGAAAGGCAAAGCCAGTTCGTGATATATGGAATAAAAAAATATTAATTCAGATGTGCTTCTTGAATTCTTTGTAATGGCTTTTGATTGTATTACTTCAGGAAGAATTTCAGAAGAAGTACAAAGAGGATGTGCGGAAGTTTGGTATGCTGAAGAGGTACGAGGACAGTCAACAGATTCTGACAGAGAAACCTCACTTAGTATGTGAGGAGACGGCCAACTACCTGGTCATCTGGTGTATAGATCTGGAAGTGGAGGAGGTCAGTATCAATAAATATACCTCTACTTTATCTACTCTATATAATAATAAAACCTCACTTAGTATGTGAGGAGACGGCCAACTACCTGGTCATCTGGTGTATAGATCTGGAAGTGGAGGAGGTCAGTATCAACTAAACAATATAATGCACAATTTTGTCCCTTAAATTTTTCTGACACTAAAAAAAAAAAGTCAAACTTTCACTGTATGGCATTAAATTAAGACTCTAGATAGCAGTTCCGACCTGCTTTAATGTTTACTAGAAAAGAATACATGAAAACAGATTTATTTTTAAAATGAATATGGCTTGAATCATTATTGGGCAAGATTGCCTTCTTTTTCTTTTTTTACTGGTAAGAATAGAGATCCTCAAAACATTCTTCATATAGTCTACTTCAATTAATGTATTCTTTTATGTCTCATATAGGCACAGCTTTTTCACACATACATGGAAAGGCCATTATTTATCTATCACATGTAGAAATGTTAACATGTTGCTAGCCATGACCTCTCATATAATCTTAGAGTGGGCCCAGGGGTCAGGTTCCACACCTGCGGGACTTTATTTGCTTTCTGTAATTAAACTAGAGAAACTTTGACTAACTTTGAATATTTTTTTACGAACAGAAACACAACTTGATGCATCATGTGGCTCACCAGACGATAGTGATGAATTTCATCATGGAGCTGTCTAAGAACATGGATGTCGACCCCAGAGCCTGTGTCCGACCTTTCTTCTCAAAGTAAATACTGTACTTCACAAATACGTCTAGCCCCCATTTACAGTGATAACTACATGTTTTGTTAAGGAAGTAATGACAAAGTTGATGATATAAGATTCATTCATGACCAGGGGTGTAAGATGGGGAAATTCCACCCAAAGGGTTTTGCCAAATTTGGAAACCCTGAGTGTGGAATGAACCTATCATACACCTTGGATCATGAAAGTGTATTTTCTATAAAACATGAAAGTATATTTTAAGAGGGTACCATTTTGAAAATATTATTTTTTCCCTTGAGCTATTTTGAATTGAACAAATCTGTCGGCAAGATTAAGCACACCCCATATTCCCATTCCATGGAAAAATATTTTTCTAAAATAATAATTGTATTGAAAAAGGTTTTAATTTCATCGCATTAACTTTGCCACATTACGGCATGGGAATTTTTGTTGTCATTGTGATGCCACATCACATGAAATGGAGTGTAAGACAAAAATGTCCTCCAACCTTTCTTACCTTTGACAGCTCACTCAAACACGTAGAAATGAGAGAAGGGATTTATTATTGCTTTATAATCAACAATAGGCAGGAGATGATTAATGTAGTCTTTGCCTATTGTTATTCAAACAATTCAATTTGTTGTAACAAACAAACAATAAATCAACAATATGTACATTTAGTAGAGTTATCTGTTGGAAGGGATACAGCCTAATGCAATTTTTTTGTTTTTATGCCTTAAATATTGGCATATTTAAGGCATCAAAACAAAAAAATCTGAAAAAACTGTTTCTTGTAAGTTTTGAAGTTATGATTGGAGACTGATATTATGATGTGATATGAGAATTGCTCGCATTGCAGGATCAAACTTGAGGAGCCACAGTACATGGAAGCATTCAAAGATGAATTGGAGGCATTCAAAGAGAGAGTTCGTGGAAGGGCAAAGGCTCGCATTGACGCTGCTGTCAAAGAATACGAGGAGGTAATTAGTCTTTATAAAATTAAAAATTCTTTTTCTATTAATTTTTTTTTCATTTGATAATTTCTCTCTTTTGTAGTAGAACAAATTGTTATTTGATCAAAACTGTATTTACTTCACACGAGAAAAGTTTGTGGTATGAATCCTCAACTTTGCAGAGTGATTTCCCTTTTTCTGTTTAGTCTACTTTATCATTTATTGCTATGTTCACATATATACTTCAAAAGTAATGAATAATTTCCGTGGAAATTCCTCTTGTTTAAATGATACATAAGGGATATAATTTATGATAAAAGACCATCTGTTATTTTTAAAATTTAGCATTCAAGATGGCTACTCTGAGCTATGATTTGCCGTGAAAGTAACTCTCGATGAGTAAAGAAAAAACAGCTTTTCTCAATCTATCAGACTGATCATTACATGACACAGACACTTACCATATGTATTTTGCAGTTTTGAAAATGTTCTACATCTTTACAAAAGCTTACATGGTTCCTTGGCAATAAATTTTGTTTTAAATAACATCTGGGCCGACAATAAGAGTGATTAACATTAGTTTAAGTTAAGATTGCTTGTTTCATCGTTAAGATAAGGTTTAGCTTTTACAAGTTGTAAAATAAAGCTACCATTTTGTTATTAACAGGAGGAGAAGAAGAAGAGGCTTGGCCCTGGAGGAGAAGACCCTGTGGAGGTGTTTGAAAGTCTACCTGATGTAAATATACTTATATAATTTATCAAAATAATTTTCCTGTCTATATTCATTTTCCTGTGTTGTACCTACACCAGTCTTTGTTACCCTAACACTTTTATAAACCAGTGGATCATGAAGTAATTCAGTTGGATCTTCAAGGAATACCTACATGTTTTTAATGTACAGTTAAAATGCTCAAAACCCATTGACTATTCAGATTAATTAGAAGATTACCGTCAGAGAAAGTTATTACCCAGTATCAATTAAATCCTAAATCCTTCTGAAAATTCTCAAAACCCTGTGTATCAAAACATGTAGGCATGCGTATCAAAGTATTTAGTGCCTACACTTGGTATATTAATTTAGCATTAAAGGATTTGGTGTCTGTGTTTAAAAAATGACACACCATCTATTGTGTGTGGAGATCAAACTTGGAGTAGTATCTACAGAACCCTTGAATGGTCTGTTGTACAGAGGTGCAAGTTGGTTCTGTATTCATATAGTCACATTTTGTCTAGAATCACAGAGGTCTGTTTTACCTGATATACTGAAGCTTATCTATTGTACCAATAGAACCAAATAGAACCAACATCCAAAATAAGGTTTCCATGCAATAGCTTCACTTGGGCCTATCAAACTTAAACTTCATACAGTGCTTTCTTACTGGAAGCCCCTGCTTGGCAACTAGGTCTGAAGATCAAAGATCAAGGTCACTTTCTTTCTATAAATAGAACTGATGTCCAAACGAACATTTCTGTAAGATAAAAATGAGTTCCTTTGGGCTTCTATGATTCTTGTTTATTTGAAAAAAAAAATCTTATTAAAAATATATCTACTGTTGGCAAAACAGGGGACACATCCACTTCCGTGAAATTCTTGTTTCACTTAGTTACAAATACATACCAATCCTTCCCAGATGGATTTGAAAACAGTGACTTTCCTTCCAATTTTAGGCTATGAAGGAGTGTTTTGAGGCCAAGGATATTCCCATGCTACAGAAAGTGATATCGGAGATGGACCATGAGGAGGCAAGCTACCACCTCAAGCGCTGCATAGACTCAGGCCTGTGGGTGCCAGAGGCTGGCAAGCAACCAGCTGGAGCAGAAGAGGAAGGTGATGAGGATGATGATGAGGCTGAATATGCTGAGGTCAGCGATGTGTCATCGGTAGAAAAGAAAAGTATTGATGATGTAGACTGAGAAAAATGTTTGAATCAAATACACCATGTTGTGCATCCTACAGCTTTAATGCGAGAAAGACACATTCTAGAGGAGCTCCTTATGTTAATCTGCAAGGAAACGTTCAAGGTTAATTTTGCTGTTTTAACAATCATATCATTCAACAGCAGTGAAAAATGTGCTAGCCAAATCATATACATTGTATATAGTGCCACAAACATTTACAAAGTTTTGCAAAAGACAAAGGACATAACATTGGTTTAACAATACAGTACTGCGACAGACACTTCATCGTAGATCAAGACATTAGTGAACAAATTAGGACAGGATTTGTGTTCAGTGATCAGTAGCTTCTTGGAACAATAGTAGAAATGTTCTTATAAAGCATGTCTGCTGTTCACACTGGAGTTTGATACTAGGTGCTGACAGTTGAGGACCCAGTGTGAAGCTTTTGTCAGTGATAAGTAGCTTCTTGAAACCATTTAAGGAATGTTACTATTTTCAGACATTGAGGACCCAGTGTGAAACTATTGTCTTGCATGTTATGTTTTATTATTACCACTGGAGATGTGTTGTACCATCATGTGAAGCAAGATGATGTCAGGGGAGACAACTCTTCGCCAGAAAAAAGTCGGCGTAGACAACCAGTGAATGAGAACAGAGAATTGTACAAACAAATTGTATAAATTTAAATATTGTCTGTGTATAGATTTGAATATCGTATTTTGATTACATGTCTTTAAAACAATATACATTGACTTTGTTGTTATTGCCAAAACAAATCCAGTGGAAAATTTTACAATAGAGAATATTTTAAAGTATGATACAATGTGAAGTAGAATCCACTTAATATCACATTGGTTCATGTAAGTGGATTCTCCTCTCTAATATAGAGGATTATCTGTCAACATCTGTACAGTTGGCCTCAGGCAATCAGAGATCTTGGTGACCACAATTGTAACAGCTTCATAAATGCTATGTTTAATTGGTCCATTTGATCTGTTGGGTTGAGTCATGCAAACAGTGAATTGCACCCTGTGGTAACATCTTTATTGAAACCTCTTACTTCTGTGTAAGCAAGGTTTTTAGGTCATCCTTGGAGAAAGATGGAATCAAATTGTAAAATTTGGATTTCTGCCCCTACCCCAGGGGGCAGGGCGGGCCCCAATGGGAAAATTATCCTAAATTTCAAAAAAATTCTTCTCCAGACTCAGGGGTACTACAGCCTTTTTCTCTAAATGGATAGAAAGTTCATCAGGGCTTTGTTTAATTTGTAAATTTCAGTACCCCAGGGCTATCCTTTCCCCCTCAGGGAAGGGTAAAGTTTACTATAGTTTACACAGGAAAATAACAGTTTTGGGTATATTTTGTCCTTTTTAAGTAGGAAATTATTCCTACTTTGTCACAAACATCATTGGAGAAAGATGGAATCAAACTGTAAAAATTGGTTTCCTGTCCCTACCCCAGGGGGCAGGCCAGGGCCCCAAGAAGAAATTATACAAAATTTCAAAAATGTTCTAGGCACTACAGTTAGGGTTAGGATTAGAGTTAATACAGTCTATTTCTCTACATGGATAGAAAGATCATCATGGGTTTTAGTTGATTGTAAATTTCAGTATCCCTGGGCTAGCTATCTCCATCAGAAAGGGTCCTGGTAAAGTTTACTCTAGTTTATATTTGGAAATAACACTTTGGGGTATATTTTGTCCATATTCTTTGAGGAAACCATTCCTACTTCGTGACAATCATTTCAAAAGTTTTAGAATTCTTTTCTTGCAATGATATGACAAATGTTATATTTCACCTATGTAACATGTTGATTTCATCATTAAAATTGAACTACCATACCTTTAACATTACTCAGGTGACCACTAAAGCCCTTGGGCCTCTTGTTATTATTACTATTTGCTTGCACAGTATTTGGCATTTAACAAGGGCAATATAGTAAGTAAATTTGAACTGTCAAAATCAAGGATTGCCTGAAATTAAGGTCTTAAGGAAATCAACGTTGGAAATGAATATTAAAAATACTGTACTATATTCTTTGAGAAATATTTAAAAAATAAATATTTTACTCTGAAATTTTCTAAAATTAGGGCTAACAATGTAGTTGCCTTTCAGATATCTGGATTTATCTATTAGTCTCAAAATCATAACTACGGTAGTAATCATTGTGAATTGGTACATGTAAAAACCCTAATAGCTTTTTACTCATAAAATTGGAGTTGACCTACAAGGGGCAGGTGTTGGGTAGTGGCTATGTTTTTGTTCATTAACTGTGACTTAATTAAACCTAGCACATCCTTAAATGACCCTAGTTGACAAATCAAACTTAAAATTTCATTTTAAAATTTAAGAAACAGGGACTCTTCTTGTGAAATCTGAAAAAGCTAATTCTTCTGTTCTGAGAAATGGTACCAAGAAACATATTTCATAAAATTCAAAATAGCTAGCCTCGTGTTTGACATCTTAGCTTTTCCAATCAGTCTTATACTCTGATATGGGCAAGTTAGGACCATCATGGGGGGAAAAGGCTCCCTCCAGTACTTTTTAAGAAAACCAACAAGAGTTGTTTAAAAACAATGATGATAGCAGATATTTAATTCAAGAATATTCTTTTCATAATTATAAGGCAGTTCTCTATCTTTTGAACACATGTGACAAAACTTGTGACTGTTTCGGGATTGCATTTGCTTTGAAGTACAGTGTAGGTTTCCATATTATCAGATTGTCCAGTAAAGAAATGATTATCTTCAGTGTCAAAGAAAGTCTAGTCCAAGCCAAGTCTAGTGCTTTGTTGTATTTTTATTTACAAACTACAAAGTTTAATATTGAGAGTTCTTTTTATAGCATTTGTACACAATATTTAATGTTACCTGGGATGTTTTCTTGCATATACAATGTAATACCTGTTATTCATGTCAGATAAATTTAGTTTATCAAAGTGAGCTGTTGGTCCTTAGTAGATAGGTCACTGCCCATAAATTGTCTCTTTTAGTTTGAAACTGAAACTGATTAAAATCATGAATTTCGTCGGGGTTTTATTAAATTAATTTTGATCAAAACAAGTCGTTGGTACTCGGTAAGTGGGTCATTGTCCAAAACTAATTAGGATTTCTTACAATGTCTCAAGGTTTCATGGAAGTACACTCCACTGTAAGTCTGTTTCTTGTAAATTTTCAAGGCACAAAGACTTGAAACTATTTACGAATATTACAGGGACACAATTCAGTATTCAATAAAGTTTAATTTCATAAGCTACATATAATAACAAGAGTTCTTAAGAAGGTTAATGTTTTGGCTTTTTCTTCTTCTTCTTTTTCTTTTTAGAAGAAGCAGATGCTGTCATTTCTGTGGTTTGGGGGGCTCCAGAAAATCCTGCTATCAGTTCCTCCATTTCTTCTGCATCAGAATCTTTATCTAGATCCAAGGTTTCAAATGCTGCTGTTGTCTCCCCTTGATCAAGATCTTCCATTGTGACACCAGAGGGAGCTCGATTATAAAAGTGCTTACGTACTGAAAACATAAGAACACTAAACATGATATTCAGGTTACAAGTGTTAATAGTATAAAAATACAGTAAACTTGACAGTTTTTTTAACATTTTATTTTAATTCTAAAACCTGCTATATCTTGGAGATCAATTCATTAACAATAAGAGTTGTGTTTGATACTGTTTACACTACAGTACAGTTGGAACTTAAAACTTTCACTATGGAATTCCAACGATAATTTTTGAGGTAAATTAAATTGATCATATATCCAGATTGCAATTTAATGTACCATATAATAACACTATTTGGTTAAGGTTTGATATATCTTATGAAATGTATCATCATCCACAACAATGAACTGTCAGTGACCCTTGCAGGCAGAACTGATAGTTTTTTTTCTATGATTTCCCTACCCGCATCAAAATCATAATTATTTAATGGGAGCACATTGAGGTACACTTCATCTTCATTTTGTAAGTTATTTGAGAAACTACGATAGTAAAACATACCTGGGGCACTGCTTCTAATGTCCCAGACCCTGAGTTCCTTCTCGCCTCCAACAGCAAATACAAACGGAGCCTCCGGACAAGCACCCAAGCAATGCAACTCGTTCTGATCAAAGGTAGAACAGATATTCAGTATAAAGTGTCGATATATCCTTCTTAAAAAGAGGTTCTAAATCACTGTTTAAAGGCACTCTTGTATTTCTCATTAAATACAACTTTAGAGATGTAGCATATTTTTAGAATTCAGCAAGGTGTAGCATGTCTACATATGTTTGAAATTTTACAATTTTGTAACGATTAAGTCACTTTAAAATGCTCGTAGATTAAAATGACACAATAGTTTGTCTTGTTACAATTGTATTTCAATGGGCTAACCAGAGGTATAAAGCAAGGGATACTCCACAGGGATAATTCTGACTCTTAAAAACTATGGGATAATTGGAGGTATTTAATGGGATCAGCAAATTATCTACGAGATATTTCTATATAAAGTTATACAATTTTGAAGTTTTAATGAGATTTTTAGAAAAAAAAATGAGTAAAAATCCACAAATCTCGCCCCAAAGTGTTCCCTGCCCCATCAAATGCATGAAGATATGTAACCGGCAAAGCAATGAACATTAATGTAGGCAGTGTGGTAGAGGAAAGTCGATAGGAAAGGAGCAACAGATCTATTTTGATCAAGGCCATCTAAGCGGAGAACAAAACCCACATTACCGTAGGGAAGGCCCAGTAATAGGACTCGCACAACTAAACCAGTCTATCACTAAATAATTCATACGATTGTAGTCCCTATCGAAAATATAGTTTTGCCAAGTACAGTGATTCTGAGTAATTTAAATAGGCAATTGTTGACATATATTCCGAGTTGTGCGAGTCCTAATAGCATCATACTTCAAAGGACATGATAGATATATTCTTGTGTATATGTAATTAAAATACATGTACCTCAATTTTGTCCAACTTTTTCTTGCTGGGCTTTAACTTACCAGTTTGAGGTTTTTCTCTAGTACTAGGGATGGTTTATTGTCCAACACATCCCACACCTTGAGAGTTTGGTCAGCAGATACTGTGGACAGTAGGCCCTTGACACTACTACTCAGCGCCAGTCCTACAAGAAGGTAAAATGCAAACAGAAAGTATAGAAGTTGTTAGACCACAAAAATATACATCATACTACATCTTATCTAGCTATATCTTGATGACCCCCTCCCCCCCAAAAAGTTTTAATTAGTGAAAACTGTGCAAATAACACCAGTTTTTTTCGGTAAACTATATCCATTTATAACTTTTGTTTGCATGGTGTTTATTTAAGGAATGACCGCAATTTTTCAGGGTTATACCGTATATACCTAAAAAAAAAATATGTGCGAAATATTTTTTGGTATATACCGTATAACCCTAAAAAAATTGTGGTCATTCCTTATAATTTCATTTCTTAAGGCACATATGTACTGTCATACCGGATTCAGTTCCACGAAAGGTTTAACAGTAAAAAGTTTGAGACTAATTGGCTGAACTCGGCAACCTTTGAAACTAACAGCTTTAAACTCTTTCTTGATTGGATAGCCAATCAGCGCTTGTGCTGTTGGCCTGGACGCGCCCTTTCTTTCCTGACAGCCTGTCACACACACAACCTGTCATCGTTTGCTGGACACTAGGCCTTATAGATTGGTGATGGAATCGCTCAAGATTGCAAAAGGTTTTTACGATGAAAAAAGTACTTGGTTTATAATCATTCCACCAAAAACACAGAAAAACTACTGTATATTCACTTTACACGGAATAAGATTACCATATTTATGTTTGTGCCCTTCATTTCGTGTTTTTTTTTAAGATTCTCCCAAAATCACGAGAGCACAAACAAATTACACAGATCGTATTTTATATACATACTGTATTATGAAATTAACTACATGTACATTTAATTATCACTTTTATTTCATTCAAAGATACAAATTGAAACAAATGGACGATTTTCACTCAGTAGACACTCAAATGCATGTCAGTTACTGACTATAGCTTATTAGATTTGAACATACATATATACAGTCCAGATTTGGATCCGGCCGAAAACGTAATTGGAAAGCTTAAAAATGTCATTAAAACAGAGATTTATAAACACTCCTGCTGACAATCTCAAGGTTGGCATATATCCGCAGCTTTAAAAGAAATTTCAGTGAAATATATCAGGGATGTATTTGTGCGTCCCTGCGTATATTAAAACTTTTATAAAGAAATATCGGCTATCTTAATGTTTGAATTGTTCAGTTGTTTAAAAATTAATTCACTTACTAGGAGTCATTCTCCTAGAATGTAAAATAGTGAAAAAAGCAAGTGATAGCGATAAAGTACTACTATTTTTTTTTCTCATGTGTCTATAATTTGGTTGTTTCACCAATTACATCAAGCCCCGCCTATTTTAAAAGTGACCTGTTCAAATGGCTAACCAATCACAGAGCGATTTCAATCTATTAGCCAACAAGCCCCGAGGCTGACTTTGTGTTGACACAAGCGCTCGTAAAAAGTACATCTTCAAAGGATTCAGAATCCAAGCAATCAGCTTCAAACTATTTACCGTTACATCTTTCGTGGAACTGAATCCTGTACGATAGTAAAACATAGGTCTTATACAATAACTTGAATTTAATTATCACAAAAAATTGAATGGTTTTGCAAAAAAACACAACCATGCGCATAAATTTCACTTCAACCAATCAGAAGTTTGATTACAAAATACCGCGCCAAACATGACGGTATATGATGTCATCACTTTTTGCGTTGTCTGATTTTTGAGGTTATATGATATAACCTGAAAAAGTGTAACATTTGCGGAATTGGCAAAATTAAATTATTAATCCTGTGCATCTACATATATATGCGGTGTGGTGAAACATAATAAACATAAAACATACCTGTAATTAAAGAGGAATTTATCGTCACCTTGGTGGTGAGATAAGGGAATCTATCTCGAAGGGTTGTGATTCCCCTACTCAAAACCATGCTTTAATTGTGAGGCATAAACAATATATGGGACACCAGTGAATGTTTCAAGGACCATAACTGTAGGAAAGCAAATTCCTACCCTTTTACTGCGCCAAGATTCAAAAATAATTAACTAACAGATGATTCCTATAATATCTCCTTCAAAAGATTTGGGAATATTTAAGATTATTATGCAACAGCTATGCATATCGGTAATTGCTAAGGTGTAAATTAATAGAACAAAACAAGAAAAGAAATTAAAGGTAGCATTTAAAACAGACAAATATCTACACAGCTCGACATAGAACCTGATTTCAAACTATGAAAACAAAATAACAGAATAAAGACACAACTTTAAAAGATTGTTGGGATTTGACAGGATTTGGTTCAGACAAATCACCCTGAATATGAACCTGAATACATCACACATTATACCTCTGTACTGTTAGATACCTGCAGTTATTTATATACATAAAGAGTGAACTGGGGGAAAATGATGACCTTGACCTTGCCTTACATTATAAATTAGATAGTATAGGTGTAACAGGAGAGTAAAATGCACAGTTAGACACAGGTTGAACCCGGGATTTTCTGGTCTCTAAACGGACACTCAACCAATTGAGATATCAGGACGCTGACAATCGATCAAGTCTAGTTCTTCTACATAAGCATATGACTTTTCTCATGAGTTGGATTCCACATGCATTACAAACTAGAACTGTCACCAGGATGGCTGACTAATACCACCACAATCGGCATGACAATAAATACATGTTAAAAGTGACCAGTTACCATGGCAACAAAACAAAATCATGGCAAGTTACCATGGCAACCAAACGTTTGGAATTTAAATAGCTGCATGCACATCTACACAATTCCCCAACAAACCTATGAAGTTTTGTGAAAATCGGTCCATGGCCACAAATTAGGAGGAGTTGTGCGGACAAGAAAAAAATGTTAATAGTGACCTGTTACCATGGCAACCAAAATTTTGGAGTTTAAACAGCTGCATGCACATCTACACATGTTCCCTAACATAACTGTGAAGTTTTATGAAAATCAGTCCATTGGTAAAGGATGAGTTGTGCAGACAAGATGTGTCTACAGACAGACAGACAACCTGATTCCAGGAAACCCACCTGTGTTGGAGAGGTATAATAAGACAGCCTGGTATTTTGAAGAAAATATGAAAATACACAGCTCTAATAGGGATAACGTAAGTAAGGTACCGTACCTGTGACAGGCTTGTTGTGGGCAGACAGTGTATACAGAGGCTTATCTGTCCGTGAATCCAGGTAGTACACCCGTCCCGTATCTGTACTGGCCTACAGAGACAGTGGATGTATGATCATATGAAAGATTAAAAAAAGTTTGAACAAATATCAATCAAATGATAAGATACCAAGAGAGCTGATGAGGTAACAGTTTGTTAACATTAATATCTATGAAGTTACTACACTGCATCTTGGATAAATTGCTTGGATTTGGTTTCGAAGTTAGCATATACTGTTAAAAGTAAAAGGTTGTTGGCCTCTGGCATGTTAAAGCAAATATGACAAGTGTTGAATTCAAGACTACTTATTCAATGGAAGTAAAGGTGTGATAATATGTGTAGTTTCCTGAACATAGCTCATATACAGAAATAAGTTTGTATGATGTCAAGCGACAATAATGTACGTACAAAGAAGTTGAGAGGTGAATAAGTGTCCCAGATGACTCGTTCTATTTCACCTTCCAGGTTCCAGCTTTTAAATGTATCGTTAGGACTTCGGCAGTCGAACACCTTCACAGTGCTGAGGGCAGAAATAGATCACAAAATGAATTGTTATTTTTTTATCAACCAAAATGTTGATTCATTTAAAGGCCCAATATACGTAACTTCAGGAAAGTTTTCATGATTCTGAAAAATCCCGAAAAAAATCCAGTTGATAACTACGCAAAAATAAACCTTAAACGAAGTAAACCTGGGTGGTAACTCACAAGAAACTCCTGACAGAAAAATCCAAAGAATTGAAAATAATTCAGGTGGGGCCCACTTCAACAACAAGCCGAAGTTAAAAGACAGTTCAAAGTCAACGCGTGTTTACAAATATTGAGTTTTAACTGCTGCTGCACTGGTAACTGCGTAAGGATTCATCTTGAATATTGCTGATACATCCTGTATCAGTTAATCTTAACTAAATCTTTAAATATAAAAAAGTAATTATTGCTGATTTTCGCTTCAAGTTTTGCCGAAAGTTACGTATATTGGGCCTTTAAGATAGTGCTTCCTGCTTCAATCAATCTGATCATTGGTTCTACATTATCATAAACATTTCATTTTTCCAGTTTACCCGGGTGTTTCATTTCCTTCAATATACAGTAAAAACATGTACAAACCTAAGTCACTAAACAAAATGACAAAAGCTAAAGTAAATCAAAAAGCAAGATTGAATGTTTTTTTATCAACAGTTATATTCACATTAGACAATGACTATTAATTAATATATAAACAAATTAATTTAAATCAATAACAACAGTACGTAATGGTAGCGGTCCAGCATGGAGTACTTGTATCAGAAAAGATCAAGACAGATAGACAAGAAACTGTATTCCCCATTACTGAATACAATATAATAGCTTCAATAATAGTTGATTTAAATGTGCTGATTAATAAGATACTGTAGCATTACTTTAAAATATGTCGCATATTTTCTAATGTTAAGGTAAATCACACAAGTATCACTGTTCATTCATTTGTTCAGGTTTGATCCAGGTCCCATTAGACTCTTGCAAATCTCGGTCCTGGGAAATCAGATTAACCTTAACTAGAAGAGCATCTGTATAGGATTACACAACATCCATATTCTAAAATAATAATCAGCAAGGCATAGCAGACGATACTTACTTGTCAAACGACCCTGACAACAGAGACTGGGATTCAACTGGATGCCACTTTACACTCTGTACCTGGAAACCAAAAGTGAAAGTAAGTGCAGACATTAGTAAAACCAACAATAGCTATAATTTACTTTTAACTCTGATCCGTAATTGACAAGTTTACCATCCAGTAAAACCTTCACTATTACAATCACACAGACTGAGTACTTCCGGTGGTAACACTATGTATGTATATACAAGGAAAGCAATAAAGAAAGTGGCTGCGACACTTACTTCATACATATTCTACAGTTTTATGGCTTTAGTCTTCAAGCACATATATGAATTGCTACAGAAGTTATTAATTATATTTCTGTAAGACTATTCTTTTCCATTTTTACCTTTTCTTTGTGTTGTTTTATAGATGTCACCATTTTGCCTTCATTCAAATCCCATAATCCCAGGGTGAAGTCTGCAGAGGCACTTGCCAGTACGTTTCTGTGAAAATTTGATAAGAAAGTTATAAAACAGCTGCTTTCCTGTTCAGTATAGGATAAGATGTTGTAACTTCTAAGGTACGATTTATCAAATTTTATTTCCCTCATGAAAATTTCGAAACACAGATAAGTTTGCTCAAGCATTTTGCATTGACATGGAAAATTTTCATGAAATTGGAAATCTAGAAAAATAAGGATTATATCTATGGAATATCCAGGTAAATATCTTACCGAGTAACAAATGCCCTGAAATGTTTTAACCTTTCACATACAAAATATCAAATTTAATATATAGTGATTGACTATCAATCAATGTTGAGTGTTTTTTTTAAAAAGTTATTTTAATTCTCAGAGTCTCGATACCCCTAAAGCACTGTCTGAATGGTGGGACACCCAGAGTTTGGCTATATATGCTCAGAACTTGTTGGTGATAATACATGTGCAGCACCATACCTACCTCACATTAGAGTTCCAGGATAAGTCGAGGACAGAGTCTGTGTGGCTAGATATTCCTTTCTGTTAAAAGAAACATAAATCTGACAAAACATTCTGTAATTTTCACCAAATCATGATATGAGAACTCAGGAACTTGGTATACCTGCATTAGTTTGGATATTAAGATTATAAACAAATTTTGTCTTTCAGCTGAATCTATAAGATTCACGTCATGGTTACCTGGATACATGCCAAATTTGCTGGTTTACAGGTAATATGTTCTTACCATTACAATCTCCAATTTTAAAACACTTTCTCACTTTCATTGCTCATTATCATGTACCTGACAACATTATTATACTGTGTTACAGGTAAGGACTATCCTTGACAACGGTATTATACTGGATTACAGGTAAGGACTATCCTTGACAACGATATTATACTGGATTACAGGTAAGGACTATCCTTGACAACGATATTATACTGGATTACAGGTAAGGACTATTCCAGAAAAGAATGTATGGGGGAGGAAAAATAACTTATCAACGACCTCCTCATCACCCATAATTAAATTTTACCTGGTCTTCATTTTACCAATGTTATCTTTTATTGTAGAATCACAACACACACATTTCGTTATTTTCAGTGCCTCATTGTGCTCCCCCTCCCAGTATGACAGGGGGGAGGTGGGTTTTTGGTGCTTTTAATGACAGTAAAGGTATTAAAGGTTACATACTTCAACATAGCTGCCAACTTTTTGAAATTTCCATGGGGGAGATTACGCGTGCTCAGAATTGAAAACATCAATAATATGTATACATGTACAGTCAGAGGAAAAATAACACTTTTAAATGGCTTCTTTAAAGCTCTTTTTTCAGATGAAATCATCAGATCTTTAAAAACAGGAACAGTTAAACAAATTCCAAAGTTGAAAATGCAACATTTTGGGGTCCAAAATCGGGAGTCTCCCTCCTAAATAGGGAAGGTTGGCAAATATGCTTTAATAGAATCAAGTTACAAAAGAGAAAGTACACACAGTGTACACAGTATACACACCATTTTCTTTTTTTTACTCTTGGTAGGTTTGGTACCCAGCATAGCAACTGGCTCCAGTGAGTCAACTACATCCAAGTCCCAGATCTCTATCACAGGGTCCATGGTTCCCACGGCAACAAAGTTACCTGTACATAATAAATCTTATTTAGGAAGAGTAATACCTGTATGATAAAATTCTAAATAAAACAAAACAAAAATCTTGTTGAAAATAACAGTTTTATTAGATTCATTTCATTTGATCCTATATCACTGTCTAACAAAACAAATAACCAAGATTGTTACACTAATATCTAACGGTAGAATGCAAATACCACAACCTTGATTATACACTCTAATGGTTGTCAAATTCCTGAGAGGATTTTGATGAAATGAATCAGTTGACACCAATGGCAGCATTACTGCTTTTATAACTTTGATCTACAGTGAGCAAACATACTGGGTAATATCATACACCTTTAATAGACAAATACTTTCAATGCACTGTGTTGATATGGGGTATATTTACAGTTGAAACATTTGACCCCTGGAAAACCTGGCACATTAGTTTGAGGGATTCAGATGTACCTGATATGTTGTATAATTGAGCGGACACGTGAAAGATGGATATTTTATTCTTGGTATGTTGTTATCCCCAAAAGTTGTGAAAATTTAGTTCTGCCTACAGTCCGGTCCATGTGCAATTGTTTATTGTGGAACATTTTTGTACCGTTTCAATCAGTAATGCAAATGCAGAAACGGGAATTTAGTGTTCTAAGCAATGATAGTGGGTTATCTACCCTGTGCTTTACATACCTGTATCTTGATCAGACACATCATAGTTTAGCCACTCCACGCACAAGGGGAAAGTAGACAGGATGACATCATGGTGGATATATAAGTTACCGTATTCCTCGTTATAAACTGTAAACAGAAGTTCGAAGTATGGCACAGAAGTTATGATTAGGTAGTAAATGTACGAGTAACAGTCAACAGATCGAGGTTCGATATAAAACCAGTAACAATTTACATTATTAGTACAGTGCACTCCTCTTTATATCATGTTGCATTTGTCAGACAAAAACATGATATTAACAGGAATGTGACATTAAGACAAACATGTTTTCCCTATAAATCTAGTGCATTTCCAATCTCCATAACATTTTTGGTGTTATTTTTTATTTTCTATGCAACATTTTGTACAAGTTGTATCTGAAATCAATGGAAATGACATCATTTTCTGAATATTTAATGTGATTGGATAAAAAAACATGATATTAAGAGGAATTCACTTCAAAATACATGATATTAACCAAATAAAATTACATAGATTATATAGAGAGAAAAATGGTGCTTGGGAAAAACATGATTAAAGAGGAATGTGATATTAACAGGAGTGATATTAATTGGAGTCCACTGTACTAGCAAAAAAACTTTTCCAAATGTATACATCATTAGTACGAAATAAGAACAGAAATTTTATAAACTGACGACACCATAAGAACACTTTAACCATGAATCTATCACTGATATTACTAGGTAGTTTTACAAGCAGATTCATTTATAAACTGAACACGTTGAATTGTCAAGGAAGGAAAAGTGAATGTCTTCTACTTACTATAGACATCCAGACTACAGCATTCCTCCGTTGCCTTGCCAACCACCACCATATTGTCTGTGTTCTTAATATCATACTCTTCATCATCACTGTCCTTCTACAGTCAGAAATACCATGATCAGTACATAAATGGACACATACAGCTAACTATACAAAACATACATGATATACCCCGGTATGTATGGAGAATAACAGCCAACAAAACCATACATGTACAGACAATCAGAGTAAATGTTATAACTTTGACAGTTAGGTATAAACAATAATATATGGTATATTGATGCACAATTTCACAAGGTTTAATACACAGCATAAATTGGAGAGGCTTAATATTTTCTGCTATATGTAATAAATTAAAATAAATGAAGGAAGAAATGACCAAGTACTCCATTTTTTGCAATATACATGTTATCAATGAAGAAATGACCCAGTACCACCATTTTCTGCTATATATATGCAATAAATGAAGAACTGCCCTAGTACATCGTTTTCTGCTTTATGTAATAAATGAAGAAATGTCCAAGCACACCATTTTTTGCTACATGTGATAAATGAAGAAATGCCCATGTATACCATTTTCCAGTTGTATTGTATACATGTCTGAGGGTGTGTTTTATGTCAACAATGAAAATTGTTTATTCTATGCAAATAATAAATTTCAATGAATGGAAAATATCAAAATGTTAAATATCAATTTAGCTGATTTGATAAGTCCCAACTACCATTACAAAATTTACCAAACAGAAAACATGACACTATACAAGAGGCCCAAAGTATTGTCTTGTATTACTGAGGACACTTTTAGATGGCCTATACATAAGTTTGACTGTACAGTGCTTTATTCCAGTCATGTGTATATTCCAGTGCTAATGATACAATGCCTTACCTCGTCTTTGATTGTGATGTCTATATCCCAGTACTAATGATACAATGCCTTACCTCGTCTTTGATTGTGATGTCTATATCCCAGTACTAATGATACAATGCCTTACCTCGTCTTTCAGTGTGATGTAGGGATCGTCGTCATTACTAGTGTAGTATACCAAGTTACCAAGACCTTTGAGTGGATTACGTTCTATCAACAGAAGACAGGGAAACAAATAGTTCATGATGGACATATTAATATAACAATAAAACCAGTAAAACCAGTATAGGATAAAATGATATACAAAACTACAGTATGTATATTCCCGTATCACAATGGATTACCTTTTCAGTATCTCTTAATGACATTTTAAGAGGATATAGCTGTTTACAGCCAACCTCCTGTAGGAAAAATCAGTAAATACATGTTCACATATCATTGCTCTCTCATATTAACATGTGTACAAAATCAGAAAATATCAATTCCAATTTCTGTGTCCTTCACAGAACACACATACAAGTACATACATGAATAGAAGCCTCACACACACACACATGAGCATACACATAGAGACTATTTATAATGTTTTACTAATGTATATGTTTTTCAATAAGATGAACTCATTCATACCTGAAGTTATTTGAACACTTTTAATTTAAAAGTGCATTACAAAATTTCAGAAGTAAATGACTTTATCCTTTAAGCAAATTGCTGGGTACAAACCCCCCCCCCCCAAAATACAAAATAAATAAAAAAGAACGTAATTACATATTGGTTTTTTAAAAAAGGCAAGGACCATTACATTAACAACTGAATTTTGAAGTATTAGACTTCAACTACAGTCATTTTTTTATGAAATATGAAACTTTTAGATAATATAAATATACTCATTTTGTTACATTTAAACTTGAGCACATAACTGAACTTAAACAGATAAGCACAATAATGAATTGACACACTCATAATACTTGCTGTAGAAAGCAGAAAATAATAAGCACAATAATAATTTCGCAGAATGCTTTCAGGGCGAAAATCACTAATATAAGGTTACCGTACCAATGAAATATGTATATATACAGTATAAAATTAAATTACCATCTTCCTTATCGTCATCATCATAATCTGCTAATCCATATTTGTCCACTATATCATCAACCTCTGTGTTTCCATTGTCTTCATGTTTCCTCTTTTTCTTATCTACTTTTTCAGCCTTCTTCTTCCCTCCAGTTGCTCCTTCAGTCTCCTCTTCTTCTTCCTCCTCTGATGTGTCTGATGGTTCATCTTCGTCTAGTTCTCTATTACAGTAAAGTTAATAATTTATCAAACTCTATAATAAGATATGATATGTTTCATAAACATTTTGTTTGCTATTGATGCATTTTGATACCTTTTATTGATTTCTACATTTGAGATTTTTTTTTTTTTTTTTGTAGATTCATGTCCCATCTTACTGTTGCTTAGTCATAAATGACTCAAATTAAATATTGCTGTTGGTTATTAAACAACACAAAAAACAAATTTAAGTGGCTGGTTTGTGATTGAAGACCTGTCCGTGATGGTAGTCAGTGTAAATCCAAAAGGCTATTTTATTTTGCTGCCGTTATTAGGATTGACCAAAATGTTTCTTTCCATGAAACTGATTGAAATTCATGAGAATTTCGTCCCAGGCCATAAGAACTGTTTGTATGTCTCATGCATATGCTAAAATTGCAAGACATGGCATCGTACAAATGTATGTTCAGCAGTATGGACATATATTGCCTGATAAATGTCAGTATGTAAGTAAGCATTCCCATGTTAGTCAGCACACTTTAATCTGTCACAAATTGTGAGTAGGAAATATCTATCCTTTAGTGATGGTCATGAGTTCATACTCAAGTGAAATTACATTATAGAATGAAGGGTTGAATTCTTAATTACTATCAATGTCTTCATGAGGCAGATGTACACAATGAAAAGTGTTGGTTAATGTGATGTATTGATAATGTACAAGTATGAGGTGCGTGGATTTAGTTTGGTGGTCCTTTTAACTGCTATGGTCGTTTAATGAATTATGTATAATCAAGTTAAATCATTGCATATGTAACAGGAGAGAAAAATGCACAGCCAGACCGAGATTCAAACCTGGGACCTTTCAACCTCTAGGTGGATGCTCAACCAATTGAGCTACATTGTATCTGGTCGTCGCTAACGATTGAGTATAAATCTGGAACATTCCTCCCTCCCATAACAAAACCCTATACCACCTTCAGTGGGTATATTTTGTTGGGCACCAAATGTCACAGGAGGAAAAGCGCACGACCAGCCTGGGGTTTCGAACCCAGGACCTTCCTAACTCAAGAGGTACGCTCAACTATCTGGTCTCCGATGATCCTCTAAACTTAAAAAGTTACCTTATTTCTGATGGACATTATCATTATTTCTATTTGATTCATTCAACAGAATTACTTCTATCCTATTATTGCTCAAAATCCAATCAATTTATTGCATAAAAAAGTTTAGATTATATCAAGGTGTTTGTACTGAAGAGAGGTAGATTTAAGTACTATGGATTTTTGCCCTAAGCATTTCAGCCTCTCTGAAAATGTTTAACATTATAGGAAGCACGTATACATGTATGTTGTTTCATGTGGTTCTTGGAAATGTTACATACTCTCTGGTTTCTTCTATGATTCTCTTCAGGTCTTCCTTTTCCAATTTAACCTGTAAAATAAATATTTTCATAAATGCACAATCAATTTACATATCCTCTTTTCAGAAAGACTACATTGCTAAACCGATTTAATTTTGAATTCAACTTAGCTTGCTTGACTTTGGTTACGTTTGAAGAAAAGAATACAATGTAACTTTTCTAAACCAGATAGGTCATCAGGGACCAAATTGTTTTGCCAATTTATACAGGTGTCTTGTTTGTAGAGGTTTGATATGAGCTTGATCATAGATTTATGATAAATTTAGTGATAACCCGAAATACCTATATATATTGTCAATATATATAGGAATGTATAACTAGATTTTATCATAAGTCTTTACATGTACATGTCCATGTATAGTCCGAAGGGTTCCGACTCTCTGACCCGCTAAAAATTTTGACGACTGGCGGCTGCGAGTCGTCAAAATTTTTAGCGGGTCAGAGAGTCGGAACCCTTCGGACTAGTCCATGTACTGGAACCGAATTGTAAGGCCAGAATTAGGATTAGACAGGGGATGGTTTAGACAAGTTATATTGTATTTAGATCTACTGAGCAATATATACATGTGTTTTGGGCCTCAGATGACATTTTTCTGATTTGATAGGTTGGCTAGGTTTTGCATAATAGATAATAAGATATCTCAATTGTGATAGATTGTGTTCAACTGTTCATAGCCTGTTGTTTACATTTTATGAAACTATGATGTTACTATCTATCAAATTGAAGAATTATCAAAGGACTTATAGACATATTGACCCTACATAGTGTCACAGCATTAGATCATTTTTAGATTTAAAAGTTACTGTTGCATGCCCCAGTGGACTAAAGATCAGCAGATGTCCGATGTCAACACGGCACTCAACACTCAACACACTGTCACATCACGTGGATCTGGTGTAAACTTACTTTCTCGGGAGTGCTTTTAGCGACACCTCGCCTCACCCACGTCAGACATGGTATTATACTCATGTTCGTGTTGATAGAGTTAAAGAAGGGCGAAAATATTTGATCACTCTCCAAATAATACGTGTGTAAAACAGATCATCATCAAATTTCAACACATGTGCGCTTTACTACCGGAAATGTTCATAGAGTTATCTCCCTTATACTAATGGGGTACTGTAAGGGGAATGCGCGTAAATTGCGAAATTATCTTACAGAACAAGGGAATTAAGTTTCAAATAATGTCTTCCACAATGTGGACAAGATAGCACGAAACTCCTACATTGGGATAAGGTATGTCACGATTTGGTTAAAATATTGAAACTTAACAAATTTTCTTTTTTTAACTGTTTCAGTAAATTTGACATTAAATTGATTTAATAATTTACACATACTGGGATAGTATTTCGTTCTGGTCAAATCTGAGTCGTGTCAATATGGATTGATGTTTTGTCTTTTACTTAATTAGTTATCTTCCTGTTGACCGTTTTTCATGAACCACGTTAGACACATAACATACATTATGTATTTACGCTGAACGATAGAATAAAACTTACAATGTAGTTATATAAACGTATAACGTATAACAATAAAAAGTGTATTGAGGTTGTATTGTGTCACTATATATGTCAGCTGTGATATGTTTGTACGATTTAATACGGAAAGATATATTCAGTGCATGTATGAAAATTATATCAGTATAATTAATTTGGAAAAAAACAAAATTGTAAAATGAAGAGTAATTTTACTAGATTGGTGTTGCCCTGGGTTTTTGACGCAAACTTGTTTTGGCCTCGGACATCGACAGTCAGGCAGTACTATTAACCCCAAAAGACCAATGTTTGATTTTAACGTTCAATTTGATTAAGTAACATACGCATTTTGATCTATAACCAATTTATCAACCTTTTATGATACTCCACAGAGACCAGTAAGTTATGTAAAGCAACTAATTTTCGCGTTGCGATTAATTTTCGCGTATTTCGCGGTTGATTAAAATTAGTTCGCGAAAATGAATCACCGCGAAATACTTTCAATCAAAGGTATGCCATCTGAAGGTGTATTCATAGACGTATAAAGGCTTTATACGTCTCTGGTGTATTGTATTGTACATAGGATTTATGACCGTATTTATCGCGAAATTAAATCGCCCCGAAATAATCGTTTCATATGAAAGCGCGAAATTAAAGTCGCCGCGAAAATAAAATGGTTTTCCATATGGCTTTACTGCTGGTTAGTTGATGTCCCAGTACGTTCCCTCTAGTAGGTTGATATATGAAATAAGTTATAACTGATTGATATACTGGTATATTTTGCTGGTTAGTTGTTATCCCAGTACGTTCCCTCTAGTAGCTAGGTAGATATATGAGGCAAGTTATAACTGCTTGATGGATTGGTATATTCTGTTGCTTAGTTGATGTTCCAGTAAGCTCCCTCTAGTAAGTTGATACATGAAGTTAGTTATAACAGACCGATGTATTGTTATATTCTACTTGTTAGTTGATGCTCTAGCAAGTCCCCTCTAGTAGGTTGAGATATGAAGTTAGCTATAACTGATCGATGTATTGATATATTATATTATTAGTTGATATCCCTTGATAAGCCTTTTTACGAGTTTTGAGGAATATCCGTTTGCTCTCTTTTACTTTCATTTAAAATGTGTACTGTTTAGAAAACTTTGCAACAAATTCATTCTTTAAAATAGAAGCCACTGTTTTGTGTTTTGAATGTTTGTTTTATCTAATCTCTGGATAGAATATGTTTGCGTGTTTGTTTCTTTGTTGTATCTTTTGTATATGAACCTTTCCTAAACTTCATGTGTTACTGGATTGCACGTTGTTCTGATGATATTTTTGTTCGTCTTTCTGTGACCTATGTGTATTCTTTTCTCGACAATGGTTATTGACTACATGGGTCACAGAATGGCGATAGGTATGTGTTGTGAGATCATTTATTTTTTACACGCTACACATTGGTTCAATATTTCATTTTGTATTTTTGCAGAATTGCTGGTTCATAACTTTGCTCACACGTTTAAAGGCCCAATATACGTAACTTTCGGCAAAAACTTGAAGCGAAAATCAAGCCTAATAACTTATTACATTTATAGATTTAGTTAAGATTAATTGATATCAGCAATATTCAAGATGAATTCTTACGCGGTTACCGGTACAGCAGCAGTTGAAACTCGGTATTTGTAAACAAGCGTCCCTTTCTAGCTGTCTTCTACCTTCGGTTTGTTGTTGAAGTGGGCCCCACCTGAACTATTTTCAATTCTTTCGATTTTTTTTGTCAAGATTTTCTTGTTAGTTACCACTCAGGTTTACTTCGTTTTAGACTTATTTTTGCATGGTTATCAACTGGATATTTTTTCACAATTTTTCAGAATCCCGAAATATTTCCTGAAGTTACGTATATTGGGCCTTTAAATCACATAATGTTATTCAATTTTCAGAACTATGATTTTATGCTACTTTTATTACTACTTCTGCTTCAGCACATGGACATTGAATCAAATCCCGGCCCGAAACTAGGGAACTTTCTATATTTCATGTAAAATAAGTTAGATAATATAGAGGATAAAGCTCGTGAGTATGACATTATATGTTTGACGGAGACACACTTGGACGACAAAGTTTCTACTGACGAACTACTTATAGCCGGTTTTCATCACAGGGACCTGAGAATTTGTTACAGCTAGTTTTTGACCTAAAATAGAGTGTTTAGAGTAATTTTACACATTTGGGGGATTAAGATCAATTTTCGATAAAAATGCCCACTCAATGGTCGTAAAAGCTTTTATGACCATTGAGGGGGCATTTTTAGGTCAAAAACTAACTGTAACAAATTCTCGGGTCCCTGTGGTTTTCATGAACACTTTCGACAAGACAGAAACTTTGCTGGGGGTGGTTTATTAGTCTATGTTAATAATTTACTGAAAGTTTGCCGTTAAGAAACCTTTGAAAATCCAGGTGATGAAGTTACATGGATACAAACTACTATGCTAAAATCAAATTTAATAGTCGGCACAGTCTATAGACCTGAATACTCTATCGATTCTTTCTGGTAAAATTTAAAAACATCTATTGATAGTGCCTTATATATATCTCAGAATATTGTTATTGTTGGCGATCTAAATGTTGATTTACTTACTGTTTCCAATAACCATGTCCTTATCGACTTTATTAATACATATTCTTTGAAAAACGTAATGAACCTACACGTATTAGTCCATCTATACCTAGTTTACTTGACCCCATTTTACTATCAGACTCACTTACTTTTAAAGAATCTTCAGTTTCACCTATCGATAGAGCAGTAAGTGATCATGAGGTTGTATTATAGTTATTGAATGAGACTGTTTTACCAAACCTCTTTACAAACGAAAAATGTGGTTTTACAAGCGAGCCGACTTTGATATGGTTAATGACCTAATCAACGAATATGACTGGATAGCTTTATTTTATAAAATTGACTCGGTTAATACTATGTGATAAATTTACTGACATTATTTTCGAATTTATAAATACATGTAGATGCATACCCTCAAAATAGTTACTGTTCGACCTAATTACAAGCATTGGACGACATCTGAACTTAGAAAGCATTTGAGAATCCGTGATCGACTGCATAAAATTGCCAGGGCAACACTGTGACTTTCAGACATGGACAAATACAGCTCAGTGAAACAGAGTAAATAACATGAGAAAATGGGCAAACACTTCGTTCGTAACTTTTTATCCCGATAAGACTGAAATGATCTTTATATCTAATGCTGACGAAATCGACGAAGACCTTGACATTGTTTTTGACGGAAAATTTCTTAATTTTACGGACCGACATAGACATCTCGGGGTTATTATGTGTTCAACTGCCAAATGGGGGACCACGTTAATACAGTATATGAATCAGTTATGAAAAAGGTTAATATGTTAAGACAATTGAAATTTATATTGAAAAGGATGCATTACTTCGGATATACAAAACGTTTATTCTCCCCATTTTAGAGTAGGCATGTGAACTTTGGGATAGATGTTCAGAATTGAACTCATTAATGTTAGAAAAAGCAAAACGCGAGGCAATGCGAATAATCACCGGTCTACCGTCATATGAAAAATATGCAGAAACGAGCCTTGGGACACTTTCTAAGAGGAGGAGAAGGAGAAAATTGAGCCTTATTTATAAGATGGAAAATAATTTAACGCCATATTACCTCCATTCACTTCTACCTCTAAAAGTCGGCAATACTAACAACTATGTGCTAAGAAATAACAATTATTATAGAATTTCATATTATAGACTTTCTCTAACTAACTCGTCTTTTATACCTTCCTCTAACTCGTCTTTTATACCTTCCTCTCTAAAAATGTGCAATTACCTGAGTGAACAGAATAGGTTTCCGAAATCTTATTGGAAACTTGTAAAACGATTCATGAAATCCGTAGGACAATACCAAAACGTTCCTTCAATGACGGACCCAACGACAAATTGTACTGTTTCTGACGATAACTACAAAGCCCATTTACTTAACAATTATTTTTGTGGTATAACTCGCGTTAATAATGTTGATGTTCCAGTTCCAGTAATTGAATTTAAAACAGATAAACGTTTTGCATTTCTGCGGTTAAACCACTCAAAGATAAAAGATATTTTAGAAACTTTAAAATAAGGGAAAGCTTCGGGAATGCATGAAATTAGCCACCATGTGCGGAAGTATACTGCAAATTCTATCTGTAAACCTCTAGAAATACGTTTAAAATGTCGTTTTCTTCGTGTGTGTATCCAAACAAATGGAAACTTGCAACTGTTGTGCCTCAAAACGGGTGATCGCCATGCAACTATAGACCTGAATCCCTATTATCTACTGTTGGTAAAGTTTTTTGAGCGTGTAATTTACAAGCATATGTATAATTATTTCTTTGAAAAATCACTTGTTTTATCGATACCAATCAGGCTTTATGCCTTGCCATTCTACCGTTTATCAACTTATTGAAATTTACCATAAAGATTTGTATTGCGTTAGAAGAAAGAAAACAAACCTGTATTATTTTTTGTGATATATCAAAAGCGTTTGATCGTGTTTGGCACAGGGACCTGATAGCAAAGTTAGCAGAATACAGAATTTCCGGGGAGTGTTTAGATTGGCTCAAAGATTATCTACATTAGCGCAAACAGAAAGTTTTTATTGGAAATTCTCATTCATCTGTTTTAGACATTCAAATATATCTTAATTATGACTTGCAAAAGCTTAATAAATGGTCTCAAGATTGGCTCACTAAATTTAACCCACAAAAAACTTATGTATTGCTAATAACAAATTCGAAAAATGTACTACCCTTGCATCTTACTTTTGGAGACAAAACTTTGAATTTAGTTGACCACCATAGACATTTAGGTGTGACGTTCAGTTCAACGCAAAGTGGTCTTTTCACATAGCAGAAATTATAAAAAACATGTATGAAAAAGGTTTCGGTATTAAGGAAATTCAAATTTTTGTTGAGTAGGAAAACTTTATTACGTATTCATAGAGTATTTGTGTTGCCTGTAGTGGAATATGCTTGTGAAGTAGGGGAAGGTTGTTCTCTGGCAGATGTTAATACACTAGAACAAGTTCAACTTGAGGCAGTAAGAGTTATTACTGGCATGCCATCTTTCTCTAGTAAACATTCTCTGTATAAAGAATCCCAGCTCCAACCATTCTCTCTTCTTTCCCTTCTCTCCCCCCCCCCACCATTCTTTCTCATAAATTAAAAGTATGCATGTTAATATATTCAAAATATGTAAATTGCATTCTTGTATATTTTGTACAGTATTGCGGAAAGGGCGATTATCAAGTTATGATAAGTTGTGCCCAATCCTTTTGTTTAATTTTGCAGTAAAATATGCTTAAACTAAACTCTTTCGGAACTAGGTAATATAGACCCTGGTATACATCAAGGTTCAATACTAGGACCGCTTCTTTTTTTTTATATATATTAATGATATTACTGACATACTTGATTCGGCCTCTAGATTATTTGCAGATGACACATCATTTCTTTATTCTGCTTTTTCAGGTTACGAAATACAAACTGTTCTCAACAAGGACATTGAATCTTTAAATCGGTTGGCTAAATGTTGGTTAGTTTCTTTTAATCCTCAAAAACAGACATTCTTTTAATTTCAAACGCTAACGATATTGACGATGATTTGGACCTGACATTTGATGGGAAAGACTTAAAGTTTACAGACGTGCATTGACATTTATCGGTGCTCCTCTCATCGTTTTGACGTTGGGAAAGGTAATATGTAAAGTCATATATATGAACACGATTTTCAGATATACACTAGTTAATCCTGAAGTTGTTAATCTATTGCGCCTGTATGTCGAACATGATCCAAGATCACTATCCAGTCCTCTATGGCCGATCTCCCCAACCCCCCAGAGAAACAATCCAAGAACAGGAGACCGTTATCACACACCTAAGATCTTCCAATGATTTCCTAAGTGATAACTGTGCCACACTTGAGGCGGAACTTGAGTGCTTCTCTTGACAATAAAGCCAGTTTGCTCGATGACAAAATAGAGGATCTTGAACAATACGGTAGACGTAATACACCTCGCTTCCACAACGTGTCCCTAAGCGCGGATGACAAAAAGGTTTTCCGATCCCAAAATTATAGACATAATGTCGATCCAAGCTTATTGTTAACATTGGCAAAGACGATCGATATCTACAGATCGGATGTAATTGCATGTGAAAACTGCGAAAGTAAGTACCAGATTATCTGCAGATTCAGCAATTGAAAAAGCGGAACCGTAAGGGCGACCAAGAAAAAATCTTTCTAACAGTAGACGCCGCACGGATACGTAAGGGTGACCAAGAAAAGATCTTTCTAACAGAAGACCCCACAAGGATACGTAAGGGCGACCTAGAAAAGATCTTTCTAACAGAAGACACCACAAAGATACGAAAAGATCTTTCTAACAGAAGACACCACAAAGATACGTAAGGGCGACCTAGAAAAGATCTTTCTAACAGAAGACACCACAAAGATACGTAAGGGCGACCTAGAAAAGATCTTTTTAACGGAAGACCCCACAAGGATATGCAAGTCCACAGTTTAGTTATTTGGGAGGGCCAAATAGAGAACAATCATCGACACCTACCGGACCACAGACGGACGAATCTTTGTAAAGACATCACCGACTGATGAAAAAGTTCTCATGAAAACAAATGTTCCCACATCTTGCTACTGAGGATGCTTCGAGATCTGTCAGTCCCTAAACTGCACGTTCTCTAACGTTACCAGTGAAGCAAGCTATGATCGTATGCATATCTCGCTCTCTCGAGAACAAAGTGATTTCCATAATAAGTGACCATGATCGTCTTAATTTTGTTCTATTAAACTTTAATAAAAAATATCAAAATACTTCATTGTTTAAACATTTGAAATATAATTGTGGTATGCGCATAAAAGTCAGCACTATTATATACGCAATAGTTATTAGATTATCATGAATATTAAAATGTTAAGAAGTTGTGTGTATGAAATACAGTTAAACTATGGAGGAAACAGAAGATTGTATTCTTGTGCACTCAGTGTACGAATATTTGAAGGTGGAATGACTGCAATATTGATCACTGTGTTTTTACATGGTATGTATAAAATTTCAATATTTTTTTTAACGTAATGCATGCAAAGTATTCTAGTATTTAGTATTCTATTTATGATGTTTGTAATAATATTAATTTAGGATTATTATCACGTAAGTATGATAAAACAAATTTAGGCTCTCCACAATCCAGCCTAACGTCTTCGCTTTGTGTTCAATTTATGCCTTCACCTTCTTTGTTTACATGTTCTTACCTACCAATTTTCACCTTTCTCAACTTTGACCTATTTTATCTTGACCCCTTCTGTTGTACCTACATGGCCGGATGGTTTTTTATTTGGTTGAACACGTGTGTGTGTGTGTGTGTGTGTGGTGTACACGGTCGACCGCCTCTCGATACGTGCTGTATTAATATTCGACGGCTATAGGTAATGATTTAGATCAGTATCGGGTGGCGGTCGGTTGTTTCTACACACGTACACATGATGTATTGACTTACCAAAATTTATTCCACATTAATTTACAACAAATATTTACAAGCTGCAAGTCAGGTTTATTGTATATTATGGTAAATCTCCTATATATGCTGTACATATCACATATCCAGTGTAATCAACACCTCTTGCTACATCTCCTTCTAATGATCATACATCTCTATATTTCATTTGAACATTCGCAGTCTCAGAATTAAGTTGTCATATCTAGAACATATAGAACTTATTAGACTAGTAAGTTATTATGTTAGTGATAGGCGACTGATAAATCTTCTTTTACATCTACTAACAGCAGTTGTTGCGACCAAACTCAACCTGGCCACAATAAATATTATACTGAGAAAAAACTCTTACAAAACATTACACAAATTTGATTGGTGATCGACAAGGTTCCACATTGGGTCATGCCCTAAATAATCATAATTCTCATCTTAAATCACCATAACTATTGAACGTATTAATGAATCGTCACCAAATCAAACCTTGACCTGCATTTGATCATGATAAATGAACATTTACCATATGAAATGGGTTTTCCCATAGACACATATAAATGCATACATCTCTCTTCCAGCCACAGAAGTAAAAATGTAAAAGGGCAGTTTCACACGAATGATTTTGTCGAAAACCATATTGTGATGAAATGAGAAAATCATGAGTATTTAGATAATTAATAACAGTGCTGTGAACATTCCTTTTCAATATGTTGGAAAGATCAGGTAAAAAAGAAATAGGCCTGTAATCGGACAACTCTGTAGCCATATTATTCTTGTGTTATGCCATGACTTTAGCCAGCTTCCATTTGTTGGGAATTAACCACTTTTGATACTTATGTTCAGTATGCAAGTGAGTGATGGAGCAATCTTGGCTCAAGCTCTTCCTGATGCTTTATTTACATAAAATGAACACAGATACTTTTAGATATAATCCACAGTAATACTAGTTTTACTAAAAGCAATATTTGCTGACAGCTTTGTTTTCAAAAAATTTGATAAAAGACCAAATTTTGAGGAGGTGAAAAGCTTTCCGGCCACTTCTATAAAGAAATCATTAAAATGATTTGCAATGGATTGTCTCCTCACCAACAGTTGAAATTGTAGAAGTTGACTAAGACTGCTTCGGGATAACTTTCCGCACAAATTTCGAAAAATTCTTTGGGTTGTCTAGGTTATTTTCAATAACATGTTTAGAGTATGTGGTTTTAGCCTCCAGATACGTTTAGTTACTTTGTTGCTTTGCAATTTGTATCGTTCATATTTCGTTTAATTCTGTCTCATAAACATGTGTTATCTGAAATGGTTTCGTCAAACCAGTCGGGCTGTTTTGACTCGTCTTGCAACCAAAGGTACATGGTTATCTACCAGATCATTGAGAAACGTCGTCCATGAACTTAATGCGTCATCAACGTCTGTACACGTCTCAATAGTTGACCACAGAATGTGTTCCACGTCACTCAAGTAGGTTTCATTATAATTTTTTAAAAGATCTGCACTTTATATTGACATGTCCAGTTCCAAATGTGTGCTAGCGTCCATAAATAACACACTGGGGAATGGTCACTAAGACCATTTTTACCACCTTTACTAATATGGCAGATTCGGGTGCCGACACGTATAGGTGGTCAATGAGTGTCTCTGTATCTGCTTTCCGGTCGGCTTAGTCCAGGTATCAACTCCCAGCAAATTAGCACACAACAATTAGTCTTTTGTTTTTATTTTGTCATGAACCTAGAAGATTTTCATTTTTTCCATCCAAATTTTTACGTTGCAGCTTGGGGGTCCAATCTGATTGATCTCCGTGCCGTTCCGTAAACTTCTCTCTGCTGCGTTAAGATCTGAGAAAATCCCATAGGGGTCACGTCCCGATGATATTTTGCATTAGCCAATCAAATTACTACTTTCAGAATCTTGACAGTGAAATTTTGAGGCGACAAAGCTTGCATAATCGCATTTGTCCGTTAAGTCATTTCGTCACCAAAAAATTCATGTGGAATAATATGACGAAATGGCTAGCTGCAAGATGACAGGTCATTTGAAAATTAACGTAGTGTGAAAAAAGATTGAGATTAAAAGAAATGAAATTCGTCTTCTACTTGAGTTTTTGTTTCAATGAAAACAAACTCTATGTGCCCTTGGGGTACTTCTTCCATGCGTAACTAATTGGTTGATAATCGAAACTTAGATATAAGCTTAGGATAAGTATCTGGAATGGAAAATAAATAAGAGAATGCCAATTGGACGTTTTTGAGTATGCTCATTAGTGTTTACTTATGATTGACAATGACACTCGGTTCTTATTTTGAGAACTTGATGTTAACATGGATGTGACAAAGATTTACATGGCGGGTGTCGTCGATAAAGCAGAAGACGCTTTCTCTTCCGGAACACCTGGTATTACTCTCTTGTACATTTACAAGAGTCTCCATGTAAATCTTTCTCTGTTCATATTTTGCCCCTGGTTTAATCGATTTTGAGTTTGGATTATGATTTCGGTAACGCTCGGTATTCTCTTATTTATTTTTGTACGAAAATCTGATACAAATTTGACTGGAGTTCGACAAGGTTTCACGTTGGGTCATGCCCTGATTAATTAAAATTTTCAACTTACGTTATCCTATCGGTTGAATGTATTTGCGGATCGTCGCCAAGTCATAACTTGACCTGCATTTTATTTTTGTCATGCTGACTCAACATACCAAATTACATTTCACTATCTTTATTCATTCCATTTTATTGATGAGTAAATGTTCCAAAATATGGTTTGATTCCTTCAACGTCACTTACTCCTGGCTTTCTATCTATATCTTTCTATATCTTCTTCTTCCGTTTAAGTATCAGACTCTAAGTTAAGAGTGCAATTGACACTATTGAGGGGTTCCGAATGAGGAGGTGGCAGGTAAAATGATTCTATTTTGTAAATTTTAGTAATTTATATAAAAGATGGTAAAACCATATATATGTACATCGTAGGTATTTGTTTAATAAAGAGAGAGAGAGAGAGTGTTGAAGCTAGCGACAGCCGATTTAAATGCCAGATTTAAAGGCATTTAAATCGGGTGATTGGGCTATAGCTGTAGGGATAGAGTTCCAAGTGACAGAAGTTCGAGGGAAGAAGGAATATTTATATAATTTTGTGGCTGTGCTGATTTGTTGGAGTTTGTGAGCTCCCCTGGTCACCCTGATTGAGATAATCTGATGGTGGTATAGCTGTCAGCCCATTGATGATCTTAAACATCATGGTGAGTCTGGCTTTTGCCCTCCGCTGTGCTAAGGACTCCCAGTTCAGAGACTGGATCATAGCTGTTACACAGCCAGGCTCTCTAGACCTATAGTTGTTGTGTACATACCGAGCAGCCCGACGCTGGACTGATTCTAGCAGCATAGTATTATCTACAGATGGGGATCCCAACAAGTCGAGGCATACTCGATTGTAGGTCTTACCAGGGAGATATATGTTTGTTCCTTGACCTGCTTTGTGCATGATGACAGATTGCGACGTAAGAAGCCTAGTGTCTAAATGGCTTTACTTACAGTAGAGCTGATGTGCTTACTCCAGCTAAGGTGAGAAGAGATAGTTACCCCCAGATATTTACTGGCTGGGACATTTTCTAGTACCTCATTATGCAGGCTGTAATCATTTACTATGGGATTTTTGTTTTTTTGTGATGTTAATTATGCAACATTTACTGGCATTGAAGTTCATTTGCCATTTGTCTTCCCAGACCTGCAGATTGTGAAGGTCTGATTGTAGTACCTTGCAATCATCTGGTGTCTTGATAGAGGAGGCAATCATATGCAAATAATTTGATTTTACATCATACAGAGTCGACAATGTCGTTTATATAAACTAAAAAACGAAGTGGGCCGATGACTGTCCCCCGAGGTAACCCAGACAGAACAGGGGCTTTAGCAGATTTAGTCCCGTCAAGTAAAACAAGTTGGTCACGGGATAGCAGGAAAGATCTTATCCAGGAGAGCGTAGAATTTCTGATACCATAGAAGTTTAATTTTGACAGTAGTCTTTCATGAGGTACTTTGTCAAACGCTTTTGAAAAATCTAATAAAGCAATGTCTGTTTGGGTTCTGTTTTCCATGTTACGACAGAGATCATCCACAGTGAGAATTAATTGGGTTTCTGTAGAATGTCTAGACCTGAAACCATGTTGGAATGTGGTTAAAATGTTTAGTCTGTCCAAGTGTGACATTATGTTACTGTGAATTACGTGTTCTAATAATTTGCAGGTAATACAGGTGAGAGACACTGGACGGTAATTGGAAGCTGTTTGTTTGTCCCCCTTTTTGAAGACGGGTACAATGTGGGCTTCCCGCCAGTCATTTGGCACCGAACCAGTGTCAATAGAAATTTGAAACAACTTGGTAAGGACAGGAGTGATTTCTGGAGCATATATATCTATATATCTATCTATTACTTCACTCTGCTGATGGGGTCCACATATTTTGAAGACATTAGATTGATTGCGAGATCTAGATGGATATAATCATTAAATAGAAAGCCAGTAGAAAGTGATCAGCATGCAGAGCAGGTGCCGGTGTTAATACAATTCAGTGAGTTGTATTCACGTCTATGTCCATGTCACGTCGGACTGGTTCGGTCACATTCCACAGGACAAGTACACTGACAGAGTCACGTAACAACACGTGTCACATACACAGGAACATCACGTACACAATGTATATATACTTACAGGTACACATGTACTCACTATATATAATAGTACCTGGGTTACACGCGCAATTATAATTTTTGGGAATAATTTCATTGGGAAAATCCTCAAAATAGATCAACATTAAAATATGTACGATTACAGTACTTGGTGTTTATTATAACCTTTCCAATAGAAACTTTTTGACCAGACTTCCAGTAAATATTATTTTGTATTGAAATAGTTTGTACAGGCACCAGGGTGTTAACGAGAGTAGCTATGGTTTTACCTTTGTTTCTTTTGAAAATGGAACACTCTTGTATTCACAAATGCCTACCAGCTCTTCCTAATAAACCAAATTGTTGGTTTGTTTACAGAGAGAATAAGTAGAAACTTAAAAACAGGTAACCGGTACAAAATTATACCTTTCTATGAATAACCATATGACATTTACAAAGGTACTCCTATGCTTGAACTAAAAAAAAAAACATTTAAGATTTTGACCACTTGAGGGGGTAGGTACATGTGTCAATGATTTTTTGGTATTTATAATCAATACTCAGGTAAAATATTGATAGCAGTACCTTTGAGACAAATGGATAATCAACTTGTTTTATTTTTATCATGATGCTAGTTCCACAAATGGCTCTGGATTTTTTTGAAAGGAAATAAATTTTGCCATTGGATTTGCTAGTATTGGGCAATGTATAGGTGAAATACACATATAGTATGTCCTTGGATTGTAAAGTGCAAGGTAACCTGGGGTCCAATTCAGGTACAGTATACATTTTCAATGGAATCTGTTATAACAACGTGTTTCAGTTTCGTTAAATACCCAATGTAGTACCTCACCAGCAAAACCTGTTTGGAAGCCAGAGTGTCTGCGGTCAACTTACAATAGGATTCACCGAGAGTGTTGTCTCAGTAGCCCTGGGCTTATACAGCCAGGTGTGATTACCGTAGTGGCTTCGAAAAAAGCCCCGGGTTTAGAGGTAAAATAAATCTGAACTGAGGTTTTATGTCAGAAGTGTGGTCATGTACCTTAACATCAACTAGACTGCAGATGATATAAACTTTTCAATTTTAATCCGCTTGCTACTTGGTTTCACGAGTTCCGAACAGGCTCGGGTGCTTTTTATACAAATTCTGAAGAGGCAAATCTAGTATGGCATATGAAACTCAAAACAAATATAAAATTTTGTGGAGGCGAAAGCAGTACTTCAAACGCAAAATCGACGACACTACGACGAGATATTGATAAAGTAGCAAACTATTTGAAATTTACTCAGAGGAAAAACCGAATTGAACTTCCATACTGCGGAAAAGGTTAAAGCTACGTTTGTCTTGTAAGTGTTGTAATACCGTGGTTACTATCGGTTTGTCCATATGAGTTTTGAGTCCCCCAGTGGTGGTCTGAAACCGTAATAAATCATGCTCCATCATTGTCAAGCATGAACTTCCGTCATAACGTCTATCCCACTTGAAAGATAACAAACTTGTCCGGTAGTAAGATCAGCATCTTAAATATATGTACCGCACGTCAACTCGCTGTGAATAATGCAGATTAAATATTTAAGTCAGCCCTTATAAGATAACATTAATGTATGTCAATGTTTTGACGTCTCTGAAAATATATATCATCAACCTATTTGATAAAATATTGTTAAGGGATTACAGGACTATTTTTCATGACTAGAAGTGTAAGATAGGGAAATTCCATCCGAGGTGTTTTCAAATTAAGTAAAACCGAGACTTTGCCGGGGGCTTTTACCAGATTTGAAAATCTCGAGGGTGAAATTCTTACACATGTGGTCAAGTTTAGATATATCGTATTCAATTATCAGTAGAAGAAAATTTCGCAGAAGATAACATTTGCCACAAAGCTGTGCTGATTTGTACGGGAAACATATGGTCTTCTTGATCGGTCTAATAAAATGCAGATCTTGATTCTCAATCCGTTGTACAAGAGTGAGAATAAGAGTCTGCGTTTTAATTAGATTGCTATTTGATGACACGTGCTGTCGTTTTTTTCTAAATTCGTACCTATAGTTATTTTGAAAAGGAAACCTGCATGATTAAATCAATTCATTAGTCAGGAACGCGTGAAATAGACAGCATTTTATGACGAAATTTTGAATTAATAACGGAACACAAGCATGATGATGTGCTCTATAACATGCCCTGTCATTATATTCACTTATGCTTGTATTGAATTTGAGCTTTCGCGTGACCATATTGCCTGAGCAGGAAACAATTTTGGAGTAATAGCTATACAAAACATGCACACATTTTATCTGGGTCCTGGAGATTTATAGTGTTTTTTAATTTTGTACTTATATTTGTGTTATTCTATTCTCGAGTCGATTTGTGATATCTGGGCATGTACCAGTGCGTGGTAAATGCAGAACCTCATTCCCACACTGTTGCTTACGGATCTAGCAACATCCCATACGAGGCCATGCCCTGGTGACCTTTGTCGCCTCTTCACTACACAGTCTAATTGACGACTGTTCAGTCAATCGGGAACCGTCGGCACTTTCCGTAAACGAGAAAATACTATATAAAGTATTTTCTCGTTTACGGAAAGTGCCGACGGTTCCCGATTGCTGTTCAGTCTGCCATCTGCAGCAAATCATTTCGTCACAACATGGACATTAGTGTTTTGTGACGAAATGACTAAACGCATATTAGATTATGAAAGCTTCCGCCACAAACATTTACATTCAAGATTCTGTAAGCGGTAATTTGATTGGCTGATGCAAATGATGCAAGAACATGACCCTTTATGGGTTTTCAGATCCCATGTAAGTTTTAACGGTTTCCTAAGATTTAGTGTAGCGTGTTAAATTAAAAAAAAAACTTATTTGACATAAATAGAATATTCTGCTATGGTTTATAGGACAAACAGTTACCTTTATCATAGAAAACTGACAAACAGCAGAAAACTTAGTCTAATCATTATTTTATTCAAAAAGATATACATATTATTCAATAAGTAAAATTTGATCAATAACAAATTAACAGTTGTCTTATCATTTAACATTACTAAGAAACTGACTTTTCTCAAATTTTATTTGCTGCAATATGTTTAGGTGGAGATTCATATTTTGTGATACACCAGGTCAATATCGTGTTTATGGCTTCGTTATCATTGTGGCGTCACAGTGCCCCACGTAAATGTCATGATTTATCAAGATATATATATATAATGCAATTTCAGTTTTTTGCAAAGTTTCATATCTAATATGAAAATTAAGCACCTTTGATTCGGTCAATATTGTGTTTTACCGATCCGAAAGAATATGAAATATTAACCTGGGGCTTCGCCCTCGGTCAATTTTTCATTCTTCCAGATCCGTATAAAACTAATTGAACTCACTAATGGTCCACAATCGATAGATATCATTGTCAATTGCAAGCTGCGACAAGCAATATCAAGAAACAAGTTGTGCCCTGTTCTAACATATGCAAAATGATTTGTTCGCCAAACTGTTCCGACTACAGCATTACTATGAGCCTCCGACGAACTAAAGGATGCCCATCTGGTCCATCTCCCGCGACATCTGACAAACAGCACAAGGACCGCAACAGGCCAGAGTCATACAGTCGTTACAGACGGATCCCTGAACAAACAAAAAAGGGTTATAATTACAGGTACATGTTTATTTTAATTTCAACAAATTTTATTGACAATATATCGATGTACAATGCCAAAAGGATTGGACAACAGGCTTAAAGCCTATATAAGTCCTCTCCCTAGGTGGTATATATGGACGTTGTATTATATACAACGTATTTGCAAATATTAAATAATAAAGATTAGTTTGTCAATAATTAATCATAATAAACTTGTATAACATTAGGCGTTAGATCTTTTAAACAATGCAACTTTATGAATGGAATTCTAATGTAATCAGCATATTGTGATATAAATTCTGCATATTTTAATATAGAGAGAGTTATGAAAGCTTAACGTTTGGATAATTATATTTATAATTTGATATCAAAATCATTTGCTTAATAATTTCAAGTAATTTCCATTTATGTATTGTTTTAAGTTTCAACGCCCATTTTACATATAGATGTATTAACAAATTATATGTACTGTACAAACATAGGGTAGGGTAAAGGGTGGGGGAGGGGGGGGGGGGGGTAACTCCCATAACAATATTATAATTAGGATATCGGTGCATACATATATATACTGCATATATATAGTAAACAAGTGATGAAACTATCAGATTGGAGACCGCACAGTCCATGTGTTACGTTTAGATCTCCAACTGAACACTGTTGATAATCCGGGGCTGATGTTATTGCAGTATTGATGCACAGTAATATAGACATTTCGCACATGTACATGTATATACATATATACACAATAAGGTTTAAAAAATAGGGTGTATGGGAGCTTGATGTAAACAGGAAGTATACTAATGTTATGGTAACCAGCCAGAGATGCACTCTTATACGAATGTATGCTACTTGTATAAAAGAATTTATGTCATCTATAGCCATAATACATACATAAAGTATGCATTAAGCCAAAATGTATGGAGTAGCCAGGTACAGTTATCATATTCGATTTTCAACAAATCTTTTGGTATTAATTACATATTTTAGGATACAGTTAAGAATTTCAATATTCACGCTTTCACTACATATCTGACAGCCATATAAAAAATTAGGAAGATGAAAGTGGTTATGGTTTCCAATAGGTTCAAGTTCATTTTTCAGTAGAGCTCTTTGGTCTGAAAATAAGGGGCAATAAAGAAAAAAGTGTGAGGCAGTTTCTTGATTTAGACCACATGCACATATAGGATTATCTTTTAAATGATCAATAAATAGATAAAAGTTTAAGTTGCTACATCCATTTCGAAGTTGACAAAGTATAATATTACCCTTTCTTGATCCTTTATTTTTGAATACATTTTTGAGTACATTGGAGTTTATTGAAAACAATGCCAAAATTTCCTAACTATACATAATTTGCATAAACTTACAACTCCCAAGGTGTAACACACATGTACACAATATACCAGTAACCAGTATATGGTTATAATTATATTATGTAAAAAACACGTGGCATATGTATATAGAATTAATAGAAATTTAAAGTAAAGAATCCTAGAATGATATTGCTGTGAGAATCTAAGCAAGGTAAACATTAACTTATTTTACATGATGACTCGGTTCTCAATTGAGGATTGATGTTAACTTGGATGTGACCAAGATTTATATGGCTGGTGTCGTCGATGAAGCAAAAGACCCTTACTCTTACGAAACACCTGGTCTTATTATATTGTAGTTTTACGAGAATCTCCATGAAAATCTTTCCTTTGTTCCTATTTTGACTGCAGTTTAATTGATTTTGAGTTCGGATTATGGTTTTGTTGATCCTTTGGTATTCTCTGATTTTATTTTACACTACCATCTATAGTCAAACAAATCCTCCATAAAAGGCTGTAAAAAGTAAAGACTCCTGAATTTTCGAATAAATGGGAATGGGGAAATTCCTTACAAAGTTTGGAATCATCATTTGACAGTTTGGTAATCATATCTTTTAACTCATGCGTGTTGACATAAACTGCTCAAACCGTTTAGACGATGGACCGTACTAACATTTCCATGATAAATCCCGAAAGACCCCTGTTCACAAAACATATCTAACTTGAAAATAAATATTTTCGCATGCATAGGTGTTTTTATGCATCCCTTCTATTTCAACAATAGAACACTATTTTAGAACAATGTGAATCGCCGACGAGTCCTTGAAGGACAAAACAGTTGTGTGGTGCAGTGTGATTCGTGTTTGGTATATTGTAATGATTACTACATTATATAGGTGCAATCACATGCGTGTCTTACTTACGTTCATATTTCTTGAGGAAGTTGATTTATTTATTCCCCTAAGTTGCTGTAACTTTTATGCTCACAGTTATCTCTTATAATTATAGTATTGACGTGGATCGTATGATACACACTTTACTCGTTATTAATTTGAAATTAAATCACAAGACACCTGGACTACTAAAAGTAGTTTATAGCAATTCGGATTTCCATTTTTGTTTTGCTCCTAGCATCAGTGATGAGTCCTAGAACGACGAAACAGCTGTATTATAATTATGTTTGAAATGCTTATATTGGTTACTGAATTCGATCAGATGTATTACGTTCATATTATTTCATTCATACATTATGCCCATGATAAACCTCGCTTTCCTCTTAGCATACTGTAAACCAAATTATTTTCGCGGCGACTTCATTTCGCATTTTCATATAAAACGACTTTTTAGCAATAAATACGGAATAAATCTTATGTACAGTAAATTACAGCACTCCTACATTTGGCACGCCTCTTACTGAAACTATTTTGCGGCGATTAATTTCCGCAAATTTAATTAACCTCGAAAATAAGTTTGTTTACAGTACTCGCATTTGTTCTATATAAAAACCACATCTATCCATTGGAATTTTTAGGCAAAACATCTGCTATTATACGATAGTTTAAATACTCACAGTGCACCCAACTCACCTGTATTCCCCCTAGGGTTCTGAGCCGTGTCCTGACGATGATAGTGCCGCCAGGGATACAGTATGGCATGCAGCAGCACTCGTCTAAACGGGAGGCGTTCTTACACTCCATAAAGGGCAAACAGCACCACGTCAGCAAACCTGAGGTAAAAATATTTCATAATAGTAGGAGTATATATCGGGTGTCTAAGAGGATGTTTAAATACTGGAAATTCAACAAGATAACTTTTTTGAGTTTCCATACTGTATATTTCCAGATAATAGTTTACCTTTAACAATGAAAGATGACGTAACCCACGCATATGCTACAACTTTTAAATTAAAATAAACTCACAAATAGGCAAGTCATCGAAGCAATCGAACAGTCCCGAAGTCCATTGTCTGTGTCCATGGAGGCTTGTCACCATAAGCGGGTTGCTGGCTGGTTGGGGTTGCTGGGTGACAATGACGTTGGTTACGGTCGCTGGTTGTTGGTTGTACTGCATTTCGTGTTGTTGTTGTTGCTAGGAGTGGAAAGGAATACTTTTGTATTTGAAAGATTGTGTTGATCGTTAGTATATTAGTAATGAATTGGCGGGGTTGATAACTTGATAGGTTATTTTTCGTGCTTACAATATAGCAAAATATAAGCTCTATGTCACGGCATCAGAATAAAAGTATCTGAAGTATACACACAATTATTAAATCCGAAGACATAAGCAGGTTAAATGTATTCATAAGTTGACCAACAGTATGTTGGTGTAAAAAACGGAACACACCTCATTGTGTTACCCTTATTTATTATGGAAGGAAGCGATGTCAAAATATAAGCTATAAATAATATTAATCATAGAAAAAGAAAACAAAAAAACAGTGCAAGATCTGACAGACCACATTAACTCAACAAAATATTGTCAACCACGAATTCAATCATTCGTTCTATATCTTCTTTAGTTTATTTCTTTAAGTTTTATATGAGGTACGGTAGTGTACCGGGTGGAAAAATAAAAAAAAAATAAAAACATTTTTAAGGAGGGGGTGCTCAATATTGATTAAAAGACCTTTCGAGTTTTTCGTTGAGTGTTGTTCGAACATCGAGGTCAAGATATATCGACTTATGTTAAGTTTTCATTTTAAAACGCAAACTATGGGCGCCGTTTTACTATTTATTAACAAAATTGGATATCCTACAAAAATTAATTATGGATATCCATAATTAATTTTTAGACATTCATAATTCGAATTTACGATATCATTAAATCATTTTTTGATATCCAAAAACTGTATTCTGGATATCCAAAAATAAATGGAATTTGTGATACCCATAATTCGATTTTTGGATATCAATAAATGGTTTTTGGATATCCAAAAAGTCGATTTTGGATATCCTAAATTCAATGCATTTAAAGATATCCAAAATTCGAATTATGGATATCCAAAAATGTTTTATGATATCCATAATTAAAATTTGGTATATCCAGTCTCGTAAATAAATAGTAAAACGGTGACCCATAGCGAACTGGTTATTCTTTTCTAAATAGAGGACCTGATAGACTTCGCTTACTCTGAAAGTGAATCCAATTCAGCATGCGCATGTTTAGCCCATTGTGTGGCATACACTTTCACCAAGTCCATCAGAATCTTGAAATTCATATTCCAATTGATTGATGGATTCTCTCGATATTTTGATGGATTCTCTCGATATTTTCATGAAAAGCTCCCATACCTTTATGTTTGGGATTCTAATAGAATAACAGAATACCAGTTACTATATGTTCAGCTGGATCAGGAATATGGAGATGAAGAACATAAACATGCTGAAGGAAGAGTCATTCTAAGGTCATCTATATACCATTGTTGCAGTGTATGCTTATACATATAATTGAAAAGCTTTGGTGCAATAGGTACAAAATGACTGTAGGAACTGCTTGGAGTACCTGTATGTTGGAAGTACGATGGTATGTCAGCCCGAACAGACTTTTGCTGCAAGGTATTGCTGATGTTCATGACATTAATCCCTTTATTGGCAAATTCGACTTTCATGAAATGTTGAGTAAGCAGTACTTAGTGATATGAAATCTGGAGATCAATGTCGAACATAACCATTGAGTCTTTTTTCGGAAATTATGCCTTAGTCAGAGAAAACTGGGGAGTGTTGTAGAGCTATGGAAATGGGATGATGAACAGGAGAGGCATTCATAGAACTGAAATATAAGTTATCGCGTCCACCTAATCTGGCATATGCTAACCATGTGCCATTTGAACTACGTACTGATTTTACTCGTAAAGGTCTAGGTGCAGTTCTGTAACAAAAACAGGAGGGAGAACTATGGGTAATCGCTTAAAATTTATGCTAGCAGTCTTATCATGTCTGAAAAGAATTACCCTGTGCACAAACTGGAATTTCTTGCGATAAAGTGGACAATATCAGAAGAGTTCCGTGGATATGACTCCTTTTCTGGTTCTGGCAACATCCCCCTCACGTTGGAGGCAATGGGTCGACGCTAGTTAGCAGTCATTCCATCGTATGATTTTATCTATCAAGTATCGTCCTGGAAAGAACAGCTCGGACGAGGATGCATGGTCACGTTGCCAGATGAAAAAGCTGATGAACCAACAGGTGAGTCGGAAACAATTACTGCACTGTGTAGTTCATATAAGGTCAATTAACCTTATATGGAAAGCTTATCTATGTCAACAGATATTCTGAACCAATTTCATGAGGTTTTAAGAGATTTTGAACTCTAAATATTAAGGCTTGGGAGAAAGCTCAGCATAGAGATGGAAAAATATCATGAAGGATTTCAAATTCGTGGGTTTCAAAATGGCGGCCATTTAGGACCTTTTAATGAATATTTAAGACATGTTTCATCTACATCCCTTTGATGGAACTTGAAAAGAAGTTGAGAATGTGTTTTTCAAGATTGCAGCCATATTGGATTTCTGACCGGTCAGAAAGAATACACACCTGGGTAAGGAACATCTCAGGATTATGTCAGGCAAGTAAACTTAAAATAGGTCTTGTCCATGGAAACCCTGATAGGAAATTGCTGCAATGGTTGTCATATTAAACTTTTGACGAGGTCGAAAATAAAGAATTTGTCGGCTTCCTTTCCTTAAAATCCCTACCAATTTTCAGCTCGATGACACTCGTCGAACCAATCTGATTAAAATACAGATATTGAAAATTTGAAAAAAATACCGTTACATATAAGTTACAAGCGTACATTCCCTACATACATGTATGTTTCAGTTTATAATTTAAACCACACATGATTTTGCTATAAATAACTTTAGATAAGAAAATACTTTGTCTGAACTTGTATTTATTCCCAAATTATGTTGGACAAAAATAATATTGATATTTATTGTGCTAGTAACTTGAAAGATCTCTGGACAGGTTAAAAGTCCTAGTGCAAAAGTTTGTTTACGTTAGTGCACGTCGGTGTGAACGGTAGTGAACATTTCTTGTAAACTCCAGTGCACTAGGCTACCATGTGTGTGTGTGTTAAATCGTCTTTTAAGTTTGATCCCAACTGTAGATCTTGCACGCGGATAAGATAGAGAAGTAGTAGTCAATTCTCCCTTTCAGTGTACTTTAAAGGATTGCGAGGAAGAATAAAGGATTTCTTTAGCTTAGATCAAGGTCGTCAGAAGGTCAACTATTTGATCAAGCGACCGAGGAAATACCAATATATGTAGTGAAAAAGTTAAACAAATCTAATCGGAAACGGTCCCTACACAGAACCATTTAATGGGGATTAACTGGAGAAGGACTTGATCAAGTAGATGGAACACCTGCTAATTAAAGAAAGACCTGTCTCAACGACAGGTAATAGATATTCAAGACAACCAGTAAGACAGATCTGAATACGAGGTGAAACATGTTCATCAAGTTGAGGTAGATGATCTATCATCTGTTTCATTCAGGGATATAGCCTTGGTAGATGATTTAAGCGAGTCCAATTCGCCAGTAGACTCCATCGTTGAAGAAGATAAGACTGCTGTAGTTTTGACGATGATGATACTATGGACGCAGAATCGGATGACGATGGAGCGGATAGGTATACCAGCGCAGCGACGTTGTTCAGGGTTCAAATAGACAACGTCCACGTCAAGTTAAAAATGCCTCCATTCCTTACCGGGTGTGTGTGTGTTTAAATGGCAGCTTGACTATCATGGTTGGTTGTTTTTTCGTCCTATTAACAGCCAGGGTCATTGATCGAAATTTGATCGGAGACCTCTTCCTACAGTTTCCAACCGATTTCTTTCAAACTTGCGAGACTTGACACCATGACATACTGTGTTTTCCTGAACAACAGTTGGATTCGATAATATTCACTAGAGAAATGGTCCTTTTGGATGCAATTTTGGGCATCATGTAGAAAACGTCCCAACTTGTTTTGTGTTTACTTCAATAACTCTAAAACATGGTATGGTACTCCGAAAAGCTATACTATTTAACAAATATAACGGATTTTGTTGAGTTGTTGATACTAAGGTACTGGTTCACCAACAACGACAGTGTAAGAAGGTTGTTTATTACACACCACGACAATGTAATAAGTTACTAAGTTTATACTTCATCCAAAAGGACAGTGTGATATGTTTGTCCTACAATGGCAGTGTAATAAGATATCATCTAATGAGTAATGGTAGTATAACAAGGTTCCATCTTACGAACAACTTTAGTGTAATAAGGTAAGTACTTAACCAACAATTAACAACGACAGTGCAAGAAGGTTATATATTTCACACGACGACGATGTTATTAAGTTTATATTTCACCCATAACGACAATGTAATGGGTTTATTAATCATCCATAATTGCACTGTAACAAGATTATACATCACCTAAAACGTCGTTGTTGTAAGAAAATCTTTCATGTATACTTCATCCATAACGAGAGCTAAATAAAAATAAATACTTTCAAAATTGAAACCTGTTCATGCAGATACATGGTATGATGCCAGCCAAAGAACTGAGATCATTTATACAATATTTGACGAAATTTTCATTTACATTTTCAGCAGCAAATAAAACTGATGTAAAGAACTAAATTATATTTACCAGAAGGCTTTGTCCACCACCTTGGTTTTGGTCCTGCATTTTAATGAGTACTTCCTTCTCTTGCACATATAACTTACTAGACCGATGTTGCCGTTTAAAACCGCCTGTGATGGAGTTAATACGTACTGCGCTAAGAGTTTTATATGACGCAAGTCCTCGGGTTTGAAGTGCTTAATCCGGTCACGATTAAATTTCTTTTTCGTTGTTGCTTAACATTAGCACGGTCTAAAATCTTGCTATATACTTGGTCGGGTTTTAAAGACCCTCGGTCTCATTCGTCAGTGTTACCGTAAGGGTCCACATAAAACAAAATCCAGAAAATCCCAAAGCGTCAACAAAACCTTGATCCGAACTCTAAATCGACTGAACTGTTAAATTGGGGATAGAATATAAACAAAAGAAACATTTTTACTCAGAAACTTAAAAAGTACAAGATAATAAGATAAGGTTTTCCGGAAGAGTAAGCGTCTTCTGCTGTATCGACAATACCCGTCATGGAAATCTAGGTCACATCCAAGTCATTTAATTGTCACGTCTTCAAAGTGAGAATTGACATTTTAACAAACCTAATAGCATTGTATACTAATAAGTATATTCAAAACGTCCACCTTCATGTCATACCAAATAGTAATGTAACAAGCTGGGGCGGGGGCATTTATGTCTCGCAGATATTTCTAGTTTTAAATAGTGGTATTTTGGACTGGGAAACACGTTTAAATAATGAAAAATCGATATGGAGTTTCTATTGAGTGCTTCGAAATCAATCGACGGAATCGAATCATATTTTCACACATTTACTCATTAGTTAATAAAGATATTGATATGTAATTTGGCATGTTCAATTGTTGAATCATCATGATAAATTGCAGGTCAAGTTTATTCAAAAGTTAGGATGATTTTAGTTGGGAATTTAAATTATATAGGGCATGACCTATCGTGGAACCTTGTCACACTCCAGTCAAATTTGTGTACCAAAGATTTTCGTAACAGTTCTTTCTTTTGGACGAATTCCAATACAACTTTCAGTATAGTATTTACTGCGGTCAGGTTGGGTTTGGTCGCAACAACTGGTGTTAAAATCTAAGAAATTTTGCATATACTACCATCACTACTAGCTTTAATATAATCATGATTGTCATTGTGTTTTTCAGATATTTTTGCCATTTTTAACTCCGATTAAAACTGTCTATCATGATGGCAGCGGTCAATCTTAGTGCTGCAATTGATGCTGCGGTTGCGTTTGATGAGGAGAGCAATTTATTTTATCAAAGGAGTCATGCTTACAGAAAAAAATACACTGTAACGAATGTTATCTTGTTGCAAGTCGTGTTTGTTACACAAACGTACTAAGATACCAAGACGATAAAATAGTCCTAGAGGTCACTACCTACTTCGATGGTATCTATTAATAATCTATAAAGATAAAAACTGAAATTGCTGATACTACTGATTTACCTTACCTAAGTACGTCCTCCATTGTAGGAGGGTGTTGGATGATGTTAGCTAGATTAACCTTACTATAAAATGGGAGAGTTTATTATTAAAGAGCAGGAAACTGACTTTAAACAGTAATTTATTGAAAAAAATCAAACACATATATTAAATACAAAATTTATACATGGAACAAATTATACAGAACACATTTAGACTTGCATGCAAAAGTCAGGCAGCTGTAATTGTAAAATGTATTAAGTTAATGAACTGCTCCAGCGTTTGTCATGTACAACAATACAAGGAAAACTTAAGTGGCAAGCCATTATTTACTACGACCATGATATGAGACATACTTATTTGTTCAGTCACCATACATTATTGTATAACGATGATGACGGCGACAAGGAATACAATCGTACATTCATCGAATATACACATGAACCTTATTACCTACTTACCATAGTGATGACAAAGAAATAAAAATTATACTTCAATTGTCCACTGTTTCATGCACCGCAATAAACAAAATGATAAGGTCGCGAAACTGTTCCAACAACTGTGTATCGTTATAAGATAACAACATCGTCAATCTTTCGCGACATCTGACAAACTGAACATGGTAACCACAGACAAGGAAGCAAAGCAAGCAGTTCTTCACGTGTCTCTCGTCATACATTACGATGACACAATAAGTGATTATATAGTATTGTTCACTACGACAAGCAATATCCACAAGCAAATCCTCTTCTAACATATGCAAAATGATTTGTTCGCCAAACTGTTCTAACAACAGCATTACCAGAGGCAACAGACGATCCTCAAAGGATGCCCATCTGGTCCATTTCCCGCGACATCTGACAAACAGCACACGGACCGCAAAAGGCCAGAGTCATACAGTCGTTACAGACGGATCCCTGGACAAAAAGAATGTTTGATGGTTAATTATAGTATATAATAGTTCTGCAATAAAGTACAACACACAAGATATAACGTATCAATTACATGTAAAGAATACATATTGGTGTACCGGTGTAAAGTTATACAGTGTAAGCTTATCGATGCAGCAGGGTAAAACAAAGCTCGCTGCATTATTTGGCCATTTCATCACTGAGGTAGTGAATAGTCATTTGGAACTAGAGGTCAATTATATCTAGAAAGTATATAGAACAGGAGTCACCGTGCAGTCCCTCATATTGCATAACAAATTAATTGATCTTCCGCGAATTCTTATCTTGAAAACATTGCTTGTATCGTTTTAGTCCTATCATTACCTTTATCACTGGTTCAAACCTCGTATGTCAGTATAACTATGCTAGAAATAAAGTCGACACTTTAATCGCATTAAATATTTTCTGCTCCAGAAATCACGAAATAGAGGCATAACCATTCATAAAAAAAACACGCCCATGAACTGTCTGGATCGTATGGAACGGTGTTTTCTATATCGTATGATGTACAATCCGAATGTTGTGACCCCAAGGCCGATTGGCTAATAACATTTTCGAAAATTGATGAACAATTTGGCGAGCCAATCGGAGTTAACTTCACAATAGTGTGGGAGACTGGCTGACGTTGTTCAAAGTTTCTGAAGTCTACCGAAAACCATACTGCAAGAGTTAAAGTGTATCATACACCAAATAGAAAACCAACATTTTTTTCCTGTCGATCGAGACCGTTCCGGACATGGTAGCGTGAACGGTTATGAGACAGTCATATTACTCTGCGTCCGTCCATCGTTAAACCGTCCTTATCATTTCTTGTGATCTCAATACTTGGGAAAGAATTGATAGATCCTTCCCAAATTTCATATTAAAAAGATTCCCGAATCCTTAATTGCATATTGTCAAGTGTTTAAGCTGATCCGAAAAAAATAAAGCCGACATTCAGGTTCCACTTTGTCCCTTGTTGTGCAATGTCACATTTTTTAACTAATCCGAAAGACAAAATGGCAGCCATTTTGAATTTTGCAAGTCAAAGTTGGTTTTAATTTTTTTAAGACTTGGATTGATCCTTTGTTGATTTTAAAAGCAAAATTTGCTTGGACTACATCCGTAGTCTATTGTCCGATTTTCGGACTTATCCAAAACAACATGGCAGACAGACGGCCATCTAAGATTTCGACAGTAATAGTTTGTTATCGTTTTTTCCTGAGAATTCAAGGATGGATCATTCTCAAATTTCATATGCAGTTTCTCATTGGTCTGTATTTGTGCATTGTTCTATATTTGGATTGATTAAAAACTGATTATCGACAACAGAAGGACATTTAAAGTTTTGACAGATTCAATGTTCCAGGAAAAAAGGCCAACAGGCATCGATTTTGGATTATGACAATAAACGAAAGTGTTCTTTTTATAATCGTTATTTCTGAGAAATCAATTCTCTCTCTTTTATCTCATTGAGAAATATTCTGTATCTTAAAGTGATATGAAGATGGACGTTTTTGAGTATGCTCATTAGTGTGTTTACTTGTTGTGATTGACAATGATACTAAGTTCTCATTTTGAGAACTTGATGTTTACTTGGATGTGACAAAGATTAACATGGCGGGTGTCGTCGATGGAGCAGAAGACGCTTACTCTACTTGAACACCTGGTCTTATTCTTTTGTATTTTCATAAGAGGCTCCATGTAAATCTTTCCTTTGTTCATATTTTGCGCCTGGTTTAATCGATTTTGAGTTTGGAATATTATTTTGTTAATGCTTCGGTATTCTCTTATTATTATTTTTAAATGATTTATATTTCTAAAATTTCATAGGTAGATTCCTTTTGGTCCTTAGTTGTGCTCTTTTGATTTTGGAACTGGTCACATAAACGTAATTGTTTTCTCTCAACTTTTACTGCTCTTTCTAAGGAGGAATTCTACAATTTCATATACCTAATATAAATGCATGAAAATGTTAGATGGATCGACTGTTACGGCTTGCATTTTTGCGTTATAGTCACAACGCGTTATCACGCATCACGTTTAGCTCTATTTACGATAATACTATGAACATTTGTTAACCCCAAGCACCTTTTGAATGAAAAACCTTCAGTCGTATTTGCCTACGATAACAAGCACATTTCTTGTTGATGTATTGATAGCGATGGCCTACATCTGTGTTGTCAAGCACCGTATTTATCTATTTACGATACATCCAATTCGTATCTTTTAACCCAACGCACCTTTCTGAATGATAACTTAACACTATTTGTCTAATATAAGTCGCCCTCCATTTGTTTCACTTTTACGATATTCTCATTTATTACTCATAATGCATCATACTCACCTGTATTCCTCCGATGGTTCTGAGCCGTGTCCTGACGTTGATGGTGCCGCCAGGGACAAAGTATGGCATGCAACAGCACTCTCCTAAACGGGAGGCGTTCTTACACTCAACACATATCATGCAGCACCACGTCATCATACCTGCCGACAAAACAAATAAACAATAGACAAAAGTACAGATGGATATTTGGTGTACTTAAATATAGAAAAGGAAACAGGCTATTGACAGTTCAATTAAAAATCAATTACCGCTTTGGGGAATAAATTGTCGCGTTTCATTGGTGTTTCATTGGTGTAATATGCATGTTTGTTAAACATTGGTCCTCTTACAATGAAACTATGATGATGAGTGCCTATCCATAAACTCACATATAGGTATGTCATTAGCACAATCAAACAGTCCCGAGGTCCATTGTCTGTTTCCGTGAAGGCTGGTCACCATAAGAGGGTTGCTGGCCATTTGGGGCTGCTGGGTTACGACAACGTTGGTAACGGACGTTGTCGATTGTTGGTTGTACTGGACTGAGTTCTGTGGGGGTGGAGGCTGGTATGAGTAATTCGGTGGTTGTTCCTGCTTTAAAACTTGTGTTTAACAAATCAACGTTTACAGGAAAAACAACAAAGGGGTTGATATTTATATTTTTTCGTGTTGCAAATACTGCCAAAATGAAGTGTTAGCCACTAAAAGCACTATGTCCTGAAATACCCATTGGATTAAACACGACGTAAGCGTGTGGAATAATATATGCAAAGGATAGTTGTGCTGTTTAAAGAAGGCGGTGTCAACTCGAAAACTCATAACATTTGTATTGCCTGAAGGACGTTTCACGATTGCATTTTAAACACAGTCGTAAGCTTTCCTTGCTTTAATTAGGTATAATTTTCACAAACATCGACAGTTGAATCAGGTACCACCTCACCGACTACACACCATACCACGCCAAGTGCTCTGTGACTTTTTCCGGTGACGTTTCATTCTGCAGTCAACTGACCAATCAGGAAGAAGTTTATTAAAGACGGTCCTTTAGCTACTTTAGCTACACTCATACATGGACTTGCGAGGACTCGGTATGTTTGTTGACGAAGCGGAATATCTGGATTCTTCGTGAAGAAATAATACAGATCCCTGTTCTCACTCCGTTTTACAATGATCTGACAACATTCCATAATAGGTCATGGTCTGGTGACCATTGTCGCCTTTACTTCACGCTCTTGTAGAATGTTCTAGTTTACTGTCATCTGCAGGAAGTCATTTCGTCACACACTTCACATTTAGCTTAATGTGACGAAATGACTTAACGCACATTTATGATTGTACCCATAATGACAGTGTAAAAAAGTACTGTTTTACTCATAATGACAGTGTAATGAGGAGCTACTGTCATCGACAGGAAGTAATTTTGTCTTTGTCACACACTGCACATTTAGCTTCATTCGACGAAATGAAAACGCACAGATATGATTATGCCCATAATGACACTGTAAAAAGGTACTTTTTTACCCACAATGACAGTGTAATGAGAGCTACTATACCCATAACGACTGCGTAATAAATCTATTTTTCACCCATGACTGTTATACAAGGAGTTTTGTAACAACAACGACGACAGTGTTATAACCTACTTCATAAACAGACTGTGTTAAAAAAGCAATACACTGCCTACGACGTTTATGTTATCATATAATACTTTATTTTTTGTTTTTCTCTTCCCACACGCTTTTATTTGCCGTGTTGATCTAAGGTACTTCTTCATCCACAATGACGAAGTAAGCAGTTAGTACTTTAATATTATTGCCTCATTTAATCGATGTTTTAACCAGAATAGTAAAGTAACTGAAAATTAATAATGATATATGTGACTAAACTAAAGTTCGTTTAACAGTACATTAAAATATTTCAATATTACCTGTAGGTTTGGTGGCTGTTCCTTTGTGTTCTGCATTTTGTAGAGCAAGTCCTTTTTAAGAAAATAGAAATATGTGAAAGGATGTTTTAGGATCTTACTAGTGTCCTTCCTCGCTGATAACTTCACGTGGTGAAGTCGTTTTAGTCTAAAGTCTAGAGGGGACACTCTGATAGATAACGCAATATATCGAGCTTGATAGGCTGAAATGAGGGCAACAACGATTTCATTTTTAGTTGGTTTTGATATATAAACATGGTCTAGACTTCCTGGCCCCGGTTTCATCAACGTTTCTTAAACTTAAGAAACTCCCTTAACTTAAAAATCTCCATAGGAAAGCATTACAGAATTTAAGGAAAGCTCCTTAACTAAGGATTTTCTCCTTAACTTATGTAATGCTTTCCTATGGAGATTTTTAAGTCAAGGATTTTCCTTAAGTTAAGGAACGTTGATGAAACGGGGCCAGAGCAACCCTTTATCCAACGATACGCTGCCATATGTGGAAGTGTTTTAGCCACTCTCACACTTTGTGTTATTATGACCCCGCCATGAAATTGGGAGGGGGGGGGGTTATATTGTTACCCATGTCCGTCCTGCCCCGTCGCGTCTAGTCCCATGGTAAAGTAACCAGCTTATTTAAATAACTACTGATCCGGTTGTCATCAAACGTCGCATACATACTAGGCATGAAGAACTTATTTCATATGGGGACGGGGGTCTAATAAGCCACTGTGACAATCTAAATTGTCTAATAAGCCACTGTGACAATCCAAATTCCCAATAACGCTGATGATATGACATTTACTACTACGAGACGGAAACCGAATATTCATTCGTTCAAGTATTTCGTGTAACCATGAATGAGAATGAATACCGAGTTAAGATTGGTCATTGTTCAAAGATATGTCTTTACTCGTGTTGGACGTCACTGATAGGTAACAGGATGAGACCCTTTGATGTCCCTGTAATCGTAGATAAGTGTATTCGTGATTGTTTCTTCTCGCCTCTATTGATGTCATATTTCCTCTTCTCGTTGTTCTGGTTAAGAAATTAATTTATTGTTTTTACCAATGAAAGTCGACATATTTCATAACTAATCATGTGTTGATAAGTTGTTATTCAGAAATTAAATCAAATTTGTTGCACGGGTTGCAACGTCAGGCATGGGTAAAACTGTTGATTCGTTTTTCGGCATACTGTATTTATTACTAAATTTAAAAGGTGCAGCATATGTGTGTGTTACGTCATCTTTAATTATAGGGGGTGGCAGACTTTGCTGGTGGATTTGTTAGTCCCAGAGGTTTCCTGGAGTCTCTATAGCCACAGTTTATCTCATTTGAGTAGTGGCACGGTACATAATATACACGTTATCGTAGTACACGATTTAATATGATACAGAACTGGTTTAAATTTACATCTAATTTCATAAACTAAAAGGGTTTTAGGGACCCTGACCCTTCTGTTTCTACATTAGTTTAGAAATTTTGGATTCCAACCTTTTGGCCTCTAGCATTACTGAAGAGTCCTAGGAGGACGAAACCGTTGTATGGTGCAGTTTAATACATTTTTCGGCATACTGTATATATTACTATATTAAAAAGGTGCAGCATATGTGGTGTGTGTTACGTCATATTTGTGTCGCCTGTTGTCGCCGTCAATGAATTGAGCTAATCAAACATAAACTTCATTTATGCCGTCTTGCCAAAAGTGCTTGCTTGGAATTGCTGTTCAAACTCGAAGGTCAAAGTTCAAGGTCACTCTTTCTGTAAATATAAATCAGTTTTCATGCTATTACTCGAGCTTTTGCCGATCAAGCTCAAACTTCATGCAGGTAAGGTGTATAACTGCTGCCCCCGTTGAATGAACTTAAGTGGCGACTTAATTTGGATCTGATCTTTTCCATTCTTTCTAAACAACCTTTTCCTTTCTAATGCCTCAATTCGACCTCATTTTTGGCCTTTAGTTGAGCGCTAGCCCCTGGGAGGAAAGCTATTGGTTATGTCCAACGGTCAAGACATACCAGAATCTCTAACAACGGTAGTTGCTACTCCCTGCTTCAAGCTCAGCAGTTTGGGAGTGGAACGCCTGGTTCACCCGTTGTCAGTATAATATGACCGGATGGGGTGGTCTGCCGAGGCCTTCGGCCGCATATTATAGTTTGAAACCACTTTAAATCGGTAAAATATCCGGAGTATCGCAAAAAGGCTAACAAGAATATAGCGCAGCCTCCAAAATACGCATGCACTCAACACACGCATCCATACTGCATAAAAACCAGGAGGCCGTCCTTAAATGACATTGATTATACTGGCAACAGTGGAACGACTGAATACTGCTGAGCGTCAAGCAGGAAGTAGTAACTACATCTGTTTGGTTTGGTTGTTTTTACGTCCTTTTAACAGTTAGTGCCATGTAAGGCCTCCTGGTGTGTGCGATGTTGTTCCTCACTGTCTCGTTACATGAATCAATAGTTGACCAAGCCTCAGACTTATCAAACTCATAACCTCTTGCATAACTACTTCGGTGTTTTCCATTGGGTCATTGTTGTGTAGGATACCCGAGACCAAACTATTATGCTTTATCGACTGGGTTTGAAGAGGTCATTTTGCTTAGTCATCAAGTTTTCATAACTTTTTTTCCAAATCAGATACACTGGTCGTTGATATTTTGTTTTCTTTCATTTATTCGTTTTATTTTTGTAATATCCTGTCGAAGAGTTCTAATACAACTTTCACAACTACTATTTTTTGTAATTATTTGATCAATCAAACTCAACTTTGAAAGGATGAAATATAATTGAGCTATATTTGCATGTAAATTACTAATCAGAAACATCGATGTTGGAGGGTCGGAGAAGGAGTTTATATCTGCTGTTTTAAGAGTGAAGCCGCGCTGTCGCGTCGTGCTGGTATGCAATTGTATAACTTGTATAATGGGCTGGCGGTGCACCACACGTTCCATTGCACATGTACGTTGATTGGTCCCTTGACCGAGACATGCCGGACTCCAACAATGGTAGTTATAACTCCCTACTTGACGCTCAGCATTATGGCAGTACAATGACTGGTTCACCCGTTGTCAGTTTGTGACCGAGTGGTGTCCTACTGTAGGACTTTGGACAAAAGTCAGAACACCAAAGCGTCAACAAAACAATAATCCGAATTCAAAATCGATTGGAAGTATAAGTCAGTGTGGTAGCATTTTTAATCGGCAAAACCTCCGGACTATGATACATTTCTGATTTTCAGGTACACGGAGGACCTACGCGGACGCAGACTACTGGTAAATTAGGGGTCGTCTCAAAAACTTTTTTTTTCGAATTCATATGCGTTGTCCAACAGATACAAGCTTTTCCACGATGAACGCTTAAAATTCACGTGCAATGTACGTACACATAGCCTCACACATGTGTATTCGACAACACTGAAGTATGGATGCAAATAACTATAACGAAACGCCATTACGGAAATATCTGTTCCACTCTACATTAAATCAATTAAATTATTCAATATCTAATTTATAAATAAATAAATAAATTAATGTATGTTTGCCGATTTACCTACAATGTATGTGTACATGTATGTTTACATGTTTATTTGTGCTTTTTCGTGTAGTTCAACGGGAAAAGGGTATATTGGCAAAATAAGTATATATACATGCATGAACAATACACAGAATGCCCACAGGGGCTATGCACGGACCTATGTCACTGTGAAATGATTGTCAGATATTTGTTTTTACCTTTCTTGAATATAACCCCTCCGACTACTATATATATGTGTCACAGATATATAGTAGTGGGAGGGGTTATATTCGAGAGAGGTAAAATAATTATCTGACAATCATTTCATATTGTCATAGGTCTGTGTCTAGTCCCTATGCTTTACAGTGCTTTAGAGCGGCTTATGTTAGTTGATAAGGCACTATATCAAATATGGTCTGTGACACAGATATATAGTAGTGGGAGGGGTTATATTCGAGACACGGATATATAGTAGTGGGAGGGGTTATATTCGAGAAAGGTAAAAAAAATAATCTGACAATCATTTTACAGTGACATTTCAATCAGTGAGAATTGCGACGTCGACTTTTCATTTGAATGGGATAGGATTGAAGATATGAATATTTGAAAAAAATGAGAATAAATCAAACGCACAATTGTAGCATTTCCCCGCTATTTTTTGCATAGTGCAACACTGCGGACTTGCCACGTGTGCTTCTACATCAACATAGTGTGTAGCTTAGCGACCGCTAGAGTGCGACAAATAGAGGTCATTTCGTATACCCACATATATGTTTGAAATGTGCATTGTTTAGGTTTCCTTACAAGCGTTATCTGTACGGAATTTCCCTTTAGCTCAGTCGGTAGAGCATCGGGCAGAAGAGCCCCAACAACGGCATTATCTTTTTCACTTTTCCTCCTTCTATTACACACATACATCCATGTGTTTTTCTTTTCGTAAGATTTGAAATTAATATCGCTAACGAATATGCATGTTATAAACTATATATAAACATACCGCACCTAAAAACCAAGTTCTAGTATTTGACTACTGTACATACAAATATACCTTTGAAACGACCCCCCAATTTAACCGTAGTCGGTGTCCGTATCGGTTCTCCGTGTTCCTGAAAATCGGAAATGTCTAGTGCAAGGAGACTTACACGAACATGCCGCACCTCCCTTATACACGCGTCCACATCGCATACACCGGAATGCCTAAATTGATACTGGCTGTTAAGAGGACGGAAAAACACAAATTATATCTTCATCTAATACATATGCGCCCTATTACCTACCACGGTGTTAACTAAGAACAAATATTGATACACTGTATTAAGAGACCCCAAGAAACGGTTACACCATATTCTTGTATATACATATAAATATTCGCCTAACTGTTCCAACTACAGTTGCCTCAGATGGGTACCAATTCTCGTCCATCTCCAGCGACATCTAACAACATGACATGGAGGATAGCAAAACCTGTATTGATATTTTAATCTTAGAACTTAAAGACTGACGACCACAATGCTTATTTGATCTATATTTATTATTTTTTTTTTTACTGTGTTTTGGCCATTTAGAGCCAAACAATATTGGTACAATTGGACTTTTGGTTGGTTGAATCCATCCATCAATTGGAATGTGAATTTCAAGATTCTTATGTACTCGTTGGAAGATTATGCCAGACAATGGACTAAACGTGAACATACTGAATTGAATTCCCTTTCAGAGTGGGTGAAGTCTACCGGGTCCTCTATCCAAAAAAGTATAAGCATTATAAGTCGTTTTTACATCCTAAAAACAGCCAGGGTACAATCATGTACAATCTCAAACGTCAAAATCTTCAAAAAGATATCAAAATAACTGAGTAGCAAATGAAATGTCATACTTTATTTCATAAAATTTTATTTAATGTCGGTAATCGAAGATTGGTTGCACATGAACTAATCAAATGAACGTTTCATAGATGGTACATTGTAAAGTGTGTCACGCATTTATTTTGAATAAGCACATTCAATCTATAACAAATTAACAAATGAATTGTCTCTCATATCAAATTATGAAAAATTATTTGTTCGCCAAACTGCTCCAACTACAGCATTACTATGAGCCTCAGACGAACTAAAGGATGCCCATCTGGTCCATCTCCCGCGACATCTGACAAACAGCACACGGACCGCAACAGGCCAGAGTCATACAGTCGTTACAGACGGATCCCTGGGCAAACAGAATGTTTGATGGTTAGTTATAGTATACAATAGTTCTGGAACAATGTACAACACAAAAGGTATAACGTATTAATCACGTGTTAAATTATTTATTTTAAGGTTGTCGATGCATACTAGCCAATCAATGTAGGTTCCTTTTGGTCCACAGCACACAAGATATAACGTATCAATCACGTTTTACATTATCTATTGTAAGCTTGTCGATGCATACTAGCCAATCAATGTAGGTTATCAACATCAGCAATATCTTGCACCAAAAGTCTGATCAAGCTAACATACCACCGTACTTCCGATATAAAAGTACACCGATCATTTCCTACATGGACAGCTTACTACTAAGCTACACGTGAACGTGATGATTTCAATTTTCCGATCGTGAACTTTCCATTACTTGATAGTAACATATTTTGCCCCTGTTTTAACCGATTTTGAGTTCGGATTATGATTTTGTTAACGCGTCGGTATTCTCCAATTTATTTTCCTTTTGGTCCTGATAGTTGTGCTATTTTGTTGTTGGAACTGATCCGAAGACGAATTGCTCACACACCACTAGCATTTCTACCAATAATGCCTTTTCGTAAAAGGGACTCTCAAATTTCATTTTAAATAAATACATGTAAGAAAAAGGACAGGAGAATAGCCAACTTTTTAAGAACAAATGAATATTGTTTATGGTTGGCCCCAAGAACGCTTGTTTAGACAAAAGGTAATTTTACGAAGACACTAGCGGTCGGCGTTTGAAAAATTATTCTTATGTACCGCAACTAAGTAATGTAGTGTAACCGACCGTCCCCGTTTCGTTTCTGCATTTAAGGTTAGTTTTGGCGTAAGTACCAGGTCTATGGTCATGGATTATGACATAACACAACATATGCTGCACCTTTTAAATTCGGAAATATATGCAGTATGCCGAGAAAACTGAATTAATCTGTATCATACAGCTGTATAGGCTAATACAACACAACGAGTAGTGTTGGTTGCAGATTTTTTATTATCAAGACCTCTGGGACCGACACAGCGGGAAGCGGGGCATCCGTGTTTTACAAACCCATTTCTAGTTGATGTACTGATAGTGATTGCCTACACCTGTGTATGTGGTCTAATCGCTTTATCATGCACCGTATTTATCTCTATTTACGATACACCCAATTCGTATTTTTAACCCAACGCACCTTCCACTTTTACGATATTCGCATTCATTACTCATAATGCATCCTACTCGCCTGTATTCCTCCTATGGTTCTGAGCCGTGTCCTGACGATGATGGTGCCGCCAGGGACACAGTATGGCATGCAACAGCACTCTCCTAAACGGGAGGCGTTCTTACACTCAACACAAGCCATGCAGCACCACGTCAACATGCCTGACGTCAAAACCAATACACAACAGAAAAAAGTACAGATGACTATTTGGTGAGAGGCAACTATTAAAATATTGACAGTTGCATGACAATTTTGGAGCAATCTGATCAAAATCACATCTTGATCTCCGCGCCGTTCCGTAAACTTCTCTCTGCTGCGTTAAGATCTGAGAAAATCCCATAGGGGGTCACGTCCCGATGACCTTTTGCATTAGCCAATCAAATTACTATTTCGGAATCTTGACAGTGAAATTTCGAGGCGACAAAGCTTGTTTAGTCATTTCGTCACCAAAAAGTTCATGTTGAATAATGTGACGAAATGGCTTGTTGCAAGATGACAGGTCATTGGAAAATTATTTTGGTGTTAAGTTAAGAGGCAACAAAGGTCATCTGAATGTGACCTCTTATGGGATGTTGTCAGATCCTTGTAAAACGGAGTGAGAACAAGGATATGTATTTTAATCAGATTGATTTTGGAGCAAATAACTTATCGTGTTTCATTGGTGTAATATGTATTTCAGTTTACATTTTACTTCTTACAAACTATGATCTGTAATGCCTATCCATACACTCACATATAGGTATGTTATCAACACAATCACATAGTCCCGAGGTCCATTGTCTGTTTCCGTGAAGTTTGGTCACCATAAGAGGGTTGCTGGCCGGTTGGGGCTGCTGGGTTACGACAACGTTGGTAACGGACGTTGTCGCTTGTTGGTTGTACTGGACTGATTGCTGTGGGGGTGGAGGCTGGTATGAGTAGTTAGGTGTTTGTTCCTGCATTGAAAAATGTGGTTAAGAAATCGAGATTTACAAGAAAAAAATGAAGGGGTTGATATTTTATATGATTGCAAATACATGTATTCCCAAAATGAAGTCACTAAAAGCACTATGTTTTAAAATCCTCATTTGATTAAAAACGAAGTGAGCGTTTGGAATAACATTTCTGGTATATACAAAGGATATTTGTGATTTTTGAAGAAGACGGTGTCAAATCGATAACTAACAATATACGTATTGCCTGAAGAACGTTCCACATTAACAAACCAAACACATCTGTAAGTTTTCCTCAGTAAACTAATATTCATTTGAACTAATAAATCAGATATTACCTCACCAACAATTACAGTTTTACAAGGTACCACCTCACCAACAAACACAGTTTAGTAAGGTACCACCTCACCAACAACCACAGTTTAACAAGGTACCACCTCACCAACAAACACAGTTTAGTAAGGTACCACCTCACCAACAACCACAGTTTAGTAAGGTACCACCTCACCAACAAACACAGTTTAGTAAGGTACCACCTCACCAACAAGCACAGTTTAACAAGGTACCATCTCACCAACAATTACAGTTTAACAAGGTACCACCTCACCAACAAACACAGTTTAGTAAGGTACCACCTCACCAACAAACACAGTTTGATAAGGTACTACCTCATCAACAACCACAGTTTAGTAAGGTACCACCTGACCAACAACCACAGTTTAATAAGGTACCACCTCACCAACAAGCACGGTTTAGTAAGGTACGACCTCACCAACAACCACAGTTTAATAAGGTACTACCTCATCAACAAACACAGTTTAGCAAGGTACGACCTCACTAACAACCACAGTTTAATAAGGTACCACCTCGTCAACAAACACAGTTTAATAAGGTACCACCTCACCAACAACCACAGTTTAATAAGGTACCACCTCACCAACAACCACAGTTAAATAAGGTACCACCTCACCAACAACCACAGTTTAATAAGGTACCACCTCATCAACAAACACAGTTTAATAAGGTACTACCTCATCAACAAACACAGTTTAGTAAGGTACGACCTCACCAACAACCACAGTTTAATAAGGTACCACCTCATCAACAACCAAAGGTTAGTGAGGTACCTCCTCACCAACAACCAAGATTGTATTGGGTATCAATGCTCAAACAATGACAGTTGAATCAGGCATGACCTCGTCACCAACAGCAGCATAATAAGTCTCCACGCCTTGTACTATTTGACCTTGACTGGTTACGTTTTATTATGCAGCTAACTGGCCAATCAAAAAGATGCTTTTTGAATTAGGTCATTTAGCCATACTTGCGAAAACTCGGTCTGTTTGTTGACGACGCAAAATATTAAGGTTCTTCGTGAAGGTATATAAACGACATATGTCCATACTTCCATATCAATGATACTGAAAGGCCTAGTGGCGTGAAATTTAGCTGGTAGTTTATTTGGAAGTAGCTTAACATTTTGCAAAAAACAAATCACTTTGACCTGCTCTCAAGGTTCAAAGGTCAAATAATTATGTTGAAACCTATATTCAATGTCACAGGGGTAAATTTTGTTAAAAAATTGAAACGAATTTTTCTGAAATACCAAAAGGCCAAGAGACATGATATTTAGCTTGTAGCTTCTTTGGAAGAAGCCAAACAAATTTGCGAATGAAAATGACCTTGTGTGACTTTCAAGGTAGCAGGGGTTAACTATGTTTAAATAAATGTGTCTTACAATTATATATTTTAGGAGACTTTATGGTTACAACTTATATATTGATACCATGAGAGTGATGCAAGCTCCACTTCGACCGTCCTTAAATGACCCTGGCTGTTTATAGGACGGCACAAGAGGCCCATTGATACACGTGCGTATTCTGAGGCTGCAGTTTGTGTTCGTAAGCCTTATTGTGATAGTTTTTTGCCGACCCAGCTTAACATCCTACGCGGTCACTATATACCTACAACGGGTGAACCCATTAACCCATAACGACAGTGTAATAAGAAATTACTTTACCCATAACGACAGTGTACTAAATAACTACTTTACCCATAACGACAGTGTACTAAATAACTACTTTACCCATAACGACTGTACTAAATAACTACTTTACCCATAACGACAGTGTACTAAATAACTACTTTACCCATAACAACAGTGTACTAAATAACTACTTCAACCATAACGACTGTACTAAATAACTTCTTTACCCATAACGACTGTACTAAATAACTACTTTACCCATAACGACAGTGTACTAAATAACTACTTTACCCATAACAACAGTGTACTAAATAACTACTTCAACCATAACGACTGTTCTAAATGACTACTTTACCCATAACGACAGTGTACTAAATAACTACTTTACCCATAACGACAGTGTACTAAATAACTACTTTACCCATAACGACAATGTACTAAATAACTACTTTACCCATAACGACAGTGTACTAAATAACTACTTCAACCATAACGACTGTACTAAATAACTACTTTACCAATAATGACAGTGTACTAAATAACTACTTTACCAATAACGACACTGTAATAGGTAACTACAGTACTTTACCCATAATGACAGTGTAATAAATAACTTCTCCAATAACGACAATGGAATAAATAACTACTTAACCCATAACGACAGTGTAATAAGTAACTACAGTACTTTACCCATAACGACAGTGTACTAAATAACTACTTTACCCATAACGACAGTGTAATAAATAACTATTTTACCCATAACGACAGTGTAATAAATAACTGTTTTACCCATAACGACAGTATGTTAAGCTTATTTTTCACCCATGACTGTTAAATAAGGACTTTTGCACCGACGACAGTGTAATAATGTACTTCATAAAGCAGACTGCGTTAAAACAAACAACACACCCCCTACAAAGACTTTATCATCTAATACATTTGTGCCTTTTTAAATAAGTTTTTATTTACCACAGCTTCAGCCTCAACCACAAAGAAAGCAGTTGATACTTCAAAGGTTGTTACATCAATAATTTGATGTTTCAACGAGACCAAAACTAAATTAACTGAGTATTTGTCATATCTGTGACTTAAGTAAAGTCGGGTGGTGCAATGGAAAGCGCACCTGCCTTTCACCAAGGCTGCCGGGGTTCGATTCCCCGACCGGACATGAAAAGGTATGGGGTCACCTGCCCGACCACGTGGGTTTTCTCCGGTTTTCTCCCACAATAAGACCCCTCGCGCGCTAACATCCGGGCCAACAAGAGTGATTAATATAAGTTCGATAACTTGTTTCATAATTGTTGTAAAATATATAAAGTTTATATTAACTAAATTTCTTTTATCAGCACATTGAACTAATTCAAAATTACCTGTAGGTATGGTGCCTGTTCCATTGTGTCCTGTATTTTGAAGAGTACGTCCTTTTTAAGAAGTTAGAAATATGTTAATGATTTATGAGATATCCTTAGAGTCTTTACTATTGTCCGCCGGTGATAATATCACGTGGTGTAGTCCTTATAGTCTACAGTCAAGACGGGACACTCAGATAAGACAATGTATCGAGTCTGTAGGACTAGAATGAGGCCAACAAAGATTACTGGTTTAGTTTTTTTTATACGCCTGTCATTTTTGACAAGACATATCATTGTATGGCTTTTTCCGTCCTTCGTAAACTTTTATTGGCCCGGTGATCTCCTCCTACAGTTTGCAATCGATCTCTTTCAATCTTGGTGAACATAACCACCGTCACAGAAAGTTGTGTTTCCTGAACGGCAATCTGATTCGATATTATTTACTAGAGTTATGGCCTTTTGGGACTTCATATCTGATGCAATTTTCGGCTTTATGTAGAAAACGTCATTACTTTTTTTGTTTTCTTCAATTCCCCTGAAATTTTGGTATTGTACTTCAAAAAGCAATAATGTTTAACATACATTACAGGTTTTGTTGAATTTGTTTTTGCGTAACAGCATAGAATACATGTAGTTGCAATGGCGGCATTTTGTAGAAAATGCTTTTACGTCGTGAACTCTTGTTTCTCCGGAGATCTCCTAGTTTTCAATTGATATATGTCAATCTTGGTAGACACAATCATCATGACTTGAAATTGTGTTTTCCTGAACGGCATTTTGATTTTACAATATTAACCTATGTTCAGTCCCTTTGAAATTTAATACTTGATGCATTTTCGGGAATTATGTAGAAAACATCAGAACGTTTTAGTTTTTTTCTTTAATTGGATTCAAATTTGGTATAATACTTTTAAAAATAATAACATAATTGATCTGTTATGGACTTCACTGTTGACATTGCTTACTTTAAATCTCAGTACACTTCTGATAGGGTCTGACGGGCGTATCATGCCTCCGCTTACGGTGCTCTTGTTAATCTATAAAAATACTCTAGACTTCCTTAGCAAGCCCTATATCAAATGGTATACTACCTTATGCGACAGCGTTTTAACCTCCCTTGCACCCCCTTCTCAAAAATGTTTCGTCCATCAAAACATTTGATTTTTCCACCCTGTACCCTACCATACCACATGCCAAACTGAAAGAACGTCTTCGGTCTCTCTTTATGAGAGCTTTCTTTTTTTTCCAAGAAAGGTGAACGACGATAAAAATACATGGTTGTGAGCTATCTTGGAGCATACTTTGTGAAAAGCACAATAAAAGCTAGGTTGAAATATACTGAGGAAGATATAGTACGAATGATTGAATTCCTGGTTGACAATATCTTTGTTGAGTTTGGGGGAAAGATTTTTCAACAGACTGGTGGCATTCCAATGGGCACTAACTGTGCACCACTTTCGGCTGACTTGTTTTTGTTTTCATACGAGGCTGAATTTTTCGAGTGGCTTATCAGGACGGGTAACAAATACCTTGCCAAATCTTTCAATTTCACTTTCAGGTATATCGACGATGTGTTGTCTATAAACAACAAGAAGTTTGCTGACCTAGTCGATCGTATATACTCTACTGAACTTGAGATTAAAGACACAACAAACTCTCCTACATCAGCTTCTTACCTCGATCTCTACTTGAACTAACACGGGCAACTTAATTCTAAGCTGTATGATAAACGTGACGATTTCGATTTTCCGATCGTGAATTTTCCCTTTCTTGATAGTAAAATCCCTGCTTCTCCATCCTATGGTGTTTACATTTCGCAGTTGACACGTTATTCTAGGGCTTGCTCTGAATATCGAGATTTTCGCGATAGATGTCAATAGCTGACGAACAAACTGACGGCACAGGGATTCGAGAGATGCAGGTTGATGAAGACTATGGGCAAGGTTTATGGTCGCCATCTTAATCTCATCGAGAAATATTCTGTATCTTTGTGTGATATGAAGATGGACGTTTTTGAGTTTGCTTGTTAGTGTGTTTACTTGTTATGATGACTCGGTTCTAATTTTGAGGATTGATGCTTACTTGGATGCGATCAATATTTACATGGCGGGTGTCGTCGATGTCAAAATAAATATCTTAATTTAGGTTTTACATGTGTGTTGGCATGGCCAAAGGAAAAGACATTCCTTGTATATATATATGCACGTATGTGAAATTTGTGGTGCGCGCCATTACAAAAGTACGACAGGAGTGGCGTCCCTTTCGAAGAACTATTTTTAAAAGGGAAACCACAGAAGCTATTTGGCTTGGAGGAGTGCGTGACATCTGGGCGGCAACATGGAGAGAAATGTTGTGATGGCGATTAGAAAGAAATGATTAACAAATATTGAATAAGGTTCTAGAACTGTGTGACGATGCTCAACTGGATACTGAAGCGTGATTACTAGGCGTATCGCGACCAAGTAGATACATGTGATGTCAAGATAAGAACTGGGCCAGATTATGTGCCATACACACAAATTTGTTGGCAGACGATCTATTAACAATTGATGTTGATTTTATGTTTATTTAAATCTATATAAAATTGTTTAATCAATCTGAAGCCTCTTTTGTCACTTCTGAACTCGATAAAAAACACAACTACCCAAGAAAAGATCCCTCAAAAATATAAATTTAATCCGTTGGCTATTAAACATGTTTGACAGTCGTTGGAGCAGAAGACGCTTACTCTTCCGGAACACCTGGTGTTAGTCTCTTGTGCTTTTACGAGAGTCTCAATGTAAATATTTTTTTTTGTTCTTATTTTGCCTCTAGTTTAATCGATTTTGAGTTCGGATTATGGTTTTGTTCACGATTTGATATTCTCTGATTTTATTTTACCTAAAAATTATAAAAACTATTAAAAAAGTTGTCCTCCAGACTTATTTCTTGTACACAGTGACAGGCGGACTGATAACCTGATCCCAGTATTCTCCCCAACTTCATAGCGGGGATGTAAAGTACATATTTGTTAAAAGAATTACGTACGTTTCAAAGGCTTTTATTGGTATCAATTAAGTATCTTCTTTTCAAAAAATGATATGAAAACAAAGTACAGCTGTTTAATTAAGAATGCATTTATTAGGATTTTTTCTTTGAATAATAACATCTTTTTGAGTTTCAACCAAACAAAACAAAACAAACAAAAAAAACAAAAAAAACAGAGAATACCAAAGCGTCAACAAAACCATAATCCGAACTCAGAATGTATTAAACTAGGGGCAAAATAGGAACAAAGGAAAGATTTATATGGAGACTCTCGTAAAAGCACAAGAGAATAAGGCCAGGTGTTCCGGAAGAAACACGCATTTGCATTTAGAAAGATATTCCTGTGCAAAGGTTTTCATTTAATTTTGTTCCCTGGAAAAGCATTAATCAAATCACTATCGACCATATGAAAAGTCAGTAGCCTCGATGACAGTAAACGATACACTCAGAAATAAGTAGCATTAATCTCACAGATATCAACATTTTTCAATGGAAAATATATATCATGTTTGTATCGTCAATCAATTAAGAGCAAACGCCCAACAGTAGTCGCAAGAAATCATTCAACACGATAACAACTACATATATTTTGCACTGTCAAGCTAGGTATCTGAAGGAATATGCTGCCTTATTAGCTTTTCTAATCCGGGGACAGCCCACGAGCTTGGTGAGTAGTTGGATGGGTATCCGACTAAACATCACATCAGTATAAACAATCTTCGACAATGTCAGTAGTGAGCGGGAAAGATCATATTTATCGCTAAAAGCATATAAACAAAGTTATAGGTTTAATGACAGGGCTTCTTCATCTGTATTATGGTGTTCACAGTCCCATCATATCCAGCTCCCGACTCATCTGGCACGTGGCGCAGGGTAAACAGTATTGGAGGAGAATAGCATCATTGATGACTGACCCCTTTAAAATAAAAGAAATTCCACGTTACAGATGATCACGGACAACAATTAAGAAGAAACATTAGTTTTGCTTAGCATTGTGTGTTTCTATGTAAGAGCCATAAAACGTATTATTTTCACACGAACGTAACACATAAGCTTTAGGGCAAAAGTGATATATACATTTTCATATATAGATTTTAAATGTTTCGCCTACTTTATTAACGCTAGAAACTGCGTTTGGCTCACAAACGCTGGTGATAGCTTTAACGATATAAATTACACCAGTAGTTGTGGTAGCTCTAACGGTATAAATTACACCAACAGTTGTGTTGTCTCTAACGGTATATATTACACCGGCAGTTGTAGTAGCTCTCACGGTATAAATTACACCAGTAGTTGTGGTAGCTCTAAAGGTATATATTACACCAGTAGTTGTGGTAGCTCTAACGGTATAAATTACACCAGTAGTTGTGGTAGCTCTAACGGTATAAATTACACCAGTAGTTGTGGTAGCTCTAACGGTATAAACTACACCAACATAGTTTGTGTCGTTATCCTTGCTACCTACACGTATGCCTCCTACGGTTCTGATCTTGGTTCGAATGGCAAGGCTTCCTCCACAGACGCAGTAAGGCACCAAGAAGCACTCCCCAGCACGACTGGCCAATTTACACTCCATACAAGGCAGGAAGAGCAGTGTCAGGATTGCTGCAATGGTTAAATAAAGACGGTTTTATTGTATTTCCCAATATAATGCATGTTTATTTTATTTGTATAATGTATGTTTATTTTATATGTAACTCTTTTATTTAATAGCGTATTCACTTTTATCAACTGTTTATGATTGTTTATTTTATTTGTAACCCTTATATTAAAAAGGGTATTCACTATTATCAACTGTTTATGATTGTTTATTTTATTTGTAACCCTTATATTAAATAGCGTATTTACTATCATCAACTGTTTATGATTGTTTATTTTATTTGTAACCCTTATATTAAATAGCGTATTTACTATCATCAACTGGTTATGATTGTTTATTTTATTTGTAACCCTTATATTAAATAGCGTATTTACTATCATCAACTGTTTATGATTGTTTATTTTATTTGTAACCCTTATATTAAATAGCGTATTTACTATCATCAACTGGTTATGATTACTCCGCATATATCTACGGTATAAGTATATGAAGTGTTTATAAGTATCAACTGTTTACGCTAACTGTCTGGTGGACTATTACATAAAGTGTTCACTGTTATCAAATGTCTTAGAGACAATTACAAAGTGTATACACTACACTGTATTATCAAATAAGTACATTTACTTTGCCCTTTTTTCGTTGCGATGCAGTGAGAAGGAAAATGTTTGCAAAATTTGCTGTTAAGTCATTAATTTCATTGTTGTCGCCACTAGATTTGCGGTTCAAAACCTGTTTGAAATATAATTACTCCGTCAAAATGTGAGTGAAAATATTGATTATGTTTTAAATAATAAACGCGATGCATTGAAATATTGCAAGAGCACCAATTATTGTCTGTTTATTTGAGACTGTTTCTGTGTGATCTGTCTTGGTTACTTACATTCAGTTAAACTATAATATGAAATATTTCATAAACAGTTCGTTTGCTAATGATGTATTTTGATAACTTTTTTTACAGATTATAAATGTTTGAGATTTTAACCTTTTTGCTTGTGTATTTGTTCGTTTTTTGTAATTGTTTTCACAATGCTGTTTGGCCCTAAATAACTCAAATTGTTTGTAGGCCGTGATACGACACAAATCAAAATCATGAATGTTGTAAAAATATTTTACATTTCTACAATAAACGCATCTGAATTACTGCTTTACGGTTTTGAGTAAAAGTTTAATAAATATCGTTGTGAAATGGGATGTATGCGATGGAAAACTGTCAGAACTAATTGAAGTTGTTTTTTTCCCACATAATCTTGCGATATGTTAAAATATTAAATGGTCTAACTTTCAGCATTACGAATGTTAGAAGTATTTCTTAAACATCTTATTCACAAGATACACATGCATTTGTATACCTGGAGTGCATGGTAGAACTACAAGAATATCTGTGTTTTACGTGCCATGTCAAAAAATCAACTTTTCTTGAAAATCTTGACATTATCAGAGATCCGTTAATGAAATCTTTTCACAAGTCTTACTAGAAACTGTAGCTCTGTTTAGAATTTAAGAGATCGATCTAGAAAGCTATTCTACTTTCTCCCTTTTCCTATATTTTGCACATGTACATTTCTTTGAGCTGTAAATATTGTATATTTTAAAATACCAAGTATTTTGACCATATATAAGATAAGCTTAATGCTCCATATGTTATTAAGTATACATACAGCTTTTTCTTATTATTGTTTTCCTTGGCTAGCTATCGCGATAATAAGGAACTGCAACGGCCCCTCTCTTAGACCATTGTTAAATGTTGTATATCGGTTAGATTATCTATGTTCACTTGCCTCGTTGAAAAAGTCGTCACGTGACGTTAATGTTGCAATTGTTACAGGGCTTTGTTAAACAATTAGAGTAATTGAACTCGATACTAAGAACGGGCTATAAATAATGAAAAACAAGGACACATAGCCAATCTCCATTGACGCATGTAAAAGTTATATATCTATACATTGTATGCAACATAATTTGGATTAAAAAACATCTGTGGTACAATATATAGTTAAGCAATAAAACTTCAGTCCTATGGGCCTAAATGATCCCACGCGTTGTAATACTATAGATGTTCGGTGTTGTGATATTGATCAAGGAAAAATAAATGAAAGAATTTAGTCAATTGCATTCCTCTCCGGGAGCAACAAAAATCAAGAGGGTTTTAAAATTCACATTTTGATCAAGCACTTTAAAACTAGTACTGTTTTCATCCCCTCCGATAACTGCTGTAGATAGCTATATACGGAACCCGTAATTAGCACAGCCATAATTTAGCAGAACGCATTCAGCACGACTATCGCTTAAATAAGATTACTGCTTAAATGAATACGTTTATAGTGTCTGGATCTAGATTGTTAAAATCTTAGCCAATTTGATTTTAGTCCCATCCTTATTTTCCTAATAATGAGTGATTTCATACGTTATTACCACAAAAATAAAACACAACGCCTTTGGAACTTTCATAACAAATAGATGTATCTACAGCAACATATAGCACGATTAACAGAACTGATAGCGACCAAATAATCTCAAAAGCCGTGGTCTCAACCCGCCGTACTTGCAAGTGCGTGCTGTCTACTTGCAAAAACGTGGGCAAAATTTGGGGATCCGTACGTGGTGAGTACCGCCTCAGTACGGATGAAAAACACGCACGGTGGGTTGTGACCAGGCCTTAAGGTAACTTACAATTGACGATATCGTCGAAGCATCCAAACAACCCTGCGGTCCATGGTCTTTCTCCGTTCAGACTCGTAACCATGTACTCGTTGGTAGACTTCGTTGGCTGAGCGTTCACTATCACGTTTGTGACGTTCGCGGGTTGTCCCATGTTCACAGCCATTGTTTATGTATCTTACAGCAAGGGGACTCTCCTGTTACGAGAGAAACACATTGTTTATGTACATAACACAGGAAGGGACTTCCCTGTGACGCGAGAAACACGTTTAGTTAAATGGTTTGTGAAGGTTTATCACGAGAATATATGAGGTCGGTGTAAATCCGTATTTGGCGAGGCCGAAGGGAAATGTAATGGATTTATTCTTTCTCTAGTTTATCTCTATATTTTTTATGTTTACATATATTTAATAAAAAAAACGAATGAATTCCATTTCAAGCAAATACAATGTTTATACTGACTTCATATATCTACCCCCGTATTCAAACTCCATTAACCGTGTAACGAATTTCTCCATCAATTTTTTTATCATGAAAATCTTTGTACACAAAACAAAAAACAGAATCAAATGGACACGCGTACAAACCTAGTCTTTATTAGTTTGCTTTCAACAAAGGGTTTTGTATTAATGATTTATGAATTGTTTTCTGCCCCATCCCTCCGTTTTACCAAATTGCTAACTAATAAGTATTCGCGCCTGCAATCACAGACCTAGTTAATCGTTCATCATCCTAAATAATAAATATTCTGTTTGAAGACTGGTTTTTTGTCTTCCCCACCAAATCATAGTCAATCGTGAATTAAATCATCTTCACAAGCCCTTGTGTCTGCAAATATAAGTAGGCGACCAAATAACTAATGACGAGATAAATACATTGTTTATGTATCATACAATAAGGGAACTTTCGTGAGACGAGAGAAATACATTGTTTATGTACCTTACACAGCAAGGGAACTACCGTGTTCGGAGAGAAATACATTGTTTATGTACCTTACACAGCAAGGAACTACCCTGTCAGGAGAGAAATACATTGTTAATGTACCTTACACAGCAAGGGAACTACCCTGTTAGGAGAGAAATATATCGTTTATGTCCCTTACACAGCAAGGGAACTACCCTGTTAGGAGAGAAATACATTGTTTATGTACCTTACACAGCAAGGGAACTACCCTGTTAGGAGAGAAATACATCGTTTAAGTACCTTACACAGCAAGGGAACTACCCTGTTAGGAGAGAAATACATTGTTTATGTATATTACACAGCAAGGGAACTACCCTGTTAGGAGAGAAATACATTGTTTATGTACCTTACACAGCAAGGGAACCCTCCTGTTAGGAGAGAAATACATTGTTTATGTACCTTAGACAGCAAGGGAACCCTCCTGTTAGGAGAGAAATACATTGTTTATGTACCTTAAACATTACGGGAACTTTCTTGTGACGGGCGACATTGTTCATGTATCTTACACATTGTGACTCATGAGAGCTAGTTTATGACGAGCTTATGTACCTTACACAGCAAGGGAACTATCCTGTTACGATATAAAGGCATTGTTTATATAAATTACACGGCACGGAAACTTTCCTGTGGCGAGAACAAAACTCTCTGTCCGAGTCATTTTAGCCTACGTTCCACATTTCTAGCATATTTAGAAACTATTGTGAACTTTTATCTTGATTAAAAAAAGCCACATGATCTTAAAACATGACTACATGATCAAGCAGTTACTTTGTTTCGGTCAATATCCCTTTAACAAGTCCGTACAACCACATATTTACGAAAAAGTAATTCCATACCCATCAAAGAACACGGGTTGTGTGGGCCTATTTCTAAATCGTAAAGCAGGCAAAACTGGAATGCTAAATACATATCCAAGATTTAATATGAAAACCATGACATAGGAGTATCCTGTAGGCTACCAGACAATTAAATAAAAGGTTTAGAGGGTGTAATACATGCAAGTTAAATGTTGATGTTTATTTTGTTTTTTCAATTTTTTTAGAATTACACCAGAACAGAACGAAAAAACGTCTTTACCAAAGTTCTTACAGAGAACATTAACTAGCGTCAGTCACTCTATGTTCAAGCTTTGGGATAAACATTTATGTTTGAACGATCCTCACCCAAATGTCAAATTCATATATGAAAACCGGAAGTGGACACTTCAACAGGAAATGGTCCCTATTGTCACCATGATGACAATGTTATAACAAACAGGATCTTTTTCATTGTTTTCATGAGAGCATTGTAATGAAAACAATAAAGAAAACTTCCTGCTTCTGTTCTCACTTCTGTATTCAAATCTGGATGTAACGTAAGGGCGAGTAAATTCAATGATTTCAATCCCCGATGAAGGAGAAAACCCGCCCGTTTGGCGTAGGTTGACATGTCATCTTTTAGAAAATATTATGCTGAAACATGCAATGTTATCAGGTATATGGACCAACCAGTAATGGTATAGGAGTATCATATACTTGTTCCCCACCCTCCTTACTTGATTGTTATGATATTTCATGTGTAGGTAATGGTATATAATTAATTTCTGCGCTACAAAGGTGTACGCAAAGATGATGTCAACAGTCCTTCGCTGTCTAATGACATTGAAATATAACTGATCAAACATTAGGTCAGCAGATTAAAGGCCAAGCTCAATCACATAAAACAATATTTCTTTGTGCACAAATTAATAATTGTGGTAGCATATATGTAGTAATTATTGCATTAAATGATATTATACACGTTCACTGTATGGTAATGTAACCAGCTGGGGCGGGGGCATTTATGTCTCACAGACATTTCTAGTTATAATTATTTCTTTTTCATTTTGACCTCAAAATGGACAATATACAAAAACTATTCTTATTCTTAAACTTCATCGACAAAGACTTGCTGTATTATTTATGCTAATTTTTGTTTCGTTTTGTCAATAAAAGGAAGAAGGAACGTAACAAAACTGCAAATATAATTGTATTGTGTACCGTAAACAGAAAATAACAACAAAAAATTGTTGTAAAATTAATTTCTATTTATTATGGCAGGAATTCTATTTGTGAACAAAATTCACTGGCTTCATCTCAAAGAAGAATTATGACGTGAGACAGTAATTGAGTGACAAAACCCGGCATATACGTATATCGTGATCAGATGGTGGTGGACTTCGCGGAAAGGAATGCCGCTCAAGCTAGGTCGAAAAGCTGCCGGGCAGCATCAAAAGATGAAGACTTGGGAATTGGTCTTGCATATAGTCGAGAAACGCGAGACTAAAGTGTTGCTTTTCCGGCGGCAACGACCGCGTTAACACTTTTCAGTGTTATAATTATACAATTGAATTAAAAGTTGGTCACATTACTCAAACTTTTATACGTAATACCTAACCTCATTTTTAAAAGAATTTGTTTTGGTATTTTGGGATAAAAACATGGGAACTTTGAGAATTCGCGTTAAAGTTCACTTTTTTAAGTTTAACTGTTATCGGGTTCAATTGAAACTTAGTGTAGGCGCTGAAATTATCATACTGAACATCTTACTGACATTTGAAGGATATGTGTATGCAAGTTCTGATGTTTTGAGGCAAAAACCTAGGAATGTTCTGAATTTACGTTGAATTTTTATACTGTTATTAATATGTAATTAAATTGAAACTTGGCAAAGTTACTGCAAAGTTTGTAATACTAATATATTCCGTTTTGATATATTACGCGTTCTTGTCGTTAATGCCATTAATTTTATCGTTGACAAACAGTTTTTTCACGTTTAATATGTTCACTTGCCAAATTCAAGGCACGTTAATGTCTATTTGCATAACCCCTCCCCGCCATAAAAATAGGAGTGATGTTGATATATAGTGGCTATTAAATGGTTTCCAGTTAAATATCAAATATATTTTACGAGTATGGCAATTTTTATTTTATATTTTACGCACGAGTGAAATATTTTTTTTAATTTGCCATACGACTGATATATATTCGATATTTAACTGGAAACCATTGAATTTTCTTTTTATTACATTTTAGAAATTCCCAAAAGTCTGATTTCATTTTTGGGAATTTGCGGTTACAACTGATCGGGACGGAGTGCCTAAGGCTTGTAGAATATTGATACGCCACAGGATGAATTTGAAATACCAAAACATATTAATATATTTTCATATCACTGAAGAAAGCCATCTTTAAAATGAACTTGGCAAACACTTGAAAAACATTGATTTAGATTACAACTTCAAAGACAATTTATGAACAGTATTGTCGTTACAATATATGACTTTATTATCACAATAATCATTTATTGAGTATTGTTTAGAGGGTATGAAATCCTGAACCAAAAATGTATTATTATATGTGTAATTAAATATAATGCTGTCCTTATCTGTCCAATCACTGTCCCGTTCCGATTCAATGTAGACAGTTCACAACTTCAATCTTTGACACTTTTTCGTCAAACTTCATACATATGTCAGGCTTGAGACATACTTTCAGGATTCAAAGGTCAAAACCAAGGAGGGGGTCATTCATGTCTGACATTTTCTAGTAGCCTGTACGTTTAAATGTCAGCGCCAGTTCCAGTTTTTTGTTGATAGTTTCCACGTTTGATTGTAACCTTGTACTAGACTTAGTTTCTAGATCTAAGGAGGAATACTTAAATGTGACCATACGATATATATACAATGGTAAAACCATTACATTTTCTATGCAATACATATACAATGGTAAAACCATTACATTTTCTATTCATTGCATAAAAAATAACAAAATATTACAAAAAAGTGTGGGAATTCCTAGTGCAAAGTTCAAATTACGTCACGCTTATGCGTGAAAAATACGGATAATGTGGGGTTGATATTGTATTTTTTAGATCGTATGTGGCCAACTATGGATATGGTTTCAAGAAACTTGCATCACGATCAGTATCATGAAAGTGGATAACGATAATTAAATCTGTTGTACGGATTTGAGCTGTATAAATGACAAAGAAAATGAAAGACAAATCGTACATTACCGTGAACTTAAAAAAATCTTAGAAGAAAGTGTAAGTTTGGTGACATATTTTCGAAAATGCACTTTCGTTTTGATAGTTCAAACTGTAACTTTCACCGTTACAATTATGTTCTATAACTGAAGAAAAACAGGACTGAATTTGATATAAGACGGTAATGATTGCTTTATATTTTAATTACAGGGTGTTGTGTCATGAGACGAAATTAGCAGACTGGAATAGGGACTCCACAAAATATTCTGAGGGAACCGCAAAGTGCTCTTGATGTGGTTTGATTGTTTTTACGCCCTGTTAACAGCCATATTGGGTATTGTGTTCTAAAGGGAATTATCTTTCTTAAGGCGGTAGACAAGCTGGAAGGGTTCATCGTACCAATCTGAATTCACAGCGCGATGAAAGAAATTCCCCCTGCTTGGATATGGATTAAAAATTATGATGCTTCATAAATTACTCAACATACATAAACTTGAAAAATGTGTTGCGCAGACTATCATTGCATCAAATGCATCTCTTATACATATGATTGCTTCAAAATAAAATTGGCCACATAAATAACGATCACAGGAAGACTGATTGCATTAGTTCTAACAGCACATTGCCTTCAATACTAAAACGACTTAAAATTTCAGATTGGTAGTTGAAATAACAAACATCTTCCATATACAATCCCAAGAAAACATTTGAGATGAAGTCTTTTGTGTATACACTAAATTATCTGATAGATATGCATGTCTGTTTAATTAAAAATAGAACATTCAACTACATACTCTTGTACTTTTTGCCGCATCTACGAAACAAAACCTCCCAACACACTAATATCGTAGTTTTGAATGAAAAATCTTGAAAGCAATTAAATGCTAATATTTACATAATATTCATTATGTTTACTGTTAGTAGTATTTCATAGAGACACGCTAGCTTGTGCATGTGGCAATAAATGAGTGTATACATAAACTTTATTTGAAAATACTGTTAAAAAAAATGAAAAATGTTAGTATGGTCATATGAACATCTAAACCCCATCGACTATCATAGTATAAACACTCTGACTGCATGGCATAGAATAGTGGCATGTTCAGATTTTTTTTAGGACATTTTGATAATTCGTAAATTTATCAATGTGTTTGATAATTGAGCAGAAGCCCGGTTGTAACATAAAATAGAATATTACTGTAAACAGTACTTACTGTCAGTCCTATTTATCTTCAGTACAGTAGTGCAGTTCCACTTGATTCCACAAACGTACGCGATAGAAGGTACAATATGGTGTTTATGAGCTGCGCATGCGACAATGCCTATTTGCTGATGCGCAGCTATAACCACGCATACGTCATGAGTTAGACCAACTGTTGAATGTGCACGATGGCTGACAGGAGCCAATTAAATTGTTTCCCATCACCGTTCGCTCATGCATATAACTAAAGCTAAAAGAGCAAACCACTGTGTACCACACCCAATGGTTTCCTAGTTTATAGCTCAACACAGTTGATGTACGTATATGGTGTTTTTTTTTCAGTTTTTCACCCATATTAGATGAAAATAGTCTAACATGCTTGTTTTCACCACCTTTGACAATGATAATGATAATAAGTAAAAATTTGTAAAGCTTCTAAATTCTATCAAAATATATAGTCTTACTCTCATGTGAACTCGAGAGCTTCCTGTAGCACTAATAACAGGGTTAAACATTCTGACAGATATAGTTTTGTTGTGGACATAAGGTCTATTTTAAACGTCAAGTGTCAGGATCAGAGAGAATTCGGGCTAACTGTTGTATGGAAGGAAATACTAGAACGTTATTTCAATAATTACAATTTGAGTAGAAATTTCATTTTGATGCCAAGGACCAATTTCATGAATAAGAACACTAAACCAGTGAAAATTGTTAAGGCATTTTACTGCCTTCCTTTTCATTAGATTTTAAATGCACATTTCATCTGTACACTAAAAATACCTTGCTGTCACGTGGTTGGGTTGTCCGTGTATGCTATCCTGATATCTTTCTGGTGCAATTTCCTTCCTTGTTTATATCAAATATTTACATGTACTCTCATACTTCCGTTGCCATGCATTGAAAAGGTAATTATTTTATGAGACTACAACAATAATCGCTATTTGCAAAGCCATCGATCACTTTTGTTGCGTCATCATTTTTATTGTCGGAACTGATTTGCGAAATAGTTTAATTAACAAAACAATTAAGTAAATATGTATAAATTGTATTAATGATTCTTATTTTATCATATATTATTATAATCCTGTAACTGTTGACAAAATTTCATGAAGCCATACTTTGCTTTATCATACCCCCACTTAGGTCAGGGGGTATTTATCAATACATAAAACGGATTCCAATATTAACGTAACCAATGTTCCGGATAAGCACATATTCACTTATTTCCTGACATATGATAAATGCTTTGAAAATGTCAATTTAAAACTTATTATAAGAAAGTCACAAATTAAAAAAACACAGACATTTTTCACTATATGTTCTCTTTATTATTACTGGGTTGGCAAGTTATTATCACGGTATATATATTTACGAAAGTACTAAGAATGTGTCCGTGTTATTTTTGACAATTTGCATATTTTTCTTCCACAAGGACACATACTTACTAAGAGTTTTGAGTGACCAATGGGAACAAAGAGTCATCCGAATTACAGTCGGTAACTGTACAGGATTCTAACATTGAGATGTGTTGGTTTATCACTGAGGCAAGATCAAGAAACAAGTGATCGTCAAAAGTTAGATAACCCTATCTAGGTCCGCCACCAAAAGGAGAAAAATAGGTGGAGGGAAAATGAAAGCGATCCTGTTTCGATAAATTTACCATGATAACGGCCAACAAAACCGATGAAATACAAATTCCAATAAGCATATAACGCTGTCAATTTGACTGGAGCGCATTATAGTTGCCTGTGAACTGCAAATTGAACATAATTGAAGACAATAACAAGCCAACACATGTTAATTAACGTTACAAAAAAGAGGACCCATACAACAAACACTTCATTGCCGACTTGATATCCAATGTTTGTTACCGTAAAGAGTTAAACATAACTTTAGACAACATATCCAAGTTTACACTTCCAGTGTACCAACATGGCTTATATCTGATATTCATTTTACACTGCGTAAACGGACTAAAGCCAGTGCATTACCCGAAGAATAAAAATACTCTTTTCCGGCGTGCATTGCGGGCTACCCTGATCATGTGCATATATATATTGATGGCTCAAAAGATGGTGAAAAACTTGCAGCAGCACGCATGCTGCACAACTCACCATTGTTCTTCAATTCGACTACCAGATAGAGCATGAGCCATTGATCTGGCTTTTGACAGTGCTCCAAACTTTACAATCACATGAATGCAAAAACACCTTAATCCAAAACCTTTCTTCTCGAGCTGTCGAGAAATGTGAATTATATTTCTATGGATCCCAAGCCACGTTGGTATAAAGGGAAATGAAAAAGCTTACAAAGCTGCCAAAATGGCTCTTAACTTAGACCAAACAAATTTCAAGCTGCCATATACAGATATGAAGCGGATTATTCAGTTAGCCATCAAACATCAATGGCAACAAAAATGAATTAGAAACTACAAATAATTTTTTTAAAATACAACCGACACTGAAACCATGTCTGTCCAGTCGGAGAGATCGCAGAGAATAGTTGTGCTCTCACGACTCCGAACCTGACATCCCTACATCACTAATGTGCATATGCCGAGAGGGGGAGATCCACCTATATGCCACCAATGTGACTCCCGTTTACAGTAGAGCACCTCTTAATAAAATATGTCGATTTTTTGTAGACCTACTCTTTGCCTATAAAAAGAGATAGGTTTATATTATTTCACAATATTTTATAATCATCATCACCATCTAAAAGTATGTCGTTATCACATTTTTTACCGTCCCATAACCATTTATCGATTTTGTAATTTTAAACAACCGTAATATCACGTTTGTAAGGTTTTATGAAAAACACGTTTGCCCCCCCCCCCCTGGGCCTTAAAACTCAAACAAATCATAATGAAGACATTATTTCAGTTTAGTATGTAGTATTGCAGTGTACAGGATTGAAAAAAAAAATAAAAAGTTTTGATAGACGAAACATATATGAGAAGGGAGTGCCCAAAATTGTACAGATAAATGCCACTCCTGGTGTATAGTGCCACAATATACTTCTGGGGCTGGACCACAGTTTTATGCATTTGTATGTATATGGAAAACCAATTTGTATATGGAAGTGTAGGTTCTAGGCTTCAAAAAATATTTGGATTCCTATTGATTTTTCTCACTTTCGGATTTTTCTGATCGCACTCAGGTTGTGTACACACCAGCTTGTCTCGGGTGTACGTTTTGCTAATAATACAAGGCTTCTCATCAAACTCAACCGCAGCACCAATCGCAGCCCTAAGACTGACCGTTTCCATCATGACAGGCAGTTATAATCTGAGCTAAAAAGTGTAAAAATAACTTAAGAACACACTGACAAATGACAATCATGAATAGATCAAAGCTAGTGATGGTAGTATATGCAAAACTCCTTACATTTTAACAACAAAACAACTAACAAATCCTTACATTCTATCAACAAAACAACTAAGAAATCCTTACATTTTATCAACAAAACAACTAACAACTCCTTACATTTTAACAACAAAACACCTAACAAATCCTTACATTCTAACAATAAAACAACTAACAAATCCTTACATTCTAACAACAAAACAACTAACAACTCCTTACATTCTTACAACAAAACAACTAACAAATCCTTACATTCTATCAACAAAACAACTAACAAATCCTTACATTCTATCAACAAAACAACTAACAACTCCTTACATTATATCAACAAAACAACTAACAAATCCTTACATTCTATCAACAAAACAACTAACAAATCCTTACATTCTAACAACAAAACAACTAACAAATCCTTACATTCTAACAACAAAACAACTAACAAATCCTTACATTCTATCAACAAAACAACTAACAACTCCTTACATTCTAACAACAAAACAACTAACAAATCCTTACATTCTAACAACAAAACAACTAAACAAATACTTACATTCTATCAACAAAACAACTAACAACTCCTTACATTCTAACAACAAAACAACTAACAAATCCTTACATTCTAACAACAAAACAACTAACAAATCCTTACATTCTATCAACAAAACAACTAACAACTCCTTACATTCTAACAACAAAACAACTAACAAATCCTTACATTCTAACAACAAAACAACTAAACAAATACTTACATTCTATCAACAAAACAACTAACAACTCCTTACATTCTAACAACAAAACAACTAAACAAATACTTACATTCTATCAACAAAACAACTAACAACTCCTTACATTCTAACAACAAAACACCTAACAAATCCTTACATTCTAACAATAAATCAACTAGCAAATCCTTACATTCTAACAATAAAACAACTAACAAATCCTTTCATTCTAACAACAAAACAACTAACAACTCCTTACATTCTAACAACAAAACAACTAACAATCCTTACATTCTAACAACAAAACAACTAACAAATCCTTACATTCTAACAATAAAACAACTAACAAATCCTTACATTCTAACAACAAAACAACTAACAAATCCTTACATTCTAACAACAAAACAACTAACAAATCCTTACATTCTAACAACAAAACAACTAACAAATCCTTACATTCTAACAACAAAACAACTAACAATCCTTACATTCCAACAAATGACCGCCGTAAATATACTGAAATTTGGAGCTCAACAAGGCCTTACTTTTAAATGTATTGGTGGACCGTCACCAAATCAAAACTTTACCTGCATTTTATCATAATGAATCAACATTCCAAATTACATTTCAATTTCTTTATTAATTATATTGAATTGATGAGTAAATGTGCGGAAATATGGTTCGGTTCCTTCGATTGACATTTGAATCACTGCATAGAGACTATATCGATTTTTCATGGTTTTCAAGCGTGTTCCCAGCCTAAAAAATAGTCTTATTGTTATGTTCAGAAGTCTTTTTAGTCTCTAACAAGTGCATTTTTAATGGTTGAAATACCTCCCTATATGCTATTTTTGTGTTATTCACAACCGTCATTTGCATTTCAAAGTAAAAAAGGAATCAATGCGAACGTTTCGAAAGAGACAAATCCAGTCAAACAAATGTCCTTGTCGTGCGCTATAGACACTAGAAAAAACAATGACATGGTTGGATGTTTGGTTTCGTATTTTGTAAAACTTAAAATTATCCCATGCTGCATCTTCAAATAAAGTCAATCTCCTATTATAGACAGCTTATATTTGAATATATTAAGACAGTTCATGTGATGACAAACATTTTGGTATATTACATGACTATATTTGTGCCATACTTTATTTTCTTTTGTTTTAAAATTCAACATAATTTGTCTGTTTAGATGACCCTTAAGTTGAGAACTTTTATTATTTAGGGCATGACCCAATGTGGAACAATGTCGATTTGTGAATTATAGTTTGTTATAGCTATTTTTTTAGAAGTACTGGTGGATCATTCTCACATTTCACATGTAGGTTCCCCTTGGTTCCTAGTTGTGCGTTTTCTATTTATGGACAGATCTGCTAAACAATATGGCTGACAGGAGGTCATAAATACATTAATGAAACCTAAAATAAGGGAAAAAATCAATCTTTCTAAGAATAAATGAAAAATTAAAGATGCTCGCGCCGACATCCCTCTTGGATCTCTTATTTTTGAAGCCTAGAACCTACACTACAATATAAAAAAAGAAGTTTTCCCTATATATATATATAAATGCATACAACTCGGGTCCAGTTCGTAGAGTTATAAAATAATGTATTTATTTCTTTAAAAAAGTATCTGTCTGATCATCTTAAATTGATGAACAATACTATAAATCAATGGGACCATGTTCCTATATAGTATGTACTTTTCTATTTAGAGGTCTCCAGGGAGCGTTTCTTGTATACTCAACGGATTATACTGCTGAAAATAGAATACTAATATTACAGAGGTAAACACGAGTATCAAAATTAGCTCTATTGAACGACGATGCTCTTCCAAATAATGTGTAAAGATACGTGGGGTTTGTTTTAGGAACATTTTCAATGTAAATACCCAATAGAAAGGATTGATATCGCTGTGTTCAGGTAAAATTGTGCAAATATTTTTTGCTTTCAATTGTCAATTAGTTTGAACCAAAAAAAGGATAAAAAATAGATATAGAGGATCTTACACGAGTGTCAATGTAATATGGAATTTATTAAACGAGTTATATAATTTAATATGTCACGAGCCTTTAGTTTAATAAATTCCATATTACATTGACACGAGTGTAAGTGTATTTATCACATAACTTATATTTATGAGAAAATACACAAAAACTCTCAAATTAATTCTCTATAAAAAAGGGAATTTCTTCTGTGACAGTAAGATTTTCACTAACGAGACAATCAAATGACGTCATAAAGACTCATTTGTTTATGACGTCACAATAGTGTTATTACACGTATGTAATACCATTTTTATGACTTGACCGAGGGACATGACTGAACGGGTCGGTTACGTGATAAATAATAAATAAGTCAATAAATATGAAGGGTGCATCTATTCTTTTTAACTGTAGTGTAACATAAGTGTGGCCGTTTTTAAATTTATTTGTATACTTGTAAGGTATCTGACCTAATCAAAACTTTATCCTTAAAGCTAATAATAAACCTGTCGAGCCATGTCACCTAAGATAAAGGTCAACATAGTAATCCTCTATATTAGAGTGTCGTGTCTTCCTTGCACATGTAACACGCATCCACCACCTATTCGAATCATTTTAGACCTGCCTATTTATGCATACACTTAAAAATGTGTTACTATACGCGATATAGCGAACAAAAGGTTTTTTCGGTGACACATATGCCAGTTATACCAGTTTTCCCTACGTAGTTAATTAGTCAATTGCCTTGAAATGAAGATTTCAACAAGGAAACACCTATTCCGCTGTTTTTAATACCTAATGCATTTTATAGAGTACCCGAATGTGATATCCGTGTCGTGATATATGCTTTAACTAGGTTGGAAAGTGCCCAGAAACGATAAGTGATGTTTGATGTAAACCTTTAAGGTAATTAATCAATCCCATTTTCATGCTTTTAAAGTAGGATAAGATACAAATAGCAACGAAAAAGAATAAATCTGTCCAATATGATAAAGAGTAGCCTACTTCTAGTGGACCCCCGTATTAATTTGTTTACTTCTAGTTGACCCCCGTATCAAATTGTCTACTTCTAGTTGATCCCGGTATCAAATTGTCTTATCTCTTTACGTTGGCCAATTTCTACCGTGACCTCTATAACAATAACAAGCGACGTGCCTGGTATATGAGCTAAACGTCTTTCCCATGTTCGATCCAGTGATGACCCGTGGGAGTCACTGTTGTATACCACCAGACTCTTTGCAGATGACTCGGTAGCATTCAATGTATCTTTACATCACGTTAGAGGATATTTATACGGTTTTACACGACTTGTTATGGTCCATACAGGAAAGCATGATATTCAGCTATCAAAAAATGTTTAACGTGCCATCATCTGCTGGATGTCCATAGAGCACCATACGTAGACAAAAATCAGAGAATACCGAACCGTCAACAAAACGTTTATCCGAACTCAAAGTCAAATAAACTAGGAGCAATAAACTAGGAGCAATAAACTAGGAGCAAGAATAATTACTTGGAGACCTTGAAAAAGTACAGAAGTATGATACCAGGTACTCGGGATGTGCAAGCGTTTTCTGCTTCATCGACTACATCCACCATGAATAGCTAGGTTACATCCAAATAAACGTCATTTCCTCAAAATGGGAATTTACGTCATTTTTCATGGGACACCTACAATCGTGAAAAAGTGAGAGAATACCGAAATGTCAACAAAACCTTAATCCTAACTCAATATCGATTAACTTCGGGGCAAAATATGAGCAAAGGAAAAATTTAATTTGAGATCCTTTTAAAAGCACAAGAGAATGAGACCAGGTGTTCCAGAACAGAAAACTTCGTGAAGATAACTCGCAAGGCCAACATAATCCCGAGTTTTTTTTAAAGATATAAATAGAAGGATTGTATCTACCATGAACAAAATAGGCTACCAGTCGAATACACAGCACAACACCAACTGTCTGTTTCAATCGAGTAAACCAATAGAGGAGCCGCGAGATATGCAGTTACCCGCCATCCGAACTTATTGAATGTATCGGGTATGCTCCGCTGAGTTGTAAAGCCGTGAGAATGGATTATTGGTTCATTATCATACAAATCAAATGAATTGAAATATCAGTAAAGACTGCCCAAACTGAAACTCAAAATAAACACCTTGATCAAGGTATTCCCCAAGTCTTTTAAGCAGGTCTCATGTGCCTTATTATTTGAAAATTATTTATGAAAAGTGCGTATACATAAGAAGGGAATCAACGGTATTCAGATTAATATATTTGTTATCGTTTCCGTGATATCAAGACTGGAATGTTTAATATTTTACGTCACAGAATCAAAACTATTTAAAAACTAAAACTCCACAGTGTCTCTAAAATTGTTTAAAATCCATGTTTTTATTATCCTTCTGAGACTTTAGAATGATAATTCAACGGTTTTTGTCCCACGCGACCTTAACCACTTAATTATATATTCTCCCATAGACTGGCATGACGTCACTTCGTCTGTATTTGTGTGTCGTGTTCGCTGATACTTGAGGGCTTTATTTGAGGAATGATTCGAGAGGACTGGTGATTGATCCTAGTAGATTATTACAAATTGATGTCCTATATATTGACTGTCATGTTTTCAAAAGAGGAAGAAAAATTAAAAGTACCAGAGTAGATTAAGTTTTAAGTATCTAACATTTCTTTTCCATCCATTTATCGCAAGGTGTTCCAACCAAATTGAAGCTGCTTCGGTTCATGAAATCGCTTCTTAATTTCGTGGAACTTGATTGTTCGTGAATATTTGATATTTCTATGAAGCTTCATGAAATCGTTTATTACTGAAATATGTGGATGTCTGTACTTCGTAAGTTGGCCGATATTAGTATTTTTCAATATACCAGTTCGTCTGGCGATAAGCCTGAGACTATATCAAAGTAATAACATTACAGGAGTATATCAAGATAGTTTATTTATGTACAGAGGATAGATTGGAAATATTCTTATCATGGCGATGGAAGTATGCATGTTTCGATTTCGCAAGTGCCAATATTTACATACGTTGCTATACACAATACCATACGTGGGGAGTCGTGCGTGTTCTGGCCACCCCGTGATAAATATATGTATAAGAGTACCTGGATAAGTCATATGTCATATCTACACCACAGGTGAAAAGAAGGCCCTAACGTACAGGTAAGACCCCTTCTATTGAAAATTTGTTATTATTACTTATTGTTCTTAATTTTTGTTCTTGTTAAGAAGGTTTTAATATGTAAAATGTCAAAGTTAAAAAGAAAATGGAAATACTCAATATACTAGCATACTTAAAGGTCAAGTAAGGATTTAATTATCGTTTGAAGTCACGTTAAAACGAGTATTAACACCGATAAAGTTTGAAAAACATACTACAAATACTTTAAGTTTAAAAAATTTCGATATTACTAAATGTAGATTAGGGATGATTTTGCCCTCAAGCGTTCAGTATTTAACCGTGGTCCGTTAAATACTACAATAATAACACATTTAAAAACCGTTTAACATCAGATTCAATTTGTTTACTACAAAAATAAGTTCATGCGTGATGACAGTAACAGGTAAATGAATAAGACAGTCAAATACAGAATGCTGTGCCTTTCGAATCTAACCATATTTACAAAATTGATAATAAAAAGAAAATGAGAAAACGTTGATTTGTATTTTGTGATTTTCATGTCGAACTGTGGGTGAAATTGTCCGTTTTGTTATTGTCTTGGGATGTAATTTGGAAAATGTAAATAAAAAATATGAATTACAAAAAGAATATTCATAAATATTTTTACATCTGTAACAAAATAAGAGGGATGAATTCTTTCTTACATTGTGCGTCTGCAGGTGATCAGTCTTTGTCTGCAAACAAATTATTTCAAAAGTTGATCAGTACCATAAGATAAACATGCATTTATCACATAACTGACCCGTTCAGTCGTGTCATACGGCCATTTCATAAAACTGGCATCACACACGTGTAATAACACTATTGTGACGTCATACAAGAAATTAGCCTTTCTTATAGAGATAAATTTGAGAGTTTTTGTATTTTCTCATTAATATAATAAGTTATGTGATAAATAGAATGTTACACTCGTGTCAATATAATATGGAATTTACTCGTTAATTAATTAAGCATTAAGAATTATCTAACTCGTTTAATAAATTCCATATTACATCGACACTCGTGTAAGATCCTCTATATATGTTTGATAGGAATAGTTTGGCTTTTTTTTGTTCTGTTTACAACGATTGTACATTTCTAACTGCGTTGAATCGCGCATTTATAAACTACAAAAAAATCCGCACCCTACGTTGTCAGCTCACAATATCACGTATCGTCCATGACGTCACTTGGTCGCTATTGGTGTTTCGTGTTCGCTGCTACTCGTGGGCTTTATTTAAAAAAATGACTGAGGAGTGCTCATTGTAGATTATTACAAGTGGATGTCCTATATATTGACCATCAGGTATTACCAAGCAAGTTCTGTAACCCTTGAGAAGCAAGCTCTGTAACCCTTGAGTGTGTCCCAGTCTTTTCTAACCACTTTGAGTTATTTAAAGCATCATTGTGTCAGAGACACGCTGTTCCGGGTGAACTCAGCGGTGTCGCATAATACCCCTAAAACACCGTTGATATGCGAGGTGGACATTACTCTCCGACTCAGCAAACCTGTATGCTTACCGATGTACGCTCATGGTATCACGTATCGTCCATTCGTTCCAGAGAAAACATTCGTGCCCTTTTCTACAATCACTAGTAGGCCAACATGTGTGACGAGAACCTGTTAAAGAACAGACAAGACTGTAACGGCTAACATGAATAAACTGGGTATCAACGGACGGTTATGTATGTACAAGAACATGCGTTTAAAGGCCCAATACACGTAACTTTCGGCAAAACTTGAAGCGAAAATCAAGCCTAAAAACTTCTTATATTTATAGATTTACTTAAGATTAACTGATATCAGCAATATCCAAAATGAATTCTTACACAGTTAACGGTACAGCAGCAACTGAAACTCGGTATTTGTAAACACGCCTCCATTTTGAACGGTCTTCTAACTTTGGCTTATTGTTGAAGTGGGCCCCACCTGAATTATTTTCAATTCTTTGGATTTTTTTGCCAAAAGTTTCTCGTTAGTTACCGCTCAGGTTTACTTCGTTTTAGGCTTTATTTTTGCATGGTTATCAACTGGATTTTTTTCAGAATTTTTCAGAATCACGAAAAATGTCCTGCAGTTACGTATATTGGGCCTTTAAGTATTAGTATTTCATGTCCCAATTAAAATGAAATGCTCAATTTACTAGCGTACTTCGAGATCAAATATTTAACTATCTTTGTTTCAAAGTCGCATAAAAATGATATTAACTCCGATAAAGATAGAAAAACATACTACATATACTTAGGGATTTTGGATCGTTTTTCCTTCAAACGTTTGATATTTAACCGTTAAATACCACAATAACAAATTTAAAAACCGTTAAACATCAGATACATACTGGCCGTGGCATACTTCTGCTCCCTGCTTGACACTCAGCATTACGGGAGTAGAACGACCTGTTCATTCGTTGTCAGTATGATGTGACTGGGTGGGGTGGTCTGCTAGGTGCCTTCGGCAGTATACTTGAGTGTGGTAGCACTTTAAATCGGAAAAATATCCGGACTATCGCAAGTAGGCTTACACAAACATATCGCATTCTTCTAAATACACACTTATAAAACTCACAAACCAACGTCCAATACACCGGCAGTCCATCATTAAATTACTCTAGCTGTTAATAGGTCGTGGTTGGGGGTGTGGAGAAAAGGCAAGATGTTTTTTAAAGATTTTTTAAAAAGCCTTTTTTATGCCTCAGTTTGCTTGGCCGTCTTTACGTGGATTAGGTTAAGGTGATAGAGAAAGGATAGAACATAAAGGGTAATGAAGTCACAGAGTTGGAAATCAGGATGCTCATGGGTCGGGCTAGAACTGCATTTTGGAGAAGACAGAAACAGGGGCAGGCTAAAGGGGGCTCCAGTTTCAAACACTGATGATATAAAGGACTTGTATTCTCTGTAAAAATCGAAACAAGTGCCCTAATAAAGAAAAGCATAGGGAGGAAAGAAAGGTTTGTGCAGCATATTTTTGCAACTTGCTGGAGGAAAGATAAAAAACATCCAGAATGCTCATCCGATTGTCCATAACAAGCACGACCCGGCGTGGGAGGTCACATATGTGATCGTCACAACCATACAGCCTCTATCCCAGATCTCAGGTGTATTTTATCCACTGGTAGGTCAGACTGTCAGTAGGTCGAACAAATAAGGTTTGATGGAACTACTTGTAAAGGCGAAGAGGTTACTATTGGGGGTTTGAGTAAAGGGATGTTCGTGTGGAAGCTCAAATACGGGTTAGACAGTCTGGAGTTCCGAACTGTGTGGGTGAGAGTTTCTCACTTCATTTCCTGTTATGAATAAGGAGTTAAAGGTTTACTTAGAGGAACTAAATAGATGTACAATTATTTCTATCCAATTCTTTTATTGGTTTTCCGGTTATATTGTACCCGCTGTACACAGTTCCAAAGGACAAATCGGCTGAGAGAAGTGTCATTTTAGACTTGAGTGCTCCTCAAGGTTCTCCAGTGAATGAGGCTATTCCTCCAGAAACCTTTGTAGGTGAAACAGTACTTTTGTCCTATCCCAGTGTTGATTCCCTGGCGGAAGACAAAATGGTACCGGGAGCCTGTTGTTTAATCGATTACCTTTAAATGGTGGTGGTGGTGGTATCTGCTAGGTTATGGGCCAATCAGTTTACAGCTAAGCGTTTATATATGACGAGACTTCAGTCACCGTGCTTATCTTGTGTACGTAGCTTGCTAGGAGTTTGATTTGTAGGCGGTTTAGAGGCGGATAACAGGGTACCAGATATTTTGTCACGTTGAGATTCTAGGGCTCTAGCTAGGAAAACAAGTGAGGACCTTACCAGGGATAGGAATATCACGGTGAAAATTATTGAGGCAGAGACGTTCCAATTCTCCTATGACTGGTATTAGCACTCACTGGGGAGTATTTCCTGTCTTACGCTGTTTGTTTGAATATTTTACATAACGGGATTTGCAATGCAACAGTTGAAAATGGATATCCAGTTGTCGGCCATTAGACGACCTTTGTTGAATGTACAAATAAAAACTTGGAAGGCCTATTTTCTGTTTTCATTTTAAGCTCAGGACTGTACCAGACTTTTCAATTAGACAAAGACATGGCATTATAACGTGTGATAAGTTTAGCCATTTTATGGAAAAACGGACACCAATTACTTTGCTGATGCGGTTTATAAATTAGCACCAGCCCGTATAGCCAAAAGGCTCAAATCAGTTTTAGATTTTATCATTTCTGAGACACAAACATGCCTTTTAAGTGGCAGATATATTGTGACAATACTAGATTAATGTATGAAATTATGAATTATACTGAATTAAAATATTCGCAAGGACTTCTAACATTCATTGATTTTGCAAAAGCGTTTCAGTTTCACACAAGGTAATTGATTTTTTTAAATTTTGGTGAAAGCATTAATAAATCGAATCATATAAAAAAACTCTCCCTGCAAAATTTCAAAATTGTATACTATTTGAATGTTTATATACAAAAAGGATGTCGACAGGGTGATCCACTCTCCCTATAAATGTTCTTACTAGTAGCTGAAATATTAGCAATTCTTACAAAAAAACAAACAATAAAAACTTCATAGTTTTCAAATAAAAACAGGTTATAAACGCTCACAGTTTGCAGGTGACACTTCAATAGTTTTAGATAGCTCTAGGTAGTTTTATAATTATACTTTTGAATATTTTGGTTAAATGTCTGGTTTAAACGTTGATGACGATAAAACAATTGTGATTTAGAATGGCAGCAAGACATTCATCGCAGTTATTTACCATCATAAATGGAAATCAAAATGGGGAAACAAAATTTGAGTTTCTAGGTATTAATGTCGGTCAATATGGAAGAGATTGTAACCCTTAATTATGCAAAACCTCTAAAAAATGTAAATAACAGTATAACCCAATGGTCCCGTAGGATTTTAACCCCTATTGGTCGTATTGTAGTACTACCTGTTCATTGCAATTCCTACACCCACAAACACTTTTATTCAGCAGTTGTGCCTTCACTTTGCAATCTCCTGTTGATAACGTTAAGCGAAATACTATTATTCAAAAATATGAAAGTGATGGCCTTAAAATGACAAACATTAATAATTTCATTTCCAGTTTAAAGTCCACTTTGATAAGAAATTTACTGCAAAATAATTACAGATATGGGATTCATATTTTTGCAGCAGAGCACTTTCGAGAGGAATAATATTGGACGATACGTGATACTATGGACATGTTTTTATATAAGCTCTTAAAATGTGATGATTAATTAAGTTAATAAGATGATGATGATAATAATTGTATTGATATTAAGGATGATAAAACGTTTTTATTTTTTAATTTTTATTTCGTCTTGAGACTTTCATGATAAACTGTGTGCAAGGTGGACCGTGGGTGAAATTGTGCGTTTTGTCATTGTCTTGTGTGTGTGTGTGGTAAGAATGTGAATAAAAAATATGAATTACATGAGAGGTGACCATCTTTGAATGCAAATTAATTGAAAGTTGATCGGGACCATAAGAGAAATATTCATGGAGTTTTATTAACTATACAAGTAATTCATTGTGAGAATGTCTCCTAGTGTAATGAGCCTCAACACTAAAACTGGTCGCAAGGTATTCATTTGCATCACTTTTTGTCAACAAGAGGAAAATACTTTAACAATCTCTTTGGCAAAGAGAAAAAATATTGAATTCACTTAACTTAGTTTTTGCACGTGAAATAAAATAGGACATCATTGAACACGTTAGAATATACCGGGGCCTAACAAAGGGTCTTACAGACTCACATCTTTTCATAATTTTCAAATATTGAAAAAGTCAAATCAAAAGCAAAAGATCTTTGTTTCTATCGCAATACAGATAAGCATCACGGTAGCAAAACAATATGGCTGTAATCATTCTGGTGTTGAAGTGTTGATTGCCTGGACTATGAACTTAAATTTGTTTCCTGAACTGTTAGAATATGTAGCCTGTGTAATGTTTAAAATTACGTCTAAAATGCATTCGCTGATGAAGCCTCTCTCAAGGGTCATGTTTAAGTTTCCTTTGGCTTGAATACCCTAGCCTAGAATCACCTTACAGGTATTTAACACAGATTGTTTTTCTCATCAACCTAAGGATGGCAGTTCAACAAGTGATCACGGCACAGCCTACCACCAAACTGCTGGGCACCCTCCATGGTCACCGCGACTGGTCCTCGGGCTTGTGTGGCTGTTTCAACGACTGTGGATCATGTACGAATAGGTTATGATACTTGATGGTATCACAGTGTATATTTACATTCAACACAAAGTGCTCATTTTGTAAAAATATAAATGCATTTGATAACATTTTCATAGGAGATTCGTCATTAATGAATGGACAGAAACTGGAATTCTCAAATGTTTATTTCATGTTTTATACCCAATCTCTGCACGTGTCAAATTAGAATCACTGTCAATCTTTTGTCAGAGTATTATATATGACCGATCATAATTTGTAGCATTTGTCCTGTTGTAAAGAATAGAGTGCGGAAGACATTTCTGGGAATGTCATTAGACGTCTCCCCTCCAATTAGAGCTGTGGATGTACAGCAAAAATTGATTGTTTTTGGTTGTACTGCAATGTCACCCTCCGTTCTTTACCAATTTTTTTCCCATATGTGAACAGCAATTTTTACGAGAACATGTTTGTGTGTTTTCATTGGCAATCGAACAAGTCAGTATTTCCCGTAAAGTTTGAATTTAACATCGCATTTTGCATGGGTACAGATTATTCTGAAGTTCGACTACCAGTTCCATACACTTGACGTGCAGTAATTTTTGAGTGTAATACTAAAAATTGTCCGTAAAAACGTTTTTGGCTGTAAAATTGTTTATTGGCTGTACAATATAGATATTAATAATGAATGAAAATTTCATTTGCTGTACTTTATATGCGTATTTTTCTGACACTTGATATGAAACACAAAACTGTTTAGTCCTAAATTAACTGTGTAGACAGTTTTTAATTTTTTGGACAACAATGACTTCAGGTCTGATGACGTTCCTGTGTCTCCCGTGTATGGAGTGTAGGACCGCCTCCAGGTTGGGAGAGTGCTTCTGTCTGCCTTACTGCTGCCCTGGGGCCTCCATAACTATGAGAACGAGGCTGAGGACACTGGGAGGTATACAGGTACGTGCTCTCACGATAGATTTTAAGATACCATTATTAGCAGTTTGCTATATGAAAGATGACGTAACACGCACATATACGAGATAATTATCATAATCATCATTAACATACTTGTCAACACTTTTCCTATACACGACAATCGAAGGGCTACTTTATATTTTCTGCACACATAGATTTTGTCGTAATAAAATAGAAGACTGTGCATGTCCAATCTTGAGAATGCTACGAATAAACAATTTACTAACTTCAAACATGTGTTATTGTACAAATCGAAAAAAGGGGACTTAGCTCAAGTTATTTCAACTTATGAAGCAATTTGCTACCAACAGTCCATTAACAAGTGATAACAGAGAAAAATAAATAGTTCAAGGAATGGTACAAATACGTTTTTATTCAGAATCTAGTTTTTTATCCTCGTTATAAATCAAAAGAATGGAAATATAACAGTTAAATTGACCGTTTTAAAGTTGAATGGCGACCCTCTGCTATATGTATTTGAAACGACGATGAATAAATGAGAAGAGTGCATGGAAACCCGCCTTTTTTCTTACATTTGTATCAAAATAAATAAGAGAATACCAAAGCGTTATCAAAATCATAATCCAAACGCAAAATCGATTAAACTAGGGGCAAAATATGAACAAAGAAAGATTTACATGGAGACTCTTTGAAAGTGCAAGAGAATAAAACCAGGTGTTCCGGAAGAGTAAGCGTCTTCTGCTTCATCGACCACATCCGCCATGTAAATCTTTGTCACATCCATGTAAACATCAAGTTCTCAAAATGAAAACCGAGTATCACTGTCAATCACAACAAGTAAACACACTAATGAGCATACTCAAAAACGTCCGTCTTCATATCACTTATAAAGATACAGAATATTTCTCAATGAGACAAAGATGGCGACCATAAAACTTGCCCATAGTTGATCTACACCCTTATAACCGGTACAATTACACTTAGCACCTTATTTACAATCTTTAATCCTAGTATAGATGTAACAAATGTCCATGTGCTTATGTAACACGAGTGGATTGACGAACAAATTGGCTGCTGATATATTTGGTATTGGCATTTGTCAAGTATTCTCCGACTTTTTTTCTTTTGGCAATATCAACTTATCCGCCTTGAGAATATTTATACTGTATAATCAAAAGTTACATTTCAACTTTCAAGATATAAAATTGACGGAGGCGAGAGATTTTATTCCATTTTCTTCCTTATCTATTACAGGGGAGTATCTGTAAAGATATCTGTGCCGTTGCTTTCTGTGGATGCTGTGCTGTCTGTCAGATGTCGCGAGAGCTCGATAATATGGGGTTGTAGCCAATCAACGCTTGTTTCCAATGGTATCCATTCGACAATTTATGTGTAATGATATTGGTTGGATACAACGTGAGCAGTGTTTGGTCGCTAACATGTACCATGTACGAAAGCGCAACATCTTGCGTATATAGACTTTTAAGACTTCACCCTTAAACAGGAAGAACTGCGTTGATGACAGTTTAAATCATACGATTTCTTTTAGTTTAAACAGTTTCTGAAATATAAATATATTTTTAATTGCCAGTCTATATTTGTCTTCGTCTCTTTAAATCAATACGATCCCTGTTGAAGTTGCACTTTTATTGAATATCATTAAAATTGTCAAAAATACTTTCGTGTCACTCAATAAGATCCCTGTTGAAGTTGCACTTTTGTTGAATATCATTAAAATTGTCAAAAATACTTCCGTGTCACTCTTTTGTTTGGAGCATACCAATTCCTCGTTTCGAAAAAAAGATCGTATTTTGAACACGAAATCGATAAAACTTGGGTACACTATTGGCCGAGTACATAAGGAAAATAGGACCAGATGTTTCGGAATAGTAGCGTCCCCTGTTCCACCGACGACCCACGTTATGTAAATGTCGGCAAATTCATGTCGTCATAGCGAGATATCAGGTAGAAACAACAAAACAACTTTCACCTAGTGAATTGTTGGTAATATTCCCCGATGGATCGTGATGATGACCTTGAATCTTATCCATATTCTTCGTCAATCTGAGTATTTGGAAACAATGTGTTGTACCTCAGCTGTCCATATAGATCATATTGGGAGCAAATTTTTGAATACCGACGTGACAACACTGAAATGAAGATGGCGAAACAGAGATGTTATGTTCAAGAAAACGTTAACCACAAACCCTTTATAATTCTGGTATATGTTCATTTGAGTAGTAACCGTTGGTGTTGGTCATGTTAATCATCGAGGAAATCAGGCTCAAGTTCAAGCTCATGACGACGTGATCATTAATGGGTTTTTTTGTGATTTGAGACAGCACATTGTCGCAATATCTCAATTAGAAAATGAAGGCATCGGCTAGCATTCTGCTACTAATCCACGTAAACTAGTCAGCAAACTCAGCATGACATGAAAATAAAAACGATTTGGTCAGAAGAGAGGCACAATAAAATACTGAAGCGTCAAAAACCATATTCCGAACTCAAAATCTTTTTTAAAATGTTAGCAAACTAAGGAAAGATTCACGCGTACACCAATGAAAGTACACTATACATGGAACAGGACAATGAGTTCCGCAAGGGAAAGAGTCTTCTGCTTCCAGATCAAATCCAAGTCATTTCTATGGAAACGTATTTGGACCTTCTTTTGGTGTGATAAAACTTACTTAAATTGACTTAAATAAAACGACATGACGAGCATTTATCATGACTTGGCGATATGTTTTGTTCGACTTGGCAGTAAAGAACACAGAATGTCGAGATGAACCATCGCGATAATCTTGTTTCGCGACTTAAATATTACGACAAATTGTGATGTTATTTTAACATGTCGACATCTCAATGACGACATGTCTTGTTAGAAGTGAACAAATCGACATAAATTATGTCGAGAAAGTGACATATATCACAACAAGTAGAGGCCCTAAAACGTTTCCATACATTTCAGACTCTGTAAGAGTTTTTACCACATAGATAGAGACAGAAAAAAATAGAGATGTGTTACCAATTGGAAGCAACAACACCAGCACTGATAACGGACCTGAAAAGACACTGTACCCCCGAGATGCTAGACCAATTGCTTATTTACATACAGTAATTATAAGACGGTGCTAAGTTTTTTGGGTGATCTGTATTTTAGACTTGAGTGTTCAGCTATGGTCATTTAAGTGTGCATGTATCTAGCAACAGCTACACATGGGCCTCGAACCAACGGGGGCCAGTACTGACCATAGACTGTCGGACGCCTAAACCAGTCGGCCACTGCATCCATAACACTTGAATTGAGGTGATATAAAAAATAAATTATTTGACGCATATATATGGATATTTATATGACTGTGTATAAGAGAAACAATTTCACTATCTACATATTTTCTGTCCTACGCCACCTACGAGGTCTTTATGTTTGGATAGCGCAGACCTTTAAAAGTATCAGTATTGTGCGACTCTCATAAAGCTTTCCAGGATGTATTACACTGCATATTGTGCTTGTAAGTTCAGAGAATCCTGAAAGAAGAAGAGAACTTTCAGTTTAGTAAATATGTATTTGATTGGAAAGCAGAATGCAAATGATTTGATACAATGTACATTTGCTTCTCAACGCTAGCATCTGATTTAGACCGGTATATGTCATTGTTACACAGGTAGAATTGGCCCCAACAGATCATTCTGAACAAAGCCGACAGGACAATTTTCTGCTGAAATTAGTGTTTCCTTCCTGCTGACATCTGCCATGACTGTTTCAAACAGAAAGAGTAGGATTACAATAATAGACGATTGTCAAACAAAGACCAAGCACGTGCACCTTGCCATATATCTAGAAACAACTTATATGTGGTCTATTTTAACACCGATCTTCCCGTTCGTCTCAACGTTAATCCTATGACGATCTGGGCAATCAGCAACGATATGTGAATGGATGATGCCAGCCATGTTTGATGATGCAGAGATTGCTGGTAAGTGAAAGTCAGTATTCTCAGTATAAATAAGGTCTTGAAAAACAACATAACAAAGCAGAAACGATACATCGCTACATGATTTTAATATATTATTATCATTTTAAGCACATATACAAATGGTGTTTTATTGACAGAAAGCATTGGTCAAGATTTTGTATAAACTCAAAAAAAATATGAAACAAAATGCAACATATGCCGTACTGAACAACAAAAGAAAAATGAAAACAATTGGCAACAAATCTAACAAAGGAGTATTCATAAAGCTTTTGTCAAGTCTCAATTACACTCACTCCTACTCCAAACTACTAAAATACTGCAAATAGCTTAATTTTCATTCAAACTTTGAATAAATATTCCTTTTTCAAAGCAAGCATGATAATACTGCATAAAAATAACAAATACAATTATCGGTGACGTTTCTTACAGTTTTTTTTTTAAATATTGAACTGTTTTTGTTATTTGAATTACAGTGTTTTTCATTTGAAATCCAAAACGTCCATAGATTTCATAAGTTTCTCTTCAATTTCAGAACATTGAAATTTCAAAAAGAGACGCTCATCGTAAATTGTTGGTGAAAATACTAAGTAATTTGTTTGAACCTCACATGCCTCTGCTATCATTTCACTTCACTCACTCTATATAACAAACTGCATAATGTTTAACGTAAAATGGAAGCACAGCAAAATAAATACGACTTACTGATGCAAAACAATTGAATTTGTCTAAACTACACGTTATCACCCTCTTCACACTGCCCATTTTAATGTCGAAAAGGGTCAAAAGCCGTCAGAGTAATCAGTAAAGGGACTTCTCCCATAGAGACATTCCATCTATTAACCGTTGTCTTTAGATAAACTTGTCTTACTTTTGTAATTGTTATTCATTATCCCCGGTCACTTAATTTGACACTGTATGGATTAATTTCCTCAACTTAGTGTGTCTTCGAGAATCCATATCATTCCAAGGGAAGTCCTCCACATTTGAATATTTGAAAACCACATGCTAGATTAAACACTTGTTCAATGTTATTAACTGTGAACTTATTGTGTAATAATATGCATTAACATGTTCAAAATTTGAATAAATGCTTTTTAAACTAGTTTTTTTTTCAAGAAAGTGCATTATCTACATATCAATTTAATTATATGTCAAAACAGCAGAATATAATTAATTATTCTATAAAGATAATGTTTCAATTAATTATTCCAATTATGAAAAAAGATGCTCTAGAACTGATACCAGTACTACGTGCACTAGTCAATGAGTTCTGACTATCTGATCCACTATATATTGGTTAAGCTGGCAAATCGATCAGAACCTCTTGAGCTAGCACTAAACATTTTACATGTACCCGCAAAAGGATACAGGTGGTGTGGAGACTTCGTTATTGCCCTTACATGCGAAAGTATTTATGAGCAGTAAGTACATGGAAAGGAAAAAAAATTATTTATTATATATCATTTAAATAATTAGACATGAAAGAATAACTTCTATACAACTCTTGAAAAAATATACTATCTGGAAAAATGATAATGTCCATATTTCACAATGTCCATCTATGTAAATTAAAATCTGTTACACAGAACGATTACATCATAGAAGAGTGACCAATGACATTGTTTATGAATTATATTATAACAAAAAAGAGGAGACGAATATATGAAAAAAAGAGAGAAATAAAAACCTTCACAACCTAATAAAATATCACTTCATGGGGGAAAAATCAACTTACGAAGGAGCATAATATCTGTATTTGACATGCGCAGAAGATATATTTCATAATGGGAAATTATTGAAACAAGAAAATGTTTGCTAGTTATGAAAGCACCTTCAAACCAAATAGACAATTAAACAAAGCATTAAGTATTATTATTATGACAAAACTTTACCTTGACCAATATCACTAGTCAGATACTCGGCTCCAGATAAAACCCTACACAATCATATCATGCTTGAGCATGAGAACGGTTTCATGAATACAAGCCTTGTACATTTAAACGTGCTATTACATATTTCTGGGACATTTGCAAACATTTTATTACTACTTCAGTTTGTAGCAAAAGTACAATAAATTTCTTGATAAGATAAGTGAGAAAACAGAATATCCATCAAAGCTTTAGAAATATGCATTCTCAGTATAAAATACTGAGTGAAACAGTGATGTCAGGTTTTCTATGGGAATTAAACACCACTAGAGCTTAATGTGGTTTGGTTGGCTTGTATTTGACATCCTTTTAACAACTGTAATTATTTCTGTATCTGGCAACTGCCCCATAACCTCAAAAGTGAAGCAAAAGTTGTAACAGACAATAAAATTTCCTATGCAGTTTAAAATCTAACTAAAGAAGAAAATCATTATGGTGGAAATTGCCAACACTTCACTGAATATTCACACTACCTGTGCATATCAGTTGAAACTACTGTAAAATTTAAGTTAAAATAGTAACACTTGCAAGAAATACAATGCTGCAGTCCTGTTATTCTGAACATTTGCATTATGTCCTAATAGCCAAAATCCTGTACACGAACTGCACATAAATGGCATATTTGTTTGTTCATTACATAAGGACTGATTCTTAGATCATTACATAGGACTATTTCATCATAACATAAGACGGTTAATAAACAACCTTGTATCAATTAACTGATAAATATTTGTTTTATGAAAATATATTACTGAAACATTTCCTGATCCCCAAAAATGTATTTTAGTTTTATTTTAGTTAGTTTAAAAGCATCTGGCAAGCTTGATTATTAAGATGAAATTATACAGAATATCTTATAATAACTTTTGTCAGATATAGATTTTCATTTGATACAAAATAAATTTAATAATCGATTGAACTATCCTTGGATTAAATTATTATTTTCAACATATTGTAGCAACAAGTATTTACTACGCATCTGTTATTCAAATCAATCTGATAACAAACTATTTACAGCTACAGAAATGGTTTGTTTGGTTTTAAATTCGTTCTGTCATTTTTTTACGTTAGATTAATCTATTATATATCTTGTTAGATTTTTTTAATAGCTGACTTTCATTCTTATGTTTTAATATTGCTTTCTTATATAAAATTTTATATAAAAGACTTCAGTATTTTGATATCGACCTTGGACTTTGCATTCAATAATGAGGTACCAAGTATATGACAATTGTACATGTACTTGAGTGTTATGAATTCAAGAAATTACCTCCCTTGAGCAGATGGGCAATGTTGCAATATCTAGTACTTATGCATCACTTCAAAATTCATTAAGATTATCTCTTAACAACACATGGTGGCATCCAAATAAAAGTTATTTATCAGTGTTAACAGCAATTTCTTCAAATATGTAATTAAACAGCCATGGAAAAATATCCAAGTACTGCTATTTGCCTGTATATTAAATGCAACGTAATTCTTTCAAAGTCGCTGAATTTTTAAAATGTATGTTAAATAGTAATTGATATTATTTTCAGTATATTTCCAAACTAATTATGGTTACAAACTAACTGTATGTGTGTACTGGTGCTTGACACACAAATTTATATATGATATGTAGATACTTATCATCTGGTTTATACCACGTAAGATTTTATATATCAAGCACCTGAGCGTTGTGTCATGTTTCCCAAATAAAAAAAAAATATCTTAAAATCCTTCCTTAGGATCTTATGTGTAATTTTACAGAAGAACTTTAAACAACTTGATTCAGGTTCTCATTTACATTTGAATCGTTACTAAACATTTCCCCATCTAACAAAATTTGGTAAGACCTCTAAAACTCAATGTATCTGTTTAGGCTACAAATTAATACATGTAAAAATATTATGAATTATTGCATTTTCATAAAGAATGACTTCAATTAAAAAACATCAAATGTTCATGCTGTACATCAATTCATGAACAAGAATTAGTATGAATACTGTAAAAATAATATAACCATTAAACAAGGATGTTTATAATTCAATGAAATGTGTAATATATTATTTTATCCTGATCCAGGAATACTTATATAAATCATGCCAATACCCTTGAAATATTATTAAATAAATGAAGATGTAATTCATGAATATAAATTCCGCCACAAAATGAAAACATGATTTAAATGATGCAACAATGTGTTAACTACTATATACATACAATCATTTATAAAACATTAACAACATATATGTACTGGTGTATTGTTTAGCTGTACTTCTCAACTTGTACATCATTATGTAGAGAAATAAAGAGCTACCTTTTAAAGTGATTCAGACTGGGTGTAGGCCATTCTATGTAACAAACTCGTGATTTGCCAAATTTCAAGTTAGAATCATGATTGTTTTTATGGGATTTCAATATGACTTTAATTGTTTTATTATAATTTCTTTTATATGAAATGTATTTTCATAGAAAAGGTTAAGATAAAAAAAGAAATAACAAATAAAGATGTGGTTTCAACAGGCTTAATTAATAATATATCCAAAGTACATGTTGGTTCATGAGATCATGAAACTAACAGCAAAACCTTGTATCACTATGACAGAAATGCAAGGCTATGACCAAATAAGCTACAAAACACAATTTTATGAATATATGAATCTATTCATAAAATGCAGGTTGACAAATCTTTATCTGTCTTGTGTGCGCCATATTATGATATCAAAACTCATGTATACATATAACCCCACCCTCATATGACCCAAACTGTTGCCAGCATTGGTTAATAATTTTGTATGGTAACCAATTTCAACATACTTGTGTAAAAACGGTATTGTGTATGGTATCTTATATCTAAGAGGAGTAGAAATAAACAATGTTGACCATAACTGATGTAATAAAGTCCTTTAGCTTTATAATTATCAGCAGTCTCCATATTTTTTCTTTTAGTCAAAACATCACCTTATTAAAAAAGATATCAATGATGGTCTGCTTTCCAAATTATAGAAATCTATAAGCACCCAAGGCACTTATTAGTTGATAACTAATTAACAAGCGTATCTTATGTCCATTGCGTAAATACCTGCTGTTATCTTAGTAAGAACGGAACAAAATACCACTGGATTGTTCAGATTTATATATGATAAAATACAAAAGATACATGTATTATGTTGAAGAGGGGTAGAATCCATTTGATATTATTGATAGGTTGACCGTTAATTCATGTACTGTAATGCATTATGTATATATAATGCCATCATCTGTTCCGCAGTATAATTTTAATCATTTGTTATATAAATGCGAAAATGAAAAAGAACTTAAAAATAATGAGATAATAATTAACTAAATAATGTATAACACCAAAGTGTTTTGATATCTCAACCCTGATACAGTGTTACTTTGATATTGCGGAATAAAATATTTTAATTATGATGAAGAATATTACACATTTTTTACAACAGGTACAAAACCTGGAATATGCTATTGCCCATTAGTAATGGTATTACAAGTAGGGATACAACTTCTGTGGATTTGTTTGGTATGGTTACATAGAAGTACCACCCTTACAGCACAATTTGTATAGTAGGCTGTGTTAATATTGTTATCATGATCAGAATAAAATAAATCTGAAGTACAGTATGAAATGAAAACTCAAATAAGATTTTCATTGCCCAGAGCAAGCAATGATCAATTTAAATACTAAGAAAAAAGGATTCCATTTCTTTTCTTCACAAAATTTGTGTGTTGGGACAGGGATCACCATTTGTATATCCCTACACATACTGAACCCTGGATCAATGCTTTTGGGTAAAACTGAGATAGCCAGGCATTTTACTTTTTATAATGCCAAAATTTGACCCCAGACTGCAAATTAGTTAAAAGAATTAAATGAAATTGCAGTTATTCTTGGGAACCACAGATCTAGAGCCAAACATATTTTCCACTACATCCTGAGTGAAGAAACACTTTTGGAAACAAATCTCTCCCACATACCTTTACATGTTAATTCTTCCCATTCTGAAGGAGACTCTCGTTTTTTCAATTTTGAATTTGCTGAACTCATTTAATTGAATAAATAATTATATTCATTCTAAGACCTAATTATTTCATCTGAATAAACAACTCAAAATATATCATTTTAAAGGGTTATTCTGATCTTTGAGGTATACATGTACAAACACTTCATTCGGGTATAGAGAATTCAGAATATCTCCTATAAAAAAGTGTGCTTTGTCAGGATTATTCTAAGTAATGATATTATGTTGTAACTACAGGAAGTAAACATCGGTATGCATACCCATCCATAACATCACAGTAAACAATGAATATTCGCTTTAGAGTGCTTGAAAATGACAACTATTTCGTATCACAAAAATCTACACATGGTTATCCTTCATCATTATTCTCAAAAAGAACTTGAGGACATTTCTAAAGTCCTACTTTTACAGATCAAGGTATAAAAAGTGTGATAACATTTAATATTCAAACATCACATAACAATTTAAATCTACATGGTTTTATCAATGTCTAGTACACATGACTCAAATTAAATCAACACACATTTACATAACAAAAATCTCATATGTTCGTTGAAGTATAATCAACATGGTTTTGTTATAGGTTGAAGGGCGTAGAGTTTGTGAACCCTGCACAGCATGGCAAAGTGTTATTTATAATTTGATGAATTTGAAAATCTCCCAATATTGACTAGTAAACAACTTAAAAAAAAAAAAAATCAAAAATACGCATAGACAATGGTGTACATTGTAAAATCAAGCCGAAGACTTGCTACCTAAACATGTGAAGAACAGAGGAGAGATCAGAGGCCAGTTGTTCAAAAGATGATTATATCTTAATCAGTGATTAGTGTAAATGTCAATTATCCTGTAATTTTTTTAGACGAATACATTGAATTACTTTGCAGGAATCAACTTTCAAGTTAAGTCAATTAACATGCAAGATTGTAAGATTTTACATTTTATATTGACAGAATAATTAAAGGTTAAAAAAGGTCATTAATTAGTGATCTACCTAACCATCTTTTGCACAACTGGGCTCTGGATAGTGGTCAGCGATCCCTAGTGAGAAACAACCATCCTTCTTTCCTTATACTCTACCTATATTTGTCATTTAACAAGCTAAACATTTTTTGTTTTTTGGAAATCCATTTGATCACAGTTGGAACTCGCTACCATGGACTAATCGATCAACTAAGCGTGGTTGATATTCCACTAACCCACTACACATACATGTACTTAAGGGTATCCTAGAATACAGTCAGATCACTGGGATTATTTAAACAGACTGGTAAATACATGTATCAATAGAACATGTTTCATGACAACTTTGAATTGTTCCATACATTCATATGATGTGCCATTTTGGTAGTAGAGCAAATAATTTGACTAAATAAACCAAATGAACGACTTCCCAGAATTATAACATGCAAAACGGAAAACCCAGAACTTTACAATAGCCATTAAAATTGAACTTTTTGAATTGCCAGGTTGTGCCTAATTAGAGCAGGCACCTTTAACATGCCAAAATATGGTTTCTGTATTCGGGCTGTGACAGAATATGTGAGGTAGGAGAGGAGAAAGAAACAAACATGCAAAGTGCAAAATACTTAATAGGCAATGTAATCGAGGGACTTTGGCACAAATGAATGGATGGTTGATGATAAAGTTCAGCAGGTTTCTATTGATACTTTTAACTATTGACCATAACCATCATCTTCAAATTATTAACACATATTTTGTTTCTATAAAACTTGATTATCTAACACACAATTAAATCTGAATCATTTCTTATCAAAATGGTGAACATTGGACATTTCCATAGGGGAAAATAAAAAAAAAATCTTTTAAAATTGGTTTATACAGAAAACAGGAAATCTGTACTCTTCTTTTATTGACTTCAGCATCAATATAAAGCTTTCTGACAGCCAGCTCTCTTTGTAATGATCATATTCCCCTCACGGCAAACATGTCAGAATGAAGCCAAACTCTATCAGAGAAATATTGCTATATATAAATACTAGTATCCACGCTGGTCGGCTTTCTATCAATTTTTTTTTTGTTCCCTCTAAATAATGGTTCAGTGTTAATATCATAGCTTAATCAACACCTAAAATTGTGCAAGAACACATATGGAACGGTCATAATTGAGAAATGGCTTTAGAAATATAAATTATAATACCTGCAGATAAACCTTATTACTGTGTCTGACCTATTAACTAATGGTTAGGTTTACATGCTGAGGCTGTGAGCAGAACATATACATTTTGTACATGTACACAGACAAGGGGGAAATAATTGTTTAGTGCGCTCAATAATATTATTCAAAATTAGTAAAACTTATATAAAAGGATTGGTTATTTTTTTCAAAATGGTTCGATAATTATTTCCACTGGCAATATATATTCCATAGACTATTTGAACACACGACAGAGGTTTTACCTATATACAAGTACATAAATAAGTGTTATTTGAACTTTGCTATAAATATACAAAATATTTCTTAATTCTACTTTGCATATAGGGTTTTGTTTTATTCATAAACAGGAGCATATTAAATCATCATATGGTGTTTATAATGACAAAATACATACGAAAAAGCAAACAGAAACTACTCTACCTTAGAACGGGAGCTGTGACACAGACGGGAGAGGTAGAAAACATACCCGGGTCCCCAATATATAATATATATTTATAATAATGTTTTGTACCTCACAACAAAGCAATATCAGAGCCCCTCAACAACAGACAGTTTACATCAGATAACCAGTATATACTTCTGTATATGTAGAGAAACCCTTAATTATGATGAAATCAATGTGTAGTAAAAAGAAGATCTCTCAAAAATTCATTCCTGTATGCTGCTGAAAAGTTATACAGAATACAGTGTATATGAAATAATTTCTGTTCCTAGACATTAGTTGTTTTTCAGACATACTGTTAAATAAAATCAAATAACTTCTGTCTTTCCTTTTGCATTTTGACTCTTTTTCTAATTAATGCTTTAGTGCATGGGTTCAAATCTTAAATATGAAGAGTCAATTTGTATGAATATTATTTTCTTGTGCAATTAAAATTTACAAACCATTGAAATAGGTTTTGATGTATTTGCGTAGACCTATCATGATGTCAGAGGGGTTCTGTGTGGACTACTAAAACTATACCAGACACTAGATTACATGCTGCTGGCGAGAGATTGGTAGACTAGGCGTAGAAACAGCTGACATGTGAACCTCGACTCTCTGTGGCGAGTGTCCGTTCTCCGAGGCGAGGTAACCATTATGATGACTTGAGCTTTGTATGAGTACCTTAGACACATGTCTACTCTCATGTAGCCCCTCGTCGTCGGCACTCAGAGAGTTTTTCATACGTTGTATCTTAGCCTGCGACAGACGCAGGGTGTCGCTACGTGACAATGTGACTGCCTCCGTCACCACACGATCCTCGGCATGATCGACCCAATCAGTTCGCTGGACTGGCTCCGACTTTTTCATAATGTAGCCGTCAGATTTACTAATAGGGATATTTACAATGTGAGATGATGAGTGATTTTCATCCTCCAGTCCATTTACGTTCAGGTTGTCATATTCAGAGTGTTCTGATGGTGTCTTCAATTCTCCGGCAAGATTCTCAATTGTCGTGTCCCGTGACGGTTGTTCCTGTTCCATAAGCATTGTAGGTTCACCCTCTCCATGTGCATCGTTCATGACGGGAGTGAACCTCATCATACTGATACTGCCGCCCTCCGACCCATCAGCAAATGAAGTTCTAGAGCTTTGCATGGAAACTTTGGAACTAAAATCTGCTAGAGAGAGCCTTGAATTGGCTGCTGTATCATAGTATGATGACCGATCATCCACAGAATAGTCTGAAAGTCTACTAGACTGCATAGATGCACTGTCTGTACTCCGAGACATCTCTGGAGTTCCAGAACTAGTCAATCCCCGCTTTTTCATGAAACCAGATTTTCCTTTGTGCGGATTGCGTTTAAAATGTTCATCAACAGATTCAGGGTTTCTACTTTTAATAATCTGTTCAATACTTGGCTCGATTTCCAGTCCAAACGGTAGCGTCGGAAGCTCGTTAGACTTGGCTTTGAGGGGTACTTCCATCTTAGCTTTCCTAAGTTCCTCTATAGCCACTTGTAACTGGTCTATCACAGTATCATCGTCATACCCAAAGTCTTTCTCCAACCCAGACTGGAAGAACTGGAGTATGTCATCCACATTCATCTTCAGAAGCTTTCCTGGAAAAAAGGCAACACAATTTATGGTATTGTTAAGGTGAAACAAAGTAAAGCATTAATAGGTGAACTATAGGACATTCCCAAAATTCTTGTTATTCCCCTTGATAAACCACAATGGTGGATACAAGATGGACTTCTGGGAAGAAGTATTTTTGTGATGATTTAGCGCCATGTGACTATCCGATAACGTAATTCCCATTATGACATCATAATTACATGGTGCTTGAATATTGTGTAGGACTGCAATCAAGAGAACATAAGTCAATTGTAATTTTGAACATTATATAGTAATACTAATTAGGACTAACACTTTAAAGCTCTTGTGTACACATACTTGGATGTAACTTGATTACTATGTAGTCCTATGACAAAACAAATTTCTTAGGTCAATGAAACTTGATCATTGTGTAGGCCTGTGATATAGAGATGTTATTGAACTTGATTATTGTGTATATCTGCAATATTCTTGTATTCTTAACGCTCTTTTATTTTCTTAAACTCAGAACTGACATGGTCCAAAAACAGGGGACAAGAGGACACTAAAAAAATCCATTTCCACAGCAATAATGTAAACTAGATATCAGGAAAAACTTTTTTTGTCTGTGAGTAGTCAAACTTTATTACTACTTCACTGAACATGTTATCACAGCACCTATAGTAAATTCTTTCATAAATCAAGCTATGTGGGCATTTGAAGATTAAGAACTTTTCTAAAATTGAGATTCAGAAATTCTACAGAAATTGAAACTGTTGTCACAGTTGATTTTTTAAGTCCTATATAGTGGATATTAAATGATCCTGTATTAGTAATAAACTTAAAAATAAATTTATAAATGTTACCTAAACAGTGTGTAGGGCTGTGATACTAGAGTACTTACGTCGATGTAACTTGATTATTGTATAAGCCATGCCAGTGAGTAGAACCTCACCCTCCAGCATAAAGATATCCCACAGACGAAGATTCAGTGTGTAGGGCACCTGCACAAGGAACAATTATCTCATAATGAAGAATAGATTATACTTAATGTATCAAAAATTTATGTTCCTCTTACAAACTGTGAGTAAGATCTGATTTTGCAAGTTACATATTTATTTATCTTACAAGACGGATTAAACCACCTATTATATCAAAGGCTGAACAACAAAAAAGACAAAAGTTTTACATGCCAAGTGGACATGTTTTGGTCTATATTTCTGTTTCTTGACAAAATTAGCAGGCTTTGCTGATTATCATCTCTGTTTACTGAGATATGGTAGATAAAGTTTCATAGAGTCCTTGACCTATAAGAGAGCACCAGTAGAACTCCTTTGTACTTACCCTATCTAAAAAGCACTGGAGAAACCATTTGATGGTGTACAATGTTGTGTAAATGTCATTTTTATCCTGAAATTAGTAGGAAAAAACACAATATTAACATAGTACACAACACAACATTTCAGAATCATGTTTTAAGTCTTTTCAGACATATCTACCGACCTTATGAAAGTTCCATGTGTGATATTCGATGTGCTCAAAAGAAATTAAAACAAATTAAATCTCTTAATTCCCTTCTGTTCCCCTTTTACCTCTTGTTTGCTCTTGATAATATACCACAGTTGATCATTTTTCTTTAAGAAATTGCAATACATTTGTAATAGTCTTCAACTGTCAAATCAAATATGGTGTTCTGTGTCAGCAATTTTAATTTTCTGATCAATCTAAACATCAAATGATCACAATTAAGTACCAATGGTAACCTACATATAAAATTTGATAAAGATCCTGTATTTATCAAGAAATTGTGATAACAAACATTCATATCAAAAGTCACAAGTCAGATGCAAGCCTCAAAATCAAGCCATTACAAAATTTCAAAGTCAAAATCAAAGATGTCTCCTGTTAGCCATACTGCTTTTCAGATCAGTCCCAAAATGGGACACTGCACAAAGGGAACCCGCATATGAAATTTGAGAATGTTCCATATAGCACTTGTTAGGAAACCTCCTTGTTCACATGCTTTACTGATAACATCTAATTTTTTTTTGAAAATCCCTAGACATTCCTCCAAAGAAACATCAAAATCTTCTTTAGCATTCATTGCTGAATGGTAGATATATCCCAGCAATAGAAAGGGAAACACAATTCTTATCCAACTGAGGTACAGTGATAAGAAAATTAGTGAAAGCAACCAATATGTAGTATGTTAAAGAAAGAATTTCCATTTATCTAAGTAGTACCTTATTCACATCATAAAATGCATGTATCAGATACATATCACATTGAATTCAGATTGATAGAAAGGTAAACTTGTGAATAAAATATAGATTTCTGTGACTTAAAATGATGAAAATGGGACCAAATAAATATCTTTTTGAAAGGTAGTGAGGATCTAAGAGTGGTCTCCCTTGGAACTATCAGGTTGTTAGATACTTACAAAAAATCTCCGGAGCTTTGGTGTAAATTTTTTGAGAATATTGTCATGGTGTTCTTGAAATCTCAGTAGCTTTGGAAATCCAGGGATGAAAAATCCTGCAACAATAGATGCAATGAAATACCCATCAAAAGACAACCATTACAACAATATCTGTACTATGATATGAGAACTATAGATTATTATACAGTATTTTCAGAAGACATGTTAAAGATGTGACTGAGTTGTGGACAAAGGATTTCAGCTGTTTGCTCAAGATAATTCTTTAGGACATCTACAGTATCAAGTATTGTTAACATTTTTTGTGACTTCGAATGCAAACATCTTAATTTAAAATAAACATTTTAAAGTAGATATACGAGTAGCATTTTAGCCAGTAAAAGGCTTTTTGTGTAATTTGTGATATCATACATAATACGTATTATAACATACATAGAGGTTACACAATGAGTACTTGTTGGATATGGTGTTTTTTTACTTGAGTTAGTTAATTTTTGAAAGGTCCAAAAACATAAGCTTTAGCATGGACACACTTTTTCTCTGATGTAGGTCAAAAGTTGAAATGAAGGTCAGAGTGACCTTCTTTTGATACACAGCACAATTTTTTTGTGTAAATTCAAAAAGGACCTGACAGATGATATTCATTAAATGATTGATATGAAGCCGAAGATAAAGCCTCAGGTTTTTATCATGGTTCCACATCCCTTGGATAGAGTTTTACAGCCTTAATTAGGCATATATATGCTATGAGACGTGTAAGTCTCTAGCCTGTGGTAAAATTACAGGAGGCTTTGCACTTACCATGCATTCCGTGTTTCTTTGAGGAAAAGAGTTGAGAAAGGGCCCAGAAAGCATCCTGTAACAGAGACAGTCAACATATTTTAAATCATCAAGGTATCCATGATTAAATCTCCTCTACTCAAAACCTAATATCAACATATCTCTATCGAAAGGCGACACATTTATAATTTGTTACTGAGATAAACGGTAAAGGTCGCTAACAGGTATGGCACAAAATCTGGTTTATTGTGCAGAAAATCTTTTTTTTTATTTATAATATTGACGTTGAAACTTAAATGATTTTGATTTATAACATTGACCTTGAACTTAAGTGTTTTTTTATAACATTGACCTTGAACTTTGACCTGATCACCAGCAATGTAATTTTTATTAGTACAGCGCTCAAATTCTTAACTAATTCCTATTTACATGATAATTTTTATAGAACGCTGACAATTAGCAACTCACCTCTTCCCCCATGTACATTAGGAGGAGCGCTGCAATTTCACTCATCCCCTGGCAGTACCCGACCTCAGTGTTGTACATGGAGTATGCCCCTAACACATGGAACAGTGCCTGTTGTCTGAAAGGTAAGAAGGAATGGGTTAATGTAGAACAATAACTAAGAAGTTTACAAGAAATATTTCTTATTTCCTCTTTTTTCATTATTGTCTTCAATATAGATTTATTAAGAAAAAATTTTAACAAGATAAAAGAAACTTAAATATGAGAAAAATGGATTTTTAAATGTAATGTGTCAAAATTAATGTCCTAGCTAATAGCAGTATAGCAAAGATACACATGTGTATTAAATCAAGAGTTGTTTCCCTTTGTTTACAGAGCGGTAAGTAGCCTAACATTCAAGGTATTGTTGTGACAGTTTTCCAAACTTACAGTACACATAAAGTTAATGACAGCTGATCCTGTTAAATAAATACAATGTCGCACTTACTGCACACCGTATCTTGACCGGAACTCTAGGTGGTTTCGGTATGTACGGTTTACATCTAAATCAATCTGTCGTATATGTGGAGATTTGGTCCTTGCCCTGATCTTCATATCCTACAGAGCAAATTAATAGAATATATAAAATCTAGAAACTATGAGAATTAATAGAAACACATTGAAATCGTCATATTAATAAGACCTTGATTAATAGTTTAAAAGCAAAATGGATTAAATATAAATTTAAAGCAAACATTATGTAAATGTACATATTTTGATGCACTCAAAATTTAAGCCCAGAACCAAGTTTAAACAGAATAGCACAGCAACGAATTTGCTAACTCACAATACTTGCTGTACATCTAAAAATCATTATTATTTTTATACAGAAGCACAATCATAATTTTGCGGAATGCTTTCAGTGCAGGAATCACTAAGCAAATATTATCACTAAAATATGTACGCTCATAATGTTTTTCATCTTTAACACACTTGTAAGGTTTCCAATTTTATGCAAACAGTGTTGTAATCACTGTGAGAGAGCAATGCTATAAGACAAGCATTAAAATGCATCTGTGCCCATCCACAACAAAAAGACCCATGAACAACGTGTAAGCCAGGTAGCCCTTTACTTTGTAGACCCGTTAACAATGTGTAAGGCAGGTAGCCCCTCACTTTGTAGACCCATGAACAATGTGTAAGGCTGGTAGCCCCTCACTTTGTAGACCAATTAACAGTGTGGAAGCCAGGTAGTCCCTTACTTTGTAGACCCATTAACAGTGTGTAGGCAGGTAGCCCCTTACTTTGTATATGCCCTTTTGTTCAGCTTTCATTTTGTTGACCTCCAGCAGTCGGATCCACACCTCACCACGAACCCGATTTGGGATGCCTTTGTAGATACGCCGAGTCATCTACATAATAGACAGGGTACTCAAGTAAAATATAGATTTTGTATTAATTCAATTATCTTATGACCGCATACTCTGAAGTGAAATATGAAATATATCATTTGAGTAAGAATCAAAGACTTTGAGAACATAGAAATGATATTTATGGTATAAAATTTCATTCATTGTATCAAGGAAATTGGAATGCAGCAATACCTTTTCTCCTGATGAGTATTTGTCCCACGTTTTTAACATTTTCAGCCATTTCTGTGTCCTTTCTATTTCCACTTCAATGGCCTGCAACATAACAATGCATTACAATAAGGAGCTACTGTTATAACTTGAAAACTTTGGTTTATTTTGCTTTAGGTCCTATTAACAGCCAGGGTAATTTAAGGACGTGCCAGGTTTTAGAGGTGGAGAAAAGCCGGCCGGGTTACCCAGAGAAAAACCACTGACCTACTGTCAGTACCTGGCAACTGCCCCACATGGGTTTTGAACTTGCAACCCAGAGGTGGAGGGCTAGTGGTAGAATGTCATAACTCAAAAACTGTTATTTGTTGTTGCCAAGAAACACATATAAATATTTTTATGGTAGTGACCTTTAGAAGTTTTCGGGGTAAAAAATGACGTCATTTTCAATATAACCATCTCTTTTTGACTGTTTTTCATGAAACAGAAATAAAATGTATTATTTAATTGAAGGATTAAGCTAAGTGAGCATTTGCCGAGGTAGAAAAAGGACATTTTTAGTGATATGTTTTTTCATCTGACTTACCTTTGCCTCAGCTGCACTCTGTTTCTGAGGGAGTTGGTAGTTACTGTAACACACAACACATGGTATTAAACGTACACAATAACAACATCAGTACATCTTAATATAAGGCTTTGTTAATCTATTCATGCAACCCACCATGACCCAATATTAGCACCTGTTTTTTGGGACAGTCTGTATCTTAATTCCAAGTTTTAAAAAAGAAGGGTTTGTTCCCTGCACAAATCTACCCATTCCCAATCAGTTCATTTTAATCAGGAATAAAAGTTGCTAGATCTCAAATCACAGATTTGTTGAATTCGAGTATAGACAGTTTAACATATGTACCTGTAGTGTACATTATCTACAAAATGTAGGGTATCAATGCACCTGGCCTTTACTCATAGACCAAGGATATGTAAATGTAAGTATTCTACATTGAAGAATGATATCATTAAATGATATATGAAACCAAAAATGTTTTAACTTACTGGTACCACTGTAATTGACAATTTTAAGTATTTTGAAAATCTCCACTTGTCTTCTTCTCTAGTTTCATCTGTTGAAACTCTAAAACTATTTATTGAAACTGGATTTTATATGCTAAACTCTCAAACAAACAACAGTTTTAACTCATTCACTCCTGTAAGTTCTTGGGGGTTAATTAGTTAAATGATCTAGTTATTTATACTCAATAACTTACTGGATGAATCCAAATCTGTCAGTGACATGGTAGACCTCCAAGGTAGGGTCCTCCCAGGGGTCAATTTGAGCCCCTTCCTCTCGACCCTGCAACATAAACATAATATTGATTACCGTAATTTCCTGCGTATTACCCGCACCGAGGTATAGCCCGCGGGAAGTAAATTAAGGCATTTTTGAGGCTTTTGTAAAATAAATTCCAGATAACCCGAACTGGCAGATTGCCTGCTGGTTACATGTCGAATGCATAGCTGGAGAGTACAAGTGTAATTCCAATGTGACTTTGTGATTAATGCATACCTGGTGAGTACAAGGGTAATTCCAATGTGACTTTGTGATTAATGCATACCTGGTGAGTACAAGTGTACTTCCAATGTGACTTTGTGATTACATATTTTGAATCTTGGAAATCAGAGACATCCATAATTAAAGCTCTATATTAACTTATCAATGCTATATTTTGTTTACAAATAGCGTCTTCTGATGTAAAAAATCGTATAGCCCGCGGGCAATACAAAGGAATTTACGGTAACGTTTAAAATGTCTCACAGATATCACTATCTCTACAAAAATAGTGATTGTCCTTTAAAATCAAAAGTCGATGATATCTGAAGCAAAAACCTAATCAAGAACCAATCTTAAAACTCAGTTTTTAATTTTTGAACATAATGTCTAAAAAGAGACCTAGCTACAAGATGTAAGATAACTTCCTGCTTATAATTACAGTTAGTTACATACATCTTTGATATTGATTTTGGTATTTTCTTGGTAGCACATGTCATAAGAATTCTCATTGAAGTTTTATCAAGGTCATCTTTAATCTCAACCAACAAATTATATCAAAGTGGCTTCTTAAAGATCGAATTTCCTCAATAAAAAGGAGATTATTTTCAAGGAGCATTGAAAAAATATTTTACTTTTTTGAAGTTGGTAAAATATTCCAAGTACACAAGCTAATGGCTGAGGAAAATTCAGTTCCTTTCCTGTAAGGTTGGACATCTCATGCATCAATATTTTGACAGGGTTGATATGTTGTCCAATATTTGGAAAAGGTTAATAATTTGGTACATTCACTGATATCTATCAGGGTAATAGTACATGGACAGATATTTTGACTTGCATGTATGGCCTTTTACATATTGCTCTGTAAGATATGTGTGATATGGACGAAAGATTAAAAAATCTTGCAATACTGCAAATCCAACAAATGTACCGACCTTGTCATACTTGGCCACAATCTCATTCCTCTCTCGGGATGCCCGCTCTACCTCATCATACTGGTCAAGTGATGAGCTGGCTGTAACACACAAATGAATTTCACATCATCATGGGAGAAGATATACGCCCAGATGGAAACTGAAACTTCCAATTACAGGACAGTCATATATTTATAAACCAAAGAGATTTTTTTTGATAATGCTGAAAATAAATATATTCATACATCATTTTCCAAAACGTACATTATGTTATCCATTTTTAAGCATACCAGGCCATTAGACATATCATGATTATGTTACAGATACAAATGTATATAAAGTGAGTATTACCAATCTAATTGTCAATCATTTGTGATTGACCCTCGACCTATCAATATGAGCCATGATTTGCTCCAGACATTCCCAATTACCCTATATAACAGGTCACACAGACTGAATACAAAAGTGCTGTACAGTATGTACATGTATCACACAGAAAAAAACATAGTCTACAGCTGCCAAAAAATAATTGGAACATGTACGTACAGATTAACTGCATTTATACAAGCATGTTCTCCGGGTTTCCATTTCATCATCCCAAAAATCCTGACCATTGAGGAAATATATGACTTTTTTAAGGATGTTTTCCAAACCTTAGCCATAATTCACCCCAAAATTATGTGTACAATATTAACCCAATAGGTGGATTTTGAAAAGTTCTATGTGTATTATCCTGACTTAAATAATCATTTTTACAGTACTGGTAAATATAGAATTTTTTCACAAGAAATGATGAGCGACAATGCCAAGTACAATGTACATATCAATTCTACCTTGCATACATAAGGAAACATCAAGGCTATCACTGTACTAACATACCACTCGGTACCAACCAAATAAATCAAACATTTATGTCATCTTCACCTGAGCCACAACATCATACTTATTGTATAATGTTATTGAGTAATTCACATCTCTTCCTACTTTATATTTATTCACCTTGATAGAATCAGGCACTTTATACTCTTCCCTGCAATATGTCGAGGTAAAACAAATTGAAGACATCATGCACAGTTGCTAGCTATTAGACTGGTCTAGGGGAAAATTGACTGTGTTCATGCCAAGCTGATTGATAAAGCCAGGAAAACAATACACAACTTCAGAGGCAGTCAATTGTAATTACACCATTATGCTGCAGTGGTTTTTTTGTGTGTGCATCAAAGGATAAAACCTGTCTTTTTCCATCATCAATAAGGTGGCCGGGGTATACTGTGATTTCAAATTTGATATGACATGAATATAATTTATCATATATATACTGTTATCCAGTAAATTTGTATGTGTATATAGTTACTATAGTTACATATATATCCTAGTGCACTGAATGATTCAAGTGAGGTCAATAAAGATCACAAAAGTGCATGTTACATTATAATTATATGACTGTGTTGTTTCAATTTTAATTATTTATTTATAATCAACAAAAGTGTATGAAAATTGACATTGCACACAAATAAATACCATAAATTTTGATAAAGTGATAAAAATGATCGTCACATTTTTTTTTTTTAAGATTCTTAAATTCTTAATAGAAACTCATGAAAGATCTTATAATATCTCCAAGGAGAGCAGACCTCAATACCAGGGCCAGCTATTTAACGCCCATCAGATAGCTCGAGGAGCACCACTACATTCACAGAGGCTGTCACCCTAACCAGAACCAGTATTACAAGAGGCCCAGAGGGCCTGTATCGCTCACCTGGATATATTGGTATCTAGGTTATCATGGTAAAATATTTTCCCCGCTCCTCAGCCCCCTGGGGGGGGGGTCAGTCCCACCATTAGTACAATTTTGAATCCTAAGCACCTAGGGATGCTTTCTACCAAATAAGGTTGATTTCCAATCAGTGGTTATGGAGAAGAAGTCGCTAATATCAATACAGCTAAATAACTCTTTTTGACCCGCCCCTCAGCCCCCTGGGGGGTCAGTCCCACTATTAGTACAATTTTGAATCCTGAGCACCTAGGGATGCTTCCTGCCAAATAAGGCTGATTTCCAATCAGTGGTTATGGAGAAGAAGTCGCTTAAACCATGATATAGATAAATAACCCTTTTTGGCCCCGCCATCAGCCCCCTAGGGGGTCAGTCCTACCTTTAGTACAATTTTGAATCCTGGGCACCTAGGATGCTTCCTGCCAAATAAGGTTGATTTTGAAACAGTAATTATGAAGAAGAATTCGCTTAAACCAATATAGCTAAATAACCCTTTTTGGCCCAAACCCTCAGCCCCCTGGGGGGTCAGTCCCACCATAAGTACAATTTTGAATCCTGGTCACCTGAAGATGCTTCCTGCCAAATAAGGCTGATTTCCAATCAGTGGTTATGGAGAAGAAGTCGCTAATATCAATATAGCTAAACCAGGGCCAAATCAAAAACCATGATTGTGATCATCTCTTTATGCCCAGTAATTGTATGTATAGTTTTGGGGTGGGGATCTCAACCGTGTAAAAGTTATGACTCAGGGGTCAAATTAAAAGTGTGTGGCAGACCCCAGGGCCAAATCAAAAACCATGATTGTGATCATCTCTTAATGCCCAGTAATTGTATGTATAGTTTCGGGGTGGGGATCTCGACCATTCAAAAGTTACGACTCAGTAGTCAATTTGCAAGGGTGTGGCAGACCCTTGGATCAAATATGAAATCATGATTGTGATTGTCTCTTAATGCCGAGCAATTGTATATATAGTTTTGGGGTGGGGATCTCAACTGTTTAAAAGTTATGACTCCGAAGTCAATTTACAAGGGCGTGGCAAACCCTGGGGTCAAAACATAAACCATGATTGTGATCATCTGATAATGCCCAGCAATTGTATATATAGTTTTGGGGTGGGGATCTCAACCGTTTAAAAGTTATGACTCAGGGGTCAAATTAAAAGGGTGTGGCAGACCCCAGGGCCAAATCAAAAACCATGATTGTGATCATCTCTTAATGCCCAGTAATTGTATATATAGTTTTGGGGTGGGGATCTCAACCGTGTAAAAGTTATGACTCAGGGGTCAATTTGCAAGGGTGTGGCAGACCCCAGGGCCAAATCAAAAACCATGATTGTGATCATCTCTTAATGCCCAGTAATTGTATGTATAGTTTCGGGGTGGGGATCTCGACCATTCAAAAGTTACGACTCAGTAGTCATTTTGCAAGGGTGTGGCAGACCCTTGGATCAAATATGAAATCATGATTGTGATTGTCTCTTAATGCCGAGCAATTGTATATATAGTTTTGGGGTGGGGATCTCAACTGTTTAAAAGTTATGACTCCGAAGTCAATTTACAAGGGCGTGGCAAACCCTGGGGTCAAAACATAAACTATGATTGTGATCATCTGATAATGCCCAGCAATTGTATATATAGTTTTGGGGTGGGGATCTCAACCGTTTAAAAGTTATGACTCAGGGGTCAAATTAAAAGGGTGTGGCAGACCCCAGGGCCAAATCAAAAACCATGATTGTGATCATCTCTTAATGCCCAGTAATTGTATATATAGTTTTGGGGTGGGGATCTCAACCGTTTAAAAGTTATGACTCAGGGGTCAAATTAAAAGGGTGTGGCAGACCCCAGGGCCAAATCAAAAACCATGATTGTGATTATCTCTTAATTCCTAGTAATTGTATATGTAGTTTTGGGGTGGGGATCTCAACCATTTAAAAGTTATGACTCAGGAGTCAAGTTTCAAGGGCGTGGCAGACCCTGGAGTCAAATATAAAATCATAATTGTGATTGTCTCTTAATGCCCAGCAATTGTATATATAGTTTTGGGGTGGGGATCTCAGCCGTTTAAAAGTTATGAGTCAGGAGTCAAGTTGCAAGGGCGTGGCAGACCCTGGGGTCATATCTAAATCCATGATTGTGATTGAGGTTACCAAAACATTTGTATAAATTTGAATTCAAGCAACCTTTGGATTCTACCACTAGAATATAGATGTCATACATTGCTTAGTTTCAGGAAAGAGATCATTTATACCAATATTGTCTAATGTGCCCCTTTTGGCCCCACCCCTCAGGCCCCTCCGTGATCATAATCATATAATTTTGAATCCTAATCCCATAGTGATGATACCAGGCAAATATGAATAATATCCATTGCTTGGTTTCAGAGAAGAAGTCATTTTTATCATTATAGCCAAATTGACTCCTTTCGGCCCCGCCCCTCAGGCCCCTGGGGGATCAGCCCCACCATTTATACAATTTTGAATCCACACCCCATGGTAATGCTACCAGGCAAATATAAGCGATATACATTACTGGGTTTCAGAGAAGAAATCGTTTATATCAATATAGCCAAATTGACCCCTTTTGACCCCGCCCCCCAGGCCCCTTGGGGGTCAGCCCCACCATTTGTACAATTTTGAATCCCCACTCAATAGTGATGCTACCAGCCAAATATGAGCGATATATATTACTGGGTTTCAGAGAAGAAGTCGTTTATATCAATATAGCCAACTTACCCTTTTGGCCCCGCCCCCCAGGCCCCTGGGGGGTCAGCCCCACCATTTGTACAATTTTGAATCCCCAACCCGTAGTAATACTACCAGCCAAATATGAGCAATATACATTGCTCGGTTTCAGAGAAGAAGTCGTTTATATCAAATAGCCAAATTGACCCCTTTTGGCCCCGCCCCCCAGGCCCCTGGGGGGTCAGCCCAACCATTTGTACAATTTTGAGTCCCCACCCCATAGGGATGCTTCTGACCAAATTTGGTCAAATTCCGATCAGTGGTTATAAAGAAGAAGTCAATTGTTGACGGACGGACGACGGACGACGGACGCCACGGTATCGCATAAGCTCACCTTGGTCCTTTGGACCAGGTGAGCTAATAACCCGTTCTAGAACACGACAATATTTACATGTACAGAGCTTATTTCTGGAACACCATGTTATTCACATATACAGAGCTTATTTCTGGAACACCATGTTATTCACATATACAGAGCTTATTTCTGGAACACCATGTTATTCACATATACAGAGCTTATTTCTGGAACACCATGTTATTCACATATACAGAGCTTTTTTTCTGTAACACCATGTTATTCACATGTACAGAGCTTATTTCTGGAACACCATGTTATTCACATATACAGAGCTTATTTCTGGAACACCATGTTATTCACATATACAGAGCTTTTTTTCTGGAACACCATGTTATTCACATGTACAGAGCTTATTTCTGGAACACCATGTTATTCACATGTACAGAGCTATCTCCTCTGGAGCACCATATATTCACATGAACAGAGCTTATTCGTATGTACATACAGAGCTTATTTACCAATATGGAGCACCGTATATTCACATAAACAGAGCTTATGTATTCACATGTACAGATCTAGAGCTTATTTACTAATATGGAGCACCATTTATTAACATGAACAATGCTTATTCACATGTACAGAACTTACTAACTGATCTGGAGCACCATGTATTCACATAAACAGAGCTTATGTATTCACATGTACAGATCTAGAACTTATTTACCAATATGGAGCACCATATATTCACATGAACAGAGCTTATCAACTGATCTGGAGCACCATATATTCACATGTACAGAGCTTATTTACTATACCTCTAGCCAGTACATCATATAAATGTATTCACAGAGGCTGCCAGCCTGGTCCCCTGTGAACACCTTTCCTGTTATAAACCCTCAGCCCATCACTTAGTCATTGACAAAACGATCAATATTATCCTCAATATTATCCTCAATATGATCGGTGTGTAGACAGTGATTGCTGAAAGGCCAGCCATGTTATATTATATCATGCAATTTTAATTGATTACATGTCATGGATGCTAGCCGACAACAGAAGTCTACATAACCATATCACTCACGGTATACCAGCTAAAACAGAACATTGATTTTCACATTAACTGGTTTACTTTGCTTTTTTAATATATTCATAAATTGATCACACACTGCCCTGGTAATACCAAAGCCTAGTACCCCAACCTATTTTGTTTGTAAAAAGTGTTTTTATGAGAATTATTTTTGACTGTAGTCTCTGATCTGTACTGAATTGCAATGGACAGTCAACACTGAACCAAATAAAAGCTGCAGTACATCAAACATGAAATTTTCTACACAAGTAACAAAAAAATATGATACATTTACAACACTGACAGCAGGGCAAGATGTGTGGTACACATGAATATGGACCCACATAAAAACAGTGTTATTTGTAACTTGTTTACGCTCATTTGCTTGCACTTGACAAACGAGCAAGCTAGTCCTTTCATCCTGGACAACACAAGAAGGATTCTCCCAATTCATGCCTTAGGCTGGCAACCTACTGCTTTCTTCTATAAGTAGCCCATTTTATAAATAGCAATCCTTGAACAAAAAAACCTAATAAGAATATATAAAGTCATAGAAGTTGAAATTTCAGGACACATAAAACATGTATCATAGTGTCAGTGTAATACTACAATCCCTATGTTTACTGATCAATCAATGAAACTCACTTGGAGATGTCAAACCGGTTTGTAAAGTATTGAAGCAGTATGGAGCAAGATAATCATAAAGTTCAGCCCAGATATAAGCCTCCCAAACCCAGTTAAAATTGTCCAGTCAGTAAAAAATTGCTTCCCAGGAATTTGCTGAAACTGGCCACTCTTCTGTCAGGTAGCTTTAGGGGAAGCAACTCTTTGAAAGGACAATCAAGGTGCCATATTTTCACATCAAAGCTACTTATAATATTGCGGGTAATGTATACTCATGATCAGCAAGTAAAATGCACAGGATTTCATTATTCTAGGCAGACGAGGTGTGATTAATATTCATATCCTGATGATGTCACTTAATAGTAAATATATCTACATGTAAGTTTTACGAGTGAACATACCAGTTATCATAGACACTGGGCAGCCGGTGTAAGTAATAAACACCTATTCCATCATATACAAATAGAACCAACCACAACCTGTCATTACTTGGGCAGACTCGTCTAACCAAACACTACATGCATATGTCCTATACAAAACAGGCACATGCCAGCAAATCTATGACAATTTTCCATTCCCGAAAGCCTTATTGCTTAATATTTACATTTGCTCTGCATTGCCACTATATAAAACTACCAAGGCCAGTTCCATGTTATGAGAGCATATTATAACACTGGAGTGGTCATTATGACGTCATTACGATTGTGACATCAAAATCATAACGCTGGAGATGGCTGGGCGATACTGGCGGTTGGTTATACCATTTATTAGAAATCTACCTTAAATTTTCAAAACAAATGTAGAATATAAATATGAATTTATTATCAAAACCAACGGAAAAATGTAAATATAAGCATTAAACATCATTCTGTTCAGTGTTATGGTCCTATAACACGGAACAGGATTGCAGACAAACAATCATAACGCGCTATTTTGTCTGTAATCCTGTTCCGTGTTATAGGACCATAACACGGAACAGAATGATGTGTAATGCTTAAATAATGCCTCATACAATTACATTGAGTTTAAAACACACGTACACAATGAATGAATTTAACTAATTCATACAGAATCAAAACTATACATGTAATGCACTATGTACTTTATGTGATTTTGTTTTCTTCCTTTTATTTCTGTGACTATACAAATACCTAGGTATGTTTTATTGCGCATGCTATAAAATGTTCTCAAATTTGATGGGCAAGTGTACATGTATATATATACAAAAAGCATACTATTTAGTGACTGTGAATTCATTATAACTCACACAAGTCAAATGCAACGAACAAGTGTGATGAAGAATTGTAATTTCTCGACACTGAATTATATCTGGTTTGAAAACGGCATGCAAGTCTTAATAAAATTTCTCCATGTTGCTAAACAGAAATTTAGCAACTCTTTAAATTCTTCATTCCAAAAATTTGTGAGAAGAATTCTCTTTCAAATGCATGCTTGATACAGACAGGAACCACTTGACACTAATAGCTCCTCCAGTAACTGGTCTATTTAATTATATTTCCGGAGCTATTCTGATGATGTAACCTGATGCCGTTTCCCATTATGTAACGGAGGCTGTGCTGACTGATCCTGATCAGAGGTTGAGTATGGCAGAAAACGACTTCCTATTGATTTTTAAATGCATAAACATAAACAAAAACATTTTGAGGCTTGCTGAATACAGTCACAGGGTCATTACTGGGACAGACGCCCCTCTTTTCAGCCTTTGTTATCAGTTTCCTAAACATATTGTAGCATTCAATTTCTGATAATGTATCATGTTTAGAGTACACATGCACTTAAGTCATGGTTTAATTAATACCAGTCTTTTCTTCTATTCTTGGCAAATTTTTCATGAATATTCAAGAATTTCACAAGTACTAATTGCAAAACTGTTAATAATAACGCTTAGCATGAAATGTTTGAAAGGTTTCTGTGAACCAAATTGCAACTACCAGGTAATTGGTAATGAGATGTTCAAACCAGGTATTTGGATAAATGGTTATTAATATAAATTCACAACATTAACCGATATATCAATTATTATTTATGCTGAGACTCAACCTCTCAAGCTGTCAGAAACAATTTAGTTCTCGACAGAAAGACAACCATTAAGCTCTAGATCTACAAAAGAGGCAAATGGATATCTAGATTGAATATGAAAGAATGTTAGGATATATCAGTCTGTGACATACTGCAGCACAGTAAAACGTCTATGATAATTTGCAGATGACCGTTATTATTGTTGGAAAGTGTTCTAATGACTTTGATCTGCATGCTATAATGGCATGCTAGCTTCCGAGCTAGTGGCCTGGCCTGAGTGCCCCGTACTACACACATAGAACACAGATTAATTGAACTTTTGTGTATCGACATTGATTTTTCAGGCTTGGATGACATGTACATTATGGTTGTTTAGCAAGCTATACACTTGTTTCTACGATTTTATGGGAATTCTCCCATTAACGTGTAAACATGTGGTATTGATAGATGTCCCTAGCAGGACTTCAAAGTATTCAATATAGAATATATAAACAACCTAATATTGATCTAGCTCATGTCTAAAGAGAAATCAATGTCTTCCTACTCATTGTTGTGAATGTGAAAACATGTTTTTCATCTTTATTATGCAGGTACTAATGTGACTTTTCCACACATCATACGACTTTAAATCTTAAATACAAGTAATTAATACACTTCGGGATTCTTTTTGTTAAAAAAGATATTCTGATTTAACTAGAACTGTTATCAAGGTTATAGGTATAACTATCATACCCTCTCCCACCTCCTTCCTGCTGGTAGTTTAAACATCATTTGGTGACCTTGACCTGATGAGGTCAACACTTACTGAAATTGGAAAGGGAGTTCCAAGACACTTAGATTCCATACAACTATTTAGAACTAATTTCACTTTATACCCTAAAAAGTATGAAAATATGTAACTGAAATGCTGATGCATATAATCTGTGATTTTCGTATAATTACAATTTGTTACTAACAAATTTGCAGAAGCATTAATTCTGATAATTTACTTTTTTTTTTAAAAAGTTCTACAAGGTAATTTGTGTTTATTCAGTATATCTGATTTTAAAAAAATAGTTAAAAAAATGTTATTAAATGTTATTTTTTTATTTGAAGATTGTTATATTACAATGCACGCAACAAATGTTGTGCAACAGTTTTCAACAAAATATTCCAGAACCGAGTAAACTTAATCATGAAAATTGTTTAATTGGTTAGTTGCTTCAACCAACCAAAGCTCAAGTAAGTTAATTAATCAGAACAAGACCATCTGTGTTATATCTTGTTTTTATGATTTCATTTAAGTTGCAATTTTTCTTTGAGCACTTCAAAAGCAAATCCAACTCTCATGCACTATTTTTTTTTAAAAGGTAATTATACAATGAACTTAATATCAAATTATATATTCCATACAAAAATATTGCTTTGTTGGCCAGGAGATGTTTTTAGTTCTGAATTAAATTCATGCCTTTCAAGTAGCACTTTTATATCTAAGTTTTGAAAACCCATAATATTTCTTATTAAAGAATTTTGATAATAAGGTTCAGGACTTGCCTGAAAAATTCTCATAGCACAAAACAATCTTTGTTGTCTGCAGCATTAAGTATTCAGATTAAACAATAAATTAATGTATGATAAAAAGATATCCCATCTTTGAGAATTATGTTTTAAAAAAACATCTATTCTTGTACACTGGAGATATGGTGATGATATGCTATAGAGTATGTGAACCTATGTGTTATCTATACGCTAATTTACCTGGCCCAATACAGATTTTCACATAAACAGAGTATTCCAAGACTGATGCTAACATAACCCCACAAAGTACATGTACTCTATAACATCAAGGTCTGCTAGTGTACGGAAACAAAAGATGAAGCAAATAGATAATTTGTGGCCAATTAACTAACGGTATATGCTTACTTTACTTACGAAAGCATGATGCATCTTTTTTTTTTTTAGATAAAATAACACCTAAAATAATTTCCAACTGTATGTCTGTATGCCTGTCTAATAAAAAGTGTTGTGCATAATTGCATGCAAGTTTTAATCAAAAAGTATAAATGGACAGTCAGAATCTGCTAAAAAGTTTCAACCTTTAAAATGTTTCGGTTCTACAAAATCACTGGACTGATCACCTCATTATTGTCATAAAACTTGTGAACGATAATGACACTAAAGATACTTAAACACATAGGAAATTAAGTCTAAATTAATTTCTTTTGAAATACAGGAATTCCTGGAGGTTAGTGTTTTAATATATCTAAGTTAAATATGAACTCTGTCTTAATTTCTGGCGGTTGTGTTCAATAAACTACTGACATGTGTATTATAAAGGGACCATTGTGAAACATTGGACTTTACCAGGTAGTGTAGTTGATTGACAAGCTTTAATTAAGTCTGATATTTAAACAGAAGGCCAGGGACCACACCCCTTTAATGAGGCATAAATATAAGTATTGTTTGTGGTTCAGGACACTGATGATCAATATCCGTGATCTCCCAACAAATAACAGGTATAACGTACAGATGTATAAGGTGACTTAATCCATACTTACGTGTTTATTGTAGCTATAAGATGCTGCAGTGAAATCGCACTTCGGGACCTAATATACATTTTTGTATCTTCAGCTTGCAACAAGTACCAGTATATGAATATTTGTCAGCGAAAGTCATTGGTCTAGATATGCAGTTATATTTTGTGTAAGGAGCACCAAATACTACTCATAAAATCTGTATGTAACTATGGATACCGTTATTTCCAGCATAACTTTAATAGCTAGGATAAATTACATATCTTGAAAGTAAACCATACCTGATGGGAATTTTTTAAATATAATTATAAAAGGAAGGATGATGAATTACGGAAACTATATGTCAACATTTGAACCTTTAACATCTGATTCAGTGATTGTTACAGTCTATCTAACTGAATGACTGTGCTAATATAATAATTAGTCATAGGAAGTGCCCTGGCACACTGATACCAGTGTTTTTTAATATAAATTATATTTACCAGGTATACCTGTTAATATCTTAAGTCCAAGAGAATGGGGGATGGGTAGGGATTGGCCCAACCTTTCTTTCCCATCTCGCATTCTAAGGCGGTGTTATATATTATGTAACTGTAGGCCTAATTAGCGGAATGCATTACTTTTTTTATATATATATGCATCTTTCAATAACGTGTCTAATAAGTCATTATGGCTTGATACATATTTTATTACTATTTGTATAGTTATATAATGTGACTTATGTGAAATATGTGTTTGACACGAAAATAAAATATTTCAACTTGGAACTATACAAAACATGAAATAAAGGTGAGTTTACTGCACATCAGAGGCATTGCATGTCCTTTACTATCACCGACCTAATTACGGTAGCTAACAAGCACCTTTGATCATTAACCTATAGCTAACATCACCTGTATTTGTGTCACTTTTTAACCTGTATCAACCTTTAAAAAGTCAAGCAAACAAGGATGGCCTAATCACCTAGTATACATGTAGATAAAACAATGATACTGATGATAATTATTTTATCACCTGTGGACATCAATGACCTTGGTGAGGTATATATTGAACTAATTTTCTACATACATGGATGATAACCTTGACTTTTATTACTTACAAAGAGACAACAATGACTTCTGTGGTTTTACCTATAGACAACAATAATCTTCCTTATCTTTAATAAATCAATAAAATACATGCATGCATATTTGTTGGAGACAAGTTTAAGTCCAATAATTATTTCTAACACGGGAGTAGTTTCAGCTAATAAATTCTTCATGTAGTCCCGGAGTTTCAGCTTATACATTTTTCATGTAATCCAGGAGTTTCAGCCAATAAATTCTTCATGTAATCCAGCCAAGTATATTACTACAGTACCTCAGACATATACTGTATGCCAGCACAATCCTCTGTGGAGCCAGTACTTTATTATCTAATCCAATAACTCACTTGTTTTATTTCTACTTACATATTGTCTTCAATTTTATTGCTTCTGCTCTTTCTGAATCAGACATTTTGTCACATATCATATAATATAGGCCTATCTCAAAAGTGTTGTTATTCCTCTTGATAGGCCACAATATGGTGGATACAAGATGGACTTCCGGGAAGTATTTTTGTGATGATTGGACGCCATGTGACAATCAGATGACGTAATTCCCATTATGGCGTCATGATTACATGGCCCAAACTTGTTTAAAAAACACTTCCCAATTTAGCCATGATATGGTAAACAAGGGGGATAACAACAATTTTGAGATAGGTCTATACCATGTGTAGTAATATTGCATTTGTAAAATTTGTCAGTTGGCAATAACATTGTGTTGAGTAGTTCTGACCTAAAATATAATACAATGGAAACAAAATCCTTACTTCATCTTTTAATAAACACTCTAGTACTGTCTCCCTATATTCTGAGAGTTTGGCCAGACTATAAGATGTTTACTATTAGATATACGTACAACAAATAGTGAATTATCAGCACCCAAGGCCTAACCCGCTACTACATGATAACCAAATTGTACATAAACAAATTCACAGAAACAGGAAAGAGGACTTTGGGCAAGTGAACTTTATGACTCATATGAAAATATACCAATTAAGGGCACTAACTCTGACTCAACACAGATAAAGCAGCAGGGGTTATAACTAATGCAGCAGCCCTTCACATTCATACATCTTTATCAAATACACATAATGTACCAATCTGGTTGATAGCCAGGTGTACCTTATAGCACCAATACCATGTGTAAGGTCAATCCTTAGGCTAGGGATTATAATTTCACTGTCCATATGGAAATATATCTTTGTTCATTATTAAAAAGGTCGTTTTGGATGAAATTATTAAGATAGAAAAAAAATTATTTTTGTATCCTTTCAAATCATATTCTTATAAAGGCTCCCCGCTGTTTTCAAAACTTCATTTAGACAGAAAAGAGTATTGTTAGCTATATACATGTATAGAAACATATATTTATTACATCATTCATTTTTATAATGTTGACATACAAAATGAGTGATGTTTGGTGATTATAGCTAGGAAGAGTTTCTTTTGATTGTGCAGTTAACTCAACAGTCAAGGTCTTCATTTGTGTTTAGTTTTTCAATATCTTGATTAATATTCGGCACCATTTTTCTTTGCTGTCAGTTAGGTAAACTTTGTAACGATATGCAAACAAAATATTTTCAATATTTCCTCCTGTCACCATTCAGAAATTAACACAACACAAAAATATCACATACACATACAATGGATGAATACATGCCATTACAAAGAGTGACACACATAGTTAGCATTCATCATTGAAATCTAAGTTGTACAAAAGTATTTCATTGTGAAATGTGTCCTGAACTCACTGCTATGTAATATTTAAGAAGTAATTTCCGAACACATTATCTTCCCGTTTTAGAGAAAATGGGCCGTGGCTGCTGCACTGCACAACATGTAATGGGCCGTTTTATCAAGTTTACGAGGCTATTTTCAGTTTGTACTTTGTCATGCCAGCTGACTAAACGACCCTGACTTGTGATTATTTAGGGAATTGTTCATGACATATCGCATGGAATATGTAGGGTTGTATAAACTTAACTTTTAAAGCGAATTTATTAATTCTTATCTATATTTGCATTAGTGCTGTAAATATAAAACATGCACTCATTTAGGACTTTATCAGAAACCAAACGTATAGAAACATATATATATATATGATCATGGAAGTAATGGCGACACCGACAGTACAGACAAATAAATTGTCAAATTTTCAAGGCTATCCGCCCCTTTATCAAGACACATAAAATACACGTTACATCACAACCGAATATACATAAAACATGATTTTTTTTTTATATATAATTACTGTATATATTCAAAACTCAAGATTGGTACATTGTTTTGTACATCATCAGAACTTTTATAAGTTTTTACTTAATATAAGTGTTTGAACTAAACAAGCAGGTCATTAAAGTACAAATATAAGCTGTCAATGCAAGGATGATTCGACCAGTACTGTTTACCATTTCTCTCATGAATCTGATCTAGACAATTTATCTTATAAACAGCCAACATTAACATGATTGTATATCTGTTTCTGGCTTTATTTACTATCAAGTTGAATTTGTTAGTTTGGAGTTCAACATCATCAATACTGCAGACAGGGTCAAATCATGACAGGGTTTACATGGAGTCTAAAGTGTAATACTAATTTTTCAATGCGAGACATATATATATATATTTTTTTTTTTAACTTGAATGAATTTTTCATAGAATGACTTTTTCCATTTTCAAACATGATAAGAAATTATATATGTAAAAACCTACATGCATATATAGTGAACAGTATCAATGTTGACAATTGATACATTGTATGTGTTCCAGCATACATGTAATACATTGCATACATTGCACCATGGCATAATCAGTACCCCCACAAACATATTAGATAAGGGACAGTATCTTGACTCTTGATCATGATGTCTTCAGTATGGTGCATGACATACATGATATGTACATATTACATGAATTATTAATAATAATAACAATTAAATCATAGATATTTTCAACATCAAGTGTGAAAATTGAAGAAATTGAAGAATGAGCATCTACTTAATTAGTAGATAACATGTTTTCTTATTTTGCAAAAGTGATGATCAGAATAAGTCAAAAAGTGTCTGTTAATTGTCAATCCTTAAATTTTATTTTCAATCTTACTGACTCGACCATATTAATGTTATAGCTGATAGATCCAATGCAACCCCTGAGCTTTTATAGGAGAGCAGATTTAAGTTCACTGACTCAATATATCTGGTTATTAATGGGACAGATAGAGAGTGGCCTTGTTTATCTGAACTAAGTAGGGGATACATGTAAGTAAATATAGATAACACTTTCTCTGGCACACTTCTAAATCTTTGTAACACTAGATTCATTCAGGTCAAGTACCTCTGATAGAAAACAGACCACTGTCTGTGAGGGTATAATGACCTCTATCATGGAGCTTACCTAAGGTACTGGACACTGCATGACCACCCAGAAATTGATCAAAGTAACGCTTCAAATCCAATAGGAATTTCATGTTTATATGCAGTGATCAATCTACGTGCAAGTCCTGCGTCCAGTACTCATAATATTACGAAAGGACTCATAGACATTCTGGAAATACTTCAATTTAACATTGTGGGACCCTGGTAGTTTTCGGCAATATTTACAAAAAGGACCCATGAAAATAAATTATAAATTGATCGCTGTATATGAATGGCAGGATATAGACTTGCCCTGTCTCTAGAATATTTCATAGATATTTAATCATTTTGAAAAATGCTTTAATAATTTTTAATACATCAATGTCTGATTCTTCTGGAGACTGTCAATTCAAAACTAGAGGGAGATAATCTAGAAGTAAAATGCAGTTGGCTGGTAGCTATATAATAGCCAGTCTAGGCAGTACTAGTGTTACCTGTTCTTTGTGAGTATCTTCAGGTGGTGCCCAAGAAATTTCTTAATTTACAAAATGATCATGCTGTCTCATATCCTGGAACTGGCCAACACTTGGCCTGTGTGGGGTCCAGAAATAAATAGGTCCTTACTTCATCTGTTTGTATATTTTGAGTGATGTCTATCATTACTCATGGGTGAAGTTCTTATAGGCATTATATTTGACTCAAGAAGGGCTAATGTCCCTAAAAGCTCCTATATCTTTAATTGGACAAACCATAAGACATAAACATGAAAAATAAGACAATAACTTCTCACTGTCTTTTATTATTATATTATGTTAAAAAACCATCATAAAATTATTCATATACCATATTCTGATGAGTATTTGAGGTACATGTAGTTGAAGCCAATAACTTACTGGCGATTTTATGCCATAAGTTTACAAGTTTCATTGGTCAGATTTAGTGCCCACTCTTTTCCTTTTATTTTTGAAGCACCCTGCATGTAAATTGGGTCAAATATGCTGTTAAATTTGTTTCATGTAAGTCAGCTATCCTACTATTACTGTTAGGCGTGAGAAATAAACATTTTGTAAATCGATTTAAGGAAAATCTATCATAAATGTGCACCTGTGTGGATTACGAAAATTACCCTGTTTAACAATTTGACTGTGTTTAATTTGCTTGCTAGGTGTCGTAAAAATATTCCCGCAGAGGGTCTTTCCAGGAAAGCATGCAATCAAAGCACCCCTGTGTCAGTGTATGTTGGCACCCAGAAATAAAGCAGCTACATATATTAATACACATGTAAACTTATGATAAGAGACGATGTTATATATACATCTATATGCAATAATGAACAAACTTCATTTCCATTTTCCTAAATAATCTTTAAGCTATAATTCCCATGCCTAAATCCAGTAAGGAGATAATCCCCAAGGGACAATCATACAGTCTAGCTATGTTGGTTAACTTCCATCTGTACAAGCCTAATATGTATGATTTCAATACTAAAAAGGTGTTTTTATAAATATACATGACTAATTTATTATTTTGAGAAAAATTCTTGACTTATGATTTTCTATAATATGCAAGAACAAGCCTCAATAACCTCAATAACAAACACTTGTATATTACACTATAAAAGAATAATCCAATTCATGTATACATGTGTTTTTCTGTTTTTCTGTTAAAAAAGGAAGAAGCATACAACACTTACTCATCGTGCTTTAACAATCCTTCCACGGTCTTGTAAAATGCGACCTGTCATATCCAATCAGAAAGTTTCACATTTTCAGTTCCAATCTGTAATGTTTAAGAAAACACATTATTATACACATTTCCATCCAAATGCTACTTATCAAAGTGAACTTCGTAAAACAATATGATAAGAATGCTTACCGTGAATTGCATGTATTCAGATATTGAATGAGAAGACTTTGGACAAAGATGATCATAAAAAGAAATATATGAAAAATCTTGAAAAAGTTACTTTTGTTTTCATATGAAACTTTATACATACAATGTGTTTTATACTTACTTTTTATATAATCATGTGGACCACATATAGTTTGTTAACATTTTTGTAGTAATATTTTTCATAAAACTTACATCCTATAGATTTTGAAACTTACAATCTTCTTAAATTGAAATAAATGTTGATGCTTGTATGGTTTTGACACAGTTGTATAACATCTTAATAATTTTCACTTTAATAAAGAATCAGGACATTGAAAATTTTTTTATCTGTTAATGCAGCCTAATTATACAAGGCCAAAAAATAATGGTGTCTATTTCTATTTGCAAATAGTACAGGGTTGGTCTGAAGGAAATATATTTTGGATCTAACTTTTTAGTCATAATGACCAGAACCTTGACTACACATTCTGCCATACACGTTACTTTATTGAATTTTATAAAATTGGCACTGATCAATTTACAGTTTATTTTTATGAAAACCAGAAATGTATGACATATTTTTCTTTTAAGTTCATCATATTTTGGCAAGGACAAAAATCAAATCTTTAACAGATATGGAATGAAACCAATTTCACTATATTCAGGGATCAATATAGTGCGAGTCCCAAGTTCTGTACTCATAAAATTATGCTGGGACTCACAGAAATTCTGGAAATACTTCAATTTAATATCGTGGGACCCATTGTTTTTAGCAATGTGTACTAAAAGGACTCATGAAAATGAATTGTAAATTGATCACTGTATATTGATACCAAATATTGTCATTCTGTTGATGATTCAGATTTTCATTATATTACATATTATAAAGAAACTAAATTTAATGCATACATGGACGTGTCAATCTGAAATGAATGTGTTTATCAAGCAATTAAGACAGAAAATCAAGCTTTTGAATGTTAGCAAAAAAAAAATTACAATCAATATCATTGGTCTTTCAATATATAATATTATCAAAATAAGAGTTTTTCATGGACCATTACTTACAAAAATCAAATAATTCTGTTAACTTGACAGGTGGTATTGAAGGTAAAATAATTTCAGACCACACCTGGATATCTAACATTTCACTAGTGGTGTGAACACCGGATTTTGATAGGTGTAGACGTCATGACCTCTGGGCCAATACACAATACAATACACAAGGGTGGAGCACATATCATCTGTATCCTTCTTCTCAGTACAACTCTCATATATAACAGAATCAATACCCAATCGTTAATACAATGAAACAAAATAAACTTGAGTGTATGTAGAACATTACATAATTTACAACCGGTTATCACGGGATGGGTACTGAACACACGATGTGACGTGTGTTTGTTTTGATTCTCCGCCTGTCGTCTGTTCCACCCACTTTCGGGCACATTGACGAATCGCACAACTTGTTTTGTTCTTTCATATATCCGAATCGGTGCATTAATATATGTAAATGGTTACCAAACAGATAAACCTAACAGTGTATTAGAAGACGGGCCAACGACATTTTTTGACAGCCGTAACTTGTTTGTTGATACTTTTTGGGAGGAGGAGACGGTTGAATGCCATCACATTATCCGCTGCAATATTTGACACCTGTTTGTAAAATGTACACAAACTCAGACATTATTCCCTTATATGTCCTTATTAAACATTGAACGTAGTAAGCAGTCTTATAATGTGATAAATTACAACAAAAAACACAAAGAGTTGCTATACCTACTTCTTTAACAGTCCACTGGAAGTGCTCAACAGGAAGCTCACTTTTACAAGTCACGTGACTTGAAAATCCCATCGTATATCAGCAGATTCGTAGCCGCAAATTCGCACGACTAAGGCATTTTTGCCGCCTTTTTTACAAATGCTATTTTTGCAGCTTAACTGTTCGGTACGTAATATAACATGTATCTTTGACAGGTAGTCCTTTATTCAAAGCATGTGTCGTTATAATTTTTCTTAGATATTTTCCTGAGTCAGAATATAATTATTATTAGAATTATTACTTTATTTTTTCCCTATTTAAACATTTACCTGAAGCAGGGACATAGATATATACGTCCCTAAAAAAACAACAACAAAAAATACATTATTAAGAATAAGAATATTTCAAAATGGCTGCGTTTCAATTTGTTACCAAGACGTACCGACAGCATTCCTTATTTTTTATATGTCATATATCTATCTCCATTTTCCAGAAACATACAGATGTTTTGCACTTTCTAAAGTTTTATTCAGTTTCATTTTGAACTATCCTGAAAGGAGATTGCTGCCGATCGACCATTTAAGATTTTGACAGATCGAGTTAGTTATCTTTAGATTTCTTGGACTTACATTAAAAACATCTCAAATGACGTTGTATAAACTTTCCATCGAAAGTAACTGTGATATGCATTAACGGATCAAATCATACAAAGGTCCAACGGAACTCTTACTTTGGCGGGCGCCCGGACCCTTTAGCGATCTCATGTTCAAACATCAAATTGTATTATATTGAAGCCTTGGTTGGTCACAAGGACCCTGTGGGATATCCTCAGAAAATAAAGATAACTATTATTATTACACGTGATCGTGGTTATGTTATGATTAAGACATCCACGTATGACGTAAAATACGACGTACTTAACTCGTAGTAGTAGAAGATGAAATAAAACCAATATCTGCACGAGGTCTCTTTATTAGCTTCAGCTAGCGGTTCAAGGGAGATAACACTTATCATACAACGAAAAAAAAAACACAAAAACTCAGGGGCTTGAAAATATTGTTTCAGCTGGTTTCGGATCTAAACTAATGATAGAATAATGGTTTTAATTTGTAGTAATTTGTATATTCATCGATGGCATCTTGCACATGCTGTACTTTCAAAGTGTATAGTGAAAATCAAACATTATAAAGCCGATTACAGTCCATCGTCGGATACCCACGGTTGATCTCGCTTCGCTAACTCACTCATCACGATGAGTATCACGATAAGTGAGTTAGCGAAGCGAGATCAACCGTGGGTATCCGACGATGATTACAGTCATATTACAGCATATACTCAAGTCCTACAACTTTAGCCCAGCCTCTTTTGATATTGATACATTTTATTTCGAAGAACAAAAATGTAATTAAATTCAAGCTGTTTGTTGTCGAAAAATACTTTTCTTTTGCAATAAAAATGTCATCAATTTGATAAAATAATGATAGCTTTTTCTCGAAGGTAGGAATGTCTTTTTCAACATTCATGGATTGTGATGTTACAGTTGAGACTGTAATCCAGTCATGATGGAACATGGAATATTTGAGGGTACCTGCTGCCCGTATCGTATGATCGCAAGATAGTGCAGCGGATATATAGCGCACTTGGTTGCCTTTCAACATGGCGACCGGGGTTCGATTTCCCGATCGGATGTGGAAATGTATGGGATCTCTTGCCCGACCGCGTGGTTTTTCTTCAGGTGCTCCGGTTTCCTCCCACTATAAGACCCCTCGCGGGCTAACATCAGGGCCAACAAGAGTGGTTGATATCAGCTGGATAACTTGTTTTATAATTGTTGGAAGGATAATACAGTTTGTATATATACAATCATGTATACCTGTTTTCTTTTTTGTTTTCTTTTTATTCCTGTTTTCAAACATTACTATTTCAAGTGATATAACTATACTTAGTCCAGAGACGTATAAAGCCATAGTTTTATACGTCTCTGCTTAGTCTACTCATGGACTTAGATTAGACTAATCTATACTAAGTCCGTGGTCTACTTTCATCCTGATACTTGTATGTAGGTGTTACGTTCATCCACGCTTGCTACATATCTGTGGAATCAAGCTTAGACATTTCATGAGACTCGGTATCCGACACTGTACATATCAGTGATCTGAAAGTAAATTTACCGCTAATTTCCAAAACCGGTCTGCTCCAACACAGTTGTTTGAGTTTCTGTCAGTAAATAATAAATATATATGTTACATTCTGTAATGGGCCGCGGTTTCATATATATATATTTTTCATACATACTGACAGAAACTCAAGCAACTGTGGCTCCAATGACTCCAGAGATTTGTGTTGTTTTTTCAGGTAGTCTACAATCAGGGACGTATATATGTGAGATACATATACGTCCCTGTCTACAATACACCTGTCGCAAAATAAAACTTGATTGGAAACTTCCCAATAATTAACAAAGGACTCTGTGGGCAGTATTAATGTTGGAGGAAAAAAAGTAAGGTGTACCCTACTTGCTTAAAAATAGAGCTGTACGAGTTATTCCCCTTTATTTACACACCATTGAAAACCTGTTCCGTTTCAATGTAGTACACACGTTGTCAAGAGATGCAGGTAGACGGACAGTCGTACCTAGTAGACTGACATGCTTGACTTACTATGGTGTGGTCAGTGTAGTACTTAGACTTCTATTATCAGTAGCGTTATAAGAAGTCAAGTCATGGAGGAATTCTGCAATGGTACATTTTGGGTAAGTAATTTTGCACAAATCACAGGACTACTACACTTCCATCCGATGAGTCTAAATTTTGTTGCTGACAGTGCTATACTGATAAAATGACTTCGGGAACTTCAATGGGATACTCAGGTAACACAAATATCTGTACATACGGAGGGAATTGATATTAAAGAAAAACAATATGTTGATTGTAAATGTACTTTGAGGCAAGGACATATAAAGCAAGCTCTACTTTAATTTCGTACCATATAATGACCTACATTGTGTTTACCAATGTAGACCGACTTTGTAACTCAAGCTCCAACGTTATTTAACCGGTAAAACAAACTTCCTAACAAATAAAATTAGAGTGCAGCATTTTGATAGCCAATGCTTAGAGATGTATAATTTGATACTCACTTGCCACACACTGCTGTACTGCAGTACCCATCAAATTATGAACATAAGAACAGTAAGCTTGATCAATTTAAGCTAACCATGCTTTGATACGTGTCTGCTTAGAAGTAATTGCAAGGTTGGTAGGCTGTGTTGTGAAATACTAAGTACATGTTACAGTATCAGCAACCCATTTATTTTGTTATCAGGTTGATGCAATTATATTGTATACATATTTTATGTCTAGGATATGTTGCAATTGTTGTCATTCATGCATAGCCTGGGGAAAACCCACAATTGGCACATGGTGCTGACTTAAAGTTATTTCGGTCTATGACAATGATGCATGTATCTACCTTTTGTTTTCAAAAATCCAATGTCCTTGATACACGTGTATTTGTTCCACTCCCCTTTGGTTAGAGTTAAATGCTGAGAACACAGTTGTGTCACTTAGACGCAGCTATAGACCGCGGAGGTACAGTGGACGGACATGCATGACCTGATATGATCGGTTAAGTGCTTATAGCAGGTTGACCTCTATAAATCAGTATAGTGTTTAAACACTTAGTCATGGAGGAATTCTGCAATGGTACCTTTTGGGTAAGTATTTTTGCACAAATCTAGTCTACACAGAGTAATTTTAATATTGCTGATAAATCTAGTGCTCAGTACTGTTAAGGACTAAAAGTAACTTTATAGCGATATACACTGTACTTACTACCGTAAGGTAACAAAACATATTTTGAAGACATAAATATCTCACAAAAAATCCCATACATTACTAGATGTACATGCACTTTGAGGCAAAGATATAACAAGCTCTACTTTCATGCCATATTTATTATACTGACCTGGCTGTGCATGCATGTATACAATTGTAGACTGCCTATATAGCTATTCTACGCCTAATCTGTAAAATGCTTAAACAAAACTAGCGCATTTAACTAGGACAGGAACCCTCAGTTCCTGTTCTAGTTTTATATGCTAGGAAGTTAATTTAACTGATCAAAATAATTGTAAGCCCTACTAAATTCACCTTTAAAACAAAATGTAGTGATGAATTCATGCATTGTTAATAAAAGTGAATTTAATATTCTCATTTAATAACTTCTGTTATATTGAAAATTTCAAAGCAATTTAATTAGTGCAACATTTTGATAGCCAATTATTATGAACCTGATGATGACCTATACACATGTCACAATATACCTATATATTATACACATGTAGAAGAACCATGCATGCACTGATGTACGTACTCATCATATTGTAAATAAGGTACAAGCACATGTGTTGATATATTTAAAGATCAATAAATTAATTTTATACTTTTTTCTTCACCTTAAGATCAATGCTTAAATTACCATACTCTGAGTATTTAGTGATATATGGTTGGTAGACTGTGCTGTGAAACTTGTTGTGAAGTACAAGTTACAGTATCATGAACAGTGACCTATATATTTATTTTATTTTATCAGGTTGATACCATGTACATGTATCATTATCTTAGTTATAGGTAATGTTTTCGTTCATGTAAATAAATAAACTGGGGAAAACCCTCTATTGACTTAAGTTATTTCTGTCTATGACCAGTATACATACCTTCCGTTTTAAAATTCATTTTCCTTGACACACGTATGCATGTATTGTACCACTCTTGTCTTTATTGTCTAGTCAAAAAATTAGAGTGTGAGAACCAGCTTGTAGGTAACACTCCTGGGTAAACTGTTTATTGGAATTTAGCTTATTTTTTATTTGTATTTCTAATCATCACATAAGTATGAATGCAGAAACACGTACTTGTATAATGTCTCATTTGTTATTTAAATTAGTTTGAACAGTCATTAAACAAGTTTTATTATTTCTGCAATAGGTTTTTTTGTAGGATTTATTGTAGGCCTAAGTAATGACATTGCATCAATAATTGTTTTAAAATCATGGGCACTGAGACTGTATAATCTCTAGGAAACATAAATAGTGGAATCAAAATCAACTAATTCAATATACTTTCAAGCTGACAGCAACAATGTTTTGAGACAGTTTACAATTAAAAAAAACCCATACCTGTGAATAAACATCATTTGAATATTCACATGTGCCTTCAAGGTCCTGATTGTGCATGCAAATGCCATATTTCTGACACAGATGATACATATATTAATATATATTTATAAACAAAAATGATATTATTATTTTAAGAAATTTCTTCATAGTTACAGTTATAACTTATTCAGATGAATTGAACAAAAATAATTTCATTTTTATTTAAAAACATTTAAGAAACACAAAATGCATGGTGTTACCCCAAGTAAATGTATTGAAAATCACCTACAAGATTGAGTGAGGAAAAAATTCTTTTCTTTAAATGAATTCAAGTTTGAATTTGAATATCAAATATATAATTTCCATCTGTAGCAAAGAACTATTTCCAGAAAATATGAAGTGATATTGATTTGGGATCTTGAATTGAGAATTGTCAGTTATGTGATAAAAACAATTCTTTATTATACTCTGATTTCATCTGAGAGAATTAACTGCTCAAAACTTATCATCCAAACGTTTTACCTATTTTCATATTTTATTGAAGCTTTTAATTTTGAGCATACACCATATGCATCTTCCCCAAGTGTAGCTATAGATTTCACGACAAGATGTATATTAAAGTGAAATTCCCCATTCAAATTTGCACACTCATATACTCCCTTTTTGAATATGTATGCCTTTGAACACCATATCCATGCAGGTTCTAACTCCCTGTCACCAGAGGGAGGGCCACATATATACACCATTTCAAACAAGGAATTCCATTTAGGTAACGATAAACATGTACAATTATAGAGAAATATGTCAAAGTAAATTATAACAGATCTTTTGGTTTTATGCAGATCAATGTTATGGTTTAATATAACTGATCAGTTTATATTTCATGTTCACCTTTCCAAATAATATAAAATCAGGCCTAATATTACATAACTAATTTAAAATCCATAGTGTAAAAACATAAAATTGTATAAAGTTAAGAACTTGTTGTTTTGTTTGTTTATTATGGCTTACCTGGCCTTAAAAGGGTTTGCTTTATTTAGTAAGCTAGCTAACGTAAAAACTTGTGTAATCTGCGCACTTTTTTAAGGGAAATTAAAATAAAAAAGTTGGGGGTGCGTAAATTACAATGATATAGATGTGTGTCAAGTTTTTTTTCAGTGTAGTATGCCATAGTACATCATTCATCGTCTACTTCCTTCCATCCGACGTCCATCCGGCGTCATTTTGATTTTGACGATTTGAACAACTTCTTCTCAATAACAATTATGAATGGCCTTGACTTCTATTCAAGGTCACAAGGGTCAAATATATTTGAAAAACCTTTAACAACTTTTTTCTAGATAAAGATTAAATGCCTTCCGGAGTTGATCATAATTAAGTCACAACAAACATGCTGGGTTCCGATAAGCTACCATGTTTGTTTGTATGAAAGACCTTGACTCATGTACAGATGTCAAATATTGCTTTAAACATTTAAACAACTTCTTCTTCAGAGCCAAAAGGCCCAGAATGATAAAATATGGCATGTAGCCTGCTGCAATAAAGGGCTAGTAAGTTTGTTTGACCTTGATGTATATTCTGGGTCAGTGAAGTCACATAGTCAGGGTCAGATATGATTAAAAACTTCGAAATACTCTTATTAATAACCAAGTGGCATAGGGTGATGATATATGTACTGATATCATGCTGCAATGAGGAGCTAGTAAGTTTGTTCAAATGAATGACCTTGACTTACATTCAAAGTCACAGGGATCAAATTTGTTGAAAGCCTTTAAGGATTACTTGTGTGAGATTCATAAAATATATCAGATGAGTGGTGGCGGGCCTGTTGGGCCTCTTGTTATAATTTCAAGGTTGCACTTTTGTATGAAGAATTTAATGCCACAAATCTTGATTAAGAAAAAAGGAACTTGCATGTGTTTCAATTGTCACAAATTTTTACGTTTTAGCTGGCCAGAGAGAGGCTAGTTTAATAGAAGAATTGCTGACTCGTTTTACAAATCTCATAAACAAATGAAATGGAAGCTCATAGGAAATGGAAGATCCCATATATAGACTCCAATGCTGAGTAATGATCGAACTAGTTAAATCTTTTTCAGCGACTCTATATCTTATTGCATTGATAACCTCAAAATAGTGTGAAATTGTGTCGGTGAGTTAAGACTTCATATAACCCACATAAATAATGTTTCGACATAAATCTTCAAGCTGTTTCCCGTATCAGTGACATGAACAAATATACAAACGTAATATATCCACCTGTTGTACATTTATTGTCCTTGCGAAGCCCTCATGTAACATGACCACCAATCTCGGAGGAACAAAGGATTGTGTGTTGACCCCTTTCACACTAGGACAATGAATATTATATTACCCAGGTATGCTAAATACAAATATATAAAATCCGATCAGATACAATGTTGTACTCATCAAATGAGGTATGATATATGATATGCAATTACCCTTGCTTTCATAGTCTGAGTTTCTTATTGATGCAAGTACACAGTATTAAGGATGTACTGTACACATACTTATTTTGGTGTACTCAAATTTAAGCCCACATATATATATCCTGATTTAAACAGATAAGTACAATGATGAAATGGCTCACTCACAGTATACTTGCTGTAGAAAGCAATAAAAAGTAACTGTAATAGGCATGATCATAACTCGGCAGAATGCTTTAAGCGTGAAAATTGTATTATACAGTTTGTAAACACTTTCTTCAGGTTGGAAAGTATATGATTTATGTTAAGATTATTTTACACAACCAATGAATTTGTTTTATGTGACATGCGAAATAAATAATTTGATTTTCTTTTATATATATCAAGATAAAGGCATTATTTGAAATAATAAAGCCAATTAAGATACAGTATCTCATAATTACATATTTGAAAACCATTCATAAACCTTAATTTCTAAACTTACTCTTTTACTTAACTTTTTTTCATTTTTTTTAAATTTTTTAGGATATCGATGAGACTTGGAACAGCAGCTGGCCCCAGTTCACTGAGTGTTTCCAGAATACGGTGTTGGTATGGGTGCCATGTGGCTTTGTGTGGCTCGCCCTGCCGTTCTACTTATGGTACCTCCTGTCTGTCGCAGGCGCGCCTCTACACTGCTCCTGGAAACATAGAATTAAGCTGGTAAACATTGATTTTCTCTGTCAGTGTTTAAAGCCAAGGAAAGCTAGTCTACTCTTATTATTTATAGCCAATTGTGTTCATATCACAACAAATTAAGTTTTTTATAATGGCTTTGAAAATGGTCCAATTATACATATATTTAACTAACGGTGCTTTAAATGAGCAAACAATCTAAGTGGTTATTTCTTGGAAAATAATTTCATTAAGACAGTAATAGCCTGTAAGAAATTTAAGGATCACGAAAACCATAGTTTGCCCCTACTCATTCAGATTTGAACATGCACTTCGAATTCAATGGTTAGAATATAGTTCATAATGAAAACACAGGGATCATCCTCAGATTTTAAATCACTGATATGACACAATCTGAGGTATGGGGCCGTGTTGGCCAAGTGGTTAAGGTGTTCCGACATTCTACCACTAGTCCCCCACCTCTGGGTTGCGGGTTTGAATCCTGTGAGTTGCCAGGTACTGACCATAGGTCGGTCGTTTTTTCTCCAGGTACTCCAGCTTTTCTCTACTTCCAAAACCTGGCCTATCCTTAAATTACCCTGGCTCCTTAAATGACCCTGGCCGGTAAAACAAAAGAAACCAAACTGAGGTTTATTTTTAATTTTTATTGTGTCTGTAGATTATTTGATGAAGCATTATCAAACAATAGATTACATTGACCCACATTTTGAAAGTCACATCAATTAAAAAATTCATTGTTGAATTTCTAGCAATCCATTATACTCAAGTCCATCAAGTCCAAGATATTTATCTTTTGATATGTTTACTGGGGTACAAGACCATCTAGTCTGTATATAGTATATAGTCTTGGCCCACCTAACGTTCATGTATCACAAGATACATTTCAGATTCAAATACTTCTTCTCCTGATGTTTTATAACCGTAGATCATTTCTGTTGTTCCATAGCTGCTAGGAAAATGTCCACAATTAAAACACACGCCCTCTGAACACAATACAAATATATTTATCAACATGCACCTGGGGCTAGAAATGTAGCACCATATTAATATCCATTTAAATACAGTATTGTTTTGTCCATTTTTTCTATTGATAATGCAGCAAAATAACTCTGTGATCGATCTGACCAATATTTTTTTTACAATTCCAGGCGACAGTGGTCATCCTGATTGCCTTCCTGGTGTATTGGATTGTAGAGGTTGTGGACAACCTCAAACCTGAAGGACAGTACTGGAGAGCCAGTCTTGTGGGACCTGTCATATACCTCATTACACTTGTGAGTTAATACACTGCTTGTCCATCTATCTATCCATCCCACGGTCCATCTATGAAAAAAAAAAGGTCCATAAACCTGTGAACTGATTCAAGTTACATGTAGTTATATGTAGTAAAAAGTTACACGTAGTACAAAGTTACCTTAATTTAGAAATAGAGTGATCTATATATAGTGAGTGATTCTATATATAGTGAAAGTTTCTATATATATAAAGTGTGTGTTTCTGTATATGGTGAGTGATTTCATATATATTTAGTGAGTGATTTCATATATGGTGAGAGTTTTTATATATATATATTTATTGAGTGTTTCTATATATATATTTAGTGAGTGATTCTATATATGGTGAGTGTTTCTATATATATATATTTAGTGAGTGATTCTACGGTATATATATGGTGAGTGTTTCTATATATATATATTTAGTGAGTGATTCTATATATGGTGAGTGTTTCTATATATATATATTTAGTGAGTGATTCTACGGTATATATATGGTGAGTGTTTCTATATATATATATTTAGTGAGTGATTCTACGGTATATATATGGTGAGTGTTTCTATATATATATATTTAGTGAGTGTTTCTATATATATGGTGAGTGTTTCTATATATATATATTTAGTGAGTGTTTCTATATATATATATTTAGTGAGTGATTCTACGGTATATATATGGTGAGTGTTTCTATATATATATATTTAGTGAGTGTTTCTATATATTTAGTGAGTGATTCTATATATGGTGAGTGATTCTTTATACAGTGAATTATTCTATTTTACAGCATATTTATATATCAAGTGATTCTATATTTCAGTGTATTTATACATCAAGTGATTCTATATTTCAGTGTGTCGTGTTCCTGCTGATGTGCCTGGAGAGATGGAAGACACTGGTTACATCAGGAGTGCTATTTGTATACTGGGTTCTCGTCGCTTTTACCCTTATCATTCCACTTTACTCCATGATCATTCAAAAGGTAAGCAAAGGAAAATCTTCAATATTCATTAATCCAAAACTGGTTCTTCTTCTTTAAACTTAACTATTCCTAGTAGTCGGTCTGTAAATGAGTCACCTTGCCTTGCCTTATAGGATGTACACCTTGTCACCAACATACACAATATTTTGTATATGGATACCTCTTTGGATGGAAATTTGTCACTTTGGGACTTTGGTCCTGTGTCTAAATATGTAGAGTTGTGGCCCTTTGTTCTGTGAGCCACTTTGTCCCAGACATTTGATATTCATTGTCAAATTTCCCAATTTTGATTGTGACTGACTGATTCTAGGTTGACAGTCTGTTATGTGCTGAAATTTAGATCTTGTGCTATACTTTATACAGAGTTATGGGCCTCTGTTTAATATTACCCGTAATAATTATTTTTGGAGGCAAAGGACATTACAATTTCTTGCAGTGCTTTGCCTTGTTTAACTTGGATTGATTTTGATATCTATTTAGGAAAATTGTGTGGCTAGCTGTGATTCAATTAAGACCAAACTAAATTAGACTAGCTAATTATCTATTAGTGGTTGTGTGACACAGTGGATAGCTATAGCATGCTTGCCTTTTATCAAGGCGACCAGGGTTTCCCCCAATCCCCGGACATGAAAAGGGAAAGGGTTACCTGGCAAATCAAGTGGGTTTTTTTTCTGGATACTCCAGTCTCTTCCCTCATCAAGACCCCAACCCGATTACTGCCAGGCCAAAAAGACTGATTAACATAATTTGAGATAATTTTTTATGCCCACGCCATGAAATGGGGGGCATATGGTGTTACCCATGTCCGCTGTCCCATTCCGTTGCATCCCATCCCATGGTAATGTAACCAGCTGGTAGTGGGGGCATTTATGTCTCGCAGACATTTCTAGTTTTAAATTGTTGTAAACAAAATGAAGTTTATAAATACAGAAATAATGTACATATTTATAAGTTATATGTGACTTTTGTTATTTTAGTCCTACGAAGACCATTTAAATGGATTTGTCATCTTCATGGTTTCCTATGGATTGGTTCTGTTACAAGTTCTAGTTCATTGTGTAGCAGAGGAGTTACCTAACGCAGACAAGGTAAGTGTCCAGCACCAGCATATACTGTACCATGTCATATAAGGCTAGTGACAATATGGTGCCACAACTAAAGGTCGTTTATTTTGCAATTTTTGTCAAAACAAATAATTCATATTTTACTATTCTATTTGTGTCTTAAGAAGCTGTATTACTGATTTCCTGGTTTCTTTTTTTTCAGCTTGTTTCTCCAGAAATTAAAGCATCTTTTATATCAAGGTTGACCTTTACATGGCTTGACAGGTAAGAGGAACGGTAACTTGTTATCTGTCAAAAACTTATGTTCCATCACATGATCATTTTAACACCTTTGCCCCAAAGAGATAAATTACTATGACAATAAAAGGTCGTAACAGTTTCTGTATAACATTATCATTAAACAATGATTGATATACCTGTTCCATATCTGTATCCTTTTAGTGCAAGTTAGTCCAGTTCTGGTTGCATATTACATACACCTGTATAGGCCTATCTCAAAAGTGTTTGTTATCTCCCTTGTATGCCATATTATGGGTGTTTTTGAAACAAATTTGTGACATGTAGCCTAATTTTGATGTCATAAATGGGAATTACGTGATTTGATTCTCACTTGGCAACAAATCATAACAAAAGCACTTCACGTAAGTCACTATTTCATCCACCATTGTGTCCTTAGCTGTATATAGCTATAAAGGGGAATAACAACACTTTTGGGAAAGGCCTGGGAAGAAATGTTCAGATCTGGACTCCATTGACAGGGAATTCACCCTTATGCTGTGCCAAGCAGGTGCAATATTTGTCTAGTGTTAAGATATTTTGTAATTTGACAAATGAAGAAAACATTTTTCTGTTTTAGATTAATGGTGACGGGTTATAGAAAGACTCTCACAGAGGAAGATGTGTTTAACCTGGGTCCCACAGAGTTGTCACAGAATGTTGTACCAAGATTTGAGAAAATCTGGCAGAGGGAATCTACCAAACAGAAGATCAAGTAATTGATATTCAATGTATCTTTTTTGTGTAGTGGTGTTTTAAAAAATGCCATTTCATTCATGAAACACATAAATAATTCTGGAGTCTGTCAAAGGTTGAAATCTATAGCAGTAGTTAATTCTTTACTAAATCTTGTTTGTAATGCATCTTGCAGACGTAGATTTACTTATTCACGATCACAGCCATGCATTGAAAAAAGAAGTAATTGAGGATATTAGTTTAAATTATTGTTTATGGAACTCTGGATTGTGATAGTTTTGCTGATGAAAGCAAACAATTATAAAAGACAGGTAAAAGTTATTATTTTACTACTTATTTGCCTGCAGTTAAAGTAAAAGTTTCCAGATTTTTTAACATGAACACTTTATAACCTTACAGAAAGCTGGTATATATTCATCATTAATCATTACATTAAAGAAATTAAACAGAATAATCCATTAATTGTAAAATTTAGAGCAATTTAATAGGATATTTAATTCAGTCTACTTGTTTCTGCATTTGTAAATATTGCTGCTTTTTAGACAGGCTCCAGTGAAGTAGCTCACACCAGTTAAAAATACTTCACTACATAAGGCAGTAAATTTTGTAATCTATTTCATTTCTAGAGCTCATATCTCAAGAATTACAGAAGTACCTGCTAGTTCTTTTGTGAATTCCTCTGAGAGAACACCTTTATTGGGGAACAGTAAACCGGACACGAAAAAAGACTCGTCCAAAAAACTGGTGGGAAAACCAAGCCTGACCAAAGTGCTGTTTAAGACATTCGGACTGGAGCTACTGAATGCCCATGTATTCAAATTGTTCTATGATGGATTAAATTTTGTTAATCCTTTTCTATTACGGTGAGTATAATTAATTTGTCAATTAATAGAGCAGGTTTATTTTAAAATGGATAGTAAAAATGACTGTTTCCTTCATGAATTATTATTCCTTATCCTAATTTATTGATTTACTGCGTTTGTATTGCATTGATCTCCTACCAGTCTATCAGTGAAAATACTTTTTTCCTGTGAAACTGCATTGAGTAAGTTAGGATTACAGTCTATTTTTGTTTTTGATTCTGAAGATTTGATATATGTTAATTGTTTCGCTGCAGCTGTCTTTTCTTTAATTTTAAAGATGTGATATTAAAGTATTTTCTCCATATGAAGCTTGCTGATAGATTTCACGGAGCCTGGACCGGACGGGGTCTTTCAGCAGTCCTGGAAGGGTTATATCCTGACCGCGGGCTTCTTCCTCACCACCATCATGCAGTCCTTCCTGTTCCACCAGGTATTCCATATGAGTACCACCCTGGGTCTGAGAGTCCGCGCTGTATTAATATCCGCAGTCTACAAGAAGGTGAGCCAATGGGTAAAATTTGTGCATCATAATTTTAAATGTCAATTTTTGTTCGTTGAGAGTTAAATAATTAATCATATTTGTGTGTTTTTGTAGTTGCAGTGCAAATTTAAAGAAATATTTTACTCTATCAAGATATGTAATGTTTAGTTGAATTTCGAACACAATTATGGAAATATATTTTTGATTGAACATTTTTTGTAACCTCCCAATTGAAATATGGTAATCTCTATGTTAGTATCTGGAAGTATTAAACTGTTAAATGTAAAACATTTTGTTTTTATGTGTTATATTGTTCCTATTATTTGAGGTATAAGTTCCTTTTAATTTTACAATTCATTTGTAAATCAGTTTTTGGCTTGGACATTGTTAAGTTTTGATTTAGACCTACAGATCACCTTGAAGAAAAATATATTTGATCTCTCTTGCATCTTAACCTGGACATTCATAGCCGATCACTACCGTATTTTACCGGGAATAAGCCCCCTCTCACGACTAAGCCCCCTCCCCACTTTGGCAAAGGTTCTTGGAACAGGGTGGGAGCCTGTGAATAAGCCCCCACCCTAAATTTTGTCTTTCTCTCAATAAAAAGCATGTTAATTTCTTTTTAATTTTGTGTCTGAACATAAAATATATCTAACTATGTGCAAAAAAAAAAATCTGTAAGGCTAAACTTGAAATAAAACATTGTTTAGCTGGTGTTAAGAACACCATACTTTCATGTTTGAACTGGTTGTGCATTTTGCAAACTTGTTTATTAACAAAACAAACAACTAGAATTACATTACTGGTATAGTATGGACTGAGTTCCTAGATCAAAACAGTAGAATATCCAAGATGGCGGACTTTTGTGAACAGGGGTGTATTCATGAATAAGACCCCTCCCTACTTTTGATCAATTATTTTTCTCAGGGGGTGGGGGCTTATTCCCGGTCAAATACGGGGGTATGTATAATGTACTCATTGTGTTGTGGTAGTGGTACTTCAGATGTAGATATGATCATTATGATGATACACGTATACAAAGAATATAAATATGTTACACCTGGAAAATATTAATTTGAAACAGTCATAGCTGTTACACCTGTAGAGCAGGTTTCAATTTTAAGTTGAGACCTGACAAACAGCTATGTTACTTCATGTTTTTTTTCCCTGGCAGGCATTATCGATGAGCAGTGCGTCCAGAAAGGACACGACTATTGGTGAGATAGTGAACCTCATGTCTGTTGACACGGAGCGTATAGTGTCTACACTGCAATATCTGTGGGGGATTTGGTCGTCACCCCTACAGATGGCAGTGGCACTCTACTTCCTGTACGAGACTACCGGGCCTTCCATGTTTGCTGGCTTCGGATCTCTTATACTCATGTTCCCTGCCAACGGCTACCTCATGTACAAACTGCAACAGCTTCAGGAGCAACAAATGAAGCAGAAGGACATTAGGATCAAAGTCATTAATGAAGTTCTTAATGGAATAAAGGTGAGCCAAGGTCACAATAGAGGTCAAGGTTTGAATCAAACAGGACTGAGGTCACAACAGAAGCTACAAAAAGATTGAAACTGAGCCAAAGACAAATGAGCCAAGGTTATTGTAAAGGTTAAAAATTCAATAAAAGTAAACGTTAAGGTCACAAAAGATGTAATATATGAAATAAAACTAAGATACTGGAAAGATCCAGATTTTCCAGATTTTCATATTTCAAATCCTGGGCTGTATTGGCATAAAAAAAAATTCATAGGTTACATTTAATCTATAATTCATTATATTATATCTAGATATCCATATTGGAGGACATTGTTAAGGCTATGTAACCGTAGGGAAAAATTCCATGGACCAGAGTTCAAACCTGGGACCATACGAACTCTGGACAACAAATATCATTACCAATTTACAAGCTATCTCAGGTCACCGATGATCGACCCTGTCTAAAGATTTCTTTACAGCTGCAGTTATTGAAACTCTATGTTGTACATGTATTTGGTTTTAAGACAGTTTAGCAATACAAAACAACTTTATAATAAAACCCACACTTATATATTAAGTGTATTATTGCTTCATAATTAATTTCTTAATTTATAGATTCTCAAACTGTATGCTTGGGAGATGTCATTTAAGGAAAAGATTGCAGCTGTGAGAAAACTGGAGCTGCATCTAATCTGGAAGTCTGGCATTTTCAACTGTGGTTTTATGTTTTCCTGGACCATAGCTCCTTACCTTGTAAGTCGCTACTGAATACCTGTGTGCATTAAAACAAACCTACATGTAGCCTTTTTTTTACATATCAAACTGATGAGTCATATTCCCAAATCAAATTTCCGAAATTCAATTGATTCATGAAGGAAAATAGTAACATATTGTGAAAATGTATAATGAAAGCGATCAGTGGTAACAGGTTATATTTGTGCCTTTTTACATCATACATTGAACAACCTATACCATTATAAATGGTCAATAAGAATTTGCACTAGTAACTGGTAACCAGAACAATTATTATTGTGATCGTTTTATGTGACATTTGTCTGAATCAGTTCTGACTTGCTTTGATCAGGTGTCCCTGGCGACTTTTGCGACCTTCATCTTTGCATCAGACAGTCATTTTCTGGATCCTCAGACGGCGTTCGTGGCCATTTCTCTGTTCAACATTCTGAGATTTGCTGTTAGTGTTGCTCCGGCTGTCATCTCCGAGGTCGTCACGGTGAGGGCTACATAATTCTATCTCCAGGTCAACGGATCATCATAATAATATTGTCCTTACAATGGCTGCAACACTATCTCTACACTCAATATTGAGGGAATAGTAATCGCTTTTTCAAAATATCTGTGCATGCTTACATGTATATGATCTTCCGTCAGTTTGTACAGTTGCAGGGAAAAGTTTTGAAAATATCTAGAAATCAACCATTTCAGGGTCAAGATTTGATCACTTCAATACATACATGTTTAACATTAAAGTTTTCAGAAAATTCTTTTTAATATGATTTAAAAGGATATAAATGGAAACAGGTGTTGCTGTCTCATTAACCACAATAAGAATAAATAGCTATCAAAGTTATTATTATCAATATAAATGATAATTGAAATATGTAATTATAAATCTTTATAATTATTTAACATGCCATTTAAATGTCAGTGAATCATGTGATTAAACTTTATAATTCCAGGCAAATGTCTCGGTGAAGCGTTTGAATAAATTTCTCAACAGTGAGGATCTTGATGCAGAGTGTGTATCTCACAGCTCCTTTGAACGTAGGTATTCCCATTATTTTGGACTGATAGGAAAACCAAGATGGCCGACAGAAGGCCATATTGAATTTCTGATTCAGTGTAATTTAAGGACTATTTTCAGAAAGTGATACTTTCAAATTTTACATTTTAAGGCTGTGCATGGTCTACTGTTATGCTTTTCAAATTATACATTCAACTCTTCAAAGATATTTTAAGAGAAACATTAATAGTTCTTTCCAATGGCAATCTAAGCTGAGAGTTTTTGTGTACAAGCCATATATTTTCCTCCAATACCCTGACATCTACATGAGCATCACTTAGCTCAGGTCTCATGTTACGCTGCATGCAGAGTTATTGCCCTTTGTTCATCATGCTGAGTATATTGGATATACCTTAGGCTGTTCAAATGCTTTTGGTTAAACGGTTGAACTAAAGTTGTTTATATTTATTAAAAAGAGGCCAGACCTAGAAATCTGTTGCTACTTTCAGGATAGCCTTGACAAAGTTTGTCTAGGCCTTCATGCATAAACATTTGCATTGTTACATTTAAAAACAGACAAACTGGTTGTTCCCAATGAACAGGGCCCAGACTAGTACTTTCCACAATCTGTAATTGTCTTTTTAGTTAATGTTTACTTTTTAGATTGATATAGTTTTGTAATACTGAAATTGCTCTTCATGTCTAACCAAGCTATATATTGCCCTTTGTTAGTTTTACTGTATAATAAATACAAACATTTGTCAGTTTGGATATTATGGAATTGCTTCAAGTGCTTTAATTGCCTTGTTAGGATCTTTAAGAAATTATATAATGGTAAAATATTTTAAAATATTGCATCATCATAATTCATATACCATATTTGTACTGTCTATAAAACCAGGTGATGCAGTGGTGATCAGAGATGGAGAATTTTTGTGGGATGAAGAAGTTGGAACTACTTTATCAGAGTAAGTTAACTAGTCCTAATATAACATAAATGACAAACTGGGGGCGCAGTGGCAGAGTGGCTAAGGTATTCCGACATTCTACCGCTAGCCCTCCAACTCTGGGTTGCGAGTTCAAATCCCACGTGTGGCAATTGCCAGGTACTGAATGGTTTTTTTTTCCCCCTAGTCCGGCTTTTCTCCACCTCCAAAACCTGGCGCTTCCTTAAATGACCCTGGCTGTTAATAGGATGTATCAAAACAAAATAAATCAAACCAAATGACAAACTTTTGCAAGAAATTTATATGTTTTTTCAATGTTGAACTTCATTACCAAAAATCATGGTACTTTAAATCATGTCATATACCTAGGCCTCCGAGTGACGACATTGAAGATTAGGTAAATACAATGACACTTTTTCTTATGCCAGCTTAACTATGAAACAATTTAATGTAAATGGTTAAACATTCTCATTTGATTTATCGACAGTATAACCCTCAACTATAATAACTTCTTAGGACTGTCTTAAATCTTATGAAAATCTGGATATACATATACTTGTTATGCCTGTCATTTGAGCTAACTATTGAACCAGATGAAAAAAAAAATCACTTTTTGAAACCTATTGTAGAAATATAGATGATGCACCTGTTAAAAATCTATCTTCAGTATCAATCTACGAGTCCCGGAGGGAAGTCTTGTGGCTGTTGTTGGGCAGGTTGGAGCCGGAAAGTCCTCTCTTATATCTGCCATTTTAGGAGAGATGAAGAAAGTGAAAGGTCAAGTCAATGTCAAGGTTAGTATTATAAGGTTACACTTTATTCTGTAGTGCAATAGCTAAGGCTGGTACAGTGGACTCCGCTTAATATTACTCCTGTTAATATCACATTCCTCTTTATATCATGTTTTCCCAAGCACCATTTTTCTCTATATTTAATCTATGTAATTTTATTTGGTTAATATCATGTATTTTGAGGTGAATTCCTCTTAATATCATGTTTTTTATAACCAAACACATAAAATATCCAGAAAATAATGTCATTTTCATTTATTTCAGATACAACTTGTACAAAATGTTGCATAAAAAATAAAAAATAACCCCAACAATGATTTTTAATTGAAATAATGTTATCTATATATTGAAACATCGTCATATGTACATTAAATAGCTTACTTTTAGTTATGGAGATTGTAAATGCACTAGATTTAGGCCGGAAAAAAATGTTTCTCTTAATGTCACATTTCTGTTAATATCATGTTTTGATCTGACAAATACAACATGATATAAAGAGGAGTGCACTGTATTATATTATACAGTCACACTGTATTCCATAGTACACTAATGTCAGTATTGTGATATAAAGATACCGGTACACTTAAATTTACTCTGTAGTTCACAAAGGTCATTATTAGTCCCCTAACAGAGAAGCCGGAGGGGACTATTAGTTTACCGGCCATCTGTTTGTCTGTCTGTGATCTTTTTGGGGTTTCTGTGCATTATCTCTGCAGTTAATGCCCTTGGACTTCATGGCGATATCTAGGTCAAGTTCTAATATGGTAACGTTGATGAGTTTTTACAGAGTTACAGCCAAATTTATTTCCAAAAATTCAGTTTCAGTTCATTATCACTGAAACATGTGCACAATATATCAAACTAAAATTTGTTATACGTCAGATGCATCATAGGGATATATACATCAAGTCCCTGTAACTTCCTTAAGGAATCATTACATCTTTATAGCTTGCTTGGGCCAGTAGGGGTCATGTATTGCTTCAGCAATACTCAGTATGCTTGTTATAAATATAAAGTCACGCTTTGTATTTGAGAGATTGTGATGTTTTATGTAACCGAGGAGATCTGTATTTGAGAGATTGTGATGTTTTATGTAACCGAGGAGATCTGTATTTGAGAGATTGTGATGTTTTATGTAACCGAGGAGATCTATATTTGAGAGATTGTGATATATTTTAAAGAGGATTACTTTTTAAATTGGCAATTAGAGGCCAAGGTCATTTTTTTAGTAGTCGTTCGGTTGGTACCTTATATCTCTTGCTTGGATACCACTTGGTTTGCAGGGCAATTGAGGAATAACTAGGGACAAACTGAACACAATAGTCAATCGCAACAAGCTTGGGATAAGAATAATCTACTAATCACAACACCCTTGGTGCTGTTGACTATTTTGCTTAACTAAAACAGTTGATTGCTTTATTTTATTTACATAACTATCAAAACAGCTTAAATTTGAATTAAATTTGATTGTTATATATATACAGGGATCACTATCGTACATACCTCAACAAGCATGGATCCAGAATGCAACACTACAGAACAACATCCTGTTCGGTGAGACCCTACAGAAGCAGCGTTACGACGAGATTGTGGATGCCTGCGCTCTCGTTTCTGATATGGACATGTTGCCAGCAGGAGACCAGACAGAAATTGGTGAAAAGGTCAGGGACCTGAGAAGGCTGTTAAGTCCTGTCATCTTTCTCTTATATCACAAAGTCTTTGCTTGGGAAAGCCATAATATATCATTCTTATTTATTTAAAAAAAAATTCTTAATAAAAAAATGTACCTGTCTCGTTTTAATTTTTCTACTAGTTGTTGGCCACACAGGCGTCACATCCACTGTTTGTTAATTAGTGTATCTTCTTGGTATGAAATAATAAAGTCATATCAGATAATCCTATGAAATTTATTTAATGTGATTAAAGTTAAATTTTGAAATTGAATATTAAGATAAAAAGAAAACAAAATATTAGCTGTTGCTTATCATTCTATCTGAGTCATCATTGAACAAATAAATCTAAATGATAATGGTTTGTACTAACCGTGAGGAAAAAGTATAATAAAAAAATAATCATACAGATAAGATATACAAATTCAGAGTTATAAGCTAATAGATATTTGTTTTTATTTAGGGTATTAATCTGAGTGGAGGTCAGAAACAGCGGGTCAGTTTGGCTCGAGCAGTATACTTTGACTCGGACATCTATTTGCTGGACGACCCCCTCAGTGCTGTTGACTCCCACGTAGGGAAGCATATCTTTGATCGGGTCATAGGTCACAGTGGACTTTTAAAGGGCAAGGTATGTTGATTTGTGACTTATATCTAGATGTTACATGTATTGGAAGGATTATACAAGGTATTGTATACCATGAAGCATTGGTGGGTGATGCATCTTATCATTTAAAACTAATTTCTTTGATGTCTGTAAGCTTTATTCATTGAAACATTAAAATAATTTATCCATTCTGACATATATATGCTGCAATATTGTAAGCACATAAATGTCTCTTAAAAGTACACAATAAATTGTGTTATACAATAAAATACAGGATGGTTATAACTTACTGATGAAATACAATAAAATACAGGATGGTTATAACTTACTGATGAAAAACCTTTTTTGATAAACTGGCTGAGAAACGAATGTTTTTGACATTGTTTGATATATTATACTCTTTCCCATAGACAAGAGTGCTGATAACACATGGCGTACATTGGCTGCCCCACGTTGACACCATTGTGGTGTTGGATAACGGCCGAGTGTCAGAGATGGGATCTTATGATGAGTTACTCAGTCACGCAGGGGCATTTGCTAAGTTTCTCCAAACATACTTTGTCCAGAATGAAGAAGATTCTGACGAAGAGGAAGATCCCGAAGGTAAGGGAGATAACTAACATTATTAATTAATCAACTCTATGTGATCAATTAAGTATTCAAAGACATGTGATAAATTAGTAGTAAATCATTAAGAGATGCCAGATGATTAAGTATTCAGAGATACAGAGCAGGTGCTATTCAGGTCAAGAAGTTTTAAATAAGCTTTTAGGTGTATTCAGGCAAAGTGTTTCCAAGGGTATGTGCTAAGGTGTATTTTGGTCAAGGTGATACGTTCTCAGGTGTATTTAAAGCTTATTTCTTAGGTGTATTCTGGTCAAGGTGATACATTCTCAGGTGTATTTAAAGCTTGATTCTCAGGTGTATTCTGGTCAAGCTGATACATTCTCAGGTGTATTTAAAGCTTAATCTCAGGTGTATTCTGGTCAAGGTGATACGTTCACAGGTGTATTTAAAGCTTAATCTTAGGTGTATTCTGGTCAAGGTGATACGTCACAGGTGAATTTAAAGCTTAATCATAGGTGTATTCTGGTCAAGGTGATACGTTCACAGGTGTATTTAAAGCTTAATCTAAGGTGTATTCTGGTCAAGGTGATACGTTCACAGGTGTATTTAAAGCTTAATCTTAGGTGTATTCTGGTCAAGGTGATACGTCACAGGTGAATTTAAAGCTTAATCATAGGTGTATTCTGGTCAAGGTGATACGTTCACAGGTGAATTTAAAGCTTAATCTAAGGTGTATTCTGGTCAAGGTGATACGTTCACAGGTGTATTTAAAGCTTAATCTTATGTGTATTCTGGTCAAGGTGATACGTTCACAGGTGTATTTAAAGCTTAATCTTAGGTGTATTCTGGTCAAGGTGATAAGTTCTCAGGTGTATTTAAATTCAGGTCAAGATGTCAAGTGTCCTGGTGTATTCAGGTCAAGGTTGTATGTGTCAAGGTTTAATCATATTTAGATGTTATGTGCTAAGGTGTTTTCAGGTCAAGGTATTATATGCTGAGGTTTATTTAGGTAAGGCACTATTCGCTGATTGAAGTTTATTTAGTTCAAGGCACTATTCGCTTATCAAGGTTTATTTAGGTCAAGTCACTATATGCTTATCAAACTTTATTTAGGTCAAGGCACTATTCACTGATTGAGGTTTATTTAGTTCAAGGCACTATTCGCTTATCAAGGTTTATTTAGGTCAAGGTACTATTTGCTGATCGAGGTTTATTCAGGTCAAGGTGTTACGTGCTGAGGTGTATTCAGGTCCAAATCATGTCTGACAAGTTTGGTCACATTAAACTACACTTAACAAGGCTATAGGTGGCAACATGTTACAGGTTAAGTATTGTGACTTTACAGTGTTACACATACAATATGGTACTTAATATGTAATATATTGATCTCCCAGTTGCTGAAACAAAAGCAAGGATTTTACAGAGACTCACTTCAATCAATTCAGAAGATGGAGGCGAACTTTTAAGGTACCAATGCAATTTGTATTAAAACAATTTTAGAAATGTGGTCATAATTGAAACTGTTTTTAATTTCTTAATTTACCATGAATCTAGTAATGAGCATATTTTTATTAAATTTTCTTATTTTGGTTATTTTAAATGTTTTTGAAAGTGAAATTTTCACTTTTTTGCTGTGTCCGTTTTGATTGAAGGTAATCTGAGAGTGCCTAAGTCTGTCTGTATTGGTTTCAAAATGTCCACAATAGAAAGAAAGAAAGGAAAAACACAAAGACATTTGTTATACCTTATCGTGGAGATTTCATATTTACAAACACTTCCCTTCTTACCTTGAACTTGTAGGGCGTCTGAGTCCGAGAGTGGAACAGATGACATTAAGACCCTCAGGAGAAGGAAGTCTAAAGGGCTGGACAGGGGCATATCCTGTGATGATGGAGAGAAGAAAAAAGGCCTGGAAAGGGCCCTGTCTAAGGAGGCAGCAGTAGAGAAAAAGACAGAAGACAAACTGATAGAGGAAGAAAAGTCTGAAACAGGCAGTGTATGTATTTACTGACGTAGAGTTCTCTACTATTTACTGACGTAGAGTTCTCTACTATTTACTGACATAGAGTTCTTTACTATTTACTGACGTAGAGTTCTCTACTCTTTACTGACGTAGAGTTCTCGTTGACTACTATTTACTGGCATGGAAATCTCTACTATTTACTGAAGTAGAATTCTCTACTATTTACTGATGTAGAGGTCTCTACTATTTACTGAAGTAGAATTCTCTACTATTTACTGACATGGAGTTCTCTACTATTTACTAAAGTAGAGGTCTCTACTATTTACTGAAGTAGAATTCTCTACTATTTACTGACATGGAGTTCTCTGCTATTTACTGATTTGGAGTTCTCTACTATTTACTGACATGGAGTTCTTTACTATTTACCGACGTAGAGTTCTCTACTATTTACTGACATAGAGTTCTCTACTATTTACTGATGATGCCTGCAAAGAAGAGGGCATGGTAATAGCAAATAGACAAAACAAACATTCTAAAATTCAATTGATTAGAAAAGACATTTCTCTGAAGAAAAATAATGATGAATTTTCCTTTTATCTGATAAAATCCCTGAACATGCAGAAATTTAATTTATCTGCTTCTTGAAATTTGCAAATTTGAAATGTAGATGGTTAAAAATCCAGATATTTTGATGTCTCATTGTTTAAAACATTGTAACATAAAGGAAGCTATTTTTTCTTAAGCATTTCTGAATGGTACTTAAGCATATATAGCATGCTCAGAATATACTCCTTCTAATATCAATCTTTACACCTGTTAATATCAATATTTGGTGTAGACCATGTTTTAATGAGCCTGTTCCTTCCCTAGGTTAAACTTGCAGTGTTTGTTGCCTACGCTCGATCCTTGGGCCTACCGTATGCCTTCCTGATTATATTGCTAAGTGGTGGCTACCAGGTTATGGGTGTTCTCAGCAACATGTGGCTCAGTAAGTGGACAGGGGATGCCACCCTCAATAACCGTACCATCGGACCACCTGACAGCCCTGTTTACATGGATAAAAATAACTATTACCTGGGAATATATGGAGGACTGGGAGCGGGACAAGGTAAGTTGACGGTTGAGATAAGTTTTCACTCATTCACATTGTTAGTAAATAAGGCCAAAGATCGTGGTACACATGTCCTATTTTGTCGTCAAGTATTTCTTTAAGAATTATATTTCTTAACATCTTTAAAAAAATTTTGTTTGGAGCACCTAAGGACCTATGTACGACATGGCCTCGCTTGTGTAATAATTGTAGGCTCTGATAGAGAATTTAGTTATTGTTTGAACCCCATTCTTCTATGGGTAACCGCCTGCCAGACCATATGGGTTTTCTCCTGGTAATCCAGCTTCCTTCCATACAAAGACCTCAACTTTGTACCCCACCCACTGAAATAACAATGTCTCCAACAAGAGTGATTAACATAAGTTGAAATAATTGAATTGTGGTTTTCATAAATTTGATAGGGAGAATTCAACAATATCAACATGTTCATTTTGTTTTAAGTGAAATAAATTTGTTATGGGAAATTTGAAACCCTAGCATGAAGATATGTAATACGGTAAGAGTTTTCAAGCTCCGACCTCCGATTACCTGTAGTTTGCAGTAATTAACTGTTCTAATTTAAATTGATGATATCGTTTCAGCTATCTTTATCACTACATTTACACTGGTGCTGGTGTTTAGAACAGTGAAAGCTTCTAAAGTTCTGCATGGTCAGATGCTGCACGGTATACTGCGATCACCTATGTCATTTTTTGACACCACACCTATTGGCCGAATTGTCAACCGCTTCTCACAAGATATGGACATTATTGATCGGGAATTACCAATGACGGTTCAGATGTTCCTCGATTGCTTATTCATGGTGGTTGGATCACTTGTTGTCATATCCTACAGTACACCTTTCTTCATGATCATCATCGTACCTGTGGGGTTCCTCTACTTTCTTGTACAGGTAAGTGATCCTATCGTACAGTACACCTTTCTTCATGATCATCATCGTCCCAGTCGGGTTCCTCTACTTTCTCGTACAGGTAAGTGATCCTATTGTACAGTATACCTTTCTTCATGATCATCATCGTCCCAGTCGGGTTCCTCTCTTTTCTTGTACAGGTAAGTGATGCGAACATTAATTATTTTTTATATAGTAATTATGAAAACATGTAACTATTCATGATATTTATAATAGATATTATTATTATAGGCTAATTTTCAAAATTCTAACTGATCTGGAATCAGAAAAACTAGTTTAAAGAGGAACAGTTGACCTTTCAATAAATGTATTGACTCTCGATTGTGAAAGGTTATTTTATACTTATAATTTTAAATATCCATAGTAAGAACATAATCAAAATGCAGATTAGAACATATTTGCACAAAAGATGTTCTGTTATAATGATTAAAGTGTAATATTATACCTACAGAGATTTTACATCCCATCATCCCGCCAGCTAAAGAGAGTAGAGTCTAAGACACGCTCGCCTATATATAACCACTTCAGTGAAACTCTGGCCGGAGTCAGTGTCATCCGGGCCTACAGCGTCCAGCACAAGTTCATTGCTCAGTCAGAGGAGAGGGTTGACTTGAACCAAAAATACTCTTTTGCTAGTTTTTCATCAAATAGGTAGGCAGAATAAAAAACTTCGTGAGTTATATATAAACATTTGTCTGCAGATATAAAGAAAATGACTTGTTCATATTATGTGAAAATTCGCATCTCTATACAAATAATATACTTTGTTACTACTGAATTGACAACCTTGTTTGCAGGTCACCTCATGGCAGTTTACAAATTATCATCCGTAATTATAGGGTATTTTTCTGTTATCAGCTAATACATTTCACAACTCCTTCCTGGGGAGCATACAATTGGTACTTACTGCCATTTAGGCACTCATGTTAGCATTCAACAATTCCAGCACTCATTAACAGCTGAGTAGACTGGAACAAACAGGGTAAAGTATCATGTTCAAAGACAGCTAGCTAGAACATATTGCCATGACATGACTGGACCCGCAGTCCTTCGTTCACAAGCCTGTTGTCCAACCACAAGACTTCCACGTCTCCTATTTCTCTGGGTAACAGACCGTTTGTTTTACAGGTGGCTTGGTTTCCGATTAGAGTTCCTGGGAAATTTGATCATTGTGGCAGCTGCACTGTTGACCGTAATTAGCAGAGATGGGAACGGTATAACAGGATCCATTGTTGGTCTGTCCATCACATATGCTTTACAGGTCTGTATGGCACTGCTTTCTTTTACTTAACTGAGAGGTAGAACCTTTATAGGCTAGTCAATCAGTTAAAAACCTCAAAAAAATTGCAACAAAAGAACTAATATTATTTTTCGTTAGACTAAGTTATTATATATTTGTGGTGAAAAATCGGCCAAAATCGGCCGTTGGGAAAGAGGATATTTTATATGCAGAAATTTGGGGTATTTTGGTTACACGAGCTTGACGTGTATGGGCCGCCGTAGAATAATATTGCAGACGATGGCAGTATCGTACCGGTGCTTTGTTTGGCTAAATTAACAAATTTATTATTATGTTAGAGAAGACGGACATTGAGCAAAATCTTATTTTATGTATTGATGTATAAATAAATGAAGTAAAGATGATTACAGAAAACAAAGTCGCTGGAAAGTTTAAAATAACATCGCAGGGATTTTCTAAAAATAGAACTGTCAACAACAGCGGTAAAATGAAAAGTTTTGGTATTTTGAGATGAAATTAATTGATTATTTTATAGAACATTGTGAAGAACTATTATAAATATACCATATTACATCATTTGAAGCAATTTTTCACTGAAAATTCAATAAATATCTATTCGATTGAGGTCTTGGCAAAAAAAGTAAGTATGGAGGCCTATATACATCAAAGTGTGTATTTATTTGTGTGAATTTAACGAAATTCATTTCATTGCTCAAACACGACCATTTACTTAATATCAATGCCATAGAATGGTGATATACTGTTAATTTCCAGTGTGTGTGGCATGGATACAATATCGTCGCTTTGTTCCATCTGAAAAAAAATGTCGAATGTGACAACGCAGTTAGGCTAACAACTAATCTATAAAGGGTGTGACAGTATTTCAAAAGCAAATGAACTTAGAGAAGCTAAAGTTTCTGTTGAACTTGGAAATAGAGTCCACATATCTTGTCGAAAATCCTTTCCCAACACTAAGGGTATAAACATAATTTTAAATACTCTTTGCGATATCAAAATATCTTCAGCAAACAGTACTGTGTAACAGCATTTTTAAAAGGTCCCAGGGAACTTTCGATTACAAATCTCAGTGCATAGTTTGCGGTTTAAGTTCGACGAACTCTTCATGCCTTTGATGCTATTTACCATCATCGGTGCAGTGCAATCTCTACTACATTCAAGTCTAAACCAGGAGAATCACACTCAACAAAAAAATGTCGACCTTCTACATTCAATGAAAGTTTCCTATATGCTGCTACGCTCTTACGAGAAAAATGAGGATTCACAAATTAGTATATCGGATCTTGTTGAGAAGATGTCTGAACATTCTGTAGAAGAAAATACATTTGGTCAACAGTACATGAAGGACCGTTTAAAGGAACACTTTAGAAATGATTTTGTGATAACTTAAAAGAACGGAAATCAAACTATTGTGGCATTAACATCAACTGCAAAGTCTATACTAAAGTGCTATTATAAAAACCACAGAAGCATTGATAAGAGATGTTCGTGCTGTTGAAGCTTCCGAATCACATAACCCATCTGCCGTGGAAATTTCGTCTTCAGATCTAGAGAAACATATAGAATTTATTCCTTCCTCATTTCGCGCGTTTATATGTCTTCGCTTATTCTTATGAAAGATAAAGATTTGAAAATATCCTCTATATATACAATCGGACCAAGATATTTCTTGCTCCTTCACAAATATCGCTAGGTGTACATCTTCACCACCAATTTGGTTCCAGATCCTCTTTGATACTCTGAATAAGCTCGATTTCTGTGCTTCCTACACACTTGAAAGATGTACAGCAATGGGAAATACTTTTTTACAAACAGTTTTATTTCGAAGAAAAAAGCTCAGAACTATGGTGGCTGATTTCTGCCATCTCGCCTTTTCGCGTAATTTTTTACGCAAAATTCCGCCGTTTGCGGGTTTTCGCCTTGTAAATTTTATGCGAAAAGGCGAGAAAATGAACACGAAAAGGCGCCGTTTGTTCTTGGAAAAATCTCACCTTTTCGTGTTATTTTTCTCGTCTTTTCGTCTTTTCGCGTAGCTTATCATATCATAAAATTTACGCGAAAAACCCGCCAAACGGTGGGTTTTCGCCTTCTTCAGTACGCAAAAACCCGCTGAACGGCGGGTTTTCGCCTAATAAAATTTACGCGAAAACCTGCCGAACGGCGGGTTTTCGCCTTCTTCACTACGCGAAAAACCCGCCAAAGGACGGGTTTTCGCCTTGTAAAAATTACGCGAAAAGGTGAGATGGCAGAAATCAGCCACCATACATAAAGTACATGCAATATTATAAGTATATAGATAATTGCGATTCTTATTATCCTTAATGCTAATAAGCGTCATTGATTATATAGCAAATGTAGAGCGTCCTATATACTGACCCCAAAAGAGAAGCTTCCCGACATTTTTGAAGGGCCGATTTTTCACCAGTGTTTCATATGACCCTATTCTTTTAAAAGATACAGTAAAAGCTTTTGTTGCAATTTTTTTTGAGGTTTGTCCATTTCAGGGCTAAATTGACTAGCCTATTAAGGAAAAATTAGTTCTCAAAGTCTCTATCGGAGATACTTGTCTTTTCAGGCCAACTAATGATTTCTATTAGAAGGTAATTTACTTATTACATTAAAGAAATATATGTTGGTTAATATATTGTAATTTTGTCAATATTTATTGCTTTGATTTTATTGAAGGAGAAGTTTCACAAAATATTACAGCAAAATAAAAGTCAACTTGCATTCTGCATCCTTGATGTAAACTTTGTATCTTTTTCATTTATAAAACGAAGATTCTTTAAATGAGATGGTATTGCTTTCAACACAATTTTTAACCGCCTGTTTCTGTTATAATGTATAATGTACAAACAATTGAAAACTGTATACAGATCACTGAGAATTTGAACTGGATGGTGCGGATGTCAAGTGAATTAGAGACCAAAGTTGTTTCTGTTGAGAGAGTCAAAGAGTATGCAGAAGTACCACATGAGGTAACAGTTAACTTCCTGTTCTTATCAAACTTACTCTAATATTTGATAACTATCATTAAAAAAAAATAAAACATATGCATAATATATATAATCAAGTGTTTGATGAATACTTTGTATAAATATTTTTATTCTTATCAACAGTATTGATTAAGCAGTAAATGTGTAAGCTCAGAAATAACATCTTCTCAACATCTACACTTTAAAGACATAACAACAGTGTCCACAGATAATGGAGTCACTTTATAGTGCTGTCATACTGAAATGTGACAACTAGATACAAGAGTATTATACTTGAAATGGAATCACTTTATAGTGCTGTCATACTGAAATGTAACAACTAGATACCTGAGTATTATACTTGAAATGGAGTCACTTTATAGTGCTGTCATACTGAAATGTAACAACTAGGATACATGAGTATTATACTTGACCCGATTATTTTTATAATTATTCTTACAATAGACAAACTATTAACATGTAAAATAATGGGTATGTATACATTGATTCTATATGATACTAATTCTGTATACAGCTCATGTCATTTTTTTCTTCCATCTTACAACTATGCTTATAAAAAAGCCAGGCATTCAATATATTTATTATCCTCTGCATAATGACTTATCAGAAGTACAACTTGCAATTGTTTTTTCCAGACAAATGAGATTCTATTTCTATTGTAAGTGATTTAGCCAGTCTGCATTTTAAGCTGAGGAACTGGTGTTATTTGGAGTTATTTGTGAATGTTTCTGTATGTTCTGTAGGATAAATTGGTGTATAAAAGTCACCGTCCACCACCCCTCTGGCCGGAGAATGGAGAGGTCAAGTTTAAGAACTATTCCACCCGCTACAGGACAGGGCTGGATCTCGTCCTCAAGAACATTGAAGCCACGATCCAACCTGGTGAAAAGGTATGAATGTTTATCACACACTGTCTAATTTGTCAACCGTGATCGCTATCTCACTCAGTCATTGTACTTCTGTGTGCAATATCTCTAGGACAGTTTCTTAAATGTCTTACTTTCAACATTTATGAAGCTATAAGGTTATAGACAATTAAAAAGATTCGGCCAGGTTTGAAATTTATTTATCGCTCCATTTCCGTAAAGGAATCTTTTGTTACTACCAAGTATGTTGTCTTTTCAAAGCTCAACTTGGACATGCCTTTAAACAAAGCCTGAAGTAATCTGAAGCAAGTGAGTTTTGGAGCCGCCTAAAAAAGAGATGTTAATATGTTTCATATCAGACACACTACAAGTGCATTAATATAGTTTAAACTGTTTCTGGTTGTTGTTTCATTTCCTTAAATATAAACATTGAGTAACTTCTACAGATAATTGTCTGTTATTGTCAGGTGGAAATTGTTGGGTAAAATGATAATTGTCTGTTATTTGTAGGTGGGCATTGTTGGAAGGACAGGAGCAGGAAAGTCGTCCCTCACTTTGGCTTTGTTCCGCTTGATTGAACCAGTCACTGGGAGCATCATCATTGACGGGGAAAATCTGAATCGCATGGGACTGCACGACAGTCGCTCAAGACTGACAATCCTACCCCAGGTAAGTTATTTGTCTGACTTGAAATCAGGTGTGTTGGATTTGTCTCTATACTTCTTGACACCTATATATATATATAGGCTTAGCTTTAGAATTCATCGTTTGAAATAATAAGTGCCAAATTTCATTGGGTCATGTCATTGCAGGATCCTGTGTTATTTTCGGGGTCTTTGAGGATGAATCTTGACCCCTTAGATGATTACAAGGATAATGACCTTTGGGATGCCCTTGAACATGCACATCTGAAAACATATGTCCAGTCATTGCCAACATGTCTTGAATATGACTGTGGGGAAGGAGGACAAAACATGAGGTAAGTGTACGATATTTCCTAGGAGGTGATGTAAATATTAACATGTGCAGTGCATTCGGTGACCCATCCTGCATCGTAATAGGTATGCATGTGTAGGGCACTCCTTAACTGTTGAGTTTTCTAACACAGAAGTAGATAATGTATGTGCATGATGAGGTATGTGTGTTTGGGGATGAGTCTGCCATGTGAAAGGTATGAATACAGAGTGGGATGCTCAGTGACTTGTCCAGCAATGAGATTGATATACAGGTGTGGGGTACTCTGTCTACCAAGTGTACAGGTCAGTTATACAGGTGTGGGGTACTCGGTCTACCAAGTGTAGAGGTCAGTATTACAGGTGTGGGGTATTCAGTCTACCAAGTGTAGACTTCAGTTATACAGATGTGGGGTACTTAGTCTACCTAGTGTAGTGGTCAGTTATACAGGTGTGGGGTACTCAGTCTACCAAGTGTAGAGGTCCGTTATACAGGTGTGGGGTACTCTGTCTACCAAGTGTAGAGGTTAGTTATACAGATGTGGGGTACTCAGTCTACCAAGTGTAGAGGTCCGTTATACAGGTGTGGGGTACTCGGTCCACCTAGTGTAGAGGTCAGTTATACAGGTGTGGGGTACTCTGTCTACCAAGTGATGAGGTCCGTTATACAGGTATGGGGTACTCAGTCTACCACGTGTAGAGGTCCGTTATACAGGTGTGGGGTACTTAGTTTACCTAGTGTAGAAGTCATTAAAACAGGTGTGGGGTACTCGGTCTACCAAGTGCATAGGTCAGTTATACAGGTGTGGGTTACTCGGATTTACCAAGTGTAGAGGTCAGTTATACAGGTGTGGGGTACTCAGTCTACCAAGTGTAGAGGTCAGTTATACAGGTGTGGCATACTCAGTCTACCTAGTGTAGAGGTCAGTTATACAGGTGTGGGTTACTCAGTCTACCAATTAAGTGTAGAGGTCATGCAGTTATACAGGTGTGGGGTACTCGGTCTACCAAGTGTAGAGGTCAGTTATACAGGTGTGCGGTACTCGGTCTACCAAGTGTAGAAGTCAGTTATACAGGGGTGGGGTACACGGTCTACCAAGTGTAGAGGTTAGTTATATAGGTTTGTGGTACTCGGTCTACCAAGTGTAGAGGTCAGTTATACAGATGTGGGATACTCGGTCTACCAAGTGTAGAAGTCAGTTATACAGGTGTGGGGTACTCAGTCTACCAAGTGTAGAGGTCAGTTATACAGGTGTTGGGTACTCAGTCTACCAAGTGTAGAGGTCAGTTATACAGGTGTGAGGTACTCGATCTACCAAGTGGAGAGGTCAGTTATACAGGTGTGGGTTACTCAGTCTACCAAGTGTAGAGGTCAATTATACAGGTATGGGGTACTCAGTCTACCAAGTGTAGAGGTTAGTTATACAGGTGTGGGGTACTCTGTCTACCTAATGTAGAGGTCAGTTACACAGGCAGGGGTACTCAGGTCTACCAAGTGTAGAGGTTAGTTACACAGGTGTGGGGTAATCAGTCTACCTGGTGTAGAGGTCAGTTATACAGGTGTGGGGTACCCGGTCTACCTAGTGCAGGGGTCAGTTATACAGGTGTGGGGTACCCGGTCTACCTAGTGTAGAGGTCAGTTATACAGGTGTGGGGTACCCGGTCTACCTAGTGTAGAGGTCAGTTATACAGGTGTGGGGTACTCAGTCTACCTAGTGCAGGGGTCAGTTATACAGGTAGGGGTACTCAGTCTACCTAGTGTAGAGGTCAGTTATACAGGTGTGGGGTACCCGGTCTACCTAGTGCAGGGGTCAGTTATACAGGTGTGGGGTACCCGGTCTACCTAGTGTAGGGGTCAGTTATACAGGTGTGGGGTACCCGGTCTACCTAGTGTAGAGGTCAGTTATACAGGTGTGGGGTACTCAGTCTACCTAGTGCAGGGGTCAGTTATACAGGTGTGGGGTACTCGGTATACCTAGTGTAGAGGTCAGTTATACAGGTAGGGGTACTCAGTCTACCTAGTGTAGAGGTCAGTTATACAGGTGTGGGGTACCCGGTCTACCTAGTGCAGGGGTCAGTTATACAGGTGTGGGGTACCCGGTCTACCTAGTGTAGAGGTCAGTTATACAGGTGTGGGGTACCCGGTCTACCTAGTGTAGAGGTCAGTTACACAGGTAGGGGTACTCAGTCTACCTAGTGTAGAGGTCAGTTATACAGGTGTGGGGTACCCGGTCTACCTAGTGCAGGGGTCAGTTATACAGGTGTGGGGTACCCGGTCTACCTAGTGTAGAGGTCAGTTATACAGGTGTGGGGTACCCGGTCTACCTAGTGTAGAGGTCAGTTATACAGGTGTGGGGTACCCGGTCTACCTAGTGTAGAGGTCAGTTATACAGGTGTGGGGTACCCGGTCTACCTAGTGTAGAGGTTAGTTATACAGGTAGGGGTACTCAGGTCTACCTAATGTAGAGGTCAGTTATAAAGGTGTGGGGTACCCGGTCTACCTAGTGTAGAGGTTAGTTATACAGGTAGGGGTACTCAGTCTACCTAGTGTAGAGGTCAGTTATACAGGTGTGGGGTACCCGGTCTACCTAGTGCAGGGGTCAGTTATACAGGTGTGGGGTACCCGGTCTACCTAGTGTAGAGGTTAGTTATACAGGTGTGGGGTACCCGGTCTACCTAGTGTAGAGGTTAGTTATACAGGTGTGGGGTACCCGGTCTACCTAATGTAGAGGTCAGATAAACAGGTAGGGGTACTCAGGTCTACCTCGTGTAGAGGTCAGTTATACAGGTGTGGGGTACTCAGTCTACCTCGTGTAGAGGTTAGTTATACAGGTGTGGGGTACTCTGTCTACCTAATGTAGAGGTCAGATAAACAGGTAGGGGTACTCAGTCTACCTCGTGTAGAGGTCAGTTATACAGGTGTGGGGTACTCGGTATACCTCGTGTAGAGGTCAGTTATACAGGTGTGGGGTACTCGGTCTACCACGTGTAGAGGTCCGTTATACAGGTGTGGGTACTCAGTCTATCTAGTGGAGAGGTCAGTTATACAGGTTTGGGGTACTCGTTCTACCAAGTTTAGAAGTTAGTTATACAGGTGTGGGGTACTCGGTCTACCAAGTGTAGAGGTCAGTTATACAGGTGTGGGGTACTCGGTCTACCAAATGTAGAAGTTAGTTATACAGGTGTGGGGTACTCAGTTTACCAAGTGGAGAGGTCAGTTATACAGGTATGGGGTATTCAGCCTACCAAGTGTACAGTTATACATGGTACTTGAAGACTAGATGTGTCAATTGAAGAAGTTAAACATATATACAAGACGCTGTTGATCAGTCTCATCTAAGATTACAGTTTAGCTGGTTATCAAAAATAGCAAGTCAACGTTAGCCCTTTTAATGAAAAAAAACAACAATGCAAGACATTGACTTTAGTTTATTCTGATAAAAGAATTTGGGAAATACATATATCTATTCATGAACCCCTGATATGTCAAGAGCTATTAATAAAATATTCCAGCATATTCAGACCTAATTTTAGAACTTGTTCTGTACAAGGATAAAAATGTTTGTTATACCTTAGGCTTATATAATGGTATTGTTGTAGTGTTGGACAAAGACAGCTGGTATGTCTGGCTCGGAGTCTCTTACGGAAAACCAAAATTTTGGTTCTGGATGAAGCCACTGCTGCAGTTGACATGGAAACGGATGACCTTATACAGCAGACAATCCGTACAGAGTTTAAGGACAGTACTGTGCTGACCATTGCTCACCGTCTCAACACTATAATGGATTACGACAGGTATGTCATTGCTATGTACTCTGCGGCTTTAATGGAAGTCTGTTCTCCTCATAGTCTTATCCTTAATTATCTTTTGTAAAATGCACTGTTAAGGTTTATTGTGTCGCCTGAAAAGATGACATATGGATCACTTTGTCATCAGCCATCATCGGTTGTGATAAATTGGTTTCCTTTGTCTTACCAAATTCAAACTACCTACAGTGCTTTCTTGCTGAAAGGTCTTGCTTCTTCAGGTCTAAAAGTCAAAGATGAAGGTCATTGTTACTATAAATAGTACATTCACTAGAGTTCATTTGAGACTTAATAATTTTCATTTTTTAAATACATTTTTTTCATTAAAAGGTGTATCTGCAAGTCTCATTATATTTTTTCTGCTGTTGGCCACACTGTCCACACATCCATTTCTGTGGAACTCTTGTGTTTATATATATATATAAACTACTTATTAATTTATTGATTTTTGGCAGTGTTATAAATTATTTATAAATTAAGATTTGTTAACCTGTCTTTGTTACAAATTTCATAAACTTATCATCCAATTTATTTTGTTTTAGAATCATGGTACTGGACAAAGGTGAGATACGCGAGTTTGATTCTCCTAACAATCTCCTAAAGGACACCGGCAGTCTCTTTTACCAACTTGCAAAGGATGCTGGAATTGTGTGATCCTGGCATATAATGCCAAATGACTTGTGTGAAAGAGTGCTGTAATATACATGTAGGTACTACGTTAGAGATATTCTTGTATACAGATTAATGGATCCCTTCAGACGGAGGCTCATGTACACCATTAAGTAGATTCAAATATAACGCATTTACTATTCGAAATAAATGGCAAAGAAATAAAATAAGTATTTTACCTCTAGATACTCAATAAAATTGAAAAGGTTATCTTTTAGAAATGTTTATAAATGTGTAGAGATGTCTCGCTTAGACTTCATATTTGTTAAACGGCGGGGTGGTCATGATCTGTTCATTTATGAAATAAGGTAGGACCTAGTTCCCTGATTCTGCTTTAAGGCAAACCTTGACAAATTAAAGCCGTTTAAGGCTTGCATACACATTTGCAGGTCTGTTAAGATTTGAACAAACCAGTGGAATGGGATACGCAGAAGATGTCCTATATATAAGTGTTGTGTGTACATGGATGTAGCCTTAGATTGACATCTGTATGAAAAGTTTAGGCGTATTATGCCCAGAAAACAGACGGAAAGTAGATGGATTCCGTCTGGATGATGTGTATATATACATGTATGTGGAATTAAAGAAATCAAAAGTGTTCTTTTTAGGAAGGAAGGAAGTAGTCTACCAATTGTCTGATCAAGAGAGACAGTTACATTATACACAATCTCATGTTCCTACAAATGTGCAGAATAATACTAAGTTACTGATTCAACCAAAATAAGTATGATCACACAAGTTTGTATTAATTTCAGTATAATGATATCAATTATTTGTTGTTTTCCTTGAATACACTAATACTGTGACATTTATTTAAGAAAGAAAAACTGTATCAAAGTAATCATTGACAAAATTAAATAAAAAAAAATTGAATTAAATTGACAGTTTAAATTTCGGCAATTAAAACTGTTTAGCTGTTCATCACTTTTCAATGTCTGAAATGTTAACAGTTATAAGCAGCTCATCAACACAGTGTTAAAGTAACTTTTACTCGATTCAAATCAAAGCTGCAAATATTACTGCATGACAAGGAATTCTGGATGAAAGTCGGTTAACCTTGTTCCTATTTGTAAATCCACCAACTTTAGTCTAGCCATACTTTTGACTGCTTGTTGCAGTGTTCTGTCAGGGAATATTTGTTTATATCATGTTGTATTAAGATGCCCTATACCACCAAAATAGCCATAAAATCCAGGGAAATATTACTGCTTGTATATCATATTGTCCTCAATAACCTACTACTTTTTGCAATCATTTCGTTTTACCTCTATTTTTTGTTATTTTTGTTTTTTTCATCTGTGTTTCTATTTTAGTTTGAATTATTATTATTTTTTTTTTACATGAAATCATTCCTTTAACACTAACCCATAGCAATTAAACTGCAATGGGGTTTGTCTTCCTGTACTTATATCATAAATGTAACTTTATTTTAATATCATCCCACAAATATAACCATATGCAATGTTGGGACTGTTTTGATTCAAAAGTGGGTTCAGATGAGTGTTTATATTTTTATACCAGGGTTAATATAATTATCCCGTTAAAACAATTAAAAAACGATATCGTTAGAAATTAATGAGTTCTGTACAGTGCTCCTATGTGCCATGCATACAAGTCCAATAGACTGCTGTACTGTAGTACCAATGGGATTTGTTTGGTCTTTTTATAGTTTCAACCAGTTAATTGGTTGAACTTGAAAAACAGTTGCCGCTCTTGAATAAGAGGAAAAGCTTTACAAGGAAGGCAAGTAATATTCAACTGCTATTTTGAAGTAACAATATATATCTTTGCATATAATTTTAAATATCTTTGTTTGAAATATTATTAGTATACAAGATATAAATGATAATTTGTTATATTCTTGCTCCACCACTAGTTTGGTTGCCCTTTGTATACACCAGTGTTTGATAAAATTATCAGGTTTTCTCCCAGTAATTGAGATGTCTAATATACATTACAGCAAGTTTTGCCTGAACTATACATTGGCTTGATCACCTTTTTATGTTTTTATATGGAATCTTCGTTTATATCACGTGAATTTGCCTCAGCTCAGGTACTCTGGTTTCCTCTTATATTACCCCAAGCATTATAATATAATATCATGACGACCAGCGAGTGATAAATGTATGAAATTTTGTTTTGTAAAATAAAACTATCATCGTGGTTCTCCCATTTTTAAATCAGATCTGTGATTAAGCAACCATTATATTTATGCACATATATTACATTTAAAAAAAGTGCACTGGAAAGTTGTTGGTTAATATTGGTGCATTGTTTGACTTATGTAACTTTACAATATTTGGCTCAGCTGTGGAAATGGAATTGTGCGACATTTGTTGTTTTATTCCTTTTGGCATGTGGGTAGTTTGGATGTATTTAAACGGAATTTGTTTCGAACCCTACATAATAATGACTAAGTCATATATTTTTTTCAGGGGGTTTAAGAATATTAATCAAGAAGACATAATATTTGTATTTATTTTGTAGTTAATATATATATATAGATGCTATTTATGCTTGAATTTCAGTTTATTTTACTTTAAATTTCTGCGATTTAGCTTAGATTGTTGATTATTTCTTGCATTCTAACTTCATTGTCAAATTTTCATTGTCTTCCTGTCTACAAGCGTAATGAGTTCTGAAATACCTATAAGCTGTAGGCCCTGTCGCTTACATTACATGTATATTCATAGATCAAAGAATATGGATTTTGTATATAACTTTGTGCTCTAAAGCTTGCGGTACCAATGACATAAAACATTGTATGTAACATTTTACTCATCATGATGGTAAACTAAAAGTCTTGTAAATTTCAGGTCAGAATATATTTGAAAAGAAGATATTATTAAGAAAACAAAATTTTTCATTCTTTTACATATGCCTGTTTAGATAATGCATGCTTTCAAAAGCAGAAATTGTACTTGTTTGGTTTAAAGCTCATTTTGAAACAATTAATTGTATTTGTAATTTACCCTACCCCTTTTGGTACCCCCCCCCCCCCCCCCCCAATCCACTTAGGTCAAAATCTTACTCTAGTTATTCCACTTGCAATAGAATAGGACATCCTATAACATAATGAGGAGGTGAAATTAATTTACCGGGGCCTAAAAAGGGCCTTATAAACAATCGTACTTTATTGAAAAGATTTTCCTGATGATTATTTTTCAAAAATGATTAAAACTGCTATAATCATTAAGCATTACAAACGTTGGGTAAGAATCTTTAGATATATTATACAGCATATTTCTTGTCTGATGGAAGGTGCTGCAGTAAATCGACAGTGAGGCCGACATTGTGGTTTATGTGCCACGCCGTGAGTCGACTTTATCGGAGGTGAAAATCTGTGAGACTTGGAGGATTGCTTCACACTGTGAGATCTGACTTGTACATGTATATTAATATAGTTATTTTCAGTGAGAAATACTTTTATAGCTATATGGAATAGAACGGATATTGCCTGAAAACAAACTTTAGGAAAACTCACATTTTCCCATGTATTTTTAATACTTTTTCAGACTACATTGTTAAACAATGGATGCAAAAAGCATTGTTTTTTGGTTTGTTTTTCTATTTGAAACTTTGGCGGATTCGCTTGTGTATAAGTGTATACATGATTGTAGGTGGCTCACAGCATGTACATGTAGGGAAAAGTGATATGTATATGTTAACAGTTCATCATTGTTAAGGTGTAGACTTATTTGTAACCTTTGATATCTATTTACACTTTGTTAATATCAATACCATGTCGGATGTATATGATCAATAAAATCCTTCATTGTCTTTAAGTATCTCATACAGTTTGTTGATTTTTGTTTATAGAAGTTCGAATTTCGAAAACATGGCTTGAAATAGAAACAAACTTCAAAAAGAGCTAATCAGGACAGGTAACAAAAACCTTGCCAAATCTTTGAATTTCATTTTCAGATATATTGACGATGTATTGTTTATAAACAACAAGAAGTTTGCATACCAAGTCGATTGTATATACCCTTCTGAAATTGACATAAAGGACACAACGTTAACAGACTCTTCTACATCAGCTTCTTACCTCGATCTCTACTTAAACTACGACCAACATGGACAGCTTCATACTAAGCTATTAATGTATACTATAAATGTGATGATTTCAATTTTCCAATCGTGAGCTTTCCCTTTCTTGATAGTAACATCCCTGCTTCTCCAACCTATGATGTTTACATGTCGCAGTTGATTCGGTATTCTAGTGCTTGCTCTAAAAATCGTGATTATCGTGTTCGATGTCGCCTGCTGTCAAACAAACTAAGAACATACGGATTGGGAGATGCAGGTTGATCAGAACTATGGACAAGTTTTATGGTCGCTTTCTTTGTCTCATTGAGAAATATTCTGTATCTTTTAAGTTTTATGACGAACGGCGTTTTTGAGTATGCTCATTAGTGTGTTTACTTGTTGTGATTGACAATGATACTCGGTTCTCATTTTAAGAATTTGATGTTAACTTGGATGTGACAAAGATTTACATGGCGGGTGTCGTCGATGAAGCAGAAGACGCTTACTCTTCCAGAACACCTGGTCTTATTCTATTGTACTTTTACAAGAGTCTCCATGTAAATCTTTCCTTTGTTCATATTTTGCCCCTAGTTAAAGCGATTCTGAGTTTCGATTATGATTTAGTTAACGCTTCTGTATTCTCTTATTTATATTCTCTACACAGTTCAGCTACAAATCTTATAATGTTTGTAATCCTCAGTAAGTACACTACGCAGTTCAGCTACAAATCTTATAATGCTTGTGATCCTCAGTAAGTACACTACACAGTTCAGCTACAAATCTTATAATATTTGTAATTCTCAGTAATTACACTACACAGTTCAGCTACAAATCTTATAATGTTTGTGATCCTCAGTAAGTACACTTCACAGTTCAGCTACAAATCTTATAATGTTTGTAATCCTCAGTTAGTACACTACACAGTTCCGCTACAAATCTTATAATGTTTGTATTCCTTAGTAAGTTCACACCTCTACACAGTAATAAAATGCCGTGCTACTAAGCTATACGATAAACGTGATGATTTCAAGTATTCGATCGTAAACTTTCAGTTTCTTGATAGTAACATCCCTGCCTCTCCAACCTATGGTGTTTACATATCGCAGTTGATTCGATATTCTAGAGCTTGCTCTAGGTATCGTGATTTTCGTGATCGATGTCGACTGCTGACAAACTAACAGCATATGGATTCGAGAGATGCAGGTTGATCAGAACTATGGGCAAGTTTTGCGGTCGCCATCTCTGTCTTATTGAGAAATATTCTGTATCTTTAAGTGATATGAAGAATTACGTTTTTGAGTAATTTCATTAGTGTTTACTTGTGGTTCGCATTGATACAAGATTTACATGGCAGGTGTCGTCGATGAAGCAGAAGACGCTTACTCTTCCAGAACACCTGGTCTTATTCTCTTGAACTTTAACAAGGGTCTCTGTGTAAATCTTTCCTTTGTTTATATTTTGCCCCCAGTTTAATCGATTTTGAGTTCGGATGGTGACTTTGTTTACGCTTCGGTATTCTCTAATTTGTTTTCAAACAACATTCTACAAGATATACATATTTGGTTGTTTCTGCAGACAAAGCACCTTACAACTTGATAATTGTTTGCAAACGCTATTACAGGTATTGCTTGCAAAAAGATCTAGGCCTGCTTGATAATCAAGCTATCCCTACTTACAGATTGACCGGTTTTTCGAAAGATGAGCAAAGCACTGACCTACCTCATCTTTATTGGATACCTAAACTACACAAGATTCTTACCAGCAACGTTTTATCGCTGGCTCTGTGAATAGCTTGACCAGGAGTGGAATCGATGGGATAAACTCGAATGATCTTTTGATCAATCTTGAGCACCCCCTCCTAAATTATTTTTCTGATCAAAACATTTAATTTTTCCACCCTATACACTACCATACGTCATCCAAAACTGAAAGAACGTCTTTGATCTCTTGTTATGAGAGCTTTCTTTCCAAAAATGGCGAACGCCGATACAAATACATGGTATTGAGCGATCTTGGAGCATTCTTTGTGAAACACACAAAGTAAGATAAAATAAACTGCAGAAGACATAGTACAAATGATTGAATTCCTGGTTGAAACTATTTTTGTTGCGTTTGGAAGAAAGATTTTCCAGCAAGACGGTTGGCATTCAAATGGGAACAAACTGTGGCCCAAGCTGACTGAATGGAGGAGCTAATCAGGCCAGTTAACAAGACCCTTGCCAAAAAGACGATGTGTTGTCTATGAGCAACAAGATGTTTGCTGACCACGTCGATTGTATATACCCTTCTAAAATTGAAATAAAGGACACAAAAGACTCTTCTACATCAGCTGCTTACCTCAATCTCTACTTAAACTATGACCAACATGGACAGCTTCCTACTAAGCTATACGGTTAACGTGACAATTTCAATTTTTCGATCTTGAACTTTCTATTTATTGATAGTACATGTAATATCCCTGCTTCTCCAACCTATGGTGTTTACATGTCGCTATTGACTCGTTATTTTAGTGCTTGCTCTGAATATCGGGATTTTCGTGATCGATGACAAACAAACTAACAGCATAGGGACTCGAGAGATGCAGGTTGATCAGAACTATGGGCAGGGTTTATGATCGCCATGTTTGTCTCACTAAAATATTCTGTATCTTTGTGTGATGTGAAGATGAACGTTTTTGAGTATGCTCATTAGTGGGCTTACTTGTTGTGATAAACAATGTTGACTCGGTTCCCCTTTCGAGGACTTGATATTTACTTGGACGTGAACAAGATTTGCATGGCGGGGGTCGTCGATGAAGCAGATTCGGAATACCTGGTTTTATTCTCTCGACTTTTACAAGGGTCTCCAAGTGCGAACTTTCCTTTTTCTTGTATTTTGAGTTCGGACTATGGTTTTGTTGACGTTCGGTATTCTCTATTTTGTTTTTAAAGTACGACTACCACTCAACCATCGCAATGAATACATCACATATGTTAATTAGCTTTATACCCTCAGGTAAGGAGGCAAGAGAGATAAAATATGTTTTTAAGCAGATATTATATATTATAAGCTGCAATAAAAACTCCAGTTTTACCACAATTAGCATATATCTTAGAATGTAAGCGTAAGCAACTTAAACCAAGGATGAAGTACGTTTAATTTAAAAGGTACAGCATATGTGTTAGTTGCGTCATCTTTAAAACTGATTTCGATGAGTTTGCTTTGTGAAAGATTATAAATCGGACACGTTTAAGTAATACATTATTTCAAGATGTTTTAATCATCACTTAATTAACATTTTTGATTTCACACAAGGGCAGATATCTAACAGTGCAAGCTTGAGGGTGCAGATAGGAGCTAGCTGTCCCCGTACTGTGACTCGAGGAGGGCACTATGGTAATAAAGCCACAGTAATCATATCTATAGTGATTATTGTGCTGTAGGGTGGTCGAGGCCACATGTCCTGTTGTAGTCCATTGCCATACACTGTGAGATAGTTTACCAGCAATCCAAACATGGACACCATCTACAAAAAGTATTTCAGAATGTCAGAAGACGTTGGCGAAAAAGGTAACATCAAGAAACATTCATGTTCGAAACACGTAACTTGAGTTCATTATTGTTTTCATTTTTTTTTGTACTTATTTGCTCATTTTGTTTACCTCTCTTAAAAGATTAATCACATTAGTCTCTCAATATTTTGATATTTTTCACTCGTGCTGCGCACTCGTAAAAAATATCAAAATTTTAGCCCCACTCGTGAAATATATTTGGTATTACTGAAGACACTGTTAGATATCTTCTATGTACGTACCGTTGCCGACATTTGAAAGTCCAGAGATGTGCCTTCCCAGGGTTAAAGCAACACTATGCAGATCTGTTGATGAATCAAAGTCAGCAAGTTCGCCACAATTTTTCCTGCATTGAACCTTAAATGAATGCAATGAACACTTTTTATGCACCTATCCCATTCTATATACATTTTTATGGATCCGTCAAATATGATACACATTTAAAACAATTTGTGCCAAATTAATGCATACAACGAAATTTTCAAGTTTTTACGTGCAAGAGTGGCCAATGAAAAAAATACGATGATAAACGTAGAACGACGTGTTTTGTTCGTGATAAACCTAAATTTTACTGTATTTGTTTGAGCATTATCAAGAGTTAAAAAGTCTTATATACAACACCATAACAAGTATACACTGTCTTTGTCCTTTATCAAGAAAGGCATTTTTGTAGGGAATTTTCTCTCATTTATCCACTTTTCAAGATGATATTACTTTTACTTTGCTAAACTAATTTATTAATTTTGTTTGGTTCAAAACAATTAAGGAAGTGTTTCGTTTTGTTTTGCTGTGTTTATTATATCCCGCTTGTTTTGTGCAGGTATATAAACTTGCAGTGATGAGTGCTGGGCTTACCCTGGCGTCGTTCCAGGTCATTTCAGGGGTTCCGATAGCAAAGCAGGACTGTTGGTGGCGGTACCAGCCACTTGGACACGACGAGTAATGAGCATGGCAACCTGGACAAAGAATATGTTTTATATTTTATGGTTTAGATTTACATGGCGGTTGTCGTCGATGAAGCTGAAGACGCTTACTCTTCCGGAACGCCTGGTCTTATTCTCTTGTACTTTTACAAAGGTCTCCATGTAAATCTTTAAATACGTTGTTCCTTTTTTGCCTTTAGTTTAATCGATTTTGAGTTAGGATTATGGTTTCGTTGACGCTTTGGTATTTTCTGATTTTTTCATTTGCTATTTTTTGTTATTTTGCAGCCTGGTGGAGTTTTATGTTTTTTGATTGATGTTTGTCTCGACTATGATATGCTATAAAGTATCGTTTATGGAAACATCATTTCGAAATATGTTATTACAGTAAATATTGTTAACCTGTCTGACTTGTAGTTGGCACGGTGGTTGTGCTGGTTGTACTTGTTGTGCTGGGTGTCGTTGGAGCAGTAGATGTCGGAAAAAGGGCGTGGTGGTTACAGAACTCTCCTGTACAACATGCTCCGTGCAGTGACAACTCAAATCCCTGACGTTTTCCAAAGATCCCTGGGGCAGCATGACCAAACGTGGAGCAAAGCTTAAGAGTAAATTTATATACAACACAGAATAAATTTACAAGTGCATCCCTTTTGGTTGACATGTTTTTGTTTCATACGAGGCTGCATTTGTAGAGGGGCTTATTCAGACGGATAATAAAAACTTGCCAATTTTACTTTCAGGTATATCGACGATGTATTGTCTATAAACAATAAGGAGTTTATTGGCCTAGTCGATCGTATATACCCTACTAAACTTGAGAAAGTTCTTACATCGATCTTAATTCAACTATGACCAACACGGGCAGCTTACAAGTAAGCTTTAAAAAAATCTTTGACAATTTGGTATTCTCTGATTCCCCCCCCCCTTGAAATAAAACATTGTATGGTATCTTACCCTTTCGTCCATACATCCCAGTTTAAATCCCTGTTCAAAATTTGCTGATATCGTCTCCACTGCAAAACATTGCTGAAAGAGAAAAAGTAGGTTTAATAAAGCAATTAGTGATACTCATATTTGCAAAATGTAACAATCAAATACTATTAAAGCTGTTACTTGAATGATATCAGTATTGTAATGCCATTGAACATATTCTATGATTCCACTCTCTGTAATCATATATGCGTTGACATGTAATACTAATATGACGTCATATTCAGACACAATGTGTATCAAGTAGATAAAAGTATATTGTTATTTATTTACCTCTCCTCTACCGCATATCGTTTGATCTGTGCAGGTTTCTGGATTGGTCACGTGCTCGCACTTGTAACAGCCCACTAAAGAGCAAAAATAAATTACATTATGTCGAAACATATAAGTGTTACCGTTATGGTAATTGTTAGTGTATATCGAAAACAATTACAACCATAATACGTAGCGTGTCAATAATTTCTGTGATTCTGATATAGACTAGGAACATTTTGTATGGTTGCCATCTTGGTCTCATTGAGAAATATTGTATATCGATCCTTGTATGATATAAAGATGGACATTTTTGAATATACAGGTATTAGTATACCTGCTTGTTGCAATTGAACATTATGTCTCAGTTCTCGCTTTGAGGTCATGACATTTACTTTGATCTGACCTAGATAAACATCACAGGTGTCGTCGATGAAGCAGAAGACGCTAGAGTTTTTAAGGGTTTCTGTGGAAATATTTTCTTTGTTGATATTTTGCAACGGTTTAATCTATTTTGAGAACTGAATATGGTTTTGTTGACGGTTCGATATTCTCTGATTTTGTTAAATACCCATTTTTCATCTAAAATGGTAATGAAATACCTGAGTTTTCTTTTCAATATTTTCAATATGTTTTGATTTTACAAAACTGGTAACATAAAATACTCACTGCATTTGCCACATTTTCTTGGACACACCTCATTAGCAATACAGTCTATCGTGCACATACTGGGGAAATGAGTTTCAAGGCGGGTACAAATATCACCATCGATATCATCACACAGGTCGGACGTCACAGCAGGAACTGACGTCATTGTTATGTTTTCTTGGGCTGACGATAGAATATCACGAAGATCACGTGGTATATCAGGGAAAACTGAAACTGACGACTGCATTGTAGTTGGCATTATTGTGGGCTGTTTTGTTGCAGGAGGACTTGAGGCGTCAATTGCACTTGTCGGCATTACTGTTGGCTTTTGTGTTGCAGGAGGACTTGAGGCGTCAATGAAAGTTGTCGACATTATTGTGGGCTTTTGTGTTGCAGGGGGACTTGATGCAAGGAATGTAGTTTTCGGTATTATTGTGGGTTTTTGTGTTGCAGGGGGACTTGATGCAAGGAATGTAATTTTCGGCATTGTTGTGGGCTTTTGTGTTTGAGGAGGACTTGTTGTAGCAGTTTGTATCCTCCCGTTGCATAAATCTGTAGTACAACATGATCCTTGAAGTCCGCTCCGCTTTGACAGACTACTGTCTCTACGGCCGAAGGCTGGACCAAAGTGTGTCGTGCATACCTAAACAAAAAGACACAATTCGGAGATTTCCGTTCACTTAATGTATCTTTCAATTAAATACGAAACATCAAATAATCGTTATCAAGATGTTCCTTCATGAATTTATATTTTCGTCATTATGACTAATATCTTGTTATTTTCAATATTTTTCAAAAACCGAGCTATTATTTCTTTGTAATTTTAAACTTTCACCAGCTGATTATTAACCATCAGTAATGTGCTTATATTCATTTGTTATAACTTATATCGATAGAATTATATACATACTGAATTTAAGGCACAGCCGAGTTTGTACACGTCCTTAAACTCGTCATTAAAACTCTGCGTCTCGATGCAAAACTTTAAAAAGACAAAAAAGACAAAATAATATAACGATCAGATATAAGATAAGATTATTTCGAATTTCGGCCCACATGGGGCAACAAAGAATACACACATATGAACAAAAAGTGGAGTAGCCAAAATACACAGGTAATTGACATGTTAACATGCAAATATTAGATGTGATGTACATGTATATAATAAAATACACACGAGCTTCTGATATTACATAATCTTACTGATGTTCATACTGTATACAAACATGTAGTTTATGCGGTTACACCATATTTTGAATAATGAATTTTGACAATGCTTTTAAAATGATACTGTTTTCATTATTCATCAACCAAATATAAGATCTGGTGGCTCTAATGCCGAGAAATTCGGGCATATAGAATTAATTACAAGTATGAAAAAAATATTTTCTATCATTTATATACTTCTCACAAACTATCAGGAAATGGATTTCATCCTCAATAAATTACTGTCACATTTGGTGCACAATCGCTGAGACCGGGAGACATTTTGGTAACGGTCTGCTTTCTATCATGAGTTTGTGCGCAGAAATACGGAGTTTGGTAATATGTCTTCTGAAAAGCTGGTTGGGTATAATACTAATGAAAGGCCCTAGCCCAAAACTACATTTCAGTTTAAGATACATGTAAATATTTAACTTTCATGCCTTTAGAGTTTCTTTTGTTTTGTGCCAATTTCCAGTATAGCATTTCCGCATTGTGTTCTTAATGTACATTTTAAATGAATAAATAGAAGAACATTTTCAAATCACATATATTCAAAGACGCTAGTATCAACTAGCACAGGAAAACGTCCAAGTTTGGACAGCAGAGCAAAGTTTGTACTTTTAGCTTGAACTCCCAAAACAGATTTACAAAACTTCATATGAAGCAATTCACTGTCTCAATAATTGTAAATATCATCAAGAGAAATCCCATGGTTGCGTTTGAATCTTGTTGTAGTGTTATTGAAGCAACCCCATATCTCGGAACCATAACGCATAACTGGGTTGATTGTCTGATCAAATACGTAAATACTGGTTTTAACAGATGGGTTAAAAGATAAAAAAAAAATCTTTTTTGAATTCGAAATATGCCTTCCTGGCTTTATAGCTACTGCCCTTTATGGCAGCAGAAAAACACCCAGAGGCAGAGACTAGTATTCCGAGATATCTATGCTGATGGACATATTCCCCCATGTTATTATTGAAATAAAATAGATGTCTGATGAGCTTAAAAATCATCACCTTTTATTTAGGTTAACTTTCAGGCACCAATCATCACAATACTTTTGTAAAATGTCAAGTTTGTTTTGTAAACCACTTCCAAAAGTTGATAATAGGACAATGTCATCAGCATACATTAACAGTTAAGTGGTAATGATTCAAAATACACTGGATCAGCTGAGTCCTCAAGGTAATTTGGCAAATCATTTAGATATATCTTAAACAAGTTTGGGCTCAGGTCGCACACCCAGTTTATATACTACAACGATTTCGTGAGACTATCATCCCCGATATCCAGGGGTTACACTCACATACGCTCTATGCCTCTGGAATATGTCATGGTAAAACAGAAAACACGCCCAGGTAAATAAAAAAACGACCAATCACTAGGCTGATGCCTGTCTTTTGAAGATTTCAAAAGAGCCGGGATCGATTTCAGAGATGGTCATTTTTTACCGCTATGTTACCAGGAAATTCTTTTCATGTACCATTATTCTTGCCTCATCAATAATGTGGCGCACATGGAACCTTCAGTTTTGCCATGACATACTCCAGAGGTGTAGAGAGCGTAGGTGATCGTAACACTTGGATATTGAGGATGGAGACGGATAAACGTGTTCCTATGCAAGCATATATTTACCTTTGCATGACATTGTCCCTTTATAGTATCTTCGAGAGCTATGTCGTTCATGATATTTTAATTACCACATGACGCAATATAAGCGTATTAATGCAGCTGTATATCATTTTATATTATTGCAAATATGTAGATGTCCATTCTTAATAAAAATATTTTTGTTTACCTAAACAAACATACATGTATAACAATATTGTATAGCTTTGTATAAGATATCGGGTTGTACTAATACAACAAACATGTACACAGCAACAACATGCTGCTGTGTACATGTTTCAATATTGATACAAACATTGTATGTACGGTATCTACACAAACATGTAACATCATTTTATACCTGGGCATAACAAAATATCATTTTACTTATGAAAACTTGTAGTTTTGTACATTTTCCAATATTAATATAAATTATGTGCGTTTATCTAAACAGAAATACATTGTACAACATCATGGTGAACTTTAATATAAAATATAATTTCATATTTATACAACATGTATTTGTGTACATGTTCTAATATCAATACTAAAAACATATACGTTTATCTAAACAAACCTATAACATATAGCATATCGTCACATAAAATATCATAACAAAGTGATGTAAATGCAGTTATTCACATGGTCTCGAGTAAACTTATCACGGTGTTACGTGTACCCTTACAAATAAACATATATAATGCCATTCTAAAGCGAACAAATCAAATTGGACTATGGAAAGAGTCTACGCATTTTTCAATTTAGCGAGCCTTTGATTATTTCTGTTCATAGCCTAAAAATGACCTATTTCAGGAAAATGTAAGAATAATAGAAATGTTTGCATGGCACACCTTGAAAAGGCAAATTAACCATCGGTTTAAAAACGTAATATTCTCTATAATGAAAGTAAACAGATCAGAATCTGTCACATATCACCTTTATCATTGTGCTTCTAATTCATTTGTAACATCCTAACCAAACTTTTTTTCTTAGTAAAGAATTGAGAGAAACGAGTTTGTAATCATTTCACCGCTGTAGCGCATGGAGGACTCGTTCATATGAATGCATGGCATCGACTACTCAAGTTATTGAAAGAAGTGAAAGTGATACAATTCTTTTTCGCTAAAAACTGCTTACTGTTGAACACATACTAAATAAGCCTATGTACTGCATTTTGTTCAGGAGCGTTCCCAAATATTCAGCACATAGAACATTAAGCACTGCACTTCAAAGTCACCAACTGCAAGAGCATTACGTTTACACTGACGGACATGCTAATATTCAACAAACAGTACTCGCATTATAAGAATAAACGAATTTTAATTGTTACACAGTAAGTTACTCACATGGTCCCCGGATGGACATTGCATTGTGGTATTACAGAGATCGGGGCTGTCCACCTCATGACAGGAGTAGCACTTCAATGCTGTAAGCAGAAAATTATATATGTATTTTTATTGATCGCTTTAATAGAAATATACTGAATTGTTGTTCATATCCATTTAAACACAAAGATAAATAATAGGTCCATTCACTGTTCTGTGCAGTCGCCATGCTAGATAAAAACATGGAAGTCAAGCTGACCTAATTGTTTGTACTTGTACACATATTTAATATTAATATTACATATTGGTTAAGATACAGTTAATTAAAAAGCGTCTTAAGGAGTCATTAATGAATCTCTAAGTTATCTCTATGACAGACATATTTATTTTGGCATGATATATATAGAAACATAGGATAATCTAATATAAAAAATGAAAATGAAAAATGTCATTTTTGCTTTAAAGCAATCATAAGCAATCACAGATTTTCACGTAAATTTACCATCGTGATATCATAGAGATATTTCCCAATCATGTTTCCGTTTTGGATATCCCTTTGCCATGACTTTATAAGCAATTGAACAGTTTAACGAAGGCGTAATACATACGGCATTTTCCACAGAAACGGGGACAGAGAGCCACAGAGTAGCATGCTTTGGAACAAATGCTTGGATCAATGGCATACATGTCCTGGCAGATAGCGGAATCAACATCATCACAAGTCTGGGCGTGGCATAACGCCACCAGTAGAGACGTAACTACAACACAAGTAACGTTAGTTTATTGTCAATGTAAATTGTAAAACACTGCACAGCGTAATCATACATATCGCAACACAAGGTGATATCAACTAAACATAATATATATCACATTATGAATTACCTAAAAGGGAAAAAAGGAAAGTAGAATTAGAGACAACATATAAAATACACAAACAAAGGTATTAACATGTTAGACAGTAATTGATATTTGTTTACAAAAACTCTATCTTTTGAAAAACTGCCAAGAATTGTTCACACTTGTTAAAAAAAATTCTATGTACATTGTATTTTATATTTAAATATTTAGGATATGACACTATATCAATATATAACTATTAACCGTTTTACGATTAATCAATAGCGTTTAGAGGAATTGGACATAAAGTTCAATGTGAACAATTTGCTGTAATATTTGAAGTTTATACAAGTTATTCAAAAATGTATTTTCTTCCATGATATGCTCAGGTGACGTCAAAGTAATTAATGAAGTCCCGTCACTTTGTTAAGTTGTGTCCTAGCAATATATGCAGCATTTCCAATCTTTTTGACGCCACGTCAACAGCTTATTAATGTCAACTTTAAAAAACATTGTCAACTTACTTCAACATGCGTTTAAACTACTGCTCTAGCATTGCATTACATACACAACATTATTCATAGGACAAGAGGACACGAGAAACCTACTTTCTGGAGGGAGGGGGTGCGCAAGAAGGATCTACATGAAAATCATCTGCAATGATTTTCCAATATTGCATGCAATGTTTCTGTTGACATAAAAACTTTCCCCTTCGACTCTTGAGCTCACTCGTTAACCCCCAAGTGGTTAAAAAAAATTTATTTTCTCATATGGCAGAAGGATGGAAATCTAATATTCAATCCAAGGGTAAACCCAAGAGCTCGAGCTCGGGAACAATTTATAATTTGCAAATATTATGTTACAATATCAACAAAATTACCTGCAATAAGTAAAATCATTTTCCTGTAAATGACTTCTGTGTGGTAATCCTACAGGTGTGACCCTTAAGATGTTCCAGATGGACGCCTGTTATCGGTGTTTGTGGTAATTGTTGCATGTTAGTAGGTTATCTATTGTGCTATCTGATAGCCAATTCGTCAACTTATGGTACTGGTTAATACTACCAACCAAACCAAAATTATTCCTTAATGCTGGGCTAGAACATTTCAAAATATCATTTAATTCATCAATTTCATTTCACTAAAATGTAATATAACTAAATTGAGCATTTGTGTTCACAATATTTAAAAAATTATCATGAATTCGAGTATTGCGAATTATAGATAAAATTTTGAAATAAAAATTTAAATGGCAAGAGTTCACCTTTTTCGTTTCATTTGATTAAAACAAGATTTGCCGTCATAACAATATGTGATTAAGTTATGTTCTTGAAATATTTTCTATTCTCTTTTAATCATGCAGGAACGAAAACGGTGCTTTACGTTTCGAGAATGTCCAACCTTGACCTGATATAATGACATGAACATAGCCTATATCCGAAGATAGAATGCTAATTTATTGACATGCAAATAATGTATATTACAGTAACAATGACGTCATAAATCAAAGTACTGGAATTACTGTAGCGATAAAACCCTGTAGAAAACTACTTATCAAGACTTGATAATGGTTTGTGTCAGATCAGGTATTGTAACACAAGGATGCAATTATGAATAGTTACTTATCATGTTGAATTTGTATGTAAGCTGCAACTCAGTTAGGTAAAATATCAACTACCTTTTCATTTGTTTATTTCTATATTTGGTAATGGATATAAGCATTAATGTGCTCGAAGACAAACACAATTCAGCAATGTTATTGGTAAAACACCAAATAATTATATATTATTAAATTGATTTGCTGCTGAAATACAGTGTAAACATAAATGTATTTTGATTTGTCAGAGAGTCCCCCCTTAGATATCCTATACACAGGCTATTGATAGGTTGATCTTATATATAATACATTGCTAGTGGTATGAGTCGATTGATAAATGCCAAGAAAATGAAATAATTGACGACTCCCGTCACTTAAAAGTAGGCCATATAAAAACAATGTCACGTCCTCAAAGTGACAATCGGGTCAACATAAATGATACATGTACCGTAATGACCAAACTTATGTAAGTTGACCATTATACCAAACACGAAAATGAGATGTTTTCTTATGAGAACACAATGGCGACAACTTAGCTTATAAGAGGACATACTTATCATATATTTGTTACAGACTCATCTACATAGGCTGTTTCGTTTGAACTTCTACAAACTGATTACTAGGATAGGCTTACTACAGAATTGTACAACCAAATTGACTTGCATGTTACAGCAGGGTTAAAACAGAGCAGTAAATATTTCCATGCAAATACATGGAAACTGATCTTTGTACAATGGCGGTAAGATTTAACTAATAGAAACTTTAGGTAAAAAACTGTTTATTTCTAATCACAACACCTGTATAGGACTTAGAGCAAAATGAAAGTCACAGTGTTTCATTCATAAGCCTCATTGTTTATCAACCCTAAGACAAACTACAACAAATTCAACGTAACACGCTGGCCATGTCGCTAATGTCAAATGTTTACTGACGAGGTTAAAACAGGCTATTACGCACAGGTTCTGGCAACAAAACTACAAGCAAACTATCAAAAAAATACCAAAAATACATAATATGTTCAGTATATCGGTCATCGGTCATCACAGATGTTGACAAATACAAAGTTCTAAGAAGAATATTTTTGAATACAGTACCAAGTAACTGGAATGTATAATTGTTATCCTCTCAGCATTTGATACAGAAATATTAATATTGAAAATCAAATATATATCTAATCAAATACATTTTCTTTTCAGTAATAAATTATGAATAAAGGAACGTCTGCACGGCACGCTTATAAGGACAATGGCATTTTGCCGATAATATGCCGATATCAGATAGCTGTACAGATAACCTGCTGACATGAATCCATTAGCACCAACACTGATAACGATCGGAAATTTATTTACAACCACATCTGTTAGATGACCACGCTTAAGACATAATATTGAGAAATGATTATCCTTCTTGCAGGTAATTTTTACTATTGTGAATTATCGGCAATTATTTGATGCTTACTTCAATTGTCGGTCAAGCTGGGGGATTTGCTGTTGAATGTGTTCTTTCATCATAGACTAACGGAATCTTTCTTTAGCCTAGGTTTGGTTTGGTTTTATTTTGCCTAACGTCCTAGAAAACGTTCGTTCCTCTCCACAACGTGAAGAGTGATTCTGCTTTCTTATTGTAACTGTTATTCCTAAAATACAATGCTAACAATGATCCATGTATTGTTGTATTTACGTCATTGTTATATTGACGTATCGTCATATCTTGGCAACGAATCCCCTAATTTGAGCACTATATTGTAATTTGGACCCTTCCTACATATGTCAAAACGTTTTTCCATACCTTAGTATAACGACAAGCTGTCACGCCATCAGTTATTAAAATGGCTACTTCATTAATATTTTCCTTTATATATTTCCATTATTGGATTTTAAACATTCAACCGATATATTCTAATTATATTATAAATCTTGCTCATCAACATGCATCTCTCGAATCTACTACCTTGTATCATGAAAGATGGGCACTAACATAAAGTGATTAAACTCTTCATTTGATTTTATGTATAGAGCATGCCAAAATGTATTTAACTGTACAATATGTAGCTGTTGTGCTTCAACTTTAACGCTCATAAAACGATCTCTCAACGTTAAAGTCTTAATAAAAAAAAGGCCTTAGCCAGTCACACATATGTTACGAAAAATGACGTCAAACGTGATTGTCTAAGCAAAAACGTAAGTCTACGATTGCTTTATGATCCCGGCGCCGGTGAGAAATTCATCACTAATGCAAAGGTTCCGAAAAGTAGAAATTCCATATTCTTTATTATTATTGAAATAAAAAGAAAGGTATGTACCACTGAAAATTGGAATATTGTTTATAATATTTGTATCAATTAACAACATGTTTGCCTTACTTGTGTTGTAGTTACGTCCGTACTGGTGGCGTTTTGCCACGCCCAGACTTGTGAGGATGTAGACTCAGCTATCTGTCAGGATATGCACTCCGTTAATCCTGCCATGTGTTCCAGTGCATGCTACTCCGTTGCTCTCTGTCCCCGTTTCTGTGGGAAATGCCGTGTGTATATTTCTATGTTATATAATTTTACGTTAGCAAATATACTGTTAGAATGTAAAACATATAAATAGATAAATTAATATGTCAATTCGATTTTAAATACCTGTACAAATAAAGGACTTGTTTCCAAAGATGTTTTCACTTCGTATTTATAATGGTTATACAGGAATGGAATAACCAATGAATACGGCATTAAAACGCTTGATTCTATGTGTGTAAATATAGTGTCTAGATTGCCCTGGAAACATCATTAGCAAATATCAAAGTGCAATTTGATAGCATTTGTACGTTATTTTGCCAACAGCATTAAAGTGCTACAACTGTCACGAGGTCGACAACCCCGATCTCTGTAACACGACCGTGCAATGTCCATCCGGGGACCATGTGAGTACCTTTCTGTATAATAAATAAATATGTCCATCCGGTGACCATGTGAGAACATTTCTGTATTACAGATACATATTTCTATCCGGGGACCATGTGAGTACCTTTCTGTATGATAAATAAATATGTCCATCCGGGGACCATGTGAGTTCCGTTCTGTTTAACAGATACATATTTCTATCCGGGGACCATGTTAGTACCGTTCTGTATAACAGATACATATTTTTATCCGGGGACCATGTGAGTACCGTTCTGTATTACAGATACATATGTCCATCCGGGGACCATGTGAGTACCTTTCTGTATAACAGATACATATGTCCATCTGGGGACCATGTGAGTACCGTTCTGTATAACAGATACATATTTCTATCCGGGGACCATGTGAGTACCTTTCTGTATAACAGATACATATTTCTATCCGGGGACCATGTGAGTACCGTTCTGTATAACAGATACATATTTCTATCTGGGGACTATGTTAGTACCTTTCTGTATAATAGATAAATATGTCCATCCGGAGACCATGTGAGTACCTTTCAGTAGAATAAATAAATATATCCTTGCGGGGACCATGCGAGTACCTTTCTGTATGATAGATAAATTAGTCCATCCGGGGACCATTTGGGTACCTTTTTGTATAATAAATAGAGTACCTTTCGGTATAAGAAATAAATATGTCCATCTGGGGACCATGTGAGTACCTTTCTGTATGATAAATATAGATATCCATCCGGGGACCATGTGAGTACCTTTCTGTATGATAGATAAATATATCCATCCGGGGACCATGTGAGTAACCTTTCTGTATAATAGATAAATATGTCCATCCGGGGACCATGTGAGTACCTTTCTGTATAATAGATAAATATGTCCATCCGGGAACCATGTGAGTACCTTTCTGTATAATAGATAAATATGTCCATTCGGGGACCATGTGAGTACCTTTTTGTATAATTGATAAATATGTCCATCCGGGGAACATGTGAGTACCTTTCTGTATAATTGATAAATATGTCCATCCGGGGACCAAGTCATTACCTTTCTGTATTTAAAATAAATATATCCATCCGGGGACCATGTGAGTACCTTCCTGTATAATTGATAAATATGTCCATCCGGGGACCATGTCATTACCTTTCTGTTTTTAAAATAAATATGTCCATCCGGGGACCATGTGAGTACCTTTCTGTATTTAAAATAAATATGTCCATCCGGGGACCATGTGAGTACCTTTTTATATAATTGATAAATATGTCCATCCGGGGACCATGTGAGTACTTTTCTGTATGATAAATAAATATGTCCATCCGGGGACCATGTCATTACCTTTCTGTTTTTAAAATAAATATGTCCATCCGGGGACCATGTGAGTACTTTTCTGTATGATAAATAAATATGTCCATCCGGGGACCATGTGAGTATCTTTCTGTATGATAAATAAATATGTCCATCTGGAGACCATGTGAGTTCCGTTCTGTATAATAAATACATATGTCCATCCGGGGGACCACGTGAGTACCTTTCTGTATAATAAATAAATATGTCCATCCGGGTACCACGTTTGTTCCGCTCTGTATAATAAATAAATATGTCCATCCAGGGACCATGTGAGTACCGTTCTGTATAATAGATGAATATATCCATCCAGGGACCATGTGAGTTTCGTCCTGTAAAATAGATAAATATGTCCATCCAGGGACCATGTGAGTACCTTTTTGTATAATAAAAAAGTATGTCTATCCGGGGACCACGTGAGTTCCGTTCTGTATTATAAATAAATATGTCCATCCGGGGACCATGTGAGTACCGTTCTGTATAATAGATAAATATATCCATCCGGGTACCATGTGAGTACCGTTCTGTATAATAGATAAATATGTCCATCCGGGGACCATGTGAGTACCTTTCTGTATAACAGATACATATGTCCATCCGGAGACCATGTGAGTACCTTTCTGTATAACAGATACATATGTCCAACCGGGGACAATGTGAGTACCTTTCGGTTTAACAGATACATATGTCCATCGGGGGACCAGGTGAGTACCATCTGTATAATAAATAAATATGTCCATCCCGGGTCAATGCGTGTACCTTTCTGTATAATAGATAAATATATCCATCCGGGGACCATGTGGGTACATTTCTGTATAACAGATACATATGTCCATCCGGGGACCATGTGAGTACCGTTCTGTATAATAGATTAATATATCCATCCGGGGACCATGTGAGTACCTTTCTGTATGATAAATAAATATGTCCATCCGGGGACCATGTGAGTAATGTTCTGTATAACAGATACATATGTCCATCCGGGGACCATTTGAGTACTGTTCTGTACAATAAATAAATATATATTCTTAGAATGTAATATTGAATGATTAAATATTATATCGTTACAAATCTTACACGGTTAAAACGAAATTTCCTTCAATATGTTACAAAGTAGCTTTTGAAGGTACTGACCTATTAGTCGTACAAAATATTTGTCATCATATTAGGAACATTATAAATAAGTAATGCCTTAAATTGTCTTAAGATGTATTGTGCTAATGCATGAGGTGATGACTTTGATATCGTCTTGCATAGTGTGGATTTTGATGTGAATGTAAGTTAAAGTTAAGCTTTAAGGTAACCCAGTTTTTAAAAAAATATATATAAAAATGCCAAGTTACAATCCTTAAAGATGTTTCTACCACTGCAAGAAAAAGGGAGAAAACATCTATTATTCTTTGTTTATACTTATTTTAGTCTTGGTTATGTATATAATGATTTATTTTGAATTCATGATTTAAGCACATTTCTTATGAATATAAATTTTAAAACGGACGTTTTTGACAATGGGTCTATGTATACATAATATAAATGTATGTTTATTTAAATGTAAACACTTACAAATGTACTTGATTGTATAGGTAAAAAAATTGTATGCTTGTATTGCTAAATACTGATGTGTTTGTATCTGTAAACAATTATATGTTTGTATTACTATAAGTAAATAGTTTCTTTTTATGTTAACAATTGCATAGTATCATTGGTCAGCAATTACATAAGCAATCATTGCAATGCAAGTTGCAGAAGTATGCTGTCAAAGTTAGGGCCCAAACATAACATCATCTTAAAGTCTTAAAATTGAAAAGTAAACAGTTTCCTTTCTTCATTCTTTTCATAGTTTTGCATCGTGACGCAAGGGTTTAATGACGATTTCAAGGACGTGTACAAACTTGGATGCGCCTTAAATTCCGTATGTATATAATGATTTGTATTGAATTCATGATGTAAGCATATTTCTTATGAATATAAATTTCAATATTCATATCACAAAAAATGAAATAAACAAATGTTAGTATTTTGTAGAATAAATCCTAACGAAGGTATATATGGAATTTTTTTTTCTAAAATTAAAGAAAACATAATATATTTGGAACAGATATATACATACTTTTCCTCATAAGGTATGCACAGCTCACTTTGGTCCAGGATTAGGTCGTAGAGACAGTAGTCCGTCAGAGCGGAGCGGCTTACAAGGATCATGTTGTACTACAGATTTATGCAACGGGCAGACACAGACTATAACACAAAGCCCTCCTCAAACACAGCAACCAATAATGATGCCACGTGGTCTTCTTGATATCCTATCAACATCCCGACCAAACCTTACAGTGACGTCAGTTCCGGCTGTGACGTCCGATCTGTGTGATGATATCGATGGTGATATTTGTACTCGCCTTGAAACTCACTTTCCCGACATGTGTACCATAGACTGTATTGCTAATGAGGTGTGTCCAAGAACATGTGGCAAATGCAGTAAGTGATTGTATATGTAGATATAATCCGTTTTAAGTTTCAAAATTTTAAAACCAGAAAGTGGGGAAAATGAGCTTGGTAAAAGAGATAGATCTACAATGTACATGCAGTGTCCCTTTGTCTATTGTAAACGATAAAGTAGATTCGATCTCTATTCAACAAATATTTTTGTGCTTGCAGTACATCACTATATCTATCGCAATTATTTCTTAATATACCTGAAAGATTCCACATCGACATAATGTACCTTTGCTTTGTAGTGGGCTGCTACCAATGTAGTCACGTGACAAATCCAGAAACTTGTTCACAGAAAGTAACCTGTGCCAGAGGAGAGGTATTGCAATTAATTTCGTTCAAGTTGATATTTTCTGATTTAAATATGACGATGTGGTAATGCACCCTATAGATAGAAAGGGTAAACGATGAAAGTAAATAAAATACATCTTTTTACAGAATTCAACTTTAATAATACATATAAGTGCTTAAACTTTCACATGAACATGTCAACTTTGTTTTCGACAGATATTATATGTGTTTATCATATTTCATACATCAGCCCTTAAAACTCTAAGGCTTATTAAAGATGGTGTCGACTCCAACGATGTGTCACTTATACAGTCTAAATGCATGCTCTATTCGTTAGGTACGCGATATTATCATAAACCTTGAATATTCATCAGATTCACCTGTTTCTCTTTCAGCAATGTTTTGCGGTAGAGACGATATCAGCAAATTTTGAACAGGGATTTAAACTTGGTTGTATGGACGAAAAGGTAAGATCACACTGATAATAACATAGCGTCATTATAATGGTGAATGTTCAGTCTGCGTTTGTAGTTTTTCAGTTATTTTTTACATGCATCAAGCTTTTTTTTTGTATTTACTGGCGAGTTGCAAAAACATGTATCAAGGCAAACACTTAACTTATTACATACTTTTTATGTATTTAATTTAAAGCTTTGTTCGACGTTTGGTCATGCTGCCCCAGGAATCTTTGGAAAACGTCAGGGATTTGAGTTGTCCCTCCATGGAGCATGTTGTACAGGAGAGTTCTGTAACCACCACGCCCTTCTACCGACAACCACTGCACCAACGACAACTAGCACAACTAGCACAACCAGTACAACTACCGTGCCAACTACAACTCAGAAAGGTTAACAAACTGGATTCGATGATAAATCACGTGTTTTTTTAATGTTTTCCCCATAAAAATATAAGAAAATGCCGAAGTGTCGACAAAGACATAGTGCGATCTTAAAATTGATAAAAGGAACAAAAGATGACGAAAGGAGTGATTTACAATGAGACCCTCGTAAGGTACAAGAAAATAACACTAGGGCCCGTATTCATGAAACCGATCTCATGCTCAAGCATGGATTCTGTGCTCAAGCCTTATTTCTAGTTCCGGATATAATTTATCTAAAAAATCGTCTTTTGTCAAAGTTTTGGTAACAGAATTAAGATCTGTGCAACAAAATACTGTTTTTTTATTACTTGCAGCAGACGTTTTGATCGTTGACAAATTTAGGTGAGTTTAAGAAAGCTGGCTTGAGCACAGAATCCATGCTTGAGCACGAGATCGCTTTCATGAATACAGGCCCAGATGCTCCTGAAGAGTAAGCGTCTTTTGCCTCATCGACGGCAGTCGCAATGTTAATCTAGGTCAAATCCAAGTAAATGTCAAATATTCAAAACGAGAAGTTATTTTCATTCTTAATTACAACAAGTAGACAGGTCTACAAATGAGCATATTCAAAAACTCCAACCCCCATGTCATACAAGGACACAGAATATCTCTCAATGAGACCAATATGACAACCATTAACTTTCTCATAATCTTCATCAACCTGCATCTAAGATTGTATGATATATGTGGTACAGCCATATTAAAACGGAGACAGATTACTGCTGTTTATAAAATTCTGGATCATGCATCCTTAACCATTAAGAATAACAGCCATATCAAGGCCGTGAACAATTTTAAATGTATTTACGATTCCGTCAGACTGAAGAAAGTATTTTTTGTTCAGGTTGTCCTACTCACCATTCGACTTTTTTGTTCAGGTTGTCCTACTCACCATTCGACTTTTTTGTTCAGGTTGTCCTACTCACCATTCGACTTTTTTGTTCAGGTTGTCCTACTCACCATTCGACTTTTTTGTATAGGTTGTCCGTCTCACCATTCGACTTTTTGTTCAGGTTGTCCTACTCACCATTCGACTTTTTTGTATAGGTTGTCCGTCTCACCATTCGACTTTTTTGTTCAGGTTGTCCTACTCACCATTCGACTTTTTTGTTCAGGTTGTCCGTCTCACCATTCGACTTTTTTGTTCAGGTTGTCCTACTCACCATTCGACTTTTTTGTTCAGGTTGTCCGTCTCACCATTCGACTTTTTTGTTCAGGTTGTCCGTCTCACCATTCGATTTTTTTGTTCAGGTTGTCCGTCTCACCATTCGACTTTTTTGTTCAGGTTGTCCTACTCACCATTCGACTTGCCCGGACGGTTGGCTCCACCACCACAGGTCGTGTTATGCTATCGGCACTCCGGCGACAAACTGGGGCGACGCCACGGTAGGTTAGGAGACGTCACACCAAGATACAATGTAACATATAACGTATCTCAACCAATTTGTACTTATTTTAGTTTTCTAGACCATTCTAATGTTTTTTTTTTCTGTATTCTAATGATTTGTTTTTGGATTATCCCGTGTTATACTTTTTTCGACTTGGGCAATCACAGGCAATTTTAATGTATTAAAACTCGTATCTTTTGTAATAATTTGAAATTGCATTTATGTCTTATGCTTCGAAAACAGTGTATATCTTTGTATTCTTTATATCTTAATTCGGTAAAGAAACGGAAAAAGTTTTATTCGATTCAACATTATAGAATGAATTATAATATATAAGGTAAGCATTTTGAAGATGTTATTTTGGTTTTGGTTTTAGGCACAGTGCGAGAAACATTGTGCCGAGCTTGCCGATTTTGATTCCTCTTCGGATCTCCACAGTGTTGCTTTAGACGTAGGACACCATTTTGCTGGACATTCAAGTGCCAGTAAGGCTTCATTTAATTACTTATATATCAATTCTTACTCAAGTTCAACTCGATGACACTACCAAATGTTGCCCATTTCATTTGCCGACGAATTAGACCAGACTGATATTGGCTGCGCGTATGATTTTGCAAAGTAGAAAGACCCGTTAAAACCAAGAAACTACCACTTGAGATTTTACCTTTTTATTGAAACTACGCAAGAAATTGAAATCAAAGTTAAACAACTAAAATCGATCCATCTGTAGAATATTAACAGTTCATGATTACTAGAGTTAGTGACGGGTATGCCTATCATACTGTCTGTTAGAAATTATCCCTTCGGCTAGGGCCTACCCATTCTGCCTCTTTTGTCAGTGGCAACGTAGATGCCTCTGGTCACATCCTGTGTGAAAAGAATTCGAAAGATCCAAGTGCCATATCAAATTGCTTTGTCCTTAAATCGGATGTTTCATTTAATTCGACATTTAGTCAAATTACCTTCACATTCCAGAATGTAAAATCCTTCGAGCTGGTAAAACAATGGTTGCCTTGGACTCGCAGCTGAACCTGCGCGCCGCATCTAGTTGTTAATCTTCCGCGATGACACGTTAGAAAATTTGATATATAATGAATTAATTAACCAAAAGGAAACATGGCGTTTAAAAACTAGTTTCAAGTCTTGTTTCTACAAAATCTAGCTGTATTGAATTATCAACGTACATCGTATTTTTTGTTTGATTGTCATGCAATGGCGGACTATATGCTTTACATTACGTCGATACGTAGACGTGCATGGACCAAACTATTGGAATGGTTTTCACAAGTTAAAAATTATTGAAAATACACGTTGATTGACTTATAAGGTTTTAATCTTGCTTTGGTCGAATTCATGGAATGATGAATTGAATTGGTCTTGAAACAAGTACAAAGAAAGCAGTTCACGTTGAATTTGTTTCAAGATAAATTAAAGAGAATACCGAAGCGATAACAACATCACCAAAATGACCAACTTAACACATCACCCCATGAAATCGATCAAAGTAAGATCCAATCCTTAGATAAAGAAATAACTTTTCCAATTTGCGTAATTAAATACAAAAGAATCCAAAATTTAGCCAAAAGGAACAAATGACAGACCTAACGTACTTGAATTTAATATTTCATTATTGATTTTGTATTAGCAGGCATACTTAATTAAATAACACGCTTATTTGGTGTTAGCCAACTTATTCTGTAGAAATGTTTATTCATATTTTTTGAGCATTCCGATTGAATATAACAGAGTATTAGCTAACTTGCTGTGCAAAGAATGCTTATTCTTAAAGATTCTTTTTCTATAAAATTATACAAAAGGTCTTCTTACATAGGCTTGTTCACTCACTTTATATAATATTCTATGCGATTATTCACTCCATTTATGCAAACAGATTTATATCAGCAGATCTATTTCTCGATTGTTTTAAAATGGCCTAGTCTATGCTAATAGCTACTCAATTGGTGTAAACAGGCCTATTGTATCAAACTGTTGATTATGTTTTTTTAAGATATACATGTCAACTTGTTCACTCAATTCGTGTAAACATACTTCATCTATGAAGTCGATGGCTAAATTCGTATAGTAGGCCTATCCTAAGCGATTTATTACTCAATTGGTGTAATAAGATTTATTCCAGCAGATTGATAAATCGATTGATATAAAAAGACCTATTTGATGGGATAATCACACTTTTGATGTAAAAAGACGTCTTTTTTTCAGAATAATAATTAAATATCTTTAAAATAAACCTGGTGCACTTCATTCATAAAAAACAGACTTATTAGTGAATTCGTGTAAACAGACATATCCTACCCGATTGATCACTCCATTGATGTATCGGTTATTCACTCAATATATGTAAACACACGTATTCGATCGTATTGGTAAATAGACTTATTCTATCAGATTCATAGATAAACTTTATCTATCTTTTGTTTACTCAATTTGCATAAAAAACTTACTTATCAGATTTGGAACTCATAGTTTGTACACTTGTTATTTGACATCATTTAATATTTGACTAATTTGAATTTTATGGAAGAGGTTTGTATTAACCAAATTTGGATTCAAATTCGTTACTCATAACTAATGTTCGATTTTTTTTGCTCAAATAATGTTCTAATGCATGTAATTATATAGATGTCGTTTTACATTAAAAACATACATGTATTAGAAAATCATATCTTATCATACATTATCCATTTATAATATTAAATGACCAGTATACGTAACATCAGGAATTTTTTCGTGATTCTGAAAAATTCCGAAAAAAATCCAGTTGATAACCTTCAAAAATAAGCCTAAAACGAAGTAAACCTGAGCGGTAACTAACAAGAAACTCTTGACAGAAAAATCCAAAGAATTGAAAATAATTCAGGTGGGTCCCACTTCAACAACAAGCCAAAGTGAGAAGACAGTTCAAAATGGACGCGTGTTTACAAATACCGAGTTTCAACTGCTGCTGAACCGGTAACCGCGTAAGAATTCATCTTGGCTATTGCTGATATCAGTTAATCTTAACTAAATCTATAAATATAAAAGGTATTAGGCTTGATTTTCGCTTCACGTTTTGCCGAAAGTTACGTATATTTGGCCTTTAATTACTACTTGTAAAATTAATGCACTATGCATGTATGTATTTAAGCAGAGAGATTAACACAACAATTGGTGTTATTACATTATAATAAAGATGTAAGAACAAAGAGGGTAAAGCACTGTTAGTGCTTCAGATATGAACCATTCCTTCCATCCAATGTATGTTGACATATTATATATTCTCTGTACATCAGGTGGTGTCCATGTTTGGGTAGCTGCTAAGTTAACTCATGGTGTATGGCATTGGGCTACTAACGGACAGAATGCTGATCACACCCTCCAACACAATAACCACTACCACAACACCTACTGTGGTTATATAACGATCGTACCTCGCGTAGCACTCTTTGCATCAGCCAGCACCTTCCTGCATCACCAGTCTTGTAACACTGATTATCTCCCTTTGTGTGAAATCAAACATGTCAGTAATTGATGAATAAAACTTACTGAAGAAAAATGAATTTCGTTTCATGTTAGAATTACAAAACACAGAAATACGTTTTTTTCACAGCAAATACATAAGTTATGATAGGTGATAAGTCAGCATACAAGAGAACATTTAGAAATCGATTAAGTACGAAAATATTTTATTGGAAAGAAGAGGACGAAGGTATTAAGACTTAACACAAAAATTAGAAGCGGAACCGAAGTTGTAAAAGTGCACCTGTTATGATATCGTATGCATATATACACAAGAAAAGGTAGATAAAAGACAATTGCAGACACAGTTTACAATATGCTACAAATTTAGTACCTTGTACTTGCTGACAATTTTTATTGTTAGCAAACGAAAAATTAAAACAAAGACCGCATTTAACATCAGAAAAGATATTTTAAGGTTTTTTTCAGATGTATTGCTATTTCAAAGTTAATTGGACAGCATTGTTTTTATAAATTTTGTTTTTCTGATTGATAAAGGGAAGTTAAAGGTTAGAGGAACCATTTAATTGTAAGAAATTCAGTTTAATAGACTCATAACCAAATGTACGAGAAAGTGTTGGATACTTGTACCAATCAAACAAGACCGTCTGCTTAAAAAATCCAGTTATAAAATCGGGTATTTTATGCAAACGATTCTATTCTTAATGTACCCTGTAAAATATAAAATAATAGTAATATAAGGATGATGAATTAGACTGTTCTTTTGGAAGTGCATATATTCAAGCATCATCCGATTCCTATATGGTTCATTTTTACAATTTTAATATATACGTGTACAGGCATAGGTTTATATATCTGATATTACAACATGAAAAGGACGTATAAGACCCGAACAGAGAGATTTAGGTAATTTTCCTCAGTAGCCAGTATTTGATAGTTACACGTGCATGCTTTATAGGAGTAGATTTACTTTATACGCGTAACTACATCGGAGAATGATGTCACAGGTATGATTGGAAGTACCAATGTGGTAATTAGTTAAATCATCATCAAATACCAAATACTGTAACTGAACAGTGGAAATTAAGACTTTAAAAAAAGGGGGGTGGGGGTGGTGGGTGCAATGAAGCATATATTGGATCACGTATTTATGTTAAATAGAGATACCTCATCCGTATCTGTGTGTGCTATGTCATCTTTCATGATAGGGGTTGGCAGACTCTGTGGGTGGATTGTTTTAGTCCCCGAGGTTCGCTGGAGCCTCCATAGCCATAGTAGTTGCATGGTTCATAATATACAAAGTACACGTCTTATGCAAAACAAGTTTAATTTTATTTCTTAATTCATAAGTTAAACGGGTTTACGTTCCTGACTCTTCTGCTTCCCCACCTTTTGGCCCCTAGCATCACTGAAGAGTCCTAGGAGGACGATATTAAGGACGATGCAGTTCAATTCATTTTCATCGACATGCTGTATCTATTTCTAAATTTAAAAGATGCAGAATATGTGTGTTACGTCATCTTTGGCGTTCCCAATATCCAAAATGATCACAAGGTTTAAATAGGTAAATATTTAGTGCCCAAATTACCATTATTGGTATAAATAAAGTTTCCACTAACAAAATTTTGTGCCTAAGCTACTATACTGTGAATAGTGTCATTTGCCTAAGCGTAGTGTTCTATGCCCAAATCGTAGCGCTCCTTCACAAAAACAAAAAAAGCAAATGTCTAGATATATGGGCTGATGCCCATAACTCGCCGATTTAATTGCCTAATGGGTAACACGAATAATAATAACGATAGTGATGTTGTGATAGAGAAAGTCTGAGTGTAGTGTCGGATTGTAACACTGTAAATATGGTGTTGGATTTGATACAATGCTGAACTGAATAACTGGTGTGTTTTCTCTACTCAACTGGTAACGTCTGCTCAGAATGCGCACACATAGTTTTTGTGAGGAAACACTACCCGAGGAGCTAGGAGAATTCTTCTGTTTTTTTTTGTTGAGCACCGCATCGTTTTCTGAATTCTTTCTGGACCGCAAGTATATGCAGTTTCGGTTCCAATATACGTAGACGAGGTATGTCAGTGTCTTGCTTATTGACTGGTGACTTGAAAGATTGTCATACTGAAGCATGGTTAGATAGAATTTCAATATTAAACAAAAACAAAAATTATGATAATAATAAAAAAAAAATCACGGTCATTTTAAAGGAGGCTTTGTGGCAGAATCATAATAAGGTCAAGTACACAATGTAACCATCCTCGACTTGACAACGAAGACTGTGGAAGAAGTGTATTGTGGTCCAACAATCGTCATCGACTATAAACAAAGGAAGCTGTGTGGAAGAAGTGTATATGAGGGACTTAACAAAACAGGTGCCATCGTTATAGCCTTAAAGATACTTTTACTTTACTAAAATCTGTTTAGAACTAACAATTACCTAACAAGGTGCAATTTTGAAGATTCAAGTTGGCGTGTCTGATAATCATTGTGGGTAATGTAGGTCTTAAAGAAAATTTTCAAACCCTCAAATCCTTATCAAATTTCATATATTACCTGTGAAATTGATACTAAGATTGTACATTATACTGAACTAGTTTCTACATAGGTCATATTGAACTAGTGTGCTTACAGTCGAAGAGTAAAACTCGAGCAAAGAATTTATCAGTCTCCAAATTAATCACGACATTAAGGAAACAAAAATCACTGTCATACAGATTTAAGTTATAGCACAACAAAAAACATTTGGGCCTAAGGCACCATATTCCACAGCATCAATTTACATGTGCCTAAAAGCAGACAAAACCTTGATAACGAATTGAACACATGACCCTTGTTTTATCTATGATCACTTACATGTACTAACCGGTTTCACCTTATACTTAAACATACACTCAAGGATGTTGGTACCAATCACAGGTAAATATAGAATCAATTAGCTGATCTAAGTGAAACACAACACGATTGTCTGTCGCCAATAGTAAACATATCATTAATAGCAGTATGTAAACGGCATTAAAAATAATAAGCATGCATGCAAATTATAGATGTTACTTTAATAAATACATGTCATTTGCCTTTATTTCCTATTCATTTATAAAAAAAAATATTAACAATCTGCAGAGAGAATTATATGATAACATTTACTAAGTTTACAAATTATTGAGTAATACATCCAAACTAAAACGACAAGAACAAATCATGCATATATATGGTATTAAAACTAGTAATATCTTGATATTTAAACATACTGACATTGTTATATTTATCGGCAAAGAAAAAGAAGACGCTTTCTTTTCCGGAACACTTTAATTTATTCTCTTGTACTTTTCAAGGATCTACCTGTTAGTCTTTGTTAATATTTTGTTCCTATTTCAAATGATTTTGAGTCCGGAATATGTTTTCATGATGCTTCGGTATTCTCTGATTTGTTTTTATTCCAGTCCTCCTCGTTTGTGTGGGCCTGAGCAGTGCTCAGTCAGGCGTGACTTGCGACGATGTCAATTCTATGGTGTGCCAAGACTTGTATACCCTTAACCCAAAAATGTGTGAAAATGCGTGCTACTCCGTGGCGCTCTGTCCACGCTTCTGTGGGAAATGCCGTACGTATATCTACTTCGTCACACCATTCCAAACGTTCTTAAAAACAATGAAGCGTAACTCATTTAATAAACATTTAATGCTACATTATGTTACTTACGTGTAGTTCGTTAAACCAAATTATAATTATACAAATAATGATGTTATAATACATGGGTTCCTTCTGTATCTGAACAGATGTGAGGGAATGAGTGTACGCAAGGTTTAACCTTATTATAAAGATCGTTAATTCCAAGGGTTCATTTAGAATCAACCGAAGTCATAGCATACGCCATTCTTGACAAGCAAAGTCGTGCAAACAAGGGAAAAGTGTTTTGCATATGGTTACAAAACAGCCCCCAGTCTGCAATTATAAAAGCGAAGACATTACGGGTAGTAAGCTGGTACTATCAACTTTGGTATGCAGATGCGTCTTTTTTGTTGATTGTTACTGGCTGAAATATTGTCAAATAACCCGTGTACCGTACCGTACTAGTATTATTCTCCATTACTCATTTCTAAAGCATTAAATGCGCTTACAAGGTATTATTGTTTTAGAATTAACTGATGACGTGAATTAGAAAATTTCTTACTTAACTAAAATTTTGTGAATGTTAATTAATTTTTTATTAGTTGATACCGATAGTTTTAATACCTTTATTTTCTTGTTGAAATCTTATACACAATGGCAATGAAGCCCATTGCTCATAACATATTTCGTTGTTTTAGACCAATATGTGTGAAAGGTGTTACTTAAGTTTAAAGTGTTATGTGTTTGCTGTTTATCTTCCAATTGTCTTATTGTTTGCCTTTGTCAGTCACTTGTGTATAGCTTGTGTTTGTTTCTATAGAAATACTAACTTATATGCGTGTAACCTAATTCACCAGTATAATACTAACGTATGATGTTTATTGGAACAGCACTGAAATGTTATCAATGTCACGAAGTTGCTAGCCCAGACCTGTGCTACACTTCCGCTCAATGTCCGTCTGTCGATCACGTGAGTATGATGGTATCATTGATAACCAGGAATAGAGAAGATAAGATTATTTATAGATTGATTTAAATGAATGAATTTGTGTTATATTCGCATATAATTTTAACAAATACACAAGCTTCTCTAATAAATTGTTCTGGTCATTTCAGAAAAAGACCTACTGTGTTGTCTGGTTGTTCAGTAAAGGACATTATTTGTACAATGTATTACGTTTGAACCATTCAGTTATCTTCTGTTAATGTAAACATGTATACCGATCTTTGACAATTATTATCCGCCAAACCTGCCGTAGTCTCGTAGATGGAGTTCATTATAGCACGATTGAACATGAAATATGAGTTAAGAGACATTATATCCTCCGAAATTAACAGCTGTTATATAAATAGTTAGTGAAACAGTTTGATGATAAAAAATAAACTTATGATTATAACTAAGTTTCCTTAACGATGATCTTTGTGCGCAAAATTCTATTTTATTGTTTCATAAAACAGTCTTGCATCACCACCCAATCCTTTACTGACGATTTCAAGGAGGTGTTTAAACTTGGCTGTGCCCTTAACACAGTAAGTTTAGTGTTGTTTCTGTAGCTTTAATGGATAATTTAACAATCACCATTGCTGAAATAAATGCCGTTTGTGACCATACAAATAACTAATTAAAGTCGCGATTGAACATGTTTTCCGTGGACGCGATTATCACTTAGTGCTTTGCCAATTTTGGTATCCTATAGTTTATTCATAGAAAACCACAGAACTGTTTTCATATCAAAGGTGTGAACTTTTAGTGCCCATTATGTTAAATGTTTTACTTTTATATCATAAGCGATGAGATTAAATTTTGCATGAAATTTCATTTTCACGAAAACTGCTTTGTGACGCAACATCTTTATAGGATTGTGAATTTATAGTTCCAATGCGAACATTTATTTACATATTTAAGACCTTAACTAAAGACATTATACTTCTTATTTTAGATATGTGAGGCACATTTCAGTCCAGCCATAGGCCGAAGAGAGGACGACAACATTTCTAAGCGAGGCCAGGTACAAGGGTCGTGCTGTTCTACTGACCTATGTAACGTTAAATCTCGTAACGTAACGCGATCTGATTCAAGTCCTCTAAATATGCAGCGAAACAATTTACAAGAGAATATAGTAGTCCGTGATTCAACGAACACCGCTCCTGTAACTATTGCCCCTTCGACGCCCCCAGTTGAAATGTCTACATTTACCAATGCTCCTACGACGCCTCAAGTTGAAATGTCTACATTTACCAATGTCCCTACAACGCCTCCAGTTGAAATGTCTACATTTACCAATGCCCCTACAACGCCTCCAGTCCCGACAACTGCTCCTGTTGCGACGTCTAATGTGTGTGATGATGTCGATGCCGGTATTTGCTCCCGCCTCGAAACACATTTCCCTCAGATGTGTACAATCGATTGTATTGCAAACGAAGTTTGTCCTAGAAAATGTGGCAGATGCTGTAAGTTTTTTCCCCTTTCTGAATTTTTTTTTATTTTGATCTATCAAGGCATGCTTTGAAAATGTTTTAAAATTTGAATTACAACATTAGTTCTTTGCTTTGGTTCCGCATCCATACCGCATGTACCTATATCTAGAGATACTATCGTGGTAAATTAACATTATATAATGGGCAAGCACTCATTTGATGCGTTTTGGGTTTCATATTATTATATATGATTTTACAAGAGGGGTTTCGTTAACGAAGTTTCTGTAAAAATAGATCCGTTGATCAGTTCATTGTGCAATTTATTTTTATGAATTAAATTGAAATGACACATGACATCAATGTTGAAATTGACAACAAAACCTCTTCACAAATTTATATAAGGAAAGAATAAAGACTGCTAAAATAGTCGTAACTAATTAATTAAACAAAGTTAAAGCAATCGTTCTATTGATGGTTAATACATATCTATACGAACATGGAGGTCTGAATACTTATGGTCATTGCCTTTCTTCAGTTGGATGTTACCAGTGTAATCACGTGTCGGCCCCTGAAGACTGCACGCATCAGACTGTTTGTAAGGCTGGAGAGGTGACGTATGATATAAAAGTGTTTTTGAATCAAGCACATGCGCTTTATCTACTAGGTAGCATTACTAACAATTCTAATGATTATTAAACAGTTTACAGAGGTCAAAAACGATTACAGAGGTCAAAAACGATTACAGAGGTCAAAAACGATTACAGAGGTCAAAAACGGACTTTTTCACAACAAAAAATGAAAGTTCACATCCCCCTTTTTAAAAAAAAGATTGGAGGTTGTCTAATTAAAATGTTAACAGAAAAGGCCTAAAAATGATGTTAAACATTTATATAGCTATAAGACATTTATTTCAAAATTTGCTCTGGGAGTTAAGGGGTTTAGCTCGAAACTTTGAACCATATATCAACCAAATATCTTGTATCGTGGTGGTTAAACAATCTCAGTGTCGAAGATAGCAAGACCAAGACCAAAAGGGAGGGGTATACCTCGTTTCCGAGACACTTTAACTCAAAATCGATAAAAGTATGGAAAAAAATTGAAGAAAGGAACGGTTAATGGAAAACATCAAAGAAAATACATCCAAGTGATCCGGAATATTAAGTGTCGTCTGCTTTATCGACGACACCCAACATGTAATTCTAGGTCACATGTAAGTTAAGGTTAAACGAAGACAAAATACAAACAGGTTAAATGGGCGATATCTAAACACATATATAACTTAGGTAATCATACATAAAGTGTATACACTCCTGAACTTGATATCAATGACACTATATACAATTTAGGACAGGACAAACAGGCATGGACAATGCCAAATTTCAACTTTATTTCCGTAATTTTTCTCTTTCCTAAAAGCACTTCTTCCTTGCGTCCCAACCTACGGCGTACGACAGTGTGTGATATACGTAAGAGTGAATATCACTTTTAGTGTTTTGAATGATGTATATTGTTGCTTTTTATGGGTGGTTTAAATGTCGTCGTTATGAATTCATTTTCACATATGTTTTACTGTCCTTGTTGAATATGGATGTTAGCTGTGTCTTCTGCTTTATTTTCCATATATGAACCACTGTTGACCAAAGTTTACATTGTAGGTCATCGATGAAGCAGAATATGCTTATCCTTCTGTGTCATCATTTTTTGTCCCTTTTTATTGTTCGAAAAGTAATTATATGAGGATATAATTATATAATTATATAAGTTTGATATGAGGATTTGCTTATATGCGGCATGATTTGTTTTTATTTCTAGCAATGTTACTCTGTAGAAACGATATCACCTTCGCTCGGACGTGGATACCGACTTGGCTGTTTAAATGAACAGGTAACAAAATTGATTTGAATAATCAAAGGCATCAAACAAAGCTCTTCGTTTATAAACGTATAAATGGTGAAAATGGTTGAGACTGACACAATAAAATTGTTTCTGATTAAACGGTTTGTTTGTGACTGAAAAGATGACTAGATGTGGGTCAAGTTGTTCCGGTTGTTTTTGAGGACGAAACAGCTGTATGATGCAGTTTAGTTTTTCGGCATACTGAATATATTACTAAATTCAAAAGGTGCAGCATATGTCTGTGTTACGTCATCTTTAATGATAGGGGATGGCATACTCTGCTGGTAGGTTGTTTAGTCCCCGAGGTTTGCTGGAGCCTCCATAGCCATATTTAATCTCATTTGAGTAGTGTCACGGTACACAATAGACACATTTTCGTAGTACACGATTTGAAATTATACAGAACTAACTTATTTTTACTTCTAAATTAATAAATTAAAGGGATTTTACGCACCTGACCTTTCTGCTTCTACATTAGTTTAGAAATTTTGTATTCTCACCTATTGACCCCTAGTATCACTGAATATTCCTAGGAGGACGAAACAGCTGTATGATGCAGTTTAATTCATTTCTGCGGCATACTGTACATTTTACTAAATTTAAAAGGTGCAGCATATGTGTGTGTTACGTCATCTTTGATCTATGGGATTGGACACTTCAGTTTTTGTATGATCATTAGATCAGGCGGTTCCGGTTATTTGCGCTCAATGTGATTGTTATACTAGTATGTGTATATGTGCGTACACAATAGGATATATAACATAGTTTCAAAGACAAAGGATGCTTAAGTTTAGGCCAGGTTTGGAATATGAAAACGCATGCATGCATAATTTCTTTATTCATTTAATAGGAGTATATCCAGTCAAAGCATGTGTCATATATATATATCAAATTAGTTGTTCTTTTTGTCAATGTAGCTCATTATACAATTTTCGGTGGAAACTAATACAAAATTGAATTATATTATTTAGTCGAATTTTGAAGGATCATTAACATTTTTATTAAAAAAGGCGACCAGTTAAAAAAATGTCGATTGTTTTGTCAAAAACATAGTGTTGCATGACTTTTTTTCACTATGTTTGTTTTTTCTTCTTCTTCTGTCCCCTTGCTACAGTCCATACTTCGAACAGACTAAGTAAATTGAAATGTTTTGTATAATTAATATACATGAAAAACATCTTTGTATCAAAAGCATGTCGAATTCTAGCAATTAAAAATGTTCCTCATTTCTTGTAAGAGTCTCGTAAAGGGTGGTAACTTGATCATTTCTGGTAATTGTTTCGTTTCTGGTATCTGTTTCGTTTTCGGTATCTGTCTCGTTTTCGTTAGCAGTCTGTTTTCGAGTAACTGTATCATTTCTGGTTTTTTCTTTTTTCATTTCTGAAAATTGTTTCGCTTAGGATATCTTTCCCGTTTTGGGAATTGTCTGATTTCGGGTGCTGTCTCGTTTCGGGTAATTTCCTCATTTTGAATTACTTATCACTCCGAGTAACTGTTTTGTTTTAAAATTTAAGGTTAGTGAGCAAATGAAGCATTTTGATGTAAACATCTACATATCATAGAAAATTTTTATAACCGTTGTCAAAGATGTGCTCAGCGTTTGTCCAAGCCGCTCCAGATATCTTCGGAAAACGCCAGGAATTTGAGCTGTCTCTCCACGGTGGATGCTGTAAGGGTGAATTCTGTAATGACCACGCCCTCCTTCCGACAACAACTGTACCACCGACAACTACGACGACGCCAGTTCCGACGACAGCAATCCCGACAACAACAAAAAAAGGTTTGTAAATAATATGTTATTATTGCCGTATATACGTGTTAAAAAGATAAACAACAATCAACTCAAACTTAACTCTTATAGCAACCATCTTATCCACCTCAAGTCACTCATGTATGTGTATTTAAATGATTTGTTCTCTTTGAATACACCGCTATAGTTTTACTTATTTGATATATGTATAATATATACGGCTTTCTCCCTTTCCTTTCTCAGAAAAATATTTTCACTGAATTGGTGTATGCTTTTTTAAAATTACATATCAGAAAAAGAGTTTCTGTGCAGCAAAGTTGAGTCTAAAACGTATGTTGTTCCAATCCTTTGTGTTGTTTCATATTTACATGCTAAATCTCTATAATCTATCAATCATGTTTTTGTCCATAGTTCAAATTGTTTTTTTTATCTGCGTATAGTTTGAGTTGGATTATATATATTTCAATTCGACAGCATAAAGGTCATATCCTTTTGATATTCATGCTTTTTTTTAAACATCTGATTCTAACTTGCCAGAATATTAGATTGTATATACAAAGTAACATTGAATATTCCTGATGATTAAAGATATATGGCAGAAAATAAGTATTGTTAATGTGGATTTATAAGTTCTTAAATTTATCAATTATAAAATAGTTCCTTTGTTAATAGTTGCTCCTAGTTTAATTGATTTTTGAGTTTGGATTATGGCGCTTTAGGATAATCTAATTTTTTTCTGTTATTATCAGCTTGTCCTAGTCGGTACAGAAGCTGTCCGTCAGGCTGGATCCATCACGGAAGTTCATGCTTCGCTTTATCGCTAACGCATTTAAGCTGGAGTGATGCTAAGGTAAGACTGAAAAGAGTTATTGTCACTTGATTAGTACCCAAAACACAGAGCTCCTTGTTTTAAAAGTGATGTTACTTTTTTTATTTAAATAGTTCTTATTTGAATGAAACACGTACGGTAATAATATACTTTTTCATGCGTCTAAGAAATGTGATTATTTTGATCTTCTTTTCATTTGAGTTTTCAAATAATAACAAAAAATAAAAAAAAATTACAAAAACAACAATTAATTTGAGCTTTCAAATTATAAAAAAAAACACATTTTTGGAGACTGCCAGGGTTCAGGTCTTTGTTTTAAGTTTCCTTCATTTCGCGCATTTTCAGTTTTGACAAGTTGTCCAATAAAGTAACGGGTGCAAATGTCTATAAAAGTGTATTTACATTTCACCGTTACCTCTTTGCTAATCTATGTTGTTTACAAATCTACACTAGGCCAAGTGTGAGCAACTGTGCGCCGGATTGGCTGACTTCAGTTCTTCCGCCAGCTTACACAGTGATCTACAGAGTGTCGCTCCTGCAGCCTCAATCGCCGGTCTAAGTATATATAAAAAACGCATGATACTTTATTTTACCTGAAACATTATTTTATGAATGAATATGCTGACCTGAACTAATAGAATAAATACACCACAAAATAATGTTTCAAATATTTTGATACCTTGAGTAGCATCGGTTAGTTAAAATAATGGATATAAGATAAAAATGTAGTCATTACAAACGCTTAAATAATACATTAAAAAAGAATACACGATTACAATTTGATTAATTTTATATTAAAAACTTGGATGGAAAGCTTAACATGCAAAAACAATCTTTAATAAAATATTTCAAGCATTTTTGTACAAGGGGCAGCATACGAATAACAACATTTTGGGTATAAGAGCAAAACTAATTCATAACAAATGCTGTGATGACACTTTCAATAAAGGAAACAATAAAACATTTTAATGCCAAAAAGAAAAACAACGTACGAGCGTCAAAAATGTAAAAAGCTTCATGTCATGGAATTTCAATCATAAAGGTAAATCACATTATGATTACGTTTATTACTTTCAATGCTCACTTTATATATACAAAAAGGATCATTTTTCGTGTGTATGTCACAGGAAGTACGACAGCCTGGGTGGATGGCCGTGTGTCATCACATGGAGATTGGGAGTGGAGTACCGGGTTTGAAGCAGACAGCAGCCTTCAACACGATGTACATCATTCCGATGCTTATAAGTGTGGTCTGGTCACCATACAATCACAGTGGAGTGGTCACGGTTTCTCGTCCAGTCGATACATGGACCCGACCGACTGTAATGCCAAACATCTGCCATTATGTGAAATAAAACATGTTTACTCATGATGGTTGATAAAATAAGATCACTGCACGTGAAATGGTTTACTTGTCTTTTCTTTTCTCGGTATTTGTCTGATAAGTTAAGATAAAAATCAGGTAATGCATCTACATCTAGTACTGGAGGTGCCATATAATCAATGTATATCAGTGACGACAATGCGGTATAAAGGGATCGGCTCTTACTCTAATACGCAACCGACTTACTGTCCCTATATAATAACTAAACAGTGAGAATGAGGTACAATCGGGGTTGTATTTCTACCTTAATTCACTAACATCTTATTGTCCCTATATAGAAGTAAACAGTGACAATGAGGTATATTGAGGTTGGTACTTCTACCCTAATACACGAACATCCTAGTGTCCCTATATAGAAGTAAACAGTGACAATGAGTTACAATCGGGTTTGTATTTCTACCCTAACATCTTACTGTCCCTATATAGAACTAAACAATGACAATGAGGTATAATTTGGTTTGTATTTCTACCCAAACAACTAACTGTCCCTATATAGAACTAAACAATGACAGTGAGGTATAATCGGGTTTGTTTTTCTACCCTAACATCTTACTGTCCCTATATAGAACTTAATAGTGACAATGAGGTATAATCGAGTTTGTATTTCTACCCTAACATTTTACTGTCCCTATATATAACTAAACAGTGTTAATGATGTATAAAGGGCTTTGTACTTCTACCCAAATACCCTAACATCTTACTGTCTCTATATATAGAACTAAACAGTGACAATGATGTATATGGGGTTTTTACTTCTACCCTTACATCTTACTGTCCCTATATGTAACTAAACAGTGACAATGAGGTATAATGAGGTTCGTACTTCTACGCTAACATCTCACTGTCCCTATATAGAACTAAACAGTGATAATGATGTACAATGAGTTCGTACTTATACCATTAACTTCGACAAATGAAACGCTTATCAAAATTTGAATGCATTTTGTCTCATTACATTGTAAAACAATTTTCATACTCCTCTTTGGGTACACTAATCAAAATCTGATGAACTGCAGATTCCAGCTCGCTTTTGGACAAATATCTCCTACCAGATATGTGTTTTTTTGTAATTTCGGAAAGAGGAAAATTACACTGGACAAGGTCTTAAATGTGTGTAGGGTGTGGTAATACATTGACCTCTTCCGACTTAACAAAAATGGACTACAGTTGCTGATTTGTGGGTTGGGGCATTGTCATGTAACAATTGGACATGCTAGCGACCTGTTTAGGACTGCAACCATACTGCTGTTTCGACCTCCTAGGACTCTTCAGTGATGCTAGGGGACAAAAGGTGGGAATTCAAATTTTCTTAACTAATGTAGAAGTTGAAGGAGGGGGGGGGGGGTTCCGCTTATTACTCTAACATCTTACTGTCCCTATAAAGAACTAAACAGTGACAATGAGGTATAATTGGGTTCATACTTCTACCCTAATACTCTAACATCTTACTTTCCATATATAGAACTTAACAGTGACAATGAGGTATAGGGAAGTTCTCACCTCTACCCTAATACACTAACATATCACTCTCCCTATATAGAACTAAACAGTGACAATAAAGTATAATCGGGTTTGTATTTCTACCCTTATACCCAAACATCTTACTGTCCCTATAAATCCCTATAACTAAACAGTGACAATGAGTAAATTAAGAGTCTACATAATACTACTTACAGTCTACACTGACACTTACTCGATAACCATTGTCCTGCAAACTAGAGTTATTTTCTAAAATAGACGTCTTCAACAAAGGACATGGGCGGAGGTAACCACGGATTTCGCAAACCATGTGCTGTTACATTAATTGAACCGCACGTTTGTAACTTTTGAAATTAAATATATGTCCGCAGATGGGTCTATATGTAACAGAATAGTTATGAACCATTTACAGAAAAATACTGTAAATATAAGAATAAATGTTTAGTCGGTAAATTTAACGTCTACGCTTCGCGTTCACGCAATTTACCTCGTGCCCCATTAGATTTATGATCTCATAAAACTAAACTAAATCTAGAATGATATATAGTACATGTACGAATGATTGAATTCCTGATTGTCTTTGTTGAGTTCGGAGAAAAGATTTTTCAACAGACTGTTGGCATTGGATGGTACGTGTTAAATAGATTGATATGTAGGTTCGTTCTATGACCTGTGTGTCATGCGTGTGTTGAGTATTATTGTATACACCAAAGCTGGTGACGTCATGTGTTTGGTAGTTAAATTAAAATGTCAGCCTAGCACAGCGTGTCAGAGTCATTTACATCGTGTCAGAATGATTTTAGTAATGGAACTATCGAGCTAAGCAGCGGAACGAGGGGAGATCAACCACGTCATACGTCAGTAAATACGACAGAATGTCTATAAAGCCTGTAGGAGATCACGTTTACATCTATTTCCGACTTAAACAAACCTTTATCACTCATCATACCCACGTGTTTTTTTGGCGGCAACGACAACCACGAGGCAGACATGGCGGCGGCGAAAGGTATTCCGCCACCGGCCCCAATGGATACACACGGGGATGTCAAGTCAAACTGGAAATTTTTCCGTTCGCAATGGGAAAACTATGAAACAACCACGGAGTTGGACAATAAGGACGAAAAAAACCGTATTGCAACACTGCTGTCTGTGATGGGACAAGATTGTTTTTAAATCTTCCAGCAACTATACATCACAGAAGAAAACAGGAAAGTGATCGCAGAAGTTGTCAAGGCTTTACAGGAACATTTCGAACCACGGACCAACGTCATATATGAAAGGTACATGTTTAACACAACATATCAAGCTAGTGAAACTGTAGACTGTTATGTAACGAGATTTAGAAAATTATCGGACACCTGCGACTTCGGTGTATTAAAAGATGATATGATCCGTGATCGCTTTGTGCTAGGGACGAGAGATAGCGGAGCTAGGTCGCGAATGTTGAGAGAGCCGAAGCTCATTCTCGCAAAGGCTATCAACGTGTTACGTACAAGTGAAATGACAGAGAATCAACTGAAAAAATTCCAATCTACCGAGGAAAAGGTCAAGTATGTAGGTCTCCACATAAATCGGTCAAACCTAAACAAGAAACGAGTGATTCGAAGAAAAAGAAACAAGCACCAAGTAAAAATACTCCTCAGTCTAGGCCGAGACAACGTTCGTCGAATCAACACTTCTCAGCCGGAAAGTGTAAATATTGTGGAGACACGCATGCGCGAGATAAGCGAAAGTGCCCAGCATAAGGACAGATATGTCACAAATGTGGGAAGCGAAATCACTTTCAAAGTATGTGCCTTAGAGCAAATGTAGTACATAGAGTTGAGGATTCTGATGATTCCGATAAGTCGTTATTCAACATCACAGCGAAAAATGGCAAACATTGGTTTGTTGAAATTAACATGACTATAGTGGTCACATGTGCCTCCAGTAAGGTTCGATGTAAGATGGACACTGGGTCAACCTGCAATTTTATCAGCCGAACTGAGTATGTCAAAGTAGTCAAGGATCTAAATCCGACCCTAGAGCTACACGAGGACCAGAATTCCTAGAAGTGGAAGTTTAGCAGACAAAACTGCTCTCAGCTGAGGCGTGCGAGGTACTAGGGTTATTGACGGTCAACCCAGTCAACTATGTGAAAAGGCAGCCAAGCCATTAACAACAGAGCAGGATATTGCATCAGAGTTCGAAAACCTATTTGAAGGCTTGGGTTATTTGCCAGGAGAGTACCGGATAGACCTAGACCCATCAGTGAAACCAGTCCAACACCATCCCATGAAAGGGCCTGAAGCGTTTAAGGAAGATCTGAGAAAGGATATCACAAGGCTGGTTGACAGAAGTTAACCACCCAAACCGATTGGATAAGCAGTATGGTAATTGTTCGCAAATCATCTGGTAAACTAAGGGTGTGCATCGACCCAAAAGACCTCAACAGCGCAATTAAGAGGTCACACTATCCGATGACGACTGTGGAGGACATTCTAACCAATCTTGCGAAAGCCAAGGTTTCCACTGTACTTGACGCAAAGGACGGTTTCTGGCACGTCAAGCTAGCTACCTTACCACATTTTGGACCCCATCCGGACGTTATCCTTGGTTACGAATGCTCTTTGGCATCTCATCAGCGCCCGAGGAGTTCCAGCGTCGACAGCATGAGGCGTTTGAATATCTTGCAGGGTCAGAGGTCATTGTGGATGATATTCTAGTTTACGGCAGTGGATACTCAATGGAAAAGGCAATACATGACCATGATGAGAACTAACGGCGCGTACTCGAGCGAGCAAGATCAGAAAGCATAAAGCTGAAAGTTGACAAACTCAAGTTACGACAGACAGAGGTACGGTACATGGGACATCTCTTTACCTCAGATGGAATCCGTCCGGATCCGGCTAAGGTACAAGCCATCACCGAGATGCCGAAGCCCACAGACGCGAAAGCTGTACAACGCTTTGTTGGATTTGTGACATACTTAGCGACATTTGTACCACATCTGTCTGCGACCATTGGGCCACTTCGTCGTCTGACGACTAAGGAAGCAGTCTGTAGCTGGCAATCGCAACAGGAGGACGCATTACAAAATGTCTTGAAATATTATGATATCCACAAGGTGACAATACAGTGTGACACCAGTGAGGTGGAGCAGCACTGCTGCATGCAGGCTTTCCAGTAGTGTAACCGTCTCGTGCTCTCTCGCAAACAGAGCAGAGATACGCTCAAATCGAAAAGGAGTGTCTGGCAATAGTATTTGCGTGGTAGCGGTTCGAGTAGTATATACTAGACGGTGTACTCGGACCACAAACCCCTTGAGAGCATCTTCAAAAAACCTTTGAAAGCAGCACCAAAAGGGCTACAGAGCATGTTGCTACGTTTACAAGCGTATACCCTGAAGGTAGAATACACAAAAGGAAAGGAAATGTATGTGTGGCGGACACCCTTTCGCGGGCATACTTACCCCTCCAGAGCCCAACAGACTCTAGTGAGCGTAGGATGAAATACGTGCAGATAAATTTCACCGAATCATTAAATATCAGCCAGTCTAGAATTAAGAAAATTCAGACACACACAGGACAGGACATATGTCCGCAGACCCTAAAATCTGTAATCCTGTCAGGTTGGCCGGATACTAAGGAAGTGATACCGGTCACAATGAGAGAGTACTGGAACTTCAGAGACGAACTCACTGTGCATAACGGAATTCTGTTCAAAGGAAGTAGAGTTGCGCAAAAAATCAAAATGCACATTTAAGCCACAAGGGAGTTGCATCCTCTTTGGGGAAGGTCGAACATGGGAAATGAAATTAGCGATCATGTCCAGCAGTGTGGGACCTGCTGCGAGTACAACACGCACCAACAAAAGGAATCCCTGGTGACCCATGATATCTCAGACCATTCATGGGGAAAAGTTGGATTTGAGCTGTTCTCGCTGCAGAGAACAGACTACCTGGTGACTGTGGAATATTATTCTGACTTCTGGGAGATTGACGTACTGTCAGACACGACCGCAGCCACAGTGATTGCCTGCCTCAAAACACATTTCAGTAGGCATGACATCCCAGACATAGTGATGTCGGACAACGGGCACAAGTTTAACAGTTCTGAATTCTCAGAACTCGCACTGGATTGGGAGTTCCAACACACCACTTCTTCCCCGTACCACAGGCAGTCGAATGACAAGGCGGAATCAGCAGTCAAGATTGCCAAATCAATCTTGAAAAAGACCATAAAAGATGGACAGGATTCATGGAAAACGATTCTTGACTTGAGAAATAATCCCACTGCAGGAATGGACAGTAGCCCATCCCAACGACTTATGTCGTGACGAACCAAAGGAACTCTACCCATTGCGACTGTACTATTGCAACCGAGTGTCGTTACGGATGCTGATGAAAGAAGAACGCGAAAACAGCAACGTGCGAAACAGCAGTTCGATAAAAACTGCGAAAGAACTACCAGAGCTACAGATCGGGCAGCCAGTACGTATGGCCCCCTTACCAACTGACCGCGACAAGAAATGGAGATATGGACATTGCGTCGACACTTACGGTCAACGAAGTTATGTTGTTGACGTCGCTGGTCATCTCTGTCGCCGAAACCGTAAGTACATACGGTCGAAACGAGAGGACCGGTAGCCCCACCACCGACCTCAGATATCGCGGGCGAAATGAATATGCCAGAAGCTTCATCAGTTGCACCAAACAAAATGACTCGCGAATCAATTGTGAGCACCAAAACACCTCAGGTGCAGCCGCCCAATCTGGTTATGGACACTTCCACAATCACCACACGTTGTGGCAGGTTTGTAAAGGCACCAGTGAAGCTGGATCTGTAGACTCTTTCGTATCGCGAGTGTTATTTTTTAACACGTGTAAATAATGGACTTCAGTGACGCGATTGTGTGTTATGAACTATTACGTGTTATATAATGTTAAGTTTAGTTGAGTTAGTTATATCGAAAGACTTTCGGCAAATTTTCACAGTTCTCCCTAATTTCATAGAAGTAAATAGAAAGATTGGATAGAGACACTCTGAGAGCATGAACTTTACATAGTCCAATGTGTGATTTGGAATTTATACTAATAATTCAGAAAGAATGTTGCCATCAGTCATAAAAAAAATCAATCTAGTCCGAATATATTTCTAGTCATTTGTTTTCTTTGTTTTTTTTTTGTTAAAGAAAGGGAGATGTTACATAGTTTGATACATGTGCATGAAGGTTCTTTCTATGACCTGTGTGTCATGCGTGTGTTGATTATTATTGTGTACACCAAAGCTGGTGACGTCATGTGTTTAGTAGTTGAATAAAATATCAGTCTAGCACAGCGTGTCAGAGTCATTTACAGTAGGGAGAGAGATAGTGGTTAAAGAGGCAATTAACTGATCCCGCGTGTTTTAAAACCAACTTGAATGCAAAAATACTTGATAATTAGATACCGTGTAGCCGATGATCCGATGTGGTCAGTTTAATTATTGGAAAAACACGCGCCAAATATAGCGACATCAAAATATAGCACGAAATAACCGTTGTGACTATCAAGAAAGTTCACGATCGGAAAATCGAAATCGTCACGTTTATCATAAACCTTGGCAGTAAGCTGCCCGTGTTGGTCATAGTTTAAGTAAAGATCGGGGAAGGAAGCTGATGACGGAGTGTTTGTGTGTCTTTAATATCAAGTTCAGTAGAGTATATACGATTGACTAGGTCAGCAAACTTCTTGTTGTTTAAAGACAACACATCGCCGATATACTTGACAGTGAAATTGAAGATTTGGACAGGTTTATATTAACCGTCCTGATAAGCCCCTCGGCAATTCCAGCCTCGTATGAAATCAAAAACAAATTAGCCAAAAGTGGAGCATGCTTAGTTCCCATTGGAAAGTCCAAATCACCTCTATTTCACAGATCCTATCGTGCAAAGGTGGATCCAAAGGGGCAGAAATATTTATAAAAGAAAATCAGGGCTATGCCCTTAATTAGACTTAAACAGTTTATAATAATAAATATTAATTTTGTGTAATATATACACATTGTACTTCTGACAATTAATTTCCCCCTCCGCCACCTCTTCCATTTTTCTTTCTCCACACAATTTGACTGATATCGATCACATGAAAAACCAGGGGTGTTTGAAAACTTTTGCAAATGATCTTTGTTTTCTCATTAAATCTTAATGGATTTTGTGTAGTTACCTCAAAATATTCCCCTTTAACTTTACCACTCAGTTTCAATCTTAAAATCCACTCTTTTCAAACTTGCTCTTTTGGTACACTAATAAGAAAACTTTATCTATATGTCAATAACCTAACCGAAAATCGTGCTTCGTTTCAACTGGTTCAAGAGCATTACACCTCCAAGATCGGCATACAACTGCTTCAAGAACCAGTTCCTACTCGGGAAAAAGCACGTGTAGATAGAAGTGTAGTGTAAGTACACTGACCGTTCTACAGTCATATCATTACCTACACTGCTACATATCAGACCAATTAGGGTTTAGGGGAGCTTTGATTACACATCAGCGTATATTCAAACGCATCTGTGCTTGAAACAACAACATTCAGTACAGTTTGAAAAGTGGTGAGTTTTATATAAAACCAAATCGATCAATAACCAGGTGTTCAGCTTTTATAACATTTATTAGCATATTATCACCTTTCTCCTATCACCAATCAATTGTAAAAAAGTATTTTTGGATTGCATTTTGGAAAATTAAATTTCAATAATATTCATAATAGTAAAGTAAAACATCAAAATTTCATTGATTTTGTTTTTATTCAATAGCATGTAAGACGGTAGATAACTCTTGACTTGTTTAATTCTGTCTGGTGTATATTGTTATAACTCTTTTTATTACATTTTTGGCAGTGAAATATAGAAAATTATCAAACTGATAAAACTTATATTTTCACTGCAGTGATGAGCAGTGAAAATATAAGATTTTGCAGTGAAAATATAAGGATTTTTCACTGTAACGTGAAAAAGTGACCCCAAAAATACCACCCGGGTCATTATTCTACGTTGCAAAAGTTACCCGGGGTCGTTATTTAACAGTAGAAATCGTACACGGCCATCTGTAGAAAAATGATCCCATTCGATATTTCCGTAATTCGTCCCGTGAAAAAATGACCCGCCGTAGCTTTCAACGGTGGGTTAGTTTTCAATTGGGTCATTTCTTTCACGTAACACCGAAACTTTTGTATGAGTTGTTCCCCTTGATCGGATCTTGGAGGCTCGCCATTGTTGTCGTCTGCTAGAACTTGTCTCTTGGGGAAAGATGGTATTGAAAAAATGGCATTAATAGTACACATTGATAAGAACTACTGCAGGATTTAATATGAAATGATTTGAAAGATGGGAATGGTTCAACTTTTCCGATCAGCTTATCCCAATCAGCTGTGTACTGGACACGATCGGTTGTGATTTCGACGGATTACAGTAGACTTAGCTCCTTTGCAGTAGGCAAGTAGACCAAGAAAAAAATAATGAAAGTATCTTAGTCCTCTTTCGAAATGTAATAAAAAGAAAATTCAATGGTTTGCCGTTTAATATCAAATATATTTCACTTGTATTGCAGATCTTTTTTTTTTATATTTTCACTCGTGCTGCGCACTCGTGAAAATATAAAAAAATCTGCCATACTCGTGAAATATATTCGATATTAAACGGCAAACCATTGAATATCCTCTATGTATTGGTCAGTAACCGTATTGATTACTGCTCGGAGCAATTGTCTACCGAAAAATATATAGCAAGCATACGATATTATCATAATATTGTAAAAGGTTAAGTTCCTCACCAATCTTCGGTCCGTCGGGGTATTACTTTCTGAATATTGAACTTGAAGTATGGCAAATAATCGAAATGCCATCAGTATATAAGTCAATTGTACTTTTTATTTAAATAACAAGAGTAAATATATAATATGAAATTAGTTTGTCTCATAGACGATAACAAAGAAAACTTACAACAATATCACAGCTTATTGCTACAATACACCGGCTACGTGGCCAAACACCCTACTAATACTACATCTCACTGTCCCTATATAGAACTAAACAGTGACAATGGGGTATAATTGGGTTCATACCTCTACCCTAATTCACTAACATCTCACTGCCCCTATATAGAACTAAACATTGACAATGGGGTATAATTGGGTTCATACCTCTACCCTAATTCACTAACATCTCACTGTCCCTATATAGAACCAATTACTCCCACATCTTACTGTCCCTATATAGAACTAAACAGTGACAATGAGGTATAAAGGAGTTTGTTCTTCTACCCCAATACTCCCACATCTCACTGCCCCTATATAGAACTAAACATTGACAATGGGGTATAATTGGGTTCATACCTCTACCCTAATTCACTAACATCTCACTGTCCCTATATAGAACCAAACACTGACAATGAGGTATAAAGGAGTTTGTTCTTCTACCCCAATTCTCCCACATCTTACTGTCCCTATATATAACTAAACAGTGACAATGAGGTATAAAGGAGCTTGTTCTTCTACCCCAATACTCCCACATCTTACTGTCCCTATATAGAACTAAACATTGACAATGGGGTATAAAGGAGTTTGTACTTCTACCCCAATACTCCCACATCTTACTGTCCCTATATAGAACTAAACAGTGACAATGAGGTATAAAGGGTTTTGTACTTCTACCCCAATACTCCCACATCTTACTGTCCCTATATAGAACTAAACAGTGACTCTAAGGTATAAAGGGTTTTGTACTTCTACCCCAATACTCCCACATCTTACTGTCCCTATATAGAACTAAACAGTGACACTAAGGTATAAAGGGTTTTGTAATTCTACCCTAATACGCCCAATTCTTACTGTCCTTATATAGAACTAAAAGTAAGGTGCCTCTACCGTCATTATATGTTACTGTCTAAAAACTGTAATAAAGCTGTGATGAAGAATATGAACAAGTTTTATGGTTGCCATCTTTGTATGGTTGAGAATTATTTTGTATACTGGAAGGATATGAAGGAGGACGTTTTTGAATATGCTCATTGTTGTGCTTACCTGTCGTTGTTGATTTAGATTGATGCCTAAGTTCTCATTTCGAGGCCATCCATTTACTTTGATTTGACCTAGATCGTTATGGCTGTTGTTGTCGATGAAGCAGAGGACACTTCATCTTCCGGAACGCATGGTCTGATTAGACATCAATTGCACACATACCGATATTCAAATGAAGAATAATTGTCGGCATATCGGCACCATATATCGATCGACACCAGGAATTATCTATATTATATTTATCTGACCTAGACCGGTACACATGGGTACGGAATACGGCCATGGTACACACCTTAATTTATGTAAAAGTTAATATTCACGAACCAACTTTTCAGATGATTTCATAAAATGTATGTAGCATGCATTGAAAAGTTCGAAAATAAAATGACAAGAAATGTTTGCGATTTTTTTTTACAACTCAATGTCTTGAGGATTTTTTTTTTCAGACTATATATACAAAGTACATTCATATTCATTTAAAATCTATCCAACTTTCAGCGTCTTCACACGTTAACACGTATCACGGAATGCGAATATTGAAGTCCACACACTCATATAACGACACACTATAAGCATGACTACATGTATATCAGATTTTGAACTGTTGAAACACTTATAACTACACGTTATGAATATGTTATGATAATTCCGCTTTCTTTTAACATCTTTTTTGTCGTCTTGTAAAGGACGGTGACTTTAAAAAAAAACTGCAGGAATGGAATATACATATAAGTATATGTTGTATATAACTTTGGGTTTTTTGTTTTTTAAATTCCAGTTATGTATATATTTTCGTATCAAATTCAATACCGGGGTCGCAACCCAATGATATTTGTACCTTCACTAATTTATAGATTAAGTATTAATATCACTTTTTTTTACGCGTGAAAACAAATCTTTATATTCCTTTTGTCCAAATTGAAGCCGTATGTACCTCGGTCGCACGTCCCGTTTTACAACGTAATCAAACGACTTTTTTTCTGTTATGGTATATATAGTTTTTGAAAATGTCTTTCTATCCAGCAATATAATTAAATCATACTGTTTTACTGGACCATAAGATTTTATAAAGAGAATATTATAAAACAAACTTTTAAGTTTAATATTACACACGTATTTTATGCAACAGAAGACTGAAACAGTTTCCCCTTGGGTAGCCTCAAAACCAAATCAAAGCTTTATTTGTGCATGTTACCGTTATACAGAAGAAATATGTAACATACACACAATAGAGCAGGTAGTTTCTCCTTGGAATACTTCTCATCTCTCAATATGATTCTGTAACGCAGTCTTGTGTCATATTTTGACCATTCGGCAAATTTTCGCTCAGTAGTTAGGCCTTATCGTAGTGTAACAGTAATAACAGATAGAGTGTTTACAAAGGAAGCGGCGCTCGCTGCGCATGCGTTGGTAGGTGGAAATTCCAATTCAGAAGGTCTGGTCAGACGTTTTGGAATTCCACTAGTTATTTTGAAATTATTTATTTTATGAATACATGTCAGCGGAATCCGATCGTCGTAGTCCATAAGAATACCCACTCAATATGTGTATGTAATATTTCGAAAAAAAATATGAAAAAAAGCTTACTTTCGCGGGATGCCCCTTTAACCCGACGCCAAAATGAGGTACATTTTAACCCGTTTTGAGAGAAAAAAAAATCATTTTTGAAATATCCCTTATTATAAGGTTTCTTTCTGTATTTAACTTCCTATAGAGACATGTTTGTATAGTACATTAATATCAGGTTTCTGATAGGTAGCATTGTCTTTAACTGAGCTTAGAGGTGGCCTATACGGGGTGGGTGAGGGGCAGACTAAAGAGTCCTAGGATTTTTTTTTCGGCGTACTATATCTATTACTAAATCTAAAATGTGCAGCACATGTGTGTGTTGCGTCATATTTAACGGTAGGGGGTGGCAGACTCTGCTGGTGGATTTATTTATTTAGTCCACGATGTTTGTTGGAGCCTCCATAGCCATAGGTAATCTCATCGGGGTAGTGGCACGGTACATAATATACACATTTTCGTAGTACACGACTTGAAATTATTCAGAGCTAGTTTAATTTTTGCTTCTAAATTCATAAATTTAAGGGGTTTTACGCACCTGGCCCTTCTGCTTCTACATCAGTTTAGAAATTTTGGTTTCCCACCTTTTGGCCCCTAGCATCACTGAAGAGTCCTAGAAAGGCGAAACAGCTGTATGGTGCAGTATAATTCCTTTTTTCGGCATACTGTATCTATAAATTAATTTAAAAGTATAACTGTTTCAGTTGTTTTCGTATAATAAGTCTCTTAATTGTTTCTATGAATCATTTCAGTAGACTTATTCAACCATTTTTGACAGGATTTAGAACATGCATTCCAAAAAAATCACTTCAAAACGGAAGAGGGTGTGCATCAAACCAGTTCATTACATGAATTTCAACATTTCAGAGGGGTTAACTGGTTAATCACAAATCAATGATGAGTAAATCATTTATATTATAACCAATCACTGACTCTCAGAGATCAAAACAAGCAAAATGTGGAGCCACAAAACTCAATATCATTCAAACACCACCTGTGAAGCCACACCACTCCATGCAGTAAAAATACTTCATGTGGAGCCACACCACTCCATACAATCCAAACACCACTTCCAAAGCACACATTCTATATTATTCTAAAATCAGATGTGAAACCACAGCACTTCATAAAATACAAACACTTTTTGTTGAGACAAAGCACTCAATACAATTCAAACACTATTTATAGAACCACAACACTTCATTCATTCAACCACAACCTGTAACACCGCCTCAAAAATGCAAAACAAAAACTTCCTTTTGAGTCACACCGCTTCATGGAATTCAAACACTAGTTGTTGAGCCACACCACCCAATAAAAGAAACTCCACATGTGGAGTCATATCACTTTGTAAAACTTAACACCCCTTGCAGAACCTCACCATATTTAACAATGCAACCCCACTTCACACAATGCAAACACTCCTTGTTGCGACAAACCTCTCCATATCATTAAAACATCAATTGCAAATCCATATCACGCCATGCCATTCAAACACCACATAGGGAGTCACACCACTCCATATCATACAAATGCATCTTGTGGAACCACACCACTCCCTACAATTCAACCAATGACACAACACCACTTCGAAAATGCAAATATTTTCTAGCACCACACATTTCCATATAAATCAAACACCGTCTGTGGAGCCACACTTAAAATTCAAATACCACTTAATTAGTCATATCACTCCATACAACTTAAACACTCAGAACCAAACCACTCTATACAATTCAAACACTCCTTGGTGAGACACACTACTCCATACAATTTAAGTATCAGTTTCAGAAAAACTTCACTGTATAAACTTCAATTAATACTGTATTCACTCCATACAATAAAACATTAGCTGTGGAGCCACACCACTCCATACAAGCATCAATTATTCAAGATCACACACAACTGTTTATGTTGAATACACAATTGTAGCTGAAGGTCTACTGATTTGTTAAGCCAGGGAGGCAAATTGATCATGTTGCATATCGCACAAAAGTGATTTTTTTGTTTTCCCGTACATAATTTATTCATATTGTTCTTCTGAATATGCAATTAAATTGTCTCGATGATATGATTTTACAAATATCTTTATAATACAACATGGATTGTCTCCCTTCCCTTTCGATTTTGGCTGAATTCACGAAAACAACTTCCCTTTATGACTTGAACGAATCGTTAAATAAGTTATTTAAATATAAGGAAATTCTTTGGAATACTGTAACAAGAGAATATCTTTATTTTATAAAATGACACTTTATTTAGATAATGTTGCCAACTCAACAGATTTGGAAATACGAATTTTTGTTTTAATTTTCAGTCGTATTTTATTTACCAATAGGAAATCTTTCAAATACTAATGCAATCGATGCTGTCATGAATGCAGGTTAATACTGAAACACAACATACAACGACTGTCACCAATAACATATACATTATATCTATATTTATTCATAGTTAAGGAAAGATACAAGTAACAGAGAATACCAAAGTGTCAACAAAACTATAACCCGAACTCAAAATCAGTTAATTCAGAGGCAAAATAGGAACAAAGGAAATATTTACATGGAGACCCTCGTAAAAGCACAAGAGAATAAGACCAGGTGTTCCGAAAGAGTAAGCGTCATTTGCTTCATCGACGACACTCGCCATGTAAATCTTGGTCACATCCAAGTAAGTATCAATCCTCAAAATGAGAACCGAGTTATCATTGTCAATCACAACAAGAATGCACAATAATAAGCAAACTCAAAAACGTGCATCTTCATATAGCACAAAGATGCAGAATATTATTTCTCAATGGGACCAAGATGTCGACCATAAAACTTGCCCATAGACTTTATCAACCTGCATACCTCGAATCCCTGTGCCATAAGTTTATTAGTCAGCAGTTGACATCTATCACGAAAATCTCGATATTCAGAACAAGTCCTAGAACAACGAATCAACTGCGACATGTAAACACCATAGGATGGAGAAGCAGGGGTGTAAGTATCAAGAAAGGAAAAGTTCACGATCGGAAAATTGATTCCCTCCGCCCCATCCTTCGCAATAACAAAAATTATAAGGCGATGTTAATGACGATTTTTTTTATATTTGCAGAAACATCTACAGATCTAACATCTCTGTGTAAAACTTAATTGACTTTGGTTCACAGGATAGGAGGAGTTATCTAGACAAAAGATTCCAAAAAAAAACAACTGTGTATATGATCTGGTTACGATGGCAACCTAAATATCTGTTATAATAAAAAGCTGCGTGCATATCTACAAATAGTCCCTTACATAATTCTGTTGTTTCATTGAAATTGGAGTTGCGCTGATCAATCATTTTTCAACGAGAGTTTTGGTATTTTGATTTTGTCACCGTAGCAACCAAAATTTCTAGTAACTTCGTTGCGGAGGTATAATTAAATGCCATGTGCTCAACTTGAGAACTAAGGTTTCATTCTCAATTTAACACCTGTGCATAATAATAAGCACCTTCATAAGTACATGTATCAGACAAGGATATAGAATAGTCCTCAATAAGAACTAAATAGCGACCATGAAACTGGTAATAAACTGTCAATATATGTTTATGTATATCATCTGACTTGACAATTGCTATTTACTTCTCAACAGTGATATTTTATTTATTTGTCCTGAGGTCAAATTTACATGTTGAACTACAATGTACACCACTCCATGTGTTTATCAGTCTCGTTATATTTTGAGTTTTGTTTAAAGGTCTTTGGAAAAGAAATTCTTGCCCTGATATAGATGTTGAATTTTCTGATCAAATTGTTCTATCTGTATAAAGCAAGATCACTACTGCATGTAAATAAAGACACTTTCTACAGAAGATAAAGAAAACAAACTTACCTAACGCTTAGATGCGCAGAATCAGCATCTAAGTTGTTGCCTCTCTGTATTTAAAAAAACATCATTTTCTAGTGAGGTCTTTGATGTGCAGTTTGCTACAAAATTAAGTTTACTTCCATGATAATACTTTAAGCATTTGAAACACGTTTCCTCACAAACAACGACGCACAGATTTTAATTATACATTACAGTGATTTTCTAGAGACTTCGTCTTGTTTATCATATGATCTTAAATAATAAGTAAACAATATGTGCATACGCACGTAAATATACTTTAAATGACCAGTGTTTTTGTAACAGAATCCTAAGCCCTTTTGACATCAAACACAATCTAATACAGCTATTTTGAAACATATACACTGTTACACTATGGAGCCATTGTGTATCAACTACCATTAGGTAATAAAAACCTGATTTCATTGATAAAGAAGTAAATATAATGAGTTTTATTGATTTACATTTATATCGATCGTGACATTTCAAATATACAAATACTTGGAGTAATATCTGTTCTCCCTTGTCGTTATGTCATTATTAACAGGCAGTTAATATTTAGCACTCGTGCATAACACAAACATGAGGTATGACGATCAGTATGACGCAGACAGGAAAGGTTATATGTGACTTATATTCGACACTGTTAAGTTATTTTTTCACCAATTATATTGTGACTCTTTTACATTTCTAAAATGATAAATATTTCACCAAACAAAGTGTAATGTATGTCAAATTGTGTGTACTGTCATGCGCACTGCTTTCTGTAAATATGTATTCTGAATTTCCTCTCACAATCTGTATTAATTACTTATAACACACCATCAAATCAGCGGAAAATGTTTAGTTTGTTAATTCTACTTCATAATTGTATTATAGCCGTTTACTAAATCAAGTAACGTAATATATGTTTATTTATCAATTGACATAAGAACATTGTCGCAGTGCTAATACTTCTTGGGACCCTATAGACCCCGTGCTTCCGTCGAATACGTTGCACTAATCGCTGAACTAATCGAACGCGTAAGTATTACCTTTGACTTCTGACCCAGTCGAAGATGTAAACATTATCTCGACCTTGTTGAACATGTACATATTATCTTGACCTTGTTGAACATGTAAACATTATCTCGACCTTGTTGAACATGTAAACAGTATCTCGACCTTGTTGAACATGGAAACAGTATCTCGACCTTGTTGAACATGTAAACAGTATCTCGACCTTGTTGAACATGTAAACAGTATCTCGACCTTGTTGAACATGTAAACAGTATCTCGACCTTGTTGAACATGTAAACAGTATCTCGACCTTGTTGAACATGTAAACAGTATCTCGACCTTGTTGAACATGTAAACAGTATCTCGACCTTGTTGAACATGTAAACAGTATCTCGACCTTGTTGAACATGTAAACAGTATCTCGACCTTGTTGAACATGTAAACAGTATCTCGACCTTATTGAACATGTAAACAGTATCTCGACCTTGTTGAACATGTAAACAGTATCTCGACCTTGTTGAACATGTTAACAGTATCTCGACCTTGTTGAACATGTAAACAGTATCTCGACCTTGTTGAACATGCAACTAGTACCTCGATCTTAACAAACATGCAAACAGAACTTCTTACCAAGTCGAACAAGGAAACATTACCTTTAACCCAGTCGAACTTATAAACATTACCTTTGACAAGTGTAACATGCAAACATTACCTTTAACCTAGCCGAACTTATAAACATTACCTTTGACAGGTCGAACATGCAAACATTACCTTTAACCCAGTCGAACTTATAAACATTACCTTTGACAGGTCGAACATGCAAACATTACCTTAAACCCAGTCGAACTTATAAACATTACCTTTGACAGGTCGAACATGCAAACATTACCTTAAACCCAGTCGAACTTATAAACATTACCTTTGACAAGTCGAACATGCAAACATTACCTTAAACCCAGTCGAACTTATAAACATTACTTTTGACAAGTCGAACATGCAAACATTACCTTAAACCCAGTCGAACTTATAAACATTACTTTTGACAAGTCGAGATGCAAACATTACCTTAAACCCAGTCGAACTTATAAACATTACCGTTAACTCAGTCGAACATGCAAACATTACCTTTAACCCAGTCGAACTTATAAACATTACCTTTGACAAGTCGAACTTATAAACATTACATTTGACAAGTCGAACTTATAAACATTACATTTGACAAGTCAAACTTATAAACATTACCTTTGACAAGTCGAATGTATAAACATTACCTTTAACAGGTCGAACATGCAAACATTATCTCGACGTGGTTGAACATGTAACTATTATCTCGATCTTGTCGAACATGTTAACATTACCTCTGACCAAGTCGATCATGTAAACATTACTCCTTATCAAGTCGATCATGAAAGTCGAATTTGCAAATAAGGGGATTGATGTCAGTATCATCAGCAATTCCTTGCATTTCAATTTGCATTCCAAGGGAAAACAAAGTGTGCCCCACTATTGGCTTACTTGTTTATGTTTTCATACTTCCACTTTCTTGATAGTAGCCCCTGCTTCTCCAACTTTTGGTGATAACATGTCGCAGTTGTTTCGATATTTTCGGGCTGGCTCTTTAATATATCAATAGTTATGCTATATATCGGGTGCTGCAAAAACAACTTACTACACAGAGATAAGAAAGATACACATATGTTTGATCCTTGTATGAGATGAAAATGGACGTATTAAAATATACTTATTAGTCTGCCTGCTTGTTGTGATTAAGAAATATGCCACAGTTCTAATTGTAATAAAGTAAAATACATAATATCAAAATAACTACATTAAGAAATCATTTTTCGTTGCTGTGTTGATGGGAACTTTATCTGAAAATTAGTTCAGTACTAGCACGGGGCAGGGAGAGATATTATTAAGGTAGTTATTAACACTTGTACAGGCTGGTAATACCGATTATTGGTTTGAGAACATGATACTTTTATGCACACGGCACAACTTTGCACAATATTTGAAGGTTTGGGGGAGAGATGAAATCAGGTAGAGATATTGGTGCATGACCAGCAGTAGTATTCATGCAAGTCTTGAAGTTACTTAGCCTGCTGACCTGAACTAATAGAACAAATATACCCCAAAATAATGTTTCAAATATTTTGATACCTTGAGCAGCATCGGTTAGTTAAAATAATGGATATAAGATACAAATTTAGTAATAAAAAACGCTTAAAAATGTATTCAAAAAGGATACACTAGTACAATTTGATTAATTTCATATTAAAAACTTGGATGGAAAGCGTAACATGCAAAAACAAGGGGCAGCATACGAATAACAGCAGTATGGGTTTAAGAGCCAAATTGATTCATAACAGATGATTTAATGACACTTTCAATAAAGGAAACAATAAAACATTTTAATGCCAAACAAGATAAACACCGTACATGGACATTGGGAGTGGAGTACCGGGTTTGAAGCAAACAACAGCCTTCAACACGATATACATCATTCCGATGCTTATAAGTGTGGTCTGGTCACCATACAGTCACAATGGAGAAGTCACGGTTTCTCGTCCAGTCGATACATTGATTCGATCGACTGTAGTACCAAACATCTGCCATTGTGTGAAATAGAACATGTTTACTCATGATTGTAAACAACGTAAGATCATTGCACGTGAAATGGTTTACTTGTCTTTTCTTTTCTCGGTATTTGTCTGATAAGTTAAGATATAAATCAGGTAATACATCTACAACTAGTACTGGAGGTGCCATATAATCAATGTATATTGGTGACGACAATGCGGTATAAAGGGATCGTCTCTTACTCTTATACGCAACAAACTTACTGTCCCTATATTATTATAAATAAACAGTGACAATGATGTATAATCGGGTTGGTATTTCTACCCTTATTTACTAACATCATACTGTCCCTATATGGAATTAAACAGTGACAATAAGGTATAATTAGGTTTGTATTTCTACCCTAACATCTCACTGTCCCTATTTAGAACTAAACAATGACAATAAGGTATAATCGGGTTGGTATTTCTACCCTTATACACTAACATCTCACTGTCCCTATATATAACTAAACAGTGACAATAAGGTATAATTAGGTTTGTATTTCTACCCTAACATCTCACTGTCCCTATATAGAATTAAACAGTGACAATAGGGTATAATCGGGTTTGTATTTCTACACTATTAGGTCTATATATTAGATTGACGGACGGCGTTGCGCCCATACATTTAGAGTCTACATAGTAATATTTACAGTCTACACTGACACTCACTCGATAACCATTGTCCTGCAAACTAGAGTTATTTTCCAAAATCTACCCTTGAGAACGTGCAAAATTTCTATGACGTCAAAAATAATGCATGTGGGTCGAGATATGCAAATTACCCAGTTCGTGTCACAACTGAATGACGTCATCAACAAAGGACATGGGCGGGTAAACCACGGATTTTGCAAACCATGTGCTGTTACATTAATTGAACCGCACATTTGTAATTTTTGAAATGAAATCTATGTCCGCAGATGGGGCTATATTTAACAGAATAGTTATGAACCCTTTACAGAAAAGCTGGTGACGTCATGTGTTTGGTAGTAGCCTAGCACAGCGTGTCAGGGTCAATTACAGTAGGGAGAAAGATAGTGGGTAAAGAGGCAATTAAGTGAACCTGCGTTTTTTAAAACAAACTAGAATTATAAAAAATACCTAGATATTCAGAAAAAGGAATCCGTACTTGATAATTACATACCGTGTAGCCGATGATCCGATGTGGCCAGTTTAATTATTAGAAAAACACGCGCCAAATATAGCGACATCAAAATATAGCACGGAATAACCATTGTTACTATCAAGAAAGTTCTCGATCCGAAAATCGAAATCGTCACGTTTATTATAAAGCTTGGCAGTAATGTGCCCGTGTTGGTCATAGTTTAAGTAAAGATCGGGGTAAGAAGCTGATGAAGGAGTGTTTGTGTGTCCTTAATTTTAAGTTCAGTAGAGTATATACGATTTACTAGGTCAGCGAACTTCTTGTTGTTAATAGTCAACACATCGTCGATATACGTGACAGTGAAATTGAAGATTTGGACAGGTTTTTATTGCCCCTCGACAATTCCAGCCTCGTATGAAATCAAAAACAAATTATACAAAAGTGTAACATACTTAGTTCCCATCGAAAAATCAAAATCACCTACATTTCACCGATCCTATCGTGCATAGGTGGATCAAGAGGGGCGCCCCCTCCCCCCCAAAAAATGCCAAGTGACCATTTTTTGCAAGAATTAAAACTAAGAATTTCACCATCAGAATTTCAAAACAGATATTAGGTAGAAATATTTATAAAAAAAATCAGGGCAACGCCCTTAATCTGACTTAAACAGTATATAATAAAAAAAACTAATTGTGTGTAATATTTAATACTTCTGACAATAATTGACCCCCTTCGCCACCTCTTCCATGTTTCTTTCTCCTCACAATTTGGCTGATATCGATCACATGATGACAAACGAGGGGTGTTCGAAAACTTTTACAAATTACTTCTGTTTTCTCATAAAATCTTAATGGATTTTGTGTAGTTACCTTAAAAAATATTCCTTTTTAACTTCAACACTCAGTTTCAATCGTAAAATTCACTCTTTTCAAACTTCCTCTTTTGGTACACCTATAAGAAACTGTTCAACTGCAGATTCCATGCCACTTCTTCATCTCTGTGTCAAAACCAAAACTCCTAACATAAAATCCTTGACACGCCTATGTCGTGCTTCGTTTCAACTGGTTCAAGAGCATTACACCTCCAATATCGGCATGCAACTGCTTCAAGAACCAGTTCCTCCTCGGGATATAGCACGTGTAGATGGAAGTGTAGTGTTAGTACACTGACCATTCTACAGTCATATCATTACTTACACTACAACATATCAGACCAATTAGGGTTTAGGGGAGCTTTGATTACACATCAGCGTACACACCAACGCATCTGTGCTTGAAACAATAACAATCAGAACAGTTTGAAAAGTAGTGAGTTTGAGTTGAATGTGTGTAGGGTGTGGTAATACATTGACCTCTTTCGACTTAACAAAACTGGACTACAGTTGCTGATTTGTGGGCTGGGGCATTGTCATGTAACAATTGGACATGCTAGAGACCTGTTTAGGACGTAACAGACATATGTGCTGCACATTTTAAATTTAGTAATAGATATAGTATGCCGAAAAAATGAATTTATCTGCATCATACAGCTGTTTCGTCCTCCTTGGACTCTTCAGTGATGCTAGGGGCCAAAAAGGTGGGAATTCATATTTTCTAAACTAATGTAGAAGCAGAAGGGAAAGGGGGGGGGGGGGGGGTCCGCTTATTACTCTATCATCGCACTGTCCCTATATATAACTAAATAGTGACAATGAGGTATAATTGGGTTCATACTTTTATCCTAATACTCTAACATCTTACTTTCCATATATAGAACTTAGCAGTGACAATGAGATATAGGGAGGTTCTCACCTTTACCCTAATACTCTAACATATCACCCTCCCTGTATAGAACTAAACAGTGACAATAAGGTATAATCGGGTTTGTATTTCTACCCTAATACCCAAACATCTTACTGTCCCTATATAGAACTAAACAGTGACAATGAGTAAATTTAGAGTCTACATAATAACATTTACAGTCTGAACTGACACTTACTCGATAACCATTGTCCTGCAAACTAAAGTTATTTTCCAAAATCTGCACTCGAAAACGTGCAAAATGTCTATGACGTCAAAAATAATGCAACTGTATGACGTCATCAACAAAGGACATGGGCGGAGTTAATCACGGATTTTGCAAACCATATGCTGTTACATAAATTGAACCGCACGTTTGTAACTTTTGAAATTAAATAGATGTCCGCAGATAGGTCTATATTTAACAGAATAGTTATGAACCATTGACAGAAAAATACTGTAAATATAAGAATAAATCTTTAGTCGGTAAATTTAACGTCTTCGCTTCGCGTTAACGCAATTTACCTCGTGCCCCATAAAACTAAACAAAGTCTAGGATGATATATAGTACATGTACGAATGATTGAATTCCTTATTGACAATGTCTTTGTTGAGTTCGGAGGAAAGATTTTTCAACAGACTTTTGGCATTGGATGGTAGGTGTTAAATAGTTTGATATGTAGGTTCGTTCTATGACCTGTGTGTCATGCGTGTGTTGAGTATTATTGTTTACACCAAAGCTGGTGACGTCATGTGCTTGGTAGTTGAATTAAAATGTCAGCCTAGTACAGCGTGTCAGAGTCATTTACATCGTGTCAGAATGATTTTAGTAATGGAACTATCGAGCTAAGGAGCGGAACGAGGGGAGATCAAACACGTCATACTTCAGTAAATACGACAGAATGTCTGTGAAGCCTGTAGGATATCACGTTTGACTCTATTTCCGACTTAAACAAACCTTAATCACTCATCATACCCACGTGATTTTGGCGGCAACGACAACCACGAGGCAGACATGGCAGCGGCGAAAGGCATTCCGCCTCCGGCCCCAATAGATACACACGGGGATGTCAAGTCAAACTGGAAATTTTTCCGTTCGCAATGGGAAAATTATGAAACAGCCACGGAGTTGGACAATAAGGACGAAAACATTCTTATTGCAACACTGCTGTCTGTGATGGGAAAAGATTGTTTCTAAATCTACCAGCACATAGACATCACAGAATAAAACAGGAAAGTGATCGCAGAAGTTCTCATTGCTTTCCAGGAACATTTCGAACCACGGACCAACATATATGAAAGGTACGTGTTTAACACAACAGATCAAGCTGCAGACTGTTATGTAACGAGACTTAGAAAATTATCGGACTCTTGTGACTTTGGTGTATTAAAGGATGACATGATCCGTGATCGCTTGATGCTAGGGACAAGAGATAGCGGAGCTAGGTCTCGAATTTTGAGATAGCCTAAGCTCACTCTCGCAAAGGCTATCGACGTGTCTCGTACAAGTGGGTGACAGAGAATCAACTGAAAAAAACCGAGGGAAAGGTTAAGTATGTAGCGAAGACTTCACATAAATCGGTCAAATCTAAACAAGAAAAGAGTGATTGGAAGAAAAAGAAACAAGCACCAAGTAAAAATACTCCTCAGTCTAGGCCGAGTCAACGTTCGTCGAATCAACACTTTTCAGCGGGAAAGTGTTAACTTGTGAAGTACATAGAGTTGAGGATTCTGATGATTCCGATGAGTCGTTATTCAACAACACTGAAAAGAATGGCAAACAGTGGTTTGTTGACATTAACATGACTATTGTGGCTACATGTGCCTCCAGTAAGGTCCGATGTCAGATGGACACTGGGTCAACCTGCAATTTGATAGGCCGAACTGAGTATGTCAGGGTAGTCCAGGATCTTAATCCGACCCTAGAGCCGAGTAAAGTTCGCTTGAAACTGTATGACAAGACTCGACTACAACCCCTGTGAAAGTGTGATATTTAGTGTGGGGAAGACCACACGAGCACTAGAATTCCTAGTAGTGCATGTTGAGCAGACAACACTGCTCTCAGCTGAGGCGTGCAAGGTACACGGGTTATTGACGGTCAACCCAGTCAACTGTGTGAAAGTAGCAGCCAAGCCATTAACATAGCAGGATATTGCATCAGAGTTCGGAGAACTTTTTGAAGGCTTGAGTCATTTTCCAGGAGAGTACCGGATTGACCTAGACCCATCAGTGAAACCAGTCCAACACCACCAAGGAAAGTGCCTTAAGCGCCTAAGAAAGATCTGAGGAAGAAGATCACAAGGCTGGTTGACAAAGGTGTTATACAGAAGGTAACCACTCCAACCGATTTGATAAGCAGTATGGTAATCGTCCGCAAAGCATCTGGTAAACTCAGGGTGTGCATTGACCAAAAATACCTCGACAGCGCAATTAAGAGGTCACACTATCCAATGACGACTGGGGAAGACATTCTACCCAATCTTGGTAAAGCGAAGGTTTTCACGAATCCTTGAATATCAGCGAGCCCAGACTTAAGCAAATCTAGATAAACACAAAACAGGACATGTGTCTGCAGACCCTAAAATTTGTAATCATGTCAATTTGGCCGGATGCGAAGGAAGTGATACCGGTCACAATAAGAGAGTACTAGAACTTTAGAGACGAACTCAATGTTCATAACGGATTTCTGTTCAAACGAAGTAGAGTTGTAATTCCGAAGCTGCTTCGCAAAAAAACAGAATGCACTTGAGCCATCAGGGAGTTGCATCCTCTTTGTGGAAGGTCGAACATGGGAAATGAAATAAGCGATCATGTCCAGCAGTGTGGGACCTGCTGCGAGTACAACACGCACCAACAAAAGGAATCCCTTGTGACCCATGATATCCCAGACCATCCATGGGGAAAAGTTGGATTTGATCTGTTCTCGCTGCAGAGAACAGACTACCTGGTGACTGTGGAATATTATTCTGACTTTGGGAGATTGACGTACTGTCAGACACGACCGCAGCCACAGTGATTGCCTGCCCCTTGATACATTTCAGTAGGCATGACATCACAGACATATTGATGTCGGAAAACGGGCCCCAGTTTAACAGTTCTGAATTATCAGAATTCCCACTGGATTGGGAGTTCCACCACACAACTTCGTAACCGTACCACAGCCAGTCGAACGGCAAGGCGGAATCAATTGCCAAATCAATCTTGCAAAAGACCATAAAAGATGAACCAAAGGGAATCTACCCATTGCGATTGTACTATTGCAAGCGAGTGTCGTTACGGTTGCTGATGAAAGAAGAACGCGAAAACAGCAACGTGCGAAACAGCAGTTCGATAAAGCTGCGAAAGAACTACCAGAGCTGCAGATCGGGCAGCCAGTACGTATGGCCCCCTTACCAACTGACCGCTACAAGAAATGGAGATATGGACATTGTGTCGACACTTGCGGTCAACGAAGTTATGTCGTTGACGTCACTGTTCATCTATATCGCCGAAACCGTAAGTACATACGGTCGACCAACCAACGACCTCAGATATCGTGGGCGAAATGAATATGCCAGAAGCTTCATCAGTTGCACCAAACAAAATGACTCGCGAATCAATGGTGAGCACCAAAGAACCTCAGTTGCAGCCGCCCAATCTGGGTATGGACACTTCAACAATCACCACACTTAGTGGCAGGTGTGTAAAGGCACCAGTGAAGCTAGATCTTTAGACTCTTTCGTGTCTCGAGTGTTATTTTTTAACACGTGTAAATAATGGACTTCAGTGACGCGATTGTGTGTTAGGAAGTAGTACGTGTTATCTAATGTTTAGTTTAGTTAATAGTTAGTTTATTTAATGGTTAGTTTAGTTGAGTTAGTTATATCGAAAGACTTAAGGCCAATCGTGCATAGGTTGATCTAGAGGGGCGCCCCCCCAAGAATGTCATCATTAGATAGCATTTAAAAGCAGATATTTGGTAGAAATATTTATAAAAAAGTCAGGGTAACGCCCTTAATTAGACTTTAACAGTATATAATAATAAATACTAATTTTGTGTAATAGATAATGCTTCTGACAATGAATTACCCCCTCCGCCACCTCTTCCATGTTTCTTTCTCCTCACAATTTGGCTGATATCGATCACATGATGACAAACGAGGGATGTTCGAAAACTTTTGCATATAACCTCTGTTATTTCATAAAATCTTAATGGATTTTGTGTAGATACATTAAAAATATTCCCCTTTAGCTTGAACACTCAGTTTCAATCTAAAAATCCGCTCTTTTTCTCTTTTGGTACACTCATAAGAAACTGGCAAACTGCGATCCATGCCACTTCTACATATATATGTCGAAACCCAAACCCCTAACTGACCTAAAATCCTTGACACGCCTATGTCGTGCTTAGTTTCAACTGGTTCAAGAGCATTACCCCTCCGATATCGGCATACAACTGTTTCAAGAGCCAGTTCCTCCTCGAGAAATAGCACGTGTAGATGGAAGTGTAGTGTAAGTACACTGACCATTCTACAGTCATATCATTACTTACACTACTACATATCAGACCAATTAGGGTTTAGGGGAGCTTTGATTACACATCAGCGTACATTCAAACGCATCTGTGCTTGAAACAATAACAATCAGAACAGTTTGAAAAGTGGTGAGTTTTATATAAAACCAAATCGATCAATAACCAGGTGTTCAGCTTTTATAACATTTATTAGCATATTATCACATTTCTCCTATCACCAATCAATTGTAAAAAAGTATTTTTGGATTGCATTTTGGAAAATTAAATTTCAATAATATTCATAATAGTAAAGTAAAACATCAAAATTTCATTGATTTTGTTTTTATTCAATAGCATGTAAGACCGCTCAGCTACCGCCTCGGTAGCTGAGCGGTCTAGACCGCTGGACTAGATCGTGTTGACGTGCCGTGTGCGGGAGGTCGAGGGTTCGCGGCTCGGCCGGCTCTCAGTAGAAAGTTTCTCTCATCCGAAGGCTTCGGCCCACGGTCTCTTCTCTTTCGAAAGGAGTTTAAAAAATCGCGAAGTACCAGTTAATGACACAAATACAAGAAAATTTATCAGGCCCCAGCATCAAAAATTCAGACGTGACAGCAGTAATCATAAGAAGCCAAAGGCTTAGTCCCTGACGGGTTTACCGAGCGTCTATAAATAACTGCCATATATATATATATATATATATAAGACGGTAGATAACTCTTGACTTGTTTAATTCTGTCTGGTGTATATTGTTATAACTCTTTTTATTACATTTTTGCCAGTGAAATATAGAAAATTATCAAACTGATAAAACTTATATTTTCACTGCAGTGATGAGCAGTGAAAATATAAGGTTTTGCCGTGAAAATATAAGATTTTGCCGTGAAAATATAAGATTTTGCAGTGAAAATATAAGGCTTTTTCAATGTAACGTGAAAAAGTGACCCAAAAAATAAAATACCACCCGGGTCATTATTCTACGTTGCAAAAGTTACCCGGGGTCGTTATTTAACCGTAGAAATCGTACACGGCCATCTGTAAAAAATGAACCCATTCGATTTTTCCGTAATTCGTCCCGTGAAATAGTGACCCGCCGTAGCTTTCAACGTTGGGTAGTTTTCAACTGGATCATTTTTTTCACGTTACACCGAAACTTTTGTATGAGTTGTTCCCCTTGATCGGATCTTGGAGGCTCGCCATTGTTGTCGTCTGCTAGAACTTGTCTCTGGGGGGAAAGATGGTCTTGAAAAATGGCATCAATAGTACATATTGATAAGAACTGCTGCAGGATTAAATATGAAATGATTTGAAAGATGGGAATGGTTCAACTTTTCCGATCAGCTTATCCCAATCAGCTGTGTACTGGACACGATCGGTTGTGATTTCGACGGATTACAGTAGACTTAGCTCCTTTGCAGTAGGCAAGTAGACCAAGAAAAAAATAATGAAAGTATCTTAGTCCTCTTTCGAAATGTAATAAAAAGAAAATTCAATGGTTTGCCGTTTAATATCAAATAGATTTCACTTGTACTGCAGATTTTTTTTTATATTTTCACTCGTGCTACGCACTCGTGAAAATATAAAAAAATCTGCCATACTCGTGAAATATATTCGATATTAAACGGCAAACCATTGAATATCCTCTATGTATTGGTCAGTAACCGTATTGATTACTGCTCGGAGCAATTGTCTACCGAAAAACGTGGTAACACGGGAGTTTATAGGGCCTATATTTATATATAGCAAGCATACGATATTATCATAATATTGTAAAAGGTGTAGTTTCTCACTAATCTTCGGTCCGTCAGGGTATTACTTTCTGAATATTGAACTTGAAGTATGGCAAATAATCAAAATGCCAACAGTATATAAGTCAAGTGTACATTTTATTTAAATAACAAGAATAAATATATAATATGAAATTAGTTTGTCTCATAGACAATAACAAAGAAAACTTACAACAATATCACAGCTTATTGCTACAATACACCGGCTACGTGGCCAAACACCCTACTAATACTACATCTCACTGTCCCTATATAGAACTAAACAGTGACAATGAGGTATAATGGGGTATGTATTCTACCTTAATGCTATAAAATCATACTGTCCCTATATGGAACTAAACAGTGACAATTAGGTATAATGGGGTATGTATTCTACTCTAATACTATAACATCATACTGCCCTTTATAGAACTAAACAGTGACAATGAGGTATAATAGAGTTTGTACTTCTACCCCAACATCTTACTGTCCCTATATATAAGTAACAGTGACAATAAGGTATAATGGGGTATGTATTCCACCCTAATACTATAACATCTTACTGTTCCTATATAGAACTTATCAGCGGCAGTGAGATATAATGGGGTTTCTACCACAGCCATATATTACTGTCTCTACATAGAACTTAAACTGCAATGAAATATAAGGGGTTGATGCTTTTTAGAAGAATTGACAGGTACATTGTATATCATGGAAGTTATATAACGTTTGAGTGATTTGTATGTTAGAAATCTTCAGTAATACTCTGCGATTTACTGGTAACACTTTATACGACATTAGAAAAACCCAAAGGATAATGGTTGCATACATTTATACGACACTATTAATCGAACGTTTTATATGGCGTTATATAATGTTTTTATGGTATTAATAAAGGCATGTCACTTTTATAGTTCTGTTACTTATTGAGGACAGATAGATAATGTGAAGAGTATTGCAATATTTACAGGTCAATAAAAATGTAGAAAATCTTAACAGTATAGTAGAAACCAAGTTCTTTCTTGTGCAATAAACTAATTAAATTTACTTATGGTATTATAAGTATTACCAACTTAGGTCTTTTTAAGTTAACGCGTTATATGTTGGACGTCTAGTATTGGATTATCATGGTGAGGAAGGTCAGTAATTAGTTTTTTCTTTAAATATACCTACTGCTATTTTTACAAATACCCCGGTCAAGTAAGTCATTTTTGATAGTTGTGACAGTAAATAGAAAGAGTTGAGTCGATACACAGATAAAATATTATTGTTGTTGTGTATGTTATATCTGTGATTAACCGTTCAAGTATGATTAACTTTTAAAAACCAATAGTCACTATGAAGGTATATAAATGGTTTTACAAGTAGCTCGCATAAACTGTTTGGTATGTGTAATTCAAACGTTATTCAAACCAAAACTTCTTTTGTAATATATTATTTTTGGAAATATCCATATAATAACTAATAATTATCTACAATTGGGATCATTTTGAATTGAAGTTTGTGATTTACTTCTTTTACAAATGATTTCTTTCGTCGCTCAAATGTATATTGGACAAGTAATTGCGTATCGTTAGTTTATAATTACGACAGTAATGTTAACAACAAATGGAAAGTAGATTGATCTGTATAATAATCTATCTATCAATAATAGAAAATTTAAAAAAAATCTTTATTACTGCACTGCAACGAGATATTTGCGTGTTTATGAAAATCAACAACATTGATATAGCTAATCATTATTAGTATGACAAAAGTTCCAGGTAGAATTGGACTTGCTTGGTTAACCTAGAAGTTTATATAGTACCAATTACAAACTAGGTTCGATTATTTAGTACCATACATAAACATGCAGCTCCGATCAATACAACATAAAACCCGACTGTTCCGGGTACCGTAGGATTTGTATCTTGTTCCCTTTTTAGATACAAACAGTCACTTGAAGATGTTTGCTAAGTAATACTTATTGAATACTTATTGTTATGATAAAGACTATTATAAATAACTGAAAACAGCAGTTTAAAATGCTTATTACAAAATATATTAAACGGAATCGGAAGGTGATAAACTTTTTTTTAACAAATTACCGTGGATGTTTATGTGAATGCTGTTTTAAAGCTGAGTATTCCGTTTATTTCAGAGAATTCTTACCTAGTGGAAATAGACGCTTATACAAATTCGAAGTGATTCAAGGAAACCAAGGGAAAAGTATAATGGCTTCGATAATTGAATATTGGAATGTATATTTTCCACCATGAAGAGGACAACAATGGATAGAAAAGGTAAGTACTGACTGAGACACACACAAGTTAAATCTTTTGTTGCCCCCCCCCCCCCCCCCCCCCCACAACCCAACAAAAAAACCCGAATATGATTATAAATTTTGCACAAACTGCGCAATCAACAAACGATTAACGGCCAAAATCTATAAGTGTAAAACAAATTCGTGTGCTTATTGTTTTCTGTCGGTGTCATTATGGAAACTATCGAGTTGTTTTTTTGAACATGAAATATTTACAAACTGAACTTGAATTCAATCGATAATCATTGTTCACACAATGTGCTTTATCATGCAATACCCTGATATAGAGCGTAACCAGTTTCCAAAAATACTTCTGCGATCGATACAAAAAGTGTAGAACTCATCAGGAATTGATTATCTCAGGCTGTTATTGTGTATGAACCGTTCACAAGTTGATACTTTTATGTTTGAAAGTGATATATCTATTTGTTGATCAGAATAGCGAATAAAATAGTCGTGAGCCATTCACAGTATCCTATAATATATAAGGTCTGGTATCGACAATATCAGTTAAAGCCCTGCCTCCGGTTTTACAAACATTCCAAAGTACATTCTCATTCTCAAATTTGAGAACAACCAATGAAACATGACATACCTTTATTTAATATCATTTCTTATTGGTTGTTTGCAAGTTCGAGAATGATAACATACTTAAGAATTTTTGTGAAACCGGACCCTGGTATCTACGTTACAACAAAACAAACGTGCACTCATTCATTCATATTAGATATTGCGATAGTAACTGTAATATCACATGCTCTTTTTAAGCTAAAAACAAAGTTTAATAATTACATAGGTCAGACTATTAGGCGGGATAGTTTGATAATTTACTGTATATTTTCAACTAAAAAAACAAATCATAAGTGTATAACTGTTATATGCCGTCCTATTCAGATGTGTATCTATAATATAAGTCATCGTGTAGGTCAGTACCCTAGTTATGTTCCCTTATTAGGGCACTGATTCGAGATACGGGTGCCATTTAGTAATCTTTTCGTCTGTCCGTGCACACATTCAATTCTGAATCGATATAATAACCCACAGTGACCAGATAGGCTTTGTTGCTGTGGTCAAATAAGTCAAATCCTAGTTTGGCCCATTGCCTGTTAGGCGCTTCATGACTAATCAGGGGTTCTCTCCCTTGATCAGTTCAATATGAGTTACAAGTCTCACATTTTCCTATGTTCTCCTCAACATCTTCAACATGCCCGGCCAGTACAAAGATTCGCGCATCCTTTTAATACAACCTTGGATTCCTAAATGTGCCTGTGCTGTCTCCATCAACTTTTTCCTTTCACTTTCAGGCACAACTATTCTATATAATTTAAGGCCGTTGCGAACAGTAAGATCATCTCTAAATGTGTAGTAAACAAACAGGCAGTCAGGTAAAATATCTTTTGTCTCTGGCCAGTCTCGCTGGATCACAAGTTCCAACTGTTTCTGTGTCTCATCACCTTCTGAAGCTTTCCTTATTGTCTCTGAGAGCATCAGCCATAAACACTGTTGGTCCAGGTTTGTACTGTAACTCTTAGTCGAATTTCTGTAAGCGGAGCAGCATCCTCTGCAAACGTTTTGGAGCACTTACTTAACTTTTCCGATGAATGATTTCTAAAGGCTTGTGATCCGTCTCCACAGTGACTCTCCTTCCATAGGTATATGTCTAAAACCTCTCAACCCCAAACGCTACTGCTAATAGTTCTTTCTCTATCTGAGCGTAGCGCTCTTCTGTCTGTGTCGGTGATCTTGATACGTAACAGATCGGATGTCCCTCTTGTAATAGACATGCCCCTAGTCCCGTCGGTGATGCGTCACACTGTAACACGGTTTCCTTTGACGGATCAAATATGACGTAACACACACATATGCTGGTCAGTGTATTCTTTTCATCCTCAATTGCTTGACGTTTGGTAGCGACACTTTGATACTAAGACAGTATAATCGTAATGTCAAGACTAAAATTAATAACACTGGTAAAAACGCGGGAACCACGTGGCCTTACCTCACGGTCATACAAATATAGTATTTGACTTTTTCTCAGAATAAATATGACTCAATGTTTATGATCAAAGGATAGAAGAGACGTTTACCACATATCCTACCACTTCTGACACCATGTCTCGTTCTATAGCTCGGGATACGACCAGCGTTTCTGTATGTAAACACGACTCCACAACTGTGTTGAACGTCCATATTTAATCGATAACACTTTACACAAGTATGCGCACTAGCACGTATAGGCGAACCATACGTACGTCAAACGAACCACAATACGATACAGTATCAACTGATCAAAGTTAAGGTCACCAGGTCAAAGGTCAAGACTAATTTTAAAACTTTTCACCGATGAACATTTCGTTATGATAGTGTAATGCAAAGTTGGTCGGAATTAACAAGGAGTCAACTGACCAACATTAAGGGTAACTGGTCAAAGGTCAAGGTTGAATCTGTAATTTTTCAAATATAAAAATTTTGTTTTGACATGAAGAAGAAAATTTTTTATTAGGATTTATACAAGGCGTCAACTTATCATAAGACAACGTCACCAATTGAAAAGTCAAAGCACTTGGTCAAATCAAATTGTGAACTCTTTCAATGATGAGTAATATTATGACACTGTGAAGCAAAGTTGATGAGCATAAAACTAGGAGCTCACTGGCCAAATACCAACATCATCGAGTCATAGGCCAATGTAAAACGTTACTCTGATTAATATTTGCATACAATTATACAGCAAAATTTGTTGGAGTTATAAAAGAGTCCACTGGACAAAAGTCAAGGTCACCGATCAAAAGTCAGGGTCCAGTTTTGTTGTTGTTTCCTAACATCTCTTCGGTTTGTGATACTTGAGAAGCTGAATTTAATAATGATAGGAATAACTCATTAGAACTTCTACTCTGAATTATTTCTCAATACAAAATATCCTCAAAGGTAACGATTGTTGGATATCCTTAGAAAGAATACTGAGGATATTTCTCCAACATGCTGAAGTTCCCCTTTTAAATTTGTCACAGGTATAACAATCTACTATACTAAAGATTTTGATAAAGCAACAAATTTCGTCTTGAGCATAGGATGGAACCCAAGTTACCTTAACCAAGCCGATATGATGTTTATATGCAGTGACTGAAAGTTATGTTGAAAAAACTGAAAGCGATCTTGAAAGAATTGAAAAAGATCTTGAAGGAACTGATATATGAATTAATGGGATATTGTAGACAGAATCACACCAGTTGTGGGAAAGTCATCTCGGTAATCAACAACCGTATAAACTGAATTTTAAGGGGCCTTAAGATCGGGGTTACTTGGGGGCAACGGTTTGGGAAGAGGAAGTGAAAATAAATACATGTCGCAAGTAATATCTGACTCTTTCTTTCTTAGGGTACAGCTGTACCTGAGCTTCTTCAACCTAATATTCGTTCCCACTTTATTAAGCGGTGCCAGAAAGTCACAAACGGCTTCGACCCAGATACCATTTCGATTTATCCCTCGTGACACAAAGGTATATATTATTTAAGTGTACTCAGCAATCTGAGCAACAGCTAGTATCAATTTAAAACTCACTTAGCCCACAAAATATAGACCTGAGAAAAAAATGGTAACTTAACATGTAGTATCATGTTTGTTTCCTTTGAGTCATACATTTCGCTAACTAGTTGCAGATAAAGGAAGTCAATACAAAATTCTAGGATATCTTTTCAAATGGTATTTACCCTTTGGACATGCAGCGGATTTTTCAACGTCGAGTAAATATTGACTTTCGACTTGTTTTGTACTATATTTTTCAAGGGAACCACTTACAAATCTTTAAAACAAAAAAGAGCTTCCCACTTTTCTACCTAACACTTTGACACATACATCATTTGTACAAGAATACCTAGCCTCTGATATCAATATGAAAAGAGAGAAAGCTCTATCGAATATCAATGTTTTTGAAGGTGTAGGCTACCTCTTACAGGATTTTGGCGATTAATCATTTGGAAAATATTTCTATCCTAGCAGCAGAAGCAGCAAAATGGCTACAATAGACGCTTTATATCCATTGTCACAATTTTGACCTATGCTATTGATAACTCTAGCATTCAAAGGTAAAGACTAGCTTTTCAACAAATGGAATCATGATTTAAATTTCACGCTTGAACAATCTGGCCCCGACAAAGCAATTTTGTTATCATGTAAAGAGAAAAGAGAATGTGGAGAGTAGGAAACTAGAATGACAACTCAATGCTACCTTATTCTACCCACACTTTACTTTCACTCTGTTCCGATACAGATTGAGACTTCAGACCCTGACTCGATTTGTTAAACCTAAGTCCTTCATATCTTCCAAAATATATGAATTGCATACTGAATGTCAGTAATTACATACAACAATGTAAACAAATATAGCTACTTTCGTTTCGCAAGCTTACGTATGTTTGTTTATATGTGTGCCGCAATAGATCAAACAGGTTTTGATCTAATCATTATGGTAGGTTGTCAATAAGAAATAGCTTATAAATAAAATATTTATCTAAAATTGCCGGCTTTTGTTCTGTTCGTAATTTGTTTAAATTTCCTTACCTCCCTTGTAAATTGCATATTGTCTATTTTAAGTTAGGTTATTTCTATTTGGCTGGTAGCTGGTATTTTTGTATGTATTTAATATCGTCGATGGTTTAATGATGTCGATTAGTAGCAGTATGAAGATGATTCTTTTGATAATTTACTTTAAGTCTGGTACGACGACGTAACATTGAACCCATTTAAATGTGAGAATTAGTTTATTCGTTCCGCAAAAATTACACGATTTCGTTTTAACACTTGGTTTGTTACTTCCGGTTACATTTTTGTGTTATATTCGAGTTTCGAGTGGGTATTTGCAAATGAGCAAGGTTAGTGTATAATTATATTAAATTTAGTCCGCAAAATTGACCGCATTAATATTATTTGTATCTATATATGTCTTGTATGAGCAACATATGTGTATGGTATTTGGTTGAACCGATTCCTACGTATATTGTTAGTAACGATTGCTATTTTATTTCCTTTAATAGCATGTTGTTGGTAGCGGAGGAGTATTGAAAGTAATGAAAACCAATTTAAGGTTAATAGATGAACATTTAACTTGTATTTACCTTTTGATAGTGATGTTTACAATATAAAAGATTAAAGTTCATTGAAGACAAGAAATCAATTAAATTACACACTGTAGATCACAAGCTGACCCTCACACTCAAAGATTTTATGATTCAATATCTTACACAAATATGGAAAATGATAAATATTTTGCATGAGGATATTTTGAATTCCTTAACAAAACTTTTGTTGGAATTTGACAAGAAATATAAAGCAATTTATTACTGGAATGGTGGAAGAAAGTGAAAGAAAATATTGAAAACAATTTGTCAGTGATATACACTTCTCCAATATTGTAAAAAGTACACATTGCCTAACATTTTCTTATTAAGTTAGCGTTTGAAGGCATCTTCAATTCCCAATTCCGATAATTCATTGCTTACAGCTTTGTTCATTTATTCGAGATCATTACTTTGTATGAATTAACAAAACTATAAGCAATGGATGCCATGGACTTCACCTCAAATTGGTAAAATACTGATAAAAAATTAAACTGTAATTCTTGCTATATACAATAGTTTTGCTGTATTTAACTATAATTGATAAACAACTATTGCTCAGATCAATTTTATTATAAGTAATACAATATCTTTTTCATTTCACCGAAAGAAAATGTGAATGCTATGAGTGTTATATGATCTTGAGATCTGCAAAGAAGAAAAAGAAGAGAGCCAACACTGTATTTTTAAATTTGTTTTGTAGAATTTCCTCAATATCATGGTGTTTTGTTTGTAATAAAACCTTTATGGCCCAGGGTTATATTTTGAAAATAATCAACACAAAATATTTGGATCACCTGATGAAATATAAATGAAATGTCAATACAATCACCGTTTCTTTTAATGCAGATGACAAGAGTTTGGACTTGGATTGATTTTTTTACAATTGGACAACTTATGTCAGAATTGACTCGTGTAGGTACCTTCCGACATGTATCGTCTAGATTCTGGGTGTTGGACTTGGCCAGGTGGTACTTCGTGGACCACGATGGGATAACCTTCGAGTGCATTTTATGTGGTCAAATGCACGCATATAGAGGTATTATTGCTAATAGGTGTCACAAGTGTCCATTAGGTTAAGACTACATATGACTGTGACAACACTTTTCCTTTCATTGAGAAATTAAGAATTGTTAATGACAGATTTATTTGCTATTTTAATAAAAAAAAAACCATAAAAGTGAATGAAAGTCATTATCTTTTGAAATGAAACGCTGCATATAGCATTACTTTATAATGTTTGAAGATATCACTGATTAAATCACCACTTACATATTAGATAAAGTTTTGATTTGTTGAAACTTTAACGAAAACAAAAACTAAAATAAGGAATACCAGTGTCAGTATATTGATATTATTAATAACTAAGTTATTTATAGAAACAACATCATTAAAATAATTTATTGAAATTACTGAATTGATCTAGCCCTACACATGGTCTTAATTATACATTGATAAATTCAATGTTGATCTGAGCAAGACAGAAAAGTGTCAATATACATAGATATAGAAAACTGAAAAAAAAATCGCTTGAGATACCAGGAAAATAAAATTAAACTGATAAATTTTATCCATTTTTGTAATGAAGATATTGTTTTGGAAAACGGTTTGTCAAATAAAGAGAGAAAAAATTCATTAACAGAGTAACAAAAGAACGCTTTAAAGATAATGCTCGACAAACCAATGACGAATAACAGTCGATCTCTTTTTTTCACATGCCAAAGTACTGTCATTGAACAAAGAATACGTCCGACCCCTTGTTGAAACATGGCAAGATTATGCATTTATGAACTATGAACAATGACAATTGCAACCACTCCTACCACCTTTTAAACATCAATTGAGTGATGTCTCTAACTTGAAATCAATGAACTTTCTTATCCTGTTGTATAATCTACCTGTATCTATCGACTTTTACCATAGTTTTTAAAGTCTGCTAATTTTTCTTACAAAAATATCTCGTGGTTTCTATTTGTGATTTACAGATAAAGATGTTGTTATTTGGCATCCGAATAGTATCTAAAAAATTTTTATGTGATGGTACAATATTGGTATCGGTATTGAACTTTTCCGATCTGTATTCCTATCACCGTTTTCTTTCAACTACATTGAATAGTTTAATCTTTTAAAACCGTTTTATTCTTTATAATTATACTAAAGTGACTATGTGGGAATGGTTTTTCAATAGTGATTTTTTCAGTTATGTTATTGTCTAACTGTTCACAACATTGCTTAATAGTGAAAGTAAGAAACTGTTTAATAATCCGTCTTATGTTACTTCAAAAACATTCACCTATGCCAGAAAGAAGTAATTCCCAAAAATTAAGGATTTGCTTATTTGTTGAGATTTCAATCACCTTCAAATTTCGTTTTGATCTCATGTGAGGAATTTTTGTAATAACAGGTAACGTATGATCAATTTTAATATAAAAATGCATCTCAATATTTTGGCGAAATCTAGATGTCTATTATTTGTAGATTTTGTTTTTCAGAATTTTAGAGAACGACCAATATAGCGTCTTTCTGAAAATGAGTATTTCTGTGTATTTCTTGTACTTCACGAACGGCCAAACTTTCATATTTTTTTTTCAATATAAAGCAAATAATATTAATAAATAACGAAGAGATTTATTTGCATTTTAGGTTTGTTTGGATATTTTTACATGTTTTAGTGTTATTGAAGCGATTTCGAGTTTTGTCTACAGAAAAGTGAAAAACAACACATTTAATAATTGGACAAAAACAAACAAACAATCATGCTAACTCCAAAACGTTATAAATAACCCCTGTTTGATCAACCAAATCTTTATTTTTATAAAAAACGTTAAATCTGCAAAAAATATGAGAAATGGGGTTAATTCTCATTAAAATGATTTAAAGACTTATTACTTAAATGGTTATAAGAAAATACTGTTTTTGTCAATTCTGCCAACACTCATGCATATATGATCACAGATATGAAAGATAATGAATCAAGTTGTCCTGCATTTGTCCAAAACAGCATTTACACATTAAATTCCGTATTATGCTTCATTCCATATCTTTGATCAAGCATAAATCTAATACGGGTTCGCGAACATGTATGTCTTTGTTTCATTTTTTTGCTATGTCATGAACTCCCCTTTTCAAAAATATAATAGTCATCAGAAATGCTTTACTATTCACAAGAGAATATCCTTAAATCAATTCACATATCTCACATTTATTTTCTAACAGAATAGAATGTGCATTGCTTCAAAAATATAAATCCAATTTTTACTATATGTATTCAAAGAGGAATAAAGAACGTTAGCTGATCGGCATCGTATATTTGTGGAATATATCCAGCAGACATCGAAGGGAGTTATCGTTTAGGTCTTATGTTTTCATAATTTTAACTTATTCAATCGAATCGTTGATAAGTAACGTGTTCTCTCAACTGTATTTGCAAGGCAATTTCCAAATGAGGTTCCCTTGTATTTTATTTTCTTTACATGCATACACTGTACAACGTGCTGAGTATTATTTCCACATAATGTTTCGTGACATATTATTCTAATTTCAATTTTGAATTGTATTGTCTAACTACATGTGGATCAGACAGAAGATATATTTAAGATCTCCCAAAAGACTGTAACAAACAGTTGTTCACGCATAGACATAAACATTTCAACACATACAAATGAGATGATATTATCAAATAAATAATCGATATAGGGGAAACAACTACTAAATTGAATATTTATTACAATTGAGTTAAATGGTCTTTATTCTAAACCTTAATATAGCACTGAAAAGATATATGAAATATATACATATGAGTAATCATATGAAAGGAAAATGAATGTATTGATGGAGCTGCGTATGTAAGAACATCCAACAGGCACAGATCAGAAAATCCATTGATTAGTTAAGAAATTCAATTCTACGAAACATTTCATTTTATGCATATTAACTAATGAAATAAACATATTGAAAAACACAGTGGTAGTATCAATATGGCTGCCTCTCAATAATTTTAACAAAATAGTATAACTGCTCCCCTCGCATCATTAATGCTCAAAGTACACAAACTTAAAGGAAAAAAAGAAAACAAGATGTTAATAAACCTTTTTTAGATATCAGAAGATATTTAGTAAATGATTGAATGAATAATTCTTAAAATGTAATTGTAAGTGATTATCTTTGTCTTCATTTCATCATTTTCCCCACAATCATTTAGGATGATATATTAAATGATAAAAGTTAATGTCTATGAATTTCGTTGACGCACAAATGAATGAGCTGGATAATCTTTTTGGAAGTCATTATTTTAGAAAGTGGACTTATTTCGTAACTGACAGATAATCCTTTTAGCTATTAGTTCCCCGATTAAGTACATGAGAGGTCGCTTATATAAAGTTTCAATATATGATATGGAAATCGGAGCTCAAATAAAGATTATTACAGTGTATTTACATTTTTTTATCTTATTTTCAGACGAAAGATTTTCTGAGGCGGATCTTTTGTCCATTCACCATGTTCTTTGCCCTGTACGAATACGTATATGTGTCCGAGCACGATGCTAAACGATCATTTGGTAAGTGGTAAGAAACTTTAATATGAAATTTATTTCCTTTCGTACATTAATAAGAAATAAAAAAAAAGAAAAAAAGAAGTGATTAGCAAAGCGGGTTCAAGATGTGTCAAAAATAACTATGCTAGTTGTCGATTTAGGAAGCAAATTTGTTGGTAATTATCTTATAAGAGAATGCCACTTAACATTTGTGAATTCGCCTTTGGCAAAGCAATGCAAAGATCATTACCTCGTAAACTAGCCATGTACACAATATCAGAGAATCATTATTGAGCTGAGATACGTGTTATGTCCTACGTTATATCAAAAGACTTTTGAATATCTAGGGTTTGAATGTTAACAAAACTTTTATAGGCAGATTTCATGGAAACATAACTTGATTGAACAGTATGCTAACTATGAAGTTGTGTACGAGAGTAACTTCCCTTTATGTAAAGAAAACCTGTATGGAAAAATATACATCTAAACCAACAGAAAGGTGTTTTTTTGATTCTCGTAAATAAACATTATGATATATAGTTGGCATTTTCATTGCAGAATCAAATCCTTTCTTAGGAAACAATTCATAGGACATATTATAGCATTGTATAGTATGGGTATGTTAGTGAATGTAGTCAGGCACTGGTATCCTTTGATGATTGTTTTTTTCATTATTCTTTCTTTTTGAAAATGTCTATTGAATATCTTCTTTTCATCAATTGGTCACTCCGCTGATACCCATCTTCATCGATCCCAGTACCCTCTGTTTCTTTCCTTCTTTTTTCTTTAACCTTTTTCTCTTTTCATTCTCTTTTTTCTTCTTCAAAACCGGTACAGTGTATTAATCAGATACAAACAATACTCATTTCATACAATCTTTGCTGCTTTACAAACAAAAACTGGTAATTGATTACTCTTTTTAAACATTTCATGATGGTCAAAACATATACATGTTATACGTGTATTTAAGCTGATAATTGTCAAATACAAACTGACATATTATACCGGAAATATCTGTAAGACATATTGTAAGTAGCAAAACTTGAAAGAATGAGTGAGTGTATGAAAGTGAAAAATGAATGTTAACATGTAATACATAAAAGATGACGTAACACACACACACGTGCTGCACCTTTTAAATTTAGTAATAAATAGAGTAAGCCGAAAAAATAAATAAACTGCACCATACAACTGTTTCGTCCTCCTAGGACTCTTCAGTGGTGCTAGGGGCCAAAAGGTGAGAATCAAACATATGTATGCTATTTGAACCCCCCCCCCCCCCCCCCAAAAAAAAAAAAAAGAAAACCCATTAAACAAACCGTTGTTTCGATGCTGGTGTTATTTCATCAATTTCCAAACCAGACTGAATAATTACAGTTGTTTCTCCTTTCTCTTTGCAGGTGCCTGAAAACTTGAGAAAATGAGTACATCAAACCATTCTACTGTCAGGTGCTAATTTACTAAGAACATATTAACTTAAACTCATTCATGGAGAAGTTGGGGAGACTGATCATTCGGCGTATCTTTATAACAAACAACTTTATTGTCACAACTTAGATTTTATCGTGATAACAACTGTTATGACCCTGAGGTCTGTAGAAAAGTGATTTGACAAGTAAAGTGCTTTTACAACGATGATCTGTTCCTTATAATTCGTTTATCATTGTTTTTGATTAATGTATTCTAAAAACATTTAATGAAAGTAATTAAATGTCAACGGTGAACTATATTCATTCAAATACAATGCGCTTGTTAATCCTATTTCTGGAATAAAACAAATATATATTCTCATAGTTTAGCTGAGGTCGTCTTCATTTCGTTTCCACGCATTTTGTATCTAAGATGATAGAAGAAACTGATTGAAATGCAGGCTACGCCTTTATTAGTCTCTCCTGTATGTTTATTTAAGTAACAGAAATATAACTCAAAGTGAAATGAAGAAATATTGCAACTTATATAGACAGACACATATCAACAAACATGTCAATGTTTTAGGGGAGATAACTCATACTGATACTCATACTAAAACTATAGGTGTGACTAGTCTGGATGTTTACCATACAATGCATAATATGCATCTTTCACTATGTCTTCTACTTGAAGTTCAAAATCTTCCGAATGTTACCTTTAGAATAAGTCTTTTAGAAGGTACAAGTCCATGTTGATTTAGCGGGGGCAAGCACGTTATATTCATACTGCTAAAAACAGAAAGATTTCAACGTTATTAACAGCTAAAACTTGCTGTATCTAGCAAATTCGTGAAAAATAGATTTGAACATCTACTATAATTGGATATGATTTATAATAAATTTGAAAATTAAAAATTAGGGAAAAGTAGCTCTAAGCTCGGCATATATTAGAGTGTTGAAAACTAAATTTCCGTCCCATCAACTGAAGGTTTTCATTAGGACTAATTGTAAAAGTTAAGGTCATACCTATACGAAGCCATACCTTTATTCGTTAAATATATCCATTCATTACATATCTGTATACGTTTTTCGCATATGATTATGTTGACTATATTAACTATCTACATTGGCAGCCTTTGCTATTCGTAGTACGTACTCTCAGTGAGTGGTGCAATGCACCTTAGATAAGAAGGTTTATCGAATGTTAATTTCATGTCGCTGAGGTGATTTAAGATAACAATATAGACATTAAAGAACATGATGAACTGAAGTAACGGATTAGTGAGATCGACCTATATTTACTAACATTGGCAAATTGTCATGATATATACATGTACAAATAAAACAAATTACCATCGTTTCATAGTATTGTGTGTTCTAACATTATGCTATATTTTTTGCTACTTTAGGTAATGTGTCACCAGGTCCTATTTGCTGCTCATAATGTATCAATTTACATTAATCTTTACAATTTGGTCAAAAGGAGAGGATTTTAGACATTTAATGAGAGTGCGTCATACTTAGGTGATGCTGTTGATATTTTAGTGAATATAAATGATGATGTCCACCATAATACAGAGGAGAGATAATGGTCAATTGTTTATATAACATGTTATACAGACCTAGTGATTTTTGGCAGTATTTTCTATTATTTTCCCTTTTTTATTTAATTGTTTCTTTCGGAATATTTCAGTATTTACTCCGTTTAAGTTTGTTTTTGCTTTCCTATGTATCTTTTATTGTTTAAATTTAAATTCTGTATATTTAGTCAGAAAAACGTAACCAAGTTTGCTTTAAACAATAGGATTGGGCACAAGTTATACCAACTTATGAAATCCTCTCCTCAACAATTATGTAACATGTTATGTAACCAAAGCAAATGCTGTTCTATCATTTCTCGAAAAATATCAGAATTTATAAAAATATTTCTAAATTGAAATTGTATGTAAATATTTAGTATCTAATACCACCCAAATTAAATTTCTTAAAAACCAAATACCCCCACCCACTTTTTGAGATTGGTTGCCATCTTGGTCTCCTTAAGAACTATACCGTATTTTTTTATAATATATATAAAGGTGGACGTCATCAATATACATGAAAGTTCTGCTGATGATGCCCAGTATCGAATTTGCTTTATTAATAGCGTTTTGCATATGCGTTAGGAAGTCCAATTTATTATCTACTGATAGACCCAAATCCTTTTCCAATAAAATATTTTCTAATGTGGTTTGTTCATTGTTTTGTCCTTTTAATTTCTATTCACGGAGATCAGATCCTTTAATGTTGAGTACCTTACATTTATGGGGGTGGAATTTCAATAACCAATCATTCGACCACTTCTGAAGTTTATCTAAATCGGATTGCAGAGTGCGTATATCGTTGTCCTCTCTTATTTTGCGGTAAAATTTTGTGTCATCTGCAAATAAAGGACACGGCGATATTGTGTTCTCTGGCATATCGTTTATGTACATAAATAAAAGAATCGGCCCTAACACACTTCCTTTGGGAATTCCGCTGAGGACGTCGTGAGATTTCGATATGGTTCCATTAACAACAACTCTTTGGTGTCTATTGCTCAGGATATTTTCTATCCATTTTACAGTTTTACGACTGATTTCATATTGGTACAGTTTATGTATGAGGCGACGATGGGGAACCTTGTTAAAAGTCCACGTACATTACATCTATTTCTCCTCCTGTATCAAACATCTGTGTCCAATCGTCCAGAACTGTTAACATTTGGAGTGTTGTTGATCTTCCAGGCAGGAATCCAAATTGATTGTTACTGAATAAGTTATTTCTTTGCATATGTTGTACAATACTGTCTCAATACTGAACATGTCTGTTTTGATGACGCTTCTGTTTTTATTTTTATGCTCGGACTACTCCGACGCAGTCGAACATGTAAACATTACTTCGACCAAGTCGAACATGTAAACATTACTATGACCCAGTCGAACATGCAAACATTACTATGACCCAGTCGAACATGTAAACATTACTATGACCCAGTCGAACATGCAAACATTACTATGACCCAGTCGAACATGTAAACATTACTATGACCCAGTCGAACATGTAAACATTCCTTCGACCAAGTCGAACATGCAAACATTACTATGACCCAGTCGAACATGCAAACATTACTTCGACCCAGTCGAACATGTAAACATTACTATGACCCAGTCGAACATGCAAACATTACTATGACCCAGTCGAACATGTAAACATTACTTCGACCCAGTCGAACATCAAACATTACATCTGACCTATATGCAGACAGATTTACGTAGTAGTTAGCAAACATACGCTTACAAATCATGTGAACCTTGGAATCTTAATAATTTTAATATTTCGATAATCTCGATTCTTTTGAATTGTTTGAACAGATAATGAATTGGTTACTTTTCTATGCAAACCCGTTTTTTATGTAGTTATAATAAAAAACATAGAAAGTAGGTTGTTCAATATCTCTAATGTCATTATATATTTACAAATTATGATTATGTCGCTACATTTATACTTGTCTATACTTCAACTTTATAATATAATTCAAAACAGCGGATGTCCCGCCTTGTGTCAACATATATGGCGCCACACTGAATAAACATTGAGATGACATAAAATTCTGACGAGGCACTGTACCAGCAAAATATGTAAATTTTATAAAAATTAAATATAAAGTACATGTAAGCATAATGTTGTTGAATGTGAACAATCGGTGACATGAAAAACTAAAATCATCTTAATTTGCAATGTTATCACTATAGGTAAATATGTAAAAGTATTTTCTTTGAAGACACCTCCTGAGAGTAAATTCCATTTTTTATATTTTAAATACATTAATAAATCAGTTTGATATTACAGGTTTTGAAAGTTTTACAAACAGACAATCTGTATAAGTAATCAAACTCTTCATTTTCAAAGACTTCGTGTAATGTAGTTTTTTGCGTATTTCCCGCGGCCTTTAAGTATAAAACATAGAAAAATGCCTCCTGCTGACTATCTGATGAAATGTTATCCTAACACTTTAACTAAGACTGTAAGCCAATGACTAACGTGTACCCTCACTCCCCGACCCTTTTCAACAAAAAACTTTTATAAGGCAACATATTATAAACATTTTAATCTGCAGATACATCTACACAGCATCCCTATGTAGTTTCATTGAAATTGGTTAACAGTTTTAGCAACATTTTTCCAGCAAAAAAAAAATCCAATAAAAATCAGGATATGGTGACCTGGTAACCATGCCAACTATAAGTCTGCATAAGATAATCTGCATGCATATTTACACATGGTCCATAACATTCATAATCATGAAACTTCATTGAATTTGGTGGTCTGGTTAGGAGGAGTTTTCTAGTCAAAAGTTTCTAACAAAAACCTGTGTATATGACCAGGTTACCACGACGACCTAAATGTCAGTTGAAATAAAAATCGGCATGCATAAGATGGAGTTTTGCTGACAAATTAGTGTTAAACAAGAATTTGGATATTTTGACTTGGTTACCATGACAATCAAAATTTCTGCAGAAAATACTCTCTTTAGCCACATTTATCTTATTTGAGTGGCACGGTTGATAATATACACACTTTCGATTTGAAATTATACAGTACTAATTTAATTTTCCCTCTAAATTAATAAATTAAAGGGTTTTACACACCTGACCCTTCTGCTTCGACATTAGTTTAGAAATGATGCAGTTTAATTCATTTTTCGGCATATTTATCTATTACTAAATTTTAAAGGTGCGCACGTGTGTGTTACATCATCTTTTATTTATATAACAAAACCGAAATACATGTTACAACACAAACAAACAAAGCAATGTCTTCTCTATTAAATATTTTAGAAAATGTGAAAATATTTGTCTTACTCATCTACATGCATTTTCTGATCTCGAAGTTGTTAATACTTAAGAAAGATTACACTGAACTGTTTTAAGCATGTAATGTTGAAACGTTATCCGCTTTTTAATGATCCATTATGACGAAAAAGATTCTGAATTGATCAGAAAACTTGCTGATCTGATAAACGATGAAAGAGAAAAGACAAAAACATTTCTATGAATTTATTCATAAATCAATCTCTCTGCTATATTTTATTTTGCTTCGTTTGCTTTCCACAAGTACCCAGACTTACGATTCTCATTAAAGTGTGATCATGATTGCCCATGGTTTGGATCTAGCTGTGCCGTGAACTGCGGTAACGTGTTAGTTAATAAACTCTAATTTCTATTAAACGTTATGTAAAGTTATAAACAGAAAGATAAACGAAATACTACCTACATGTCTTGCCTAGGTTTGTTTTTATTAATTGTCAGCGTACCTATAACGAGTGATGGTTCCTGACGGTATCTGAACCGAAACATTTTATATGCTAAAGCGAAATCCAGTGTTCCTGGTACCATCATCAAGTACCCCGCCCCCCTCTTTTGATACATTCAACTGTAGACAATGTAACAGGGGGTACCATCGAAACCAAATCCGAACTCTTTTCAATCCGGTGTCCCATTACATACATGTGAACATGTATTACCTCAAAACTGCATATAAGGTTAAAAGGTGGAAATATTCTGACGTCTTGTGACTGTATAAATAGACATTTCTTTTCTCAAATGATGGGTTAGTAAATATCTATAAATAATGATAATAGCAAAGGGAACAGAAATAACGCTGTCAAGTTACAAATGAATTGTCATATTGTAATTCTGTTTTAGTATATAACGAAAAATTCTGGAAGGACCGTTTGAATACACAACAGCCATGTTAAGTAAAATGATAAGTCTAAATGGAAATTGTATAACACAAACAAAAGCATTATATGTTTAAGAAGATCATATACAGGAAAGGCTTGCTACATTATCCTAATATTGATTGTCACGATCACGTTTTATATCAGGTTAATCTTAAAATGTAAATTCAATTATTATTTTAGAGGAGGTTTTATGTGTGCGTGACTTGGTCACAGTCAATATACGGGACTGCCCTACTACTGCTTTACGACGATGCGACTGACTAGAACCTAATTTATAAGCATTTTGTTACCCTTATGTAAACAATGTTGATATATAAAGCATTAACACATACACACACACACCTTCAGAAGTTGATTACATGTAGATTTGAATCGAGCATCAATCGTGATCTTGTTGCGGAGGTGCGAACGATCAAAATGAAACTGGACAACATTTTGATACAGCTGGGAGAATTTGGATTATATCAGAAATATCTGTATTCGTTGATATGCTGGACCTCCGTTTATTGCGGAATATATGCTTTGATGTCGGTGATATTTCTCAACGCACCTGATCACAGGTACAGTGTATGTATGTCAAGACATGTATGTTAGATAATATCATTAATAAACATGATCCAAAATACAATACAGTATCAAACTATAATTGATATTTCTAATATCAGTAGTATCGATGAAACCGTATGCTAAATTTTCGTAAATAAATACACATAAACTTGTCTGATGTAAACCTCATACACAGTTTGATACAGGGGAACTATAATGATTCCCGACCTAAAGTTTCATAAAGAATATGTTCGATATCAGCTGTGTTTATATTACCTTATTTGCGCCAATATGAGTGCCAATACGTATATAGACATCCAGAAATAGGCATTCTTGTTCGAAGGAAAAACAATCGGAGCAGTTTCCTATGGTGGTATATTTCTTACTACGATCGAGGTGAAAATAACCACACAATTCTACTTATGACGCCCAAATGATAAGGTGGACAAATAAACTATAAGTTATATAATTTGTTTATTTTGTAACAATGTATTATGTTACTCTATATTTCTGTGACGGAAAAAAGTGAGAAATTATATATTGATGATTGTTTATCTACATTGCTAAAATTAAAACAAAAACAAACAAACAAAACATGCGACATTTTAATGCAGTTATTCGGTCTCCCCACAGACTTCAAAATAAAAATATCAAAAGTAAAATCATATCTTGTATGCATCATAATTAAACAGTATATATAGAAGATTTAAGACTCTAAGGATTTATACATTCCATATAGTAGGTTACCTATGTGACCAGTGGAGGACGATTGTACATATAGATGTGACGGGAAAAATGAATGTCTAATGCTTCATCACGTGTGGCGTGTAAACTAAAAACAAATATTATTGTATGCGTATTTTATAAACGATTATGGTGATGGATTGATTTAACAGAGTATGCGTGTGATTAGACTTGCTACAAGCATTTTATGAAAACTGTCTTTACCTGACCCTACTATCAGGTTAGCTCGCCCTTAGTTAAGAACTTAGGATCAGACATCCATGTAACAAAAATGATTAGAGTTATACCTTTTCTAATTTTTTTAATATCTCTATACTATTTAAGAGATTCGAAAGCATATATTGTATCCAAATTAATTGGAGGGATTGATGTCGTAAAATAATTAAAGCGATGTTAAATGAATGGAATGGTGAGAAAACTATGGCAAATAGTGTGTTTTTTCTTTAGCTGATTGATGGTTCATTATCATGTATTTCATTTGTGTTTGCCGCTTTAACCGAGTATTTATATATAGACAAGGGATATGTGACAGGCGTACAGTTTTTTATGAGTAACATATATACCCTTGTAAGACAATATGTGGCTACCTTTCCAGATTCCCCCAGTAGGTATGACCTATGCTATTTAAACAGTGTCCATGTACTATCAATTGCATGCGATTGGTCAGGAAGAAACAGTGTTCACTGAGAAAGTCGGAGATATTTTTTTCTTTAATCTTTAATGTCAACATACTGTATCGACCTTTGGCTCAGCATGTGTTGTTTTAAGATAAACATATGGACGAATTAGCTTATGAACCGACGTTAAATAAATATGACCTATAATTTTGGTGACATATTTGCTGACCTTTGATTCAACCAATAAAGAGTATAAGAGTTGAATATACATGTACATCGTTTTCCACAAAAACCGATCATGAGAGTTTATTGGATCTTTTGATGAACGATTAAACTTTTGACAATGATTTGTATAATAACGTTTAATGTTCAGTACAAATTAAAGTTTTTTCTATTACATTATAACCTATGTCCTTTTTAACACATTTAAGACATCTGTTGGTATACATACGAACTTTTATTATTATTTATTATTATTAATTCATGTTTAGCATGCTCTGTATATTATATTGATGCAACGTATGTGCGAGTGTCGTGCGTTCTTTTTTTATGGTATAAGGTGGTAGACTCCAGTGGTGGAGTTTTAAGTCCCCAACATAAATATATTCCTTTATGGATGATATGCACATCATGTTGCAGATTTTCAATTTAAATAAATAAAAATATACTACATGTCATTGTCATTTCTTAATCGAGTTTGAAGATTATTTATCCCAACCATATTCTTTCAAATATATATAGTATTCTTCATCAATTATCAAAACACATGTACGTGTCTTTCTTCTCAGTATCGCTCCAAGCTACCAAATGGTTGTGAAACATGTACTCTTCAAAAAAACTAATCTGATTAAAATGCAGATCCTTGTTCTCACTCCATTTTTACAAGGATTTGACAACATCCTATAAAAGGTCACGTTCAGATGACCTTTGTTGCCTCTTTACTCCATACTAAAATCATTTTCCAATGACCTGTCATCTTGCAGCAAGCCATTTCGTCACATTATTCCATATGAACTTTTTGGCGACGAAATGACTAAATGGACAAATGCAATTGTGCAAGCTTTGTCGCCTCAAAATTTCACTGTCAAGATTCTGACAGTAGTAATTTGATTGGCTAATGCAAAAGGTCATCGGGGCGTGACCCTCTATGGGATTTTCTCAGATCTTAACGCAACAGAGAGAAGTTTACGGAACGGCGCGGAGATCAAGATATTATTTTAATCAGATTGCAAATAAACATGTTCCCAGTAAACTAAATTAACTCACAATAATACATCCTTGAACGCGAAACGAGGTCATGTATATTTACAAAGCCAAAAACTCGCTAAACAAACAGTCTTTTGAATATAAAACAATCTGCATGATATTGGATAACCTTGAGCTGGTTCTTTTCAAGCCGTGTTCAGGTAAACAGAAAGTCGGAATGATTGATGTTGTTGATTAATACTTATTCTCAATTCACGGTGGAATTGAATGTATTGATTTTTCTTGTGATGAAAAATTATTCTTTTCTGCGATATGCAAATAAAGTGTTTGTTATAATGTTCGGTTTTAACAGTTGTATTGACATTTTTCATTTTTATTTATTGTACGAATTAAAGGTATGACATAGTTAGTGACATTGATCGCCAGTTGACATTCAAATTATTGGTGACCTTATATATGCACGATGACCTTATGTTGATCTTTGGTAAACCATTGTATTGGTTGAGTGAGAAATTGAGAATTATGCTAAAGGGTTAGGGTTCAGAACTAACATTATTGATTGTATCTTTTGACTTCTTGATATTTTTACAATCTTTAAAGATGAAGAATATGCCATAGCCGTGACAAATTGTATTCATTAGATTTCGACAAAAAATGTAACTCCAGCAGGAAAGTCAACAAATATTCGATTAAAATGCAAAAAGTTATGTCGTTGGTATTGATCAGAACGTTTTTCATCACACATCGAATAAGACATTTTAACGTATTTACTTTTTACAATCGACAAAGAGCGATTTTATCTAAAATCACATGTCTACTTAGCTTATTTGCGTAAAATGTAATTTATATCCCATACCTTTTTGATGTTAATATTTTAATCATTTAAAGAAAACTGCTAAATGTCTTTGAGTAGGTGACGATATTATTTTCATGTTACATGTAAGTAAGGTTCGAATACTTAATTTATTTTTATTATAATGCAGATGTAAGATACCAGGACTTGAGAATGACACGTACGACATACAGAGTACCTATCAGCAGAACCTGGTCAACAACTACATACCTCCCTCAACAGATGATGTCACTCTCGACTACGACCAGTGCCACCTGTACTCGTTTGATTACAGCACTGTCAAGTTCGACAACTCCAGCAGACCAATTAATGCTTCACTCGTTGAATGTAATGATTGGGTGTATAGTGATTCTGTGTTTAAAGAAACATTTACATCAAAGGTATGCTATTCTATATCAAACATGTTCCTGAAAGAAGCAACTATTTAAATTTGAAGTGAGACGATGTGTGTTGATCGAGAACAAGATCACTATCAAATCATTTTATAATAATTTAATTTTGCCTATTCACCCTATGTTTAACTTTTTCATGTTATATCGTATAACCTCAAAAATCATTATTGTTATTTAGAGGTAAAATGTATGCACATGGTTGTGTTTTTTGCAAAACCATTCTATTTTTTATCATAATTAATTCCAAATTTTTGTATAAGACCTAGGTTTCATATATGTACCTTAAGAAATGAAATTATAAGGAATGACCACATTTTTTTTAGGTTTATACGGTATATACAGAATTGATGCAAACATTTGTGCACACTTTTTTCGGTAGATACTGTATAACCATAAAACAAATTGTGGTCATGCCTTAAATAAACACAAAAAATTCAAAGATGGAGATGACCACTGCAAACCAAATACATAGTCTTGTTGCCTCAGAAATAAACGAAATTTGCATTTTCCTAAACAGACAACATATTGAGTATTCATATTCATAGACAGAGCAAAAGAACGAATTTGCCTTTAAAACTCTTTATAGCGTTATTATCAATAATTTCTGGCTACAACAAATTGTTCTTACCACCGCATTTTATGTAATCTTTGTAAGATCAAATTCTCGTTCTAAGGTTATGACCAATTAGATAACGTCTCAAATATACAGCGTTTGGGTTCATTAGATTTTAAAACTAGTTGGAATCTTCGGTAGGATATCTTATATTTTCAAAAATATATCAAACCGGTGAAGCTAAAAGTCAACTACATAGCAATACAGCACTTGATTACTTTTCTATCAACATTTTTACAAAGCACATTCCTTTTGTTGTTGCATAATATACTCAAATTCGCACTAAAGAAAACAGTAAAAAGAAAGCTTCAAGAAAATTCCCTATCAGATCATACATTTTATACAATGAAAGTGTTCATAACGTATGCACAGAAGCATTTACCTGATGTGCTTACATCTTTGATGTAAGAAGATTAACCATTTATAGTTAACGCCCTTAACAATTGAATAAAACAATTAATGACGTAAATGTATCAATGTTTTTATATACAGTTAAACCTAGTATGTGGAGACAAGCATCTTACATCCTTAGTCAAGTCTCTCTTCTTCGCTGGGAAGCTCGTCGGCGCCATTTTGTTTGGCAATCTGTCAGATTTGTGAGTATTTAATACATAAAAAGCAGTCATGCGAATTACTGAAAAGCTATGCTGATGGCGGGTCAATAAACGTGTTATCAAAAGTCGAACTCTTTCATATTGAACATTCTATCTGATAATTATTGACAATTTCATGTTCACCTGTGGTGCACTGTATTAATTAAATAAAACCTGGTAGCGTCGATGAAAAAAACTTACTCTTATGGAACATATAAGCACGCGCGTCATCGACAATTACCTCGGAGTTTGACTTTCTTTTCACATGGTACTTTCTTTTTTTCTTAGGTTAGGACGAAAGATTACTTTTTGTGCTTCTCTTGTAATGATGTTTGGACTGACGTTCGGAATGTCTTGGTCTTCTTCCTACATTGTGTACGCTATCATCATGATCGGCATTGGTGCCACAGGACAGGGAGTCTTCCCTGTCGGATTTGTCCTTGGTTTGTATTAAATGAGGATATTTCAATTACAATGATAAATTCTACCCGGTTTACCTATTTCATTTCACTCTGGTAACAAGGATCCAAAATCAATGCTTTCTCTAAATACAATTTGTCTGAATGCCTAAAACATTGTAACGCATATCGAATAAATCAAAACAAATGCTCGAATGTTTGTAACGTACGTTATTTCAAATAACGTCCCTGTGCTGTTTTCATGTCAAATCGATTCAACGAGAAGCACAATAGGAACAAAGGAAAGATTTACATGGAAATGCACAAGAGAATAAGATCAAGTATTCCGGAAGAGTAAGCGTCGTCTGCGTCTTCCCGCCTTGTAAATATTTGTCACATCCCAAGTAAGCATCAATCCTCAAAATGAGAACCGAGTCATAATTGTCAATCACAACAAGTAAGCACATTAATAAACAAACTCAAAAACGCCCATCTTCATATCACTCAAAGATACAGAATATTTCTCGATGAGATCAAGATGGCGACCATGGAAGGTGCCTATATTCTTCATTAACCTGCTGCATAACTCGAATCCCTGTGCCGAAAGTTTGTTAATCAGCAGTTGACATCTATCAAGAAAATCTCGATATTCTGAACAAGCCTTAGAATAACGAATCAACTGCGACATGTAAACACCATAGGATGGAGAAGAAGGGATGTTATTATCAAGAAAGGATTGAGAAGCAGGGATGTTACTTTCACGATCGGAAAATCGAAATCGTCACGTTTATCATACAGCTGCGTAGTAAGTTGCCCGTGTTGGTCATAGTTTAAGTAAAGATCGATGTAAGAAGATGTTGTAGGAGAGCCTGTTGTGTCTTTAATCTCAGGTTTAGTAGAGTATATACGATCTACTAGGTCAGAAAACTTTTTGTTGTTTATAGACAAATTCAACATGAACTGCTTTAATAATTTTCAATAATTTAACTTGTGAAGACCATTCTGATAGTTTGTTCCACATTCTGGAACTTGTGCATGTCTAAGTATTTAAATGATGTAAAACATATAGTCCGTCATCGCATGACAATCAAACAAAATAATACGTTGATAGTTCAAAACAGCCAAATTTTGTAGAAACAATACATGAAACTAGTTTCTAAATGCCATGTCCCCTTTTTATTTATTAATTCATAAAATATCAAAATCCTGACGCTTGACGCGGAAGAATGGCAATTGGACGCGATGCGCAGGCTTAGCCGCGAGTCCACGGCAGGCATTGTTTTACCTGCTCGCATGTCGAATTAGACGAAAAATCATATGAAAGGACAAACAGTTTAATATGTGACTTGACTATTTCGAATTCATTTCACACAAGACATGACCAAACGAATATATTTTGTCACTGACAAAAGAGGCGGAATGAGATAACTTCTAGAACAGTATGATAGGCCTACTCGTCATTACCATTAGTAACCATGAACTGTTCACATATAGTGGTTGGTCGATTTTAGTTGTTTAATTCTTAACTTTTACATAGTTTCATTAAAAATGTGAAATCTTGTTTTTCTAGTTATCTTACTTTACAAAATCATACGTGCAGATAATGTTTATTTAGTCAAATTCATCGGCAAATGAAACCGGGTTACATTTGATAGTTTCGTCGATTCAAAGTCAGTATTTTGACCCTAAAACTGGGTTTCTTTTAATTACAACCCGTATACTTGGGCCAATGTCCTCCTCCGAGGGTTGTATTCAGAGGAAATCCCAAATTTCGATCATTATCCTTTAATATACGTTCTCCTTTTCCCTTTAATGCGTTCAGAGAGATGGATGGCTCTTGCACGCCTCTAACTATCAGGGTTACTTTGTTTGAAATCTTTTACGGATTCTTTCTCATTGTTGCTTTCTTTGTAACCAGATAAAAGAAATCCAGGGTAAACATAATAAGATAAGGCTCCATAGTATCATTGTGACCCTTTAGTAAGCCATGTGATGTGTCCAAATCAATGTTAGAAACGAGTCTTAGATTGTGATATAGCATAATCGGGAGATAAATGAGATATATGAGTGTGGGGGAAGACCTTTATATTTCAGGAAACGTCTACTGTACTGTGATTGGCAGCATACCTGTTCAAGAAATGATGTATGCTATATTTCACTAAGTATCGTGCGACACGCTATGCAACGCATTTCCTGGTCTTTACTGCTGTTAGTTCAACCAAAATCAAAATTGATCTAGATCAATCTAGGTAAAGTTCAACATAGTTTTTTAGTCAAATTTGTTAGGCGTTTTGAACGCATGTACATCTTTATGAAAGAATTATGGTATATTTTAATTATGTTGTTAATTCTATGATGCATGTATCATGTTTCCAGGTGTTGAGCTGGTTGGTCCATCAAAACGGAAATACGCTGGCACGGTGATCGAGTTTTTCTTTTCCATTGGATTGATGGTGGTTGCCGGGGTCAGTTACTTTGCCAGGCATTGGTACTACATAAATATCATCTGTTCCGCACCAGCAGTTCTTTTCATTCTTTACTGGTGGTAGGTATCATATAAATCTTCTTTATGGTATTAGGTATTAGGTACACGTGATCTAAATATAATGGATTGTTTTATCTATCAAAACAGTCAAATAATTAGTTTTTGTTGGTCAATCACTCGCAATGTTTTATATTTCAGATGAAAAAAATATCAGATTCGTTAACAATGTTTTGAATATTCTTTTACACCTAAGGCTAGTTTCGGAATCACCTCGCTGGCTGATAAGTAAAAAACGATATGCAGAAGCAAACAAAGTTCTCCAGAAGGCGGCTAAGGTCAACAAGGTGGAAATCGAAAAGAACCTATTTGAAAAGGAGATAGAAAATGAAACATCACAACCAACCGGAAAAGTGTGGCAGTTGTTCTCTACACGGGTCATGCTGCTGCGCACCCTCGTCATCCTTCTCAACTGGCAAGTATTGTGTGATACTGAAATTAAATAATATGCCGGGCGATTGTTGTCGATGATCAATTCTGAGTAAGTATATAATATATCTAGGAAATTACAAAGTGTATTTTATTGAAATATAAAAGTTTAAACGCTGATGTGTGAAACCGATTACATTGTCTAATGATGAATTAAAAAGAACCTATTTAGCAAATAACCCCGAAGAAAAGGAAATCTAAGAGGAAGGGGCATGGTCATAAGATGGGAATCGTGCAACAATTTTAAGAACTGCTTTGTTGCAGTTGAGGTTCATAGTAAAATCCAAATGGAATATAGACTAAATAATACACAGAATATCATGCTTATCCCTGTTCACGTCAAGGCGAAACTTCGTGTCATTCTGTCGGTAGATACAACAGAGTTACGACAAATATTTTCGGCTCCATTTCCTTCGGCATGCAACGCAATAGAATTAAATTTTTCAGCTTTAGTATTGGTCTACCATTTACAGGTCACAATTCAATTTTCATATCGATCAGTGTTATAATTCTCCCACAATCATAAATATATATTTTATTTTATTTTCTAAAGATGTCTGAGCAAAAGATTTTTTTCTTCTCATTGTAGGTGTATAGTAAGCATGATTTACTACGGCCTGTCTCTAAATGCAGGAAACCTCGGAGGAAACTTTTACCTGAACATGTTTTTATCTGGGCTAGTAGAAGTTCCAGCTAATACTATGGTCCTACTTATGGTGGATCGTGTAGGCCGGAAAAAAGTCTACTGTGCCAGTATGATGCTAGGAGGGTTAGCATGTGCCTCGACAATATTTCCCATCCTGAAAGGTGAAGTCGGTAAGTGTACCACAGCCTCAGCTTCATTTGATTAATATACTGTATTGTATGTGTTAACATTCAGTGTTTTGTGTGTATGCTTGTTTTATGTCTACATTGCTTTCCAGTATAATTTAACGATTTTGAACCTGTAACTCCAGGGATTAAGATAATGGCTTTACGGAAATGAGTCGGTGTTTTCAATTGTTTTGAAGAAATGCGTCGTATATTACTTGATTTTGTCAAATTAATCAAGGTGTAAATTAAGCGCATTTTCTTTCAGAAAACCAGACTATTATTATAGCACTTGCCATGGTAGGTAAATTTGGTGCAACAGCCGCATTCAGTACGATCTACTTTTATTCTGCGGAGTTATTTCCTACCGTAGTAAGGAATGCAGGGATGGGTGCAAGTTCGTGCGCTGCCAGAGTTGGAGGAATTGTGGCACCATACATTGCAGATTCCGTGAGTAAAAATGCTTTTTATATTAACTTCTTCATAGCATTATTCAATAAAATTACTATTGTCACTAACATAGAAGATCAATGTCCATTTCACATTCGATGTAAAATGACACAATTTCAACAGATACAACTGAAACTCTTGAAAAAAACTTTTATGTTTAAAGTATTTGTGACAACACTGCAGAACCTAAAAAGACACATAAATCCAGGTTGATACTGACAGTTTCATTTCATAGATAATCTAATCGCTTGTTCTTTAAGTTTGTCAATAACTCATTTATTTGCCCGTATATACAAAATTGTATAAACCAAAATTCTGGCATATGTGGTGCCAGTTTGAAAAAGAAATAAGGATTCAAATTGGCATTATAACAACCTCAAAAGGAACTTAGCGCTTATGTGTGAAACCAAAGTGGAATGGTTAACTTAATAACCACACTGTCAAATTGAATAACATATACCAATACTGTTTTCTTATCGGTCAATTTACTTATACTGTATGACTGTTACAGGCAGCGCTGATAGGTGGAATGGTGGGGAAGTTGTTTCCGTTAGGAGTGTTTGGAGTGGTGGCGATTATAGCGGGACTGTCATCCTTGTATCTACCGGAAACTTTAAACAGAGCATTACCGGAAACAATCGAAGATGGTAAACGATTTGGAAAGTATGTATACGCTTTCTCCTGGTTTTGTTTAACTTACAATAATACTAGAGGATATACACTTCTGAGAAGTCAAATTTCCTTGCATTAAACTTTTTCTTATATACATAATAACGTACATTTTTGGATAAGGGAGTTCATGGCATTACAGAAACGTAAAAATAATGGTATGGCAGTGTGCTCATTTTTGTGCTATGATCGGTCAAAGATACCAATATGACATGATACAGCTGTACATGTAAGTGATTTTTAGTAAAGTTTTGTAGTTTTGACCAATTGTTGGATATCTTCATACAGTATCTTCCACATTTGTAATCCGAAATGCATGAATGTTTGCAGAAATGACAGAAAAAAAGCATTTTCATTAGAGTTATGGATGTTCTCTAACCTGATATTATAACTCAGGAAAGCAACTTGAGTTTCCCCTACCCCTTATTTTTTAATGTGAAAATCCTAATTGTTTCACCATGTTTTGCAGAATTTACGCTTAATGCATTTTTTTAAATCTAACGTTTCAAAAAATATATAGCGAATGAAAAAGAAAATGGTTTTCTCTTTCTAAAACTGTCTTAAAATAGGGGGTAAGTGTGCTTCATTTGTTGTCCCGTTATTATTTGTGTTGTTTCACGATTTCGGTTACAAAAATAAAAAGTGCTTCAGTACCACTTACTTAATGAAAGTAATGCTAAAAGTGTATGCGAAACTATTTACTTTGTTGTATAATATTTCTTTAATATTGAACATTTATAAAGATATAAAACAAAAATGAGCTTACTATAATTAAAAATGGCGAAACACAAATGTTTGTAATACATCGATCTAACATCTAAAGGTGACGGTCTTTCGCAAAGTGCAGAAAATACACAGAAATACCTATTTTCAAAATGACCGCCAAGTTGGCAATTTTAAAAAATAATACTCAAAAAGTTCTACAAGCAACAGACGCAAACATTTTTTAGACACAATTTTTAGATACATAATTATATGCTATCAAAATTGATTAAACTTTTTCAATAAAACATTAAATCTTTAAATGAGATTAAAATAAAACCTGGACGTGTCTGAAACCTCAGAAGAATATATCCTTAATAATAATTCATAGAACGTTTATCCTATTTTGTTTTATCTAATATTGAGTTTATAGAAACATATACAGATATAGCAGGAGATAAAATATGGTATCGATTATTTTGTAACAGATCTTTGCCCATTAACCAGAAATGCTATTCGATACCGTCATTAGTTCTCTATCACGGCCATGATGAAGTAAAGCATTCATGATTCATATGAGAATGCAAATGTCATTGATGACTATCTATTTTCCAAATAGAAACCTGAATAAAGGACCAGTATCGGCATAGCTTCCATGTGCATTATGCAAGCAATGTACACTTAGTTTTTAATATGTGATATCGTCATTTTCATTTTCACAGGTCCGCCGAGAAATTTCAAAAGGAAAATGGGATCAAGAAAAACATGGCGCCCGAAGAACAGAAACAACCTTACTTTGAAAACAATGGCTATATATCCGACAAAGAAATGACAAAACTTTAAAAGCTAACACCTCCAATGGTTTTTTATTCAATTAGAGCTTCATGTTTTTTATGTATTGTAGGAAAACCAGAATAGGATCTTCATGTTGCAGAATGAAAAAATAATATATATTTTATATCAATTATCCAAATGCTTTTCTAACCGATTATCATATTACACAAGATTATAATCCCTTTTATCATACTTTTGTATCTGGCAATATTAAAACTAGTTATAGTAATAGTTAGCAATGAAAATAGCAATAATAACGCTAGGAAGCAGGCCTCGGTTTCATCATCGTTCCTTAACAAAAATCCTGAACTTTTTCCAGTCTCAACAAGTAAGCACACTTATAACCCTACTCAAAAACATCCATGTTCATATCAAACAAGGATACAAAATATTTCTGAATAAGACGAAGATGGCAACCATACAACTTGCTCATAGTTACCATCAACCAGTATATCTCGAAGCCCTGTGTAGAAAGTTTGTTTGTCAGCAGTCGACATAAATCACGAATATCTCGATATATAGAACAAGCCCTGTACTAACGAATCCTCTTGGAATCAGATGGGAGAAGCAGGGATATAACTAATCAGAAAGGGAAAGTTCGTTTCACTTCTGTAATGCTTTCCTATGGTTGAGGAGTTCCCTTAAGTTGATGAAACCGGTGACAAGCTGCATTACAAGAGATGACGTCATTCTCACTCACATCAGTACTAGCAACAGTTGCAGCTGAAGATCATGACATAATTGTACTTGTGACAAAAGAGACATAATGGGTATTATTTAACTGATGATTCTATTTGTAAATACATTATTGTATAAATTGCATTGTATCAATGTTTTTGGTGATTTTGTTATGGAACTTCATAGAAACTACAGGAGCATATATACTCTCTCTGAAGAACGACATATGTGATTAAAGACAGAAAACAACACGATATGAGTTTGTGTTATGAAATATGAAATGTGATTTATATTTAACCAGTTATGTTATAGGTTCATTAGCAGATAATACCTATACAAAATTGATATGGTATGCGATATGTTTACATGTAACAAGAAGTCATCTTTTTAATGTTACATCGTTACCCTGTGTTCCTTTTGTCTATATTTCTCTACTACAATAAAACAGTAAGTTGACGAATTTCAATTGATTTTGTTTGCTTCATATCAAATAAGTATTATTTCTGAAGCTAATGTGAATACCATTATTGCATATATGGACAAATATAACATTATATCATGTAAATAACAAACTCGTAACCATGCCGCTCACTAAGTTTTAAAACAATTCTTGTTTCAATTACACGCAGCAATCGCACACTCACCACGCATTCAAATTATCTCATAATTATCAACACTTATTTTAGGATATGTAAATGCACATCAGAAAGTTCCTCCGTTTAAGAGTGCCAACATGGTCGTTATGAATGGTGATAGCGCCATCTCTCGGCACACGGCATCCCAATATAATCTATTGTATATCTATTAGTTGATTTGAGTATGATGAATGCAATTATTCTCTATTTATTTTTTTAATAACAAGAAAATTCATTAAAAGTCAATGTAAAAAAATATAGAGGATACCGAAACCAAAACCATAACCCGAAGTGAAAATCGATCAAATTGGGGGAAAATACGAAAGAGGAAAGATCTGAATAGAGATCCTTGTAAAAGTACAAAAGAATAAGGCCAGATGCTCCAGAAGAGTAAGCGTCTTCTGGCTTCACCGATGACACCAGCCAGGTAAAACATACATAATCATAAGAGTACTCAAACCAGTATTAAGACATGAAGATTAATTTACAATATAGCCATGTATATGTCAAAACAAAATTGTCTTTACTTCTAGAAATTAGTTCCGGTTTCCCCACTTGATGGCTATTCAGGACGAAAACTATTCTGACCAATGTGTAGTAAGGGGAAGCAACTCTGTTTATGCATACAAAATATTCGCTATTACTTCAATTCGATACAGACGGTCTCATATTTAAGTGAGAAGATGGCTTCAATAATGTTTGAAAATTTTGTTAATATTCTTTATTATCAAAAATAGATAACATAAGGTCCTATTCATTTTACTGATGGTTTTGCCTAAATTCATGGAGGGATGGAAATTTGGAAAAGATGTAAAATATCTTTTTCTGTAATTGATTTTATACAGATTTTGAACCAAATTAGTTCCGGTTTTCCCACTTGATGGCTATTCAGAACGAAAACTATTCTGACCAATGTGTAGTAAGGGGAAGCAACTCTCTGTATGCATACGAAATATTCGTTATCAGTTCAATTCAATACAGACGATCTAATATTTATGTGAGAAGATGGTTTCAATAATGTTTGAACATTTTGTTTATATTCATAATTATCAAAAATAGATAGCATAAGGTCCTATTCATTTTACTGATGGTTTTGCCTTAATTCATGAAGGGATGGAAATCTGGGAAAGATGAAAGAGACCTTCCTCTGTAATTGATTCTATACAGATTTTGCCCCTAATATGTTTGTTACTTGCATACCATCACAGTGTATTAAATAGTAAGATAATCGGTCACTGACATGTTGTTGAATCTTCCTTTAGACACCTTTACAATGAATGTTTTAACATAAATTACTAGTAGTAACCTTACCGCCATCTATCGGTCCACCTGCTCGCACAAACCTCATTTAAATTCATCTGGATGCATGATAAATACCCTTTCTTAATTAAAATTTTGTAATTTCCGTCAATATAAAAAAGGTATAAACCTGAGCGATATTTAGAGCCTATCCGGGTAAGATAATCCCGGGTAATTGAAGGTTACTAAATATGAGACTCAATTTCATTTCAGTAGATAGCGTCATAAAAATGCTGTCGGGTGTCGTTTCTTATACCTGATTGTATTCCGCGAATATTCCGCGTGTTCCAACTCTGTTCATTGTGGCATACGTGCTAAAGCTTTGACCTATCGATGTATATATGGATGACGTCATTGTTTAATGGTCTACAATCAGCATCTAACTTCCTGTTTGTGATTAAATGAAATTAATGGGAATGTCTAAAACAAGTTATGATAACGAAGGAATCATCACGGATGCCGTCATGTGTTGTTATTTCTGTACAAATATCCGCGAGATTTTTGAATTCGCGAATAGCTCTCCTCTCGTTTTAACACGAAAATAAATCAGACAAAAATAAATAAGGGGATTTGTTACATGTAAGCAGAAACTCCATTACATCATTAAAAGGTTACATTGTGGAGTCGCTATAACCTTAATCAGCATGTTTCACTAAGCATGACGGTTCATACAAAACCTCAGAGTTAAGTTTTAACGGCTGTTCCATGTTTCGTGTACATGTATCAAAAACCGTTTAAACATCAATTGAATGTAAAACATAAGATGTTATCAAACCAATTAATTTATTTCAATACCTTTATTAAATGTTAATAGCACAAAAACTGTACTACACACCTTCTTAAGTATTTAATCGCATTATACATATTGCAGGCTTGTGCTCAAAATCCTGATTTTGGGGATGAAAACTGTTAAATGATAGTAATGTAGGCATGACATTTGCGTAGTCGTGCGTGGATAACCTCTAGTCTATGGTCGATTTTACTGTAGCTGTAAAGGAGCTACAGTTATATAATCCAAGTTGAGTATGCTCATTAGTGTGTTTACTTCTATTAACCCTTAGGTATTCTGTGGTTTTTTCTAATACAACATTAAACTTGTTAAATTAAAGAAGATTCTATCTATAACAGTTTGTTCACAAAAAGCTTAAACATATTATTGTTGTTTTTAATGTGATTGTTTTCAAGTACAGTCCTACATAAGATCTTTCGCGATTTCTTTAGTTGCCTATATAAAGGCAGTGTTGCTAAAAGTATTAAGATAGTATTTCTTATTCATACATCCAAACTAAACAGATGGATATTACAGATTTTATCTTGGAGTATACACCACACACATCTGCACCCGCAAACAAATCCATACCATCGCTACACAAAAACCATCGCCACCATAATTGTTAACTGCTGCTGAGCGATAAAACGCATATACATTTTTGTACATTATCCCTTGGATACGCTGTCATTAAGAATTAATAGCTTTTTGTGTAACTAACGACCTTGTGTCCTTTTACGTTAGTTTGCATTCGCGTTTTATACAAACTTGAAGTATGGTGATTAGTATGAAACAGAAAAGGGTAATGTATGACGAAACAGCTGTATGATGCAGTTAAGTCGCTTTTCCGCATACTGTTTCTATTACTAAATTTAACAGGCGCAGAATATTATATGTGTTATGTAATTTTTCACGCTTGGGATGGTAGACACTGCTGGTAGATTGTTTAGTCCTTGGGCTTGCTGGAGCATCCATAGCAAGTTATCTTATCTGAGTAGTGGCACTGTACATAATATGCACATTTTCGTAGTACACGATTTGAAATTATACCATAAATATTATTCTATTCATTTACTAAATTCATAAATTACAGGGGGTTTAACGCACCTGACCTTTCTTCTTCTCCATTAGTTTAGAAAATGTATATCCCCACTTGTTGGTCCCTAGCATCAAGAGTCCAAAACAGGTGTATGATGCAGTTTAATTCAATGTATCTATTACTAAATTTAAAAGGTGCAGCATATGTGTACGTTACGTCATCATACAAACAATTATATTGTTATTTGTTCTCCTTTCTGTTTTATGAGATATACATTTGTATCAAGCACAATGCTCTCTATATTAACTGAATTAACTGAAGACCGTTTGCCAAACTCAATGACAAAATAGATGTTGTATTTGTTATTTTGAATGCTATATCTGTTTTTCTGCAAGAACTCAGTGTTCCGTTTCTCACCATGACGTGATCATCCTTTCCCTTGGTTTGGATAGACCTTTGCGTTGAACTGTGGTAACATGCTATTTATTCATTTTTTTTCTGCTGTAAGAAATTTCATCCAATAGGAGAATTGTACAAAAGACACTTGTTTGTCAATATTTTTTATTACAAGCTAATTTTAACAGGTGATGGTTCCTGACAGTATCTAAACCGAAAAAATAGTTCAGATGCTCCTGGTACCATCATCAGATACCCTTGCTTATTTCATTATTAAAGCCAACAGAAGGCACTGTAACACGGGGTACCATCGAAACCAAGCCCAACCTGTTTTCAACCTGGTGTGCAATTATATATTACATAACTCACGCTCGCATTTAATGTTTGTATATTTACATAATCTGAAGTTTTGTAAATTCAGTCTTGTTAGTTTTGATTGTTTTGTTTTCTTTCGCAAATTATCATTTAATACCTTTAAAACAATAATAACAAAATGAAAAAGAAATGCCTCTGTTAAAATACAAATCCATTGTCTTATTGTCATCCGATTTTAAAATGTAACGAAAACACTTTGAAGGTGAGCAACACCGTTTGAATAAAGAACAACCATGTTAAATAAAATAACAAATCTAGAGGAATACGTATAACAAATAGCTGAACAAAAAGTTTTTTAGAACATAAATTGCAGGAAAGGGTCATAATTATGAAAGTTAGAATAACACTTTTGTTGATACAAGCTTGCTACATTATCATATTAATAATGGTCACGATCACTTTTTATACAAAGCTAATTTAGAAATTAGAGATAGAAGAGTGTGCATCGCTCGGCCAAAGTCAATATCCGGGACGTCTATTCCAACGCTTTACGACGATACGAATGGATAGAACTTAATATACAAGTTTCCCCCTCATAAACACGCTTGATATATAAAGCGCGCACTCACACCCTAAGGAGTTTATAACATGCTATTTTGAACGAGCATCAACTCTTACATTGTGGCTTGAAGTACATTGTACGAACAATCAAAACGATGTTGGACAATATTTTAATACAGCTTGGAGAATTTGGATTATATCAGAAATTTCTATATGCATTGATATGCTGTACCTCCGTTTATAGCGGAATATATGATTTGATGTCAGTGATATTTCTCAATGCACCTGATCACAGGTTTGTTACCGTATTTCATATTTTCATTAATAAATCTCGAAATACAATACGATATCAAACTATAATGCATATTTTGTTATTACAAATTTCAAAAAAATATCAACTTGATAAATATCATATATTTATTAATATAAGATGATATAAGCAAATTCCGATACCATTGCGCGCTGTTTGTGTTCTTGTTTTATTGTTTAACAGCATAATTATAAAGAGTGTAAACGTTTTCAAACCTCAATAGTAAATTTGGAGAAAAATAGGACTTTAATTGATATTTTAAATGTATTCTTGTATTTTGTTGTATATGTTTTTATAGAGCTCTTTCATGTGGCTTATTAATAAGAGCATAGCAACTCGCGGGCGCACAAGTCGCTCGAGCGAAGCTCTTGAATAAAAGCACATGAATGCAGAAAACACGGTGAAGTATCCCTCCACAGGGAAACTGAAAACTTCAAAATTTTAATAAAGAAAGTTAAATGATTTCAATATAAATACAAATGTTATTTTAGTGGTGTGGCAGGTTTTTAAAACCATTCATTCATTCTACGCACTCTTGGAAACAACTGAATAGCCTTTATATATTAATTGTGACGATGGCAGAAATATTTTTAACTTTTACAAATTATCGTAAATAAAAACATGTAAGATTTCTAACAAACGCATGTCAATAGAAATGTATCACACTCCGTAATGATGTCTTAAGTACTTAGATATCTTTAAAACATAACTTCTCACTATATTTATTGATGCATTGTTTAAGAATACAACTTCTGACATCCTTTCTTAACTAACCCCCTATACAAAAGCTTCATACCCGATTAGATACGGGGGAACTATAACGGTCCTATTGTTTGTTGATCTGTGAAAAACGTCCATTTCCGCGATACAAGAGATTGAGCAGTTTCCGGGCGATAACAATTTCAGTCGATAGTGATGAGATGAAATAGTTCTACATCGATATATGAATATGTAAAACACAGTGGACATCGCTATTTGTCCTCTTCTGTTAGCCTTTTCTTACCTTACATAAACCAAGTCTTATTCCCGTGGTCTATTTCGGAAGACTCCGTCAAAATGACCTTTGATACTTTCTCTGCAATGCAAATATGTTTGAATAGTTGATTATTTTTTGACAATGAAATGCAGCTCTAGCAGTGAAGTCAGCCATGAACATACAAACACGTTTAATGGTATAACTATTAATCGGTACTTACAATCTTTATCACAAAACCAATAAGATATACATTTTATCTTCATAGTGTTTAAATTAAGCAAAGAGCATTTATATCTTAAATCAAATAGACACATTCGATATTTTTTTTTTATATTTTTCGTTTACACATCTGTAAAAGTTTTTTTTCATATCAATATATATATTAAATAAACGTTGACTATTTTTACTAACGGTCCTATGTCGACTACCAACAACAACATTGATAAAATGTCATCCTTTGATATTCGTTATTCGTTACGTTTGAGATGTGAGGTTATAAGTATTTGATAAGATAGGGCAATGCATACACTAGACTAGCCATATACTATCATACTAATACTTACTACTGAGAAATACAATACGTTTACGTTACATATACGTTCATTTTAATCAAATTTGTATATGTAATACATGAAATAATTTGATTGATCTCTTATTGAATTTTATACATCTCGATAGGTTTAATTTGTGTTAAAGGAAGAGTCTTCAAACATTCAAGAAAAGATAAATTGTTTAATGTTTTCTATACATGTATATACAGCAAAAATCAACTTGTGTCTTCTATATAAATACATGATTTTTTTTAAAACTTTGTATATATTTCTGCCAAGCAAAACATAAACCTCATCCATTATATAATGAATGTCAGGTCATTATTTAATTTTAAAGACATCATTTAATAGTTTACTTAAAATTGTACATGAGTTAATACTTTTTATATCCTCTACATTATTTTCGCGCGTACATTTTAAACAATATTTGAATTCGTATTTCGTTTTTTGATTTTCCATGTTGTCGCTCCGGTATTTGCTGATTTTAAATTTTCTATTGAATATGCCTTTTTTCGAAGGCAGCAACGGCATTCTTTCTGTATATAAACTCATTTTAAAAACCGCATATTGACTTGTTGAGTTATCATATCCCTTTTGGTACCCACATAAACCAACTTTTGGTCAAACGTATACATATTGTACCTAACGTATACCTTTTGTGAAAGCAATACTATGGTGCATCCGTGAATATTAAGGAGGTGAACATCCGAATGGGACTCTAAAATACCTTATAGACACCCATCCATTGAGTAATTAATAAGACATTCAATTTAATTTGCATTTGCAGATGTAAAATACCAGGACTTGAGAATGACACGTACGACATACAGAGTACCTATCAACAGAACCTGGTCAACAACTACATACCTCCATCAACAGATGATGTCACTCTCGACTACGACCAGTGCCACCTATACTTGTTTGATTACAGCACTGTCAAGTTCGATAACTCCAGCAGACCAATCAATGCTTCACTCGTAAAATGCAATGATTGGGTGTACAGTGATTCTGTGTTTAAAGAAACATTTACGTCGAAGGTATGTTATGCTATATCATACAGTTTTCTTAAGGAAGCAACAGTAAGAAGGTTTAGATAGTTCACAGAAAATAAATATTTTTCTTCAAGTAATCGTTATTGTTTAAAAAAGAGATATCCTCATTCGAATGTGGAAAAGTTACTATAAAACCTTTTATCGTATTCACAAAAAGGACAAAGAGGAGAAAACCAAATTGAAAAAAGACACAATTTTGTACCTGCTGGTTTAGTTTTGATTTTATTTTTATTTACGTCCTATTAACAGTTGAGATCATTTAAGATGGCGTTGCTGCAGAAATAAAAAAGAAATGGTACATTGTATCTGTCTGGTCGTTGTAAAGTCCCACATTTTGTTTAGGCATATGGAAGGACACAGCAATAGGAAAAGCCGTGCTTTTAAGAGTTTTTATAGTATTTCGTATCCATAGTTTCTGGCTACAAAATAAAATTTATCTTGGTATTTTATGTGATATTTGCAGGAACCAATTATATTCTTCAGATAACGGCTAATTGTTTGGAGGATTTAAATTTCCGAACATTTTTATTACAAGTTACAAAACGGGTGTTTGTTAGATTTGGTTTTTGTTTCTCTCGATTTAGTAAAATTTCAAAAATGACAAAAGACACTACCACTAGTCATGTGACCTGTTTCTACTACAATTTCAGTCGCGAATAGCAGTATATCATTGAATTAAATATAACTGAACAGCGGACAATATCGTCGAAAACAATATTGACGTATTCTCGCCAAATGATGACGACGTCAACAATCAGCAAATGACCGTTGTTCCGGTGGTGGTACATTATGTACAGAAGATTTGACATGTTGTGCTTACATCTTTGCTAATAGTAGGCATACTTTACATTAACGAATACAATGAATGCTTATCTGATTCATCAATTGTTTTAAACGCAGTTAAACCTGGTATGTGGAGACAAGCATCTTACATCTTTAGTAAAGTCCCTTTTCTTCGCTGGGAAACTCGTCGGCGCCATTATTTTAGGCAATCTATCAGATTTGTGAGTATATAATACTTAAATGGAGGGAGGGTGAAATATATTAAAATAAGTTATCCTAAGCAAAACCATTTGGTATCGAAGAAGCCGTCCTATATTAGAATCGTTGCTGCTACTGTGTATAACCTGGTAACGTCGATGAGGAAATAGAAGACGTTTACTCTGCTTGCAAGTTTTTTAATTCCCTAATTATGTGGATATATGCCAATTTTTAGTTGTTTTATCAACCCAGTGTCATACAAATTGATATCAGATTTGGTTTACTGTTTTACTCAGTACTTTCTTGTCTTTTTCTTAGAATAGGACGAAAAATCACGTTTTGTGCCTCGCTTGTAATGATGGTTGGACTGACGCTCGGAATGTCTTGGTCTTCTTCTTACATCGTTTACGCTATCATCATGACTGGTATTGGTGCAACAACAGGGGGAGTCTTCCCTGTCGGATTTGTTCTTGGTTTGTATGAAACAAGGATATCTCAAAAACAATTTGCAATTGATATACATTGTATCTATAAATTCTGGTTTGCAAGCCGTTAGATTAGCAAAAGTGAGACATATTCAAAATCCTATTCTAGGATCTGTTACAGTTTCTTTACTACTGTTGCTTTCTTTGATACCAGATAAAATAATGGAGCGTTAAGATAATGATAAGACAAAAGGCCCATAGTTATAATACGATGTAGCCCCACTGTACAAGTGAAGTCAGCGATATTTCCATTTAAACGTTGGAAACGAGCCCGTGGTCCTGGTATAGCTTATTCTCCACGTGCAGCTAAAATGTATGCATTAAAAAATATCTTTAGATTTCGAAGACGCTATGCATATACCTCCTAACAATTACAACTGACATAGTACCAGTGATTGATATAGCATAGCTGATTTCGCCCAGGGCCGTACCAGAATAGATAAAAACGTGGTTTGTATTTGCACTGTTGTAAAATATGCCTTAATCAAAATGGATCTGCGTAGAGGAACGCTTATAATACAACATTTTGCAATTATATTATTTCGTAAGCGTTTTCGAAGTATGTACAGATCCTAGAGACTGAAAGTGCTATAATATGATGAAACTTCATTAGCTTTTTTTAGAATAGTTTATATCATGTTTCCAAGTGTTGAATGGGTTGGGCCATCTAAACGAAAATACGCTGGCACAGTGACAGAATATTTCTATTCAATCGGTTTGATGACACTTGCCGGGGTCAGTTACTTTGCCAGGCATTGGTACTACATAAACATCATCTGTTCCGCACCAGCGGTTCTGTTCATTCTTTACTGGTGGTAGGTATAACATATGGCATTATGTTATGTTTGATGGTCCTAGTGCTCCTGTTCTTCCCATATTTAATTTCATCTTTAATCTAAGAGTTGTTTGTCTATCACATTTTTGTTTCAGTGTTTAATAACTCACAAATTAATACATTTTGTTTATCAAAATAGGCTGCGCTTTTTATATTAGATTTTTGATAAAAATAAATGTTATTTTTATTGTAAGGCTAATTTCGGAATCACCTCGCTGGCTGATAAGTAAAAAGCGATACGAAGAAGCAAACAAAGTTCTCCAGAAGGCAGCTAAGGTTAACAAGGTGGAAATCGAAAAGAACCTATTTAAAAAGGAGTTAGAAAATGAATCATCACAACCAACTGGAAAAGTGTGGCAGTTGTTCTCTACACGGGTCATGCTGTTGCGCACACTCGTCATCCTCTTCAACTGGTAAGTAGTGTGAAATACTGAAATATAATGAAGTTTTATATGACTAGTTTCGGAAAATGCAATGATTATCTTATTGAAATATAAAATTTAAGCGATGCAGATGAATGAGGTTATGACACATGACGCCAGGTATACACATCAAGTTTCAGATGTTTGGGACTGCATTAAACACTGCACTTGTGCTCGAAATTAAATTATGTACTGTTTCCAATTCATCGTTTACTGATCAATGAAAACATGAAGTTTGTAACGTTTAGAAAACATGAGAGCATGGGAAGATCCTTTAGCATGAGAACAATTTGATACGAGCCCTGGTCACTAAATGAATATCATGCAGCGATTTCCGAAATTGCCTTGTTGCGTTTTGAAATGTCTAAAATGTACCAAAATCTAAATTAAATATATAAAACAAAAAGACATTTGAAATTTGTTGTTTCTTCTCTTTGTAGGTGTATAGTAAGCATGATTTACTACGGCCTGTCTCTAAATGCAGGAAACCTCGGAGGAAACTTTTACCTGAACATGTTTTTATCTGGGCTAGTAGAAATTCCAGCAAACACTATGGTCCTACTTTTAGTGGATCGTGTAGGCCGGAAAAAGCTCTACTGTGTCAGTATGATGTTAGGAGGGTTAGCATTAGTCTCGACAATATTTCCCATCCTGAAAAGTGAAGTCGGTAAGTGTACTAGGACCTTGACTTCATATGATCATTGTCATGTATTGTATTATCATTTAGTGTATGATGTGAAGTATTGTTCCTACGGCGACATCGCCTCCCAGTATAATTGGGAACAGTATAACCTTTGGACAAGAAAATGGTCTAGCAGAAATGTTTCCGTTTTTGAATTTGGTAGAAATGCTTCGTAAGTATATTTACAATTTTACTCTATTCTTTACTGATGATCATTCATAAGTCCAATAATGTATGATTGTATCATTAAATTTTACTTGACGTAGTGAAACAAATCATGTTAAAATAAGGCGAATTATCTTTCAGAAAACCAGACTATCATAATAGTACTTGCCATGTTAGGTAAATTTGGTGCAACAGCCGCATTCGATACGATCTACTTTTATTCTGCGGAGTTATTTCCTACCGTAGTAAGGAATGCAGGGATGGGTGCAAGTTCATGCGCTGCGAGAGTTGGAGGAATCGTGGCACCATACATTGCAGATTCCGTGAGTAAAAATACTTTTTATATTAACTTCTTCATAGCGTCATATGGTTACTCCATCAAAGAAGAGTAACATAAAGTTCACATTCGATGCAAAATGACACAATTTGATAAAATAAGACTGCACACACTTGACAAGCTATCGTGAAAGATTTATTCATTTTCAAACGATCCAATATCTTTGTGACAACGTTGCAGGGACTGAAAAGACGAAAAAATATCGCAACCATTTGCAGAACAAAACCCAAATGAGGAAGTATGCAGATAACTAGTAATGTAAGACACAAACATCATCAATGATTTCAGAAAAAATATCATGGTTGATAATGCCAGTTTGCAATAAATAATTTGAGTAGCGGTTCTATATATGTGTCACTTATTTTATATATATGTTGTATATGTATATTTGGTGCAAGATTGAGAAAGAAATAAGGATATCTCAACCTCAAAAATACCTTAACGCTGATATGTAAAATTAAAGTTGGGAGTGTTAACAAAATTATAATACGAACTCAAAATCGATTAAACTTGGAGCTATATATGTCATCTGTCAAATTAAAAAATGTAAAATAATACTGTTTGCTAGTCAATTTACGCATACTGTATGACGATTACAGGCAGCGCTGATAGGTGGAATGGTGGGGAAGGTGTTTCCGTTAGGAGTGTTTGGAGTGGTGGCGATTATAGCAGGACTGTCATCCTTGTATCTACCCGAAACTTTAAATAGAGCATTACCAGAAACAATCGAAGATGGTAAACGATTTGGAAAGTATGTATACGCTTTCTCTTGGTTTTGTTTAACTTGAATTTATTATTAATGATTATTCAGAGAACGTGTTACTTGCTTTGTTTTATGTCATATTACAACAGAAGCATACAAAAGCAGGAGATAAAATATAGCATTGATATTTTTGTCGGAGTTTACACCATTAACCATCACTTCTCTTCGATACCGTCGTTAATTCTCCATTACGATCATTCTTAGGAAAAACATTCATGACTTAAAGGATAATAAAACAGTCAAAGAAACCTAATACAAATTTATATCTGGTTAAAATGTCATCTACTTTGTTTCTATGTGAGTTATGCATCGTAATTATGATTACGGCATAACATTGAACATTTGGTTTATAATATGTTATATCGGAATCCTCATTTTCACAGGTCCGCCAAGAAATCTCACAAGGAAAATAAAATTAAGGAAAACATGGCACCTAAGGAACAGAAACAGCCTTACTATGAAAACAGTGGCTATATTTCAGACGAAGAAATGACCAAACTTTGAAAGCTTGCACCTACAATGGTTCCTTTTCCAAATAGAGCTTGATGTTTTTAATGTATTGTAGAAAAACCAGAATCGAATTTACATGCTATACAATGAGAAAAAAGAAGTAAATATTCTATATCAATTATCCAAATGTTTTTCAATAAGATCACATATTTGACAAAAATATATTTCTATAATTATATTTTTATTATGTACTTTTCTGAGAACATCAAAAATAGTTATATGTAGTAGTAGTTATAGTAATGGATAGAACTAGCAATGCTACATTTAAGAAAAAGGCCCCGGTTTCATAAACGTTTCTTAACTAAATGAAAGTCCCGAACTTAAAATTATCCAAATCAAAATAAAACAAACGATAAGGGGGATTTGTAAGATAAAATATGCGTCAACACAACCATAATCCGATCTCAAAATCGATTTAACTAGGATTACAATATGAATAAAGAAATCTACACGGATACCCTTGTAAAAGTACAAGACAATGAGACCAGGTGTTCTGGAAAAAATAAGCGTCCTCTGTTTCATCGACGATATCCGCCATGAAAATCTTGGTCATATCCAAGTAAGCGACAAGTCCTAAAGTGAGACCGAGTTATCATTCTCAATCGCAACAGGTAAACACACTAGTAAGCATACGCAAAAACGTCCATTTTCATATCACACAAAGATACAAAAATATTTTTAATGAGACCAAGATGGCGACCATAAAACTTGCTCATCGTTGTCATCAACCAGCATCTCTCGAATCCCTGTGTAGTTCGTTTGTCAGTAGTCGACAACTATCACGAAAAACTCGATATTTAGAGCAGCCCTAGAATAAATATTCAATTTGGAATCAGGTTGGAGAAGCAGGAATGCTAAAATAAAGAAAGGAGAGGTTCACTAAACTTCTGTAATGCTTTCTTCTTAAGGAGTTGTCTTAAGTTGATTAAACCGGTGGGCAGCTGCAATACAAAAGATGACGTCATTCTCACTGTCATCAGCAATAGCAACCACTACAGCTGAAGCTCATGACGTAATTGTACTGGTGACAATAGAGACATTATGGGTATTTTTTAACTGATGATTCTATTTGTAAATACATTTTTGTGTATATTATAAATATGTTAGGTAATTTTGCTAAAAGTATATCATTCAATTATGGAACATCATATATACTACAGGCGCATAGACAATCTCTGAGGAACGACATATGTGATTAAAGACTGAAAACAACACTATATGAGTTTGTGTTACATGTATGAAAAACTAGCGTGATGTATATTTAACCAGTTATGTTATAGATGCATTAGCACATAATACCCATACCTTCTTGATACTTTATGCGATATTTTTGTCTTGCATGTAAAAAGAATTCATCTCATTGATGCTATATCGTTATCATGTGTTCAATTTCTTTATATTTCTCTACTACAATAAACCAGTTAGTTGAAATTCAATTGAGTTTGTTTGTGTCATATTTATTTAAGACTATATCAGAATTAAGATAATTTCTAACATGAATACCATTAGTGTATAAATGGACAAAATATAAAAAAAAAAATACAGTGTACCCTCGTTATACCGCCACCTTTTGTTCACAGCAATTATGGCGGTATAGCGAGGGTGGCGATAGTATCGAATTATCAAAATTATTACCAAGAATGAAATTGCATAATAGATTGGATTTTATTAAAAACAAGCTTAGTATTATATCGTCAATTAGATCTACATTGGCACAAATTTATATATGAAAATAGTTATTGATCTGCTTTTGCCGCATGCCATTCCAAATGGAACACTAAAGATTTCCTCGATCTCCAAAAACAGAACAATATGGCGTTTCCGTCGAGGGAAATATATAGCCATTTCGAGACGTTTGTATTTAAAAGGGTGTGGCGGGTGGCGATATGCGAGGGTGGCAAACTTAACGAGGAAATTATATAGAAGGGAAATCCGTGAGTAATTGGGAAAGATGTAGAATTGTAAGATACATTTATCTCTAAGTGTTACTATAGACAATATTCATCTAAATTGTTTGTTACTTATATTACATCACCATGTATTAAAAAGCAAGCTAATCGGTCACTGACATGTTGTTGAATCTTCCTATACAATGAAAGTTTAGCATAATTACTAGTAGCAACCTCACCACCGTCCGTCGGCTCGTCTGCTCGCACAGATCCCATTTCATTTCATCTCAATTCATGATAGACACCCTGTAATAATTATAGTTCCGTACTTGATCTGGTAACGGATGACATGTACCAGGGAATGGTAGTGATATTACGAATTGTCAGATGTAATATAAACCTTTTCAGTGGTAAATTGGTGAAGACTTTATTAGATTACTTTTCAGCATATTGTGTTGATTTGGAAAAGTCAATATAAAAAGGCGAACACCTGTGCGATATTTATAGCCTATCAGAGTGATTGAAGATTAATATATATGAGACTGGATTTCATTACAGTAAATTACGTCATAAAAATGCTGGGTATCGTATCTTTTACTTGATTTATAACACGGAATACCTCTATATAAAATCAGTTTGTGTCAGCATTGAATATCTTTATTAAACTTTTTGAGTACAGTAAATCAATTATTTTCCGCAATTTGTTTTCATATATGTATGAATGTTGGCAGAATTGACAGAAATAGTATTTCAGTATAAACTATGGAAGCAAAAGGTCTTTCAAGTATTCTTTTTCCTAAAAAAAATAAGCAAGTATTCCTCGAAATACATGTATCCAAAAAACAAATAAACAATAGTTGAATGTGAAATATATAGAGGTTACACAACAATTGGCTGTTGGATATGGAATTTATTTCACTCGAGTTAATTATTTTTTTAAAGTTACAAAAGACACGAGCTTTACCGAATGTCTTTTGTAACTTTTCAAGGTCATATTCCACTAGTGGTATATAACATATATATATCCAACAGTCGGCACGTTAATACAATGGTCTGAGAGTTGAATAACACAGGGTATTGTGGTAGAAATAGAGGTTACACAACGAGTGGTCGTTGGATATGGAATTTATTTTACTCGAGTTAATTATTTTTGAAAAGTTACAAAAGACACGAGCTTTAGCAAGTATCTTTCGTAACTTTTAGAAAATAATTAACGAGAGTGAAATGAATTCCATATCCAATAACCACGAGTGGTGTGACCTGTTTCTACCACAATATTATATCGGCAGTGTCAGTGGTTGTTTTTGGAGTGAACCGCGGACTATTTGCGCAAAAACGCATTATCTCGCATATATTCCCGCCAAGTTGTGACGTTGTCAACAATCGATGACGACGTCAACAATCGCGATTTCCGGTCAAAGTTCAACTTCTCAATCAATCAAAAGTCCTGAAGGTCATATTCCACTAGTGGTATATAACATATATTTATCCAACAGTCAGTACGTGTATACAATGGTCTGAGAGTGGAATAACACGGGGTATTGTGGTAGAAAAGATCTTATCAAACCAATGATTTGATTTTAAATGTTAAAAACACAAAAATGGAGACGGAAATGGTTGAGTCATCGTAATGTAAGCATGAACTTTTCGAAGTCGTGCGTGGATAACCTCCTCTCTGTGGTCGATATCTACTGTAGCTGTATAGGAGCCCACATTACAGTAAATCCCATATATTTCTTTAAGACTCCACATCCTTCCCAAATTATTAAGATAACATTTCATTTGATGAAATGACTGGTTTGCATGCTATCGCCGAAGTTTATGAATGACAGTAAGAAAGAAAAGTGTATCTAAGAAAAGATGTAGAATAATGTCTGTTTCAGCAGTCCTTAATTCTCTGTTAATAGCAAGTATGACAGCATCAGAAGATCATCAAATAAAAACCAAGTAACATAACATTACAACACTGTTTACACAGTGAAAATGTTATTTATGATATATTGTTGACGAAAATCTTGAACACATATTTGTCTTTTTTGTTATTGTTTTTAAGCATATCCCAAATTTTCAATTGATTTTGTTCTCTAAATAGAGGCAGTGTTGATAATATTATATACAACATTTATATAACGCTCTATATAATTTGTAAAATTACTCTAAAGCGCTTCACAACATGTAAATAATAATTTGATACTTACAATGCATAAATAAAGAAGTTATTACAATCTAAGCTAATGTGATAATATAAAAATGCATATAAATACGAACTTGGTAAGCAAATATCAGTATATACATGTCGTCTAAGTTGATACCCTAATATGCAGACGGGAAAAGGTACGTCTTCAGATGTTTCTTGAATTTGGCCAGAGTATTTGTTTTTCGGATAATGGATGGTAAGCTATTCCACAACGTGGCCGAAACACTCCCAAAACACCGGTTTCCATAGGTCAAGATCGAGGTTTTGGGACACACAACAATGATTCTGTCTCCGACCTCAGTGATCGTGACGGCTGATACAGGGTAACAAGCTCCCCTATGTACTGGGGAGCTGTTCCATCCAGTACCTTGTATGTGTATACCAAGGTTTTGTAATATGACCTGTATTGTACAGGTCCAGTGCAATGAATACAGAACAGAAGTGATGTGTTCTCTCTTTCTAACTCGAGAAACGAGACGTGCTGCCGTGTTCTTGATCTTCTGTAGGGGACTTGTCAGTTTGTTAGATATACCACAGAGTAGGGCATTTCCATAGTCCAGCCGTGAGATAACAAGTGAATGCACCAAAATCTTGTATGCATCGGCAGTTATAAACTGTCGTATGCAGCCGATGTTCCTGATCTGGTAGTAACAGGATTTGACAATAGCATTCACTTGTTTCTCCATGTTCAGTGAACTATCAAAGTACACCCCTATATTTTTAACAGTTGCGACAGCCTCTACAGTACTTGTTCCGACCTTGAGCTGGAGAGCCATTAATTGCTTACACTTTAGAGAAAAGACGATCAGTTCCGTCTTTTCCTGAGTTAGCTTTAGCATGTTTGCATTCATCCAGCTTCTGATGTCTGTCAGACAAGCTTCCAAATTTTCTGATATGGTGTCCCAGCTGTCCTGTGGCCTGATGGCCATGTAGATCTGTGTGTCATCAGCATGTCAGTGATAACAAAGGTTTTGTCGATGACAAATCTCACCGATTGGTTTTGAATACATGCAGTATTTACGGGGTCCTACATATGTAACACCGACCCTTGAGGAACCCCGAAATCCAGCATGCTGTCACGTGAAACAGAAGATCCGATTGCAATACACTTCCGTCGATCACTTAGATAGGACTGTATCCAGCATAAGGCGTCGTCAGTCACTCCAGAATACGAATACTCCAGACGCTTATGGAGTATGCTATGGTAGATGACGTCGAATGCAGCTGACAAGTCTAGGATGACGAGCACCGCCTTGCAATTGATACAAGGTATAAAGAAAATATTTCTTCAAACTATTGAGAAAAGTATCATACATATTTCCCAGAGTACCTGCAAACAAACATATAATCACTACCATCATAATTGATAATACAATTTCCTTTGAAAACATTATGTAATTATTATTAACATCTAGCATGTACATATGTCTAGTTACACAAACAAGTAGTATGATGAACTGTATGAACTAGAAAGTGGTTATGTGTGACTTACATCCGACACTTTTTAGTGATTTATAATAACAATTATATATTGTAGTTTGTTGTCATTTCTATTATATAATATATACAAAACCAGATGTTTAGTAAAATAGTGTGTCATGCGTGCTGCTTTCCTGAAATATGTATTTCTAATAGTGCCTCGTAACACTACCAATCATACCAGACTAAAATATTTCATTACATATCACATATGCACTCTTCTTCTATCACGATTATTTTTGTAATTTTAATTTAACTGGATGATAGTTGTTTACCAAACGACTTTCCAACCTTTACGTTAGGTTGAATAACTAGCATCTAGATATTGATTGTCACGATCACTTTTTATAAAAAGCTAATTATTTTGAAGCGTTTTTTTGAGTGCGCGGCTTCGTCACAGTCAACAAACGGGACTTCACTGTGAACACTTTACGACGATCCGACTGACTAGAACCTGATTTATATGCATTTTTTGCCCTAATGTAAACACTGTTGACATATAAAGCTTACACACACACATACATCTTCAGGAGTTGATTACATGCAGATTCGAATCGAGCATCAATCGTGAACTTGTGGCTGAGGTGCGAACAATCAAAATGAAACTGGACAACATTTTGATACAGCTGGGAGAATTTGGACTATATCAGAAATATCTATATTCGTTGATATGCTGGACCTCCGTTTATTGCGGAATATATGCTTTGATGTCGGTGATATTTCTCAACGCACCTGATCACAGGTATGTTACTATGTTATATGACATAAAAAAACAAATTGATGCGCAAAATACACTACATTATCAAACTGTAATGAATATTTATTATATAAGAAGTATCGATGGAAAGTTTTGCTCAATAGTAAAGTTTATCTTAACATAATTCATTCAAGTTTGTCCGACAAACACATGTCAACAGGACGGCATGACCACGAATAATGATGTCAAAATATGTTAGATAGCACATTTAAAACATATATCCGAACTATAATACCTTAATACGCGATTGCATAGTAGGCCCTATAAGAATACTACTAAAAGGTTTCCTAACTAACCTCCCATGCTATTGCCTCATACAGTAAGATAAGGGACAATATAACGGTCATATTGTTTGCGTTCATAGTACCTTATACATTGCTATTATGAGGGTCAATACTGAAACCGACATCCAAAATATGTCATTGTTGTAATTAAGAAAGCAAAAGAGCGGGTTCCTATAAGAATACAGTTCCAGCTAATTTACATCAATATATATATATTTGAAACAAAATATACAGTGGACATTGGTATTTTTCTTCCTTTGGTTACTTTTCAACTAATTTATCTTTGTACAAGTCTATCATTCACGCCATAGCATCGATGGTAAAATCTTTGTCAAGTCTATCATACACACCATAGCCTCCTTACCTTAAATATAAAGTAACAAAGTAAATATTGAAAGCTTCAACACTACTACAGTACCAAAATCTTAAAAAAAATAATAATAATTAAAAAAAAAATGAAACTGAACGACTAGCAAGACGACTCCGATCAAAGCATGTCTATATGTTGCTAGTTAAGTCGTCCCTCTTCCAAAACCCTGTTGTACAATTGTATTAACCTGATGTATACGACAGGTGTCGACTACTGACAGACAGGCGTACACTGTAATGTTTCGTGATATATTGAAGAATGTCGCGATTTTTGGACACCACGGTGAAGTTGCCGAAGTAATTACATGTATTGATAAGGAAGATCAAGTAACCTTATATAAATCCTAGTCTTCTTCCCTTTGTTTATTTTGGAAGACGCAATGTAGATCTTATCTTAATTAAAATTTTACATTATTCTGAATAATATATAAGAGTCTACATAACGTTTTCTCTGAAATATTAACAATCTTTTAAATCAGAATCCAATCTTATAAAACCAACCGGACAAGAACGGAAAGTAGGACCAATATAAATACCATATAGTACAGCCTTTATCATCTGTTATCAAGTTGATAAACATATTTTAGGTGACATGTTGTTGTGATATTTAGATTAGATAAACTAAAGTGCAAAGGACACTGTTTATACACATAGATACAATACTAAGTCACCATATACTGCAAAATGAACTTAGATAGTATTCTTCTCAAGATTGGAGAATTTGGACTTTACCAGAAATATATTTATTTTTTAATATGCCTAAGTATATTCTATAATGGATTGTATGCGGTGATGTCTGTGGTGTTTCTTGATCCTCCCGATCACAGGTCAGTATTATTCGGAAACATCAATAACAATTATGCTTTCATTTGCTATATTTGAGTACAATGTTAATGTCGAGCGACGTACAAAGTAGTTTCACGTATTGCATTTTTGTACTTTCATTTTGGATCTTAATCCTTCCTTTAGTTGTTATATAAACCCCAAATACAATAACATGGAAAAAACCGCATTTCTAGCGTTTTAATAATTTGCTACTTGTTTCCGTAAGATAACCGTAGAGTTGTTTTATGTGAGAGTACATGAGAACTTTCTACTAATATATCATGTTAATCTGCATTTGTGTGGCGTGAAAAGGGTACAGAGAAATTATATACTGATGATTGCTCGTAACACGACTCTTTAATGTACATCACTAAAATTGAAAAATGAAATAAAAAACTGTATTTCCTGCAGCGTTATTCCAATTAAGTACCCCACCTCACATTTAAAAAGTATAAATAGTAAAATATTATATTGAAAAAGTATACTATATAGAATTACAAAATACCCAAGCGCCAGCAAAAGAATAATCCAAATTAAAATTAAAATACAATAGGGACATAATATGAACAAAGGAAAGCTTTACATACATGATATGGAGACACTTGTAACAATACAAGAGAATAAGACCAGGTGTTCCGGAAGAGCAAGCGTCTTCTGTTTCATTTGCCAAGTAAACGTCAAGTCCTCAAAGTGTTAACCGAATCATCAATATCAATCATGACAAGTAAGCACAATAATGAGCATACTCGAAAACCTCAATCTTCATATCACACAAGGATACACAAATCCAATACAAGAAGTTTTAAGTACTAACACATACAATATAGCAGCAGGTCAGTGTTGACCTATGGGAGAAGATTGTACATAGATGTATGAGAGAACGTCTAAAGCTTCATCGTGTAAAATAAACACAGAGATAAATGCTTTCAAGTTTTATAAACATTGGGCGATGGACACATGTAACGGTGTACATTTGTACGCGTGTGATAAGAAAGCATTCAAATGAATCGGTAGGATTGAGGTCGTAAACAAGTTTAAAGCGAAGTTAAATGAATGGAATGGCAAGAAAGCCGAAACCGTGACAGATAGTGCATCTATGTGACTTTCATCTTCAGCTGATTGATGGTTCACTGTCATTGTATTTCATTTAAGATGGCTTAACCTGTTTTAGAAGTAAACAATGTATATAGACAGGGGGGTCGGTCAGATGGTACAGGTTTTAGTAATTCCTGAATAAGACCGAATTCGGTTACCTGTCCGGAATTCTCGCGGTAACTGGATGTCTTGCGCACCGAACCTCTTCATCAATCCCACAAACATAAGTTTTAACCTACGTATGCTATCTAAATAGTGTTTATGTTTTTATCAATTGCATGATATTGGTTAGGCAGACACAGGCAAAGTACGGAGTTCACTGACAAAATGTTTTGGGTTTTTTTAAATAAAAATTAAAAACTGTAAGTTTCACATTCGCGTGCAAGTCAAACGATGATAATATTATCTTACTGCTACATCCTATATATCGTTAACCTTAACGGAGATAATTCTTCTTTAATCTTAAATGTCATCGACCTTTGGCTCAGCAAGTGTTGCTAAAGATACAAATATAAACGAGTTATCTCATGGATCAACGTTAGATAAATAAATCCTATTTTTCTGGTGACCTATATGCTGATATTTTATTATACCATATAAGGGTTTACAATGTGGAAAAAATACTTTTGCACAATCATCGATCATGAGGATTAGTGGGATGTTTTGAAGAACGATTAAACTTTAGACGAAAGTACATTTGCAAATGTATTTATTGCATAGTTACATATATCCTAATTAACATACGATGTGGACGTGCATAGTGACCTTTATCAGTAATTTATATACATTACGTTCATCTTTCTGAGTACAAGGTGTTAGACTCTGGTTGTGGAGTTTAAAGTCCGCGTGGGTTGCCATAATCTCGATGGACACAGTTAGAAATAATGTCAACGTTCATATTATTCACATTTAAGTCTTCATGAATTGGAAATTAAAATATACTACTCATCGTTTTAAAAGTCATTTAAATCGAGGTTCCACAACCTGTTGGATTTTAAATTTATTTTACTAGAGTTCATTATTTTTATAAGTTACAAAAGACGAGCTTTAGCAAGTGTCTTATGTAACGTTTTAAAATATAATTAACTAGAGTGAAATAAATTCCAATTATCACGAGTCGTGTGACCTGTTTCTACCATAATTTCAGTCGGAAACAGCTGGAGAAACCACGGACTATGATTTGCGCAAAACGTTTCATCTCGAATATATTCCCACATAGGTTACGAACTCAACAATCGATGACGTCGCAAACAATCAGTAATGGACATTGTTCCGGTCAAAGTTCATCATGTCAGCCAATCAATTGCGTTTCGAGTTTATTCATGTGTGGAATACACAAAATGTTATTTAGCAGTTGTAATGATTATTTGATAATCTGAGAGTTGAAAACATCTACTTATTGTGGTAGAAATAAGGGTTATTGTACCCCTTGTCTATTTCAGTAGTAGTTTTTTTCGGCCCCCTAGCATCAACGATAAGTTCTAGAAAGACCAAACAGCTGTATGGTGCAGTGTAGTTCATGTTTGACATACTTGATGGAATACTTCATCCTTAAGTCGTAATCAAATAAGATGACGTAACACACACATATATTGCATCTTTTAATAATAAATTATAGTAATATAAATAGTATGCCGAAAAAATGAATTAAACCGCATCATACAGCTTTTTCGTTCTCCTAGGACTCTTCAGTGATGGTACGGCCCTCAAAGGTGGAAATCCAAAAATTCTAAACTAATCTAGAAGCAGAAGGGTCATGTGCATAAATTCTCTTTAATTAATGAATTTAGAAGTAAAATTGAACTAGTTCTGTATAATTGTTAATCGTGTACTACACATATGTGTAAACTATGTACCGTGCCACTACTCTAATGAGATTAAATGTGGCTATGGAAGCTCTAACAAACCTCGGGGACTAAACAATCCACCAGCAGAGTCTACCACCCTCTATCATGAAATATAACGTATTTTACGTTTACACTGTGTATTAATATGGACATGGAAAAGTCTCTCATTTTGACTTATCCTAGCAATGATATTGAACCTTAATTTATTTGCTTGGTGACTGGTGATACATGGTCAGTAACCTTACGTCTCAATGGAATGAGACTTGTTCGTTATAATATAGTGTATATTGAACGGCTCATATCTCAGTGTTATTTCTCTCTGGTTTTGACAGGAGAGTGTCAGTAGTGTAGTTACTTCTTTATAAATAAAAAACTATGCAATATATACTTTTATTGATTATATGCATATCATTATGAAAATGTTTAATCATAATGAGAAAATAGTACTTGTCATTGTCATATTTTTATCGCGATTGATGATCCTTTATCCCATCATTGTTCTTTCGTATCCTTCATACTACATTTATTATCTGATCATAACACATGTACATGATGTTCTGCTCAGTATCGACTCAATCTTTATCATGGGGCTGGAACATGTACTCTTAATACATGTGACAGCAAACTACTTTAGCTAAAAATGGTACATCCTTGAACGAGAAATGAGGCCATGTATATTTACAAGGCTGAACGCTAGCTAAATAAACAGTATATTGAATATAAAACACAAATTGAATGATTTTGCATAACCTTGTACTGCTTCATTAAAAGTCAGGTGCAGTTACACAGAATGTCACAATGATTGATGTTGGTGACTTATACTTAAACTTTAGACAAAGTAGAATTTATTGATTTTTCGCAAGCTCAAAAATGTACTATGAGATATGCAAATGAAGTATACGTGTCGGTATTAAGCATTTCATTGACCCATATTTTTACCTTTTGAATTGTGATATAAATTGTACGAATTACATGTTTGACATAGGCCTAGTTATTGACATTCAATTTGACGTTTGACCTTTCGTTGACCTTATGTGATGACCTTATATTGAGTTTTGGAGAGCAATTGCATTGAAAAAGTAGGAAATTTTTTAACTTCTTGTTTTTTTTCAATCTTAATAGGAGAAAGATATGCCATATCTAGTGAGTTATTGTATGAGATGATGAAAAACCGCACACATATTGATCGAGTGTGATTTCATTAAGATCGTTCAGTAACTTTGTTTGGTATTACTGTGATAGATCAAAAATGAGAGAAAAGCAAAGCGTTAACAATACCACAGACACAATATACGCTCATCGCTTTTTATTTCAAAAATGAAATGTAGCTCAGGCAGGCAAGCAAACCTAATTAAATGTGAATTAAAACAAACACCAGATTATAACTAAACGTCAACAAAAGACTGATCCGAACTCAAAATCGATTATACTAGAGGCAAAATCTGAACAAAGGAACTATTTTAAAGGGACCCTTGTAAAAGCACAAGCGAATATAATCAGGTGTCCCGGAAGAGTAAGCGTCTTCTATTTCAGCGACGACACCGGCCATGTAAATCTAGGTCAAATTCAAGCAGGTCTCATGGAATCAACATGAGTACTGAAGCATAATTCTCAATCGTCATATTGTACAAAGATGTAGAATATCTTTCAATGTAAGTTGGTTTATTAGCAGCTGACATCTATCCCGGGAGTATCGATATTTAGAGCAAGACATAGAATAGCTATTCAACTGCGACACGTAAACACTACAGGATGGAGAAACAGTGGTATTACTATAACGAAAGGGACCATTCACGATAGGAGAATCGAAATCAGTACTTATAACCTTCATATCACAAAGAGCTTTAACGTAAAATGATATTATTTTACAAAAAAAAACAAAGAATGAGTTTACTTATAATCAATTAATATGAAAATATTTAGAAAAAAAAAACTCTTATGTACAATATGTCTAAACACCCACGTTTGCTAGTTTTATCAATAATCCCTACTTCGACTGACCAAACATTTCTTGAATATGAAGACATTTTTCGTTATCCGTAAAACTCAACTTACATAATCGGCAGAACGATGGAAATCATTCAACAGCATCGCAATTATAATGGTAGAGTGTGCTTTATACCTGGATATGACGAAAATGAGATAGTATTTGGTTGATTGTGATTTTTTAAGACAGGATAATGCATACACCAGACACCAGACTAGCCATATCTTATCGGACAAGGATTCACTCCTGACACATATAATAGTTTAAGTTATATACATTTATTTGATTGGTATTTGATTGATTTCTATATTTCGTGATAGCTGTAACTTATATTATGGGTAGAGCTTATATTGCGAAACTAAAGATAATTGTTCCATGTTTTCATTATATAAGACAAAATTTAATTGGTATCTTTTATAGATACATATATATTGATTTCTTTTCGTATTGAGTTCGAAACCCACGTGTAGACATTGCCAGGTACAGACAGTAGGTTGGTGGTTTTTCCCCCCGAGTACTCCGGCCTCTCCTCTACCTCCAAGATCTGGTATGTCCGTAAATAACCATGGTTGTTGTATAAAGGAGGACGTAAAACAAAAATATATCAGATATTCAGTTATTTGATTTTAGTGGCGCTGTTTCACTGTCATCCTATATGCGTAAATGTCATTTATATCCCAAATCTAATTTATGTGAATATTTTAACTATGTATACCAACCTTTAAGTTAACCTTTCAAAAATGTAAAATTCAAACTAATTTTATTTTGTTAAAATGCAGATGTAAAATACCAGGATTTGAGAATGACACGTACGACATACAGAGTACCTATCAACAGAACCTGGTCAACAACTACATACCTCCCTCAACAGATGACGTCACTCTCGACTACGACCAGTGCCACCTGTACTCGTTTGATTACAGCACTGTCAAGTTCGATAACTCCAGCAGACCAATTAATGCTTCACTCGTTGAATGTAATGATTGGGTGTATAGTGATTCTGTGTTTAAAGAAACATTTACCTCGAAGGTATGTTATGCTTTATCATACAGTTTCATGAAATACAAAAATAAGAAAATATGGTGTGAAACGATGTGCGTTGTTCGAGATCTCAGAATTGGAAACTTAACTTTTAAACCTTTTAATCAGAAACACAAAAGGTGCAAGAGGAGTAAACTCAATTGTAAACTATATCAAAGTTTTGTTGTTTCAGAAACAAATATGTCTTTTCCTAAACAAAAAATATATGAATACTCAATATGTAAATACACAACAAAGGAACGAATGTGCCTTTATAACTCTTTATAGCACTAATATCAAAACCTTATGACTACAGTAAATTGTTCTTACTGTGGCATTTTATGTAATCTGTGTAAAATCAAATTATAGTTCTCAATTTTTTATCAATGTGACATTTTTTTTTCAAATAAATAACACTTTCTTGGTTCATCCGATAATAAACTTAATTTTCGTCTGCGGTGGAATAATTTATATTTTAAAATGTATACCAAACTTGTGAAACTAAAATGTAGTCTCATAAGGCAGCACTAGTTCACTCTTCTAGAACATTTAATTTAAACAGAACACTTTTTTGCATAATATACTCCGATTTGCATGAAAGAAAACAGTATAAAGAAACCTTCATGATGGTTCCCTATTGGAACAAACATTTGATACGTAACAGTAAGTTTTCATAACTTATGTACATTATGTGCTTGCATCTTTGCTGTATACAAGTGATTCTATGAATGAAGTAGATTTATTAACCATTTTATATGCAGTTCAACCTGGTATGTGGGGACAAGCATCTTACCTCCTTAGTCAAGTCCCTCTTCTTCGCTGGGAAGCTCGTCGGCGCCATAGTTTTTGGCAATCTGTCGGATTTGTGAGTATTGAACCCTTATTTCCCTATGAAGGTGAAATTGCTTTATAATTCCAATTGTAATAAACACTTTTTCCTAACTTCTTTTTTTCTAACTTTGTACTTTTTTGTCTTTTTCTTAGATTAGGACGAAAAATTACGTTTTGTGCTTCGCTTGTGATGATGTTTGGACTGACGTTCGGAATGTCTTGGTCTTCTTCCTACATTGTGTACGCTGTCATCATGACTGGTATTGGTGCCACCACACAGGGAGTTTTTCCTGTCGGGTTTGTCCTCGGTTTGTATGAAATAAGAATTAAACATATTTTAAATCTACAAGAAAGCTTCAAACGATAAACCTATTACATTACGGTTTGCAGGCCGCTACCATAAACGCGAAGAGCCAAACGCCATGCTTTTTCTAAAAACGCATTTTCCGAATCCTCAAAACTACAATCTTCATCTTTTCTTGAATGAGTTAGACCAAATAAGATATAATCAGGGTCAATTTCTTTGAATATGTTACGGATTTCTTCCTACTGTTACTTTCTTTTATACTAAATGAAAGGAATCGAGATTCAACATCATATTAAGAAGATAAAGGGACATGCTTTCAATGTGCTCTATATTATTTAAATGACTAGTAAGCCAAGTGATGTGTCACAGAATTAATGTTAGAAACAAGCCTTATATTCTGACGTATCCTCGAAGTGAAGGGAAAATATGTGTATCGGAAAAGACCCTTAGATTTCGAAGAATCTTCTATTGCATATTGGCACCATGCCTGCTTGTGAAAAGGATTTGGTGATATTTGACACAGTGGCATGCAAATAGCTATGGAATGCGTTTTTTATTTTATATTGCTGTAAATTTAACCAAAATGAAAAATGGAACTAGCTCTTCATATGATGACGCAAATAATATACACTCCCATCCAAAAGTTCTGATACATATTTTCTGCGAACGCTTTGAAATTGAGCAAAACCCAATTTTGAAATTTGCATTACTATTAATATTTTGATGTTATTATTAACATTTTACGATGTTTTGTTATTTTAAACTACATGCATGTATGGTTCTCGATACAATTAAAATCCTCAAAATTACAATTCACGTTTTTTTATACATACAATTTAACCATATATTTCTTTCTTATATTTTCGACAGTGGATCATTGTCTTAATTCCATTCAATTGTGCAAATGAACGAAAACCATCTTTTATTCATTTTTGAACATTATCAAAAATAGACACCTCCCTTGACCCTCCCTGCAACTTCCATGACTTATGTATTTTTTAAATAAATAAGTGGATTATCTTTAGGTAATTGCATCAGTTGTGTTCATTTTCTGTTGACTAACGGCTTAATATGTACACACAGTTTGTAACAAAACTTTTGGATGGCAGTGTAGTATATTTTTAAAGCATGCACATCTTAAAAGAATTATGATAATGATATCTTTTAGTTATCTTGATTATTCTATGATGAATTTATTATGGTTCTAGGTGTTGAACTTGTTGGTCCATCGAAACGTAAATATGCTGGCACAGTGATAGAATACTTCTTTTCCATCGGTTTGATGACATTGGCCGGGGTCAGTTACTTTGCCAGGCATTGGTACTACATAAATATCATTTGTTCCGCACCAGCGGTTCTGTTCCTTCTTTACTGGTGGTAGGTATCACGTAATATGTTCTCTTCTTTGTGGCAGTATGTATCATTTGATTCCTTGCTTAACTTAAATCTTTAATCAAACAGTTGTTTCCGTCACTGGTGAAAAATAAAAAAAATCAGTATATGTTTGTTTTCTTAGCTAAACCTACATACGAAATTGAATAATAGGTTCTTTTGTATCTATAAAAGCACAAATATACATTTATTTAGTTTTATTGTTAAATCACTCAGAAATTAATACATTTTTGGTACAAAATATGCTGCTTCATTAAAAATGTAAATTAGATTTAGAAACAATGTTTTACGCTTAAGGCTGGTTTCGGAATCACCTCGCTGGCTGATAAATAAAAAGCGATACGAAGAAGCGAACAAAGTTCTCCAGAAGGCAGCTAAGGTCAACAAGGTGGAAATCGAAAAGAACCTCTTTGAAAAGGAGATAGAAAATGATACATCACAACCAACTGGAAAAGTGTGGCAGTTGTTCTCTACACGGGTCATGCTTCTGCGGACACTCGTCATCCTCTTCAACTGGCAAGTATTGTGTAATACTGAAATATAATACATTATCTGCCGTGTGATTGTTGTCACTGATCTAAGTGTAAGTAGATAAAATAAAAAAATTGCAATGTATATTTTATTGAAGTATACATGCTAAAGAATTGCAGATAAATAAGTTTATGGCATATGACGTTAGCTGTTTACATCAAGTTTAAGATGTATTTAATCGCATTATATATTGCACTTAAAATCAGGTTATGTGCTTCGGCCCGATTAAATTAAAACTACACATTTTGTCAATGACCCTGAAGAAGCTTGGAAAAACTGAGAAAATGGGATCACGCTTTAAGAATTAAAACGGTTTGATATGAGCCCTATGATGAGATAAGTAGCATGCAGAGATTTCCAGAATTGCCCGTTGCGTTTTGAAGATTCATAGCAAATCCAAACAAAACATCAGAGAATACCAAATGGTCAACAGAACCATAAACAGAACTATTAATCTAGAGGCAAAATATCAACAAAGAAAAAATTTACATGGAGACCCTCTATGGACAAAACACTTTTTAAATTGTGCTGTTTTTTTCTAATTGTAGGTGTATAGTAAGCATGATTTACTACGGACTGTCTCTAAATGCAGGAAACCTCGGAGGAAACTTTTACCTGAACATGTTTTTATCTGGGCTAGTAGAAGTTCCAGCTAATACTATGGTCCTACTTTTGGTGGATCGTGTAGGCCGGAAAAAAGTATATTGTGCCAGTATGATGTTGGGAGGCTTAGCGTGTGCCTCGACAATATTTCCTATCTTAAAAGGCGAAGTCGGTAAGTGTACTTTGGCCTCGACTTCATATGATCATCTTATTGTATTTTGTTTATATTCAGTGTATTTTATGAATGATTGTTTTTATGACGACATTGCTTCCCAGTATAATTCAACGTCTGTGAAACAGTACACTCTTGGAATAAGATAGTGGCTTGGTAGAAATGTGTCAGTGTTTTATATTTTTTTGTAGAAATTCGTCACGAGTATATTTACCCGTGAATTGTGAAATAAATCCAACTTTAAATTATGTGCATTATCTTTCAGAAAACCAGACTATCATAATAGTACTTGCCATGGCAGGTAAATTTGGTGCAACAGCCGCATTCAATACGATCTACTTTTATTCTGCGGAGTTATTTCCTACCGTAGTAAGGAATGCAGGGATGGGTGCAAGTTCATGCGCTGCGAGAGTTGGAGGAATCGTGGCACCATACATTGCAGATTCCGTGAGTAGAAAAATACATTTTTTACATTTACTTCTTTATAATATTATTCCATATGATTACATATCACTATTGGTACCAACACATGGACGTAAGGTCACATTCGAATCAAAATGAACAATTTGAACAAATAAAACTGGAATAAATACTTGAAAAGCCATTATGAATTCATCGTTAAACTATTCAAACCTTTTGTGACAACACTTCAGGAACTTAAAAGACACAGAAATGCCCCAGTTATCTGAAGAACAAAAAGGAAGTATGTAAATAACTAGCATTGTAGGGTACAATGTACAATGGACATTAATTATGGAGATCATACATCAAGGTCGATACTGATAGTTAACATTTTGCAGAAAATCTAATTAGTTGTGCTATAGGCTTGTCACTTTTTCCATTTACGTGCTGTGTATGCGAAACTGTATAAACCGAAATGCTGGCATATGGGGCCAGTTTGAGATAGAAATAAGCATTAAAACAACCTCAAAAATGCATGAATGGTGATGTGTGGAATCCAACGGTTGACGTAGTAATGACAATGTTAAACTAAGAAAAGCACATCTCTCGTGCGCCGAAGCTCTTGAATTGTAACTCATGCGTGCGTATACCGAGTCGTTTCCCTTTGCTACCATTTGCCTTTAATGTTTTGTCTGGAATAAACCTCCTGTTGGGAAACCGGAAACAAAACACACAGTTACGCTACGTCACACTCGTTCTTTATCGGTTATTTCCGTAATGGTGGAACTAACCGGGATACCTTTCAGCTGATGTCTTGCCGACGTTAAATTATAGAAGTTTTATCTCATTCTCAACCAGTACAAGAATGATTCTCAGTCGATATCAGAGCTTTACTAAAGCTACGATTTTTAAAGCTTTGCAATTGTTTTATTAAAACGTAAATTATTACTAGGAATACGATTCATCAGTTTGGTAAGAACGACCTATTCTAAGTTTTGTACACAAATAGGAATTGAAACTTTATTTGCGACCTATCGAAAACATTTGTTTTGTTTGTCAAGCAAAGGGTACAATAGCCGAGTATCAGTGTTCTGGCCGCTGAATTCAGCTCACAACCCAAAATAGGTTGAGTACTGAAATAAATATGTTAAGTCAGCTGTCAAATTCGTAGCACGACATTTCGTCGAAATATACTCTAATACTGCAAGTAGACTGTTTTGTTATTAATTAATTTACTTATATGGTTTGATTATTACAGGCAGCGCTGATAGGTGGAATGGTGGGGAAGGTGTTTCCGTTAGGAGTGTTTGGATTGGTTGCGATTATAGCGGGACTGTCATCCTTGTATTTACCGGAAACTTTAAATAGAGCATTACCGGAAACAATCGAAGATGGCAAACGATTTGGAAAGTATGTATACGCTTTCTCTTGGTTTTGTTTAACTTGTATTGATAATTATTACTTATTCGGAGAACGTTTAACTTGCTTTGTTCTGTGTTATTTTTAGTCGATAGAAAGTAAATATGATTTTAAAAAAAAATAAATGAAAATATCATAGATATTTATTCCACCAAGAAACCTTTTAAACACTTGTAACTGGTTATAATTTCATCTAAATTGTTTCCATATGTATTATGCGTCGTATATAATGTATGGTAACACATTAAACATTTGCTTTACATTATGTCATATCGTCATGTTCACAGATCTGCCGAGAAATCTCAAAAGGAAAATGGAATCAAGGAACATAAGCAGCCTTACTATGAAAACAATGGTTACATTTCAGATAAGGAAATGACCAAACTTTGAATACTAACACCTAGATTCTTAATCTAGTTAGAGCTTGATATCTTGAATTGTAGGAAAACCAGAATAGAATAACGAAAAAAGTAAATATTTTATATCGATGTTTCAAATGTTTTTGAAAAGATTATCATGTTCATGAAATTATATTCTATTTTATTTTTATGGCAATATTAAAACTAGTTTTAGCAATAGTTGTCAGTAGAAAAAAAAACAATGATAACGTTTAAAAGCAGGCCCCAGTTTCATCAACCTTCATGAACTTAAGATAATTATTAACTCAAAAGTCTTCATAGCAAAACAATACAGAAGATAAGGGAACAATCTGATTAAAATCATATCTTGATCTCCGCGCCGTTCCGTAAACTTCTCTCTACTGCGTTAAGATATGAGATAATCCCATAGAGGGTCATGTCCCGATGACCTTTCGCATTAGCCAATCAAATTACAACTGGTAGAAGAGTGACAGTGAAATTTTGAGGCGACAAAGCTTGCATAAACACATTTTTCCGTTTAGTCATTTCGTCACCAAAAAGTTCGTGCGGAATAATGTGACGAAATGGCTTGCTACACGATGACAGGTCGTTGGAAAATTATTTTAGTGTTAAGTAAAGAGGCGACAAAGGTCATCTGGACGTGACCTCCTATGGGATAATGTCAGATCCTTGTAAAACGGAGTGAGAACAAGGATCTGTATTTTAATCAGATTGATAAGGGAAAGGTTTTAAGTTTTATAACTTACCTTAACTTATATAATGCTTTTCTGTGAAGGATGACCTAACACACACATGTGCTGCTCGTCAGTGATGCTGGAGACCAAAAGACGGTAATTGAATCAAATCAGTAGTGTATTATTTCAAATCGTAGTTGATGAATCCGGTGGCCAGCTCCAACGAACAACATGACGTCACTTCACTCGCAGCAGCACTAGTATCAACTGCATTGGAAGCTTAATATGCAATTGTACGGGTCACATCAGAAACAGAATAGGTATTATTTAACTTTCATGATGATATAGGTGAATGCATTTGTGTGTACGTTACTCAAGGTTTAGGTCATTTTGTTAAAAGTTTACAACCCAATTATGGAACATCATAGAAACAACACGCACATTAATACTCTCTTGACATACGTGATTCAAGAAAACAACACGATATGATTTTGTGTTATGACATACTAGCGGGATTATATTTAACATGTCATGTATTCTATGAAATTACCCATGTCTACTTGATACCTTGTGTGATATGCTTTGTCTTAAATGTGTAAAATAATTCCTTATTTGTTTTTACTATATTTTTACCTGGAGTTCTTATTGTCTATATTTCTCTGCTACAATAAAACAGTTAGTTGAAATTCAATTACCATTGTTTGCTTTATATTTAAGAAGTCCTAAATCTGAAAATAAATTAGAGAATTCCGAAGCGTTAACAAAATCGATTAAACCAGTGGCAAAATATGAACAAAAGACAAATTTAAATGGAGATCCTTGTTCAAGAAAAAAGTCAGAGAATACCAAAGCGTCAACAGAAAGACCAGGTATTCAGGAAAAGTAAGCGTATTCTGCTTCATCGACGACATCCGCCATGTATATCTTTGTCACATCCAAGTAAACATCACGTTCTTAAAATGATAACCGAGTATCATTGTCAATCACAACAAGTCAACAAAACAAAATGTCTACCTTCATATCACTTAAAGATACAGAATATTTATCAACGAATTAAGAGATTATTAATATGAATACAATTAGTGCATTTATGATCAGATCATAACAGAAGACGTCATACAAATTACATACCTGTGACTGACATAGCTTGCTTTCCATACTCATTACAATTCATCTTCCTATTTTCAATCAATTTTTGTTGCTCAAATGAGTGGAATTACATTCAAGTCATTACATGTACCAGTGATATGTTTGTCAGTAAATATCTAATTGATGAACATGAGGAAAACATCAAACAATCACAGCATTGATTGACATTCGGTTTCTGTTATGTTATGATTTTACTGAATATATATACATGTAAACAATAATCCGAAATTAAAATAGATTAAACTAGAGGCAAAATAGGAACAAAGGGAGGATCTACATGGAAAATATCGTACAAATACAAGTGAATAAGACCAGACGTTCCAGAAGAGTTAACGTCTTCTGCTTCATCGACGACACCCACCCCCGCCATATATATCTTTGTCACATCCAAGTTGACATCAAGTTCTCAACAAAAAAAACCTCCCAGGAAGCAGCCATAGGTTGCACTAAATGTATGTACCAAAAAGAAATAAATAATGCAATATGTCTATTTAACCTAAACGCATTATTCAAAATACAAATCTTCAAAACAGGAATGGTTATGCTTCATATCAAGTGCTCTCTTAGTGGTTTTATATAATAAATTATATGTCAGTTCTAGCATGTCCATGTACATTTTGCGACTGAAATAAATCAAACGCTCTAGAGATAATGCAGCAATCCTGCTCTCTCAAACAGTTTGTGTGATAATCTTATTTCTTGCTCAATAGTTTCAAGTTCATAGATGAATATTTCCCATACTTGCTTTGCAGAGTAGGCGGATGTGTAAAAACGTTAACAAGGTGATAAATTATGAAGGTTGATTTGCACATGAATGAACGTAATTCCACAGTTTTTTGTTGATAAACAAATCAATCACAATATCATTTATAGCAGTAATCACAAAGGATAATGCACACAAGAGGTGTAGGTTGATGCAGACTATGAACAAGTCTACAGTCGCCATCTTAGACTCAGTGTATTTTTGTATAATATGAAGGTGAATATTATATCAATATGCTCAATAGTGTGTTTATTTGTTGTGATTGAGAAAAATGGCTCAGTTCTCACTTTGATGTGAACAATATTTACATGGTGGGTGTCGTCGTTGAAGCAGAAGATGCTCCGGTATCCTTTGATGTCTTGCCATTGCACTCATTAAAGCACAAATAACTTTTTATTCCAAGTTTATAAAAAAAGTTAATCCTATCATTTGTGTATGAGCACATGGCTGGGGCACAGTTGATTTATTTTCTAACGCTTTACGACGATGCGACTGGCTAGAAACTAATGTATATTTTCCCCTAATTAATACTGTTTGTGCATAAAGCTTACACACACCTTAATGGGTTTATAAAATTTATTACAAGCATCAACTCTTACCTTTTGGCTTGAGGTAAAAGCAATCAAACGATGTTGGACAACATTTTAATACAGCTGGGAGAATTTGGATTATATCAGAAATTTCTATATGCATTGATATGCTGGACCTCCGTTTATAGCGGAATATATGATTTGATGATGGTGATATTTCTCAACGCACCTTATCACAGGTATGTTAGTTAGCATGTTATATATTTTCATTACCACAATGCCAGCCGAACTGAGAACGACTTATATGTATACACTCTGCTACCGCTCATCCGTTGACTTGTGTCGCAGATAGAGTGTTTAAATTATAGCGTCTGTACACGGTACAGACAAATCTAATTCAGCACAAGATACAATCATCGCAACGGATCGGAGCAATTTCCGATAATCTTCATTCGGCCTTGTGCAATAGAACGTCGGTCGATTTATCAGTACCGAGGGTCAAATATTCTGGACTATTTCAACAGACACCCATGATATATTTGTATAATATAACAGCCAAGACAAAATTATATTCTAACATACCAAAAACGGTACCTGGTTTAATTCTGATTGACATAAAACTGGTCAACACATTACATTATGCAATATATCAATATTGATATTTACAGGTATATGTTTAGAAATTTCAATACATTGGAATGACGTATAGGGAATATAATGGATTAGCTTTGATTTATAAAATATAAAATAAAAAGTATAAGATAAATATAACATAAAGTATGACCCTTTTAATATTTAGAAATATCAATTGGCCACTAATTATAACCGGTTTGACTAGGCTTTTTGTCAATTTAAAAGTCTTTAACTTGGTCTTGATTACCATTGTACATTTTTACTCATACTTATATTTATAACATGTGATGTAATGTGTGACATTATTACAATTATAGTGATAGAGTTCAAATAAATCAGTTTAAGTCAAACAACTGTTGGTGCTCAAATGCAATACAATTAAATACAGTTTGTACTGGTCTGAGACAAGGTGCTCCAATGTCAGCCATGTAATTTAAGTTAAAGTTGACTAATTATCAGAAACTGGTTTGCGTCTTATATCTTAATACAACTACATATATTACCAAAATTTTCACCAATACTTGTTTAATTACAATATTTAATTTGATAAATAATATAATATACATAGACACATGAAAAAACCTTTACTGGCAGTCATATGCACAATAAAAACATGTTGAATTTCACTTTTGTTTCTATACAAATATTATTAATAACCTTTAAATGTTAAGTAACTTTCATAGAAACTGGATATTATACTGTCTTTTAAACATCTTTATATACATGTAGGTTTATTGGTTGAAAGTTTGTTCACAATAAAAGTGTATTATAATGTTATCTAATATGGTCCAGATATTTATTCCTTGTAGACGAAACAACAAATGTTGATTCTCATATATATCTATTATCTATATTGTAAACAAAACAACAGGTTTAATGTATAATGTTGTATGTAATTTGAATGTGAACCCCAAGTAGAATCCACGTCTTATAGCACTCCAGGTGAACTCGGAGTGGACCAGGAGTGCACTCCAAATTCATATGGAGTCCAAAACGGAGTGCACGCTAAGTTTACCTGCTGTCCAAATGGAGTGTACTCCAAGTTCAAACGGAGTGCACTAGGGTGTAACCTTTAGTCTACACACAACTGTTATGTCATGAAGACTGGGTCTCATCGCATGAAATGTGTATACATGTAGTTGTACAAGTAGTTAGGGTGACCGAAAAACTATGTTATTTCCGCCATTGCTTTACACACCACATCCCCGACTGAAACCATCGTTTTCTAGTCAAACATCAAACATTCAACAGCGTTCGACGGTCCTTGTATCTCCCTGTTTATTTTAAGGACTAGGTGCAACAAAATTTGTTGTTACCTGATTGAAAATGGTAACATCAAAAAATTAATTTACTTTTCAAAAATTGCATAAGCTTTATCCATTATGTTTAATATTGATATTAAATACAGTTCAGCTCCAACATGCAAAAATTCTGTACCCATAAAACATATTCATAAAATAATATCAAAATGGACGGCACAAATATTAAAAAAAAAAAATGAATTTAAAGCTAATGCCATGTTCATAGAATGGCAGCCCAGTGTTAAATTTTCAATATTAGTCTGTATCAGGGAGAAATAATGTCGTCCATTGTATGCTGTTTTCAGTACAGGTAAAAGTAAGTAGCTGTATCTCATGGAGGCAATATAGGGGCATTATTTTATATTATGCTGGTGCAGTTGTCATGTGAATATATGTTTTGTGTCAAATAAATGTATAAAATTAAAGTTAATAACACCGACATAACGTATTTTATATTCACGATGCGGTTATATCATAACTAATTAAGTAAGAATAATATATTTTAATATGGCAAACATAAAGCTCATGTTTACAATGGCAACAATTTACGCTAGCAATGTTTGACATGTGCGAAGTCGGGAACGAATCGGTATAATCTCTGAGTTAGTACTCTTCGATACAGTGTCAAACATAGTATACGAATTCTACCAGAAATTATAAAACACAAGTTCAGACTTTGTTAACGATTCTTTCAAAATAATTAAATTACCTTACATAACCCTGCCAGAAGTGCCGTAGAACTGTTTTTCACGTAATTCTTTGTATATTTCTTAAACTAAAACAAAAAAACTTTATATTTACCTCAGTTAATTCCAACAAAATAACTTGACCTTCTTCATCTGAATCAGTGATCTTAACTCACTGACTGTCCCTTGATAATACTTTATCGTGATAGCAATGGAATTTTAGCTTTGTGACAATTTACCAAGTAACATTTACCTTAAATGCATGCTGGAATTTAATTAAATTATTATTCTTGACGATGTTTCAACATGCCTCTAAGTCAGGCGTATAGATATCTTAAAACAGAAATAGTTCAAAATGATGGGCAGTTAAGCAGTTCGCTATATGAAACAAAAGGAAAAAACTGGCTATGTGGCGAGCCACATATTTTTGACGATCGGCTATGGAAATTTATAAAAATTTGATCATGATATGATCACTGTTTAGACTGTACTTAAGTTGCCGTTCTTGTGACGAGTAGGCTCTCTTCTTCTGCTGTTCACAAGTGAAATAGAGATTTACTAAAAAAAACGAAGGCTCTTCTATCATTCTGTGCATATTAAAGGAACAAAAAATGCTTTTCATTGTTTTTATTATCTTCGCATTTTTGGAAACGTGCACGCGTGTTTGGGCATATACCGCAAAACTTCTGAAAAAACAAACGTACCAAAATATGGTTGCAATTACCGATTCACAATCACCCAATGTACTTTGTAGTCTATATTGGTCGTGTTTTTGCAGTATTTAATGAAATAACAATTTGTAGTAAAAACGTAATAATTATATCCAAGTGCCCGCTACGTTCTCTCATATTTTTTATGTTTTATGTTTTTTAAGTCATTTTCATAACCAAGAGTTTGTGTCAAGCAGCTTTGCTGCATTTTCTTTTTGTTTTTACTTTTATTTTGCTTTTTATTCAGGTCGGACCACCTCTACCACAAACACAGTCTGTCTCTGTGACGAAAATAAACCCGTAGTCATATATATATACCGTTTCTAGTAGGCCAAGGCCAAAATAAACCGAGTAATTAATATTATTAACATATGCATGCCAGAAGACACAGAACGTACAACATATGTCGATGGGTAGAGAAATTAAGAAGGCCCCGCAAGGTAATCTGACAACACGTATATGGCCATTGGAAAGGATGGACACTGTCAGCGTCTAATAAAAACAAGCCGGTAATAAAAAATGGAGAACAACGATATCTGGGTTATATCAAGGATCGTGTCTTCATTCTGTCAGTTTAATAAAAACTGATGTTTCGGTGTCGGTGCCAACTTGGGCGTACACGCCATTTTGCTAAATTCGCTCCCCACTTAGTCGATAAACCGTGACCTTCGTCACCAAGTCAAAGTCAAGTGAAATGTCCAAGTTCAACATCGTATATGACGATACAGTGGCTAAAACTACAACTGTTTCTACCTTACAGACGTCTATCCAGCTTTTCATTAAAGGACAAATAGTGTTAAGGAATATATGACATAAGCTTTAAACGCAAACAATCCGGTAAACAAAATGTAGCGATCTTCTGTTATCACCTGATGGTAACGTTAAAAGACACCGCTTTAAGCCCAATTTAGATATATCAACATGTCTATTATCTCTGTATCGTTATGGTTTTGGTACCTGTACTCTTACATACATTTTTTCCAAACATAGTACAACAGAGGGAGTTAAGTATATTGACAAGGGCGGAATCATGCTAAATACTCAGTCTACTGAATATAGTATAAGATGCATGCAATTAACTTTGTACTGTGTATTGTTATAAGATGCGCGAAGTAAATTACAAAATATTAATTATAAACTAATGTAGAAGCAGAAGGGTCCGGTGCGTAAAACCCCTTTAATTTTTTAATTTAGAAGTAAAAATAAACTAGTTATGTATAAATTCAAACCGTGTACTACAAAAACGTGTATATTATGTACCGTGCCCCACTCATATGATATTAACTGTGGCTATGGAGGATATGGCGGCTCCAGCAAAAATCCACTAGCAGAGTCAGATGACGTAACACACACATAAGCTGCACCTTTTAAATTTAGTAATAAATACAGTAGCCTAAAAAATGAATTAAACTGCATCATACAGCTGTTAAGTCCTCCTAGGACTCTTCAGTGATGCTAGGGGCCAAAAGGTAGGAATCCAAAAAATTTCTAAACTGATGTAGAAGCAAAAGGGTCGGATGCGTTAAACACCTTTAATTTATGAATTGAAAGGTAAAATTAAACTAGTTCTGTATAATTTCAAATTGTGTACTACAAAAATGTGTATATTATGTACCGTGACACTACTCAAATGAGATTAACTATGGCTGTGGAGGCTCCAGCAAACCTCGGGAACTTAAAAATTCACCAGCAGAGTCTGCCAACCACTATCATTAAAGATGACGTAACACACACATATCTTGCACCTTATTTATTTTTTAAAATTCTTTTACACATGTTTTAAAAGCAAAAATTCTTTAATTTCGATTGAAAGGCTCGTTATGTTAACAGCATAATATATTGTTGATTTACCGTACATTGTATCATTTTGGTACCCACAAAAACTCACTTTCGATCAAAATTGCACCTTAGTTTTCTGCATTTAATACGATAGTACCCTTTGAACACATTAAGGATTGAAACTTATTTGCAATTGCAGATGTAAGATACCAGGACTTGATAATGACACATACAACATACAGAGTACCTATCAGCAGAACCTGGTCCACAACTACATACCTCCCTCAACAGATGATGTCACTCTCGACTACGACCAGTGCCACCTGTACTCGTTTGATTACAGCACTGTCAACTTCGATAACTCCAGCAGACCAATCAATGCTTCACTCGTTAAGTGCCATGAGTGGGTGTACAGTGATTCTGTGTTCAAAGAAACATTTACCTCAAAGGTATGCTATTCTATATCAAACAGTTTCCTAAAGTAAGCACCTATTCAAACAATGAGTAAAACGGAACAGAAAGCTACCAGAAAGTATACATTTTTCTTCAACTCTCGTTAAGTTAAAGATAGATAAATCCTAAAAAGGTTTTTATTATCACAAGAATTACAAAGGAAGGGGGATGCAAACAAAATAAATTTAAAAAATGGGTTTTGTTTTATATTTTGTTTTACGTCGTATTACCAACTAGGGTTATTTAAGAACGGTGTTGCTGCAGCAATCCGAACAAATAATGCATTTATCTGATCGAGATAGATCTCTCCTGTCGTTTTGAAGAACATGTTAAATATGCACGTGAAAAGACTCAGCAAAAGGGAAACAGTGCCTTTGAAAATCTTCAAAATATTAAATATCAACATCAAAAATATTCTTATCTTGGTATTTTATTTGCTTTGTGCATGATCAGATCATGGTTCTGAGGTTACGATCAGTTTTTGTCACGTTTCAAATGACAATATTTTGCTTTTATCAGATGATATAAACTTAAATATAATGTTAGCCGCGGCGGAACATATTACATTTAAGTGTTATGAATACCTGTGAAACTGATAGCCTACTACGTAGTTAGATAACCCCTGTTCAATCTACTAGAAAATTTTAATTCAAGCGTTAAAATAAACCTTTGTGACACTTCTCTGTCGGATCAAGCGTTTAAGATAACAAAAAGTGGTTGTACTTTCCGTACAGAAGAAATTTACACGATGTGCTGATATCCTTGCTGTTAGTAGGCATACTTTAATTTAACGAATACAATAAATGATATCTGATTCGTTAATTGTTTTAAATGCAGTTCGACCTGGTATGTGGGGACAAACATCTTACATCTTTAGTTAAGTCCCTCTTCTTCGTTGGAAACCTCGTCGGGGCCATTCTTTTTGGAAATCTATCAGATTTGTGAGTACATAATACTTACTGAAGATCTGTGTTGGTGAAGGTAAGTAGGGTCATATAGACAATTTTATCCCAAGCAGAACTGTTTGATATAAAAGAGGTTGTCCTATACTTATTGATGTTTTGTATATTTCGCTTCGAATTTTCACTTTTACATGGCTTGATCTGGTAACGACGACGAGGAAACAAACGATGTTTACTCTTCTTTAACGCTTTTCTTAATTCCCTAATAACAATGTAGATATACACTGTCTGTTGATTTGTAAATCAGCTTGAGTGTCATAGGCATTTATCTCAGATAACTATGGATTTGGTTTATTCTTTTTCTTAGATTAGGACGAAAAATCACGTTGTATGCCTCGCTTGTGATGATGTTTGGACTGACGTTCGGAATGTCTTGGTCTTCTTCCTACATCGTTTACGCCATTATTCTGACTGCCATTGGTGCCACAACAGGGGGAGTCTTCCCTGTCGGATTTGTTCTCGGTTGGTAAAAAACTATGAACTGAGTGAATTTAAAAAATACAAGAAAGTTTCACTTGATATACCTATTACAATCTTGTTTGTAGGTTATAAACATGACAACAAAGAGCCAAACTCCACTCTTTTTCTAAATACACATATTCCCAAAATCTTTGATGAAATTTTATTGTACATCAGTATCATGTTTTGTCTTGTATCCATACATTTTTTTTCATTCCTTGAAGGAAAAATATAAGGGTAGCGTTTGTCATAAATAATCTGCGTTAGTGTTTTCAAGTATCTGCTACAGTTTTCTTCCTATCAAGGTTTTCTGTGATACTAAATAAAGGTAATGGGGCGTTAACATGATGGTAGGATAAAAGGCCTGTGGTTTTAGTGTCATAAAGCTCCTCCGTTTATTTTAGAAGACAAGTAAAGATTCAAATGTCTTGATTGAGCCTACGGTTCCAGTATTATTTATTCTTAGGGCGTGGAGAAAATGTTTTCATCGAACAATACATTTAGATTTCGAAGATGTTATGTTTATTACTTAAAAAACAACTGATATTCTTCCTGTGATTTATAACAAACCTTATTTCGCCCAGGACCTTACGAATAGATAAAAACGTATTTTGTATTTATATTAAAGTAAACTTTGACCCAAATCAAAATGAATATGCCTAGAGGGACGTTTATTTTAGACCTTTTGCCGAATGATATAGTTTGTTTTGCGTTTTTGAAGTATGGACATCTTGAAGATTGAAAAGTGGTTGTCTATAATTAAACTTTATTGGCCTTTTTAGAGTAGTTTATATCATGTTTCCAGGTGTTGAATGGGTTGGACCATCTAAAAGGAAATATGCTGGCACAGTGACAGAATATTTCTATTCCATCGGATTAATGGCACTTCCCGGGGTCAGTTACTTTGCCAGACATTGGTTCTACATAAACATCATCTGTTCCGCACCAGCGGTTCTGTTCATTCTTTACTGGTGGTAGGTATCACATAACTCATTCTCTTCTTTGTAGTATTATATAATATGTGACCCTTCAAGTCTAGTTTTCTTACGTTATTTAGCTTAAATATGTAATCAAATATTTGTATCTGTCCTCGGAAAACAGGTAAAACATATTGATTAAATTAAAGTGCTTTTAATCACTCGTAAAACTTAACATGTTTGATAAAAATATGCTGCTTCATTAACAATGTTTACGCCCAAGGCTGGTTTCGGAATCACCTCGCTGGCTGATAAATAAAAAGCGATACGAAGAAGCGAACAAAGTTATCCAGAAGGCAGCTAAGGTCAACAAGGTTGAAACCGAAAAGAACCTATTTAAAAAGGAGATCGAAAGTAAAACGTCCCAACCAAATGGAACAATGTGGCAGTTGTTCTCTACACGAGTCTTGCTGCTGCGCACGGTCGTCATCATCCTCAACTGGCAAGTAATGTGTGCTACTGAATATAATGAAATTGTCTGCCCGTGATCGTTACCACTTAACAATTATATGTAAGTAAATAATTTATATAAACAAATGCAATGTATGTTCTATTGAAATATTCAAGATACAGAATTGCAGATGAATAAGCTTATGGCACATGAGTCAGTCTCCTACCAACAAAGCCAGAGGGGACTATTAGTTTACTTGCCGTCTTTCTGTCTGTCCGTCTTTTGCTAATGAAAACAAAAGACATTTGAAAATAATTGCTGTTTCTTCTAATTGTAGGTTCATAGTAAGCATGATTTACTACGGCCTGTCTTTATATGCAGTAAACCTCGGAGGAAACTTTTACCTGAACATGTTTTTATCTGGGCTAGTAGAAGTTCCAGCTAATACTATGGTCCTACTTTTAGTGGATCGTGTGGGCCGGAAAAAAGTATATTGTGCCAGTATGATGTTAGGAGGGTTAGCCTGTGCCTCGGCAATATTTCCAATCCTGAAAGGCGAAGTAGGTAAGTGTACCACAGCCTCAACTTCATTTGATCATTGCACTATATTGTATTGTGTTAACAGTCAGTGTATTTTATGTATGTCGTCGGTGTTTTGAATAGTTTTGTGGAAATGCGTCGTGAGTATACTCACACTTATACATAGACTTCCATTAATATTCATTCGGAAGTCCAATATAATATGTTTGTATTTTTTATATTTTACTCGATCTTGCGAAATTAATCAAGGTGTAAATTATGCACTTTTTGTTTCAGAATACCAGATTATTATAATAGTTCTTGCCATGGTAGGTAAGTTTGGTGCAACAGTCGCTTTAAATACGATCTACTTTTATTCTGCGGAGTTATTTCCTACCGTTGTAAGGAATGCAGGGATGGGTGCCAGTTTATGCGCTTCGAAATTTGGAGGAATCATTTCACCATACATTGCAGATTCCGTGAGTAAATGGTTTTTTCATTTACTTGTTCATAGAAGTATTCCATATGACCACTTATTACTTTTGTCAACAACAACAAAGAGGAACGTCGATTTTATAATAGATGCAAAATGACAAATTTGGAAGAAATAATGCTTCGATAAACATTTGAAAGACACAAAACTAAATTAGGAAGTATGAAAATAACTAGCAATGTAAGGCACAATGTACATTATTTATGACAGATAAAATATCAAGGTTTAGGGCATATGTAGTGCCAGGCTGAAGTTATAAATAAGGATAATTTGCTTTTAAGCAATCTGAAAAATACCTTTACGCTGGTGTGTGAAAGCAAATTTGGAGTCTGACCGTAGACGAATTAATGAAAAAAATAATGTGTCAAATTGATAAAACATACAACAATACTGTTTTTTTTATCGGTCAATTAGCCTTTACTTTATGGTGATTACAGGCAACGCTGATAGGTGGAGTGGTTGGGAAGGTGTTTCCGTTAGGAGTGCTTGGAGTGGTGGCAATTATAGCGGGACTGTCATCCTTGTATCTACCGGAAACTTTAAATAGAGCATTACCGGAAACAATCGAAGATGGTAAACGATTTGGAAAGTAAGTATACGCTTTCTCTTGGTTTTGTTTAAAATTGAATTGATGCTTTATGATAATTCGTAGTACTTTTAACTTTCTTCATTTCATGTAATATTTGATTGATAGAAGCAGAGGCACGAGGCAGGAGAAAAGTTATAGCATGTAGTATTTTGTCATAGATTTGTCTCCCATCAACCATAATTCTCTATAGCAATAATGATTAAGGATCAGCATTCATGATTTAAATTGTAATAAAATAGTCATAGATAGTTATTGTCGCCAAGAAACATAAAAAAACACTTGCATCTTCATTGTATCTATGTGCGTTATGCATCGTATTATATATGATTACACATTGAACATTTAGTTTATGATATGTCATATTATTTTCACAGAACCGACGACAAATCTCGAAAGGAAAATGGAATCAAGAAAAATACGGCGCCCATGGAACAGAAAAAGTTTCACTATGAAAACAATAGCTATATTTCTGACAAAGAAATGACAAAATTTTGAAAGCTTACACCTACAATGATGCTTTTTTTAATTAGAGGTTGATGTGTTTTTATGCATCGTAGAAAACCAAATAAAGGATGACTAACACCAGTGTCGCTGTTAGAGGTGCTGCTATATAATTTCCCCCTTCCCCAGAGTATTATATGGCATAATTACCATAAAATTGTGTTCCAACTAACATACCAAATATTACGATATTGCAAGGGAAAATGTTCATTTTGATTGCTGATTTAAGCAAATAACCTTGCAAAACTCCATCACAAATGAGAACATTTCCATTTTGGACAACTGAATTTGCATAGTCCCAGAACTAGTCTACCTTTTATTAAGGTGGCTACTAATGATATCTTTCAACAAGACAATATATGAAAAAAACGGCAAATTTTGTCGTTTTACACAGGAGCTTTATAAACCAAAAATACAGGTTCGTGAACATTTGTCCTTAAACTTTTGTTTTTTAATAACCAAAAGTCGGTGTGTCTTGATGTTTGGCAGGGTGGTTTTAGATAACTTTGGTTAGCCTGACCTTTGTTCAAGGTCACACTTATGCGATTTGCTGAAATAGTTACAATGTGTGTGAAATAGAGAATAGAGTTTCATGTAGTAAGCTGTTTTATATAATTTTTTTAATGTAGGTTGTCGGGTTCAATGATGTGACAAACACGTTTTTAAACATGTTTGTAAGTACCATCAAGGATATCAGTTACCTTGTCCCCATAACACATCTTGTAAATGCATTGTGGCATTTAGCGTCCTTACGACTAATATTTTTTGGACCAAGGAAACCAGGCACAACAGTCTGGCTCAATGCTTGCAAGACGCTATAAAATGTGTGAGACACATACTGTTTTTTGTCAGACCACACAAGACACCGAATTGAGACTATGAAATATTCGTCTTTAATTTAAACCAGAGAAGAAATAAAACATAGAATGTAGAGGAGCATGATCCTCTTTGGATTTGGGATGAGCAAATGCTGTGGATTTTCTTCAATTGCCCAAGAGTTTCCCCGACCATTCTTTACATTCCTCATCACTGAGGTGGTCAACATCAATAATCGCGTTGGTTGGGGTACCTGCAGACAGAAAATGACTCAGTTCAAGGAGGTCATTTATCACCTGCTAGCTCTGTCTTGGAGATGAAGTTCTAATGGTTCCCTTTCTTCCAGTTCTATTGCCCAATGGTTCCCTTTCTTCCAGTTCTATTGCCAAGGAAGGGTTCAAGAAGTCACCAATTATATGTTCTTTGCAAACACGTGCATCAGGCGGGCACCACAAAAAACGAAAAAGTTAAGGTTGTCCTGGAGGGCCCTCATTTCCACAGATGACTCACCTTTTATGCGAATTACCAGCAATACACAATTTACCAATCAATAGTGATAAGTGGTAGCTGGTTAGTTGACATAAAGTCGGTGTAAACGTTATCGACATCATTATTTGCTTCATCAGGAGTGTTAACATTAGTAGGTTCATCAACCTCAACCTTCGATTTCCTCTGATATGATGATGCTCTCAGCAGTCAGTATTTGCTGCAACCGGGACTCATTAGGCAAATCTTTTAATCTGGTTTTACAACCACGACCTAAACACTTATCTGATATGGGTATTTAGGAAGTGAACTTAATGAGATGTATGCTGTTGTTAAAACTTTATAAAGAATGTCTCGCATAGATGAAAGAGTTTATATACATCTGTTTAGAAAATTTCTTGTGTCAGACAAGGTTATCATTTCTTACTTTATCTGTTAGGAGGTCTTTAGAAATATGAAATTGATCGAAATTCGCATATTTTTCTAATTAAAGGTGTCACTACGCTTACTTCGTGTATGCCAATATAACATATTTGGTATCACAATAGCTGTAAATTTATCCACTATACAATGATATCAATTATTTGAAAATTGACATTCACATGTGGCAAATTTCAAGCGTTTGGTTACAGTACTCCCGCCACTCAATCTAGTTTTATGCAAGCAGGTCCAGTATGACTATCCGTAGTGATAATGACTTATCGTTTATGGGGTTATGGTTTATTGTCATATATCTACATATGAGGAAAATATAAAAGAAGTGGGGGCCAAATGTTAACCCAACCTTTATGAGTTTTCTAAGTTGATAAAACAGATTGCAAGCAGCAATCAGAAGGATGACGCCATTGTGTTACATAACGTGACGACAAAAACATGTAGAACATGAAGAAGGCATACAAATCAAAACAGATCCGTCACGACGAAAGAAAAAAAGCAAATTGCAATGACATACACAAGCGATTCATTATGTTCATTAATTACATATTTGACTCCCAAATTAATAGATTACAAAAGTGATTCAAGATGTCTATTTAAAAAAAGGAAGAGAAATTGGTAGAGACAACAAAATAATTGGAAAGACGTCATGAAGGTTATCTGTTACATAAGCCTTCGAGATACTCAAAGCATCTTATAACACTTGTATTAAAAACATGGAGATTTATTTCATTATATCATATGTATACCGGTATATACAGTGTAATAAAGCCATAACATACATTTACATTATAACACACGTGTAATTCCACCTTCTACTACGCTGATTGGCTTCTTCCGTGTGAACTATATTCATACGCCTGGGGTCGACCTACTTCTTTTTATTACGAAGTGTAAAACAGAATGATGAAATTCAATGTTGTTGATGTCGTTTGGAATGACCACAAAGGCAATGAAAATATGTAAAGAAGTTACTGAGAAATGATGAGTATAATGTTGTAATTGAAGGCATCTATTTTTAATTTACTTGTACAACCGATAAGCTCATTCTCTGCGTAGATGTTGAAGTTACTTTCATCTACAATCGCGTGTAACATTATGTCTTTTCAAAATACTGCGAAAAAATCAGCCTCAAACGTCGCCTTTCACGGACTTTTGAACACTATATTCAGTAGAAACATTCACGGTGGAACATTAAACATAACTGTGAACTCCAACGAGGACAGGTAAATCCAAAGCAGTAAAAAAGCGCCTAAAAATAGGCCAAGTTGTTCATGACAGTGACAGCGAGTAGAGAACGAAATTTCCACATTCGAACCATGTGATGTCAAGCAAACGTCAAAGCGAACAGTCGGTCAGGCACTATCATTTTGTATTTTGTATATTATTTCCAATCTTTAGGGAAAATTTATCAGTCGTTAATTAATAAAAAGAGTCTTAAAACCATGATAAGGTGACATTATTTAACAGCATAGGTCAATTTCAAGTGTCATTTATGTTGGACTTTTTCTTTTTTTCGTCGGTATATTTGACCTACTTCGAGGATGTGGTTAATTGGGCTGAGCCAGATAGTTGATCCAAGATAGCTCACTACCATATATTTATATCGTCGTCCGCCTTTCTTGGAAAAGAAAGCTCTCATAACAAGAGATCGAAGACGTTCCTTCAATTTTGGGAGAGGTATAATAGTGTACAGGGTGGAAAAATCAATATTTTGACCGAAAAGGAAATGCTGGTAGTTATAATTATAAGGACGATCAGATATTATACAAATCATTTCAGTGTTAGACTGTTGGTGACTTAGTAGATTATTTTCAATATATTGGTTTTGATTTTGGAAAAGTCAATATAAATAGAATAAATGTGTGTATCTGAGCGATATTTCACGTATTTGGTTGGTAGAAGGTGAATATATGAGCCTGAGTTGCATAACAGTAAATTAAGTCACAAGAAATGCGCTCATGTATCGTATCATATACCAAGACACACCTCTATAAATAAGAAACTTGAATCGGCATTGAATTTTTTCATATTATTTTCTGATTACTGTAAATCACTTGGACTTTGCGAATACATTATTTTGCAAATTTACTACTAAAGGCATATATAACTTAGCAAAAAATCGCGAATGATAAGAATCTTCAGGTATGGATTCCTGAAGACTCCTATATCGTTAACCGATAGTTTCTTGATGGCTATTATTTTGTTTCGTTTATGAGAGTAGGCGGTGCCCTTGATAGCTCACACATTCAGTACTAAGCAGTCAATGCAAATATTTAAATAATTATTTAGCATACATACACAGTAGTAATATTTGCGGTAATGTCTTAGACGGGCTTTCTATTGCTTATTTTGTAATTCAATAACATCAGTACTATTTTGCATAGTATTCCATCTTTGACTATTCGATGTACATATGCATGGCGCCATTTGTAATGCTCTACAGTCAGCTTTTAAGTTACTGCTTTTTATTATATGAATCTGATTATTTGATCCTACTCTTTGTCGAACAGTTAATTACTTTAATAGTTTCTTTCCGTCAATGATCAATGAGTTTAACAATATTGCTTCTGACCTACGGAATGTGCATTCTGTTTATCAGTTTAAAAAGTTAGTAACTCCTAAATCAGTTGTAATTAAAAAGACGACAAACGTTTTTTATATTTTTGGAAATCGAGAAGTTAATATAATGCTCTGCCAGTTGAGAAATAATAAAATTAATTTAAACAGTGATTTGCAAAATGATCATATATGTCAATCTTCTTCTTGCTTATGTGGATATGAATATGAAAATGCGTCTCACTACTTTTTTCAATGAACAAGATATACTGATCTCCGACACATACTTTTTGAAAATATTTTCCACGAAAGTCATGACCATTTAGTACTAGACATTCTTTTAAATAGATGTGAGAAATGCGATGAAAACGCCAACAAAAATATTCTTCTTGCAATATCAAATTACATTTCAACATCGAACAGATTCCGAACCATTATTTGAATTAATTCAACTTTATTTTAATTTATTTCATTCTACATCATCTTATATAAGGATTTCATATACACTAGAAGTAAGGGCTTAAGAGACCAATGTTTACTTATTATATTTTTAAATTACAATTACAATATGAATCAATTCCTTTTATTAAAACAATGCTTGCATATTCGAAGATTCGTTATTAACCTGTATCTGTATCACATAAACTATTTGGCGAGATTAAAATTCCAAACATCAGCAGTGGATGGCCTGGTATGATGATGATTATGGACTTAAATTTAATAACACTAAATGTTTATACTTGTAAAGATTTTTGTAAATTTAGTCCTTCTAATCTTTGTTACATTTAAAGCAATCAATATTTTCAATTAAGCAATAATGGTTAAAGTATACAAACAAAAATAGATATTATGAAAACAGATTTAAAGGAAATGCTTCCTATGCGTGCGTGCATGCATAGATGAAGGCATAAATGTATGTATGCGCGTATGTATGCATGTATGTATGCATATGCATGCATGTGAGGGTACACGAGGATGTGTATGTGTGTTTGAGCGTGCATAAGTATATGTGCATGCAGGTGCGTCATGCATGTATTTATGTATGTGTATTATATATGTATTTTGTATATTATATGTTAAATGTCTAAATGTTTGTGCCATCGTTTGTTTCTGGAGGAGAGGACTTAAATAGACTATGCCTGCTGTCCGATCGTTTTGTCAATTTGTCAATAAAATTTCATGAAATGAAATGAAATGATTATGTGAATCTAAAACAAGTTATGATAACGACGGAATCATCATGGATGCCATCATAGGTTATTATTTTCGTACAAATAATCGCGAGGGTTTTGAATTCGTGAAATAAATAAATCCAACAAGTGATATAACTGATTTACAGCATGTATGCAAAACAAATTCCAAATTACATCACATAAAGCAATTACTAAGTCACTATGACTTATATCAGCATATGTCACTAAGCCTGACGCATAACATCAATCTACATCATGTTCAGGCATAACATTAGAGTAGATTTTGCACAGTTGTAATCCTCGAAATACAGATATCAAAATAACATTGCATTACATGCATTTTGTTGCATACTTAACCTTATTTGAAATACGCACTGTATTATAGCATCTCATACTGGAAATAAATTATAAAAACCAAAAGAAATTGCCATTTTTGAAGGTTGACATGTATGCATTGTCACAAATATGCAAGTTAAGAGTTGTTAAGAGGATAACACCATCGACATGTAAATGAATAAGAGATAACTCATAAAAAAGACAATATTTGTATTCATTGACATACATAACTTTGTATGGTTACAACTACAATCGCTTTTGATTTGAGAACAGTTACTGATATGTGCTAAGGAGTTAATTCAATATGGACAATATTTTACTGAATGTTGGGGAATTTGGATTGTATCAGAAAGGTGTCTTTATACTGATATGCATGAGTACCCTGTTTTGTGGATTGTATGAAACGATGGCCGTGATATTTCTCAATTCACCTGAGCACAGGTATATTCCATTTTTGTTTTGTTATTGTAGAACTATTAACAACACAGGCAAGCATGACGTATTTCAAGATTGCGTCATAATATTTTTTATAGTTGGTGTTTTTCTATTATTTAAAGCAGTTGAGTAATCAAGAACTATATGAATAATAAATTAAGTGAATCTCATTTTTTCCAACAATTCATTTTACCCATGTGTTAAGATTAAAAATTATGTGTATTAGACATATTTCGAAAGTTTATGAATTAAAATAAAAAAAGATAAATGCTTATTGTTTGTAATATAATGAACAATGGCTGTTTTTCGCATTCCTGTTTATTTTTAAATAGCGAGTAGGACAACGTCAAAACGTCATCAAAAAAAGATTATGAAACAGAGCATTTAAACGCTGTTAATTATTAATTATTCGCGTGATGAGAACCGTTCGATTTGTTAATACATAAGATTTGCCCTAACCTTGATGCATATAATTGTCTCTTATGTGTAATGGAGCGGTTTAAAATATAGGCGCATTACTCGTTAATTATTTGAAATTTAAGTGTACTGCTGAATTGTCTGCTTCTATTGTATACAATTTGAAACATGTTCATGTACGTCGTCCGATTGCTGATCTCAATGTTGTATGCTGTTGTTGGTTTCAAAATATTAATTTAAAGCTAAGAGGCAAAATAGGAACAAAAGAAAGATCTACATGGAGACTCTCGTAAAATCACAAGAGAACAAGACCAAGTGTTCCGGAAGAGTAAGCGTCTTCTGCTTCATTGACGACACCAACCATGTAAATCTTAATAACATCCAAGTAAACATCGAGTCCTCGAAATTCCTAATGAGCAAAATCATCTGTCAAATTAATAAAATGTAAGTTTGATGCTGTTAGCGGTATTCCAAAACATGATGTTAATACTTTTGTTTTGTAAATGATTAAGTGTTTTATATCTCGTGGTAAGCATCGCTGTTCTATTTTTATACTCCCCTTACTTAAGTGGGAGTATAAAAGGAGCATTCAACTTAAATCGCATTTACAGATGTAAAATACCAGGACTTGATAATGACACGTACGACATACAGAGTACTTATCAGCAGAACCTGGTCAACAACTACATACCTCCCTCAACAGATGATGTCACTCTCGACTACGACCAGTGCCACCTGTACTCGTTTGATTACAGCACTGTCAAGTTCGATAACTCCAGCAGACCAGTCAATGCTTCAATCGTTAAATGCCATGAGTGGGTGTACAGTGATTCTGAGTTTAAAGAAACATTTACATCAAAGGTATTGACGACAAATATTTAATATTTTTGTTTATTGCATGCAAAAATAAAATTACTTTTAAAATGCATTTGAGAATAAACGCCTTTATTGCAATGATCAAAAGTAATGTATTAGCAATGTTGTATGACCAAACACAGATTTTTCTTTGTTATAATTTGCTTTATCTTACATTTGCAGTTCAATATTGTGTGCGATGAAACTTACCTAATTCCGTTGGTTAAGTCAATGTTTATCGTAGGAAAGTTTGTCGGCGCCTTTGTTTTTGGTTATTTGTCCGATGCGTGAGTATTGCAGTGTTTTTTTCCAAGAGGAATATGGTTCATATATATTTTAGAATTAAATGTCAATGTCGATTGATATATATATCATGTGTTATATTATCTTACATGGATTAATAAAACATATGGGGAAATTTTTTTTTACCATTGATTTAGACAGATAAGGTTTTATTATACGTGTGTATCTATATACAAACTGAAGACCATTGATTTGTTCCATTAGAAGTGGTCGTAAAATAACACTCTTCGTTGCCGTAATGATGATGTTTGGACTGACGTTCGGAATGTCTTGGTCGTCATCTTACATCGTGTACGTTGTAATTATGATGGCGGTAGGTGCTACAACACAGGGAATCTTCCCTATCGGCTTCGTCCTAGGTAAATGTTGGAAACTTCATGTCATGATTTGAATTGAGACCTTAATTAACATAAATCGTTCAGTTAATCCCAAGATGGTTTCTTTATTCGAAGTTAGTAAAATTGATAGCATTGCTTAGTGCATGTAAACTGACCGAACTAAGTTTATATTAAGTATTTTCTTCTGCTACATTAGCTTTATCTTCGATATCAAACAGTTACGTTCGTAACCGATCTCTGCACCTGTTAACAGATGTTTTATTTTTATTTACTTCATTTTTACATCTAATTATACAAAATATCATACGTTGTTCAGTCGTTGGTAGATTTGAAAATTAACTGCGTAAATGACACCTGAGACAAACTCACATCAGTATTTCAAATAATATTTTAGGTCTCGAGTTGGTTGGTCCATCAAAACGAAAATATACTGGATTGGTTATCGAATTTTTTTTTTCTGTGGGACTGATGATTGCAGCCGGTGTGAGCTACTTAGTCCGTCATTGGTACTACATAAACATAATCTGTTCGGCACCGGCAGTTTTGTTTATTTTCTATTGGTGGTATGTATATTTCCTCATTATCATATATTTTTTGTTCCTACCAAGTTCGAAGCCTTGAGGTTTTAAAAGTATATACAAGTAAATATCAGAATCATAAAAATTGTTTTGGTGTTAAAATATTAATATAAAAGCGACTTTATGCCTAATCATTGTAATAAGTTTTGAACTTGCCATTTATTTTTTGTGTATCGAATTATTAGATTATAAACTGAATAGTAAGATACTGTGAATTATCAGGTTGATTCCTGAATCCCCAAGATGGCTTATCAGCAAACACCGATATCAGGACGCCGATAAGGTTATCAAAAAGATAGCCAAGGTGAACAAAAGAACAATAGAAAATGATTTGTGGGAGGAGTGTGACGAGACAAAAGTGTCTGAATCGACCGGAAGGGTGTGGCAATTATTCTCAAGCGGCATGCGACTGCAAACACTCGTTATTGTGTTTAACTGGCAAGTTTTCTTTATGCTAATATAGATTTAAGCGAAATCATCAGTCACCCATATCTGTATGAATATTACTTATATATTATTTAAGACCTGTTTCGTAGACAAAATGAAGGATATCAATGAAACATCTTTAGTTTGACAATGTCATAAAATAGCACTGACAAAATTGTATTGGTTTTGTTTTCTTATCAAAGATTTTTGTTTGTTTGTGTTTTAGATGGCATTGACAGATATACATGTATGTATAAACTTCCTTAACACTATCAATGATATCCATTCCATTGTACGTAATTTGTTTAAATGTTTAATGTTTTATAGGTTTGCAGTGTATTTGACATACTATGGGCTGACTCTTTATGCTGGTAATCTCGACGGAAATTTCTACGTAAACATGTTTCTATCGGGCCTAGTAGAAATTCCTGGACACACCCTAGTTCTACTCCTAATTGATAGAGTTGGCAGGAAAACAGTTTACTGTCTCAGTTTATTAGTTGGAGGATGTGCATGTGTTTCGACAATATTCCCTATTGTTGATGACGAGATCGGTAAGTTATTATGTGTAAAGTACCTGAAGTAAGTATGTTATCCTTTTTCAAAATTAACATTTCGGTATCATGATAACGGTATATTACATTCACCATAATAAATATGATACATGTAGATGCCGGCTGCTGCCGAACAAACTTACGACACAGGGAATCGGGAGATGAAGGTTGATGAAGACTATTAGCAAGTTTTTTGGTCACCATCCAAATGTTATTTAGAAGTTATACTGTGTATTCTTGAATGATATGAGAGTGATCTCTGTTTTTTTTAAATTTTCATAATTGTTTAGATTGAGAATGATGTCTAAGTTCTCACTTTGAGGACGTGACATTTAATTAAATGTGACCTAGATTAACATGGCGGGTGTCGCCGATTAAGCAGCATTTTCATACAAAATCATTCTATGGTTTTGTTGATCGACGCTCTGGTATTATCTGATTATGTTTTTGATTAACATGTTAAATTTCATTTAGAGAACAGAACTATCATCATAACTTTAGCAATGATTGGTAAGTTCGGTGCCTCAGCCACATACGTCACTCTATATCTTTATTCGGCGGAGCTGTTTCCTACGGTAATGAGGAATGCGGGGATGGCTGCCGGCATTTCTTCTGCAAGAATAGGAGGAATGTCGGCACCATACATCGCAGACTCGGTACGTGATACAACGTTTTATCATGTTTGACAACTTTGTTTTTTGAGATCGTTGATTTCAAATGTTTTTATAGGAATGTTTCATCGGTTTTTATACTTGTAACGACTTAAGATCTGTCCTTGTGTGTTGGCACTCTGCAGTTTTCGTTTGGATTTTTAATCAAAATGGCCGAGCAACTATTCCCAACCTTTTTGATTTTGAAGTTAACACTTGTAGAGGACATTTTAATAGATGTATTCAATTGGAGTACACTGATGTTATATGTATTTCCTGATAGTTTGATAGTTCGTGGCATGATTTGAGGGTAGGGTATCTTGTTATGCACTGTCATGTTTGCGTTTTATCTCCATTTATCTTGGAATTTTGTATAGGACGTAGAATTTAGATTAAGGACTTCTTCAACGCCGCGATCAAGACCCCGATTCTTTACCTTTAATGCATTTGTCAGATTCTTTGGATACACGACAGGAAGGACACAACATCGTGGTGCATTTCAAATGTACTTTGCCAAATAAGATGAATGTTTGTTTTATGGAATACTGAGTCTCATTTATGTTATACATTGTATTCATTTGAATATTTCAGGCAACATTAATAGGTGGTATGTTCGGAAAAGTGTTTCCGTTAGGATTATTTGGAGTGTTGTCAATAATTGCTGGATTGACATCCCTGTATTTACCGGAAACTTTGAACAAAATATTACCGGAAACAATGGAGGACAGTAAACTACTTGGAAGGTATGTATTCATATTTAGTATCCATATATCATAGTACCTAAAATGCTTATAAGGGCCCCATATTGAAGATGCGGGTGCCCTATAATTATCAGGTTGTCCGTCTCTCTGTCTGTCCGTCCATTTTATTGGGGGTTTTTTCGTACAAAATTAATGGAAATATTGGATACTTAAACTATATTGGATACCTAAACTATATAACCTTTGTTTTTTGAGATCGTGGATTTTAAATGTTTTTATATGATTATTTCGACGGTTTATATGCGGGTATATATTGGGGTTTATATTGTTCATATAAAAACAAAGGCTATATTGGATACCTAAAATACACAAGGATCCTTATAAGCAACGCTTTATCGCTGGCTCGTCTCATTGCTCAACCAAGCCATTATCAAAACTTCTTACTACCATTCTTAGTACCGTTAGGGGCTTCAGTCTTATTGTGACACTGTATACTCCAGAAGTGGCATTAATGGGATGTGGATTTTAAAAATTCTTCTGATCAGTCTTGAGCACCCCCTTCTCAACATTTGATTTTTCCACCCTGTACACTACCATACCACATGCCAAACTGAAAGAACGTCTTCGGTCTCTCATTATGAGAGCTTTCTTTTCCAAGAAAGGTGAACGACAATACAAATACATGGTTGTGAGCTATATTGGAGCATACTTTGTGAAAAACACAACAAAAGCTAGGTTGAAATATACTGAGGAAGATATAGTACGAATGATTGAATTCCTGGTTGACAACATCTTTGTTGACTGTTGGCATTCCAATGGGCACTAACTGTGCACCACTTTTGGCTGACTTGTTTTTGTTTTCATACGAGGCTGAATTTGTCGAGGGGCTTATCAGGACGGGTAACAAAAACCTTGCCAAATCTTTCAATTTCACTTTCAGGTATATCGACGATGTGTTGTCTATAAACAACAAGAAGTTTGCTGACCTAGTCGAGCGCATATACCCTACTGAACTTGAGATTAAAGACACAACAGACTCTCCTACATCAGCTTCTTACCTCGATCTTTACTTAAACTATGACCAACACGGGCAACTTACTACTAAGCTGTATGATAAACGTGACGATTTCGATTTTCCGATCGTGAACTTTCCCTTTCTTGATAGTAACATCCCTGCTTCTCCATCCTATGGTGTTTACATGTCGCAGTTGATTCGTTATTCTAGGGCTTGCTCTGAATATCGCGATTTTTGTGATAGATGTCGACTGCTGACGAACAAACTTATGGCACAGGGATTCGAGAAATGCAGGTTGATGAAGACTATGGGCAAGTTTTATTGTTGCCATCTTGATATCATCGAGAAATATTCTGTATCTTTGTGTGATATGAAGATGGACGTTTTTGAGTTTGCTTGTTAGTGTGTTTGCTTGTTGTAGTGACAATGATGACTCGGTTATCATTTTGAGGATTGATGCTTACTTTGATGTGACGAAGATTTACATGGCGGGTGTCGTCGATGACACGCTTACTCTTGCGGAACACCTGGTCTTAATCTCTTGTGCTTTTACGAGAGTCTCCATGTAAATCTTTCCTTTGTTCCTATTTTGCCCCGATTTTAATCGATTTTGAGTTCGGATTATGGTTTTGTTGACGCTTTGGTATTCTCTGGTTGTTTTTGATAAATGGAGTATGTTTTTAAATTTTTACCTGATGATTTTCATTGCATCCTAAATCTAGGTCTGGAATTGGTTTCTTTTTCGGGCTGATCAGATTCAGGATGGCTTCTCATCCGACATATTTAATAACTCTTAACTGATAAATATTTTGGTATAACAGTATAAGGCAAAGTTGATCGGAATTAAACAAGGACTCAACTGACTGACCTAGCGTCAAAGTCACCAGGGAAAAGGTCAAATCATCAGGTAAAGGTCTAACTTTGTACCTCTTCAACGATGAGAACATTTTCATATGACTTCACGAAGCAAAATTGGGCAGATTTTAGCGGGGCCATTACTGACCTATCAGTGTTTTAATGTCATATGTCTTATCATGGCTCCCTGAAGTGCTTCTTCTTTCATGATTATTATTGAATATAACATAGATTTCAATTCCAGATTCTATCAAAAATAACAGGACTAGCATTAAAACCTTCCTCCCTAACATTCTCTATTTTGCAGGTCTACAAATATGTCTTTTGAGAGTGACATAAGTACAGATCACAAGACACCTGTCTATCAAAGCAACGGATACCGCTCCGAAAAGGGGCTTACACGACTATAGAAAACACTGGAACTGGAAAACAGGAACACATACAGATATATAACATACTAGTGTTTATAGCATGGCGACATGTTTTATAGGCATATCTTAGCACATCTTACGCCCAGCATAATCGTGTTCCCTGAAAGAAATTAGAAATATATTCTTTCTTATTTTAAAGAAACAAATTATCTTTAATTTAAATTATCAAATGTTTTGTACTTTTGACGATATGTTTCATGATCGAAATTATGTTTTATTTTTAAAATCAGCATTAAGGATCAAACTTATTGTCCATATTTGATTCATTGATTCAACCTGATCGACACTGTACAATCATTTTTTTCTTATATCAAAATATATAACGTTTCATAGACATTATTTAAAATTTATTTTCAAATTTAATTATTTTGACAATTGATGTCTACCACAATATTATTATTCCACTCCCAGGGCATCAATTAATCAGTTCAACTGTTGTTTAAACATAGTCAATAAACAAATAAATGCTTTACGCATTTTGGCTGACACGGTAAACTTTGACCTGAACTTCGGTTTTGTACATTCTTATTACGTGGTTCCGGGTTACCTGGATTCCCACCTTTTGGCCACTAGCATCACTGAAGAGTCCTAGGAGGACGAAACAGCTGTATGGTGCAGTTTAATTTAGTTTTCGGCATACTGTATCTATTACTTAATTTTAAAAGATGCATCACATGTGTTTTACGTCATTTTCAATGATACATGCTGGCTGTTTACGACCTAATCATTTAGCGGAGATATACGATACAATATGTTAACGTTTTAATCTTTCACAATATTTTATTGTACTGATCTTGTGTAGAATCGGAATTGGGCAACAGACATAGCCTATATTAGCCTTTTCCTAACAAATATAATAGTGTATACATAATAAAATAATATAACAGATTTTGTAAATAAATAAGAGATTGTTGTAGTTTGATTATGCTAGAACAATGCATACTGTAAACTAACTTATACAGGCACACTCAAATAATAGCGTATAACACAGTATATCAATTGTTTAAATAGTTACTCTTATGGAAATATTTTTAATAGAACTATTAAAGAACCTAATGAAATGTTTTAATCTAATGAATGAAAAACTGTATAGTTATAATATTTCAAGGCTTTCATTAATTAGTTTTTTGCCATAAAGATCTTGTCGATATAATAACTTTGAACAAAATAAGATTGGTTGTTGGACATCTTATTTTATGTAATTTCCCTCTCGTTTGTTTATTTTCAAAACTTACAAAAGACACAGTTTAATTAGTGTCTTTTGTAACTTCTGAAATTCAATTAACTAATCCGAGAGCGGATTGAAGGGGTGGGAAACACTCCGACCTTCTATAACAGGCGGTCGTGGTTCGATGTCATAATGGTCGTATGCATAGAAAATTTAGAGATGCTTTATTCCTGTCTGCACAGCTCAAAGTCTCAGGTGGAGTATAAAATGGTCTAGGGTTGGTGGTGCAGAATCATTGCTGTAGCATTCAAGTGAGGTGGCACTATATAAAAGTCGACATTGGAAGCATGGTCCCAATACCAACGGCTATTTCTAAATTCTCGGAAATGCATAAATTAATGTTTATTTTTATTGTATTGATTGTTAAATAGTTGTAATATGTAATGGCTTATATAAAATATTGCATTATTATTATCATTGTTATGTCACAATAAAGATGATTTTATACATCAATGTAATTAATGAATTTCATTTGGGTAGTAAATCAAAATATACAATGGCCTAAAACTACCTCAAAACCTTAAACAATTTGAAGCATCGACATAAATGAATTACAACAGAGTTTTAATTGTTTTACTTTGGATCGTACCAGAAAATGTGTATATCTCGATATGTTTGATCACCCTGTTTGATAGACCTATGAAATGGTGTAAGTGATGCTGCTTTACGCACGTGTTCACGGGTTAATTACGTTACCTACACGATTCAAATTTTCTCTCATTTCTAGGTATGTCATACTGGCCTGTCCAGGGCAATACACCTATGATCGATGTGGTTGTATTACACATCTACCCATGTAATACAACCACGGCCTTATGACACAATGTCGCAACAATGACGTGACGTCACGAATTCGGAAATATCTGATGCCGAAAAGAGAAAAATTGCGACGTGATGAAATTAAAACCTTCCACGATATTTTAACAATGTACATAAGAAAGATGAGATTATATTTTCTGTGTGAACTTTGTTTGCAAATATAGGATATGCTTAATCTAAATGTATCATTTGTTTTCGTCAAGGCAAAGCCTCGGGTTTTACCAAAGGGCCTGTTTCCAAAATGGCCCCTTCTCTGATTCAAATTTCCTGTTGGTGGTGCATTGCCCTTGCCGTTGTGGTAACAAATCTATAAAGTATAAATATTTAGGTCACTTGGTTTGTTTTTTATGGCTCCTCAAAGTTGTACCTTTCAGAAGCTGTCTAAGTGTTGATAAAATGTGCATGTTATGTAAAATATTAATGAAAATCTAATCAAATGATAGTCACCGTAAAGAATACATTCATGGCATGATTGTGACAAAAAATCGTGTTTCCATCGCGCCATTTGGCTGTTTTATGGAAGAAACAATCTCAAAAATGCCATTTTCGATGATAACATTTTAGACACAAAAACTGTGTTTTTTAGAGAATACACTCTTTTATGGGCGTTGGATGCAAACCAATTTTTATCCTATCAAACAGTACGTTATATGCTATTGATGAGAGGAAAAATCATCAAAATGTAAGTGGTGGAACATTTTCAAATCTTGGGTTGAATTAGCCTATGGTTGAATTGCCGATTTTCGACTTTCTTTAGATAATAAACAAAAACACGAGAGTATTTGCTCGGTATGTTGAGAATATGAACACAGATATGAAAAAAGTGAGAGAAACACTTTTTCATGAAAAAAATCCAAGATGGCTACTTCACAAGTCCCCGTTGTTGAAGACTTTGGCTGACAAATAGGCAGAACAACAAACAAAACGTGTTCCTTATGATTTTGGTTGGTGTTTGCATTTACGGGAGTGTTCATAGCTACGGGCGATTGTATAATACCTATATTTACAAGTTTGGTTAGTCACATGGTAACGGGGATCTTTCATATCGAGCCCCAAACATACTTTCGACATATGCACTATGTTGCCGCATGGAAAACTATTTCGAGTTTTGTCGGAATTTCTTTATCTGTGGTAGTAATGGTCGAGGGTTTTCCAGCGCCCTGTAATACCCAAGGTAGTACAAGATACTGGAGATGTGCGCACACATTCCCATCGTTCTCTCTCCAACTGGGCACTGGCAGTAGTAGTCTTTTATTGGGGCCTCATCATCGGGTGAAACGGTGAACCGTATCCAAACGTTATATTTCGTTTGGCTTTTGTATCGCGAATGTATTTGACATCGGAGAAGGCCTTGGGGAGTGCTGGTAAAGCCACACCTCATAGTCTCCATAATCACTTAAATGTTCGGCGATGTAACCAGGAGCCAGAGATATCTGATACGTTCTACACGTAATGGTTCTCAAGTAATCGAGATCGAGACGGGGAAACAGTACGGAAGATGCATCCATCTTGACAAACTCGGACCTTGCCCGTCTAGATAGATCCGGATCTGTCTTGACTCTCTGAGCTAAACCATTCGGTGTTGTCAAACGGTCCTTCATACGTTCAGCCATTAGCCTATCTTTGGCATCTCTCTCTGGAGATCTCTGGTAGATCGGTCCTCTAATACCATTCAGACAGGCTGTGATGGTTCGAAGCAAAGCCTCGATGACATTGATAAAGCTGTTAGACACCAATTGCGTTCGGAAGAACGTCCAGTGTTTCATACGACCATGATAGGATTCCACAATCCACCTCGATTTGGTGATAGTTCTGTCAAGATTTGCTTGGACGTCAGAATGTTGACTTTGACCGGGTTTCAGGTATGACGGCATGCTAGCATTGAGGCCAGAGGCTTTGAGAACTGGTAGGACATCTCTAAAACCTCGGTCAACGACAACATTGTCATCTGGTTGTAGCCAAGTAACTAGCTTGTCCATGACTTTTTTTGTAATTGCAGCATCATTTTTGCTGCCAGTGAATGGTCCTACTGTGTCCAGAATGTAGCCATCTGGTAAGGCGATGCTCATGAATTTGAGATAGTTTCTCTTCTTCTGGCTACAGTAGGACATTCTCTGGAGCTTGTGGTTGGAGCTTTTCTAGATATAAATATAGGTGCCATCTAATATGGCAGTGGCTTTATCTCCAAAAATGCTTCTGAAAAGACACTATTGTGCCCGAGCAACTGTTCTCTTGTCAAGTGATCCGGACCTAGAAATTGTGGGACTATCGATGTGTCTAATGTCTGTACTATGGAGTGGAAAGTTTTGGACACACTTGACTTGGAAATTGCAAAAAGAGAAGAACACTGACTCCAGGAAATGGCGGTTTTCAGTTTTACCCAGACCAGTAGTAGAGCATCGTGTGTAGTCTTGGTATATATACCAGATGAAAGATATGGGGAACAGTGAGAGTGGATTTCGAGGAACTGATCTTTGGACCAACCTGTCCAAGCCATGCATGCCGAGTCATCAAGAGAAGAAAAGCCTATTGCAAACGCAGACTGGTTCTGTGAAAGGACGTGCGACACTTCTAGGAGGTCATTAATGATTTTGATGGTAACTGAGATTCCAAGGAACCTCTACCATCAAGGACAACCTCTGTAGACGGATCTAAGTCGTTACCAATAAGGTGAATGGAGCAGACGCGGGATGAGGTGGGACACCGCAGATTGTGTGAGTAGATCAGGTGATGTCTTGCACGTTTTGGTAAGACTGATGATTTTGTTCCATTTATTGCAAAGGTAACAAGATAGAGACAGCATTTTTTGTGTGAAGATGATCCATTCAAAAGATCATGAAGGGTCAGCAACAGCATGATATGGGACGGGGAGTCGTCTTCTTCCTCTATTTGCTGGTTCTGCGTGGGTTCAGGTTCAGGCTGATTTTTGTTCCGAAGATACTTCATGGCAAATGAGTGCTTGTTCCTTTGCTGACATCAATCCTTGTTGCACCAGCGTATCTAGGAGCCATTTATATTGTGGACTATTTACATTGCGTGCACTTTTGTTCTTATTGCCACTACGTTTCTTGAAGTATAGTTGACAGCCTTCTCCAACACATTTACCCTCCATCTTGAAACAATAACGATTGGTTTATGAAGCATCGATAAAGTAACAAAATAGCAAGCCACCGATGATTGCTGTAAACAGCTAATACTTAGTAGTTTGGTACAATTATGCGAAAATATGTGATAAATAACGAACAACTAATTACACAAAATAACAAGACAATATAATAAATCACATTCAATACCTTACTTAGAACAAAATAAAGTATTTTATATGGATAATCTATCTATTCGATGTGGCGTGTTCGGCAGGCACAAAGAAAGTGAGACAAGTCAGGGTCCCAACCCTGACAGAGCCACAACGCTTTGGAGATGTGACAATAAAACAAGGAAAGGGAGACAAGAATAGCTAGCGTCGAGTCAATGATTCCGTAAACGTATAGACAAAGACAAGAAGATACCGAAAAATGTACAAGGCCACACGATCAGAAAATTCAGAAGAGGACAACTTGACATAGAACAGTATTCATGTATCAGGGTGTCCTCATTGTAAATCTTTATATCGATACTGTTTATTTAGTCGTTAGATATCATAAAACTGTCATGAAAATATCCGCTCTGATATTCAATATAAAATTTTGTATATAATACGCTATATAATAGGGTTTCAGACAAGGTTGTTACTCATTTCCCCTTTTCTTTCAATTTACAACCACATTCAGGCGGCGCTATGAGAACGTTCCACCACATGGAATTAGCTGATTTTTGGTACACATATGAAACAAGTAAAGCTCTATCCGATTTTCTGATGGAAATTTGCATCCAAAACTAGAAAATTGGAGAAACTTGCAATTTTATGGCATTTTTCTTAATAATTGTGTCTCTGTAAGTGCATTTTCATCCGAGAATTTTTTTTTTTAATGTTTTATGAATAAACACGATGTTTTGCAAATTTTTATCAAAAAAAATTTATACTATGTTGCAAATTACAATTTCGAGATAACCTTCTTTTATTTACGACCTTGCGTCTTTAATGCTCAAAATGGCAACTTTATAAAAATACATTTTCACTGAAATTATGAAATCTGGGTGTCGGAAAGGTGTAAAATTATTCTTCGGAAAAGAAAAAAACTGCAGCTGAGCTAGATAAGAAGTTATACGGGGGCAGGCTCCTATGGAGAATTAATTTTACTGGAAACAGGCCCTTTGAATATCCCTCAGGTGGAATTTCCCTATCTTACACCCCAGGTCATGAAAGAGTCTCATATTCTCTCATTTCTAGGTGTGTAATACTGGCCTGTCTAGGGCAATACACATATGATTGCTGTGGTTGTATTACACACCTACGAGTCACGAGTTCGGTAAAATCTGATGCCGAAAAAAAGAAAAATGGCGACGTGATGAAATTAAAACCTTTCACGATATTTTAACCGTGTACATTAGAAAGCTGAAATTATTTTTTCTGCGCAAACTACGTTTGCAAATATGGGGTATGCTCGACATCGCTGTATCATTAGTTTTCGTCAAAACAATTCAAGGAAATATTTGATATTTTCAAAATGGTGGCCAGTCAAAAGTATTTTCATGGTTTTTGAGCTTATTCAGGTAATTGAAATAAGAGAAAAATACTCTTTCATGACCAAAGGTGTAAGATAGGGAAATTCCAACCTCGGGATTTTCAAATTTGGCAAAGCCTCGGGTTTTACCAAATTTGAAAACCCCTCGGGTGGAATGTCCCTATCTTACACCTCTGGTCATGAAAGAGTCTTATAATATATCATTGGACCTTTTTAACAACTACATATCTCCTTTGTGGGGTTCGGAGGAATCAGAACTAGATAATTTCATCATTAATCCAACAAAACCATAACCCGAACTCAAAATCGATTAAACTAGAGGCAAAAGCACAATATAATACGACCAGGTGTTCCGGAAGATTTCTGTTTCCCAAAATAACATGTCAATAGGAAAAGACGAAATAGCTTTATCTTTTTAAATTCCATAACTGTGGTTGTATACGATAACTTCCTTTTAATACACTTCGCCAAAAAGCTTCCAGTAATTTGATTATATGACGAAAATGGAAAATCTTTAATTATCGGAAACAAATGATAGCAGTACTTGTGGTATAAAGATTATGAAATATAATGAAATTCACTTAGGTTTTATGCCTAAGAGCTGTTACTCTTTTCAGTAGATATTTTAGTAAATTCTTTTGCTTTTAGAAAAGTCAATATTACAAAATGTATAAACCTGAGCGATATTCAAACACTTTCGGGTTTTCGTAGACAAATATGAGACTGCATTTCATTAAAGTAGATTAAGTCAGATAAAGTGTTGTTAGCTATTTTATCTTGTACCTAATTTGTAGGACGACACGCCTCTAGAGATAGGTAGCTTGTTTCAGCATTGAATCTCTATATACAACTTTCTGACTCTGCATGCTGAAATCAAGTTACGTCTCCAAACGTAACTTTGAGGTCAATGTACATATGTATTAACATAATATTTGCTTTGTGTATAGCAGCAATTAAACCTGCATTATCTCCGTGCATAGCATCATGGACATCATAGGTATAAAAACCGTACTTTAACAACAATGGAAAATAACAATGCCATCGACATTCACATGCTTGATAATGTTTCAATTGCTTTTATTACTCAAATGGTCGTTATTTACTGGTAAAATAACTTTTGTTGCATATTGAAAGTTAATAGCAATATACACCGTGTTACCAATTTCTCATCCAAAAAACAGTTTTCTCAAAGTTGCCATTAATGCCTTTTCATGAATAATATATTATGTTAAAGTAAATACGAATAATGATATATTGTTCTGCAAGTTGGAACTTTTAAACAAAATAGCACCATCTATATGTGCAAAAGTGAGCGAAATAAACGCAGCATGTGTGTGTGTTACGTAATCTCATCTTGTATGCGCTCTAGCGTTAATTCAATATAGGCAATATTTTACTAAGGGTAAGGGTGGGGTTTTTTTGGGGGGGTGGGGGGGGGTGCGCCAGTTGCGTGCAGCTTGAAAATTAAAATGTTCAGGCTTTCTTTTCCAGACACGAAATATAAATGATTTTCAGTAAGTGCATTTTCGTAGTACACGATTTGAAATTATAAAGAACTAGTTTAATTTTACTTCTACTTGCATAACATTAAAGGGATTTTACGCACCTGACCCTTCTGCTTCTACATTAGTTTAGAAATTGTGTATTCCCACCCTCTGGCCTCTAGTATCACTGAAGAGTCTTGGGAGGACGAAACAGCTGTATGGTGCAGTGTAATTCATTTTTCATCATACTGTATCTATCACTAAATTTAAAAGGTGCAGGATATGTGTGTGTTACGTCATCTTACAGTACATAATATGCATATAGAAATCAAATCACGTCCCAAAGTAGCATTGAGTTGAGGTCACTTTATCCTATATCAGCATATATCATTTAACATAACAAAAAATCACCAATCTACATCATGTTCGTGCATTTCCCTAAAGTTTTAAAAGCTGTAGGTGTTCCTTAAATACAGGCATCACGAAAGCATTATAACAATTGATTGATCTTCAGAACGGGTTTTTATGAAACATTGAGAACTGAATGTAATATAGGTAAATATGAGTTTTGAGTCAATACAATTTAGTTTAAACCAGCACTGTTACATTTATTTTCATCCTGAAAATATTGTTATGAAAAACGGGAAATTTTTCAAGGTTGATATGTATATATTGTCACAAATACGGAAATATCTAATTGTTTGCTACAAGAAAACAATTGCCGTTATCTTATGTAAGTTGTTAGTTATTAAGGAAGGAATCACTGTCCACAAGTAAATAAATACATAATTATGTAAGATAATAGGACTTTGAACCCAAAAAATAGAAAAGAAAACATTTGTATTCATCGTCATACATTTCAACACAACTATAACACTCACAATATACTTGTGACCAGTCAGTTGTACTTGTTTATAGAAAAGAGTGATAGGAATATGGACAATATATTACTTAAGGTAGGAGAATTCGGACTATATCAGAAATGGGTGTTTACTCTGATATGCATGGGTATCCTGTTCTGTGGATTGTATGAAACAATGTCAGTGATATTTCTGACCTCACCTGACCACAGGTAGGTTATATGTTTATACATATATATATATTGTTATTGCAATACACTTTTAAAGATAGCACCATACCAATCATATCTTATTCCTTTTAATTTACAATTGTTTACAGCATTTTCGGCATTAACAGCTAAACAACATTGATAATACAAATATATATAAAAAAAAAATAAAAACAAGTTTTACTCATTAAAGAAAAAATGTTTTTAAAAAAATGAAAATGGCACAAAAACTGTAACAAAGAGTTTAGAAAAATTAATTGCACTCTAAACCATTCATTCATGTGTCCCAAATCCGAGTTTTCGAAGATTTAAGTGGTTGAATAGAAGCATGCAGAGCGTTTGTTTACGTTTGTAACCATAAATAATGTGAGCATGACATTTGTCATGAAGGGGTAACCTCTTGTCTGATGTCAATTTCTATTATAATATGAGGAAATGTGATTCAGATAGTGCCGTCATTGGCACTCGAACCCGCGATCTTTTGCTCCCAAGCCCGATGCTCTATCGACTGAGCTAAAGGGAAATTCTCTACAGCTCACGCTTGTAAGGCAACATAATCAATGCACATCGTGTACACTACTGTAGTCGTACACTGGCCCATATTACAGAAACTCTCACTTATTTCTTCATGACTTATATTTTGCCCATTCGTGTTATGCAGAAGTAATGACTGGGTTTCATGTTTAGAAGCGTATTAATCAAAGTAAGAAAGGGCAAAACATATAATAAAAATGCAGAACTTTGTTGGTTTCAGGGGTACTGGTTACTTTTCCAATGGCGATGATCCTAGACAAGAGTATTTGCAACTGTTTCAGGTGCCTAAATAAAGTCAGTTGTGAGGGATATGAAAAGAGTATTTCTTACTTTTAACCTCTAAACTATTAAGAGGACTGTTCGATAACCTCTTTCCGAGAATACAAAAACACAAATCTCCACCTGCAACCAAAACGTCCCAACAATGTCACCACAACGATGAATGCCGCTTTAACCCTTATGAAAAGCGATTAATTTATCAGTACCCAATATACAATTGTTTAATTTGTACTGGGGTAACAGTCAAATCATTTATCCGAGGTGGCAGGGAAGACCTAGGGAACTGTTGCCAAAAGCCAATTCTCAATTTAAGGAACTTCTCCTTAATTTATAGAAACAAACATTTAACATTAATTGAATGTATTTTTGGAACAACAAATAAAGATGCATAAGCTTCTTGATCTACAAATTTCCGTCCTTTGTTCTCATAGGCTAAACCTAGAATTTGACAAAACTATCAATCAACATTTCATGTTCTCATCAATAATTTCTACATCGATATATTCCTCGTTGCAGTATTTTTAAGTATGTTAACAACACCCCTTATCACATTTTGTATGCATAGCGAATCCCTGTAATTGTATTAACATTTGTGTAACTGTAATAAAGAGGTATCTATTTTGTTCAGTTCAAAATAGATTTTTATTTAACACGCTTGAATAACAACATCAGCAGAATGCAAGTTTGACGTTGCACGGGAGACAATTCATACAAAGAGATAGAAAAAAAACCGTATATATAAGCTTTTATACCAATAAAAGGAGATCATTGTTTGACAAAACGTATGTAACTAGTATTGAGCAAGTACTTCATGATATTTATGTTCAAGTAACAGGAATGATGGTAACACAATCCAAACGCGTGGTTAAAATCGCTGTTCAAATTTGTTATGTATCACAAGTGTTCGACCTTTGTAAAATTACATATAATGTAAATAAAAAAACCGCATTCAATCGAAGCTACATTTGCAGATGTAAAATACCAGGCCTTGAGAATGACACGTACGACATACAGCGTACCTATCAACAGAACCTTGTCAACAACTACATACCTCCCTCAACAGATGATGTCAATCTCGACTACGACCAGTGCCATCTGTACTCGTTTGATTACAGCACTGTCAAGTTCGATAACTCAGGCAGACCAATCAACGCTTCACTCGTAAAGTGCCATGAGTGGGTGTACAGTGATTCTGTGTTCAAAGAAACATTTACATCGAAGGTAATACCAACAATGATGAAATAGTTTCGTCTATTCCATACGAAATTATAGCTTATTTTTCAATTTCATTTGTAATACTTGATAACAAGTATTTTCCTGTCACGAACAAAAATAATGTATAAACATTTTGATCTGCCCTTTCCCCATTATAACACATTATTAGCATAATCTTAATCTTACGATTTCAGTTCAATATTGTGTGCGATGATAACTACCTTATACCATTGATAAAGTCAATGTATGTCGTCGGGAAGTTTGTTGGCGCCTTCGTGTTTGGTAATCTGTCTGATGCGTGAGTAATATAGAGATTTATTCTTAAAAAAAAAGAAAATATCAGAGAGATATAGCTGACCCCTGATATTTCAGAATCCTGTTTTAATCATGACTTGATTTAAAACCTCATGAATATAATTTTCTTCATCGAAACATTGATAAAATCCCCCAAGATGTAGCGGAAATATTTGCTGAGAAAGCAAAGAACTTTTTTTCCTCTGATTTATATACAAAATGAATAATTATTTTTTCGTTTAATGACATTATTTGCTTTCAGGATTGGTCGTAAAACAACGCTCTGTATTGCCATTACGATGATGTATTTACTGACGTTCGAAATGTCTTGGTCGTCGTCCTACATAGTATACGCTGTAATTACGATGGCAGTAGGTGCTACAACACAGGGATTCTTCCCTATCGGTTTCGTTCTCGGTAAATATCAAACACTTCATTTAAGGATTTTAACTGAGAAACTTAAAAACATAAGTTGTTATGTAAATCCCTAAAATCGTCCAATTAATCGAGGTAAAATGGAAGTTGATAGCAACGATAAGTGAATAATTGTATCCTTTCAAACTGAACGAAATAAATGTATCTTAACTTGAAAATAATTTTCTTCTGCTACATCCAGTTGTTACGCACAGCTACACTTTTCTACACCTGGAATATATCTTAGCAAACTAAAAAGCTCTTGGATAGCTATTGGATTGGCTTTAGATTAAAAACCCTGATCACTAGGCTGATACTAAATACATTTTGTACTTGTCTTTGGAATATTACCGAGAAGCAGAATCCCTGATTCCAAAGCCAGTGAGTCATACCATAGCCAATATATTCGTTTGATGCAAATGAAAGTATCATACCGGTCGTCTCGATTCACCCGCAATGTGTTGCACATATTCCGGGGTAACAGAGAACGAAGATGAGAGTAACTTCTTGATATTGAGAATGCATACTCACTTTTATATGCAGGAAATTGTACAAAATGTTACACATTGTTCGGTCGTCGCTGAATTTGAAAATATTTTGCGTAGATGTCATCTGAGATAATCTCGTGTCTAGTTATGAACAAACAAAGTATTATGTATGAAATTAAGCAAATTCCACTGTGATATATTGTTAATTGTTTATTTTCACATTATACCCATCAAAAGTATGCTCATACGCTACACTTCTATACGGCATTAACTTGTCAAGATTTACATGGCGGGTGTCGTCACTGAAGCAGACGATGCTTACTCTTCCGGAACACCTGGTCTTATTGCGTTTGTAGTTTTTTAAGGGGCTCCGAGTAAATATTTTCTTTGGTCATAATTTGCCCCTGGGTTTAATTGAGTCTGAGTTCTAATCATATTTTAATTGACGCTTTTTTTACTTTATAATTTTTCGTAGGTCTAGAATTAGTCGGTCCATCAAAACGAAAATATACTGGAATGGTTATCGAATATTTCTTTTCTTTTGGACTGATGATCGTGGCCGGTGTGAGCTACTTAGTCCGTCATTGGCACTACATTAACATAATCTGTTCGGCACCGGCAGTTTTGTTCATTTTGTACTGGTGGTACGTATATATGCTTATTATCATAAGTATTCAATTCTTACCAAGATTAATTAATTGATGATTAAAAACCAGATACAAGAAAATATATGAGTCATAGAAAAAGATTTTCATTTCATAAAATTTTATTTCATAAAAAGAAAGGATCGAACAACAGGCATATCCTATATATTAGTTCTCTCAAAAATGGTTTATAATTGATGTTCAACAAGCCCCCTAAAACATTTAATAGTTACCCTAAATATCAACCCCTGGTAAGTTGTAATTAAAGATCCGTATCAAAATTCTGAATATATTCTTTTTATTCAGACATATAAGCTATTTTAATATACAAAATGTGGTAAATACTAAGGCATTAAATGTCACGTCCTGAAAGTGAGAATTGTGTCATCATTCTCAATCACAAAAAGTAGGAAAATTCAAATCCGATAACCTTTATAATTATCATACAAGTCTGATGTCTTCATGGCATTACTTATCTGGAAATATAACATGTCGATTAAAATTTAAAATCATTTTATACACCAGGTCATGCGAAGCACGACCTCTCTTGCACTTGGTGTTGAGAGGTATACCGGCCTAAATAGGCCTAGCAACATAGTTAACTGATATTATATGCGTTGTCATAGAGCTACATTGTATGCAAACAAAAAACTCACTAAACTTTATATGAAGTACCTTTTCTGAACATTTAACGTTGTTATCGAACATTTAGCTGATTAAAACATGTCTAACGCATTCGTAGCATCGCAATATGTTATCGAATGACAAATCTAGTTCATTAATAGATCAAGATTATCTAGCATTCGGTTTTCTATTTTCTATAGCAGTAATTTAATTTTACTTGATTTAAGTAGTTTCGTATTGCAACATCTATCTTTATATAAGGCTGGATTGTCTCTCAACAACTAGTATGAGAGAAATAAAGCTCCACGTTACCTTGGTATATAAATAAAACTTTAAATTAAGCATGATTTCTTAGCACGTCCGGTTACCTAGTTATATGAAGATGAATAACACTCATTTTAGGGGTTGAAATTAAAGATGGCTGCTGCATCAATAAGGGTCTTATTGAACCTTAAATATTAAAGTTATGCCTATCCATGTCATGTGTTTCAACTTGAAATCTGGATAAATGTTTTACTAATTTATCGACTTACTAAAATATATAATAATCAATTGAATAGAAATATACTTTTGCGACTTTAACAGGTTGATTCCTGAATCCCCACGATGGCTTATCAGCAAACATCGATATCAAGATGCCGATAAGGTTATCAAAAAGATAGCCATGGTGAACAAAAGAACAATAGGAAATGATTTGTGGGAAGAGTATGAAGAGACAAAAGTGTCTGAACCAACTGGAAGGGTGTGGCAGTTATTCTCAAACGGAATGCGACTGCGGACAATCGTTATATTGTTTAACTGGCAAGTGTGCTTTATGTTGAAATATATTACATAAATGATTTTTACTTTTGAATAAGTACCTGTTTCGTAGACAAAATGAACGATATCGTTAAAGCATCTTAATGCCATAACATAGCACTGACCAAGGTTTTGCTCTTATCAAATATTTTGTTTTTGTGCTTTGCTGTTTTATTACGACCGCTCATTACTCTGTAGTCGTGTATTATTACCAGGTGCTACTTACAGTATTATACAGGATTTCATTGTGTACCACAATTAATACATACGTTAGGAATTTAAACGTCAAAACATGTCAACTGTCGTTTCAACGCGAGATCTATCAATCATCTCCATAGTTCGTATTTGACAGATATAGATGTACAATTCCTTAACAATGCCAACAATTTAATTCTATTTTACATTATAAGTTTGAATATTTTTTCATAGGTTTACAGTGTATATGGCATACTACGGACTGAATCTTAATGCTGGGAACCTCGACGGAAATTTCTACGTAAACATGTTTTTATCGGGACTTGTAGAAATTCCTGGACATACCATAGTTCTACTCTTAATTGATAGAGTTGGCAGGAAAAACGTTTACTGTGTCAGTTTATTATTTGGAGGGTGTGCATGTGTTTCGACAATATTCCCCATTGTTGATGACGAGATCAGTAAGTAAGCATAGATTATATTTAATGTAAATATGTGATCCTTATTGACAATTAACATTTCGGTATCATGATGACGTTGTTACAAAGGTGACGTAACATACACATATACTGCATCTTTTAAATTTATTAATATATACAGTATTCCGAAAAAAAATGAATTAAAACTGCATCATACAGCTGTTTCGTCCTCCTGGGACTCTTCAGTTATGCTAGAGGCCAAAAAGTGGGAATTAAAAATGTATAACCATACTATATCTAATACTAAATTGAAAAGGTGCAGCACATGTGTGTGTTACGTCATCTTTATGATAGGGGGTGGCAGACTCTACTGGTGGATTTTTTTAGTCCCCGAGGTTTGCTTGAGCCTCCATAGCCACAGTTAATCTCATTTGAGTAGTGGCAAGGTACATAATATACACATTTTCGTAGTACACGATTTGAAATTATACAGAACGTATTTAATTTTACTACTAAATTAATAAATTAAAGGAGGCTTTACGCACCCGACCCTTCTGCTTCTTCATTAGTTTAGAAATTTTGAATTCCTACCTTTTGGCCCCTAGCATCACTGGAGAGTCCTAGGAGGACGAAACAGCTGTATGATGCAGTTCAATTCATTTTGTCGGCATACTCTATCTATTACTAAATTTAAGAGGTGCAGCATATGTGTGTGTTACGTCATCCTTAGAAGTAAAGTTAAACTAGTTCTGTATAATTTCAAATCGTGTACTACGAAAAGGTGGATATTATACACCATGCCACTACTCACTACTCACTATGTACATTCCCCATAATGAGTATGATAGATTGCGGCTGCTGCCGAACAACACCTTACGACACAGGTATCCCAGAGATGTAGGTTGAATAATATATGAGTAAGTTCTTTGGTCGTCATCTTATTATTCTTGTATAATATGAAGGTTATCGGTTTTGAATTTTCCTACTTTTCGTGATTGAAAATGATCATTCAATTTTAACGTTCTGGACGTGACATTTAATTGAAAGTTACCTAGAATAAAATGGCAGTTTTCGTCGATGAATCAGAAGACGCTTACTGCTCCGGATCACATGGTCTAAGTCTCTAGTACATTTTCAAAGGATTCCGTGTAAAACTATCCTTTGTTCATATTTTACTCCTACTGTAATGCAGGTTGATCAGAACTATGGGCAAGTTTTATGATCACCATCTTTGTCTCATTGAGAAATATTCTGTGTCTTTAAGTGATATGAAGATGGACGTTTTTGAGTATGTTCATTACTGTGTTTACGTGTTGTGATTGACAATGATACTCGGTTCTCATTTTGAGAACTTGATGTTTACGTGGATGTGACAAAGATTTACATTGCGGGTGTCGTCGATGAAGCAGAAGACGCTTACTCTTCCGGAACACCTTGTCTTATTCTCTTGTACTTTTACAAAAGTTTCCATGTCAATTTTTCCTTTGTTTATATTTTGCCCCTGGTTTAATCGATTTTGAGTTTGGATTATGATTTTGTTAACGCTTCGGTATTCTCTTATTTATTTTAATGGATTTTAAGTTCATATTATGGTTTGTTGACACTTTGGTATTCCCTCGATATGTTTTTTATTAACATGTATATTTTCCTTCAGAGAACGGGGCTATTATCGTAACCTTAGCAATGATTGGTAAGTCTGCTACAACAGCCGCATACGGCACGCTATACCTCTATTCGGCAGAGCTGTTTCCTACGGTAATGAGGAATGCGGGGATGGCTGCCGGCATTTGTTCTGCAAGAATAGGAGGAATCGTGGCACCATACATCGCAGACTCGGTACGTGATACAACGTTTTATCACATGTTTGGTAATTTTGCTTCTAGAGATCATGATGTCTTTAAAGGTGTTTTTATCTGAATGAAATGTATAAGACTTGAACCGATTTTTTAACGATCTGCCCTTGTGCGTTGATACTATGGACGTTTTCGTTGAATGTTAAATCAAATCGGCCGATACGCTATTGCTACCCTTTTTGATTTGGAAGTGTATCATTTGAATGCGACATTTAGGTAAATATTTGAAATTGGTTTCAATTTCGTTACACTGACGTAACTATACGATTTTCCTGATAATTTGATAGTTTGTGGAATGTATGGAGGGTATCTTTTTATTCATTGTCATGGTTGCGTTTTACCTCCATCTATCTAGGTATTTTGGATAGGTAATAGAATTTAGACTCCTTCAAAGCCTCGATCAAAACCACAATTTTTTATCTTCAGTACATTTTTTCCAATTCATAGGAGACACATCAAGAAGGTGACAACATTGAGATGCATTTCAAATTTACTTTTGCGCAAATATATCAAATGTTTTTGTTTGTTTGTTTGTTTGCTTGTTTTGTTGTTGTTGTTGTTTTTTAACTTGAATATTTCAGGCAGCATTAATAGGTGGCATGTTCGGAAAAGTGTTTCCGTTAGGATTATTTGGAGTGTTGTCAATAATTGCTGGATTCACATCTCTGTATTTACCGGAAACTTTGAACAAAATATTACCGGAAACAATGGAGGACAGTAGACTGCTTGGCAGGTTTGTATTCATATTTAGTATCAATATGCCACGGTGCAAAAAATGCTTGTTTCAATATTTATCACATAATACCTGAGAAATTGTATACACAAACATTGTATTAAATGTTGCTTTAAAGGGAACACTATATATAGTCTTAAAACGTGTTCTTCTTTTTTGAGAGAATCGTTATCAAGGCGTTCTCAACTTTTTTCTTAAATATTCTCAAACCACAACCCATGAAAATAAATTTATCATGATTATAGCCAGTGTGTAACCAATTAATTTGTGTTATCAGTGTTTTCTTCCCTTCTCTATTTCGCAGGTCTGCAGACATGTCCCTTGAGAGTGACGTAAAACCAGTTAACAAGACACCTGTCTATCAAAGCGACGGATACCGATCAGACAAGGGGCTTACACGACTATAGAAAAAACTGGAACTAGAAAACAGGAACACATCAGCATACATTTATACAAAAATTATTGTTTACCGCTATGCGACATGCTTTATTTGCATATATAATCACATCTTACACCGATCATATACTTGTTCCCTGAAATAACCAAAACGAATAGATACTTGCTAATTTTTGAGAAACAAATTAACAGTGTTTGATACTTTCGACGATTATTTTCAATATCGAATATATATGTTTTACTTTAAAGTCAGCTTTAAGTTTCAAACTTACTGTTTACGTTTCATTTATTGCTCAGCTTGATCGACATTGTACAATTACCTTTGTTCATATCAGAGTATATTACGTTTGAAAGACATTGTTTTAAAAAAAGGTTATCATCGAATTGAAAGATTTTGATATTTGGTGTCTACCACAATATGTGGATGTTATTTAACTCATAAGGAATCAGTTAATAAATACAACAGTTGTATAAACAATTCCAATAAACCTCACGTGGATTAAACTCTAGATACATTTTGATTGGCTGAAATGGTGAACTTTGACCGGAACTACTTTCTCATTACGTTACGTGCAAACTGTGTACGACTTCATCATTTGGCGGGAATGTTAACACGCATATAGTACGCGTTTCAATTATATCTCATATTGCATTTGGGTAGTTCATTAAAATATTCAGTAGCAACATGGCCTTTCTTTAGAAAACAACCCCACAAGCTGAAAACAATATGTAACATTGAAAGAAAATAATTGCAACATAGTCTTCCATGTTGTACCAGAAATATTTTTGTTTCAATCGTCTTTGTAATTTGAAATCTCAGGAAATGAGCGACAATTGTATACCAAATTCGCTAATGAAAGGTAAATTATTAACTTGAAATAAATGCAAAGACATATTTCTGCACAAGATTCGATCCTATTTCTATGATATAACATACACACTTCTTCTTTGGTAATATGTATTTACATGTGCGAAATCATTTGTTTAATTGATTGTTATAACAGATTGATTCATCTGTGTAGTTGGCTGAATTGTATGAAGACGATTACTCTTCCGGAAGTATCTTACTGTTAGCCTTATTACTAATAGGCCACAGAAAGGCCCAAATTGGCACCCCTCCTTTCATTAAGTAAATTATGTCAGACCAAATGCTGTTAGATGTTTATCTTATATCAGATTTATAACACGACACACCTCTATAATCAGTCTGTTGTACCATTGACTCTTTATATACGACTTTCTGACTATGCATGCAAAACTCTAATAACGTCACAAAACGTAACTTTGGGGTCACTATAACCTATATAAGCATATTGCAGCTTTGTATTGAGCAAAACACCAATCTCTGTGCATAATCGCATGCATAGAATACAGGTATAAAAGCCGAAATTAAACAACAATTGACCTATGACAATGCCATAGCCATTGAATGTTTGTTAGTATTTCCATTATTTTATAACTGAAATGCTGATCCCGTACGTAACATGCTGCTAAATCAAATTATGTTGAATATTAAAATTTGTTTGCAACCTACTATGCGTTATCATTTCTCAACCTGAAAACAATTTGCTCAAGGTTGTTTTTGAATGCATTCTCATGAATAATGAAGTATGCTGCAATACCTAGGAATACCAGCATATGTTTTTGCAAATTGAAAGTTGTAAACAAGTAGCATCTTCCTGGAGTGTATACGTGAGAGCAATAAGCGTGTTGAAACACTTAAAATGAACATCATTTCACATTCAACAACATGGGTTGCACATAATTGATTACAGCTACCATGTTATGAGAACAGTTGATTGTATGTGCTACACAATCACTCGAATATGGACAATATTTTACTCAAGGTGGGAGAATTTGGATCGTACCAGAAAGGTGTCTTTATATTGACATGTTTGGGTACCCTGTTTTGTGGATTGTATGAAACGATGTCGGTGATATTTCTTAATTCACCCGAGCACAGGTATGTTAAAGTTTTTTTTATATAATTGTCAATGTAAAAATCTTAATTTCTCAACATTGTTTGATCAAATTAATACTTTTGTTTGGTTTGTTGCTCTATTGATTGCGGCATTTTGGCAATTTAGTCAACACTCAAAAATAAAGGAAATCAAATTTAATTTAATGTTGAATTATTTAGGGCTTGCTCTAAGCTCGATGACGACTGCTGACAAACAAACTGATAACAAAGTGATTCGATAGATGCATGTTGATTAGAACTATGGACAAGTTTTTTTTGGTCACCATCTTTGTCTCATTGAGAAATATTCTGTATCTTTTTGTGATATTAAGATGGAAGTTTTTGATGAGGTTCATTAGTAGAGGACTTGATGTTTACTTGGATGTGACGAAGATTAAATGGCGAGTGTCGTTGATGAAATAGAAAACGCTTACTCTTCCGGAACACCTGGTCTTATTCTTCTGTACTTTTACACGAGTCTCATGTTATCTTTCCTTTGTTCATATTTTGCCCATAGTTTAATCGATTTGAGTTCGGCTTATAATTTTGTTCACGCTTCAGTATTCTCTAATGCTTTTGTAGATGTAAAATACCAGGACTTGAGAATGACACGTACGACATACAGAGTACCTATCAACAGACCCTTGTCAACAACTACATACCTCCCTCAACAGATGATGTCACTCTCGACTACGACCAGTGTCACCTATACTCGTTTGATTACAGCACTGCCAAGTTCGATAACTCCAGCAGACCAACCAATGCTTCACTTGTTAAATGCCATGAGTGGGTGTACAGTGAATCTGTGTTTAAAGAAACATTTACATCGAAGGTATGGTCGAAAAAATAAATTGTTTCGTCTATTTCATGCAAAGGTTGTTATTTGTACTTTTAAATTGTATATGAAAACAAAGGACTATCTTTATTGTCACGAACAAGGTAATTGTATCACCAATGTGCCCTGCTAAAACACCGATTTTTATTTCTAACAAGCTACATGTAATCATAGAATTAATATTCCCCGTTTTCCCCCTTTTGAAAGGGGTTATCATATTGCAGGTAAAATTGTAATTTCCGTGCTGTTGACACAAGATGTATTGCTTGGAAATTGAACAAAAACTAAAGCCTTATACACAGAAATTGGATAATATGTGTTGCGATGATTTCAAGGAACGTTAATCAAGGGGCCATATCTCCGCCAAATAAAATCCGATAAAACTCAGCCGAGCCGTTAGGCATTCTTCCTTGTAACCCAGTTTCGTCAAAATCAGATAATATTTGGGGCTAATATAGAACGGAAACGAAGTGTGTTAGACAGACGGACAGACGAACGAACGAACCCAAATTTCGGTGTAAGCGGGGGATAATTATTTGTATAAATTTGAATGGGCAGATTTGTCGAAAGATTTACTCTCCGGACCTTCACGCAGATAGCCTTGTCGTTCGAAAGGAATTCTCAGAGAGAGCGTTTTCTCCAAAACAGTCACTACAACCCAGATTGAGTATAAAGTAGTACACGATTTGAAATTATACAGAACTAGTTTAATTTTACTTCTAAATTCATAAATTAAAGGGGTTTTAAGCACCTGACACTTCTGCTTCTACACATTATTTTAGAAATTCTGGATTCCTACCTTTTGGCCACTAGCATCACTGACGAGTCCTATGAAGACGAAACAGCTGTATGATGCAGTTTAATTCATTTTTTCGGCATATTGTATCTATTTCTAAATTTAAGAGGTGCAGCATATGTTTGTGTTTCGTCATCTTGAGTGGGTATGTGGTAACTATTATGTAGCATTCAAGTGAGATGATGCTATAAAAGATGTTGATAAAAGGACGGTCAAACTTCCAATAGAACATGGTTCATCTTTAGCACACGAACATACATGCATACATACATTAGATACATGCATACACACATACATACATAGGTAGATATTAGATACTAGACATTAAACGCCGAAAAAAAGGCGGTTTTTGAGAACTTCTCAGATTTGTTTTGTAAAATGTATTGAATGGATAAAAAATACATTTCTTTGTACATCATTTACTAGTAGTATAAAACGCTTGAGAATGTTGCATATTTTATTTTATTTATTTTATTTTTAATATTTATATCTTAATTTACAGTTCAATATTGTGTGCGATGATACCTACCTGATACCGTTGATAATGTCAATGTTTCTTGTCGGGAAGTTTATCGGCGCCTTCGTGTTTGGTAATCTGTCTGATGCGTGAGTAATGCAGAGTGTTCTACTCAAAAGAGAAAACGAGGGATTTAATTAATTCCTCATATCTAAGTTATCATATAAATGTTAAAATATATTTCTTAATAAATTGATAAAAACATATGAGATAAACGTCACAAAAAATAGGATCTTCTTTTACATCACGGACGACATGACGTATGACGAAAGATTGATTAATTTCATTAAATAATTTTTTTCTTTCAGGATCGGTCGAAAAACAACATTATTTATTGCCGTAATGATGATGTTTGGACTGGCGTTCGGAATGTCTTGGTCTTCGTCCTACATGGTGTACGCTGTCATCTTGACAGCCGTAGGTGCTACAACACAGGGAGTCTTTCCTATCAGCTTCGTCCTCTGTAATTAGCATTTGTTTATAAATTGTAAATTAAACAAATACAAAATGTAATGTTAATCCCTAGAATAGTCTAGGGAAGCCGACTATCGTTTCCATGCAAGGCAAAAACTAAAATGTCTGCTATTCCTTCGAAACCTGTAAGGGGGCATTTCAGAAGCTTTCTATAATTGTAACTTTGCCTTTTTTTAAATCTCAACAAGAAAGCTTTTTAACTTGCATTGCCAGCTTTAAATAAGGTAGCGATAGGTAGCATATTTTAATGTTATCACTTGAGTCTTAGATCAAACGAAAAAGACAGTTTCTCTTAATTTAAAAAAACACGTTTTTTATGACTTTGACACATTGCATCATGTTTGTTTGTACTATTTGCATTTTAACCATGTTAACGTGATGGAGTCTACAATAACCCAATACCCAGTTGAATATGTACATACATAACATGCCATCAGTTACAAAGCTCCAAAGAACAGAAAGTATCACTTCGTTTGGTCTTTTGACAGTTTAGATATCAATCTAAAAACAGTTTTAAGACCAAATGTGGAATTTATACAAGACAAAAAAATACTTTTTGTTGTTCACTGGTGTATAAACAACAACAAAAATATTTTCTTATATTTACATTTTGGCAGTTTGTTTTAGTAACGTTATTTAAAAATAATATTCGTTCTTTACGGACAATATATGCACAGACAGAACAGCCGAGAACTGCTGGAATAGCAAAACAGCTAATACCAATTTGAAACTATGAAATATTTATTTTCATTATTAAATTGTTTTCATTCGTGTATCATAGTTTATCAAAATCAAGTTCATGTTAGAAACAAAAGTAAAACTAATAAAAATGCGCATACACAGTAACAACACAAGTGTTATAGTGATCCGGCTTGTATTCCTTCACGATCAACTAATGTTTATCAAAGTGAAAACGTAAATGTCTTTTGAAATGTCATAAAGGGACTATACTCCTGGAATATTGATTATATATGGATTACGTAATATAAAACTTCCGATAGTCATTTTTTCATCGTCGTAGCTTGGGATCACTTAAGGCAAACTTCAGACTAACTTCAGCATCAGTATATCTTCGGTTGCCATTGGTAAAATACCCAAAACCATAAACACCTATTTAAGTTATGATCTTATGCTATTTGTTCTAGGTCTTGAGTTGGTTGGTCCGTCAAAACGAAAATATACTGGTTTAGTTGTCGAATATTTTTATTCTGCGGGACTGATTGTTCTGGCTGGTGTGAGCTACCTAGTCCGTCATTGGCGCTACATTAACATAATCTGTTCCGCACCGGCAGTTTTGTTCATTTTCTACTGGTGGTACGTATACTTCTTACTAAGTTCGAAGCATTGTTTTAAAACGTAAATGCGAATAGGTATCGGAGTCATAAACAAAAAGGTTAAGTGTTAAAATATTTATATAACGGCCACATTGGCTGACATGATGAACTTTGACCGGAACAACTTCACTTGCTGATTGTTTACGACGTCATCGATTGTTGAGGTCACCGATTGGCGGGAATTTATACGAGATGATACGTTTTTGTGCATATCATAGTCCGCGATTCCCTGTTTCTAACTGAGATTGTAGTAGAGACAGGTCAAACGACTCGTGGTTATTTGATATGAAATTTATTTCACTCTCGTTAAACTTTTTTTAAAAGTTACAACAGACACTCGCTAAAGTTCGTGTCTTTGTTGTAACTTAAATAATTAACTCGAGTGAAATAAATTCCATATCTAACAAACACGCATTGTGTATCCTTTATTTATAACAATGCATTATCATTTGCTTTTAACTTGATATCTAGATAACTGCTTTCTTGTTTCATCGAATGAGCATGTAATCATAAAATGAATTGAATGGAAAGAAACTGTTTCCATTTTATCAGGTTGATACCTGAATCCCCACGATGGCTTATCAGCAAACACCGATATCAGGACGCCGATAAGGTTATCAAAAAAATAGCCAAGGTGAACAAAAGAACAATAGAAAATGATCTATGGGAGAAGTATGACGAGACAAAAGTACCTGAACCAACCGAAAGATTGTGGCACTTGTTCTCAAGAGGCATGCGTCTCCGAACACTCGTACTTTTGTTAAATTGGCAAGTTGACTTTTTTATAATAGATATACACATTTTCGCAAAATTTCATTAATTAACATTTATATGAGTATAATCTATTTAAGGATTTTACTTGATAAAAAAAATTATCTATCGATGTATAGGCCGAAAACCAAAGTGCACACTTCATAAACAGTTTCGAAGCGGTTTATTTAGAGTTATAATTTAATTACATTTTAGAATTTAACAATCCTATCCCAGATACACATATCTATTTTTTCATAACAATGGCATTGCTGGGTATTTTTATGAATGGCGCACCGATATATCCATCAAATAATCACCTTTCGTGTTTAACATTTGGCGCGTAACTTGACTAAGCGTACTGTGACGTCACGATGACGGTAGCTAGAGAAAGGTCGCCATAGTAGTCTTAGTTCACACGGAGGAACTGTAGAACATATTATCCCCTTGTCTCTTACAAATTATGATTGTTGGAACTGGAATACACATGTTGTTAAAAGGGGAGTCGTAAAAGAAACGAAACGACATGTTTTGGATGATTAAAATGCCCCGGATGTGGAGGTCAGTTTGTCATCGTGTTTATAATATCATTCATGAGATTTCAGCAGGATGAATACGGGATACAACTCGTTGAGCTTCATAAGGGGCAATGGCCGAATTAAGGCCTATATCCATGATACCAAGAATCTTATTTGGGTCATCTATGTCAAACGACATATCAATGGGACATTGCGGCGATGTAGCACAAAAAACAGACAATATGTTTAATGTTAAAAGTAGTACTTTATGTATGACGTCAACAAAACATGTCGTTTACTTTTCGGTCTATCGCTTGATAGACTTCATCATCATCAACAAACTAATAAAAAAACGTGTATCAAACAAAATTAAACTATTTCAGTATATTTTACTCTTAATTATGAATGATCAACGAACTGTTTCTTAGACAAATGGTTATATCATTAAGACATATGTATTGTTAATGTTTGGCATAAAATATCAAAGAATAGCAGATTTCACAAATGTTGATTGTTCCTTTATTCCAGATAAAAACGATGTTTTGAGTGTTTTATCACATTTACAAAGGAAGTAGTAGATTCCTATACCACATTTGAAATATTTGTTTTAATTTTAATATCAAATATGAATACTTTATGGATTTGTTTTCTTTACATAGGTTTACAGTGTATTTGACGTATTACGGAATGACTGTTACCGCTGGTAACCTGGAAGGAAATTTCTACGTAAACATGTTTTTATCGGGACTAGTAGAAATTCCTGCTCATACCATGATTCTACTCTTAGTTGATAGAGTTGGCAGAAAAAAGATGTACTGTTTCAGTTTGCTACTTGGAGGGTGTGCATGTGCATCAGCAATAATCCCCATTGTTGATAATGAGATTGGTAAGTTCATATTTATTACTAAGATGAAAATGCTAAAGGAAAACCAACATAATAGGATTTTCAACGCGTTACAAAAAGAAAGTATAAACAATGTTTATTTTTCCTTCAGAGAACCAGACAATTATAACAACCCTTGCAATGATTGGTAAGTTTGGTGCCTCAGCCGCAGAGAGCACGCTATACCTGTACTGTGCAGAGTTATTACCTACGGTAATAAGGAATGCAGGCATGGGTGCAGGTATTTCTACTTCACGGATGGGGGGTATCGTGGCACCATACATCGCAGACTCGGTAAGTGATGCACCGTTTTATCATGTTCTAGGTAATTTTCCTTTTTCAGAGATTGTAGCTTATTTCTATATTTTCCCTCAATGTGTCGTCGCCGCCCCTATGTGTGACTGTGCAAACATTCTTCATTATTGAAAAAAGTCGCCATGAGATTTTCGTAAACTTAATTGTTCTATAGTTTATTCTCTTTTATACCTTACTTTACTTACATATTTCTGGATATATTTGTTGAGGGTATCTTGTATTTAGAGAAAAAAGTCATTCTAGTTTTGTTGGATAGGGCAATTCTACCCCCGACTTTTGGAACTTTTTCGAAAATACCAAAGCGTTAACAAAACCATAATCCGAAATCAAAATCGATTAAACTAGTGGTAACATATCAACTAAGGAAATATTTACATTTACATTAATCGTAAGGTTAGGAAACTCGACAAAGCCGCGATTGAGACACCGATTCTACACTTTTAACATTTTTTTTCAGATCTGACAAGACACGTCAGAGAAAAATAACATCATGTCGAGCATGACAAGTGTACTTTTCCAAAAAAAAAAACGGGTTCACCTCTGAATATATTTTGTTTCTAATAATGAATATATAAAAACTAAGATTTTGTATACTGCTTTATTGTCATTTAGGTCGTCTCAAAGCGGTTAATGAATTATGTGCTTAATGCTATATAACCTGTGTGATGATGTCCTCATTTATTTAGAATGTTTGCTATGGAAACATTTGGTTTAGTTTATCTATTACGCTGCTTTCACTTTCAATATTTCAGACAGCATTTCTAGGGGGCGTGTTCGGTAAAGTGTTTCCGTTTGGATGTTTTGGAGCATTTGCAATCATTGCTGGATTGTCAGCCTTATATTTACCAGAAACCTTGAACAAAAAATTACCGGAAACAATGGAGGACAGTAGACTGCTTGGGAAGTATGTATTCCTCTTTAGACCTGATACGTCATATACGTTTTACTCATTATCGATCATACGAGTATATTTCTAAAGGATTGGTGACATTCATTGGTGTGTAAGAAACCTTTGCTACCGAATGTATCCCCATATTAAATGATGCGTCGCGCTAATAGAGCACTATGTTGATGCAATTACAATTCAGACGCCATATTTATGACACTCATGGAAGTGAGTTCGATTGTCGACTATAAACTATACCGTAATTTTCTGCGCATAGCCCGCGGTCTCTACGATTTTTTACATCAGAAGATGCCTAGTGTGGGTTATCTGCCGATGCGGACTATCTGTGGATTTTTAAACAAAATTATTAAAACAATGCGGGCTATACGTTGTTAAATGTTTCCCCTTTTATCAACATGTAGATCTACGCTATTTGTAAACAAAATGTATAATTGATAAGTTAAAATAAAGCTTTAATTATACACATAAACATATATATTTACAAAATAAACACATTTCCAATATTCCATAATATGTCTCTGATTTCCAACATTCAAAATAATAAATTATAAAGTCACATACGAAGTACACTTGTACTCACCAGATATACATTCGACATATAACCCGCGGGCAATCTGCCAGTGCTAGTTATTTGGAATTAATTTTACAAAATGCCTCAAAAATGCCTGAATTTACTTCTCACGGGATATACCCCGGTGTGGGTAATACACAGGAAATGACGGTAGTCGGGCTGTTACATCAGATGCAATAACACATGCGTGTAATCGACAACCAATCACTGTCTTGCTTTCACATAATCACACATGCGCAGACGACCCCTATTTGCTCTAGTCCGACTAAAGGAAATCGGTAGTTTGTACTATAGTAGCTAGATATGCGTACTATGTACCTCTTGTGTGATGTACACAGGCGCAAGGCAAATTACATAATTGAGTTCGATCGTACTATAGTTAGACTACAGCCCACTTTAGTTGTCTCTCGAACTCGCCCATAGTCATGATTGTCATAATAATTATATGATTAGTATTGCTAAAGCCGTTATAATTATGACTTCATAAGAATTACAAGGTAGCAATTCCCCAAAGTATGTTATAAGGACATAACATACATTGGGTCCGGTAGATTCACCCAGTCTCCGTAAATATATGTATCTAACCCCTCGAGTATTGTATCAAACAAAGGATGATTACATGTCCAACTCACGTTTAGGAATATCATAGTTTAACATTCAGATTGATATCTTATTTCGAAACATTAAAAAGTTGTGGGTTTTATTTTAACCATTTTAAAGTTCGACGTCTTTCCCCTATTCTTATCAAATTATCGAAGTTAGAAAAAATAGATTTGATATCTTTTGTGTTTTTTATCTTTGATGAGTTTTACTCCTCAAAAGTTGAAACAATGGTAAATTGCTATATGTAATATGAATACGAATCATATAGTGAAAGTGTCACTTGTACTTTCCATCTCCGTGCCAGACACTGCAGGCTCTATAAGTACAAACACATTACTGATCAATGTAAGATATTTCTTATGCCCCACTTAAAGGACACAATACATATGACCTTGGGTTTTTAGTTCGCCCTTACACGAGATATGCACATAAATAGGGTTTAATATCGACCTCTTTTACAGTTGGTATTTGTTTGTTGATAATGAACAATTGACGACATGAATCATTGCCAATGTGTTAAAAGTAAAAAAGAAGCATTGTCTTCAGTTCCGCTATATTTGTTATTAATGTTGTTAATATTTATCCCACGAATATATATATGTTTGTGTGAAATAAAATTTCAAGTAAGTGTCAGGGGTCATATAGATAAAAACTGTACTTGACGCCCTGTCAAGGGAGTAATCTGAATAGGTATATAACCGTTAAACTATATTTAATTCAGCAGTGACCGGTTGCTGTGGGGTGATATTTCTGTACATTGAATAACGCCTCTAATATTACACTATCAAACTGTAAAAGATAAACCAAGTGTGTACAAACATGATGCCGATGGCTATGATGTGTTGATACTATTTAAAAAATATTAATTTGGCTTGAGACTACAGTTTTGGCTATTTACAAATATGTGTCAATACAACGAAAGTTAACTTTACATGAAGTCTTTTGTTCGTTAACAGTGCCTCTATTACTACTCTGACCAACACGTCACTTACATAGTAATGCCTTGTATGTACTAGTATATAACATATATAGGTGTATCAATGTTTTGCAGGACTGATCTTATTATTCATGAGTATTTAAGACATACGCTTTATCTTTACGATCTGGGTCGAGTTGTTCAAAAGATGATTAGCTTAATCAGTGGTTAGTGCAAATTTAAATTATCCTGTAACTTATAAATGAAACCATAGATTTACTTACAACAAATACCTCATATTGTCAATTTACATACAAAATTGTGAGATTGAAACTTGTATATTGAATTATTCAAGTTTGAAAAATGTCGTTGAATAGTGATTAAGCTAATCACCCTTTGAACAACTGGGCACAGGTCTTGGTTTCATCGACATTCATTTTCTCAAAAAAATCTTATGGAAAGCGTTACAGAGGTTCCTTAACTTAAACATTTCTATTAACTTCCGTAAAGCTTTCAGTGGAGATTCGCAAGCTAAGGATTTTGTTTTAAGTTATTAATATATCATAAACAATTGTTTCCTTTGCTTCTCGAAGATGACATTTGATATCAAAAAAATAAAATTTATCAAGTATCATTTGAACCGTTCCCTCTATTAACCATCTTATAATTGATAGTAATTTTGAATGCTTCGTATTTCATTATTTCCAATATATGTCAGTCGTCATATACCTTTTCATTTGAAATTTTATTTAAAACTAACTCGTATTATATACATTTTTCTAACGTTCTCTATTTCTAGGTCTACCTACATGTTACTTGAGGACAACGAAATCACATCTCATAAGAAACCTGTCTATGAAAGCATTGGATAAATCTCAGGAAAGGGGCTTACTCGACTTTAGAAAAAACGAACTGGAAAACAACAACGTTATAAAGAATGACAATATTCTTTGTTTGCAGACTATGTACAGTTTACACCTAAGCATAACATTGTTTCAAAATATAAGGAAAACGGATGAATTCTTCTTTATTGTTGAAACCTCATTGCACAATGTAATAATACATTTTACTTGCGACGAATATATGTATTATCTTTTTATATTTTATATCTCGAAAATCAGTTGTAAATTAAAACGGACCAGTTACGTTTCATAAATTGGTCACTCTGGGACTGTGCATTTACATGAGAAAATATTACTTTGTACAGTCATTTGGTAATGGTTATTGTCGAATTGAATTGTGTTGATATTTGGTATAATTGATTCTAAAATGGCGGATTTGCGGAGGTGTAACAGACAATGAGTATCTGTTTGAACACTATTCTAAGTGTTATTGTGTGATCACATCATTATACCTGAGTAGACAAAATATATTTTATAGAAATATAGTTAAAGTAAAAATTATGTACAATATTGAAACCTATTTGATTGTGTGACTCAGTATATGAGTTATGTAAATATATATTGCTATTTTTGTATGCAGGTAAAGATGACGTAACACACACGTATGCTGCATTTTAAATTTAGAAATAGATACAGTTTGCCGAAAAATGAAAACAGCATCAAAGTTATAAATAAGGATGTCTGTTTCATCTTTTCTCATTTTTTTTTAAAGATGACTAAGTATAGCATTTTAAGAAGATATTGATGTTCAATTCATGTAAGTTCAAATATTCTAGATATTAACATTTTACGAATGATCTTTGTTATAGTTTTTTTCTAATAACACGTCACTAGAAAAACTAAATTGATTTTTTCTTATTGGAATTCCCTATCCTTGATAGTAAGGTACCTTCATTTTAATACACCAAAAACATCCAGTATTTTTGTTAGAGTACGCCAATGAAACATTTTTTATCATATCTTTGCTTCGGAACTATCGGAAACAAATGATAGCAGAAGTATGAAGATAATCAAATAAAATTAAATTGATTTGGGCGTTATACCTTTCTGTTGTTAGTAATTTTTGTATATTATTTATTAGCATGCATTTTTGCTTTTATAACAGATAACTTGAAGCATGCTTACACTTGAGAGATTATCAAAAACCATTCGGGTGTTTGTAGGTACATATGAAACTTACTTTCATGACAGTGAATTGCGCCAGATAGATAGATCACGTGACTTATCTACTACTTGATTTATTACATGGCACACCTCTATAAATACGTAGCTTAATTCGGCATTGAATCGCTCTTGACGACTTCCTGACTATGCATACAGAGGTCATTTTATCAGTATATATAGCTTTATATACAGCAAAACACAAATCTGCATTATTCCCGTACACGCCGTACATAGAATATAGGTATAAAAACACAGTACTTTAACAACCATTGAAAACAGGAAAACAGACAATACCGTCGCCATTGACGTGTTTAATTAGTTTTTCCATAGATTTTAACACTCAAATAGTGATCCCATTTAACTAACTTGTACATTGAATCTGAAGTATATTTTAAGTTATTCGTAATCTGAACCCTGTTACTATTTCTCACCCGAAAATCAATTTGCTCAAAATAGCCATTAATGCATTGACATGAGTTATGTGTTATGTAAGAGTAACTATGAAGAATAACATTTTCTTTTTGCACGTTGGAAATTTTAAAAAACTTGCGCCGTCTACATGTGGATAAGTGAGCTAAAAAAATTTGAAATTTTTAAAATGGACAATATTTTATATTCCGTGACATATGTTGCACATATTTGATTATAGTTACCAAATCGTTATAGGTGCGAGAACAGTTTATTTTGTGTGTTAAAGATTTGATTCAATTATGGACAAAATTCTACAAAAGGTAGGGGAATTCGGACTATTCCAGAAACGTGTGTTTGTATTGATATGCTTGAGTACACTGTTTTCTGGAATGTATGAAACGATGGCGGTAATATTCCTGAATTCACCCGAGCACAGGTATGTTTTATTTTTCTCTATAATTGTCATTGCTATTTATTGTATAAAATCTTAATTTCTCAAGATTGTTCCATCAGATGGTTTCTTGTGCCTGTCTTGTCCTTCTATTGATGACGGTATGTTAGTCAATTATTCAACGCTAAAAATATATAAAAAAAAATTTAAAGAATCGGATGCAAAAACAAATAAGAGATCCTACAGATAAACATATTTGAATACTATGATTAATTGTTATTGTCACAAAACTGTACCATATGCATTTTGTACAATTAGTTCCATTATCAACCTTTCATGCAAGAGTAGTTCCAAATCTATTTTTCTAATAGAAAAATGATTCATCGCAAGCATGAAAGAGGGTTGATCTTGATTGTAACCGTGTGATTTGCAGTTATAAACTTTGCGTGATCGCAAGGGGAAACTTCTCTTGTCTGTGATCAATTTCTGCTGTTTTACTTAAGCAAGCATTATGATGATATGAGAACATCTCATTTATTTCTTCATTTTACAAATAAGCTGAATGCCATTTTTAAAGGCGGTTTAAAGTAGAACAGATAATATATACTGTATATACTAAATGTACATTAGTGTCTGCTTTATCAGTCAGTTCCAATGTTATTGCTATAAAATAATTGTACGCTATAATTCTGACGATAAAAAGGCGTTTCAGTTGATAGTTATTTGTGGCGTAACAAGTTGAAGTATAATTGCCCGACCACAGAAAAATAGATAGAATCTGAAACACAAGGCCCATGTCTTAGGAATGTAAATAAATCACTACCACCTTAAAAAGCAATATAAACATGATAGATATGTTTGAAATCTACGTGATATTTTTTATACAAATAAAGAACTGAGCAGTATATAAACTCTTTCTTTGTATGTATTTTAGTTGTGTGAAAACCATGGTCACCACATCACAACGTACAAAAAAAGGGAAAAAACCACGACCGAAAATTCGACCCCCGCGAAAAGGATTTTTTTCTAAAGTTCCGTACAAAATTAAAGATTACATACTTGTTTGTAGAAATATCTGTGTCCCAGCATAGGTACATGTTTTTTTTTTTTTTTTTTATTTTTCGCTATTTTTTCCTCGTGTGCTGTTGTCAGAATTTCTCTTAATGCAAAGATTTAACACCCACATATGCTTCACCTTTTTTTAGTAGCAAATACAGTTTTCCATTTCGGAAAGGCCAAATTTCACAAATTTGAAGCCCACAAAGTCAACATTATCATGTTTAAGCCAATTTTACTGCTTATTCTATTTTCAGATTTTGATACTATCATGCGGTTTATTCATTTTCAAAAAAAAAACACCCATGTCTACCGTATGTTTCTGTACACTGCTAACATATCAAAGGTATTTTTTCTGTTTTACTTAGTACTTTACACCTACAATTAGAACTTTTACAGATTATCTATAAGAATATAAAACACACACATTTGCACAAAAAAATTCAAGCACTGCCACCACCAAATTGCAAACAGATGAAAATCTAAAAATAGTTTCGTTTATTTGCAATGCTTGTGCATATTTCTATCAATATACCCTTTCGCATTATCGAATAACTATGACATCATTTTAATAAGGAAATACGCAAACAGTATCCACTTGCACCTACAATTGGAGATAACTATTCTATATATCTGTATTGCCATGTGTCACTTGACTTAAGCTTGACTACACAGCACAGTAAGCAGTTACGTTAATGCTTTTCCCTGCCCTCTGGTTAACAAAAATATATCCCCTTCTTTATCACCTGACGGATGGCAAGTATGGCTAATTTACAACTCAGCTGTTGAAATATGGGTGTCTATGCTGAAGTTCCATAAGTTTTGATAAGTGGTCTATAAAACACCCCGACTTATTAATTATTACTATCATCATCAAGCTTCTGACCTTCACCGAGAGTACGTAGACTCTCGTGTTCACATACGAGCCAGTTTCTGCATAAAGACATAATTAGTTGTAAGAGGTGAAACACTTACACCGCCGGCCACCGTTTCTGTATCTTTGATAACACTAAAAAGTCTATTGAAATAAACTAAAACTTAATTTAACAAAGACAACTACATATAATACAAGTATACGGTATTATACTTGAAATACATAATATGCAGCTGAATACCTTAAAATACTAACTATACAAACTACATGCATCAATCATGCTAATAAGTATAGTGTATATAATAAGTAAAAAGTAACATTCTACAAACTCGGTTACTCTCAACGAGACATGTGAAATGTAATCCAAGCTAAAACTAAACAAATTCCACAGTAAAAGAAACAGTGAAAAAACACACGGACATAGCATTACACTTGTGTTACAAACCTGTAAAAACTATGTGTGCGCATGCCCAGGGAAAGGTAAATTTTATGCATTTTCCTGCACTTTCAAAAACCTTATGAGATATTACGTAGCTTATAAACCGATATGCCAACGTCTGTTCCATACACGTACAACAACGTATGTGCGACTATAGTTGCTACAATTTCTTTGACTTTCGACCATAATCGTAATGGTGTTATCACACATGAAACAAGTATAGTACATTTCAACAGTAGATAGGCCTATTGTATTATTTTGATTTAAAAACAAAATTTATGTAAGTAACATGTTATAGTGGTAATTTAGCTTATCCCTTTTGGTACCTCTGAAAACACATTTCGTTTAAAACCATCCCATAGTCCTTCTTTGCGCATTTAATACAATATATTTGCATGTGCTCTGCATTGCCACTAAATGACACTATCAATATCAATTCCGTCTTATGAGACCATGACACGGGAGTGGTTATTATGACGTCATTACGATTGTGACGTCATAATCATAACGTTGGAGACAGCTGATCAATACAGGCTGTTGGCTATTCCATTTATTAGAAATGTACCTTAAATGTTCAGAAAAAAATGTAGAATATGAATAGATATTTAATAGAATTATCATCAAAACCACTGCGAAAATGTAAATATAAGCATTAAACAGCATTCTGTTCTGTGTTATGGTCCTATAACACGGAAGAGGAATGCAAACGAATAATCATAATGCGCCAACGCGCGTTATTTATTCTGTTAAGGATAATTAAGGATATGGAAAATACACTCATCTTTTGATTGATTTAAAAAAGGCATTTAATCTTAGTTACATTTGCAGATGTAAAATACCAGGACTTGAGAATGACACGTACGACATAAAGAGTACATATCATCAGAACCTGGTCAACAACTACATACCTCCCTCAACAGATGATGTCACTCACGACTACGACCAGTGTCACCTATACTCGTTTGATTACAGCACTGCAAAGTTCGATAACTCCAGCAGACCAACCAATGCTTCAATCGTTAAGTGCCATGAGTGGGTGTACAGTGATTCTGAGTTTAAAGAAACATTTACATCAAAGGTATTGTCGATAATGATTAAATAGTTTCATCTAATTCATACGAAATTTCTTATAATTAGTTATTTTAAAATTGTATTTCGAATTTGAAATATCAGAGAATACTAAAGCTCCAACAAAACCATAATCCAAACTCAAAATCAATTAAACCAGGGCCAAAATATGAACAAAGGAAAAATTTACTTCGAGACTCTTGTAAATGAACCAGAGAATAAGACCGGGTGTTCCGGAGGAGTAAGCGTATTGTGCTTTATCGACGACACCCGCCATGTAAATCTTGGTCACATCCAAGTAAGCATCAATCCTTAAAATGAGAACCGAGTCATCATTGTCATCACAACAAGTAAACACACTAATAAGCAAACTCAAAAACGTCCATCTTCATATCACACAAAGAATGTAATGCATATTTCATATTCATTACAGTGTACATTTTCTTTAATTACACAAAGAAACAGAATATTTCTCGATGGGATCAAGATGGCAGCAGTTGACATCTATCATGAAAATCTCGATATTCAGATCAAGCCCTAGAACAACGAATCAACTGCAACATGTAAACACCATAGGATGGAGAAGTAGGGATGTTACTATCTAGAAATGGAAAGTTTACGATCGGAAAATCGAAATCGTCACGTTTATCATACAGCTTAGTAGTAAGTTCCCCGTGTTCTTTATTGTCAAGAACAAAATCAATGTGTAAACAATGTGCTCTGCCCGAACACCATTCTTTATTCTCTAATATTGTATAATCTTACATTTACAGTTCAATATTGTGTGCGATGATACCTACCTTATACCGTTGATAACATCAATGTATCTTGTTGGGAAGTTTATCGGCGCCATTGTTTTTGGAAATCTGTCTGATGCGTGAGTTTTGTTGTTTTCTTAAAAAAAAAATAAAAGGAAGAGGGCGTGTAATCTCTATATTATCAAAGTATTGATAAAAACATATGAGCTAAAAATAACAACAAAAATGTTGAAATCCATTTTTCACACAGGACAACATGGAGTATGAAGAAAAAATTATTTATTTCATTACGTGATTTTCCCATTCAGGATTGGTCGTAAAACAACATTTTGTGTTTCTGCAATGATGATGTTTGCACTGACGTTCGGAATGTCTTGGTCTTCGTCCTACATCGTGTACGCTGTCATCTTGACAGCAGCAGGTGTTACATCACAGGGAGTCTTTCCTGTAAGCTTCGTCCTTGGTAATTAAAATATGTATATAAAGAGTCAAACTTTTGAAATTAACAAATGTTACATTCATCCCTAAAAAAGTCCAAACCCATTAATGTCGGATAAAGATAAATGGCGTAAGTAAATTGTATCATGTGGGGGTTTTAGATTATAAGATAGAACTGTTTCAATTAATCTAAAAGATGTTTTTGTTTTTCATGTCATTTCACAAAAAGTATGCAGCTTAATTGGTCTTTGATTATTTGAAATTAACTGCTTATATAATTTCTGATATGATTTTAAAATATATTGCAAATATAAGTTAATATTCTGTTAATGTATTGTAAATGAAACTGACCATAATCAATTGTGTGTTCGTAAGTTCGGATACATTTAGACTTACTTCAGGCTAACTACAACTCCGATTGTCATCGATAGAATACCCAAAACTAATAACACTAATTGCAGGTAATATACGTATGCTATATGTTCTAGGTATTGAGATAGTTGGTCCATCAAAACGAAAATATTCTGGATTGGTTATCGATTATTTCTATTCTGCGGGACTGATTGTTGTGGCCGGTGTGAGCTACCTAGTCCGTCATTGGCGCTACATTAACATAATCTGTTCGGCACCGGCAGTTTTGTTCATTTTATACTGGTGGTACGTATATATACGTCTTAATAAGTTCGAAGACATTAAGTGTTAAAAAAAACGCGAGTCGATATCAGAGTCATAGAAAATGTTTTAATGTTAATATGTATATGTAAAATTCACATTACATCAGTTCTATGCCATATTATTAATTTTTTATTGTTTATATGTGAAATGCTGCTTTTTTATTGGTCTTTTTGTCTTCTTCTTTTCATTTCTGGATAAAAACAAATCTATAGCTCCGCCCAATTAGTGGTTTCAATAGAAACGCGCCATATAATTGCGGTTCTGTCAAGACTACATTTTCTTATGAATGAAATTCCTGTTTATTACAGCGTGATGTAGGTATAAAGAATTATCACTAAAATTTACACACGTAATTGGTACGGTACCTTACTACACGTCTAGAAATTGTCATTTGCTGGCACATTTCAGTCTACTTCTGTTCATTTCCGTTTAAAAAGTGATTGGCCGGCCGATTAATGAGTTTCCAGGATTTTGTAAAATGTCGTGACTGGCCTGTCTATGGAGTCAAGTCACGTGCTCTTACGTGTACACAAATGTGTAGTGATTTATTTGAAATATAATCCGTCGTTTACCGTCTAAAAACAGCATTCATGTACCGTTTTGTCATTTTAAAATGTATTTAGTAAATTAATTTAAAGCTTTGATGGGAAAATATTTTTTTAGATTCATGCAGGTATGAAAGAAAAAAGATTTGCACACTAAATGAATGCGCATTGCGCTTCAAGATATGTTTGCAATTCGGTTTTTCTTACCAAATATTCCTATCAAAGCTTAATTGTTTTTAACTTAAAGCCTAGATATTACTTTTATTGGTTTATCGTGATATCGTACAATCAGTTTTATAGAAAGATACTGTGACTTCTTTAACAGGTTAATTCCTGAATCCCCACGCTGGCTTGTCAGCAAAAACCGATATCAAGATGCCGATAAGGTTATCAAAAAGATAGCCAAGGTGAACAAAAGAACAATAGAAAATGATTTATTTGAGAAGTATGACGAGACAAAAGTGTCTGAACCAACCGGAAGGTTGTGGCAATTATTCTCAAGCGGCATGCGACTGCGGACACTCATCCTTTTTTTAAACTGGCAAGTTGGCGTTACTTTATGTATTTAAGCGAAAATTTTCAGCAAACGATATCTATATGAATATGATCGATTTCAGTACATTTAATCTCAATTATGAAAGTTAAAATTACTATTTTTCGACAAAATGGAGGGTATTACTGAAACATGATTATAATTATGTCACAATTATCCAGAGTGGCAAAGCTTAAATTAATATCAAAATTGAAAATAATTTTCTGTTCTTTCCTATCAAAATAACGTTTTAAGCACTGATAAATCTATGTAGAAAATGCCTTGACAATTGTTTTTCCAAATGTTGCGCTATAACCGTATATTTCATGAATTCGTTTTCTTTACATAGGTTTACAGTATATATGACGTACTACGGACTGACTGTAACTGCTGGTAACCTGGAAGGAAATTTCTACGTTAACATGTTTTTATCAGGGCTAGTAGAACTTCCTGCTCAAACCATGGTGATACTCTTGATTGATAGAGTTGGCAGGAAAAAAGTTTATTGTTTCTGTTTGATATTTGGAGGGTGTGCATGTGCATCAGCAATAATCCCAATTGTTGATAATGAGATCGGTAAGTTTATATTAGTTTTACTCCGTTTCTTCGTCGAAATTTAGATATTGTCTGATTGGGTACGTACGTAGGTGTGTTATGACTCTAGCAATAACACCGTAACTTGTGTTTCAAGATTCAACAACATTGTCGCTACTTCCTGGCTTTTGAAGGTTAAATCTTAATATCGTCCGATTTTTATAAAATGTGGAAGTTTCATATATTTGAGTACTGCAAACCAAACTGTGTGGTTTTCATGGACTTCAGTTATGGTCCTCTATTAAAGTAATCCTAATGGACAACTAACTAACTAACAATATAGTATTTTCAACTCGTTACAAAAGTACAGGATGTTTATGTTCCTTCAGAGAACAAGAACATCATCGTAATCCTAGCAATGATTGGTAAGTTTTGTGCAACCGCGGCAGAGAACACGCTATACCTGTACAGTGCGGAGTTATTACCTACGGTAATAAGGAATGCAGGGATGGGTGCCGGACTTTCCTTTTCACGAATGGGAGGAATCGTGGCACCATACATCGCAGACTCGGTAGGTGATACTACGTGTAATCATGTCTTTGTAATTTTACTTTAGGGGAAATCATGAAACGCTTTTACACCAATTGTTTATAGCTATAATAACTTCGTGAGTAAGATGGTACAAATCTAAAATGTGTAGTCACAAAGAAAGTTTCAAAACTCTTTTATACTATACCTTGTTCCTGATTTTTTGGAATATGGTCTTGGTGTGTATTGGCGGCTACCTAGCTGATATATACGATTTTATTTTGTTTCATTTTCAAAGTCATGGCTAGAGGGAAAAAAAACATTGTTCAAGTATGTTGGATCGGGGAATGCAACTTCCGATTGTAACATTTCAGCTCAGTAAATATACAAAGACTCGACTGAGTCCCTGATTCTACAATTAAAATGCAGTTTTTTTCAGATTCTGACGAAACACGTCGGGAAAGGTTACAACATGTCATGCAAATCAAGTGTAGTTTTTCGGTTTTTTTTTGGTACTAGTTCGCCTCCGTTTTTTCGCTAATAATGAAATGCTCTTATATACCGCTTTTCATAATCTATGTCGTCTCAACGCGGTTTACAAATGGTGCTATACAAGCTGTTTCGCCTGTTAATTTGTCTCCTCTGTACAGATTTGTTTATTTCAACTGGTTTTTTTTGTGGAGCACAGTGTTAAGTTAACCTACGATGTAATACGCTGCATTAATTTTTCATATTTCAGGCAGCATTACTAGGTGGCATGTTCGGGAAAGTATTTCCGTTTGGATTCTTTGGGACGTTTGCAATCATTGCTGGATTGTCAGCCTTATATTTACCAGAAACATTGAACAAAAAATTACCGGAAACAATGGAGGACAGTAGACTGCTTGGGAAGTATGTATTCCTCTTTAGTATGTATATGTCATATACGTTGTACTACTTACTGATAACATATTCCATGTATCTAACTCTAAGGTATAATAAAAACGAATGGTATTGAATATACGGTTATTCCATGTCAAACAGGCATACGGGTATATTATTATTGATTAAAAAGCAACTTTGTTCCTTATTTTACAGCTTTGCAAAGTCATAACAAATTAGATTTTAAAGTTAGATTTTTGCATTACCTTTCCATTTCATTGATCATTTCAAAAATTAAGATGTTCCTCCTTTTGTCGTAGAAAAATGTTTCGGAAGTAAGAAAAACGTCATTGTGTCGCCATGTTTGATTATTGCATGTCATTTTTGCTGAACAACTTTATAATGTTCGAGATAACAAAAATATTATATTACAAACATGGTCATGGTTTTATTTTTATTATTATCATTCTTTGTAAATTCATTGCATATCAATTGTATCCGGAGCACTTAACACTCTGAAACGTTGAAAAATAACACCAATTATGATGGAACAAAATAAGGAACAACCAACCCTTAATTAAACGGTTGTTTTAAAAATAGAAATAGAATTATCTTTTTCATATTAAAACATAGTTTAATAGAAGATCTGTTGTTATCAAGTGTTAAATGATGAACAAAGAAAAAGGTATTTGCCCATTAGAAAGTAAGGAGTAGGAGAAACATTAAATGCGTTTTTTGAGTTAAAAGACATTTTACTTCCATATTGAAAAAAAAGTACTGTTTTTGTCTACTTGCAAGCATTTAAACATACCTGGTAAAACGTATTGTAAAACTGTACTTTCATTTAAAATCGCGTATTTTAATAAATTCGTATCGTTAATCAATCATTATTAGTTTTGAAATTTCTGCTTTGACATGAACTCAATTGTCCAAAAAGGCAAATGCAAAAAATCAGAATACAGATTTTATCTTTACTTCCAAAGAATGTAGAACTGTATTTGTTAAAGTGTCACTTGGACTTTCCATTCCCGTTCTAGACACTGCAAGCTCTATAGGCACTTACATAATACTGACTTATGTGAGCTATTTATTATGAGCCACTTAAAGGACCCACTTCATAAGACCTTTTAATTTAAACCTAACACGAATAAATGCACATAAATAAGGTTAAACATCGACCTCTCTTACAGTTCGTATTTGTTTGGCGACAATGGTGAATTGACGACATAAATGCTTGTCATTGTGTTAAAAGTTGAAAAGAAGTATTGTCTCGATCTACGTTATAATCGATATTTGAGCTGTTAATGGTTTGTCCTATGTATACATGCGTGAAATTAAATCGTAAATGAAACCTATTCCTAACGTCCTATCGAGTCAGCATTATGTATAATTATATTCGTCAAGCAAAGTTTAATTAATCCGTCATCAGGCCAAATATCACAAATTCATAAAAGCGCAAAATTAAGTGTGAAGTGTGAAGTACATGTCAAAAAAAAATAATAACGAGTAAAAATAAAGTAAAACAAAGGGGGATGGCAAAAGTGAACCAACAAGGATAACTGTTTAGTCTCTTTGTATTAATAAAGTTAATCATGAACTATCCAATGTTCACCAAGTATTCATCAAGTTTAATTAACGATCAGAAATAAATAAGGACATTGTCGTTTTAGGATTTGTCATGAAAATAGTTTTCTCATTACAAACACATAGACAATATCGAAATCACATGTAGATTCAATCATAAAATGAAACTTTACTTAATCGTGTATCATCATCATCATGGAGATTCAAGTTTTGCGAGAAACGTAAACAACTGCACGTTTGACGCAGAATAATATAATCAACCTTAATATTGTGTAGAAAAATGTATTGATTACAACGATAGTCTGATCGCCGTTTTTCAATGTTTATATGATTTCTTTAAATATGATGGGGTTTTTTTTGTTTTACGCGGAACACTTTAATCTTGAATTATGTCCATCTTTTTTTCTAGGTTTTAAATCGTATAGCCCGCGGACAATACGCAAGAAATCACTCCTTCACTTCTCTAAGATGAAATTTACTCTTCAAATGCTATATCATTATCATGTATCTTCTCCTTTCATTTCCTTTGTTGCCATTTTGGAATTGATAGTCATGCATTTAATTTAAGTGGTGGAACGGTACAAAATAAACACATTTTCGTAGTAAAATTTGAATTTGAAATTATACCGAACTTAATTAATAAATTAAAGGGGTTTTACGCACCTGACCCTTCTGCTTCTACATTAGTTTAGAGATTTTGGATTTACACCTTTTGGCCCCTAGCATCACTGAAGAGTCCTAGGGGGACGAAACAGCTGTATGATGCAATTTAATTCATTTTTTTCGCCATACATTATCTTTTACTAAATTTAAAAGGTGCCGCATATGTGTGTGTTACGCCATCTCATTTAGAATGGTTCTTCTTCCGTAATATAATTGCTGCTGTCAAACATATTATGCTTTAACATTTCGGTTCCTGTTTATTCCTCCGCAGGTCTACCTACATGTTGCTTGACAACGAAAGCAACGACCATAAGAAACCTTTCTATGACAGCAATGGATACCTCTCAGAAAAGGGACGTTCTCGACTTTAGAAAAACGAATTCAATTAACGGGAAACCATCAATTTAAATTTTTTCTGTGTTAAGCACGATAACATGCTTAGTCTGTAGTCTTATGGACTTTTTAAATCTTAGCGTGCTATTGATTTTTGAAATCACCAAATGAATAGATTCTTGTTTATCCTGGAAACATTTACCGATATCTAGTACTTACGGGGTATGTCAAGTTTGGGTATTGATAAACATACACTCTGTTATTGTGTTATATGTTTAAATACAAATAATGCATATTAAGATCAGCATTTTATACAATTTATAATAGGTCTAAATACTTATATACAACCTTTGTGTTGGTACACAAAACTTCTTATAGTCTTTCCGTATAAATGTTATGGACTACAAACAAACTATTACCCACATGCTATAAAGGGCTCTAGAGCAATTATACAAATCAGAGAGCACTGTATACGTGTTATATATTATAATCAGTATTGTTATTATGCATATCAATTAACTATCTACAATCTATTGTACATAAACTTCGTTTTGGTATGTAACATAGTACTTATTAGTGATAATGCATATCTATGGCTTGAACGATGTACTTAAAACTGAAAATAAAAGTAAAATAAAACATACAGGATATACGTTTTGTTATTAATTAGTTCCATACTTTTTGTCTTGAATGACAGCTGCAAATCAAAACGTATTACTTGTATCAGCTTCTGCATAGTACAATCCTATTGTTATATTAGCAACGATTTCATTGAACAGACGAAGTTTAAAGTTTATTGTAAACATTTTAATTGTTGGTATGTTATATTTATATTATCATGTCATAATAAATATAATCATGTATAGAAATGTATTTCACATTTATAACTACAATTGGGCTCTACATCAGAAAAATACAGGAACAAAGACTGTCTTTGAAAAACAGTGACCAAATGATTGAAACAAGGCAGGTTATTGACGTAAAAAAATTCAACAGTGTACCCTTTTTAAAAAACGAATTATATTTAGCTATGCCGGGACCAATCAAAATCCAGTTTGTTTTATAGCAGGTTTAATGCATGTACACTCAAATAAATATATATAAAGGCATTTTTTCGATAAAGTTGAAGCACATATCACATAATATTTTACACACATACACTTCTCGAAAGAAATCAAAATGGAACTCGACAACATCTTGATTAAGGTAGGAGAATTCGGATGGTACCAGAAACGTGTGTATACCCTGATATGTTGGAGCACCATGTTCGCTGGATTGTATGAAACGATGTCAGTAATATTGCTTTATGCACCCGATCACAGGTAAGTGAAATTCAACTCATAAATATATATATATTGATATCGCATTAGGAGAATCAAGTTAAAGTGTTTTGTTTTTTCTATTTAGTTTTGATGACTCTAAATAAGCGTCATATTTCATGACGTGAGTTATAAGAGATAGAAAATAACCTTTAAATAATTGAAGAAAATTATATAAGATTCTTGAGAAATCACTATGAATTAGTGTATTCGATCGTCGTTCGTATATACCTTGATCGTATATACCCTTCTGAACTTGAAATAAAGGACACAACAGACTTGTCTAAATCAGCTGCTTACCTCGATCTCTAATTAAACTAAGGTAAACATGGAGAGCTTACTACTAAGCTATACGATAAAAGAAACGAGTTCAATTTTCCGATCGTGAAGTTTCCATTTCTTGATAGTTACATCCCTGCTTCTCCAACTCATTGTGTTTAAACGTCGCAGTTGATTCGTTATTTTAGGAATTGCTATAAATATCATGAGTTTCGTGATCGTTGTCGACTGCTGACAAACAAACTAGCAACACATGGATTCGAGAGAGGCAGGATTATAAGAACTATGGGCAAGTATGCTCATGAGTATACTTACTTGTCGTGATTGACAATGACTCGGTTTTCATTTCGAGGACTTGATATTTACTTGGATGTGACCAAGATTTACATGACGGATGTCGTCGATGACGCAGAAGACGCTTACTCTTCCAAACCACATGGTCTTACTTTCTTGTACTTTTACAAGGGTCTCCATGTTAATATTTTCATTATTCATAGTTTGCCCCTAGTTTAATCGATTTTATTAACACTTTGGTATTCTCAAATTTGTTTTCCTATGACATAAGTAAAAAATACAATAAATAACTGCATTGGTAACATATTTTACAGGTGTAAAATCCCTGGACTGAAAAACGATACATACACTGTACAAAGTATATATCACCAGAACCTTGTCAGCAAATACATACCTCCCCCAACAGATGGCGACACTCTCGACTACGACCAGTGCCACCTGTACTTGTTTAATAACAACACTGTCAAGGTCGATAACTCCAGCAGACCAATCAATGCTTCACTCGTTAAATGTACCGAGTGGGTGTACAGTGATGCTGTGTTTAAAGAAACATTTACCTCAAAGGTAAGCTGCAACATAAGAGATCATTCTTTAAAAATTGTTTATGAAAAGTTTAGACGTTTTACATTATTTAGAATGTTGTTCTAAGAAAGTTTAGACTTTTATTTTTATAAAGTCTTTTTCATGTTTTATTGCTAAAAGAATGTGCACCATCAAGAGTTAAATAGTTAATTCAAGAGACTAGCTTGATAACTAAACAGTCTAAGCGGTCATATATACAATATCCATTTTCTCAATCAATAATTGTTTTTATCATATTCACATTTCAATCTACATTACAACATGATACCTTGATCCATTGCGTCTTACATTGTAGTTCAACATAGTGTGTGATGATACACATCTGACATCATTGGTCAAGGCTTTGTTCATCGCTGGGAAGTTTGTAGGTGCCTTTGTGTTTGGTAACCTATCTGATCTGTAAGTAAAAGTTTGTTTTATATAGTCTTAATAAGAGCCAAGTAAGTTAATTATGACAGGTCAATTATGATAGGTCGTTTTGGCAGAAATGAGTTGTTTTCTTCTGTAACTGTTTTAGCGATCCATGGTATTTTTTGTGATATATTAAAACAGTTCCTTAAATATTAAATTCATAATATTAATAAATAAACTTAATAATATTAAATTTTAAATAACTCATATAAGGATATAAGTTGATAATTTAATTTGTAGATAATGGTCAATTGATTTGTGCTTTCTTATCAAAGTATATTTTTTCTATAACATGAATCTGTCGAGATATACAATTACTGAACCATACAATCAAAGATTTATATATTTACATGATGTCTAGTTATGTAATCACTTCAGAATTGGTCGTAAAACAACATTATGCGTTGCTCTTATGACCATGTTTGGACTGTCGTTCGGTATGACCTGGTCCACCTCCTACGTAATGTTCGCTATCATCATGACAACCATAGGGGCAACTACACAAGGAATCTTCCCCGTGGGGTTTGTTCTCGGTAAGTAAAACACTTATCGTTTCGCTTTTGTTAATGAATGATATAGGTTTTTCATTTATTGATAAGGAAGTTAAACATATTGAAAGAAAGATTTTGTTTGGTTTGTGCTTTCTCTGTTTTTCGTGCCTATCGTTTTTAGTTTTGTCCAGCATGCACCAAGCAGTGTGCAAACTATTCTCATCCATTTGAGTATACACATGTACATCGTGTTTATCACATATGACATTTAATATAATGCTGTGGGACCCAATCTTGTGTTATAATACAATAAATATTCAAAGGAAACATTGGGGTTTTTATTAATATTCATTTTTTTCAGGTGTTGAGATTGTTGGTCCATCAAAAAGGAAATATGCATGCATGGTTTTCCAGTATTTCTTTTCGATGGGTTTAGTGGCTCTGGTCGGCGTCAGCTACTTCTTCAGACATCGGTACTACATCAACTTGATTTGTTCGGCACCGGCTGTTCTGTTCTTTCTGTACTGGCGGTACGTACAAAATATTTATATTACTCAAACGAGTGTTTAATAACCATTTAAATAAAGAGTTGTAACGTTCATATCAATGAGGATTTTGTGAAACAAAATGATGAAGATTCGGAAACTTACTATGGGCGATGAAGGTTTACTGAGTGATGTTCCTTTGAATAATTTAGTTAATGGTCTTTAGCATGTTTTATCAATATTTCAAATAAAATCACAATTTATCATACAATGAACTGCTTTCAGTTGGTTATCAAGTCGACAGACATATGCAAAATAAATGCAAACTGTACAAAGCTATTTCAGTGCAAGCGCACTTTATTTTGGAATTACTTGAATCATGTTTGCATTCATGTTGCGTATAAATGACAACTAAAACCAATTCAATAATTTGTAAGCCATTTTTGGAATCTCATTTATTGCATCATACATATTCTTTAGCATATTTTTCAAACAAAGTAAAGAAGGTCAGTGATATCAAGCGAAGCGATTATGACATCATTTTGATGATTACATTTGGTCCATGATATTTATGGATACCGACTGGATTAGGTTTTGTTGTATGGTGATAATGCAATACAATGGTAAATACTTTGTAATGCATTTAATTGTTAATGGTTTAATATTGTATTTAATTAATCGGGGCTTGTACATTAACAGGGTGCTTCCCAAATCACCTCGTTGGTTAATAAGTAAACACCGCTATCAAGAGGCTAACACTATTCTCCAGAAGGCAGCAAAGGTCAATAAGAGAACAATAGAAAGGAATCCGACGATGAAGAGTGAAACTCCCCAACCAACCGGAAGGGTGTGGCAGTTGTGTTCGTCAAGGGTTATGTTACTGCGCACAATCGTCATTTCCTTGAACTGGTTAGTAATTCTGGAAGATACGAATGCTTAAATACATGTACATTGCAGTATACGATGTACTCATTACTATTATATATGTGATAACTGTAATACTCTATTGTTAATACTGGTTTACGGCATCTGTATATAAAGTAATGGAAAGTTATAAGTTTACGTCCAATAAAATATTAATAAGAGATATACATATAAGATGACGTAACGCACACATGTGCTGCACCTGTTAAATTTAGTAATATAATTATACAGTATGCCGAAAAAATGAATTAAACTGCATCATACAGCTGTTTCGTCCTCCTAGGACTCTTCAGTGATGCTAAGAGCCAAAAGGTGGGAATCCAAAATTTCTAAATAAGTGTAGAACCAGAAAGGTCATGTGCGTAAAACCCCTTTAATTTATTAATTTAGAAGTAAATTTAACTTGTTTAGTATAATTTAAAATCGTGTACTACGAAAATTTGTATATTATGTACCGTGCCACTACTCAAATGAGATTAATATATTTATATATAATGTGTTTCGTTTATTTAAAGGTCCATTGCTAGCATGGCCTACTACGGACTGTCTCTAAATGCTGGTAACCTGCGAGGAAATTTCTACTTGAACATGTTTATATCTGGACTTGTGGAAATCCCAGCTCATACTATGGTCATGCTACTAGTGAACCGTGCTGGCCGAAAAAAAGTTTATTGTTGTAGTATGATATTTGGGGGATGTGTTTGTTCCTCAACGATTTTTCCCATCATTTATGGTGAAATGGGTAAGTGTGTTAATTATACCGATTAAATGGCTTGATATACTGTGAAAAATTTCCTCGATTTTGAGTACCGAGCGAAGCAAACATTTCATAACGGCATCAAGCATTTTTTTAGGACTCGTCCGATGCACTTATAGTAATCTGAAACAAACTGAGAACGCACAGAATATCTACCAGCTGTTAGATTGAGCTACTTTTCTTTCCTTTTTAAAATTGTTTAATGTGGGATTATAATTGGTATTTTAAGACTTAAGGGTGCAGAAAATACGCAAATAACGCCCTTGTTACTCTCTCGCAAGCTGGTGTCCAGACCTCATGCTTTGATGAAATTGGATATTTCGGACAAGTTTGAAAACAATGCTTTCATCTATACAGGTACACATTTATAATTTTTAATAACTAAAGGGGTTTTACGCACCTGACCCTTCTGCTTCTACATTAGTTTAGAAATTATGGATTCCCACCTTTTGGCCCCCTAGCATCACTGAAGAGTCCTAGGAGGACGAAGCAGCTTATGATGCAGTTTAGTTGATTTTTTCGGCATACAGTATCTATAACTAAATTTAAAAGGTGCAGCACATGTGTGTGTTTTATAAATCGTATTGTTTTATTTCAGATAACCAGATTACCATCACAATCCTCGCCATGATTGGGAAATTCTGTGTGTCAGCTGCATACAATACATTATACCTGTTTTCGTCGGAATTGTTCCCTACTGTGGTGAGAAACGCAGGGTTAGGTGCTAGTCTTTGCGCAGCCAGGTTGGGAGGGATTACGGCACCCTATGTAGCAGATGCGGTGAGTGCTGTGTTGTTACTGCCTCTTCAGTTTACATAAATGTCTGTACGTGTATAAACAAACAGCTAATCATCAATCCTAGTTAATTGCAATCAATTATTATCTAAAACCAATTTGTAATATTAGTTTTCGTTATAAAATTATATAGTATCGTCTATCCCATGCACTAAATATAAATGACAATGTAACATATTAATTATATAAAAATTTAAATTGTATTTATTTTTTACAATATCATTAAATCTCTTTCCTGCTACTATAAACTTAAGTTATAAATAATGTATTTTTCCGATTTCTAAAATTTTACATCGATATAACACATCTACTTTATTATTATGTAAATACATCAGTTTTTGCTATGTAACCCAATTTGTGTTAGGTTATATGATATACTGTTTTCATACATAATACTCAATCTATAACAGACAACACTACTCGGTGGCAAGTTCGGTCAAGTGTTTCCGTTGGGAGTTTTTGGAGTGTTGTCATTCATTGCTGGTATATCATCCCTGTACTTACCAGAAACATTGAACAAAACATTGCCGGAAACCATAGAAGACGGTAAAATGTTCGGGAAGTACGTATTTTTTTCTGTCGATAATTGAATATTATGCATGATATCATAGGTGTATACTTCTTAATATGATACACAAGACTATGATTTCGATAATGCTTTATTTGTATAACCAGCTGACATTAACCTGTACCGCCTGACTTTTTATAAAAAAAAACATCTTAAAATAATTATGTATTAAACATTGCTATTTTTATAATTATAAAAGCTAGACATTGTATACACAACTGTTGTATCGATACAGCTTTACCATGTTAACATAATTATTATATCGATTCCGCATTACACTGTAGCACAACAATTTTATCCATAACTCTTCAAATAAATGCAATTATTATAATAACACAATTTTACTGTATAAACAGGTAAAATATCGATGTAGCTTTTATTTGTATAAACAAATATTTTATTGATACCACTTTACATTGTATATACGGCTGTATTATTGCTACCACTTTACACTGTATACAAAATTTAAATATCGATACCACTTTAAATTGTTTGCACATATATTATATTGATACCGCCTTTTACATTGTAAACATATTTGCTACATTGACTCGCCGCTTTACATTATAAACACATTTATTACATTTTCGTCGGTGAAATATCGAAAATAATTCATTCTTTAAAAGTGATATTTTTAACTAGTGAGAAATATAATATTTTCCACTAATGAGAAAAATTGTTTTTTCCACTAGTGAGAAATATGCTATTTTTTTCACCAGTAAAAAATATTACTTTTTCTGATTCGACCAATCAGAACGCTGCTTACAAACGACATTTGGGCAAATCAAAAGCTGCCACTGTAGATTTTGCTATAAAAATGTAATAAACAGATTATATAAAAGTATTTACTCAGTAATACCAAACATATTTCACTCGTGTGGCTAATATTTTGTTATTTTTCACTCACGCTGCGCACTCGTGAAAAAATATCAAAATATTAGCCCCCCTCGTGCAATATATATTTGTATTACTGAAGCCACTGTTAGATATCCTCTATATATTACAGTGATCCCGTTTTACATCGATATCGTCTTATGCTTCATGACCATGACATTTCATATTTTTATATTTAAACTTTATGGTGTAAGCAGTTGGGAGGGGTATTGAATGTTCTTGAAAACAGCATGCTGTGACCTATGTGAGAGGCATTTCTTAGCATGAAAAAAACCCAAGCACTTCTGGTTAAACGAATTCGATAATTGATGCACGGTCGTAACATCAAATTTCAAAATTCTGTGAGACATATTACTATTTTATCTATTTGTTCAACTTGTACTGAGTTAATATTTATTGTATCATCAACAGATCAGCAAGCACGCCACATAAAGAAAGACGAAACAAGGAAACTGCGCAACACAGGGAATCTTGTTGCGAAAACTTTGGATATCTCCCAGAAATGGAAACAACAAGACTTTGAAAATATCACAGTATAAGCTATACGCGCATTTTAGAGGAGACACTACCATGGTCATCAACTTAACAAAGAAGACCCACATTTATTAGATGTAGCAGCACATGTGTGTGTTACGTCATGTAACCTTCTACTACTCGTTGTGCTGATACATTTAATGTAACTTCTACCTTATATGGAAATACATGAGAAAATAAATCTTTTGTGATTTTAAAATATTTTTTTTATGTAAAATAAATATGATATGCTGAATGCTATCATTTTTATGTTACATGACACAAACGCAAACTGTTTAATCGGTCTGGTTTTTTTCAATTTCACTTTCAGGTATATCGACGATGTTTTTCTATAAACAGAAAGAAGATTGCTGACCTAGTCAATCGTATATACCTTACTGAACTTGAGATTAAAGACACAGCAGACTGTCCTACATCAGCTTTTTTCCTCGATATTTACTTGAACTATAACCTACACAGGCTACTTACTACTAAGCTGTATGATAAACTTGACGATTTCCATTTTCCAATCGTGAATTTTTCCTTTCTTGGTAGTAAAATATGGTAGTGAAAGGCTGATTTAGTAGAGTGAGTCCTAAAACGGTCATAATTTGAAAATCAAAACGATTAAATTAGGGACAAAATTTATTTTAAAAAAGAGGCATAATTATACCCTTGAAAAGATCAAAGTTTTCATCATAAGCTGAATGAATTAATTAAAAGTATCTGAATACGTAGAAAAAAGCCTGTAAGCCAACTAGGTCAAGGAAAATATATCCCAGTTATAGACCTATATGACAACGGAGAAATAGGTTAACGTACTTTTACGTCATTTTGTCCCCGAGCTCTAACCGAAACTCGTGACCAAGCATTCCTTAACACTGACACTGACACTTCTGTCTGTTAGATTATGTAAACACACACATATGGTTATTCAGCCATTTAGATACTAATTTATTTCTATTTAAAGATATTTTAAGTGAAGTCACGTTGACTTAAAACGTTGTTCATTTCCACTCAGCAACAGAATGAATTAAATGTTAGCCATAAGCTAACTGATACCCCCGCTCACCGCCTCAGACCCCCGCCCCTCTCCCCGACCCTTTGCAATAAAAACTTTAATAAGGCAATGTTGATGATGAAGAACTTTTTATCTGGATATACATCTACACATCGTCCCTAACATTCCTGTGTAGTTTCATTGAAATTGGTTCATAGGTTAAGGAGGAGTTATCCTGACAAAGTTTTCCACAAGAATTTGGGTTTTGTGACCTGGTTACGATGGCAATCAAACTTTCTGCAGAAAGATGACCTGCATGCAAATTTACCCATGGTCTTTAACATTCCTGTGTAGTTTCATTTAAATCGGTTCACAGATTAATGAGGAGTTGTGTGGACAAAATCCGCCCTAAAGGAAGTATAGTGACCTGGTAACCATGGCAACCAAAAACTTGCAACCTGATATAGATTACGTCCATATAAAATATTAAGTATTAATGCCACCAAGTTTCTCATAAATCCCTTCAATAGGAGTAGCCGGTACATCGTTGTGTCTACAGACGGACGGACGGACAACCTGGTCCCTGAAAACCCGCTTAACTTCATGACATGGAATATTCATAGTATAGTGCATATGTACAATAGTGTAGTACGGCAGAAGCCCAGGCCACACGGCCCTACATCCTGAAACGTTATCCCTCTATGTTCTCGGTATCTCTCTCTATCTGTGTGTATCTTTTAAATAGCAGAATGTGACATAACATTATGAAACCTGTCCACGAGGACACCGCATCCAGCAACAAATATTGCTTCTAGCTATACACACATATAAGATTGAAAGCATATTCTGACAGGACCTAATGAACACTATTTTATTTTTTATCTCCCATGGTCATCAGTTTGGCCAGAAGGACATATGTTATACTAATGTTCCGGAATGGAGTTGGTTCCGTTACTAGTCACGTTCTGCATCTTAATTCATTATGTGTTTTCACAATAAAAGAGTTCGCTGTTACGCGCCATGTTGAAACCCACGTGTTGTGAGTTTGCTATGCATTTACACCTCCATACATAAAAGACATCATGGATAAAGATACAAATGCATCAATTACCATTTGTGAAACATACATTATATACTAACTGTTTGTAAAGTTTATCACATATAAAGGGCATTGGAGTAACCGGACCAGACCATCCTATACACCGTAGGATACTGCAAAGATTGGTACATGTAATAGTTCTTTTAGTTACCGAATAAAAGTACAAGCCATATAATGGTTACCTTCATAATCTTAGTGATGTATGTGGTATTAGTTGTGTGATTATCTGTTTACGAATCGTCGTGCTTCGTATTTACTGCCCCCATTCTCTCTTTGGGCACCAAATGGTATACTTTGGCAAAACTTTTAATATGTTAAATGGGGCAGGGAGCGCTTTCCCTTCAAAACACCTTTTTCGTTTAGGTTGACACCATGACACATTTGTATGCTCCTTTTTTCATACAAAAGCATTTAAATACGTGCTTGCTGATAACATATTTCCAGTAATTATGCAAGGTCATAAATTAAACGTGTACAACCAGATAAGAACAGACTAGAACGGGACCAGATTTACACCAAATGGATGTGGATTATAGGGTGGACGACAATACACTTCAGCATAATATTTCATAAGGGAGAACATATTCTATTGAAATGAAGCTAGATAATATTTTGATAACGATCGGAGAATTTGGACTGTACCAGAAATATGTTTATTCTCTGATATGTTGGACTTCCATGTACATGGGACTGTATGCGGTAATGTCGGTGATATTTCTAAATACCCCTCAGCACAGGTATGTTGACAATCATATTCAATTTATCTATGGTTTTTAGTTTTTAACTTTTTATCAAAATATACATAATTATACGAGAAGTAAAGCTGCAGAAATGAAAGATTATGAGCAAATGTTATTTTTGCAATCTTGATCTCACAGGGCATTAGGGCCTATACCATTTTTGTGTTATATTTATTTCGTTTTTTATTTTGTGCATTTGTCTGATTCATGGTTTAGTTGTCGGTGTGGAGACAACCATTTCTTTGATTAGATTTGTATAACGGGCTTCATCTATATAAGAGAAGATGCATATCTTTCCGGGACACCTGGCCCCAGGATCATGAAACAATCTTAGGTCTAAATTTGTCTTAACTTTTGACTTGGCCAGTCACGATTAGTGTTACGAAAAGTAACGTCATATGTGACTGGCTAAGCACAGACTTAAGTCTAAGATTATTTCATGATCTCTGGGCCTGGTCTAAATCTATGCGCATTTTACAAGTTTCTCGGTTTAAAAAAATCCTCTATCCATATGTTTCCTTAATTATTTGTAGAGTTCCAATTATTCACTGTGATCATCTCTTGTTAAACAGGCACTGTCTTTTTAGGTTGTTGGACAGGGATCCATTGTGATTTGTAGTGTGTGTCAGTCTTACTTCAAGACAAATGTAGACTGATGCGAATCAATACACTATGTATTGGTATGTTTCCTTTCCTTGTTGTGATGTGTCGCCATGCCTTTTTCTTATATATTGTAGTTTATCTATCCAACTATGTGCTATTTTCGCGTAAAGAGTGAAATGTTTAATAATAATAATAATATACAACATTTATATAGCGCTCTATACAATTTGTAAAATTATTCTAAAGCGCTTCACAACATGTAGATAATAATTTGATACTTACAATGCATAATCTAAGCTAATGTGATAATATAAAAAATGCATATAAATACGAACTAGATAAACAAATGTCAGTATATACATGTCGTCTGAGTTGATACCCTAATATGCAGACGTGAAAAGATACGTCTTCAGATGTTTCTTGAATTTGGCCAGAGTATTATGATACTCTCTTGTTACTCCTCAGAGCAGATTTGACCTAAAATTTCATGGAATCATTTTTGTGCCATAGCGTTAACAAATACCTATAGGGATGACAAGAGAGTATCATATTGTATTTAGGCGCTATCTTTACTCCGACGACTAACAAAATTCAGTGAGGTCAAACGTCAAGAATATCTGACGTTATTAAATAGTTTACAGTGTATGCGTGCATATATGTATCGGTAGTAAGCGGATAAAACAACTTGAAACCAGTCATGCCCAATTACAACAGATTTGAGCAGGTTACGTTCAGATGAAGAAACTTAAAGTCCCAATATACCTAATTTAAGAGAATAATTCAGGTGTGGCCCACTTCAACAGCAAGCCAAAGTTAGAGGGACAGTTTAGATTGGACGCGTGTTTACAAAAATAACAAATTTCAACTGTTGCTGTACCGGTAACTGCGAAAGAATTCATCTTGAATAATGCTGATATCAGTTAATCTTACAATTTATAAATATGATAAGTTATTAGGCTTAATTTTCTCTTCCTGTTTTGCCGAAAGTTACGTATATTGGGCCTTTTAGCATCTCACTGCTGGATAAAATTAAAATGTGAACAGTGACTCACATAGATATACTCCCAGTCCCACACAGTAGTCAAGTAATTGTTTTGACCTTTTGACCTTGACAATGAATCACCCATATATAATCAGGTGAAATATTGGTTGTTCCCATAGTATGATGCAAATTTGAAATAAATATGTTCAGTAGTTCAAAGGGGTATCTTGTACACATATTCGCGGTCAAATAAAATTCCGCGAAGTGAAACAAAACAGCCTGTTGAGACTTATTACATGAGAGAACAAATAATCCCGTCAGAGCGCGAAATTGTATACTCGTGAAAAGGTTCCAATAAGAAAAACGCGAAATTTTCTTCCCTTGAATTGAAACAACTATACAGTACCTTTACTTTTTAAGTTATCTATTGTGACCTTTGACTCTTTTTAATGTATCTGTTCACATTGTTTTCCAAAGACAGTTAATTTAAAAAAGATTTTTAATCACCAATTTGTTATTTTACACTTGGTTTGCAGATGTAAAATACCAGGACTTGAGAATGACACATACGACTTGCAGAGTACCTATCAGCAGAACCTGGTCAACAACTACATACCTCCCTCAACAGATGATGTCACTCTCGACTACGACCAATGCCACCTGTACTCGTTTGATTACATCACTGTCAAGTTCGATAACTCCAGCAGACCAATCAATGCTTCACTCGTTGAATGCAATGATTGGGTATATAGTGATTCTGTGTTTAAAGAAACATTTACTACAAAGGTATGATAACAATTTATATGAGAAGTAATTAGGGATTTCTTTTTCAATTTTTAATGTCATTGATTTTTTTCTGGTGAATATATTTTCTACTGAACTTGTCAATCAAGGTCATTCTAGCAGTAACATTTCACTATATATACATGTGCAAATTCAGATGGTTAAAGTGGAGGTTTAGATTTTCTGTTTATTACATTTTTGCCTGTGAAATATAGAAAAGTATCAAACTGATAACTAATTTTTTCACGTTACACCGGAACTTGTGTATGAGTTGATCGAATCGAACATGGCATTGGAGGCTCGGCATATTGTTGTCGTCTGCTAGGACTTGTTTATTGTGGAAAGATGGTCTTGAAGAAATGGCATCAATAGTAAATATTGATGAGAAACTGCTGCAGGATTTAATATGTAAAGAATTGGAAGATGAGAATGGTTCAACTTTTCCGATCAGCTTATCCCAATCAGTTGTGTACTGGACCCGATCGGTTGTGGTTTCGACGGATTAGGCCTAGTTACTTTCCAGGAGGCAAGTAAAGGAAACATAAAGATGAAAGTATCTTAAGCCTCTTTCGAAATGAAATAAAAAGAAAATTCAATGGTTTGCCGTTTAATATCAAATATATTTCACTTGTATGGCAGATTTCTTTTATAGTGTCACTCGTACTACGCACTCGTGAAAATATTAAAAAAAATCTGCCATATTCGTGAAATATATTTGATATTAAACGGCCAACCATTGATTATCCTCTATTTATTGCATCAATTAGTTCTTATACGCTTCATTTATCATGGAAATACTATTTATATCTGTGTTTCTTTGCTCCCGGATGATCCAGTTCAACATCGTATGTGGGAGAAAGCATCTGACGTCACTGATAAAGTCTCTTTTCTTTGTGGGCAAGCTGGTCGGTGCTATAGTGTTTGGAAACCTATCTGATGCGTGAGTAGTTTTATTTTGTACAGCATATCTCGTTTTAGGTATATACGGATCTTACTAGAGATGTAACCTTTCTTTTGAGAAGACATATTAATTCAGTTTGATCTAGATGCATATATAAATAGCAATATATGTTTTTTAGGTATTTTGTCATGCTCCCAAAATATGCCCTTTGTATGAAATGTTTGTTGATCAAATGTAGTGTAGTTACTTGAAGTTACTTCATAACGAAAAAGACGTCAACAGCCCGCTCAGTTATCTCCAATGTTAAATGTGCATCCATTACCAGACCCTGTTTTATACTTTGAATAATCCACAGAAACATTGCTCTAATAGCTATTTCAACGACAAAGATTTCGGGAAAGTTTTCACAAATTTAACTTGGTCTTTTTTTAAGTTCTATTTAAGTTTTAGGTAAGGATTGGAAATATTTAAAATGCAAACATGTATAGCAAATGGTTTTATAAAGAGATATATTAAGAATGACATCTTTGGCTTCAGCGTTGGTCGTAAGATTACTCTGTGTATCGCCCTGATGATGATGTTCGGGCTATCGTTCGGTATGACGTGGTCTCCCTCCTACATTGTGTACGCTGTTTTCATGACGTTCATTGGTGCTGCTACACAGGGAATCTTTCCAGTCGGGTTTGTCCTCGGTAACTTTCTACTGTTTATCAAAATCTGTATATAACAGGTAGATCAAATTCAAATTCTTTATTTCATTTTGAGCATACACATCTCATCGATACGATCGAAATATATCGTACTATTTAAATTCAAAATCAGCATTGGCTGTAAGATAAAATATCATCAAAGGAAGTGCAAAACATATCAATTCAAATACTCTTATTGTGATAAAGAAATGATTATCATAATCACAGTTAAGGCAATACAATATCCCTAACAATATGTCAGATAGAATAAAATAACACAATGAGACTCGTCAATTTATTGCTTCGACGTTTTAATCATGTTGCAATAATGTTTTGTTAATATCATTCACCCAGGCGTAGAATTGGTTGGTCCATCGAAACGGAAATACGCTGGCATAGTTCTCGAGTTCTTCTTTTCGGTTGGGTTGATGACGTTGGCTGGTGTCAGCTACTTAGTTAGACACTGGTATTATATCAGTATTATTTGTTCAACACCGGCTGTTCTCTTCATTACCTACTGGTGGTGCGTATCTAATAGTAATTTATTAGTGGATCGTGTTAAAAGTTATTTTGATATGTATTCGTTTATCGTAGAAACAACTTTTGCTTTCATCGAAAACACCTTATAATATGATACATGTTTTTTTAAAAATATTTTTTGATGAAAAGTTTTTGTCACATATGGGAGAGCTTTACATATAATAGATGAGCTATTAAAAAACATCAGTCGTAAAAGCAAGTGTGTGTTCCATTACCCTTATCAATGTTTTGACGCATTGCCGTATCGACCGTGTGGAACATCTAGTGAAAAAGCTGGCGTTTGCATCATTATTCTGTACATCTTCCATAATTGTTTTTTTTTTCTTGATACCAGATATGCTGTCTTTCCCCGCAAATATAAATTGAGAACATGTTTTGCCTCTGAATTATTGTGAATGGTGTGATGTTTACAGGATTATAATGGTTTGACCCCATTTTAGTGAGAACCGAAAAAAAAATTCCAGTAAGGACATTGCCTGGGGAAACTTTTCATGTAGATGTATTATCCCTGGACTGTAATACAAGGTAGATATTGCCTAATGGGACTAAACAGTGTTACAGAAGAGATTCATTATCTCGGGAAAACAACGTAGTACAACTTTTTCACGAGTAATACAGAGTGTCTTTTTGTTGTCAACTAATCAACACTATCGCCTTAATATATTTCCTTGAATATCCCTATCTTGCTTTTTATTTGATAGATGCCCTGGTCAAAATTATTAAAGTAATAGGGGATTCATACACAATATATTTTAACAGTTAGATGGTGCTCCCTCGTTTTTTTTTTGTTATTTTTTTTTCATTTTCGCTTTTGCATAAGAGTGGTATAATAATGATATTATGATTCCTATCCACTGATTTTTCTATCGACGAAATTACATCTAGTTACTTCTTGTACAGCTAATCTACACAAACAATATAATCGTCTTCAATTTAGAGGCAAAACGATTACATGTAGTTTGCTTATGGTTATAAACACTAAGGTTCAATTGATTCAGTTTTAAATGAAATATTTATGTTTTAGTTAACAGATAGCTTATCTTAGATAGTCATATGAATAAAATGTCCTTTTTATCTAATTCTGATATCCTGCTTTGATAAAAGATATATACTTTGTAATATAAGGATACTACCTGAGTCTCTCCGATGGTTGCTAAGTAAACGAAAATACGATGAGGCCACTACAATTATCCAGAAAGCAGCCAAAGTTAATAAGGTGATGCTGCAAAAGAATCTGTTCGATGATGAGAGGGAAAACACGACGCCAGATGCAACAGGCAGGATGTGGCAGTTATTTTCTACTCGGGTCATGCTATCGCGCACAACCTTGATATTATTTAACTGGTAAGTTTATTTTTTATTCGAAATAAGTTTTATCAAGGCAATGATTTAATCTTTATGGCTCTGTTGAATATAACATTGTGCTTTGAATTCAAAAATCTTGTCCAATAATTGAACTCTTTGTCTCTTTTTAATTTTTTTTAAAAATTTTTCTTGATATTCGAATTTAATCAAATTGTGCATTGTGCTTTGAATTAAAAAATCTTGTCCAATAAATTAACTCTTTTTCTCTCTTTTCTCTTTTTAATAATTTTTTTTTTTTTTATATTTTTTTCTTGAAATTCCAATTTAATCAAATTAGATTATTTTTTTTACATTATTCACGATTATCTACATTATGTATTTAACTATGTTTGTGAATTATAAAAGTATATCGAAATTGAATTAAACGTTACAGCCATTGGTGTTTTTTTGTTTTCCATTCAACTGTTTACTTTGTATCAAAGTAACTGTCGATGTTTTAAAGCTGTGTTCTCTGTGTAGGTGTATAGTGGCCATGATGTACTATGGCCTCTCATTGAATGCAGGAAACCTCGGAGGGAATTTCTTCCTGAACATGTTTCTGTCCGGCCTGGTAGAAATCCCAGCAAATACCATGGCCCTACTCATATTGGATCGTATTGGTCGAAAAAGAACGTACTTTTTCAGTATGATATTCGGGGGATGTGCATGTGCTTCAACAATAGTCCCCATCTTATATGGTGAGAAGGGTAAGTGTGACAAAACATAAAATCTGTAACACTGCTCAAATCTAAATATATGCATTGGAAATGTTTTATGGACATACGCTACTAAACCATTGTCCTGAGATTACTTATACAGAAAGGTCTGGCCTGCATTCTAACATACAACCGTTCTAACATAAACCAAAGTTACAAAAAATTATTTGAATAACGTCAGTCTCCTTGTTAAAAACAACATTAGGGGTCAATTTCTACAATGAAATTTCCGGTTGTGGTTAAAAGATTTTTGAATGAATTCAAAAGGGACCGCGGCAAAATATGCACTTTCACCATATAAATCCCCTCCCCTTGGCTTTAACACCATGGTTGTGCAAAACCTAGATCAATCAAATAGATACAAAATAAAACAAGGGGAAGTAACTTCATCAATAAAACCTATGGTGGACGACTCCATTGTTTGCCAGTTAACTATACAGTGAATTATCAAAGACACAGAATACAAACACAAAATAAAGTTTAAATGGCATTTTATTTTAAAAAAAGGTTTGGCGATTATAAGGCCACGGCTTCAAAAAGATGTGGTTACCGACTCTAAACTAGAGTCATTGGGCAAACCAGAACCGAGATAAATATAACTTGTGCAAAATATTCTGAGAAATATTTGAAATTCAAGGGTTCACTGGGAACAGCTGTACTCTTAAAATCAATTAAGCTATAAAATTGCAGATACAATTTGTAACTTCAGAAGGTAAATTCAAAATAAATTGGTCATTAAATGACAACTTGTCAATATAGTAAAAATTGCACAAAAGCGGTAATGGTGTTGCCTCAAAAGACCGCCAACCACAGCTGGAAACTCTAGAAGACCGTGACGAAGAATCCGACTTACTCTCTGCCCTGCATGTAGAAGTTAACAAGGGAACCAACTCCAAATGCAAGAACTGAAATATATAAAAGAAAAAATACCGCAGAAACAAGTTCCAAACACATAAATTATAAATTGTTAAGGAGTGGTTGGGAGGGTAAAAAGCAAATATGCAAATATTTTCATTCAAAAACTGCAATTAAAATTGTTTAGAGCAGATGTAAACAAGCTTACCCTTTATCCCACGATAGAAATTGATTCAGGGGAAATAACTCGACAACATGTGCTCTCATGTAAGGGAGAGAACTCTGTCGGTCTTAAGCTCATTTTTAACAGATGGTTGTACTATATAACGAACTGTGCTTAGATAAATCAATTTAATTTTTAGCATTAAATTTTAATATATTGGTCTGTTGGTACACAACTGTTTACAATTGTTACTTTTTCAATGCAGATTATGTTTTCTTTCAGAAAATCAAACTATCATAACTATACTAGCCATGTTTGGAAAGTTTGGAGCTACAGCCGCGTTCAATACCATCTATTTCTTTTCTACGGAGTTGTTTCCAACCGTTGTAAGGAATGCAGGGCTGGGAGCCAGCTCTTGTGCCTCCAGGTTCGGAGGAATCGCAGCCCCTTATATCGCAGATTCGGTGAGTTAGACAGAAAGGGATCTGAAATCGAATTGCTGTATTATTCAAATATTTGCTTGCTATGGAAAAAAATTAATTATGTGCATGAACACGAATGTTACATTATATTTGTTATATAATTATGATATACACTGGAAATACACCCCTGTATCTAAAACTTGGACGAATCTGAAGAGAAAATATATCACGGACATAAAGTAGTGTTCTCATAACGGCTCTCTACATAGCAAAGATTGACGAAAGGACACATTCGATGCAATATTTTTAGAGCTCATTGCACAGCAAAAAAAACATAATAGTCTTAGAAACTGCTCTTAAATAATGCTTTAATAACCATGATAATATTAGCAAAAGTATTAATTCTTTCAATATTCTCTACACAGTGAAACACTTAAAAAGGTTTGTGGTAAATTAATGTGTTTTTTGTTACAATGTAAATTACACTTTATCATGATAGGCAGTCTTCCTATAACAAGAAAGGGTCTGTTATATGTTATTGGCTTTTACAGGCAGCGCTGATAGGTGGAAAGGTCGGGAAAGTGTTTCCGTTAGGAATTTTTGGAGCGCTCGCCATCATTGCAGGATTAACGTCATTGTACTTACCAGAAACGCTTAATAGAGCATTGCCAGAAACAATTGAAGACGGGAAACAGTTCGGGAAGTATGTTTAATGATTATTTGATTCTTTGCTGTGATCGCCTGAAATATTAGGGCGTATATACATTATTTGTAAATGTTAACCGAAAATATTTAAATACAAATACCAGCTTATTATACCAGATAATGCATTGCGTTACCATCTCGACACCCTTGTATATCAGAAAAAGTATCCCTTTATCTTTATAAATCAAAATATGATATTTAAAACACAATTAATAAGTCGTTATCAACACTTTTGAAATACAACTTCTATATAAAATTGTATACAATATAAAATCCAAACCATATATACCACACTATCATCGCCCCGATACAAAATCATCTTTTGTTTACCTTAAATTCACATTTTTAACACTCTTACATTTTTAGACCTTCTAATCAACATTGATTAATTTCATGACACTTTTTGTAACATTTCAATTAAACCTTCATATATTTTGACAATCATATATCACAACTCTTTGAAACAACATTATAAAAGTGCTCTTTTGTATTAGGGCATCTGGTTATTAGTCTTGCATGATTCATTAAACGCCATCATATTATATCACCAAATTGCAAGCAAATTCCAAAATCGTCTGTAACGAAATCAATATTACATTTATATAAAAATTAGAATGTTCCTATTATTTTTTGGATTCTTACCAGGCGTCGAAACACCGACGATTCTCCTCCGCATGAACTTGAGGAATTGACAAAGTTTGGAGACATCTCGAATATAGCCAGTCCGGAATCACGCGATTCGTCTAACCTACAAGGAATGGCCTGAGATTCATATATATGATACATGATGTGATATAATGATTTAGAATTAGTTTAAGGCTGTAAATCACCCATTTAACCGTATTACGTTAAATGCAGTATGTATAATGAGGTCTGTGAAGGAAAGTTTACATTTAAGTATAACTTATAATATAGTGAGTATACAACGTATCAATCAGTTATCAAAAATAAATACTAATGAGCTATCATCTGTCTTTTGTTATCCTTAGGTTGAACATCTATTTATCTTTGTATATTATGCAACTGAAGAGTCCTAGGAGAACGAAACAGTTGTATGATGCAGATTTGGCATACTGTATCTATTGCTAAATTTAAATGGTGCAGCATATGTGTATGTTACGTCACCTTTATAAAGCAAGACATGGTCGTAAAATGCAGGTGTGACATAACATAATCTAGTGTGACACATACCATAATTATAAAGAGATCAAATGATACCCCTAATACGTATAAAGGTCATGACTTGTCTGGACTAAACTTTGACATTAGAAGCTGTGTTCTTGATTAAACATGATCTAATTTCTCACTCTCCTGACGTGGAGATTGGATTTACATGTCTTCGGAACCTTTTCAAATCTGTCTTGTTAATTATAACGTCCTAATTGCTTCGATCTTGTCTTGGTGTGGGTTTGCAATTGTTGTTAGGTAATAAACATATTTCAATTTCATTCTAAATGCTTATTCTTTTTGTGTATTTGAGTCAAAGGTTAAGTATTCACTTCATAAAAACAACTTTAATTATAGTCTAATGGAATTGCCTCTTTGTTAAGCATTGAGACTATAATGTGTAATGTGTTATTTTGTGTCCATGTTTGTATCATTGTGTATGTTACGGTTTTTGAGGAGGACTGATATAGGTTTTGCCTGCTGTCTAATCCCTTTATCTTTATGTCAATAAAATGTTTTTGAAATTGAAATTGAAATTGAAAAATATAAATATAGGATTTTTTATTAAACTCCAATGTAAATGAGATTCATGGAACGAGTCTAAGAGTGTTTACTTTCAATTACTTTCTCTAGACAAACTTACGAACTGAAAATGAGAGAAAAAGGATCCTGTGTGTCATATAAACAAGATTTGTGCCAATATTTTGTGAAAAGCATCAATTTGCAAACAATTTTCAAATGTGAAAAGCCGTTATTTTAAAGCATAAGTCTGTGACGTTATACACTTGTTATAGGCGCTCACATGGCTAGCTGAAAGGTCATATACATTCGATCAATTCGAAAAAGCATGTGCCATGGCAATATTCATATATTCGATAAATGTTTAAAGCAAGCTTAGCAGCCATAGAAGCCCCACTTCAAGAGACCCAGAAAAAGGATATATCGTCCAAGGCTACTATTGATGTGACACGTCATATAAATCGGTAGGCGTTCACAGAGAGTAAAAGTAAAATAAAAAAGATAATTAAGATATGTGAATAAAACCAAACTTCAAGATATGGAACAGAAGAAAAACCGGAAATCTATGAGAAACATCAGTTACCTCAGTGTGGTCCAGAATGGTAGGGATGCGTACTAATTGGATTTGTCGGTGTTGAATCAAGTCCAGATTTCAATTTACACTTTTAGCGTTATATCATCTGACGATAAACATAAGTTTGCTTCGTTTATAACAAAAAAAATCAGAGAATACCATAGCGTCAACAAAACCACTTATCGCCTCAGCTGTCGAAGTATTCTTTTGGGGGGTCATGTCTATCAAAATACTAAAATCTTATTATTTATTATTTCAATATATATCAAGACAACGGTATTCAACTATAACTTAACCAGGCTGATTTATATAATTAAACTTGGCTGTTTGTCGAAATATATGTAGTCTGCCATATCCCGAAATTGTACCTTCGCATTGGGCAGCTTTACTTTCTTAACTTGGAATAAGAATCTTTTATTTTTAGTTACAAAGGAGAGTGCTGTAGGCTTTCATTAGATAAAACCGTTATCAACTTAGCATCACCTCTTCGTTATATCGTTATATACGCCTGCATGCCATTAGGAATAACGAAGGTTGATAAAACATGTTAAAGGAACATTTTCCTATCTCATGTTTTGCACCTAAATATCCATCCCGACTTTGTAAAGGTCTCCTTTTAATGGCAATCTTCATTTACGAAACACAGGTTTCATAATCATTACGATAGAGATCCCAAATGATTTTCTCTATCATTTTAATAATATAAGACTCTTTTAGAACCATAGGTGTAGGATAAAGAAATTTCATCCGAGATATTTTAGGAGGGGGAGAGGGGTATTTTCGGGCTTTTTTCATAAAATTTACAACAATTATGAAACAAATGATTTTAACTAATCACCCATGTCGGTTCAGATATTAGTGCGCAGGAGGAGTTAGGTAACCGGAAAACTTTAAGGAAACCCACGTGGTTGGCGGCAGTTGACCCCATATCTTTTCCAGTCTCATAGAAGAATCGAATCCCGGCAGGTTTACAGAAAGGAAATTGCTCTATTCTCTATTTACTGCACCATCCGATCACCAATGCGGTTTGGCTACTTTTGTCGAGTGATCTATTGAGACTACTAAGTAGAGGTAGATTAGTATCAAACCGTATTTAAGTTATATTTTCATTAATTTTATAGACGCTGCCCAGCTAGATTCTTCGACATTTATTCATTTCATGCTTTACATATTATAATGATATTAGTTTTGCAATCATAAAGACAGCTATTTATTATTTTACACAGCAATTCATCTACAATGCGTAAAAACGTACACAAACTCCATTCCAAATGCAGATTCCCTAATAACCATAAAATGGTAAAACAAACCACAGCGGAGGAAAACCAGATATTCTAGAAGGGTAGGCATCTTCTGCGTAATTATTTACAACCGTTGAGATAACATCTTTGTCACAACCAAGTAAATGGCGTCTTCGAAGTGAGAACTTGGGTAAATGTACAGCTTTCTTTCGATAGCCACTATAATAATAATAATAATTCGAGGTTCTTATATACCGCTTTATCACGACATTAAAGTGTGTCTCAAAGCGGTTCACACATTATTTTCTGTGGTTATAGGGCCTTAGCAACCAGCCAATATCATTCTCAACTCCCTGGGGAGCATACAACCATTTCGGCGCACACGGCTAGCATTCTACCATTACTAGCACTACCCAACCATGTACTCATTTACAGCTGAGTAGACTGGAACACGCAGAGTATCTTGCTCAAGGATACAACACAAGTGTAGTGACCGGGACTCGAACTCGCAACCCTTCGATCACGAGCCCGGCGTCCTACCACTAGCAGCTATTGCGTTATCCTGGTCACCAAGTTATCTAAGTCGCAGTTTCATAATACGATAGACTTTAAAAAACTTGGAATATATGAAATCAGTATCAGTGTTTACAAATTGTTCATATCACGCAGCAAAATGCCTCTACCCATAATCCTTTGTGCATTTACAAAGGGACATAACTGAGCTGACTAATTTCAATATTAGCTAAAGGGAGTTAACTCTTATATTAATTATACACATTATTGTAATAAAATGTTGTGCAGGCCTCATGAGGCATAAATCAAGCTAAGTGCTTAGCTGCCTTATATATATTTATTATTTACTGACAGAAACTCTGCCCTATAGTAGCTGTCTGATATCTCGCATGAATAAGTTACCTGTCCTCACACTTACAAGTTACGTGTGTGGCATATCAACTCACTCTGTGTCATGAGTGTGGGCACTTGCTGTCCCAACTATGTGAAGATATAAATAAAGTGTCTGTGCTACTGGCTAAATGTGACAAAATTAGACAAGCGAAAACTGATCAAACGTTTGCGGAAAGTAAATAATCTTGGTTCTATTTTTATATTTCTAACAAAAAAAACGCTTAACTATCTTAAGTGTATGGTAGTCTGGGGAATCAATTAGATGTAGTAATCCATTTTATTTAAACAAAAGTAATACTGTGAACCAATAATTTACTTCCGTAATGTACGAAGTCAAGTGACCATCATAGAAAAAAAAACTCTATTTCAAATTGTTTGTTTTGTCAAAACATTCCGTGCATGCATCTTTTGTAAGATACTTTCTCAAACTTTATACTGCAACGTTCAGAAGCCTAAGGAATGTATTTACCTTTGAAGTGCATTAAATCGCCAGGCTATTTACAAAAACAAAAACAAAACACTGGAAACGACTATATCACTTAATAAAACCTGCCTTAAAGGCACACTGAACTTTATCATTCATTTACCTTTAAAAAATGGAATTTCAACCTTTAAACATCATTTTACGGCAGGAAACTCTTGATATCGTAAATAAACAAGAAGACTTCAAGCAAGCAAAAGCAATGGACTGAAAAAAAAATTTCAACATGCAACATTAAAATACCTTAAACGGTGGAGACGATTATAAACATCAATGACACTATCATGTGTAGTATATACGGATGTCCTGGAAAATGTTAGACACGGAAATACCACACTCGACCAATTACTACAGTAGCAGTATTTATATAACTGTTTGTTGAGGGCCGGTTTATCCTTCAATGTGGCACATTATGTGTAAATATCCTTTTATATTTCTGAATAATATAGTGTGGTGTGGATGGGCGATTCCTGAATAGGCATTAATTGAATATAGCTATTAACAAAAACCAAATGTGGTTGTATCTCTATCTTTCTAATACGTGTGAAGCTTACCATTAATGAAATATCAATATCTAGTTGATAACTTGAGTGATAAACAAATATGAGGAAGACCAAAAACATATGTGTGGCAACAGCAGGTGGAAGAGAGTTTAAACTGTCATTACATTAATAAGGACTGTGTGCAAATGCTACATCACATTCGCCTAGGCCTGTAGTAATAGGACTTAAAGATATCGAATTCCAGCAGCCAGATGTGTTGGTAAAACGTGTAGCACTGGTGACACTTTCATATTAAACACAGGTAATATGAAATATATCTAATTATATAGATAATCTGCGGATTGGCTTTTGGTAATTGTCAAAGTTACGGAGACTGTGTCGACGATCATTCCTTGTTGAGGGAAGTAAACGATGAAGAAAGTCTGGAACTAATCTGTTGTGAATCTTGTAGAAAGTAGAAAGTTTATATGTTTCTCGCCTAGATTTTAAGGGTACTCACCCAGATTCTAGGTAAAGTGCCTCACAAGATGCTACAGACGACGGACCTATTACAACCCTGGCGGCTACTAACTGTATCTTATCCAAGGCATTTGACAATTCATCAGAACAACCATCCCAAACACCCGAGTTGGTCGAATGAAATATGTATATATAGTATTTAATGTTTATTTACTTACTTGAATCAATTGTTTCGAGGCAGATTTTATAAAATGATGAACATGATCATGCCATTTACAGTTGTTACTGAGAAAAACACCGAGATGACGATGAGGATCAGCGAAAGGAAGAGGTTCATTATTACAAGTAATGTTAGGTTCAATGTCAAGTGTTCGAGAGGAAAAGATGACTACCTCCGTCTTCGCGGGGTTGAACTGCATTAGCCATTGATCGGTCCAGTTCTGAAGACATTGAATATCATGATTTAGATTATGTTCTAATACATGTAAATCCACAGAAGATTCTTGAAGGGAAGAATCATAGGCAAATAGTCTAGTAAAAGTTTTCATCGCATCGACAACATCATTAATGTAAAAAAAAATAAAAGAGGACCGAAAACAGATCCCTGTGGTACACCTGCAGATAGATATTTAGGTGATGAGCATGTGTGGCCATACATATTATACTGTTGACGATTAGTCAAATAACTAGAGAACCAAGAAATTAAACTACCCTCTATGCCGTACTGGCGAAGTTTATACAACATACCTGTATGCCAAACCTGATCAAATGCCTTGGAAAGGTCACAAAAAACAACACTTGAATATTCTTATCTATCAATAGCAGAAGCTATGTTATGAAAAAGTTCAAGTAGCTGATAAATTGTCGAATGACCTGGAGGTAATCCAGATTGACATTGTAAAATATGTTATTGTCTCTTGCAAAATTAAATATATATTTGAAAACACACCTTTCCATTACCTTAGAAACACAACTTAATAATAATATAGGTCGGTAATTAACTGGAAGGTGACAATCGCCTTTCTTAAATAAAAGTAAAACATGCGCTTTCTTCCATTCTGTCGGAAAGGAACTTTAACGGATTATTGAACGATTAAATAACATAGTGAGGAGTAAAGCAATTGCTCTTGTCGTAGTTTTAAGGACTCGCACAACTAAATCAAGTCCCTACTGAAAATTTGTTCCGGCTAAGTTCAGTGATTCTGAGTAATTTAAATAGGTAAGTGTTGACCTATTCTGCATTGAATGAAATCTATAGATATTTAACTTTACAAAAATATACACTTCTGGTAGATTTTGATATGTGATGGCGGATTGATATGGGGTCAAAAGTCAGAGGGTATTCCCGTCCCATTTCACCGATTTGACATGTAAATTTCCGGTTGTCCGAAGCAGACGCCTGTAGCGAGCTAAAATGCCAGTAAACTATGTATCTGTGAATCTAGGCAGTTTTCACAAATGTTGAACTTCAAATATTAAAGTTATTAGCTCGAAAGCTTAGTAATAACATATAGTAAATTATTTAGTTGTGTGAGACCTTAAGCATGCGTTGACTAATTTTATCTGGTCCGACTGCTCAGTCTCCGAGTCATTCATTCAATGTTGTGACAGAAAACACAACAAATAACGTTAAAACAGTATCACGTTTATGTACGAGATTTACATACACCTTAACGTATTGTGAGTGTCCTTCATCAAACTATGAACATTATATATGTACTATTAATACATGTTTTAACCTGTTTATTTCATACATGACAATCACATGAAATTGCCCTGATGTTTCGATATTATTTTATACAAAAATCACGTGTTTATCGATACACACGTGCTAATTATTGACATGAGTATGACAATTATTCTTATTAAGTGTTATTTACTGTGTGAAATAGATTATGATTTTACGCTTTGGGCTGAAATGGCATTAAGTTAAATAAAGACAAAATATTCATGAATATCAGGTATATGTATTCTTTGACATTTACGATATGACATGAAATGTTCGTTTTTTATTTATTTATATTCGTGGTTAATGTCAATCACGAAAACCACGAAAGTCTACATGAAACGAACTACTCGAGATATTGCACTCAGCGAACATATAAGAATTACATGTTTGTGGACTCCGTATCAATAAAAAAAATGCCACAAAAAGTGTATACAGTGTACGTGTGCATTTTCAATCATGAACTGTGTACAGTTGTCCAACGAAAATTTTCCGAGGGATGTAACGTAAATTTATTTTTACGTTTCTAACCGCAAAAATTAAAATATTTCTTTCCATTTGCGAACCACGAAACTATGTCTCAACGAAAGAACTGACAGGCTATTGAGGAAAGAACATTTTGTAATAAACAGTATGTGACATAAATACGTAATAACGCACATCTTATTTTGCATCAAATCAACAAAAATATATTACCCGGTATATACTCGTACAGTCTCAACAAAATTGTAACTCGAACTAAAATCGATCCAACTAAATACGACTTCTAGCCCCAACATCTTGTTTTCTTGAAGTATATATCTAATTTCAAACGCCATTAACTTTTAATTTGAATTTTAAATGGTTGAATGATCAATATCTATCATGTATACATTTAAATGGCTGTACAGTGTAACACCTTCGTTTATGAATAATGTAACACTCTCTTGCTATTGTAAAGAGGGTGCTCATTTCTTCCTTCTTCATCAAAGCTATCCAATGAATAATGTTTAAGTTTGGAAGTTAATATATTCATGTAGAATCATCATACAAGATTAACTCAACAAAGATATTTTCAACCACGAATTCAATCATTCGTACTATATCTTTCTCAGTATATTTCAGCCTGGCTTTTGGTGTGTGTTTCACAAAGCATGCTCCAAGATAGCGCACAGCCATGTATTTGTATCGTCGTTCACTTTTCTTGGAAAAGAAAGCTCTCATAATGAGAGACCGAAGATGTTCTTTCAGTTTGGTATGTGATATGGTAGTATACAGGGTGGGAAAATCCAATGTTTTGATAGACGAAACATTTTTGAGAAGGGGGTGCTCAAGATTGATCAGAAGATCTTTTTGAGTTTTTCAAAATCCACATCTCATTAATGCCACTTCTGCAGTATACAGTGTCACAATAAGTCAGAAGCCTGATTTAACGGTAATAAGAATGATAGTAAAAAGTGTTGATAAAGGCTTGGTTGAGAAAAAAAACATCAGAGAATACCAAAGCGTCAACAAAACCATAATCCGAACTCAAAATCGATTTAACCAGGGGCAAAATAGGAACAAGGGAAAGATTTACAGGGAGACTTTCGTAAAACACAGGTGAATAAGACCCGGTGTTCCGGAAGAGTAAGCGTCTTCTGCTTCATCGACGACAACCGCCATGTAAATCTTGGTCACATCCAAGTAATCATCAATCCTCAAAATGAGAACCGAGTCATCATTGTCATCACAACAAGTAAACACACTAACAAGCAAACTCCAAAATGTCCATTTTCATATCACACAAAGATGCAGAATATTTCTCGAAACTTGCCCATAGCCTTGAGACGAGCCAGCGATAAACGTTGCTTATCAGGATCCTTGTGTAGATTAGGTATCAAATATAGCCGAGCTGCTGTATGGTTAGAAAGTATTTAATCTTTCGAAAAACTGGTCAATGCGTAGGTGGGGCTACCTTGGTTATTAAAGTTCTTTTTGCTTTGCAAACAATGACTATAATAGTGTTTGCAAACCAGGAGCTTATTTTTTTCTGAATTGAGGACCTCATAGATTTAACCCAATCTGAAGGTGAATCCGATTCAGCATGGTCACGTTTAACCTATTGTCTGGCGTAATCTTCAACGGAGTCTATAAGAACCTTGATTTCTTTCATCGTTCATGCATGAACATGTGATGTGAAGCGATATAATATTTTGATAATAACATTACAAAATAGCTTATTTATCATTATGTGAGCAGACCGCAGTTTGGTTGACAAGTTAAATGTTCAGCAACAGTAATCGACTGCTGGGTGAAACGTCCTTTTACCCCTATAGACCCATATATACGATAAAATACGTTTAAGTGAATATTTAAATAAAAAAAATTGTATTCATAGCTAGACATTTGACCTATTTCAATGATTTGTATCCGCTACATTTTACCGCAGATAACATACGTTAGGTGTGTTTTCCTCACATACGACCATGTAACCAGGATATAAGGCATTTACACAAACTCCTAAACGTGTTCACCTGTAATAAGTTATTTTTTCTGGCGCAACAGATGCTAATTTAATTGTATTTCATTTGTAGTGTTTCAAGCAACAGTAACCTTCAAATGGATTTCGATAAAATTGTGACACATCTTGGAGACTTTGGCCGTTACCAAAAGTTTCTATACTTTCTGGTGTGTCTGTCAGCGGTGTTCTCTGGAATATTTGCTGTTATATCGGCCTTCATTTTTGCCGCACCAGACCACAGGTGAGTGCTCAACGGGTTAACCGTCCCAGACCACAGGTGAGTGTTCAACTTGTTCCCCGCACCAGACCACAGGTGAGTGTTCAGCGTGTTTAACGTCCCGGCCCACAGGTGAGTGTTCAACGTGTTTATAATTACCGTTCAGGTCCAAGGTAAAGTGGTCAAAATGTTCACCGTCCCGGCCCTCAGGTAAGTGTTCAATGTATTTGCCGTCCCTGCCCACAGGTAAGTGTTCAATGTATTCACCGTCCCCGCCCACAGGTGAGTGTTCAACGTGTTCACCGTCCTGGCCCACAGGTGAATGTTCAATGTGTTTACCGTCCCCGCCCACAGGTGATATAGCCGAGCTGCTGTATGGTTAGAAAGTATTTAATCTTTCGAAAAACTGGTCAATGCGTAGGTGGGGCTACCTTGGTTATTAAAGTTCTTTTTGCTTTGCAAACAATGACTATAATGATGTTTGCAAACCAGGATCAGGTTATTAGGTCGTTGAATGTTGTTCGAATATTGGGGTCAGGAAATATCGACTTGTTTGTATCGCAAGCTGCTTATTTTTTTCTGAATTGAGGACCTCATAGATTTAACCCAATCTGAAGGTGAATCCGATTCAGCATGGTCACGTTTAACCCATTGTCTGGCGTAATCTTCAACGGAGTCTATAAGAACCTTGAAATTCCTTATCATTAATTGAAAAACGCATGGAAAATATCAAGTTTTGTCAAAATATCGGTATGAATATTTCATAATAATTACCGAACTACAATTTAATAAAATATTTGGTGATATTATGAAAAAGTAAACAAGCTTCGCTCAATTGCCCTTTTAAGTGTGTGATATAACGAGCTCACTCCGTGTCATGAATCAGGGCATTTGCTGTCCCAACTTTACGGAGAGATAAAATGTCTGTGGCTAAATGTGACAAATTTAGACAATCGTAAACTGATCAAACGTTTGCGGGAAGTAACTCATCTTGGTTCTAAATTATTTGAATATTTTAAAAAATGTTTAACAAATTTCGGAAATTTAATCGCTCAAACAAATTTAACTCTCTGAAGTGTACGTTAGTCTGGTGAATCAATTAGATAAGGTCATATACTTGATTTCAATAATGGGATTAGAACAAGTGATGTACTACATTGATGTACGAAGTCACACCACCATCACAGAAAAAAAACCGGATTTCAAATATTTTATCCTTCATTTTACGTTAATGTATGTAGGTTTTGTAAGATGCTTTATACAGAAGTGTAAGGGATGGCTTTATCTTTGAAGCGAATTATCTGGATAAACAACGAAACCACAAAAGTCTATATGAAACGAACGACTTGAAACAATACACTCAGCGAACATATTAAAATTACATGTATGTGGACTCTGCATCAATATCAAAGGACACACATGGTCTATACAGTCAGTGTACCTGTGTACTGTTAATCATGTTCTGTATATAGTGGTCTTACAGATTTTTCCTAGAGATGAACACAATTTTTATTTTTACGCTGCCAACCGCGAAAATTTTTAGATTTCTTTTCATAGACGAACCACGAAACTATGTCCCAGCGAAATAACTTACAATCTATGGAGGAAAGAACATTTCGTAATAAACAGTATGTGACATAAATACGTAATAACGCACATCTTGTTTTGCATCAAATCAGCGAAAATATATTACCCGGTATTTATACAGTCTCAACAATACTGTAACTCGAACTCAAATCCATAAATCTACACGACTTCTAGTCCCAACACCCTTTTCCTTGAAGGATATCTAATTTCGAACGCCATTTAAAATTTTAAATGGTTGAATAATCAATATCTATCATTTGATGTATATATATTGATATATATTTATTTTTCAATATACGTCTTATATATATGCTTTTAGATATTTCTATAGCATTATAAAATACAGCAAGTGTAATCAAATATTTACCATAGATAAACACATGATACCGGTTTACATGCCAACATTCTTGAGACATTCTTTCTGTATATTTTCGTAGATTGGGAAAAAGGGAAAAAATGACCATGATTTTAGCAAGATATGAAAACGTGGCCGTTTAGGAAAGCAGTCACATGGGATGCAGAAGAAGTAGACTAGTGAAAATGACGGGCTTGAAACTGCGAATAGTGTTGTCAATTTCCGTCATGGAAAGCATGTCGCCAATGTTAAGATTACAAGTATTATCGAACATTACACGGCCACAGGTGTTATGTGCCGTCGTTGGCCTACACCTACCTCGCATTTATCATAGAAACACTGCACTGCTGTCATATTTTATAAAGCTGCATGTCATAGTTGTGTGAGGGTTGAAAATTTTTATCCACTTGTGACATGATTTCAACAGTGTTTGACTGTATATTCGGGTTTCAGAAATTAATTGAAGTCGAGTGTTCTCTCGAGAAACTTACTAAACGTACAAATTTATAAACAGTCATAATTAATGGAACATGGCAGTGGTGGCCAAGAGATTTAAAAAGGTGTCTGAAACACAATGTTATGTAAATATTGTAGGGCTTGCTCTAGATATCCCGATTTTCGTGACAAATTTCGGCTGCTGACGAACAAACACACATGGATTCGAGAGATGCATGTTCATTGAGACAGTGAGCAAGTTTTATGGTCGCCATCTTAATATCATTGAAAGACATTTTGTATCCTTGTATGATATGAAGGTGGACGCTTTTGAACATGCTTATTAGTAAGCCTACTTGATGTGACTGAGAAAAATAATTAAGTTTTCATTTGAAGGACGTGACATTTACTTGGATGTGAACTGGATTTACTTGGCAGGTGTTGTCATTGGAACAGATAACGCTAAATCTTCAGGAACTCCTGGTCTTATTTTATTGTTCTTTTTCAATAGTCGCTGTATAAATCTTTCATTTGTTCATAATTTGCACCTGCTTTAATGGCATTTGAATTCGCATTATGGTTTAGCTGGCGCTTTGTTATTCTGTGGGTTTTTTTATTATTAAACAGCATCTGTTCAATGTTTATGCCAGTATGAACGCTATAATCTATTATATATATGTTTTGAAGCTAAGTCGACTCCATGATAAATATGAACATAACCAGTTTCAATGCATATCGGCATGAATAGTTAAATATGTACATTTTTTTGTATACTAACATAAAAACTCTTATTCTTTAGATACATTCGCTTATATTTTCAATTTTATGTTGTTATGAAGCTCAAACTTACACTTAGATATATTTCTAAACTGATCACATTGAAATAATTGAAAAAATATTATTAAATTGAAAAAGTCACCTAAGCGAACTTTAACTGGGCGTTGTATCATAACATAATCTCTTTCATCGTTCATGCATGAACATGTGATGTGATGCGATAAAATATTTTGAAAATAACATTACAAAATAGCTTATTTGTCATTATGTGTGCAGACCGCAGTTTGGTTGACAAGTTAAATGTTCAGCAAACAGTAATCCACTGCTGGGTAAAACGTCCTTTTACCCCTATAGATCCATATATGCGTCAAAATACGTTTACGTGAATATGTAAATAAAAAAAACATAGCTAGACGTTTGACCTATTTCAATGTTTTGTATCCGCTATACTTTTACCGCAGATAACATACGTTAGTTGTGTTTACCTCACATACGACCATGTAACCAGGATATAAGGCATTTACACAAACTCCTAAACGTGTTCACCTGTTATAAGTCAATTTTTCTGGTGCAACAGATGCTAATTTAATTATATTTCATTTGTAGTGTTTCAAGCAACAGTAACCTTCAAATGGATTTCGATAAAATTGTGGCACATCTTGGAGACTTTGGCCGTTACCAAAAGTTTCTATACTTTCTGGTATGTCTGTCAGCGGTGTTCTCTGGAATATTTGCTGTTATATCGGCCTTCATTTTTGCCGCACCAGACCACAGGTGAGTGTTCCACTTGTTCACCGTTCCGGCCCACATGTAAGTGTTCAACTTGTTCACCGTTCCGGCCCACATGTAAGTGTTCAATGTATTTACCATCCCTTCCACTGGTTAGTGTTAAATGTGTTAACCGTCCCGGTCCATAGGTGAATGGTCAACGTATTTACCGTCCCGGTCCATATGTGAGTGTTCAACGTGTTAACCGTCCAAACCAAAAAGGTGCGTGTTCAATGTATTAACCGTCCCAGCTCACAGGTGAGTACTCAACATGTTCACCGTCCCAGTCCACAGGTGTATGTTCAACGTGTTTACCGTCCAAACCCAAAGGTGAGTGTTCAAAGTATTAACCGTCCCAGCCCACAGGTGAGTGTTCACCGTGTCTACCCCTCGGCCCACAGGTAAGTGATCATCGTATATCTATCAGTCAAGCTATTGAGCTTAAACTACGCTTTGAGTGGTCGTAATGTAAGCTGTTTTATGTTCTTTCACGGGTAGCTATGGTTGATATATTTATTCTGAATAGTATATTTAAGAAATGTTTTGAATTGTATATAACACATCATCTAGTTTATGTGTTGGTTTTCGGTATAAATAATCTTATCATATTAGCGCCGATATAGCTTAGTTTAACAAATTTGTAAAATGTTGTTTAACATTTAAACGACTTTAAACACACTTTTCATTCCTTGTGTAATTGTTAATGAAAAGCGAAAATATATCATTGAAAATATTAGCTATAAGTATGTCAAAGTTTTCACACATTTACCATATGTAGAAAATTATCATATACTAGTGCAAATGCAGTATTACCTATTAACGTGAAATAGAGAGGGCAAGGCACGCTGATCGTGAGAAAATATAACGTCATAGTGTTCATGTCACATATATCCCTATCACGTTGCAAAAAAGAGGAAGATGTAACTTTAAATGTCTGCAAAGGAAATTAACATTATAGCTTTTAATTAAGGTAAACTTATCAACAATGACTGACTATTTGACAGTAAGATACACGCTAGAGTAGAATAGTACCTCAACAATGACTGATTATTTGACAGTAAGATACTGGCTAAGGTAGAATAGTTCATCAACAATAACTGATTATTTGACAGTAAGATACTGGCAATAGTAGAATAGTACATCAACAATGACTGATCATTTGACAGTAAGATACTGGCAATAGTAGAATAGTACATCAACAATGACTGATTATTTAACAGTAAGATACTGGCTAAAGTAGAATAGTACATCAACAATGACTGATTATTTGACAGTAAGATACTGGCAATAGTAGAATAGTACATCAACAATGACTGATTATTTAACAGTAAGATACTGGCTAAAGTAGAATAGTACATCAACAATGACAGATTAATTGGCAGTAAGATACTGGCTATAATATAAAAGTTCTTCAACAATGACTAATTATTTGACCACTAATCCTCATGGTTGGGCACAGATATAATACACTGGTTATATATCATAACACGTTAACTGTAAAAACTTGCTTTATATTAAGACACATATACACTGTCTTTGCAAAATAACACAGCCACGGAGTTTTTTACCGTTAACATTGAAATGTTACTGGTGAATGGAGACGCACAAAACTATTAACATTTCGACTCTATTTACCATTTATACAAATGGTGCTGATAGATGTAATATACTGGCTATCCAAGTAAAGTATCTTAACTTTAATACATTATTTGACCATTTATATAAATAATGTGTAGTAGGCCGGTTATACAATAGTAGCACGTCAATCTTATAGATGTTACACAACGAGTGGTTGTTTGATATGGTATTTATTTCACTCGCGTTATTTAATGTTCAAAAGATTTAGAGTTGTAGCGAGTGTCTTTAGCTGCTTTTGAAAGTTAACTAACGAGACTGAAATAGATACCAGATCCAACAATCACAATCTCAGTCTGAAACAGCCGGAGTGAACCCCGGACAATTTGCGGAAAAAAAAACATGGCATCTCGTATAATCCAAGCTATGACGGCGTCAACAATCTGCACGTGGCATTGCAACACTTGATTTACGGTTAAAAGTTCAACTTCCCAACCAAACAAAAGTCCGGAAGGTCATATATCACTAGTTGATATATTGGAAATAGTAAGTTATCCCATAGTAAGCACGTTTACACAATGGGCTGAGAGTGGAATAGCACAGGGTGTTGTGGTAGAAAAATGATTATTCAATAGCAATGTACTGGTTATGTTAGTGTAACACATTAACCGTAGTTGATTATTATCTGTAATGCTGATATGTGAAAGAGATATACTGCTAGCTGCAGCATCCACCGTAATGGTTCGGCATCAGCTCCGTGTTACCACAGGTAGCCAAAGACACCAACATACCCTGTCTCCAGGAAACATGCATGTTTACGTTACAAACTGGTTGGGATACGTCCTTAAATGACTTAAGTTGTTAACAGGAAACCATATCTGATTATTTGACTGTAAGTCCTTTTTATGTGTTGAAGGTGTAAGATACCTGGCTATGATAACGACACGTACAGTATCCAGAGTGACGGTCACAGGGAGGTCATCAGTCATTACATTCCTCCGTCGGCGGATGATAGCAGTCTCTACGACCAATGCCATACCTACTCATTTAATGAGAGCAGTGTGAAGTTAGATACATTTGGTAGACCTCTCAACGGTTCTATCGTCAGGTGTAATGAATGGGTTTATAGCTACAGCGTTTTCAAGCAAACATTTACTTCAAAGGTATTTACAACTCATGCAGTCATTCCCTTTATAGGCTATGATGTTAGATTTGTTAAAGTCTTATTCATTCGTTTACATGTGTGACATTAATAGATCCGCTCACTTCCACGAGATAAGTTAAATGCCGAATAAACGTAACTTTTGAAGCGAAATTCAAGCATAGTAACTTATTATATTTATAGATTTAGATAAGATTAGCTGATGTCAGCAATATTCAAGATGAATTCTTACGCGGTTTCCGGTACAGCAGTAGTTGAAACACGCTATTTGTAAACATGCGTCGATTTTGAACCGTCTTCTAACTTCGGTTTGTTGTTGAAGTGGGTCACACCTGAATTATTTTCAGTTCTTTGGATTTTTCTGTCAACAGTTTCTTGTTAGTTACCGCTCAGGTTTACTTCGTTTTATGCTTATTTTTGCATGGTTATTTAATGGATTTTTTGTCAGAATTTTTCAGAATCACGAAAACATTCCTGAAGTTACGTATATTGGGCCTATAATATCAACCCAAGTGGAAAATTCTTAAGTTACGAAGCTTTGGTGATACAACGATTTTTTCACATCGGAAAATGTGTGGATATACCTTGGAGATACCTGTCTCACTTTAAGAGTTAAAACAGGGAAGAGTCCCTTATTCATAGCAATGGCATAATCTAGCTTCAACAATACGATGACATCAAGTTAATAATCCATTAAGATCTCGCCAACACTGACTTGATTGCAAAATTGTTTGCGCGATTAATAGCATTCTAGAACGCAAATCATACGCTGTAAAGGCAGCTAGCTCATGAGGATTAACTTTTCTTAAAAGCAATATCAATAATATATGTAACACATTAGAAACGATCAAAAGTTTTGACAAGACTTTGGGTTTACTTCAAAGATATAAGGATTTAAACATTTGTCGGAAAAAGAAGAAATGCATGGATAATTTTATTTTAAAGCTAGAAAGAACGGGAAGGAATACGAATAATTTGAAAACCGTTTTCATATGAATATTTTATGATTATATATATTTCGATAATATTAAGATCACAGGTCAATTTTGACACATGTTGTTAAGGGAAAAGACAGAAGAGTTCCGAAAAAATAAATATTTTTAAGCAGGCAAAGCCAACTGCCTTAATTTGAAAGTACCATGCACTCCTTTAATTGGTGTACTTTATGGTACCTCCTCCTGTCATTCACCATTATTTTTGACCGAGTTTTGATTTCTATGTTATGTGTTCATAGCATCACCGATACGTCATTATATAAACGAGCCAGTTGTGTAGTTCTGTTTTTGCTGGGTTTTTTTTATTTATCTATTCAATTGAGCGTGCAAGCCGATAATAATTATATTCTCTTTCCAACAGTTCTTCGGCATAATTCTGCATTATTTTATTTCAGTATAACCTAGTTTGTAGCAATTCCTACAAGACCTCCCTTGCCAAATCCTCCTATTTCGTCGGAATCTTTGTTGGAGCTCTGGTGTTTGGTAGCTTGTCTGATGCGTAAGTTTCAACTGTCATTTGATAAGATATGTAAATTTGTAGATAAACACGAGGACGGAAAAAATCGATACAGTCCTTCAGCCATAAATTCAACCTAATGGATCACATCTGGAAACCTAAGCGATCTGTTATGATGAAGGCGATTTTCATCAACCCGATCATTTTAAGAGAATCTTAGTAGAGTCAGGTTTACAAACGAATATAATGAGTAAGCCACATAGACATCTGTAGATTAACAACAGCTGTGTATTAGATGTAGTATTTCCTGGTATCATTTATTCCCTTTTTCAATTCAAAGTGTTGTTAAATAAATCACAAGAGGTGTAAGTATTATGTGCTGTCGGGCAGTATTGGATAGCGACTGTTTCGACTTCATGGTTGGTTAAGAAAAGAAACTGGCCCGTCACATAAATATACCTTGTGTGCTTCCATCTGGGCCAATGAGAGTGGGTGTTGCATAACCTGATTTGTTTCATAACAAATAAGGATTGTACCTCATTTTGACTGCGTATACGGTAGTATGCCCGCAGTTGACAACGAACATATTCTATGGTGCGCGTTAGCGCTCCATAGTGAACTGCAGGCATACTACCGTTTACGCAGTCAAAATGAGGTACAATCCTTATATTTACATAATTATCAATTTTCAAGTGCTGTACGAAGAAAACATTCGAAGCGGGCTGCTAAGATGGTAAATACGATGGCCGTGGTTGTATAATCAGACGGAATGGATTCCTTATATGTTCCATGTTTCAAACTCTTGTAGGAACCAAACAATGACAGTCAGCGAATATTTATTGTTCTGAAGCGGGCGGGGGCGACGCCATGTTTGAACACAAATCAATCCGCCGAGCCTTTTTTCTTTGCGTATACGGTCATTTATTCGCAGTCAGAGTTTACTAAGCTCAAGAAGGGAGAGGTGTAAATATAATGCAAATGAATTTATATTGCTCATCTTATTGGACTACTTTTAGAGTTATCAATTCTGGATGTTCCAAAGTTTTGGTTTTCCTTTAACTTTTATGGGTATACACAGCACGAAAATGAGTAAACATACTGTTTTGTTGAGCAAATGAAATATAAATTCCTTGAGATAGAACATGTTTCCGTCTATTGATTCAATGTGTTCATTACCATTTTGATTTCAGTATAGGACGAAAGACAGTATTTTGTATAGCGGTGGCCATCCAGATTGCGGCCACTGTGGCTCTGGCCTGGGCACCCAACACCATGGTGATGTACATCTGTATGACTCTAATTGGACTATCGGCGGACGGAATGTATACTGCTGGATTCGTAATAGGTATGGGCGGTCTAGTATGGTGAAGTCATGTTCAGGGAGTACTAAAATAGTGTATGTAAATCGTCAGTACATGTACTTCTTTATAGCCAATTGTTTATTATTATTATTATGGATAATGACAATTACAGAAGTACCTTTGCATTTCGTCAGAAATATTAGGAGTACATGGAACCTGATAACTCCAAAGTGTGTATTTAAGAAATTATTATATACACATGCCATACTTTGGCGACCACAAATATCTTCGATTGGGTTTAATTTTGTCCACTGTATCCAAGCAATGACAACTCGGCAAGATCTCTAGGAATGGTTTAGCCATCTAACGAAAATATGCACAGTGTAAGGAAAGGAAGTGTAGAGACCAGAAATGCTGTATCATTTTATTACGACTTACCTAAAAATGCATTCCCAAAGTCTAGAAAAAGTTTGTCTTTTAATGTCTGTTTTTACAGATAAATCATTACATTACCAGAACATGTGTATATCGAGTACATTGTTTCGTCGTCTCATATCATTGACCAGACGCCAAAACCTTTTTCCGAGGAAACCTCCTGGCACTCCTTAATCTTTTGCATCTTGCATCCTGATGTATTGCAGGTCCTGGGAGCGCTCTTTCTTGTTGAAAATAGTCTTGCAATGTGTGGGCCTTGTGTGGTCGTCCTCGAAATGCGGAACAATTAAACTGTTAAACTAAGAAAAGGTCACTTTTATCAAAACAGTTGACTTCGTATACACCAAGCCCGGTGATCTCGTGTGCGGGAGCGAAGTACAATATACAAATGCCGCTTATTATTCAAACGTCTACTAGTATTGTAGACATGCTAAAACGAACATTGACTTCCCACTGTCCTCTGAGCCTGTTGACTGTGGTGATACTGAAATGGGGCTCGCCTTGTTTGTCACTGTATGTTCTGATGTCTGTCAGAGCTTGGATGCTCGTGAAATGCCCATTTTAGTGCAAACGCTGTATTAACTAAGAAATAACAGCATGACATTTAAGTGTGTTCCTGCTTGTCTATATGCCATTTTACCTCGAACCTATATTGGTAAGACGCCGGCACTTGTGTTATTCTTGAGCAAGATTCGTTGCTCCGCTTGTTCCAGTCGACTCAGCTGTAAATGAGTACGTGGTTGGACAATGCAAGAACTTGTAGAATGCTAGTTTTGAGCGGTGGCCGGTTCCTTGAACCGCTTTGAGACTACCTTCAGCTTGTGATAAAAGCGCTATATAAGAACCTCGAATTATATATAATTATTATCATAATCTTTTTAGTTTTACAAACAACTGTGTTCAGTTTGATACGATTTCGTTGCTTATATGATTTCATAAGAAGAAATGCAAAAATGTATATGTAACAGTTGAACACATATGGAATTTATAATTCAGGGCTGGAGTTGGTTGGACCATCTAAAAGGATATACACTGGTGTTGTAATGGATTACTTCTTTGCTGTTGGCTTGGTACTACTATCAGGGGTTGCTTATCTCGTTCGTCACTGGAAATACATAGATTTGATCTGCGCCTTACCAATGTGTCTGTTTCTATTCTATTGGTGGTAAGTATTGTTAACATTGCATAGCTGTAATAATAAAGTATCCTAGCAGAGTAAGGCTCTGAATATAGTTTTGACATATTGCAAATAGCTTAGAAACAAAGATGGCTTCTCAAATGAGGGGAGCAGAGGAGAAGAACCCGTCTGTACTTTCTTTCATGATTTTAGCTTTCAATTTATTTCATTGGAACAAAGTTTTTATAGTAAGCCCATCCATTTTTGTGTTTTTGTGTTTTTTTTTTTTCTTCAGTGGTAAGTCTCGTACACCTATATATTCCCAAACTATCAGGAAGAACTGAGTGAGAACTGTAAACACAATACCATAATTATCTTCCTCTTTTTCTTTTCTCCCTGTGGATTATATGGCAATGAAATCCTTATTATACATGGAATATATTTTCATATTTTTGTACAGGCATACCTCAGGTATTACATTAAAATATATACAGTCTACACTGAGATTCACTCGATAACTATTATCCTGCAAACTAGAATTTCCAAATAACTGAACTTGAGAACGTGCCTTTCTATGACGTCGACAATAATGGGCGCAGCTATGCACAAGTCGAGTCACAATTGTATGACGTCATCAACAATGAAGATAGGCGGAGTTAACCATGGTTGATGCAAACGTCATTTTGTTACATTTATTGAACCGTTTTTACATTTGTTAGTTTTGAAATGAAAGCTATGACCGCAGATGGGGCTCTATTGAACAGAATTGTAATGAACCATTTACAGAAAAATACTGTAAATATCAACATTAACCTTTGATTTCGTTTAGTTTATGAGATCATAAATCCAATACTGCAGTTGGTAAATTTAACGTAAACGCTTTGCGTTTATGCAATTTACTTCGTGCTCCGTTGGATTTATGATCTCATAAACAATAAAAAATCAAAGGTTAATCCTGAAATAAAGTTCCTATATTATTTATCATAGGCTTCTTCCAGAATCTCCAAGGTGGCTCATATCGAAGAAAAGATACAAAGAAGCGAAGGCCATACTACTACGAGCAGCTAAATATAACAAAGTGGTTGTTGATGAAGATATCTTCTTCCAAGACAAAACCGTTCAACCGTCTACAAAAGATGAAAAATATGGCCGATTGTGGCACTTGTTTACAACGAAAGTCTTATTAACACGAACTTTGGTCATATTCTTTAACTGGTAAGCTATGAAATTTGTGAACAGTTTTTTGCAAAAATAGTGATATTGTGCGTAAACTGCAGTATGTCTACTTTTAAAATTCCATATTTAACGGGTTCGCAACAAAGACGTGGTAAATCTTTAAAATAATTTATCAGATGCAATCTGATTAATGTCAAAGCATTGTTAATAACTTTGTTAATTATCAACATCAGTTTACTTATAAGTTTGTGATATCGTAAGCAATACTGCTTTAATACTCATATACACATGGTTGCATTATAATGCATTCAAGTTTAATATCTGTTTTAACAAATGGTTTCAAAGAAATATACCATGAAAGAACAGCTATTTGAGCAACACACCATCTGATAAAAGCGGCTAATTAAATACAGCATTTGATACAGGGACATGCCTTGTTACGTCAATGTGTAGGATAGCTTATTAATTGATTACTCTCACCAAATATCAGCATGCACAAACGTCATGTTGCAGGAGTGTCGTAAATATGGTGTATTACGGATTGTCCCTGAACTCTGGAAACCTGGACGGAAATTACTACCTGAATTTCCTATTATCCGGATTAGTGGAATTCCCTGCCTACACGATGATATTGCTGCTATTGGACAGAATAGGGAGGAAATGCCTGTATAGCATATGCATGTTATTAGGAGGCGTTTCCTGCCTTTCAACAATATTTACAATTCTGTACCTCGAAGAAAGTACGTATACCGTTGAACTGTTTCGTGCTGAACAGTGTTACTTTAAATCAAGCATTTATTTCATTTCTTGTTGTATCGATATTTGCAATCATTCTTTGTTAAATAGAATTACGAATATCTAAAATTGTGTGTTGACATTGGCAGAAAATGACTTTAAGATTGCCTGTTGTATGTTTGTTTTTGTTGTGATTTCTTTTTATGTGATATTTTTTTCTATTTCAGGATACCAGCCTGTCACTATAGCACTTGCTATGCTTGGGAAGTTAGGAGCAGCGGGAGCATTTGGTATAATATATATATACTCCGCCGAGTTATTCCCTACCGTAGTGAGAAACGCCGGGATGGGTGCGAGCTCCTGCATTTCTCGCATCGGTGCCATCGCAGCACCTTACATCGCAGATTCGGTAATTATTACTTTCTGTCGATAACTATCATAATAGTTATAACAAAGCATTCACGTGTCGATTTGCTGTCCATATTAACGTGAGGTCAAATACATTGTTTAATGACCAGATTCTTTACTTGTAGATACGTCGTTTAATGACCATATTCTTAACTTGTATTTATTTTCAAACTTCTTTAAAAGGGAAACTTCATAGGAGGAAGCCCAGGAAAGGCTTTTCCACTAGCAGTATTTGGATCGCTATCTATCTTAGCAGGACTGCTTTCCTTGCATCTTCCGGAAACTATGGGCCAAGAATTACCAGAAACCATTGAAGACGGTGTCCAATTTGGAACGTATGTTTTTTAAGACATTGACATGCATATAAACGTTTCCCCTTGTTAATTTTCATTAGATGCACTTTTCAGACAATGACGAATGTGTGTTTTGCCCTTCAATGCTTATATATGCTATAGATAATTACAACGTACATACATCGTCAAATTAGTACTGCTTGTCAAAATTCAAGCACGATGTGCTTGGTTACAAAAGTTGCCTTATAGAAAGGACACAACCATGACAAACGTTAGGGGAGACTTCCCACCGGCACTTAATTCCCGGAAGGTATTGTCAATAATGTACTGTTTCTTTTCCAGACCTACATACAAAATGAAAGCCGATGTCAACGACAAAACATATGTGAATTCAACATCTATGGATGCCTATCCGTTGGAGACTGGTTCCGAGAGTACACCACTTTAAGCATTATGAATATTGTATAATAAAGCCATAGTTTAATTTCTTTTTATTAAGTTTTACGTCCTATCAATAGCTAGGATCATTTAAGTACGGGCTCCTGGTGTATTCGAAGCAACTGTGTGTTGCATGCGAGTGTGTTTTGGAGGCCGTTTTATATCTGAGTGAGCCTGCTTGAGATTATCCAGATGTTTTGCCAATTTAAATTGCTACCACACTGAAGTATACCCCAATTAGAACATTCCACCTGGTCACATCATACAGCCAACGGATGAACCAGTCGTTCTACTCTCATAATGCTAGGTGTCAAGCAGGGAATATTCACCACCAATTTTTAGACCCTTGTATGTCTCGGGCGGGGGGAGGAACCCCAAGAATTCCCCTCAGGGGGGAAACGCTCAACTCAAGGCCATATTGCGCAATGATATACAACACGAAAAAGAGATAGCACAAGGAAATATAACCGCTTTGTAAGGAAAAAAACACATGAAGATTGATTTTCCTTTTAAAACCTACACGAATAATAGAACTGTTTCGAAATTATATATCTAAAGGAGAAATATAAAAGATTCACAAGGATATACCACACGAGAAAATAGATAAATTGTACAATGACAAATTACACGAATAAATACAACTGTTTCGTAATGAGATACTACATGAAGAAAGAAACGTTTTGCGATGACAGACGAAGAAATGATATCGTGATAGCGACCCTAAACTTCCCGCTTGGCTGATCAAATAGCTAAGCAAAGTCGAATGTTGTTTATAAGATTATGGTGGGGGGTTTTGAATAAAAACATAACCGATGCAGACCGTATCGTTGTAATATAAAGTAATGGACATTTTGAAAATATGTAGCAAGGGTTTCATTGATTGTCAAACAAACCTGGGTACTTTTGTATGCTGGCATTGTAAAAATAACTGCAGACAAGGACTAAGTTAGCGTGCTGTCTGCTGAAACAACAACAGATTGCAGACAGACTTGTGTTGTGTTTCTATTTTGGATTTCAAGCAACATATTCTTCGAATGGTGTAGAATATGGCTTGTAAAACGTGTGGGCCATATACCTTTGACACTTTTAAAGTTAATATCACTCGTTTTGTCCACTGTCTGTCAAAATCTTAATGGAATCCATCAGTAATTTAAAATCCACATTCCACGTCACTGGCAACATCTGAACTGTTATTTTTTAACCTTCCGAAAATAACTTATGAAGACCGATTTCCTCCATCGAAGGCTACTTCAAAGCGAACTGTGTAGCAAGGGGAAGCAACTCTGATTACATCAGAACTCATGCATGTACAACCATTAAAGAGCTTCCCTTCGATGAAGACGAAATATGATAAACACGTTACATCACATACACGTTATGTACATAAAACATGAAACAGAGTATTCAATATTGATGTTAAATGTGCCGATATTTCCTTCTACCGAATGGACGAAGAAGTGCAACGATCATATAATTATCTACGCATCCAACGAACATTTGTTTATTCGCACCTAGTACATATAGAGGATGATGCCGTCGATATTACTTACTAGACTGTTTCTCTATACATATATATACATATATGGTCTAAGTGACTGAAGTATTGATTTTCCTTTTAAAACCTACACGAATAATAGAACTGTTTCGAAATTATATATCTAAAGGAGAAATATAAAAGATTCACAAGGATATACCACACGAGAAAATAGATAAATTGTACAATGACAAATTACACGAATAAATACAACTGTTTCGTAATGAGATACTACATGAAGAAAGAAACGTTTTGCGATGACAGACGAAGAAATGATATCGTGATAGCGACCCTAAACTTCCCGCTTGGCTGATCAAATAGCTAAGCAAAGTCGAATGTTGCTTATAAGATTATGGTGGGGGGTTTTGAATAAAAACATAACCGATGCAGACCGTATCGTTGTAATATAAAGTAATGGACATTTTGAAAATATGTAGCAAGGGTTTCATTGATTGTCAAACAAACCTGGGTACTTTTGCATGCTGGCATTGTAAAAATAACTGCAGACAAGGACTAAGTTAGCGTGCTGTCTGCTGAAACAACAACAGTTTGCAGACAGACTTGTGTTGTGTTTCTAATTTGGATTTCAAGCAACATATTCTTCGAATGGTGTAGAATATGGCTTGTAAAACGTGTGGGCCATATACCTTTGACACTTTTAAAGTTAATATCACTCGTTTTGTCCACTGTCTGTCAAAATCTTAATGGAATCCATCAGTAATTTAAAATCCACATTCCACGTCACTGGCAACATCTGAACTGTTATTTTTTAACCTTCCGAAAATAACTTATGAAGACCGATTTCCTCCATCGAAGGCTACTTCAAAGCGAACTGTGTAGCAAGGGGAAGCAACTCTGATTACATCAGAACTCATGCATGTACAACCATTAAAGAGCTTCCCTTCGATGAAGACGAAATATGATAAACACGTTACATCACATACACGTTATGTACATAAAACATGAAACAGAGTATTCAATATTGATGTTAAATGTGCCGATATTTCCTTCTACCGAATGGACGAAGAAGTGCAACGATCATATAATTATCTACGCATCCAACGAACATTTGTTTATTCGCACCTAGTACATATAGAGGATGATGCCGTCGATATTACTTACTAGACTGTTTCTCTATACATATATATACATATATGGTCTAAGTGACTGAAGTATGCGAAATTTAAAAATCATTGAAACCACAAAATGCAGGGTATTTGGAAAGATATGTAACTTGATATTATATTAAAGATGAATACTTTGTATTGAATTCCCAGTCAGACAGGCAAAGCTGTCGCATTGTACCATTCATAAGCAATGACGTTTTTGTTTGTAAAGTTGGATTGTATTGTGTTTTGTTTTGTCTTTTTTATTGGCGGTATAATTAACAGTACAGTGCTGACAGCTGCGGTTTTTTAACCTGGTAGGGCAGATTGCTGATGAGGGAGTGTATGAGGTTGATCTATAAGCTAATTATAAGTTACAGTTGTGTCTACGTGACATGTCTCTTCAGTTGAAGATGTTAAACTGTGGATGGCTGTGATGTTTGAAGATTGGTCAGCTCAGAAAAGTTTAAATGATCCCGAGACATTTTCACGAAAGAACAGAGTGTGAAAGACTTGGGTGTGTGGTTATCTCAAGATTTAAATTTTCATACGCATATCAAAAAACTTATATCAAAATCTTTGCAATTATTAGGCTTTTTAAAACGTTCCTGCAAACATTTTACCGATACTTCTGTTTTAAGAACATTTTACATTACATTGGTTCGAAGCAGTCTTGAGTATTGTGCAGAAATCTGGTCTCCTTATCAGACAACTTTTATTAAACATTTAGAAATGGTCAAAAGAAATTTTTTAAGATTTTTATGTTTTAAAGCCAAAATGAATTTTGATGGCCAACCTTATGGAGATGTTTGTAACCATTTTAATTTAGCAAGTCTCGAATGTCGACGAAAATATTTAGACATTGTTTTCCTTTTTTATTGTGTCCATAGCGTCTTTGACTGTTCTTATCTAATCAATTCTGTATCTTATCATGTACCTAGACGAAATCTTAGACATAGTGCGAAAACGTTATTTACAATCACTTTAGCAGACTTAATGCTCGTAAATTCAGCCTTTTTATGAGAAGCCAAAGATATTTTAATGTCATTATGGACGCTCATAACTTAGACATAATGTGCCACTCCCTGTCAAGTTTTGAGAAACAACCGAAGAAAGTACTTTTTAAGACAATTTTCGTTCACTATTTAATGTTGTTATTGCTTATATCTTTGTAACTGCATTATATATATTATAACCTACATGTTGTTATCAATTCTATTATTGGACCTTGGGGTCTGTTGAATTGAAATAAAATTGAAATTGAAATAATGCGTAACAGTTATATAATAGACATGTAAGTAAAATCGTTACATAGCTGATTTGATCAACTACTATATGAATAAAACATTTCAAATATTATTTGGATTTTCTGGGATCAATTATGATCAAAAGCAAATATTTATGAAGAAGAAAGTTAAATAGTTTAACAGTTTTTAAAAAGTAAACTAAATGAGTCCGTTTGACACGGTTTTCCCCGCCGACAATTAGCTTTTTAGCATAACTAACTTTTTAATTATGACACACTCTGGCGAAGTATTGGGGGACAAATTCTGAATTAAAAAGCTAATTAACAACAAAAAATGGGGAAAATCATACACAATTGTATACCTTTTTATATTTTTTAAATCCACATATTATAAATATGGAAACGAACCAAAATGATATAACCTTGTTATTGCCTTTTACTTGTAAGTGTAGAAGCATAGATAAAGGCAAAGTTGTTTTTTGAAGTTAACAAAAGGATGCCATAGTATCATTACATGTATTACCATTGTTTTAATTTACTCTCATATAGTGGCCGAAGTGTTTATCGGATAGAGGTATATTGTATTACCAAATGAAGCAAATGTTATGAATTGTAATAATAATATTTTCTCATCTATATATATATTTGTGACAGTTTATGAGCATTTTCGGAATATTTTCATCAACATATATCTTCCTATAAACAACCAGAAATCGCCTATATTATATATTTCACATAAAAACAGCATTATAAATAAACTCAAACAATTTCAATCTACTCGAACCGCTGTAAATATAATTTACAGTTTTACGTAAATTTCCTTTAACTTGTGTAAATTTCCCATGTAGCTGCGAATTATTCAATTGTCTAAGGAATATAACACTTTGGAATGTTCTATGCAATAATCCAAACATTCTGACCAAACTAAATCTAACTGCAGTTATTAATCAGTTATCAATATGTCGTTTGATGTGAATTGTCCATGGGAAAGAACACTTACATAAATCCCTATTAGCACAATACTTTGATTGGAGTTCGACAGGGTTCCAAATTCGGTCATTCCCTCATTAATCAAAATACGCACCTTCAATCAGCCAAAACTTTAGAAAGAATCCGTGGATCACCACCAAATCAAAACTTGACCTGCATTTAATCATAATGAATCTACATACCAACTAAAATGTCATTATTATTATTCGTTAATGAGCAACTGAGCGGAAACGAAGAAAACTGTGACCGAATAACGGAATGAGGGCCAAGGGTAAAAATATATGCCCCTGGCCATTTTTAATGGCGGGAACCTAACAATGATTATGAAGTGATATACATATTATGTTAAGTTACAATTATCCTACGGAAAAGAGAACTCTTTTTAAGCTCTTAATTTTTGTGCTTTGCTAAATGAAATACAGATACCACGTGTGATGCAGCAATGCTTCCTTAAGTCAGGTACAAAAATAAATTAGAGAATACCAAAGCGTTAACAAAATCATAATCCGAACTCAAAATCGGGGTTAAATTAAGATTTAAATGAAGACCCCTTAAAAAGTACAAGAGAATAAGACCAGGTGTTCCGGAAGAGTAAGCGTCTTCTGCTTTATCGTCGACACCCTCCATGTAAATCCAATCCACGTAAACATCAATTTCTCAAAACGAGAACCGAGTAGCATTGTCTATCACATCAGGAAAACACACTAATGAGTCTACTCAAAAACGTCCATCTTCATATCACTTAAAGCTACAGAATATTTCTCTATGAGACAAAGATGGCGACCATAAAACTTGCCAATAGTTCTGATCAATCGGCATCTCTCGAATCCTTGTTTTGTTAGTTTGTTTGTAAGCAGTCGGCATCGATCACGAAAATCACGATATTTAGAGCAAGCCCAAGAATATCTAATCAGTTTCGACATGTAAACCACATATGTTGGAGAAGCATGGATGTTACTATTAAGAAATAGATAAACAATGGAACGATCGGACAATTGAAATCATAATCTGTCCATGTATGGTCGTAGTTTTAAGTAGAGATCGAGATAAGTAACTGATGTAAAAGTTTCTGTTGTGTCTTTTATTTCATGTTTAGAAGGGAAGATACGATCAACGTGGTCAGCAAACTTCTTGTTGTTTATAGACAACACATCGTCGATATAACTGAAATTTAAATTGAAAGATTTGGCAAGGTTTTTGCTACCTATCCTGGTTAGCTCTTCCACAAATTCAGCCTCGTATGAGAACAAAAACAAGTCAGCAAAGAGTAGGGCACAATTTGTTCCCATGGGAGTGCCAACAGCCTGCTGGAAAATCTTTCCTCCGAACTCAACAAAAATATAGTCGACCAGGAATTCAGTCATACTTACTATATCATTTTCAGTATATTTTATCTAAGTTATTGTTGGGTTTTTTTTACAAAGTATGCTCCAAGATAGCTCACTACCATGTACATGTATTTGTATCGCCGTCCACCTCAATTGGAAAAGAAAGCTCTCATAACATTCTGATTAGCTCTTCCACAAATTCAGCCTCGTATGAGAACAAAAACAAGTCAGCTAAGAGTGGGGCACAGTTTGTTCCCATAGGAATGCCAACAGCCTGATGGAAAATCTTTCCTCCGAACTCAACAAAAATAGAGTCGACCAGGAATTCAGTCATCCTTACTTTATCATTTTCAGTATATTTTATCTAAGCTTTTGTCGTGTTTTTTACAAAGTATGCTCCAAGATAGCTCACTACCATAGACATGTATTTGTATCGTCGTCCACCTTTATTGGAAAAGAAAGCTCTCATAACAAGAGATCGAAGACGTTCCTTCAGTTTTGTATGAGGCATGGTTTTGTACAGGGTTGAAAAATAAAATGTTTTGAGCGAGAAGACATTTTTAAGAGGGGGTGTTCAAGATTGATCAAAAGATCTTTCGAGTTTTTCAAAATCAACATCCCATTAATTCCACATTTGGAGTATAGAGTGTCACAATAAGACTGAAGCCCTTATTTTATGGTACGAAGAATGGTAGTAAGAAGTTTTGAGCCAGCAATAAAACATTGCTTATAAGGATGCTTGTGCAGTTTTGGTATCATATAAAGACGAGGTAGGTCAGCGTCTTGCTCATTAACCGGTACTTTGAAAGATTGTAAAACAGAAGCATGGTTAGACATATTTCATACCATACTGATATGGAATCGTAGACATTTTGTCAATGTTTATTTGTTTCATCCTTCTTGGACTCGTCAGTGATGCTAGGGGCTAAAAGATGGGAATCCTAAATGTCTAAACTAATGTAAAAGCAGAAGGGTCAGGTGCGTAAAACCCCTTTAACTTATGAATTTAGAAGTTACGGACTAGTTCCGTATATTTTCAAATCGTGTATAACGAAAGCTTCTTTCTGATTGGTCTGTTGACTATAGAAAAACACGTCACCAGCCAGGTCACATAGCACTTTACTACGTACTTGTAGCAAGGAAATACAATGAATCTAAACATCTTAGCGTAGTAAATTTGTCAGTGAGTGTTAGAATGGGGGTACGTTACATTTCGTGTCTAAACTAGCGATTAGAACATGAAATTTGGTTTAAACTCTTGACCTATAGGTCTCGAGTTCAAACCAAATTCCATGTTCTAATCGCCAGTATAGCCACTGAAAACAACGTACTCACCACTAAATAGACTACATTGTACTATACATGAAGGAAGTGATTCTGGTTGAAAAACAACGCCAGATAAGGAGACATTTGGACAGCTACAACAATTTGCAGAAATAATTGCCTTATTACAAATAGTTTTAATTGTGTTTGAAAAAAGCATCAAAATGGTCTAGAGTTGTGATATTTGGCCAAGTATAACCTGTTTAAAGCTTATTCATTTACATCGATATTTACCTATCCTTATCTTGTCTCTAAATCATGTTCATGCACATGAATTAAATTGAAATTAATGGTTGTCCTGCATTTGATTAATGTATTTCTGGTTATATTAGCGAGGGTTTTAATTATGTGAATTTTGCCGATGCGTTAGGTTGGGAGACCGCATCCATAATCTCCATTCTTTACATCTTAATCTTAAATTTGATGTGTTATATTAACCGCAAATATTCACCCAATAATGACGTAATTTTCCTGTTCGTTGCTATTATTAAAAACCATTCAAACCTCTTCGCGATATGTTCCGAAATTGTACAGAAATCGTCATTCGCGAAATTCAATTCCCGTGAATAAGTTATTAACACAAAATCGGGAAATTTTCACGCTATGAAATTTAATAACTATAAAGTGCCGGTGTACCGATAATACCTTCGGTCGATTGGACGAAGAAGTGCCACGATCATATTTCTATTATAGCAATACGCATCCAACGAACATTTGTTTCATCGGATCCAATAAATGACGTGGACCATACCTTCAATATTACTTACCACTCTCTATATATAAAAACATATATGCTCGCCAAATCTAGAAATCAATGATATCACAAATTGTGCAAGTTATTTAAAAATACTTGTATCTTGCCAAATCTAGAAATCAATGATATCACAAATTGTGCAAGTTATTTAAAAATACTTGTATCTTGCCAAATCTAGAAATCAATGATATCACAAATTGTGCAAGTTATTTAAAAATACTTGTATCTTGCCGAATCTAGAAATCAATGATATCACAAATTGTGCAAGTTATTTAAAAATACTTGTATCTTGCCAAATCTAGAAATCAATGATATCACAAATTGTGCAAGTTATTTAAAAATACTTGTATCTTTATATTATATTAAAGCTAATTATTTTGTATCGAATTCCCAGTATGACAGGAAACAGCTGTTGTACTGTACTATTCATATTTCTGCTTGAGCAATGATTTTCATAACTAAAGTTTTGTTTTTGATTTTACAGATCAGATTGCTGTTGAGGACAGATCGGGCCTATCAGGAAAATCGTTACATAGCTTTCATCAGTAACGATATTCATCACCCTCGATATACGCGGGTTATGCGTACATTATTGTATCTTATGGCCTTTGTCCTGGTAAAACTAACAACTGAAGGCTCCGTGTGCGTCACCTTTTTGATTAGGCAAGAAGACTGGTTCGATCCTTTAATGAACATCAAAAGATTCCTGTGGTCTCATAATGACAAAAATTGACAAGCTTTGAAGTCGGTTGTGGTTCCTTTGTAATCTTGTAAAGACAGGCATCAGCTTGGCGATCGGTCAGGGTTTTTTTACCTGAGAGTGCATTCAGTTTTGCCACGACATATAACAGAGGTGTAGAGAGCACAGGTGAGCAAACCCTATGCATATCGAGGATACACAAAACATTTCAAATATATTTTTAGTTATCAAAATATTATCGACTATAATGATTAAAAGCAAATATTGATTATTAATTATTAAGGGATATGCATATGTATGTAAAATAACAATACTTCTATGCTTCTATGAAGGAGAGAACTCTTCTTAAGTTTCGATTTTTTATGTTTTGCTAAATAAATTACAAATAAAATTCTCCTGACATGCTGAAAAGCCTGTAAGTTTATTTTATATACTTTCAGTTATCGTGATGTATCCCAGCAAAAGATGGCGACTTTTGGCGTTAGCAATAGTTACCCCGTTGATGGGCATAATGTTTCTATATGCACAAGTAAAGTACAGTGACAAAACAGGGACAACAAAATCACTCCATTTCAGAACATACAGTGGCAGTCGTTTCAATAACAGAAGTGATTATTTCCAGCAGAAACAAAATGGCAATAAGATACCAATTAACGGTACAAAACCTAATGCCGTTCATTTCATTAATAGCAATAGTGACTTAAAGCAGAAGCAAACGGGATTGCATCGTGAAGCTCCTATTAATAAAACACAAATGATCTTTGTCTATAAGCCTGTACATTGGCTTAATGATTGGATAGGCCGGACACGATGGGAGACATCTGAAGCTTTCAGGAATTGCCCAGTTTCTAATTGTGTTTTGTCCAAGAAAGACAAGTACATGAATAAGGCCGATGCTGTGATATTCAGAGCAGGTGATGCCAACACATGTCGGAACAAAACTAGGAGAGGGCAGATTTGGATAATAATGGAACACGAAACACCGCTTTCCTACGGCGGTTTTAAAGATTGCCATCGTAATATATTTAACTGGACGTGGACGTATCGTCGGGATTCCGATTTTATGTTACTTCATGGCAAATTTACGAAAGCGTCGGGATATGATGCTAACGTTGTCGCAACCCTTCTTAAATCTAAGAAGAATGCGATCGTAGGCTTTATCAGTCATTGTGAAGCTAAATCAAAAAGGGATGAATATATCAAAAAGTTACGTTCTTATGGTATTGATATAGATATATATGGACACTGTGGTAACCTAAAATGTAATACCAAAGGAGATAGATGGAAAGCAGTTTGGAACTCTTCATCAGATGTGAAGGATGGCAACCATTGTTTTGATGTGCTCGACACTCGATATAAATTTTATCTGTCGTTTGAGAACAGTCTCTGTACAGACTACGTCACAGAAAAATCGTTTCATCCTATATTACGTCATAACATCGTGCCAATCATTCGGGATGTTTCGAATCATACCTTATACCATCCTCCAAACTCCTACATAAAAACTAGTGATTTTGAATACGTAGCATCTTTAGCCGATCGTATAAAACATTTATTTGCGAACGATGATGAATACAAAAGTTATTTTAACTGGAGAAGACATTACGCGTCTGAAACTATCGCCGGGGTATTGCAAACAGAATTTTGCAAAATGTGTCAACGTTTGCAAAATCCACTGAAGTATAAACGTTTATATTATGACGTGGGTCAATTTTTGAGAACAAGAGCAGAAGGATATCCTGTGTGTCACGCACCAACTGATATAAATTAATCTGTGAAAATAAAATTATCTACCAATACGATTACAGTCTTTTGTATAAATGAAAACTATAAAATTGTTATAAATTGGTATCTCATATACATTGTATGTGTAACCCGATTTACAAATAGAAACATCCAGGTATGAAAGACACAGTGAACTTGAAGCGTAATTGAGGTTTAACACGAAATATCATTCGTTTTTCAAAACAAATTTCTTCAGAAATGACTTATTAACCAAACATCAGCAGCAGGTCAGCTAAATTTGCTGGTGACATTTTTCAGACATAATTTAAGAAAACGTTTTGTTGTCGCGAATTTTGAGACTTATGGGTAGAAGAAGACAACCTGATTTGAGTTCTAAACTAAACATTCTTTTTTAAGAAGTGTTCTTATTGTTCAGAAAGTACTGTTATCCAGGTGCCCATATGTCTGCATGTTGATTTTTTGAGACTGATAAGAAAACCGAAATGGTTAACAGGCGGCCATCTTTCATTTGAGAGTTAAATATTGTCATGTGGTCAACGGCGTGCTTGCTTATACTAATGCATGTTAGTTTTAGGACTGCTAGGAGAAACATAACAACCATCATGAACTTTGTTACATGGATGTGACCAAGATTTACATGGCGGGTGTCGCCGATGCAGCAGAAGACGCTTACTATCCCGGAACACATGGTCGTATTCTCTTGTGCTTTTACGAGAGTCTCCATGTAAATCTTTCCTTTGTTCCTATTTTGCCCCTAGTTTAATCGATTTTGAGTTCGGATTAACTTTTTGTTGACGCTTTGGTATTCTCTCTTTTTTTTTTGACAGGTCAGTTATGATTCTCATTGTATATGTATGTTCCGTCTGGTCTCTTCGTTACATTTCCCGTGGCGGCATTAGGTATGTGATAATAACAAAGTTGCGGCATTTTGCATTTCTTTTGTAGCTTAAATAAGATCCTTCGATATGGCCGCCATTATCTTTCTACAATCTCATTTTTTAATGATTTAATCCCTTGCCGTTACGTTTTATAGAAAAAGGTAGCAGCTGTTATTGAGTAGTCTACATTCATCTAACCCCAAAACACTTGAATTTGAATGAACGGTAACATTTGATGTCAATATTCAGGTTTGGGTTATGATAAATGAACGTGAGGTGCAAAATTAAATGAAATCAATATTTACAAAAAAACATATATTTTTGGTAAACTGATACAAGCTTAAAACAAAATAATGTAAAAAAAATGTAAAATTGAAACTAATTGTGCCTTTGATATTTCCGTCATAAGTAATAAACTATCATAGAAAAAAGACATTGTCAAAAGTGAGTTAAAGTTACAGTTGAATAAAAATCGCAATCATTAAAGGAGCTGCAAAACATGAAATGGGGGGGGGGATATTGTAAGACCAGATATCTATCTATCAAAATATCTAAGTCTGATGTTAGGGTCAAAGGAAACTCGGGCTACACACCAGACATCTATATGTCAAAATATCTAAGTTTGGTGTTAGGGCCAAAGGAAACTCGGGCTAATGTGGAAGGGGCAATGTGTCCCCGAAACTGGTTAGATAAAAAGTAGCTTACAAAGATACAATACTAACCAGGAAACAGGTGGCATGCTCACATTCAGCTTCTTCGCGAAAACAGTGTTCTTGCTCTGGTCCTTATGTCAATTAAATATTGATATATTTTTCAACATATTTGAAAGAATGTATGAGAGATCCAAGCTGTATATAGTTTTAAATGCTAAGTTTCTATTTCAATCACATTCATAACAAATATATGAAGACCATATAAACTTTCTAAATATGTATTCATGTAAAATTAAACGAATTATCAAATTAAATGATAGGTACAGCTAACCTGTATTTCTTTAATTGACTTATATATATATATATATATATTCATCAATATTACAAATTCAATCAATAGTACAGTAACTGGTGTTTTAAAGACATCAGTTAAGTTTATCTCACGTATGTATTCATATATCAAGTTTTAAAGAAAAAGGGATGTTAACTGTTTTTATTGCAATAAACCTATCAATAAGTATTCACAAACGAATGCAGGAATAATTAAAGCCATGCTTGTAAAGGTATACTAGTAGTTCAAACACAGAACTGGAAGAATTGGAACAATTGATCATAAGAAAAAAAAAGACTCTTGGATGTACATTATTGTATGGCATGCTTTTTCTCTAAATTGTTGTCAATTTCTTTTTTCATAAAGTAATAATTGAAATATAAAACTCAAAAAATTCTTGATTGAGTACGAGAACGGAAAGGTATGGATGGAAAATGCAAATGTCTTCTGCTCATCATACAGCTAAGTAAAATCCCATAAGTCATGTTGTAAGTCAATATTGGAGCTAGACAATGACTGATAAAGTGTTAAAAAGATCGTTAAGCTCGACGTGATCGATAAACTTTATATGACAATCAACGACAACGTCGTTTTAACGAGATAATTAACGCGTTTTAACGAGATAATTAACGCGTTTTAACGAGGTAATTAACGCGTTCTAGCGAGATCATTAACGGGGAGACCGTGTTTTTTTTCAAATGTAACGGAAGAGTTGATCAAATTCTTTGGAAAAATGTATGTAGATAACGTATACTGAGTGACCATTTTTCATTGCCTGGGTCCAAGGTTGGTTATTTTGACGACATCGTGTTGGCTCCGTGACGTGCTGGTATAGACAATGGTATCATACTGTTTCCAGTACGTTTGTAGCTGGATGATTTGAGCACACTGAGAAGTTTTGGACAGCCCAGTTTATTTCCTTAAAATTGTAGTCTATTGCTTTAAGTAGGTGACTTGGATGATGTCTTTTCGAGTGTCAGCCTCTGATTTGAAATGTCTCTGACTAATGTCTTTTTCTTCATTATTGATATGGTTCCTGTAGATGTTAAATATTTGTATCCCCCGCTTTCTACGTCCGTCCCTACGTCCGTCCCTACGTCACGCTTCGTTTACGGAAACAAATATTATCCGATTTTCTTGAAACTTGATAACAAGGTCAAATGCGTATAGGGCTCGGCCAAGTTTGATCGCCATTTTTGGAGGACGTTATTTTGCGGAGCTATGGCCCTTTGATTAACGGAAAATGTGATTTTCTTTCGTTTTCATGCAATATCATTACCCAAATTTCTACATTTGCTAAAAATGTTAAATGCCTTATGGGCTCAACCAAGTTCAGTCGTCATATTTGGCGCACTTTATTTGGCGGAGTCATGACCCCTTGATTAATGTTTCCTTGCAATCACGGCAACAAACATTCAATTTCTGTGTATAAGGCTTTAGTTTTTGTTCAATTTCAAAGCAACACATCTTGTGTCAACAGCATCAAAAAGAGTTTTATCTACAATATGATTATACCTCCCAAATGATACTCGCGCACTCATCACACGCATACAATGGGAGGACAGTCTATGCATTATTCACAAAAAATGTAGATTACAGTCCATACAGCCAATATAGTCATGTTCCTTTCCGAGTTCTCTGTCATACTCCTGTATATTAAGGAAGAGCAATCTAGAGTTTTTTCTTTTTTGAACCATCAGCTGTTAACAGTCTGCGACTGCTGTCACCTGTTGCCATCTTGGGTCATTGTAATATGGAACCCAAATTAACATATACTCAATTAATTGCACATATCTTCAAATACTTGAAGATAGGTACAATTCAATTGAAGATAGGTTTAATTCAATTGCAGATCGGTACAATTGAATTAAAGATAGGTGCAATTCAATTAGAGATAAGTACAATTCAATTGAAGATATGTTCAATTTGGAGCTATCTTTAACAGAATTGAACCTATCTTAATATCTTTCTAACCAGAAGAAAATTCATATTCAAAACAACATGAAACTTGTGGGTTATGAGGGGTCCTTCAAATTTAATCATGTCAATTCTTCACAAGTGACTAAACTTTTATCAAACATAGAACTTGGAATTTCTGTCAAAAGTATTTGAAAGTATTGTACATACAGAACTTAGTGAGTTTTTATTCTACATTTCAATCTTTACCTATCAGCTTTTTTGGTGCCAGTCTACTTTGCCGCGTCTACTTGAGGATTGGCGTCGGGCCTTGGATGATCGTTCGTATATTGGTGCAATTCTTATGGATCTCTCAAATGCCTTTATCTGCATTCCTCGTAATCTGCTACTGTGGAAGCGACATGCCTTATTAGCTGGATGCTACTAGTACTACTGCAGTCAGTTTCATCAGCAGATACCTCAGTGGCAGCCAGTAGCGGACTAGGCTTGGCCCTCGACATCAACGATTTGAAGCTGCCCAGAAAAAAAACCCAGTGATTTGTTGTCGGCCCACTTATTATAACATGTTTCTCAATGATTTTTTTTTTTATGTTTTTAAAAGACTGCAATTTGTACAGTTACGCTGATGATTATCAGCAACTATCATTTAAACCTTAAACACACTCTAGAAAAAGGTACTTTTTATTAGACTGTTTCTCAGCAAATTGTAAAGGGAAAAAAACATGTGACAACATTTCATCTTTTTCAATTACAAAAACATAGCACGAGTTTACTGTGGACCCGATACCATATCTGGTATATGTCAAACTGTCTTAGTCTGGTGTTAGGGCCAGATGAAACTCGATCGGGCTAGCAAAAACAGTGTATGTCAAACTGTCTTAGTCTGGGTGTTAGGGCCAGATGAAACTCGATCGGGCTAGCAAAAACAGTGTATGTCAAACTGTCTTAGTCTGGGTGTTAGGGCCAGATGAAACTCGATCGGGCTAGCAAAAACAGTGTATGTCAAACTGTCTTAGTCTGGGTGTTAGGGCCAGATGAAACTCGATCGGGCTAGCAAAAACAGAACTCGATCGGGCTAGCAAAAACAGTGTGTTACACTGTTTTTGCTAGCCCGATCGAGTTTTATCTGGCCCTAACACCCAGACTAAGACAGTTTGACATATACCAGATATGGTATCGGGTCCACAGTAAACTCGTGCTATGTTTTTGTAATTGAAAAAGATGAAATGTTGTCACATGTTTTTTTTACTGTGTGACACTGTTAGATATGGAGATTGACTTTTATTAAACTTTGATCATGATGGCCATATATATCTAAGATACATGTATGTAGAAAGGCCTCCAAGCAATTACATGTAGCTGGTTTGAAAAGATTAAGAAATTGCCCTACCAAGAAAGAATTTTTTTTTATTATGTCTTGGTTTGTCGTAAGTATAGCTCTACAGAGCTAATTATGTTTCCATTAATACATATGCGATACTAAATAGAATATCTGGTAAATATCGTATGTATGTGTATAAGGTCCTGCCTGCAGACGCTTCGTGATAGCATGGTTTTGTCTTTCAGAGTGATTAGTATACCGCGTTTTCGGTGCCTCTCTGCATTTTACATTCGATCACATGCTCGTGGTGTTTAGCAACAATGTAAACACGTTACCTGATGGAGAGGAAATGGATGATGTTGTAACTGAAACCAGTGCTTACGGAAATAAGATGTGTAAGTTTATTTCACAGTTTTATTTGTGGATTGTATCAGTCTCCAAAAAAAAGGATAAAGTCGTTCGTTTTACCTGGTACGCCTCTTGGTTAACACGGCCGACATGCGTTGTTTATGCGTCATTGCAATTTGGGAGTACAGTATCTACGGCATTTGTTTTCTAAAAACACTATCATTATCATCATAAATGCATGACTTGAAGATATCCCTAGATCTGCTAACGCATAAATTTTACTCTTAGGACTTAAATTGTTTGTAAACAAAAGGATGTTTTTCACAGAATGAAAATTGTTATAAAAAACTTAATGTAAGGGAGATAATCCGGATCGAAATACCCACGGGTTAATCTTAGATGGAAGGGGATAGCCAACTCTTATGAGAGGATTTTTTATAAGAATCACAAAGTGGATAATTTAACAGCAAAATGGAAATCAGAAAAACATATGTGTAGGATTTTATGTTGACATCAAAAATTAGGGAAGATACAATATTTCTTTATCACATAACTGACCCTTTCAGTCATGTCATACGACCATGTCATAAATATGGTATAACACTATTGTGACGTCATAAACAAATGACGTCTTTATGACGTCATATGATTGTCTATGTTGTGAAAACAGTACCTTCAAAGAAGATATTTGCCTTTGTTTTATAACGGGCGACATGATTATTTATCTGTCACCAAAATTGTATTCATATCGACTGTATACTACATCTGGTAACAGTTCAATGCTTACATTTACATTACGGATAATTTCAAAATATGCATGTATCTATTTCTTCGGGATATGGTCGTTAAACATTCTCCCTTTTCCGTGTGTGTTTCTTTACTTGAAGAGCCTGACTTAAATCAAAGTCATCTGAGCTATTGACTCAAAGCCATTGCACATGGTATCTGAGGCCGAGTGCAAAGCGTTGACGTAACGTAGTACAATATGGCGCCAGATATGACATCATAATAGCACGATTTAAATCAGTGTCATCTAAGCATTGATTCAAAGCCATTATACATGTTATCTGAGGCGGAGTGCAAAGCCTCGTTAGTACGTAGTTCAACATGGCGTCAGAAATATTATCACGTGATGCGGATTGCAAATTGTAGTATACAGTGTGATGTACTGCAATTGGCTTATACTAATGATATATAGGTGAATGCAACACAGAATGTAAATATATTAAGAATGAATTTGAGAATTTTGGTGTATTATCTCATAAATATATGTTATGTGATAAATAGAATTTTACACTCGTGTCAATGTAATATGGAATTTATTTAACTCATTAAAAAATTTAATATGTCACTTGCCTTAAGGCTCGTGACATATCAAATTATTGAACTTATTTAATAAATTTCATTAATTAACATTGACACTTGTGTAAGATCCTCTATGTATTTAACACATTTCTGAGTGGAATCTATCCATTAATGGTTATAGAAAAGGCTAAGACTGATCCCTGATTTCATAAAATTTTGAACATAGAAGTGAAAATCAGGGTATCATTTGTCTTTGTATCTAGCTATAAGTATTGAAATACCTGGTATTGGTATGTACCCGGTAAGAAGCTTCCAATTATATCCAATGTTATCCACTCAAAAACAGATTGCTGACACCTGCAGATTTCAATTAATCACAATTTCGCTTTATACATAATAGGCCTATCTTAAAAGTGCTGTTATCTCCCTTGGAAAGTGTTTTTGAAGCGTGTGTCGTCGATGAAGCAGAAAAGGCTTACTCCTCGGGAACACATGGTCTTATTCTCTTGTGCTTTTACAAGAGTCTCCGTGTAAATTTTTCTTTTGTTCCTATTTTGCCTATACATGTATTTTTTTTTATACAAAATGACCAAGTATGGTCTATTAATCAGCCCATAATCAAAGTCAGGAAAATCCATTGAAAAAAATTGTAAATACAAAGATTATAACGCAGAATAAATAAAAAGTTACATAAATTTTGGCACGTCACTGTATATAGTCTATTATAACTAATCAGAGATGTATGTATTATATTGTATTGTACATCTCTGAACTAATTATATATTTAATATACCCACTGTAACTGCATGAGTGTTTAGATTGAAATGCTTTTGCTGTTTTTGGTCAGTATGAATGCTTTTGAAAATAAATGATAGTCTTACATCCTCACTACCAGATATGAGTGTTGTATATGCATGTTTGAGGACTATAACAGTCATATTTCGGGGAAGCTGAGTGATATGCAACTTGTTTACTATTACAATTCACATTTCCGAAAAATCAATGCCATATGAATTGGATAGGGTTTCAAAATGATAATGCCATACATTGGATATATACCTTCAGAGAGTGGTATAGAGTCCCAAGTGTCTTCAGGTACAAATCACTATGTAAAGGAGGGAGGAATATAGTGGATCTAGACCGGGTTGATCGTCGACGAGCAGAGAGTTATATTGGCTGAGAGCTTGTCTTCAATTTTAATGGTTCAGGGTTCAAATCTTGGGCTTGCCATGAACTTTTCCTCTCCTTTCACCCAGATAACAGTCCCATATTGTAACAGAAAATTAGCAAAATTTCCTCCTTTCATGTATTTTCTTTTTACAATTTGCAGATTTTGTTGTGAGGTGAGCGTAGTTTTGAGGATGGCGGACTTGTTCCGCTATGCTGGTGATATAGTGTTTGATGGACATCCCCCATTTCCTGGCCAAATTACGGATGTTCAGCTCAAACAGTTTTCGGAGACCAGTAATTTCCTACAGTGCTGTAAACCTCTGACCCCACGCTATCCATATTTCTTTGGTCAGATACGTGCATTGTGTAAGTACTTACTGTTTTATATTGTATAATGTTATACTATATTATTTAAATTATCGATTGGCTATAGACAAAACCATAAACAGTATAGCACCAATTAAAAAACCATTAAACTGGGAATGAGTTTTAACTTATAAACATTCCATTTGATAATGTCAAAATGAGCCTATTCCAAGTAATGAAATGATAAAGGGCCATATCTTGAGCGGTTTATTTTATTTACCAATGTATGATGTATGGATATTTTAGGTTTTTTTCAAAGGCCCAATATACATAACTTTTTATATTTATAGATTTAGTTCAGATTAACTGATATCAGCAATATTCAAGATGAATTCTTACGCTGCTACCGGTACAGCAGCAGTTGAAACTCTGTATTTGTAAACACATGTCCATTTTGAACTGTCTTCTAACTTCGGCTTGTTGTTAAAGTGGGCCCCACCTGAGTTATTTTCAATTCTTTGGATTTTTCTGTCAAGAGTTTTTTTTTGTTAGTTACCGCTCAGGTTTACTTCATTTTAGGCTTATTTTTGCATGGTTATCAACTGGATTTTTTACAGAATTTTTCAGAATCACGAAAAAAGTTATGTATATTGGGCCTTTAAAACTTTTGAAAAAAAATTGATTGAAGAGCTCAACTGCACACAATGATTACTATTTTCTAGCATCAAAGAGCAAGATAACCATTGGGATAGCTGGACCTAACATTGCTGAGGATGCCCACCCAGGGAAATGGAACAGGACAGTGGGTTACCATAGTGATACTGGCAGCTGCTATACGTGTCATAGTGATATTGCAAACAGCAATGGGGAAAAGTTTAGGATTGGTATGTACTTCGGCATTTTTCTGTATCTACATAAACTTCATTCTTAATTATTTGTATAAACAATTGAATTCAGTATTGTTAAATGATAATAACTACCGTATTTGACCGGGAATAAGCCCCAACCCCCTGAGAAAAATAATTGATCAAAAGTAGGGAGGAGTCTTATTCACGAATACACCCCTGTTCACAAAAGTCTGCCATCTTGGTTATTCTACTGTTTTGATCTAGGAACTCGGTCCATACTATACCAGTAATGTAATTCTAGTTGAATAACAAGTTTGCAAAATGCACAACCAGTTCAAACATGAAAGTATGATGTTCTTAACACCAGCTAAACAATGTTTTATTTCAAGTTTAGCCTTATAGATATTTTTTTGCACATAGTTAGATATATTTTATGTTCAGACACAAAATTAAAAAGAAATTAACATGCTTTTTATTGAGAAAAAGACAAAATTTAGGGTAGGGGCTTACTCCCAGGCTCCCACCCTGTTCCAAGAACCTTTTGCCAAAGTGGGGAGGGGGCTTATTTGTGAGAGGGGGCTTATTCCTGGTAAAATACAGTATTATCGTACCTTATTTAATTATTTGATTAGATATAAGTAATAAAGTAATATTTGGAAATGACACCTGAGGATATATGTATTACAGGTGACACATTCGGGGTAATGATCACCTACTTTGGCCAAACTATGTCCACTGTGATGTTTGTGAAGAATGGAAAACCAGTGGCAACAAGGTAAATCTCCAATCTCATATGATAGAGACAGGATTATTAGCCAGAAATAAAAGCTGATGCTGTATCTATGTTCAGTATAATTTGTCAGCTCATGTCTAATCTAAAACCCTGTATATTTCTGCCTTATTGTTTGGTCCCTGCATTTCTATCTAACTTATATTGTACCTCTACAAACTGGATACCTGTGTAAACTAGACAAGTATTTTGGTCCCAGTGTCTTTCGTTTTAAATGAAAAGTGTGTATATAGAAATATGAAGCTTTTGTAACCCCTACATTGAGACAGGCGGGAGGGATGCTCTAGCTAATGTAAATATACAATTATCAAAGCTATTTTGGATGTACACAAATGTATGCTTGACTTCAAACCTTCTATAACATAGGAACAACAGTGCAACACAAAAGACTTCAAACCTTCCATGACATAAGAACAACAGTGCAACACATAATACTTCAAACCTTCTATAACTTAGGAACAACAGTGCAACACAAAATACTTCAAACCTTCCATGACATAGGAACAACAGTGCAACACAAAATACTTCAAACCTTCCATGACATAGGAACAACAGTACAACACATAATACTTCAAACCTTCTATAACTTAGGAACAACAGTGCGACGCAAAAGACTTCAAACCTTCTATAACTTAGAAACAACAGTGCAACACAAAATACTTCAAACCTTCTATAACTTAGGAACAACAGTGCAACACAAAATACTTCAAACCTTCTATAACTTAGGAACAACAGTGCAACACAAAAGACTTCAAACCTTCCATGACATAGGAACAACAGTACAACACATAATACTTCAAACCTTCTATAACTTAGGAACAACAGTGCGACGCAAAAGACTTCAAACCTTCCATGACATAGGAACAACAGTGCAACACAAAAGACTTCAAACATTCTATAACTTAGAAACAACAGTGCAACACAAAATACTTCAAACCTTCTATAACTTAGGAACAACAGTGCAACACATAATACTTCAAACATTCTATAACTTAGAAACAACAGTGCAACACAAAATACTTCAAACCTTCCATGACATAGGAACAACAGTGCAACACAAAATACTTCAAACCTTCCATGACATAGGAACAACAGTGCAACACAAAATACTTCAAACCTTCCATGACATAGGAACAACAGTGCAACACAAAATACTTCAAACCTTCTATAACTTAGGAACAACAGTGCAACGCAAAAGACTTCAAACCTTCTATAACTTAGGAACAAAGTGCAACACAAAATACTGTAAACCTTTTATAACTTAAGAACAACAGTGCAACACAAAATACTTCAAACCTTCTATAACTTAGAAACAACAGTGCAACACAAAAGACTTCAAACCTTCTATAACTTAAGAACAACAGTGCAACACAAAATACTTCAAACCTTCTATAACTTAGGAACAAAGTGCAACACAAAATACTTCAAACCTTTTATAACTTAAGAACAACAGTGCAACACAAAATACTTCAAACCTTCTATAACTTAGAAACAACAGTGCAACACAAAAGACTTCAAACCTTCTATAACTTAAGAACAACAGTGCAACACAAAATACTTCAAACCTTCTATAACTTAGGAACAAAGTGCAACACAAAATACTTCAAACCTTTTATAACTTATGAACAAAAGTGCAACACAAAATACTTCAAACCTTCTATAACTTAGGAACAACAGTGCAACACAAAAGACTTCAAACCTTCTATAACTTAGGAACAACAGTGCAACACAGTTGTAATCACATTGCAACAATCAATTTACAATTTATTTTCATGGGTCTTTTTTGTTAATATTGCCAAAAACTACAGGTCCCACAATATTAAATTGAAGTATTTCCAGAAATTCTGTGAGTCCTACCATGATTTTTTGAATACTGGACTCCGGACTTACACGTAGATTGATCACTGACATTGTAAGGATATGTTCCATCATTTACTGTCCTTGATAAATGAAAGGGACTGATAATGCACATTTGACTGGAAGAGTACTTTCTGACTTAAATATAAGATAATCATGACCGTTCTATGATTTCCAGATACCACTATGAGACCAACCATGGAGATTTCTTGCCAACAATAACACTGGAGAATGGTCCAATAGACATGGGGATTATGTGGCCAGAGGCTGCCATAGGAGTGCCCAAGTTTGATGATGTAAGATACTCCAGTAATGCTTCTACACAAATTTAATTCATACGCTGAGGTATTTTTATGCTCCCGTCATGAAATGGGGGGGGGGGTATAGTTTTACCCATATCCGTCGCATCCTGTCCCATCCCGTCCCATGGTAATGTTACCAGCTTATTTAAATAACTACTGATGCAATTATCATCAAACGTCGCATACATAATAAGCATGAAGAACTTATTTCAAATGGGGACAGTGGTATTTATGTCTCACAGACATTTCTAGTTTATTTTTGGTTCAAGTCTACGGTAATGTTGATTATTCTTATATTGTACAATCTGTTCCTGGACACTAAGGTTTGGTTTTATTAAAAGATATTGTAACAGCAAAGAATGAATTTAAGGGCAAACTTACTGTCTTACTGGTAAACTAGTTTTCTTATAATGAAGTTTAACCCAGGGACCCTCTCACCAATCAAGCTAGCTTTAGCTTATAATGAAGTTTAACCCAGGGACCCACTCACTAGTTCAGTAAAGTAGAATGTGGTTAGAGGCTGCATTGCATGTGTTGGTAATCCCCTGCATGTTTTCCTATCCATCCTTTTCCTTCTCTTTGACAGAGGAATATGCTCCAGTGGATGCATGCCAAACATGTCCAGTATGATATAGCCAAACAAATATTTACGTATAACGAACCTCCTGGTCATCCGGTCGAGTTTGCCACCATACAAAGTCCACAGCCACTTGAAACAGGTAAGATCTAATTGTAAGGAGCATTGCAAGGAGATGTCAACTTTCGATTAAGCACATATACTTGTAATGGCAATAAAAATAATTACGATCATACTTCTGTATTTATTTATCACTTAAAAAGTGTATTTCCTAACCTGTTAGGATACATGTATTGAACCTTCACAATAACACCACAATTGTTCTGCATGTGGACATGCAGTTTAGCTCATTCTCCCTTAAAGACACATTTGAACTCTCCTTATTCAATGGATGGAACTGTTCATTATAAAATTTCAGGGGTGCAGGAATTAAATAGCCAATATCCTTGATTTATGAATTAGGTACTCATTCTTACAACAAATTTTCCAGAAAGTTTGAGGTAAAATTTATAGAAATATTTCAAGTTATATTGTAAGAGATATGGGCATATTAATATAAAATAAACTAAACCACTTCCTATAATTTTATTTCATTAAGATTTTACTTACCACCTGAAATATACTTTAGGATATTGTTTCTCTAAATCAATTCAGTTAGAAATTGCCCAAAACGTCCAGTGTCTCACTGACCAATACATTCTCTGTACACGTGATATTTTTCAGGCTTTCAGCATTTTGAGATTGTTGTACAGGATATGGATACGACTGGCGTAAGTCCAGCTATAGGTGTCGCCACCTGTAGCCCCCTGTCTCCAACGCCGACCTGTGAACTCTTAAGGGACTTCTTTAGATGGATGGCAGATGGGAAAGGTGTATTTTCTATTTAAATAGCATATGTGCTGAGTTCTGACATCTTTTTTTTCTTTTTAAATCTTTACAATATCTTTAAGCAGTTAAGATGCAGTTGATGAATCAGTGAAAAGGTTATCTGGCCCTAGTTTCACAAACGTTCCTTAATTAAAGAAATCCATTGGCTTAAAAATCTCCATAGGAAAGTATTACAGGTGTTAAGGAAAAAAACTGAGGAACTTTCCATAACTTTTGTAATGCTTTTCTGTGGAGATTTCTAAGTTAAGGAATTTCCTGAAACTGGGACCAGTATACATGTATCTATACTGCTAAATGGAGAACATTTTGACATTTCTTTTTGTGTTTTGATGAATTTCTTTTCTTATTTAGTGGTCTCTTTTTTCAAACCTAACTCGTTTGCAAAGGACAAATCAAAAATCTGAAATGTTTTTCCTTTGCAGTGTTAAAGGTGAATCCTGGCTCAGTGGTGGGTATTGGTGTTTACTACAGCCCAGAGGACCGAAAAAAGCCTGATTTTGACTGCAGGTCACAGCAGATGGTCATGGTCTTCCTAACGTTTGACAAGCAGGTCGCTCTGGCGAGACACATGATACAGCCAGAAGGTGGCTTCTTTCCACTTGTAGTTCTCCGGAGTGATTGTAAGTGTTTCATTATACCAAGACTATCCCCGACCTGGATCTGGTCATTAGAGCACAAAGCATGTACAGGGAACATTGCCAAATTATTCATACTGCATTGAAACCTTGTATTGCCCTCCCATTATGCTGGACTGTTCTGTATTCATAGATAAGATAATTTTTCAGCTATGATTTATTCACAAATTCTATCAATAGACTGCTTTGAGTGAAGTTTCACATATTTCTGTAGCTATTTTTCATCAGGTATACAGTGATATTTCACCTTGTCTCTTTGAATGATGAAGGGAGAACTTATGTTCCAGTTTCATCTTTTAATTTTGCTTGTTTCAAACCCACAGCACTGTAAGGAGACATCTTGGGAAAGCTTTATAACTTACTTTAGTATATACCAAAATAGATAAAGACAGCTTGTATTGAGAGGTTAGATTAAATTTAACCATAATTATGTTCATGTGAACTACTTTTGGGGTATAAGGAGTCATGAAAGCTTTGGTGTTTTATCAAAGAAATACATATTTTTGAATCCTCAGTGTTCATAAACAAACGATGTGATTACTATACATGTAGTTATAACAAGTATGATTTATGACCTTGATCTGAGTCTAGTTTCCTGTAATCTGACCTTGACCTCTTCACACAGGTTCAAAGGTGAAGATTGACACGCAGTCACATCGGACAATTCCTATCACGGAGTACCAGCAGTACGATGATTTATACTGGGAGTCCTTCGAGGAAGCCCAGGACATGATCATGAGTGACACACTTAGACGAAGTATGATATTATATTTATAAACATAATATTTCTGCTCGTATTTCGATAAACTTTGTTTGATGTTCAAACTTGTTCTTTATGTATATTGACAGCTGGTGTATAGGTTTACACTACACCATAATATAGCATTGATATTAGCTGATAAATATGCATACATACTCGCTACTTTTAGTGTATTTTATGGTCGGTCTTATAGTCTAAAATGATGTAAACCAACATAAACAAACTATTTTTTGATGATCTTGTGTTATTTGTGAAAGTTGATGGCATGATTAAGCTGCATGTCAACGATTCATCAACATATCAAATTATATTCAGAAATATAATAATATGTCCCTTTCAAAAGAAGGGGGACATATTGCATTAATTTTAGTTTTCTAGCTCTGATTCTTCAAGTTTTGCTTATAATTTCTTGTCCGAAACATAACTTCTAAACTGTTGAAGATGTCATGACAAAACATGCAATAGTCTTGCATCATCTAAAGCCAATGGGCAGTGCTTTGCCATAATGTCACTGTGACTTTGACCTCAAGGTCAAAGGTCAAATAAATGCAAACTTTTCTGTTGATTTTTACCTAGGAAATAACTTTAAACCATTAAAGATACATACTTACAGTATATTTGCATATGGTCATTTTGACCAGTCACCTTCACTCAAAGGTCAAAGTTCAAAAACTTTCAAAGGTGTTCGCCAAGGTAATGCCAAAGAACGCTCCTTATCTAATTACATGTAACAATAACTCATCAATCCTTGGATCAAAGGTCAAACAGTGAAGCTCATATTTTATATCTTTTCCCCAAGGTCATTTGATCAAAAGTCAAGGTAAAATTTTACATCTCTTAACTGAGTAACATTTTTTTATGATATTATGAGGGTTAGAATCAAGCAAGATATCAACTGTCCAAACCTCTGGGTCATTGGACCATAGATCAAGGTCAAATTTTACATTTCTTATGAATTAAAAGTTTGTTGGCATCAAACAACTCGTGTGTTTGATTTTACACCTCTGCTAAACTAATTAGGGTCAGATAGATTTGTTGGATCCATCCTGATGTGTCACTGCTGTAGTTTTGCTTAACTTTTTTATGCAATATGATGGCATTGAAAAACTGCCAGTTAATGGTCCCCATTAAAATTAATACTTGTTCATGCATGCATTTCATAATTTAGGAAGAGACAGTTCCTTCTAACAATAAGGTGATGTAAGAGCTAAGATATTTTGATGAAACTAAAAGTTGTGCAATGTTTTCAGGAAGTCTTGTCTAAGCTGTAAGTTTTTAATCATGAATGGGGAGACATAATTCTTCATTCCCAAAAACAAATCTCCAATTTCCTGTTGTGTGGATTTCTCTGCGAAGAAATTGCTTCACTAAGCTTTTATGATGAGGCTTTTTTTTTTTTTAGATATACAGCTTATTTAATTGTAAGAACAGTTTGACTTCTTTCTGGCCTGTGTGGTTTTGTAAAGTCTATTGGTCTGTACTACATTCTGTGATATTTTTTTCTCATAAACGAATTCTTCTTGCTTTGAACAAGGAATGGAGTACTTGTTCAACGTTGTTCTCCATACATTTGCATGTGTTAATTTAATGCTTTGCCATGATCTGTTTTCATAAAGTTTATCATATTAAGTTTTGAAGGGATCACCTTTGCAAAGGAACATTAAATTTTATTTCAATCTAATGGATGTCATAAATGAAAATGAACGACTACATTTAGATAACTTAAGAGGGATTACAGTTTGTGAGCCTGAAATGATTATATTCTTAGAATGAAAGGTCTACTTAATAATAACATGTTATTTACAACAGCAATCATGAATCAGATTTTTTTCACAAAATTACATGGACTGTATGTGTGTATCTTAGAGAAAAAGTCTGCTGATAATTTCTTAATCAATATGACTTATTGATCACAAGTGATAAATCTACCGGTAATTATCAGTAGAAATTCATTTAAGTGATTTGGTGAAAGTTAAAATCATTGAAATCAAATGTAACAAAGGCATTCAATTTCATTTAATTAACTCATATATTTTGCTTCCTAAAACATATACTACCATATTTTACCTTGAATAAGCCCTCCTCTTTGGTGCTGAAGCTCCCTTCCCACTTTGGCAAACTGTGGGTGCCTGCAATTAAGCCCCCTCCATGAATTTTGCCTGTTTTTGAATAAATTATAAATTTTTGTTGAATTTTTGTCTCTGAACATAAAAATTATTTAACTGGATGTAAAAAAGTTATATCTATCTAGTAATATATCTTGCAAAGAATGCTGATTATGTATAAAGATACCTCTTAATTATTGTAAAGCAAGGGCAAATAGATTTACAGAGACAATTGTCTAACACTGTAAACTGTATTGACCTGACTTGACTTTTTATGTATCAATAACATCAGATGCATGATAATAAATATGATATTGTCAGTATACTTTATGGAATAATTGAATAACATATTGTTTAAACTAATTGTATGAAATTTCCAAAAGGAGTCCGGTCTAAAATAGCAAGATTTGCTCATTATGTTGATGAATAAATGGTGAGACATCATCAGAACTATGCAAAAATATTGTGATTACATCATAATACTATATGTAATATCTATAAATATAGATCATGATAGATAATAGTAAAGATATAAATTAAGGTTAGACTCATCAGTTAACATTTCCTCGAGCAGGCTAAAACTTCACTTGATGATTTATGGTTAATTTCCTACTGAACGTGTAGTGTATAACATACTGAATATCAAGTTTGAGGCTCCAGGGTGTGTAACTCAATCACCTTTGAAATTTTATAATGAACTATTTCAGCCTTTAAATTTGAAGAGTTCAAATGAGTCTTCAGAGGTAATTGGGTTAAAGTGTTTTCAGCCGCTTAAATGATCTTGGGATTATTATTATTATTAATATTGTTATTTTTTTATTTATTGTTTCTTGTCATTTTCAGCTCTGCGGCCATTTATGTTCAGAAAGTCAGATGCTATAGAAATTGATATACCAGAGAATAATATACAAGACGTTCAGCCTCCTGATATGAGTAAACTTCACTGTACAATACGCCTTGAAGCAGAACACATGGGAATACATGTGGTACAGTTCCTAGTGCCAATGACAGACGAAATGAACCATTACTACATGGAAATCAAGACTCTAAGTATGTATATATATCATTCCACTTCACCGTAATTCTACAGTTAAATCATCATACATTGCAAACATTTTTTGACGCAAACTGTTCGCATCAATCAAAGGTCAAAGGAGGGGGGGGGTGTTATACAATTTTTCAAGGACTTTTAAAAGACAGTGCCACAAATATAGTGCTAAAAATATTACAGTGCACTCCTCTTTATTTCATGTTTCATTTTTCAGACAAAAACATGATATTAACAGAAATGTGACATTAAGAGAAACATGTTTCTAAATCTTATGCATTTCCATTCTTAATAACTAAAAATAAGATATTCAATGTACAAAATGAAGATGTTTCAATATATACTTATGTAACATTATTTCAATTAAAAATCATTTTTGGGTTATTTTTTATTTTCTTTGCAACATTTTGTACAAGCTGTATCTGAAATCAATGGTAATGACATCATTTTCTGGATATTTTATGCGATTGGTTTTAAAAAAAACCATGACATTAAGAGGAATATACCTCAAAATACATGATATTAACCAAATAAAATTACATAGATTATATAGAGAGAAAAATGGTGCTTGGGGAATACATGATATAAAGAGGAATGTGATATTAAAAGGGGTGATATTAAGTGGAGTACACTGTATCGTACTGTTAAAGAAATAATTGATAAAGAAAAACTTATTATCATCACCTTAGCACTTAACCTCATCCAGGAGTTTCTTCAGAAAGCATAGTCTGACTTAATTCCCATATGATGATTTACATGGGAAAAGTAAGTATTATAAGCTATAGTGAAGGGAGAAATGCTCCCGCCGCGTCCCATGGTAGTGTTACCAGCTTATTTAAAAAACTACTGATCTGATTGTTATCAAACTTTGCATACATAATAAACATGAAGAACTTACAGTATTTCATATGGGGAAGGGGGCATTTATGTCGCAGATATTTCTATTTTTCTAAAAAACAAATCTGTTGTTATCAATAAAAACCAAACAAATGAGGCATTCTTTATATTTTCGCAGATGAAGATTCTGTGGTGACGATTGGACTAGGTGCTGACCAGTTCCCACTCAGAAAACACCCAGGGAAGGTCAACAACTCGACAGGCTGGTCGTCACGAGGTGGACGCATGTATTACAATGGCAGCTGCTTGGGTCACACATTGGGGGAGCGGTACGAGGAGGGTCAGTTTTTAACTAGTTTTCAACTAATCTTTCGGAACTTTGTAAATTTATTCAACATAACATGGAGTTTTCTTTTCAGAAACATTGGTGTGTTTTGATTATATTGGGAAGAGTTAATGCCCCTTACATATTTCAATCAAGAGATCTCTTCCTACAAATATTTACTATCATCCCTTTCAAACTGTGCAAGTTTATCCACCATGACAGTAACTTATGTTTTCCTGAGCCTCAGTTCAATTTGATTATATTTGGCGGAGTTGTTGCCCCTTACAAATTTCACAATCTAGATCTTTTTTTAGGATATCTTTAACCAATTTCTTTTAAATGTTCTTGGTTTTAATGTATTAAGAAGATGAAAACTGTGTTTTTTTGTGGCATTGCAATTGACTGAAAACATTTCATACCATTATACCTTTTACTTAGGCAAAGGACGGACATATTTGTAAAAAACATATTTTAAAAAATTGTTGAATTTACATAATTTAGTGTGACCCTTAACTTTCACCACTGCTCAGCCAAATGGACTTGTCCAAAAAAACACATGGCAGATTCTACTTAAGTAATATAGTGGTGAAAGGGCTGTAGATAAGATGGCGAGCAACATTTACTTCATGTGAAACCTGTCTACACAAGATTTACTCTAAAAGAATTTCACATTTTCCAATGTACCATACCTCATACCTATCTTAAACTTGGTATTACATGTATATGGTCATTTGGTTGTCAATTTTTCCTATGTAACATACCTATCTTAAAATTAGTATTATATGGTCATTTGGTTGTCACTATTTCCCATGTAACATACCTATCTTAAAATTTGTATTATATGGTCATTTGGTTGTCACGTTTTCCTTTGTAACATACCTATCTTATAATTGGTATTATATGGTCATTTGGTTGTCACTATTTCCCATGTAACATACCTTTCTTAAAATTTGTATCATATGGTCATTTTGTGACATTTTCTGGTGCTATTTTTGTGAAGGTGATACAGTGGAGCTGGAGTTGAGGAACTTTGGTCACAAGTGGCCGGTAGTATTGTTCCGTAAGAACACGAAGGCTGTTGGGACGCGACACTACACAGTGTTAGACCAGGACCAGATGCTGCCTACCATATCCCTGTGTGGGAATGGATATGCTGTGGAGGTCAAGGTGTTCTTGCCACTAAAGATCTTCAAGACTACAGACCCACCAGTGGTGAGTCTTGTATATATCCTCTTGCATGTTAACTACTGTTCATAACATATACTTATGTTGTCAAATGCTTGTTTTTATAAAGTGATATGGAAAAGGTTTTGTTTCCTGAATTTTGATTTAAGTATACATCTAATTCAAGGTATTATTACCTATTGGTCAACCTGTTTGGTCATGTCTATCCATCTATTATATTGATATTGTTTCTTATAAAGATGTGTTTTTTCTGACAAAAAAATCAGAATCCCATAAAACAATTCTATTCCATAAAGACACAAAAGTATGAATATCAAAGAAAATATCAAAAAGGGCAAGAGAGTGCTTTCCGCATATTTTTCTTTCTCCTGAATTATCTCCCTTTAATTACTTTTACCTCAGAACCGTATAAAGAACTGGATACTGCCCAGTGGATCAGAAGTGGATGAGGACACCAATATCGCCATGGTTTCCGACCATGTAGAACCTATCATGCTACAGTCACCTTATCCATTCATGCCAGAAAAAGGTACAACTGATTAAGGCTACCTTGAGGGCTCCTCTATACCTACAAGGCTGTCCCATACCTTTAGGGCTCCTTCATACCTCCAGGACTACTCCATACCTTCAGGGCTACTCTGTACCTTCAGGGTACCTCCATACATTCAGGGTACTTCCATACATTCAGGGCTCCCCCATACCTTCAGGGCTTCTCCATACCTTCAGTGTACCTCCATACCTTCAGGGCTCCTCCATACCTTCAGGGCTCCTCCATACCTTCAGGGTACCTCCATACCTTCAGGGTACCTCCATACCTTCAGGACTCCTACATACATTTAGGGCTCCCCCATACCTTCAGGGTTCTCCCATACCTTCAGGGCTCCCCCATACCTTCAGGACTCCCCCCATTCCTCCAGGGCTCCCTCATACCATCAGGGCTCCCTCATACCTTTAGGGCTCCCCCATATCTACAGGGCTTCCCCATACTTACAGGGCTCCTCCATACCTTCAGGGCTCTCCCATACCTTCAGGGCTCCCCCATACCTTCAGGACTCCCCCATTCCTCCAGGGCTCCCTCATACCTTCAGGGCTCCCTCATACCTTCAGGGCTCCCTCATACCTTCAGGGCTCTCCCATACCTTCAGGGCTCCCCCATACCTTCAGGACTCCCCCATTCCTCCAGGGCTCCCTCATACCTTCAGGGCTCCCTCATACCTTCAGGGCTCCCTCATACCTTCAGGGCTCCCTCATACCTTCAGGGCTCCCTCATACCTTCAGGGCTCCCTCATACCTTCAGGGCTCCCTCATACCTTCAGGGCTCCCTCATACCTTCAGGGCTCCCTCATACCTTCAGGGCTCCCTCATACCTTCAGGGCTCCCTCATACCTTCAGGGCTCCCTCATACCTTCAGGGCTCCCCCATACCTTCAGGGCTCCCCCATACATTCAGGGCTCCCCCATACCTTCAGGGCTCCCTCATACCTTCAGGGCTCCCTCATACCTTCAGTGCTCCCTCATACCTTCAGGGCTCCCTCATACCTTCAGGGCTCCCTCATACCTTCAGGGCTCCCTCATACCTTCAGGGCTCCCTCATACCTTCAGGGCTCCCTCATACCTTCAGGGCTCCCTCATACCTTCAGGGCTCCCTCATACCTTCAGGGCTCCCTCATACCTTCAGGACTCCCCCATTCCTCCAGGGCTCCCTCATACCTTCAGGGCTCCCTCATACCTTCAGGGCTCCCTCATACCTTCAGGGCTCCCCCATACCTTCAGAGATCATACATACATTCATTTATCCCCCATACCTTCAGGGTACCTCCATACCTTCAGGGCTCCCCCATACCTACAGAGCTCGCCTATACGTACAGAGCTCGCCTATACCTACAGGGCTTCCCCATACCTTCAGGGTACCTTCATACCTTCAGGGCTCCCCATACCTACAGAGCCGCCCATACCTACAGGGCTCAACCATACCTTCAGGCTCCCCATCACCAGCAGTTCATTAGAAATGGAATATATTTAGACTGAATAGTACAGTTCTGAATGGAGAACAAGCAACAACCAGTGATGAATATTTACTTTGATTGCCACATGTTCTAATCTTAATAAGTATCCATTGAAAAGAGGTCACCAGACTGGTGGTTGTTGGATATGGTATTTATTTCATCCTCGTTTAATAGTTTTCAAAAGTTACAAAAGATACCGGCTAAACCTCATGTCCTTGGTAACTTTTGAAAATTAACTAACTCCAGTGAAATAAATACAAATCCAACAACCCCTCGTGTAACCTTTATTTATCACATAACTGACCCTTCAATCATGTCATGCTGCCATGTCATAATGGTATTACACATGTGTAATAACACTACTGTGACATCATCAACAAGTGATGTCTTTATGACATCATATGATTGTGTCGGCAAGGAAAATTGTACTAAAAATACTGTCAAAGAAGAAATTTGTCTTCCTTTTTAGTTTTGGTGACTTTATGTCATGAATATAGGTAATGTTATAAATATAATCTTTTACTCGTGTCAATGTAATATGGAATTTATCAGCGTTGTAATAATGTCATTTGCCTAATGTCTTATGACAAACTAAAACATTGAATCTGTATGATAAATTCCATATTACATTGACACTTATGTAATGTGTGTTCACTGAGTGTACATATTGATTTCAGATTATGACTTCTTTGAGATTGAGCTGATAGATGACTTTGATGCTGAGAATACTCCAGCAGGAATAGCAGTGAGCACTCCCTGTTTTCAGGAACTCCAACTCTCACTCTCCTCAATTTTTAGACAAGACATTGTCCGATTTTTGGCACAACAAGAAGGTATTGACACTTTCTGAACATATTGAAATTATTTGTTATTGATTCACAGTGTTTCTGGACCATGGGAAGAGAGTTTTTATTTTTGTTACATTTTAGTTAACAATTTGCATGGTATATACTGTACATAAATCAACTTGCATGGCATATTACCTTACACAGAATATTGTAAAGATATATTATTCATAATGAAGATTCAGGTAAAAAAAAAAAATGGTTGTAATATATAATAAACTAAAATTTTATCAGAATGTAATGTTTTAATTTTATTATTTAAAGTATTTGATCTTCTCTATTGTGATCCATTACACCAATCACATCAAACCTGTCATTAATTGTACATAGTAATGTTGGATAAGTATGCTCATATACCCCTGAAGACACATTTAAACCCTTCCAATTAACAGGTTGGAATAGTTCATTATGACATTTCAGGGGTGAATGGGTTAAGAGAGCAGACCAATGTTATTGAGGCCATTTTTTAATTAACTAATTGAAATATAGTTTTAAAACTTGATTATGCAATGTTCTGTTTAAGCATTGGAAGCTGTAGCCAAAGGTCAGAAGATTGGATGGGGGATGATAGTCCCCGAGTCAGAGAGAGGCAAGGAGGACCAGTTGGTGATCCTCTACCTGTGTATAGACAAGAGCATTGCCATTACCCGGGTCATGTACCTCCCTCAGGGAGGGTTCTACCCCCTCATCATACTACCTCCGAAAGGTATGTCAGGTACCCTCCCTCTGTGGGCCAGTGTCATGTACCTTCCTCAGGGAGGGTTCTACCCCCTCATCATACTACCTCCGAAAGGTATGTCAGGTACCCTACCTCTGTGAGCCAGTGTCATGTACCTCCCTCTGTGAGCCAGTGTCATGTACCCTCCCTCTGTGAGCCAGATTCATGTATCTCCCTCTGTGAGCCAGTGTCATGTATCTCCCTCTGTGAGCCAGTGTCATGTACCCTCCCTCTGTGGGCCAGTGTCATGTACCCTCCCACTGTGAGCCAGTGTCATGTACCCTCCCTCTGTGAGCCAGTGTCATGTACCATCCCTCTGTGAGCCAGTGTCATGTACCTCCCTCTGTGAGCCAGTGTCATGTACCCTCCCTCTGTGAGCCAGTGTCATGTACCCTCCCTCTGTGAGCCAGTGTCATGTACCCTCCCTCTGTGAGCCAGTGTCATGTACCCACCCTCTGTGAGCCAGTGCCATGTACCCTCCCTCTGTGAGCCAGTGTCATGTACCCTCCCTCTGTGAGCCAGTGCCATGTACCCTCCCTCTGTGAGCCAGTGCCATGTACCCTCCCTCTGTGAGCCAGTGCCATGTACCCACCCTCTGTGAGCCAGTGTCATATACTTCCCTCTGTGGGTCAGTGTCATGTACCCTCCCTCTGGGGGCCAGTGTCATATACTTCCCTCTGTGAGCCAGTACCATGTACCCTCCCTCTGTGAGCCAGTGTCATGTACCCTCCCTCTGTGAGCCAGTGTCATGTACTCTCCCTCTGTGAGCCAGTGTCATGTACTCTACCTCTGTGAGTCAGTGTCATGTACCATCCCTTTGTGGGCCAGTGTCATGTTCCCTCCCTCTGTGAGCCAGGTCAAGTACCCTCCCTCTGTGACCCGGTGTCATGTACCCTCCCTCTGTGAGCCAGTGCCATGTACCCTCCCTCTGTGAGCCAGTGTCATGTACCCTCCCTCTGTGAGCCAGTGTCATGTACCCTCCCTCTGTGAGCCAGTGTCATGTACTCTACCTCTGTGAGTCAGTGTCATGTACCCTCCCTCTGTGGGCCAGTGTCATGTTCCCTCCCTCTGTGAGCCAGTGTCAAGTACCCTCCCTCTGTGACCCGGTGTCATGTACCTTCCCTCTGTGAGCCAGTGTCATGTACCCTCCCTCTGTGAGCCAGTGTCATATACTTCCCTCTGTGAGCCAGTGCCATGTACCCTCCCACTGTGAGCCAGTGTCATGTACCCTCCCTCTGTGAGCCAGTGTCATGTACCCTCCCTCTGTGAGCCAGTGTCATGTACCCTCCCTCTGTGAGCCAGATTCATGTACCCTCCCTCTGTGAGCCAGATTCATGTATCTCCCTCTGTGAGCCAGTGTCATGTATCTCCCTCTGTGAGCCAGTGTCATGTACCCTCACTCTGTTGGCCAGTGTCATGTACCCTCCCACTGTGAGCCAGTGTCATGTACCCTCCCTCTGTGAGCCAGTGTCATGTACCATCCCTCTGTGAGCCAGTGTCATGTACTCTACCTCTGTGAGTCAGTGTCATGTACCCTCCCTCTGTGGGCCAGTGTCATGTTCCCTCCCTCTGTGAGCCAGTGTCAAGTACCCTCCCTCTGTGACCCGGTGTCATGTACCTTCCCTCTGTGAGCCAGTGTCATGTACCCTCCCTCTGTGAGCCAGTGTCATATACTTCCCTCTGTGAGCCAGTGCCATGTACCCTCCCACTGTGAGCCAGTGTCATGTACCCTCCCTCTGTGAGCCAGTGTCATGTACCCTCCCTCTGTGAGCCAGTGTCATGTACCCTCCCTCTGTGAGCCAGATTCATGTACCCTCCCTCTGTGAGCCAGATTCATGTATCTCCCTCTGTGAGCCAGTGTCATGTATCTCCCTCTGTGAGCCAGTGTCATGTACCCTCCCTCTGTGGGCCAGTGTCATGTACCCTCCCACTGTGAGCCAGTGTCATGTACCCTCCCTCTGTGAGCCAGTGTCATGTACCATCCCTCTGTGAGCCAGTGTCATGTACCCTCCCTCTGTGAGCCAGTGTCATGTACCCTCCCTCTGTGGGCCAGTGTCATGTACCCTCCCTCTGTGAGCCAGTGCCATGTACCCTCCCTCTGTGAGCCAGTGTCATGTACCCTCCCTCTGTGAGCAAGTGCCATGTACCCTACCTCTGTGAGCCAGTGCCATGTACCCTCCCTCTGTGAGCCAGTGCCATGTACCCACCCTCTGTGAGCCAGTGTCATATACTTCCCTCTGTGGGTCAGTGTCATGTACCCCCCCTCTGGGGGCCAGTGTCATATACTTCCCTCTGGGGGCCAGTACCATGTACCCTCCCTCTGTGAGCCAGTGTCATGTACCCTCCCTCTGTGAGCCAGTGTCATGTACTCTCCCTCTGTGAGCCAGTGTCATGTACTCTACCTCTGTGAGTCAGTGTCATGTACCATCCCTTTGTGGGCCAGTGTCATGTTCCCTCCCTCTGTGAGCCAGGTCAAGTACCCTCCCTCTGTGACCCGGTGTCATGTACCCTCCCTCTGTGAGGCAGTGCCATGTACCCTCCCTCTGTGAGCCAGTGTCATATACCCTCCCTCTGTGAGCCAGTGTCATGTACCCTCCCTCTGTGAGCCAGTGTCATGTACTCTACCTCTGTGAGTCAGTGTCATGTACCCTCCCTCTGTGGGCCAGTGTCATGTTCCCTCCCTCTGTGAGCCAGTGTCAAGTACCCTCCCTCTGTGACCCGGTGTCATGTACCTTCCCTCTGTGAGCCAGTGCCATGTACCCTCCCTCTGTGAGCCAGTGCCATGTACCCTCCCTCTGTGAGCCAGTGTCATGTACCCTCCCTCTGTGACCCGGTGTCATGTACCTTCCCTCTGTGAGCCAGTGCCATGTACCCTCCCTCTGTGAGCCAGTGTCATGTACCCTCCCTCTGTGAGCCAGATTCATGTACCCTCCCTCTGTGAGCCAGATTCATGTATCTCCCTCTGTGAGCCAGTGTCATGTATCTCCCTCTGTGAGCCAGTGTCATGTACCCTCCCTCTGTCGGCTAGTGTCATGTACCCTCCCACTGTGAGCCAGTGTCATATACCCTCCCTCTGTGAGCCAGTGTCATGTACCATCCCTCTGTGAGCCAGTGTCATGTACCCTCCCTCTGTGAGCCAGTGTCATGTACCCTCCCTCTGTGGGCCAGTGTCATGTACCCTCCCTCTGTGAGCCAGTGCCATGTACCCTCCCTCTGTGAGCCAGTGTCATGTACCCTCCCTCTGTGAGCCAGTCCCATGTACCCTCCCTCTGTGAGCCAGTGCCATGTACCCTCCCTCTGTGAGCCAGTGCCATGTACCCACCCTCTGTGAGCCAGTGTCATATACTTCCCTCTGTGGGTCAGTGTCATGTACCCTCCCTCTGGGGGCCAGTGTCATATACTTCCCTCTGTGAGCCAGTACCATGTACCCTCCCTCTGTGAGCCAGTGTCATGTACCCTCCCTCTGTGAGCCAGTGTCATGTACTCTCTCCCTCTGTGAGCCAATGTCATGTACTCTACCTCTGTGAGTCAGTGTCATGTACCATCCCTTTGTGGGCCAGTGTCATGTTCCCTCCCTCTGTGAGCCAGGTCAAGTACCCTCCCTCTGTGGCCCGGTGTCATGTACCCTGCCTCTGTGAGCGAGTGCCATGTACCCTCCCTCTGTGAGCCAGTGTCATGTACCCTCCCTCTGTGAGCCAGTGTCATGTACCCTCCCTCTGTGAGCCAGTGTCATGTACTCTACCTCTGTGAGTCAGTGTCATGTACCCTCCCTCTGTGGGCCAGTGTCATGTTCCCTCCCTCTGTGAGCCAGTGTCAAGTACCCTCCCTCTGTGACCCGGTGTCATGTACCTTCCCTCTGTGAGCCAGTGCCATGTACCCTCCCTCTGTGAGCCAGTGCCATGTACCCTCCCTCTGTGAGCCAGTGTCATGTACCCTCCCTCTGTGAGCCAGTGTCATATACTTCCCTCTGTGAGCCAGTGCCATGTACCCTCCCACTGTGAGCCAGTGTCATGTACCCTCCCTCTGTGAGCCAGTGTCATGTACCCTCCCTCTGTGAGCCAGTGTCATGTACCCTCCCTCTGTGAGCCAGATTCATGTACCCTCCCTCTGTGAGCCAGATTCATGTATCTCCCTCTGTGAGCCAGTGTCATGTATCTCCCTCTGTGAGCCAGTGTCATGTACCCTCCCTCTGTGGGCCAGTGTCATGTACCCTCCCACTGTGAGCCAGTGTCATGTACCCTCCCTCTGTGAGCCAGTGTCATGTACCATCCCTCTGTGAGCCAGTGTCATGTACCCTCCCTCTGTGAGCCAGTGTCATGTACCCTCCCTCTGTGGGCCAGTGTCATGTACCCTCCCTCTGTGAGCCAGTGCCATGTACCCTCCCTCTGTGAGCCAGTGTCATGTACCCTCCCTCTGTGAGCCAGTGCCATGTACCCTCCCTCTGTGAGCCAGTGCCATGTACCCTCCCTCTGTGAGCCAGTGCCATGTACCCACCCTCTGTGAGCCAGTGTCATATACTTCCCTCTGTGGGCCAGTGTCATGTACCCTCCCTCTGGGGGCCAGTGTCATATACAAATAAATGTACTTCCCTCTGTGAGCCAGTACCATGTACCCTTCCTCTGTGAGCCAGTGTCATGTACCCTCCCTCTGTGAGCCAGTGTCATGTACCCTCCCTCTGTGAGCCAGTGTCATGTACTCTACCTCTGTGGGCCAGTGTCATGTTCCCTCCCTCTGTGAGCCAGTGTCAAGTACCCTCCCTCTGTGACCCGGTGTCATGTACCCTCCCTCTGTGAGCCAGTGCCATGTATCCTCCCTCTGTGAGCCAGTGTCATGTACCCTCCCTCTGTGAGCCAGTGTCATGTACCCTCCCTCTGTGAGCCAGTGTCATGTACTCTACCTCTGTGAGTCAGTGTCATGTACCCTCCCTCTGTGGGCCAGTGTCATGTTCCCTCCCTCTGTGAGCCAGTGTCAAGTACCCTCCCTCTGTGACCCGGTGTCATGTACCTTCCCTCTGTGAGCCAGTGCCATGTACCCTCCCTCTGTGAGCCAGTGCCATGTACCCTCCCTCTGTGAGCCAGTGTCATGTACCCTCCCTCTGTGAGCCAGTGTCATATACTTCCCTCTGTGAGCCAGTGCCATGTACCCTCCCTCTGTGAGCCAGTGCCATGTACCCTCCCTCTGTGAGCCAGTGTCATATACTTCCCTCTGTGGGCCAGTGTCATGTACCTCCCTCTGTGAGCCAGTGCCATGTACCCTCCCTCTGTGAGCCAGTGTCATGTACCTCCCTCTGTGAGCCAGATTCATGTACCTCCCTCTGTGAGCCAGTGTCATGTACCTTCTTCTGTGAGCCAGTGTCATGTACCTCCCTCTGTGAGCCAGTGTCATGTACCTCCCTCTGTGAGCCAGTGTCATGTACCTCCCTCTGTGAGCCAGTGTCATGTACCTCCCTCTGTGAGCCAGTGTCATGTACCTCCCTCTGTGAGCCAGTGTCATGTACCTCCCTCTGTGAGCCAGTGTCATGTACCTCCCTCTGTGAGCCAGTGTCATGTACCTCCCTCTGTGTGCCAGTGCCATGTACCCTCCCTCTGTGGGCCAGTTCCATGTACCCTCCCTCTGTGAGCCAGTGTCATATACTTCCCTCTGTGGGCCAGTGCCATGTACCTCCCTCTGTGAGCCAGTGCCATGTACCTCCCTCTGTGGGCCAGTGCCATGTACCCTCCCTCTGTGGGCCAGTTCCATGTACCCTCCCTCTGTGAGCCAGTGTCATATACTTCCCTCTGTGAGCCAGTGCCATGTACCTCCCTCTGTGGGCCAGTGCCATGTACCTCCCTCTGTGAGCCAGTGTCATGTACCTCCCTCTGTGAGCCAGATTCATGTACCTCCCTCTGTGAGCCAGTGTCATGTACCTTCCTCTGTGAGCCAGTGTCATGTACCTCCCTCTGTGAGCCAGTGTCATGTACCTCCCTCTGTGAGCCAGTGTCATGTACCTCCCTCTGTGAGCCAGTGTCATGTACCTCCCTCTGTGAGCCAGTGTCATGTACCTCCCTCTGTGAGCCAGTGTCATGTACCTCCCTCTGTGAGCCAGTGTCATGTACCTCCCTCTGTGAGCCAGTGTCATGTACCTCCCTCTGTGAGCCAGTGTCATGTACCTCCCTCTGTGGGCCAGTGCCATGTACCCTCCCTCTGTGGGCCAGTTCCATGTACCCTCCCTCTGTGAGCCAGTGTCATATACTTCCCTCTGTGGGCCAGTGCCATGTACCTCCCTCTGTGAGCCAGTGCCATGTACCTCCCTCTGTGGGCCAGTGCCATGTACCCTCCCTCTGTGGGCCAGTTCCATGTACCCTCCCTCTGTGAGCCAGTGTCATATACTTCCCTCTGTGAGCCAGTGCCATGTACCTCCCTCTGTGGGCCAGTGCCATGTACCTCCCTCTGTGAGCCAGTGTCATGTACTCTACCTCTGTGAGCCAGTGCCATGTACCTCCCTCTGTGAGCCAGTGCCATGTACCTCCCTCTGTGAGCCAGTGTCATGTACTCTACCTCTGTGAGCCAGTGTCATGTACTCTACCTCTGTGAGCCAGTGCCATGTACCTCCCTCTGTGGGCCAGTGCCATGTACCCTCCCTCTGTGAGCCAGTGCCGTGTACCCTCCCTCTGTGGGCCAGTGTCATGTACCTCCCTCTGTGAGCCAGTGTCATGTACCTCCCTCTGTGAGCCAGTGCCATGTACCTCCCTCTGTGAGCCAATGCCATATACTTCCCTCTGTGAGCCAGTGTCATATACTTCCCTCCGTCAGCCAGTGTCATGTACCTCCCTCTGTGTGCCAGTTTCATGTACTTCCCTCTGTGGGCCAGTGTCATGTACCCTCCCTCTGTGAGCCAGTGTCATATACTTCCCTCTGTGAGCCAGTGCCATATACTTCCCTCTGTGAGCCAGTGTCATGTACCCTCCCTCTGTGAGCCAGTGTCATATACTTCCCTCTGTGAGCCAGTGCCATGTACCTCCCTCTGTGGGCCAGTGCCATGTACCCTCCCTCTGTGGGCCAGTTCCATGTACCCTCCCTCTGTGAGCCAGTGTCATATACTTCCCTCTGTGAGCCAGTGCCATGTACCTCCCTCTGTGGGCCAGTGCCATGTACCTCCCTCTGTGAGCCAGTGTCATGTACTCTACCTCTGTGAGCCAGTGCCATGTACCTCCCTCTGTGAGCCAGTGCCATGTACCTCCCTCTGTGAGCCAGTGTCATGTACTCTACCTCTGTGAGCCAGTGTCATGTACTCTACCTCTGTGAGCCAGTGCCATGTACCCTCCCTCTGTGGGCCAGTGCCATGTACCCTCCCTCTGTGAGCCAGTGTCATATACTTCCCTCTGTGGGCCAGTGCCATGTACCTCCCTCTGTGAGCCAGTGCCATGTACCTCCCTCTGTGGGCCAGTGCCATGTACCCTCCCTCTGTGGGCGGGCCAGTTCCATGTACCCTCCCTCTGTGAGCCAGTGTCATATACTTCCCTCTGTGAGCCAGTGCCATGTACCTCCCTCTGTGGGCCAGTGCCATGTACTCTACCTCTGTGAGCCAGTGTCATGTACTCTTCCTCTGTGAGCCAGTGCCATGTACCTCCCTCTGTGGGCCAGTGCCATGTACCCTCCCTCTGTGAGCCAGTGCCGTGTACCCTCCCTCTGTGGGCCAGTGTCATGTACCTCCCTCTGTGAGCCAGTGTCATGTACCCTCCCTCTGTGAGCCAGTGTCATATACTTCCCTCTGTGAGCCAGTGCCATGTACCCTCCCACTGTGAGCCAGTGTCATATACTTCCCTCCGTCAGCCAGTGTCATGTACCCTCCCTCTGTGTGCCAGTTTCATGTACTTCCCTCTGTGGGCCAGTGTCATGTACCCTCCCTCTGTGAGCCAGTGTCATATACTTCCCTCTGTGAACCAGTGCCATATACTTCCCTCATGAGCCAGTGTCATGTACCCTCCCTCTGTGAGCCAGTGTCATATACTTCCCTCTGTGAGCCAGTGCCATGTACCTCCCTCTGTGGGCCAGTGCCATGTACCCTCCCTCTGTGGGCCAGTTCCATGTACCCTCCCTCTGTGAGCCAGTGTCATATACTTCCCTCTGTGAGCCAGTGCCATGTACCTCCCTCTGTGGGCCAGTGCCATGTACCTCCCTCTGTGAGCCAGTGTCATGTACTCTACCTCTGTGAGCCAGTGCCATGTACCTCCCTCTGTGAGCCAGTGCCATGTACCTCCCTCTGTGAGCCAGTGTCATGTACTCTACCTCTGTGAGCCAGTGTCATGTACTCTACCTCTGTGAGCCAGTGCCATGTACCTCCCTCTGTGGGCCAGTGCCATGTACCCTCCCTCTGTGAGCCAGTGCCGTGTACCCTCCCTCTGTGGGCCAGTGTCATGTACCTCCCTCTGTGAGCCAGTGTCATGTACCTCCCTCTGTGAGCCAGTGCCATGTACCTCCCTCTGTGAGCCAATGCCATATACTTCCCTCTGTGAGCCAGTGTCATATACTTCCCTCCGTCAGCCAGTGTCATGTACCTCCCTCTGTGTGCCAGTTTCATGTACTTCCCTCTGTGGGCCAGTGTCATGTACCCTCCCTCTGTGAGCCAGTGTCATATACTTCCCTCTGTGAGCCAGTGCCATATACTTCCCTCTGTGAGCCAGTGTCATGTACCCTCCCTCTGTGAGCCAGTGTCATATACTTCCCTCTGTGAGCCAGTGTCATATACTTCCCTCTGTGAGACAGCTTCATGTACCCTTCCTCTTTGAGCCAGTGTCATGTACCCTCCCTCTCTACAAGCCATAGTGAGCTCAAGGTTACAGCTCTAGAAATACATGGCTTTTTGAGGCAAAATATACCGTCTGTCCAGGAATTAGTTTTGCTTTTAGTATTAATAAATATAGTAGAATATTTAACTCATCATTATCTTTTACATATAAAGTCAAATGACTGGCTTTATACAGAAGGAGAAATCATAAGGTACAGTATTCCTCAACTTCTTTAATGCTTTCCTATTGAGAATTTCAAGTTATGGAATCTCTTTTAGATAAGGAACATTGATGAAACCAATGCCAAATAACCTTTAGAATCGAAGTCATAATAAGTTGATCTAATATCTATGTCATATTGATGAAATTTTGCCACATATAAAAGTTTAATTTGATATCAATTCATATTTTCAGTAAACAGAGTAAAATTGACAAATACAGTCCATATTGCGGAACATCCGATCACCCCACAGATCCAGGAAGAGTTCATCAGACAAGCGAAGGAAGTGATTGCCAAAGAGAAGGAACAACTTGCCCTGGGCAACGATCCGCTTGACCTAGAAATAGACAAAACAAAACTGTTCAAAGTGTGGGACGATACTAAAACAGAAACACCATCCAAAATTGAACCAGCCAAACTAGCAAAGGTTGCCATGGCAGCAACAGTGATTGAACGGAAACGGGCAGAAATGAGAAACTCAAAGACGTGTGTGATATTGTGATAATGTTTTCATGTATCTTCATGTCAAACAGTTGTGGACATGTATGCATGGTTCAAAATTCCATGGTATGATTGGTCCTTGTGAAATGGTCGAATGTGAGTTGTATGTGTGGGTTCTTACACCTGTTCTTAACCTACAAATGGAGTCTAGTAGATAATGCTTGAAAACTAATTCAATAAGAGAGAGATATATATAAGGTTTTTATATCCATTGCAGCCACGTGTGATCAGCTGGTTGTCTAGCTGTGATAATATAGCTTCTGATGACGAGGGGGTTGCCACTCTGTCCAACCATATATAGGCCTATCTCAAAAGTGTTGTTATCTCCCTTATTTGCCATATCATGGCTACACTGGGAACTTGAAACAAATTCGTGCCATGTTATGATGATGTCATAATGGAAATGACGTCATCCAATTGTCACAGGGCGCACAAATTATCACAAGAACACTTGTATCAACCATTTTGGCTAATCAAGGGGAGAACAACACTTTTGGGAAAGGCTTATACACATCAAGCAACCATTAATATAGGGACTGTCTACATCCTCACCCAGCTAGCCTTGCTGATCATGCATGCTACCATTAACAAATCCAGAGGGTAAAACTCACACTCTGAACAGTGGGTTATGAGACATATTTCCCATTTTCTGTTCAAAACATTTCAAGTAAGCTGGTCCCATCTTCTTGGGAAAATGTATAAGACTAGTCCTTTACATCATTTTAAGTCAACAGTGGTTTGATGTAAATTTCTTGTAGGCATTCATGACTGTAAGTGCCTCCATTATCAAATGATACTCTAGTCATTCCAGCTTTACATACGTTATGGACATTTTGAATATTGCCAATAATGGCATTTTTATAATGTGTGTATGACAAGCAGGTGTAGATGTGTAGTTCTTAATAGTATTTCATTTTCCTATAGTTATTTACCAGATGATTATTTCTACATATTTATGAATTAAGAAGTGCTTTTGATGTTTGGTTCAGAATTTGTTCCTTTTTTCCCCTCTGATATTTCATTCCCCTGAGATTGATCAGTATATATGAAAATACATAGATAAAATAAATAAAAACAAGACGACTGACTTTCTAGCGCTTTCACCCTCTTCGGGGCTCTGCAGGAAAGTTTTATTTTAAAAACATCAGTCGTCTTGTTTTTATTTATTTTATCTATTTTATTACCTACACATGGAAACAAACTATTTTTTTTTACGTTATTTATACATACCTGGTATATACATCTCTACTGTGAGTTGTGTATACTTCTTATTGGAGGGCCCAAGTGGTTCAGGTGTTCTGACATTCTAACACTAGCCCTCCACCTCCGGGTTGCGAGTTTGAAACCACCTACTGACTATAGGTTGGTAGTTTTTCTCCTGATACTCTGGCTTTCCTCCACCTCCAAAAACAAATGCAGATGACCCCATATCTTTTCACCTGCGTTTGGAGAATAGCCTCAGTGAAATCAAAGTGCCACCTGCCACCTTATTTTGAGATGAGAAATTGTATTGACTCATAAAGTTCTACATATACTACCAAGTGGTAACATGGATAAGATATGTTAAAACCTCAAATTACTTCAAAACCAAAAACCTATAACCTAAAGTGCTTGTTTTGATCACTTATATATGATGAGGTGATGAAAAAATATATTCGTAATAATAGATATAAAACATTGCATAAATGTTAATCGCTGTGATATATAGACCAGTAAATTATATTATGCAGCAACCTAATGAGAATGTTTCATAGAACAAACAGAAGTTGATTAACTTGTATTCTTTACTTTCTAATTGTCGTGTGTGAAAAATTTATCTGAAACTTTATTTTACCTAAATACTATGCATTCATTATTAAATCAAATATAATGCGCAAATCAATTTTATGTGTAAAACCTCTTTTAATTCAGTTAGGAATTCAGAGAAACTGTATGTTATCTATTGTCAGAAGAAATGTCACTTGAAGTCCACATATTTCTGCCCTCCTGGCCTTTTGCAGACAAGATATACCTTTACCATATTTGACCTGGTAAACACATCTGCCTCTCTAAACATACCATTACTTTTATCAGGAAAAGAGAATGGGTGGGATAGCCTATCAAAAAGTCCCTATCTTCTAATTGTAGCCTATCAAAAAGTCCCTATCTTCTCTGATAATTATAGCCTATCAAAAAGTCCCTATCTACCCTGATAATTATAGCCTATCAAAAAGTCCCGATCTACCCTGATAATTATAGCCTATCAAAAACTCCCTCTCTTCCCTGATAATAATAGCCTATCAAAAAGTCCCTCTCTTCCCTGATAATAATAGCCTATCAAAAAGTCCTGATCTACCCTGATAATTATAGCCTATCAAAAACCCCTATCTTCCATGATCTGCCCATATTTGGTCTTTTGACCAAATACTGTTCCAGAAAAACAAAGACATGTTTTATTTCTAAAATTTTAAATGGAAACTGTTCCTTGTACATGGTTTTATTAAGCATACCTCTTTTTGTGTTTTTGTGAGAGCACAGTGTGCGTAATCGGTCAAATACAGTATCCCTATGAGAAACCTACAGACAAGTGGCAATTTATAAGGATTGTCTTGTTTACCTGAAGAAGGCGAGGAGCCCAAAAATGGGACTAAGCATGAAATTTGTTCCATATTTCTTATCTTTTTTCCTCTTTGTAAATCATCCATTATTTGTTATAGAGTGTACTAGAATTTCTAGTTTGATGTCAGTTCAGTTTTATAACTTTATACCAAAATTTTTAGTTTAATGTCAGTCCAATATCATAACTTTATACCAAAATTTCAAGTTTGATGTCAGTCCAGTTTTATAACTTGGTGATTATGCAGTGCTTGTGTTAAGTAACACAGTGTACAGATATTTTTTAGTTTTAATTTTGATGTTATCTACTTTTAATGAGATTTCTTTTACTAGATAATAGCTGTGATTGTTATATGATATATGTCTGATAAGTTTGTCATGATTACAAGAGTTGTATGGCTGTATTTATAAAGTATGGTGTCAGTCTGTTATCTTTGTTACAGGAGTTGTCTGTATGGCTGTATATATAAAGTATGGTGTCAGTCTGTTATCTTTATTACAAGAGTTGTGTGTATGGCTGTAATTTATAATGTATGGTGTCAGTCTGTTATCTTTATTACAAGAGTTGTGTGTATGGCTGTAATTTATAATGTATGGTGTCAGTCTGTTATCTTTGTTACAAGAGTTGTGTGTATGGCTGTAATTCATAATGTATGGTGTCAGTCTGTTATCTTTGTTACAAGAGTTGTATGTATGGCTGTAATATATAATGTATGGTGTCAGTCTGTTATCTTTGTTGCAAGAGTTATATGTATGGCTGTATTTATGACGTGTCAGTCTGTTATTTTAGTTACAAGAGTTGTATGTATGGCTGTATTTATGATGTACGGTGTCGGTCTGTTACCATGTGAATGATAAATCTTTCTCTACACATTTTACGGACTAACTTTGCCATTGATGTCTTCAATTAATCTACGTAATTGATGTAGATGATTTAGATTTACATGTGATATGCATAAGCTTTATATGATAAACAAAGGTTATTTTATATGTTGTCAAGAATTATGGGTATAGGCTCAGCCTAATTACTAACAAATAGATAAGACATGTATATTTACATTTCGAAGTAGTACGTGTTTACCAAGCAATCACTTGGTACATTAAGGGGGGGGGGCATGTATTCTTCCTGGCGAATGTTAAATTGATAGTTAACCATATTTGTTGGAGTAAAATGTGGGTAAATCAAGACAAAAATGACTGAAATTTAGGCTGCTTTAAAAAAGAGATTTTTATTGAACAGTACCATGTGGATAGACAAAATGTTTGGAAACTTGAAGTGGCCTTTTTTTGCATATTTTTTATTGTGTTACTGATGCTTTAGTTCTAGTTCACATAATGTGTAACCTTAATATCAGCAGCATTGCTAAGTGCCTTAGATCCCTGTGTTCAAAAGCAAAAAGATAATTTTCTGACATTTAATATGGGAGAAAGGTTCCCTCAACATCTTGCTTATGATTAAAATGGTAATCAGATTTTAACCTGCCCCAGTTGTTACATGTTTATATTTTGCTTTTATTATTAAAAATATACAGTCAAACCTCATTATCTCAAAGTTGACAGAACCATAGCAAAACTTTGAGTTATCTAAGTATTCAAGCTATGTGAGTTTGAATGCTAGTGTAAAGCTTGGCTGGGACTGGCAATATACTTCTAATGAAACAGGGTCTTCCAGTTACAGAGTTTGAGATAACAAGGTTCTTCTGTACCTCATACATGAAAAAAAAATCACCAACATTCAAATCTTGAATTTTACCAAGGTTTGAGTATTTGAGTTATGTGAGTTTTGATGCTAGTGTAAAGCTTGGTCGGGACTGGCAAAATACTTCGAATTAACGGGGTCCTCGAGTTACAGAGTTCAAGGTTAGCTGTTGCTCAAACATGAAAAAAAAATCACCAACATTCAAATCTTGAATTTTACCAAGGTTAGATTCAATTTTTATTTATATTAAGACAGAAATTAGAGCTTCAGTGAATTGGTCGCCTAGATATGATGGACTTTACAAACATTATTTATCAATTTAAAGGAGCGAAGCAACTCCTTTATCCCATGGCCAGGTCTCCTGAACTGTGATCATCCCCCTGCAGCATATAAACTTCACTTTATTCAAGATTATTAACTGTAACTCTAAAATACACATCTTGCCAAGAAAAGTAGAATTTTAATAATGTCATGTCTATTGGTAAACTGTTTATTATTGTCGTATTGATGATTTGGTACTGTAAAAATCATGTATTTTTGTGAGGCTGAAACTTCACAGCTAAACACTTTTTCTCCGGACATGAATTTGTGGATAGATATATCATTCTAAATATAAGTGTGTTGAATATTCAATATTTTGAATTTTTTTCTTAATTTGTGGTCATTTAAATTCATGGATTATATGTACAAACGAAATGAATGAAAATAAAACCCCCATAAAAATTTAATGATTTTACAGTAAATTGTATTTTGATATGTACATGTAAACTGTGACATACAGCATTGGATATTTTATGATATCAAATATATGACTTTTGCTCAAATATTTTGCTCTTAAAATAGTAGAGGAAGAAAATAACTTGCCAATGGTAAATAAGGAAATATATATATCTGTGTTGTAGACTTGAATTACTGTATACTGGGGAGTTTTTGTGTCCAGATATTTACCTCCAATGGGGAATAATGCCAATCTGATTAAAATCATATCTTGATCTCCACGCCGTTCCGTAAACTTCTCTCTGCTGCGTTAAGATCTGAGAAAATCCCCTAGAGGGTCATGTCCCGATGACCTTTTGCATTAGCCAATCAAATTACTACTGTCAGAATCTTGACAGTGACAAAGCTTGCATAATCGCATTTGTCCGTTTAGTCATTTCGTCGCCAAAAACTTCATGTGGAATAATGTGACTTGCTGCAAGATGACAGGTCATTGGAAAATTATTTTAGTGTTAAGTAAAAGAGGCGACAAAGGTCATCTGAAAGTGACCTCTTATGGGATGTTGTCAGATCCTTGTAAAACGGAGTGAGAACATGGATATGTATTTTAATCAGATTGGGAATAATGTATACCAGCTTTTTGCATAGTTTTACTTTACACTCATGTATTTGCTATACATGTGTATGAGATGTTACATAACAACATCTGCTGCTAGGATAAACTTGTCATCTTACAGAACTTGGTAAAAAGCAAAAGATAAATTTCAGCAAAAAAGTCCTATTTGATTGGTATGTTTTTAACATAACTTTATCATTGGAGGCCTAAGTCAATTCATATCTCAATCATTATGTAACAGTTATTACTGAAATATTGCAGATTATTCATAATACAAATGTAATGTTTATATATATTATATATCAATTTGAAAAATCAGTGCCATATTTATATTTTTTTATGTACTTGTCATATAGCATGATACAAACTGTACTTTCAATGTAGAAAAAATCTATTTTTCTCAGTCATGTTGTAATATTTCTGAAGTTTTTTGTTTTTATAATTAAAGCTTCAAAGATTAAAAATTACTGTAATTATTTAATAATTTTTAGCTTTTCAGTTTTCCGTTTTATGGGTTTTTTTTGTTTCTGTTGTAAGGTGCCCATCTTTGTGGCATTAATTTTGTTCTTTACACTGTTTTCTGTGAGTTATCTTTGTTTTACAAACTTGTTTGTGTTTCTGCTTTGTCTGTCCATCACTTGTCAGTTTATATCTGTTGATGAAAACATATTTGAACACAAGAGCCAATTTTGATCAACATATTTTTATATGCAAGATCTGAACATCATTTGATGCTGTACACCTATGGATCTTTCATATTTTCATCATTTTTCCCAGAGTTGTTGCCCTTTTTGTATTAAAACTACTTCAATCAAACTAATGTGTGTGATATAAGGTTCTGAGATTAAAGCGCTACATTGAAGAGGCAGCTTTTGGTTTTGGGATTCACAATTAAATGCTGTACAGTTTGCCTCAGATTTTTTGAGACAATTTAACTTCTATAATTCATAATTATGATAAAGGGCCTTTTTGTTTATGCAGAATGTTCATTCTGGTGGACCTTCAAAAGTGTATACAGGCCGAGCAAAGCTTTGTTAATTAGGCTCTCCAGAAAGCTGATTATACTAGGTCCAAATTTATTTCATAAACAAACAATTTTGGTCCAATCACTTTAACCCTTTGGTAGTTTGGAATGAAAACGTACCAATGGTTAAGTTTTTTTAGAATGATACTTTGGTGATTTACTTCCCATCAAACAGAATAGTTTTCAGTTTGCCAGACGGAGCTGGCAGAGATGGCTACATAGAACTAAGTTCAATTTGGGTGACTTTTGCTTTATACTTTAAGGGAAGAATACATTACATCTAATAACCAAATTTAGGGATTCAAATTGAAATAACATTTAACTTTAGTTGTATTCATTAAGCATTGAAATGTTTCACTTATACAAGGGTATGAGTTAGTCACTGGGCTACAAATCTAGTGTTTGTATATCTTTTCTTTGGTGGCTTTTTCCCCCACTTGCTTGTTATACTAAAAATACATGTACATTTGTGTAGCTATGCAGCTGGGATTATCCTGATTTATTCATGCTCTGACAATTTTTTTAAATATAAATATCTCTATTATTACCTGGTGCTGATTGAATGTATTTGATCCATTGATATATATATAGCTATGGAGATATCATGTGTTTAATTACTCCTCTTTTGACTAAGGCCATCCTAGAAAAAGTGTTTGATTGCTGCAAAAAGTCTTTGTGGATAATTTGATGTCTGAAATTAATCTACTACAAGCGACCTGTTCTCATAAAGTTACAATCAACAAAACTGAAACTCAATAAACCCTTCATTTTATGGTCAACCAAAATGCCTATCTTGTGATAAGTAATATTTTAAAAGACCCTAGGTAAACATCAGCTTCTAAGATATATTAATTGGATATAATGACTAAACTTCCACTTTGATTATTAAGCATAGCAAAATTGACAGCCCTATGAACATTAAGTACCTTTTGGTTATTTTGGAATATCGGTAGTTTGGTTGTAGTTTGGTTATTTTGGAATATCAGTAGTTTGATCCTTTGATGAACAGCAAGTACACCAAGTGGTTAAAGTGTCTGACATTCTGATACCACTAGCCCTTCATTCCCAAGTCGTAAGTTCAAAGCCTACGTCGGTCAGTCCCCAGGTGCTGCATGGCCATAGGTCAGTGGTTTTCCTCCAAGAACTCCATCACAAAAAACTGGCACATCTTTTTAATTAAATACCATAGCTGTTAATAGAATGTTAAAACAAACCATTAAACCAAACTGAAGTACAAAAGAATCTCCATCGCAATCAGTAATGGTGAAGCTTACTGGCTTTTATCTTCAAAGTACAAGCTTAGTAATTTGTCAGGTTTTTTATGCAACAACATTGACCAATCAAATATCTAACCCCTGGCTATCGATGATAAAGTTGAACCTGAAGATACCATAAAGACTTGTTTCTTGTGTTTAAAAGTATCTACCATTCTCATCAAGAGTTTTTACAAATATAGTATTATGTATAATATAGTACTTCAGAACACCTGTTCCTTTTAAACATTTCTCTTGAGAAAAAATTCTCCTGCTGTGCAATGCATGCAGTGCTGGTGGAAATGTTTCAATATGTAGTGAATAAGTAATAAAGCTCCATATTGAGTTTAAAACAAGTTACAAAACTCTATTACCAAATATGTTTAATATGATTTGACTGAATAATACGGGTAATTAAAGATCTGTGTAGCTGATGAAAGCTTGATTATAATTATATTTTTAGTGAAATAAAAAGTCGAATTGATGTATTTGAGATTAATACATGTAGTTATATCTACACTTGTGAAATTATATGTGACTTTAAATGTAATGTTGTAATAAAAATCATAAGATATTTTCACAGGGCACTAGCAATCTGATGTCATTCTAAAAATATACTTTAATTGATAGAAATTTCAATGGTTTCCTTTTTTGTATCATTTGCATGGCACCTTTCAAAACATCATTTCTGTGCTTCCTAATATGACACAGAAAAATATCTAAATTTTGTATTTTATACCACTTATTTTAGTGAAATGAAAAGTCGAATTGATGTATTAAAGATAAATACATGTAGTTATATTAATTTTACACTTGTGATTTTTACACATTTAATCATACATCATAATGTTCAGTGGAACCATTGTCATTAAATACCCTCTACTTTTGTTTATTAAAGATAAAAACTACTGCTTGTTATCAATAACTTAGACTTTATGTAAAAAGAAAAGAATAAATATAATATCAGATCATCTATATGTAAAATGTGTATACCTGAGTGACCTATATGGCCCCTAACCCCAGACATATTTGACAGTTACATGTCCAATATGGTGTCTGGGCCAGAGGTGACTCGTGCTAACAAAGTGTATGTTTTAAATTTTAATTTGTGTTGCATTCAACTTCAGAAGTCCTTGTAAATAGTGTTGAATATATAGAGGGAAATAAAATACAGCTCAGACCACCGTGATGAATTCACCATGATGTTAAACCTCTGAAGGATGAAAACCGTCAGGGACAAAGCCATGCTTTTTGCTGCACAGAACCTTTCGTTTTTCTTCTCTTTGTATATTATTTCATATGTCTTAGTCTGAGTGTGGATGCTTTTGATATCTTAAAGATAATGATAGATGTACACACCCCCTATTATATACAAAATGTACTTATACACCAAGGTATGAACAAAGGGTCTTCTAATTTCAAATGTGTTTCAAAGTTGGTTGTTTCTATTAACTATAAGAGTGTGTGCCTTGATATTAATCATTTGTGTCATGTATATACCAAATTATTGCATTTATTGATTTCCTAAAGAATTATGATAACCTCAGGATCAGAAACACAATATAGGATGTGTTTTCATTAAAATGTGGCAACATAATAGAAAGCTTTGTGCACATAAATTGCTTGCAAAAAATATTTTTGGGATGAATGATGCTTATGTGTGTTTGTAAGTCTCACTTTTAATGGTTCTAATTGCTTTGACAATTCATGTACATGTATGTTCCTAATCTCTGTCAATTAAAAGACCTACATTGTATTTTAAAGATAAAATTAAGTGCATAGTTGATGCTCTTTTTGACAACTATATGTGCTGCATATTTATTTGACAATATGACAAAAATGTACCATGTTTTACGATTTCTATGATTGAGGAACATATAACAGGAACAACTGCTTTATGAACTGATTAAAGATTAATATACCATATTTGATAAGTAATAATTTTTTCTGTTTAATTCTTGTTGATACATGCGAATAATTTTTCTTCAGTTTTTTTATACTTTGTATTTTTATACTGAAAAAGTAGATGTATATGCACATTAACTTTGAAATAAATATTGCAGAAGTGATTCCAGTGTGTAAACTACAAATACATTTAGCATTTTGAAATGTCCACCTCAACTACAATATTGAAATACTTCAACAGGTGTTGTGATAGAACATGGGACAAAATATAAAATTGAATATTTTGATGTGTCATTACCTATCTAACCCCTATTGTCACATTTTAACCTTACCAAATCAAAGACTAAACAGACCAGTTTAAATGTTTAGGAGTGAATGTGTGTAAATCAGATTGTTGCTAAGGTATCCAAAACAGTTCAGTTGTGATGTTGATGCAAACCAACGTGTGAAAGGCTACAAAACTATGTTGATGACTGTGTTTAAAATGAGCTAATAAATATATTTTTATAAAAGGCTGTGAGTTTGTGTTTTTATCTTCAGTTTCTGGGCTAAGGTCACTGTTTCAAACTAGAGACAGTTTCTGGCTAAGGTCACTATTCACTAGGTCACAAGAAGTTCTTGACAGAAAAATTGAATAAAATGAAAACAATTCAGGTGTGGCCTATTTGAACAACAAGCTGAAGTTAGAAGGCAGTTCAAAATGGATGCGTGTTTACAAATACCGAGTTTCAACTACTGCTGTACCGGTAACTTCAGGTTTTGCCGAAAGTTACATATATTGGGCCTTTAAGACATCGAGTCTTTGGATGCCACCTAAGCATTTATGATTGAAATGTTCAAAATAAAGAAGTTGAACACACGTTAAGAGAGATCAAGAAGCAAATAATGCTTAATTTCATTAAGGATGTCCTGCTTTTTTCACTATTTTCCTTTAAGTAATTATTTATTCAGATTCAGAATAATTCTAGTTAACATTGGTTTATTGGGTTGTCACTAACAAACAAAACACAAAGAATAAATAACATAAAAATATATTTAATTGAAAACTAGTTTAAATTGTCCTTATAAAATACTTGTAATATTCAACAATAAATATATATGTCTTGAAACCACAACTGACTGAAGGAAACAGAACCTGAGATATAGGTAGAACGGAAGTACTGCAGAAACTGCCCGAATTTAACAGCTAATCCATCAAATCCTATCATCCACACAAGTATTGGATGGTCAATTTACATTCATTTCAAACACAAGTCCTTTTTTACACTCAAACAACACACCTAAATAAATGTTTTGGTGGATTTTGATTCTTAATTTAGACCAGAACATTGTACAGTTCCATAATGAGTTCAAACAAATCCAGTGAGACTCCATCCAGACAATTACTCAGCATCCTCTCTAGTATTGACGAAGACAGCTACTCCCGTGACAGCCTTGGAACACATACATCTGTAGCACAATTTCATGATAGAAATCATTTTTTGTTCTTCTGTGACCTTTCAATACATTCCCTGAAATCCTTTACTTGACCTTGACATTTTGTCCAGTCTTTGTTGTCAAACATACACTCCTGAAAAATACAATTACCCAGGTATGTATAATCATGAGGGTCATTTAACAATCATATTTTCCAGCTAGCTACCATTATCAATCCCATTTGAAGAAATATGTGATAGCGTGTACATGAAGATAGTCAGGGACCTTTGGAAAAATTGCACATAGGATAAAAAACCAAAAAACAGGCCGATGGGTTTTAACAATCACGTGGGTTTAGAAAACGGTACCATTGTATTTGACATCCCTCAAAATCCTTGCAATATCAAAATGTGTATCAATCACCATGCAGAAGTCTCAATTATGTTTTCATGGTATAATTATGGTTTTTGAAGCACTTTCTTCGGTAAGTTCAGTTACAATATATATATATATGCGACCACATTTGAATAAAAATGGACTTAGGGCAGGTGAGCTATACGGTTACATAAACCTGTGTATTCAAACATGAACTGGTTACCATGGCAACCACAAAATTTGATACTTTAGAAAATGGGTGGCAACACAACCTTCTGTAGCTTGATTACATGTATAGACAAGTAGAAAATAACTGTTCTTTCCAATGAGATTTAATTCAATCAAAATACGGAAAAAAAAATATTAGAACATTGCTTAATGAACGATATATATGTCACAGGACGAGTCACTTTAAATTTCGTTGTTTTATATAGAGTAATTCTGAATATTTAGCTGTTCAGATAGTCAGAACCCTTGGAACTAGCTATGGGAACAATATATCTATATACATCGGAAATCTAGAGCTATGACATATTAATATAGATATAGAATTCAGATTTATAACACAAAAGCCCCTTATTAAAAAAAACATTTTTGTGTTATACCTACCCAATATTTTGGAATTTTAGGGCCTTATCAGATACAATTTACTTATTGTCTCAAAATGACAACATTGAAACAACCCATATAAGCATCCTTAATTATTCTCCATGCCCTGCGAGGCCTTCCATTTATTAGTAAATCAATTTTTATATACAGTAGAATCTAACTGTTACAGTTTTATTTTTTAAAACTGGTGACCATGTTTACATAAATTCTCGTGAGTAACACTATTGGTAGCGACATATTAACAAATATATGTTTTATCACTAGCCATTGACCAGTTCCATGATCATAAACGACGGTATAGTAAATGACCTTTTATAACCCAATAAAACCGATTAGGACACAATAAAAGAAGGCATGCCGATTTACGTAAGTGGGGAAAACATAGTTTACCTGTACTGCATAATGTTGCTCTAGACATCCAGCTTTTTTCAACATCTTTTCAACGGGATCATCGTCATCGTCGTCTTCGTTTCTTGGTTTTCTAGATCTGTCGTGCCCTGGCATCGTGTTGTCGGTGCTCTGAGACGCCATCTTGTTTATTGTCGCTTGTAGCCTTACAAATAAAATAAAGGCATATGTAAAGCTATATCTTGATATGGATGGCTTTACCATTGTTTAAATCAATTTAATCATTGTGATAAAAGAATATATTCTTTTTGATATGATAAAGCTAACTTTCATTTCCAATAAATAAATTTGTAGATGATGTAAGCGATATTGATCATAAAGTGAAAGTAGATCAAGAAGGCTGACACATTGCAACATTATGGCTTCAGCGTCTGCCATCGTTGCCATCAAGGCAAGGATGATATTACAACAATGCCTTTCTGCCAGACTTCAAGTCAGACCAGCCTCTGAGTCTGAGGACGCAAAAAATGTCGAGGTAACAGTCTCCCACAGCAATATGGTTTACTGTTTCAGGGACGTATACGTCCCTGACTGTTTTTATTACTTACTGAGAGTGATACAGCAAGTGACTGCAACACTGAAGTTGCCTTGTTCTGAACTGTATATATGTTTCGGGTGCATGAAGGTAAAGCAGCTATTTACAACTATACTTCTATAATTGACAATGATCAATCCTGAAGTGACAAGGCACTTGACCCCACCAACTTACAGGCTATATATCCTACAAAATGTACATGTACATGTATGAAGCAAAAAGGCTTTTTTTTTAAATTCTTAATAATGGCAGTGATGACATTGACAGACAATTTGTATGTTGGTACCCTTTAATTTGTATAATTTTTATCATTTAAATACTAGAAATTGTTATTTTTTATTGGGCTTTTTTGTTATGTTCGCCTCATGGTGTGTCAAAATGTATTCAATATGATATATCAGATTGTATCAATTCATCAAATTACAGTCACATATTTACTTTAATAATAACCAAACCCAGGATTCATGAATATAACTTCATTTACTCATTTTGAAATGCCTCTTCCTAATTGAAAACTCCATAGGAAAGCATTGAAGAAGTCAAGTGAGGCTTCTTAACTTTACATTTTTCTGTAATAAACTTTTAAATTCTGTGATGCATTCCTATGGTAATTTTTAAGTTCAAAGGAGTTAATTGCTTGGAACATTCATTAATTTTGTGCAAGTTAATCATTGTTTTCTTACCACTTTTGTTCTTTCTTGGTTTTAAGTTCATTTATTATTCACTATATTTATGTTTCAGATTGGTAAAGGCTTAATCATATATGTATGCTTCATGAAGGGCGCCACAGATGAAACAGTGCAAAAAATGGGTAAGCAATTATGTGTCCTGGATTCAGCTGACAATTTACCCCTCATAGCAATGTTATTTGTTTATTATAATTAGTTTGATAAAAATGTGATACTGTAAAATGGGAAATTTTCTCACTGTATTTGATTTCACCCTCATGAAAAGATTTGAATTCACATACGGTATGCAAACATCAGAGAAGTGAACCGTGCACGTGGGTTTCCGACAATGGAAAGATCGGTGCATGGTAGGTATTTATATCTATAAGTCTTTAATATATGTGATCAAAAGGGACACAGTGTTTGTAAATAATAATAAAGCAATATCACACATACAAAGTCCCATCATATGACATTTCTAACACAGAATTTCATAAACTCATTCCAGCAAAGAGTGCACTGACCACATGTTTGAGCCAATCAGAGGATCCATCAGCAACAAAAAGGGTATCAGTATTGGACCTTCCTGGAGACGTACTCATCATTCCCCAAGCTACCCTGGGAGGTGTCCCCAAAGGAAAGATTATGCAATATCACAAAAATATTGCCAAAGAGGATGGTGAAAAGTTATATGCAAACTTTGTGTCTCTGTGTGAAGCCACATTACACATGTCAGAGAAAGCCAGAGAACAGGAAAAACAAGTTCGGGCAGGGACTTACGGAAATCTTCAGGTGTTTCGAACAGACACAAATGGACCATTTACTCATCTACTGGAATTTTAATTGTTTCAAGATTAAAATATTTTAAATCATCAATTCTTTTTTTTTTGTATTTGTTTTTTATTACATGTATTATCATTATTCCACATGAAAAAATGTTCATAAGAAAGCTTTGAAACACTATCATCTTTGCAATACCTGCACTCTAAATCAAATCAATCATTTATATCTTATGATAATAAAGATTTATATAAACATGTATAAAGTGCTTTTTCAAATTAGTTTTGCCAAAAGGGATGAAGATGGAAGTTCTTTGGTATTAAAGCTTTTATTAGCAGCATCAATCCCCAGTGCTACATTTGTTCTTATCAGTAAATTAAATGCTTATTTGTTGAAATACACTAAGCCATTCATGAGGAGTGGTATTTTGAAAGTTGATGTCAACATATCCCCCCTCCATACACACACACACACACACACACCAGCCAACTGGCATACCCTACTCTTACTGGACACAACATTGAATTCCATGCTCCAAAGGATCCATCATGCATTAGCTGAAATTGAGCTTGCTAGAGTTTGTTCTCAATGCTTTCTTGGCCAATAGAAACAACTTTGATACTCTCCAAAATTATACAGCGACATCGCCAGAAACCCACTGTTCATCTCTCTAACGTTGACGCTTGCATAAAAAGTGTACCGGGCATCCGACGATTTAGAGAAGTGTGACGTGGGTTTCCGACGATGTTGAGAAGACACGTGTACCGTGGGTTTCCGACGATGTCGAGAAGTGTGTCATGGGTTTCCAACGATGTCGAGAAGTGTACCGTGGGCTTCTAACGATGTAGAGAAGTGTACCGTGGGCTTCAGACGATGTAGAGAAGTGTGTCATGGGCTTCCGACGATGTCGAGAAGTGTACCGTGGGCTTCTAACGATGTAGAGAAGTGTACCGTGGGCTTCAGACGATGTAGAGAAGTGTACTGTGGGTTTCCAACGATGTAAAGAAGTGTACCGTGGGCTTCAGACGATGTAGAGAAGTGTACCGTGGGTTTCCGACGATGTAGAGAAGTGTACCGTGGGCTTCAGACGATGTAGAGAAGTGTATCGTGGGTTTCCGCCGATGTAGAGAAGTGTACCGTGGGTTTCCGACGATGTAGAGAAGTGTACCATGGGCTTCCGACGATGTAGAGAAGTGTACTGTTGGTTTCCGCCGATGTAGAGAAGTGTACCGTGGGTTTCCGGCGATGTAGAGAAGTGTACTGTGGGTTTCCGACGATGTAGAGAATTGTACTGTTGGTTTCCGACGATGTAGAGAAGTGTACCGTGGGTTTCCGACGATGTAGAGAAATGTACCGTGGCTTCCGGCGATGTAGAGAAGTGTACCGTGGGTTTCCGCCGATGTAGAGAAGTGTACCATGGGCTTCCGACGATGTAGAGAAGTGTACTGTTGGTTTCCGCCGATGTAGAGAAGTGTACCGTGGGTTTCCGGCGATGTAGAGAAGTGTACCGTGGGTTTCCGCCGATGTAGAGAAGTGTACCGTGGGTTTCCGACGATGTAGAGAAGTGTACCGTGTGTTTCCGCAATGTAGAGAAGTGTACCGTGGGTTTCCGACGATGTCGAGAAGTGTGCCGTGGGTTTCCGCAATGTAGAGAAGTGTACCGTGGGTTTCCGCAATGTAGAGAAGTGTACCGTGGGTTTCCGACGATGTAGAGAAGTGTACCGTGGGTTTCCGCAATGTTGAGAAGTGTACCGTGGGTTTCCGACGATGTAGAGAAGTGTACCGTGGGTTTCCGCAATGTAGAGAAGTGTACCGTGGGTTTCCGCAATGTAGAGAAGTGTACCGTGGGTTTCCGACGATGTAGAGAAGTATACTGTGGGTTTCTGACGATGCAGAGAAGTGTACCGTGGGTTTCCGACGATGTAGAGAAGTGTACCGTGGGTTTCCGACGATGTAGAGAAGTGTACCGTGGGTTTCCGACGATGTAGAGAAGTGTACCGTGGGTTTCCGACGATGTAGAGAAGACAAGTGTACCGTGGGTTTCCGACGATGATTTTTACTAAATGCTCGTGACATATTAAATTATCTAACTCGTTTAATAAACTCCATATTGCATTGACACTCGTGTAAGATCCTCTATATATTACTCCAGAACAGCATAACGGAAAAATTAACTGAATATGATATTAACTGTGAATATTTTCTGCACAAATGGCAAATATTGTCCAAAAATCATCCATAAACTAAGGGAAGTTTATTGAAAAAAAAAGCAAAATGAAAAAGGGTTGGCTCGTTTCTGACACGTTGGTGTAACTTTGACCTTGATAACGGAAAAACAAGTTTAAGCAAGAGCATTCAATAAGGAAGAAGGCTTTGAAATTTGAGTTTGATAGACCCAATGAGACTTCAAGGGTTTCATCATCGTCGGAAACCCACGGAACACTTCTCTGACGTTTGATGCAAACGTCAAAGAAGTGTACCGTGGGTTTCCGACGATGGGGTTTCATCGGCCAAACGGAGACCAAGTTAATTATCACACTGAAACTTTTGTTCGTACTTGGATTCTAATTATAGTAACATTGACCTAGATCTGTGACTTTCAAACCTGCAGAGCAATCACAAGCATGATCTTTCAGTAAGGAAGCACTGTGTAAAATTAAGTTTGATAGGCCAAAGGGAACCCAGGTAATCACCCTTTGATCGGACGACGCCGTTCAGACGACGTAAGTTTGAACTTGGTTTCCCGATCACCGCAATGTGAACAAGCATACTATTGTCTTCATTTCCTCCTATAGATGAAGAGCATAACTTAATATATACATGTACCGGTGACGTATATGTCTCACATATATACGTCCCTGCATGTAACAAGGAATTAGATATAAGTCCGTGCATGTACATATACAGTGTCAAAACAAATTACATAAATCAAAAAGTTCATAGGTTCAACCACGGACTTAGACAACCAAAACAAGCGAATGGCGAAATACAGCACATATACAAAAAAAATGTAAATGTTTGCATACACATGTTCACATATATCAACTTTATTATTTGAATTTGACCGTTCAAAAAGAAACTGTGATACATGTTGAAGATTACTGAACATTTTCACTCATAAGTTAACAGAAAAGGTACAATGATTAATGTAAAATAGTTATAATAGTCAAATTAACGGCGAAATCAATTACTTGTAGTGTAATAAGTCAGGGAAAATGTGATTAAAATCACATCTTGATCTCCGTTCTTTAAACTTCTCTGTGCTGCGTCAAGATCTGATAACATCCCATCGATCCATATCGGGGGTCACGTTCAGATGACTTTTAATTTGTCGCCTCAGAATTTTCTAATGACGCTGGCCATCATCTGCAGCGAGTCATTTCGTCACAATAAGTACATAAGCTTGTTGTGACGAAATGACTAAAGATACAATTATGCAAACTTCGTCGCCTCAAAATTTCACATTTCAGATCCTCAAAGAACGTGACCCCCTGTGGGATGTCCTCAGCTAGATCTTGGCGTAGTCCGAACGGTTCTGACTCTCTGACCCGCTAAATATTTGGACGATTTGGTATAATCACAGTTGCTTGAGTCTTTGTCAATAAATAAATATACATGTATATATATATAAGGAGCCGCGCATTATTGAATATAATCACCATTACATTCTGTAATGGGCCGGGCGGTTCCTTATACTATATAGATATATTATTTACTCACAGAAACTCAAGCAACTGTGATCAGATAAAGTATTTAATTGAATTATTTATGTATCTATTGTGAGTCTGGTATAGCTAGATGACTTTAAAGTCCCGAACCAGAATAAGTAAAAAATAAACTTGCATAATAATAATTAGCTCGTGTTTGGACCAATTTCGGAATGAAATACATTTTCTGAAGGCAAATGTTAATCTAAGAAGGAAAATGAAGGTCTCGATTGTGTCAAATTAATAACCTGAAAGTAACTTAAAACGGCATTTTTCGCTAAATTTGGTGCTCGCAGCCGCCATTCGACTAATTATAGGAATTTCAATACGGTACAAAATGGAACATATTCTACATTTTTTAAAGTCTTGATTGCTTGGAATATTTAACAACAACATACTTAGTTCATAATAATTATAGACTTTATTTAAATAAATAAACTTGATAACATGTTGAGCTTAAAGCTCGTCTTACACATGGTCATTTAAGATACGTATAAAACATACAATATTTACAACAAAAATAAAGCTTAACTATCTTACCAGAATAAAGGTTACCTTAAAGTATCTTGGACGTGAAGACCGCTAGAAATAGCGAACCGATCGATTCAGGTTTATCGAAACCTCATTTCGCACATTTTTGACTGAACTGCTCAAAAATTGAATGTGAATTTACGGCCTAATTGTAAATGATAGAAATTACAACCAGTGTATGTTCACTTGGACTAAAATCGGAATCAAGGGTAACATCAAAGTACTGGAATTACTTTTGTAACTTTAGAAAGCTATAAATTTAATATATATCAATCCCCCAGAAAAATACCTCATTCTAACAACATTTGTTCAGAGACGTATAAAGCCAAAACTCTGGCTTTATACGTCTCTGATTTTTTCAAGCAATTAATCATTGTATATAATACATTTAAACGATACTTGTGTCGAAATTCCGATCTTGTGAATATTCTGACCAACAGCAGAGGTATAAATGGCTTCATAGGGACATGAGAATTATATATATCATGTCCCTGTGTTCTGACCCGCCCACAATGATACAATATTTTGATTTTATTGCAAATAGCAAAAACCAATATCAAAACCATGAATGTATATATGTGTCGTTGTTCGCACACTGAGTGTACTCTAGGCTAGCTAGTACTCGATGGTAGATGACACCGACCACGGCTAATACTAGCCGAGGGGCTTAATTATTGGTTTAAAATTTATTCTTAATCTTTCAATATTGTTTTTATGTAATGTAATTATTTTATGTTTATTTATGTCTTGACAAGGGAGCGGATTAATCCTCCGAAAATTTGACAACACCAGTTTGTCTACACTGTTGGAACAGAGACGTATAAAGCCAGAGATTGGCAACTCTCTCTTTCTATTACCGGAGCTCACCCGTGTCGGGCGGACTATGCGGAATCCATCAATTTCATTGCTACGGTCTATGATATTGTTAGAGGAGTTCCGAAATGCAAAAATTACGGCTGCCATAGGCGGCATTGCAAATCTTGTTATCTTAATAAAAAAATCAATATTATGCTTTGATTTTCCCTAGAAGATTTATTTCAACATAACTATTTTGATTACTATTATTGTTATTATTTGTTGTTTTTCACTTCAACTCCATAAAATAATGACTATGCAGTTAAAATATGAAAATTTACCGTGATTTACTGTATAAATAAAATAGGCAAGAATGTTCTTTAAACTTCTTTTTTTCTAGACGGTCAATTTTAAATCTGTTTGGTTATTTGTATTTTATAATATGTTTTATACCAGTCTTGTTTGGTTCAGCTTCGGGAAATAACTGCAAAATTGCTTAATTCATCTGAGAATATACCAGTATTTCAAAATGAGGTTAAAATATGAAAAATTACCGTGATTTACTGTGTAAAGAAAATAGGCAAGAATGTTCTTTAAACTCCTTTTTTTCTAGACGGTCAATTTTAAATCTGTTTGGTTATTTGTATTTTATAATATGTTTTATATCAGTCTTGTTTGGTTCAGCTTCGGGAAATAACTGCAAAATTGCTTAATTCATCTGAGAATGTACCAGTATTTCAAAATGAGGAAGTCATAATACCAAAACAAAAACAGGCAAAACTGTCGTTAAACTCCTTTTTTCTGGACGTTTAATTTTAAATCTATTCATGATTTAAATTCAAATTTTTTCTCTTAATATCCCTTCTCATATATCGATTTGAAATAAAATCTAACTGAATATAGGGTGAACTATAACATTAAAAATATATTTTTAAAAAACCATGTGATTTCACAATGAGCATGTTATATGAGCATCCAAATGGTCATTTTATTCACTTCGCCTGTTTGTTTGTTGCCATTTCAACGCTAATTATATACTGGGACACACAATTAACCCCTGCGGGGATGGAGAGCCGCGGGGGTCATTACAGGTGTGAGATGACTTGCCTGTGTGGCGATCTTACGGGAGCCGAACAAAGGGAGGAAGGTGTGGGTAGGGAAAAAACGCCTCAAGGGATCGTTCAGTACTGTTAATTGTAATCTTACACTTCTGACTAGTTAGTATAACTATTCTAGGCGAAGTTCATAACATATTTACACACCCTGCCAACTGCCAATTCATACCCAATCTCTTACAGGTAAAAGTATATAATTTACATTTTCACACAAGTTAGTCACCCTTATTTTACACTTATAACGATCCCCATGGATTGTGCAAAGTTCATATACATCTATTTTATAAATAAGATGGACTTCTATATTATCGCATGTTTATTTTTTGAGATCTGTCATTAAACTTGTCTCCAGTATCTACTACACGCGGACCGCAGCCCTATCTCGCGACAAATCTCTGAGAACAATAGGCTCATGCGAGAAATTGCGAGATCTACGCGAGTTGCCAATCTCTGGCTTTATACGTCTCTGGTTGGAATTACTTCTATCAGAGACGTATAAAGCCATGTGTTATATACGTCTCTGCTTCTATACATATACGTCCCTGATTATACACATATATACGTCCCTGTCAAAACACTGTAAACAATACTTTCTTTATTGTAAATTCATGCAAGTTTACGATCACAGATGTGACATATTTTGGCTTTTGTTCAAAACCGGAGCCGGTGAGTGGGTAATTTCACAGGGACATGAGAATTTGTTACATATTATTATAGCTGATAAAGGTCCAAAACTAGCTCAGAGACGTATAAAGCCAGAGATTGGCAACTCTCTCTTTCTCTTACCGGAGCTCACCCGTGTCGGGCGGACTATGCGGAATCCATCAATTTCATTGTTATGGTCTATGATATTGTTAGAGGAGTTCCAAAATGCATAAATTACGGCTGCCATAGGCGGCATTGCAAATCTTGTTATCTTAATAAAAAAAAATCAATATTATATGCTTTGATTTTCCCTAGAAGATCTATTTCAACATATTTTGATTACTATTATTGTTATTATTTGTTGTTTTTCACTTCAACTCCATAAAATAATGACTATGCAGTTAAAATATGAAAATTTACCGTGATTTACTGTATATAGAAAATAGGCAAGAATGTTCTTTAAACTCCTTTTTTTCTATACGGTCAATTTTAAATCTGTTTGGTTATTTGTATTTTATAATATGTTTTATATCAATCTTCTTTGGTTCAGCTTCGGGAAATAACTGCAAAATTGCTTAATTCATCTGAGAATATACCAGTATTTCAAAATGAGGTTAAAATATGAAAAATTACCGTGATTTACTGTGTAAAGAAAATAGGCAAGAATGTTCTTTAAACTCCTTTTTTGGCTTTATACGTCTCTGACTAGCTGTAGCAAATTCTCATACCCCTATGGGGAATTTCGCCATCATAAACATATCTATCAGAATGTGCTCACATAAGCGACTAATACTATTTTATATAATATCATTTGATAATTGAAAAAGAAATCATTTCTTGGGTATGTACCAAACTTTATGATTATAGCTTCGAGTGTGGTGCCACGTGTTTTCTGTACATCCGGTATTGTTGCATTGTGGGACACGCCGATACTCGTCGCCATATTACTCGCGATTCCTGACGAGTTAATTTTGACGAACTGCACGGCGCAACGTCGCACCTGCAAATATGACAGACGCAGGGTTCTTCAAGGTAAACTAAAATGTTCGATTGAGTACTTTTCTATAAAAATAACAACTCGCTTTTGATATACGACACAAAATGTTGAAATATGTTTTGCAAAATTTCAGTTTCGATTTCGTGTGCAGGACAGTAGGCCTTAGTATCGGATCATACAGCGTTATATCGATCAGAAGACATGGTTCTTTCACACGAATATTTCATTTTGTTAGCACTACCAACTACTAATTTAGTGAAACATGTGTAGCGGGATCTTTCCGGGGCGCTTCGGTTACCATTCTCATCTAGTCCTAGCCTACAAAAAAAAAGGGGGGGGGGGGGGTCTGATCAAGAAAGCAAGTATGTTCCTTTTCAGTGTTAGCACACAGGCATTTGCATCTGGTATGTGAAACTGTACAATACAGTTTCACATACCAAATGCAAATAGTAGGGTAGCAAGGACAATACAGTTTCACAAACCAGATGTAAATGCCTGTGGTGTTAGCAACAGTTACTCCAACAATGTTAGAGGTTTAACACGGCGAGATATTTTTTGACAGGCGCTGTGTAACCTCTAACTGCCCATAGCTGATTTCCCCGATGCTGACGATCAATTTTTCAAAGTCAGGATTTTGAAAAAAATATAGGGTGTCACTTACATTTAAATGATCAACAAAGTCCAAATAGCATTCCTTTCCATAAATCCATCATGAAATCAGGAGAATTTCGTGTAAAACACTCAATTTTATACAAATAATGTTTTTCTTATGTCGAAGTGAAGCAGACGTACAACATTGTCGGAAGTAAATTTAAATATCACGTGGTTTTTGCGGTTAATACAAAAATGGAAATACATACAATGTTCTACAAGCGGAATACGACCAAGTTCTGTCTCATTTCGTTCCGTTTTAAAAAACAGTACTCTTAAATAGAGGATGGAATCTGCATAAAAAAAATTAGTGCTTCGGAAATAAGAGGTCGCAGTCGGCAAAATCATATCCGATAATAAAAGGCCGACCAGCGGCCTCTTATGTTATAGGAGTATAGCAACAGTGTGGTTATGCTAAACCCTTCATGCTGTGGCTAATTTCTCTTTAGCTCAGTCGGTAGAGCATCAGACTGGAGAGCGAAGGGTCACGGGGTCGAGCCCCAGCGACAGCACTATCTTTATCACTTTTCCTCGTCTTATTACAAACTGGTGCCAATATTAATGGCCCTCCCCGTTTCAAGGAGAAGAAGCCTTGGCTGGGAGTCAAAGAACCCGGGTTGGAGATTTAGAAAAAGGAGGGAATAGTGTAAAAGATCTGCATTGATTAGGTTGCCTTACAAGCGTGAGCCATGGGGAATTTCCCTTCAGTTCAGTTGGTAGAGCATCGGATTGGAGAGCCAAGGGTCGCAGGTTGGAGCCCCAGAGACAGCACTATCTTTATCACTTTTCCTCGTCATGTTACAAATGACATCTTTGAAGTTTTGGTGTTTGACATTTTGCTTGGTTACTTGTTCCAGTTCTAAAAAGTTTCATTCCTTTTTCTCATAATAAGCTATAAAATAAGATACTGGTCTATATCTCATTACTTTGTGGGGAAAAATTGCCTGAGGCACTAATAATAAAGTTTTGAAATAAACTGACATTGAGATTGTAACCATATTTTTATTGCCATTTAGGGTACTAGTGCCGACCAGGACAACAGGTTCTCGGACAAAAAGAAGAAGCTGATGAAATCTATGAAGTTTTCCGATGAATTGGAAAAGAAGGTATACAATGATTTGCTGCAAAAAATATCAAATATTTAAATTACTAGTCTTTGTTTAGTTGATACATGTACCGCATTAAAGTAGTGATCTGATGTTGGTGTTCTATATCTAAACAATTTTTTTACTGACTTGAAAATACTTGCAGAACTAGTTTTACATACAAAAAACAAGACTCAAGACCCTCAACTGTATTTTGTTAGTATCAAGTTCTTGAGAATAGATTGTTTCTTTTGTGTATTTAAATTTTTAAGTGCCGTTGAATAAACTAATAATTAGATCACAAACACCTGTCAATAGACCATCTACACTCGGTATAGCTCTTGTCCTGGCTCTAAACTGAAGACCTAATCTGCATTGTAGGCCTGTATGTATCTAACCTAAATATTAGTGTATACCTAAAGCTAACTAAGCTGCTTACTATAGTCTAGAGATCCATCAGCTTGTTTTGGGGGATACAGTTGAATTGTTTAGAAATACAATTAACACAAAGTCTTTTTGTAGGTGGACATGTCCAAAGTGAATGTTGACATCATCAAGCCCTGGATAGCACAGAAAGTCACAGACTCGCTTGGTGGATACGAGGATGATGTCATTGTGGAATTTGTTTACAATCAGTTGGAAGAAAGGGTAATGAATTGTCATCCCTATTTTATAATAGTAAACAGAATGTCTTTCCTTCAATTTGGAAACATGAATATAAATAACATTGTGAAGATACTTGAAAAAGATTGAACAGTCTGTAAATTGTTTGAATTATTCTGGTTGTTTTTGTTTTGTGGGATGGTAAATATGTACCAGTATTAACTTAGGTTCACTTGATCTTGTAAGTTTTATAAAATTCAGTAAAAACTGTACAAGTTTCTACTGTGATATATGGTTACTGCTATTTATTATTTCATTCTTTTCTTGGATTAATTCTTTAGTGGTTTAGTGATTCTTTCACTAGAACCAGAAATGACATTCAGATTCATGTTGTTCTATAACTGATCTGTTTGCTTTGAAAGAAATCTATTTCAAAATAACTGTTTGTAGATTCAAAAAATTCAGCTGAACATTTTCCTGAATCAGGAGCAGTTGACAACTCGGTTCAATTTTTTTTAAGAAAACGAAAATTAAACCTGATAATTAGCAAGAAATATTTGAACAACATGGTTCTGGAGTATTTGTATGAATATGTACATGTTTTCAAATGTTAGAAGATTGCACACAGAGGGTGGATTTATATTCTGGGGAAATGTTGGATGAACAAAGAGATACAGAGCATACAAGGTTCATAGTCGGTGGGGAGGGGGTTTCCAAATCAATGTCAAAAGTATGTTATCTACTGGTTCTATATTAAGATATACATGTACTAGCTTTCATTTATAAGAATTCCAGATATGCCATTGCAATAATGAATTTGTTTATTTGAAGGTTGTTCATATGTCTTTGTTAATGAAATTATTGTTATTATTTGTTTTGCTATCCTTTACATGTATACTCAGAAGGCTAAATGCTGTCATGTTTTAAGTTTGATTAACAGTACTGTTGCTTCAAATTTGACAGTTTTCCTCAAATTTATTTTTGAAAAGTAATCATATCTGACAATTTGGTATGATTTATAATTAGTATGTAAAGAAACAAGTGAATTTATTCATTTCTATTTTTATGTCATTTTGGGGTGGTTGTAAGTGAACAAAAATCTGATATGTCTGTTGTAAGTCATACATCAAATGTAGGAGTGATATATTAGTTCATCAAGTCAGATTTATTAATGTAACAAAATTTTCTTGGAAATTGTTTGTTTCCTTTTGTTTGTTTTTGAGTTATTTAACATACCTGTCACAAACAGGTCTGAGTTGTTTGATAAAAAGTTGTGTACATTTTGAAATGAAGTATGTGCCATTTTCTTGTGTCCAGTAACTTATACGATCTGTTTCCTCTCACAATCAGAGAAGATCATTAAAAAATCGCCTCCCCTGATTGAAATCAGTCAAAGAACGTCTTCGTAGCAGGGTACACACTACGGGTAATAAGCTAAAATCTTAAATGTCTCGGAACCAAAGGATCCAAGAAAGGCCCATGAACGCACTCACAAATGAGTGATTGCTCATAAGAGGTGTTTTGGTTAGTATTCCTTTTATAAAGTTAAGTATATACAGAAAATACTATGCTGTCCTTTTCTTGGTCTTGCTGGAGTTAAAAAATTTGGAAGTATAGAATACTTTAGATACTGTTGATTATTTGACAAATTGCATGTTCTTTTTGCATCTATAGGCTAAATAAACCTTTTATAAAAAAAAAAAAGAATAAAAATAAAAAAAGGAAGAAATTTGCGTATTTTATGTAAGGGAATTTTTTATTACTGATTTGACAGCTTTTTAAAAAGCATCACACAATTTTTTTTCTGTGCGGATATTGTATTATTTTAGATACACTTAAATGTAGAACATAGTTGTAATTCAAATGTTTAGAGCTGTTTACAGTACTTGCATTTTTCCAACAACTTCTTATAAATACATATTTTTCTAACGTTTTGAACATGTGACACCCCAACCTACCTTTCTGTTCTGCTGTACTTGATTTAATATTCCAGTCATATGTTATTTTAATATTCCAGTTTACATGACTAGTGCATCGAAATGTTGCTGTATTTAACAAGAACACTCAAATTGAGACTTGGTCGAAATGAAAGCATGTCAGAGTAAAAGTTGATTATATAGGGACTGTTAACGATGACAATGATAGTAAGGTCTAAATGTGGTTACATGCTGTCACTATTTGGAGAATATAATCGTGATATCTGATGGTTACATTTCTAATTTTACAGCTTTTGTTCATATTGGGAACTTTTCATCGATTCACGGAGGATTCACCTTCATTGCAGGCAGAGATCTTGCTCCATCGGAAAGGAATAAAGTTCTAACTGAAAGCCTCAAACAGTGTGTTTAATGCACTAAGTGTATTCTATCAGTCAATTCCATGGATTTTACCCGGACTAGTCATACTTAACAGTCACAGTTTCACCTTGAAATACTGGGATTGTTGCCAATTTGTCAAATGTCTTTCTCTTACAATCTGGCTTTGTTACTGGCACAAGATGATGCATACACATGTGTGCATAGATCTCAAGTTAGTTACGTTACAGCTGATAAATTAGCGACTTCATCTTTAAAACTGGATGTTGTCTTTATTAATTTCAAAATTTTGTGAAATGTTGCATTTCAGTATCTTTTCTATTTCATCACTTAGAAATAACTTTAAAAAAAATAATAATCAAAATTAAAAATCTTTCGTTAAACAATATTCAACTCACTTGAAGTAAATTTGTCTGAACGCCTGGACTTCCCTGTTTGTACACTGCAGTATCCGGATCCGAAAGAGATGCAGATCAACCTGACAGGCTTCCTCAACCCAAAGAATGCCCGTACCTTCATGCATGAATTGTGGGAGCTTCTATGCAGTGCCCAGGAGAACATTGGGGGGATTCCAGAGAAGTTCATAGCTCAGAAAAAAGAGGAAATAAAAAAGAGACAAGTAAGTACATTGCAATGGAAAGTCTGGGTTTTTTCTGCATTCCTTGTAGTAATAAGTGGTGTTATTAGATGTACTGTTGTTTAATTCATATATATATATATATATGTATCTTAGGAGTACGATTTGTTGATTCTCTGCATGAACCTTTGTCTGATCCAACTTTTAAGGCTGAAAAAGAACGTATCCAGGCCAGTCTCAAAAAGAGTGAAGAACAGATCAAGGAGGCATTGATGAAGGAAAGAAAGGAGCAAGATAACAAGGAGAAGGACCGGTCACCGTCACACAGGTAAGTTTTGAATAAATACTGCAAGCATACATATTTTAGCAGTAATCTTCATTTAGCAACTTTTTTTCTGCCAAATTATTATTGCACCGGTATTAATTAGTTACTGTTTATTGCCTTCTATAGCAAGTATTTTTGAGTATGCCAATTTATCACTGCACTTTTCTGTTTAAATTTCGTTAAATGTGTTATAACTTATATGTTCCGCAATATAAAGTGTGTTCACAGTACAAGATTCAGAATAAAATCATAGATGTGACACTTAGTATTGTAAGATATGGCAGTACTAAGTCCTACTAGTCAAAGTAAATGTAAACAAGGTATTGTTGATGATACCCTTGAAAATATATACCAATTAATATAGTGTGTAAAATATACTCTTGCACTTTTCAATATTAAGATGTTGTTTTTGTGAGAGATTCTGTTACGCAGATAATTGTGATTTGGGTGTTAAAAGTTTCATAAAATATTTCACTTCCATAGAAAATCGAGAAGTACCTCACCTAAACCAAGTAAAAGTGGTACAGATAAGAATGACTCTGAGAACAAAGAATCAGTATCGGAGACAAAAGAAGGAAATGATACAGCACCATCAGAGATCAAAGCCGTACAGGAAAATGGAGAGAAAAAAGAGTAAGTACTAAATGAAGATTGGTTGTCAGTGTGTTTTCTTTCATGAATAACATCTTGTGTGAAAGTGCAGAATTTTCTATTAAAAGTTTGTCCATTGAGGGGGACAGTTTATGAATATCATAGAATCTGATATCAGAAAAGATCGTTACAAAAATTAACATGATTGTTGGAAACTTTTTTCACAGTGATGATGATAAAGGGAAAGAAAAAAATGCTGTAACTAATAAAGATGGTGACAAAGAAAAAGATGTGAATAAAGATGAAAGTAAGGAGGTTGAAAAGAAAAGGAAATCCCCCAGTCCTAGTCGCAAGAAAAGGTCAAGATCAAGATCTGGTGATCGTCACAGGCGAAGAAGATCAAGGTCAAGGTGGGGGATCTCATGTATTAATCACAATTTTATAAAAAAATTGTTAAGAAATGTAATGTTTCCATATTATGTAAAGGCAAACACTTTTGATATTTCGTTCCAAAATTGTCGCAGAATTTTATGAATTAAAATGTAAATCCTATTACTGAATGAAAACTAGCAGATTGCAACTGACCTTTCTAATGTTTGAAGGTCAAACAGACGGTCTCCAGGGAGAAAAAGGTCCAGATCTCGATCAAGGCACAGATCACCTCGACGTTCAAGGCCATCTCCAAGGCGCAGGTCATCCCCCTATCACAGAAGGGGCTCATCTCCAAGGCGGCGACGATCACCATCACCAAGACGCAGAAGAAGACCATCACCACGCAGATCACCATCACCAAGACGTCGATCCCCTCGACGAAGGCCCCCATCGCCCAGGAGAGACAGGTCTCCTATTCGGCGAAGGCGCTCACCTAGTCCAAACCGACGAAAACGTGCCCCAAGGTAAACTATACCATAAGTTGCTTATCAGATTATGTATTTTTAGACTTTCTCTCAAAGCGTGCATTTTATGAATACTTGTGATGAAAAATGTATAGAATGATACTATGCTATCTTACCTCTCCTTTAAAAAATATTTTCTCTCCACAGTAACAGCTCTGGTTCCTCCAGTGGTTCAGAAGATTCCTCTCCTCGTAAACCATCTGGGAGACAATCATCTTCTGTAAGTTTTCACCTGTAATCATTATTTTGAATGATCACATGGTGTTTTCAGGGTTTGTCATGAGAACAATTTAAGATTGTGAGCACATGAATTAAATCAAGAGGCTGTCACAGGATGACTTAAGATTTTATCCACATGCAAACAATGAGAAAGTGTTCAAATTTTTGTAATATATATATCTATGACTTTCAAATATCTTGCTCATATTACATATCACTATTCTAGTAAATAGGCCAAACAACACCTTCAATTTTAAAAGAAAATGTCAAATAGAGAACTATGGAGTATGAAAGATCAATCTTAGCTAGTTAAAATTGACCCAAAGAAATAGATTTTTAAGGGATCTTTTGTAAAACCAGTTATGTTCCATTGAAAACAAATGAAATCTGGATCAGTTACAGTGTTTACATCAGTGTATCCATAGTGTACCCCAACAATGTTTAATAGAGGTTTAACATGGCAAGATACTTTTTATAGGAGTAATCCATAGTTCTGAGGTTCAGTAAGACTTTATTGATGTGATGTTTTTACCCTTTACAGCCAGACAAAGGGGACAGCAGCGCTGAAAATGTGGATTCTCCTGGTAAGCAGGGTGTACAAAAGCGAAGAAATTATCGTACACATGGCCCAGATGCAAATTCTGAGAGTTCCTCATCTTCAGATGATTCGTCTTCAGAGGATGAAGTGCCAGGTGACTACATAAATATTGTGATATATTGCAATACCAAAAGGATGTACTGTGATACGTATCTCGATACATAATCGTAGGAAAGAAATGTTCATTTTAAAGTGAATTTGTTGTCCAAATTTTATCAGCCCATATCGTACATCATATGAATTTCACAGATTTATTACTTTTCTTATATTACGAACCATTGAAAATGAAATTCAAATCAATTCTCACCACTAGTAATAACACTGTCTATATTTATTGGCATATCTGTTAAAAAGATTTACATGAATTTCCAAAGCTAAAATACCTAGCTTTGGGAAAATATTGCAATACGGCAATATTCCTTTTCTGTATTGCGACGTACCAATTTTCCACTTCATTATGTTGGTTATAGAAAAATATAAAAAGGCACCTTTACATACCTGAAGAATGCTAATAAAGCGTACAAAGATTATGCCATGCATAGTTACCAGTGTAAGTACCTTGCTATAGACTGGAATGGATTAGTTATATACCAGTACCCATGTTTTGCACCTATGTTAAGTGAGCGTGTGGTTGAATTTTCGTGTATTAAACCATATATCTTTGATTCTTGTTTGACACAGAAAATAAATCTTTTTACGTTTGACTAGCATCAATAATTTCTTTTTAATTTTTTCCAGCCATGAGAGGTCATGAACGTAATCGGTCACCCCCTTATGGTCGTCAAATGCGCAGGTCAATGTCCAGAGAAAGGAGGCGCCCTTCACCTTATTCTAGGAGGTAATATATCCAAATTTAGCTAGCCAATCATGCTATTTCTACAAAAAGCTTAAAATGACTACCACTAGCTAACTACTATTTTCATATTAAATCTATAATTTATTCGTTTAGATTTTATTTGAGGTGTTCAATATTTTGTAAGGATGTTATTTATTGGGTTTTCTAAAACCACAAAATAAATTAAATCCCCAACAAAATTTTATGCTTTTACAGTATGCGGTAATCATGGGTGTTATTTTCAACATAGGAATATTTTTACAATTTTCAATAATTTGTGTTGTTATAGAAATAAAATGATATAAAGTATTGACAAAAATAATTGGTCAAACTGATTGCTGGCTCTTTTAAACTGTTCATCTTTTCTTCAGCCAGGGAATGTAATTGTACATTGTTTTGTTATAGATATTCACCTCCTCCTAGACGACCAAGTCCAGGTGCTTGGTATGGCAACAGAAGATCCCCACCCCGGTTTTCCCCTACCTGGCGACAGTACCGCAGGTCACCCTCACCACCACCTCTAAGGTATCTTGTTTCTCTTTTCCTCTCCAACCAGTAAGCATGCATAGAATTCTGGTTACTAAACGTTGACCTGACTTGATCTAGGTGGGAAAACAATGTATTCTTGATATTTCTAAGATTAACTCCATGGTTTCAAGTGTTGTATCATTGCTGATTGAAATTATCATACTGAAAACAATAGGTTGACGAGTATATTCTGAAAACAATAGGTTGATGAAAAATTCTTCATTGAAAAAATGTGAGAAAGATAGAGTTGAACTTGTACTTGTTATTTAAAGCAAGAATTGACAGTAATTAAAATAATTTGCCAAATTACTAATGAATCCATTGTCAAAATTATTTGGTGTAGTGCAGGGTGCTGTTCAGAAATATTATGTATTGAAAAGTAACATTACAAAACTTTCCAGTTTAAGTCTTAAGCTTATGAATAGCACATGACACAAACTTCAAAGTACTTACTTCGGTAAAAGTATTCTAGTTGCAAGCCTTAATTGACAGCAATGGAAGGTTATTCAAACTGATGCAAGTGCATATTTTTTTTATGTAAATATAGTATCATTTACAATTTTCATAAATTGCATATTTTGACTAGTCATTTGAAAGCTTAGGATCACTGATTAATGAGAATTCAATCCTGTTCAAGTTAAGACATTAGCAAGGGCCTGTGTTTTTATATAAATACAGGGACTTGCAGAAGATCAGGTTGACCAAATGCTTTATAAGTTGTTAAACTTCATAATAAATCTAAACATTTGTATATTTTCAGGATGGACAGACGTAGAATGGGCCACTCTCCCTCTAGATCCCCACCTCCCTACCAGGGTAGGAGGATGAGGTCACCACCAGGCAGATTTGGTGGTGAGATGAACAGACGACGATCACCGCCTCCTGACCGTCGTCGCCAATTCTCTCCATCACCTCCACCTCAGCGTCGACGAAGGATGTCCCCAGACTCCCCTCCACGCCAGAGGAGGATGCAACCAGAAGACTCCCCACCACCCAGAAGGAGACGAAATATATCCAATTCCCCAGAACCAACCAGATGGCATATTGATAGAGAAGAATCATCGGCATCGCCTCCTCAGCTGAAGAAGGAACGCTCCCCACCAGCTAGAAGAAGGAAGAGATCCCCAGAATCGCCCCCAAGAAAGAGAAAAGTTATCCCGAAAAAAGAAAGGGTCTCAGATTCAGAGTCTCCACCACCACTATCGAGAGAACAACAGTCCGAGTCTGAATCATCATCTTGGTCACCAGAGCCTACACAACAGAGGCGGAAAGCCTCCCCATCACCACAACGTGTGGCACGTAGAAAGCCATCACCATCCCCTCAGCAAAGAAAGATCAGAGAGCAAGGTTCACCCCAGCAAAAGAGGCGTAAACCAGAATCACCGCCATCCAAACTGAAGAAGAGAGATTCATCAGATGATTCTTCTTCCTCATCAGAAGAAGGAGAGGAGTCTTCAGGCTCACCTCCTCCCCCTCGACAAACAAAGCGATCTAGGAAATCTTCATCACCTGGTCCTCAGAAGTCACCAGTTCCAAAAAGAAAGCAAAGATCTCCTTCCCCTGAAGTGCAACAAAGACGTAGACGCTCACCACAGTCAAAGCAACGTTCTTCTCCTTCCCGTGGTCAAAAGAAGCGCCAGCAGATGTCGCCCAGTCCTTCACCATCACCTCCACCTAAACGCCGTGACTCTCGTGTAAGAGACTCTCCTGAGAGGACCAGACAACAAAGACAGCAGTCTCCTAGTCAGAGAAGAAAACAATCAGGATCTCCTTCTCGGCAAAGGAGAAAGCAATCTGGATCACCACCTCCACAAAGGAGGAGACAATCTGGATCTCCTCCCCCACAAAGGAGGAGACAATCTGGATCTCCTCCCCCACAAAGGAGAAGGCCAACTGTATCTCCAGCTCCGCAAAGAAAGAGAGAATCTGACTCTCCACCCAGACAGAAGAGAAGACAACCATCTGATTCTCCTTCACCTCAAAGGAGACAGCAGTCTGAATCCCCCTCCCCTCAAAGGCAAGGGGAATCACCTCCATTACAGAGGAGAAGGCCATCGGGATCCCCTCCCCAAAGAAGAAGAAAAATGTCAGACTCTCCTCCTGCTCAACGAGGAAGACCATCTCTCTCTCCTCCCTATCAAAGAGGTAAGCCAAGCCGCTCTCCTGCTCGACAACAATGGGAATCGCCCTCACCAGATGCTCCACGACAGAGGCGGGGAAGGCCAAGTCCTGAACCAGTACACAGAGGTAGGGGAGAGGAGGGAAGGCCAAGTCATGGAAGGGACTACAGAGATGAAGACATTCAAAGGACCATCACTATCAACCAATTCAAGAGAGAACGTGATGGAGAAGCTTCACCGGAATTACACCAGGGCAGGGGTGACAGTTTTATGGATGGTGAGGACAGTCTCAAGAGGAAAGTCAAGGACAAGAGCCCACCATCAGGGAGCGACTTTGAGGTAGGTATTATACCTAATGAAGCAGTTAGAGCTATCCCAAAACCCCACTCCTCAACCTTTCTAGACCTAAACATAACCCCTACCTCTCAATCTTTTAAAAAGTAATTTAAGGGTGAGTGTCTGTTGATCAGAAAAACTTCCATCAAAGACAATATGCTACTTCATCAAATCCTATGGAGATTTAATACTGTGATCCTTGTTGCCGTTTCCTTTCAATGTAGAATGCCATCTTTATGATAATTGATATTTAACTTTCACTTATAGCACCCAAGGCACTAAAACAGCAAGAAATAGCTACTGCATATTGAGTCAGTTGTCCGACTTTGAATGTAGTAGCCACACCAATTGGTCAAAGTTATATTCATTTGGTAATAATCATCAGTCAGAAAAAAAAATATAGCTTTTAAAATTACTGAAAGTATTTTTAATTCAGGAGGAACCATTTTACCAGAGGCTTCTACTGTTTCTGAATTGTTGTTTCAAAGCAGACATAAAGTTGGGCACAAGAATATTTCAATTTTCATTTTTGAATGTTCTAGGGGTCCGACGATGCTGCAGGCAAGAAAAAGAAAAAGAAGGAAAAGAAAAAGCACAAGAAACACAAGAAGCATAAAAAACATAAGCACAAGAAGAACAAAGATGGAGAAATAGAAGACGAGGTGAGAATATTACATTCAACAAATAGCCACAATTTCACTGTATAATTCATCATCGATTTTATCACTGCTTCAACCAATCTTCCAAAGTCAGGGGACTATAGTATTTACTGTGTCTGTTCATTGTTCCGTGCCAGCTTGTTTCAGGAGCATGATCAGCTTGTGTCTTGTGAATTAGCATTTAGTTTGTATATGGATACCTAGTGGAAAGTTCCTGTGTTCCATCCTAAAACAAGGTTACAGTGAACTCAAGTACTAAATTCAGCCCATGCTTCAAATTAAATCCAATAATGTAATTTCTAAAATTTAAATTTTGTAGTTTGAAATTGTAGATGGTTTAGAACATGATTTTGTTTCCCACTATCACACAATGGGCCACAATTGGTAGTTAAGATGCATCATGTCAGACTTGACTTTCATACTGTAGTGCAATAAGCAACTTTGATGGTCATCTTCTATAAATCACTTATTGGTGTGGATGGAATGTTGGAGGATAGTTCAGTACAGATAATGGATAAACCTTGCCGTCACCAAAATGGCCAATTTCACTCACCAATATATTGGAAATTGATAGATCACCTGCCCAAACACTTCTCAGGATCTTCAGGTTTCCTCCCACATCAAGACTGCCTGGGCACGTCTGTCTGGGCTTACGAGTGATTTATATGTAGTTTATGGTCATATTTACTAACACCCAAAGGAATATGAGGATGCTACTTTAACAGTGTTTTCCATTGGCCAAGATATGCCTACTTACATAATATTTGGTGTTGACAGGGATCGGACAGTGATGACGATGTTGCTGAGCTGGAGGAGAGAAAGCTGAGGGAGCGAGCTCTACAGTCTATGCAGAAGGCCAAGGCATCTGAATTCTCCAACTGATCGTCACTCCCATATGATACATGTGGGAAGATGTTGAAAATCTAGTGCAATTGCTATAGACTTTGATAAATTTTGCTATTAATGGACTTTGACTGAATTTCATTTTTTATTTGAACAATAATGTAACCAATGATCATTACATTTCAAGATCAACGAATAACAACCATGGGATGAAACAATGTTCAGTGTAATTTAACATTATAAAAATTGTGTATTATATTGCCAATTTTATGTTTTTTATTTGAAATATTATATCATGCATCTTTGTTGACAGCTATATTAATGTTTAAAAAAACACTGAATGCTCTAGTGTTCAGATTTTTGCTTATAATATAGCCAGGTATTTAAAATTGCTATATGTGCTTGTGGCTCATGATTAAAATGTTTCGTGTATGTCATCAGAAACTGTACATTTGAAGCATGCATCAAATGCAAATGTAAATTTGAATTTTGTGTACAAATTCCTATTTAAATGTGATGTAAACTATTTTACTTTAATGAGAAGAGCACTTTGCTAGTGTGTGGATGCTTTTGGATGGTGAATTTGTGTATAGTGCTTTGTCATTTGATATCTTATTACTGTTAAGGATAATTTTGATGCCATACTTTGTTTGGTTTATATTAGATGAATACCTTTGATAACATACAGAAGCAGACTTATGAAAAAAAAAAAAAAATGAAATATTAAAAAATTGTGTGAATTTCATGTTTCTGTTATATTGTCAGGAAGATATGTTGCTTTTCAGTCTTAATACAATGCATTTCGGACAGTGCTGTTGTACATTGTAGGTACTAATTGGACTGATTAAAATGAGCTTGTGGCATGGTGCAACATCCATTGTCTTGACATTTCTATCCTGATAATTTACCATTTACTGGAATGGAGTACTACAAAGCCTTAACTGACCTTTGAGGTCACAGGGATAAAGATTGTTAAAAAAATTCCTGAAGATTTTCTAAATGATCAGATGGTCCAGAGCAAGGGTACTTGTAGACCAGCAGTGCATTCTCAAGTTTTGTGTACATTTAAAATTTGATTACCGACTAGGGATGAATGGAAACATTTTAAATGACTTAAATAATCTACTCCTTTTTATGTTGACTTGTTTTAAAAAGATAAGATCCTATTGGGGATCAATTTGTTGTTATCAGTTGCGACGTCCAAACAAACTTTTCTGTGCCACAAATTGAGTTCCACTTCAGTTTTATGGTTTGGAGGTCAAAGCCACTGTTACTCTAAATAGAACCCATGTCTGAACAAGAGGATTCTACATATTAACTTAAGATCCGCTAAATCTATCAAACTTAATACAGTTCTTCCTTACTGAAAGTTCTTACTTGAGATTGCTCTTAAAGGTCTGAAGGTGACTATTACAAAGGTTTCCGTGTGATATTGCTGTTACCTTGGGCCTCCATGATTTAAATTGTTTAATAAGGTAACCTGAACCAAAGAGGATAGATGACCTATAGCCATTGTGCTCCGTGCCTAAACTTACCCTTTCAACGACTTCTCAATAACCGAAGGGCCCATTTCGCTGATATTATACATGCTGGGATGAAGGGCTACTAAGTTTGATCAAATGAATGACCTTGGCCCACTTCAAAGGTCACAGGGGTTGCATGTCTTTAAAATCTTTGCTAAGATACCGAGGTAATTTTGTTTACGCTCAGTTACTTTTGATCGGATAGAGATATTGAATTGCAATATGATGAGAAGTGTGTTGAAAGACAAGATGCAGTTTAGGCTTTATCTTGTTGATTGGTTACCAATTTTTTCCAGAGATACACTTGATTTACTTTTGAAAATGATTGGTATGACCTATATTTGAGAGTCTTGTCCAACATTTTAATAAAAATTTTACACAAATATTGAATAGTGCATTTGTTTCGTAATAAATGTATCTTATGTTGGCGACACATCCACTTCCGTAGAATTCTTGTTGTTTGAAAGGCACATGGACATAACTTGTAAACCAGTAGTGCAAATCTTTGCTTAGTCAGTAATCTGAATATAATTGTTAAAGTGCCATTCATGATTTTGATTTCTTGTCATGAAGATGTTTGGCTTATTTTGTTTTATGTCCTATTAACAGCCAGGGTTAAAGAAAACAACACAGGTATGCTACCATGATTAAGTCCTTAGAATTTGACCTCCCACTGGAGAATTATTTGTACATACTACTATACTTTTGAAAAAAAATGTTGAAGTATCCAGTAATACCATCCTCGATATCCAGGGGTTGCACTCTCTACACCCCGGGAATAGGCCATGGCAAAACTGAAGGCACCCTCAGGTAAAATCATCTGACCAATCGCAAGGTGCATATGGAGCCATAAGTTTTGCTGTGACATATTCCAGGGGTGCAGACAGGCTACCATATACCCGGTAAGTTAGGAATTTGCCTGGTGTAGGTTCAACTACAGCATCTTGTAAGAAACACAAACAATTCGGAAAAGTGTTATTGAAATTTAATGTTTTAACATGATAAACTGAAATTTTAAGCTTTAAAGTTATAAATATCATTATTCAAAAAGTCATCTAAACAACAAAGCAAAATGTAAACTACATATAAGAACTTTAAATGAACAAGTGTCATTGGCATGCATCGTTGTATAGTGTAGTGTCAGTGGCATGCATCGATGTATAGTGTAGTGTATGTAGCGTAGTACAATCAGTCGTGGATACCCGATGATAACCATGCATGCTAAACTTAAATTTGATAAAAACATTTTCTTTAAAAATACTTAAATTGACAACCATACAAATAGACATAATTCTGAGAAGTTGCTCAATGTATAAAATTCATAAGAACATTCTGCACAAGTGCCTGGTGAATTCAACCCTGGGTATTGTTTAATGTTCACCAATAATCAAACTGTAAGGATTTCCTATTACATAACCCCAAGGTAATTAGCTTGTCCCCTTCGCACCATGGACATCCACACAACCCAGAACGGCAACTCTCAATAGAAATTATTGAATTGTTCAATTTAGAAATGAGGTATGTTTCATAAGAGGCATATGTTATATTAACTGGCCTGTAAAAATCTTGACCAGACATAAATCCATTTTACACAATCCTGTGAATAGTACATGAATGCAGGCATAAGTAAGTCTTTTGAAATTTGGTTCATTTTGTTTTACGTCCCATTAACAGCCAGAGTCATTTGAGGACATGCCAGGTTTTGGAGGTGGAGGAAAGTCGGAATACCCGGAGAAAAAACAACGACCTACGGTCAGTACCTGGCAACTGCCCCACGTAGGATTTTTACTCGCAACCCAGAGGTGGAGGGCTAGTGGTAGAATGTCTGAATACCTTAACCACTTGGCCACCACGGCCCCTTCTTTTGAAGTATGAAGAACAATTAATATCAAACCAAAGAATGTACACATACATTTAATTTAAAACTTATCAATATAAATGTTGCTTACTTAAACTAAAAATGTAGATTGATGAGCTCTAAAAATTTCAAACATGACTGCACAACTTTGTGCTCAAAAGAAGCAGTATATATTGCAGGTCATATAGACCAGATGCATCTGTCACATTAGAATACAAATTGCAAACTGATCATGATTGAGAACACTTCAATATTATTTAATGCAAATAAATCAGCATACTATTAAAAATATCACCATTGAAATACAAATCTTTTGTATTTGAGAATGCATATTATGTTCCTCCATCGGTAATTTAACATACATATTTCAGTATAAACATTTTTTCATCGATTTTTGCCCTGCAAGCATTACGCTAAATCAGGATTGTGCTAAGTATAGTTTTGGCATCTTGCTTTATACAGCAATAAGTACAATAATTATCCTGAGTGTACCAATTCATCTCTGCGTTAATTAACATATTGAAATTTGGTTATGATAATTATGCACTTAAAGTTTAGTGCAGGACATTATATTATATAGTTATATCCTAATTTCAAGTGATGAGAAAATACTGTACATATACCAAAAGTTGGAATGCCAAGGACAGACAATTTTTCAAAATTAATTGCATAATTGCTACTAGACAATCTCTTTCAAATTCGTCACTTTCATCCATGGAATGTTCAAGATTGCAAACTGATCAATACCCACAGTGTGTGAATATGATACTTAAACATATACTTATAAGGTTCATGTTAAACTACATTATGGTAAATAGCAGTGTCTAATTAAAACTGATCATAGTCAAGTGATGGGGGTTATAATCAATTTGTAAATATGTTCTCAGGCATGCATCTGTCAGAAGTAAACAGCTTGTGTACAAGATGTCCCATGAACCCCGAATATGATAAATATATTTATTTACAAGATAATCTGGTAATAAAAAATGATAGATTTGATTTAATTTTGTGATGATCATTCATTGTTGAAGGAAAAATTGTAAAAGGAATGTGAATCTATCTCACCCACCCCTCAATAAGCTAGTAAGTTTATTCTCATTCTCTTAGTATATAACATTGATGAAGTTCTAAACCTAATCATATAATGATCCAAATAATGGTGTCAAGTTTGAAAATTACAGTTATATTTACTATGTTCCTTATAACGGTGTAAAACTGGGTTGCATAAATTTGTTCGTAAACAATTAAATAAGATAATTTGATATATATATTGATTACATTAAGTCAAACCTCTTTATCTGTGACTCATACATTAAGTCTTTACTTAGTACCGTCTAAACTTCATACCAAAACATTCAAACTCTCTTTACTCGAATACTCAGATAATGTGTAGTTTTCCCCGATGTTCTGCCGACTTTTAATGAGGTTTGACTAAATGCACTGTTAACATATCAATGCAACGTGTGTTACTAGCATACAAAGTACATGGACATACAATCCTATAGAGCACCACAGTTTGAACTGACCAAGGTATTTCGAATCCCTTTTAAGCACCAGAACTAAATTACAGTTAATATCAAACAATATTAATTCTCTCCTGTATTCCTGGATAAGTGACACCCTAATCAATCACAGAACTGTTTCACAAAAATTCTTGTATACATGCATGTGTAATAGGAATTTCCTTGCCAGAAGAACAAGTTTCAAGCAAGTAAAAAAATATATAAAAATTTGAAGAAAAAAAAGAAGTTTAAAATAAATTAAAAGAGGAACAACTCGATCCTGAAGCCAGGAGTAAACACAGTTGTTCCTCTACCTTTTAAATTTATTTGCTTTATACTTTTTAACAGAGCTCTGTATTCCACTAGGTATCCTCTAATCTGAAGGGTTCTGACTCTTACCCACTAAATATTTAGTGAGTAAGAGAGTCGGAACCCTTCGGACTAGGTATCCTGAAACCCAGTAGATGAACCACCTCACACATGAACTTAGCAGGAAGCTGGTTCTTGGAGAATTTCTCCTACTAGAGATTTTTCTCGCCTGGTTTTAAAGATGAATTTAGTTGGAATATTCAATAAAAGTCCATCACAGCACCAATCTACGATCAGCTTTACTCAGTCGTCTACACTCGATTCTTGCATTTCTTCGTACGAGTCTCTGGAGGGCGTGTCTACAGAACGGTTAATAGAGATGTCTGCACTACGTGATTCCGTCGACTGGCAAGAGTATATAGCTATCCCACTAAGGATCAGTACAAAGGACACGAAGTACAGGATGTGGAACTGCAAAGGAAAGGGTAATACTCAGACATATGACGGGGTTTTAGATGAAAATTCATTTTGCTGAATTGAAAGACTTCAACATTTAAGCTTATTCAACATTTCATTAGGTTGTAATTATTTTTTTATACTAAAATGTACTGGAAAAGGATTGAAACATGTGCCTATAATTCATTAATCTTTTTATGTCCTTAATTTCCATTTTAACAGCTGGGCTATGTAAACCCCGAGTACCAGCATATATAGGGAAATATTCATGCAAAACAGCAGCAGTAAAAGATTTACTCCCAGTGGTTTTACATTAGAGAGACCAAGTTCAGCAAGAGAAAGGTGAACTGACAGTAGGTTTGCAAATACATGCTCTGCTCTTCAGCAAGCTGCTTAATCACATCAAGAAACTTGACCAACACGACTTCCTGGTTAATGACTTACTTCATATTTAAACAGGTAAAGGCCAAACAGTAGCGTGTAGAAATCAGCAGACAGGATGGAGATGTTGACGGCCGTGGCACTGGTCTGTTGTATCACTACAGTCATACAGGTGTACATGAGGAATTGGAAAACCGTGAAACCCATCAGGGGCAGCACTGTAAAACAACAGGTATTGTTAGTTAATGAACACAGTCATATCACTACAGTCATACAGGTGTACATGAGGAACTGGAAAACTGTGAAACCCATCAGGGGCAGCACTGTAAAACAACAGGTATTGTTAGTTAATGAAATATATCGTAGACAGCCAACAATACAGGATTGCAGACAACAGAAAATACAGTTCATGTAAATGTAACCATTAGTCAGGTCAATTAGCTGCAATATACTGCTCGTCAAGAGAGATCTTCTGGACCAGTAGCCAGAGGTTCCAGGTTTGAATCCTAGCAAAGGCATTTGAAAAATTAATTACCTCTGCTACATATGGTGCCCACATAGGGACCCGGGAATGATACTCAGCAACACCTGCAAAGGAATTGCTTTGACCCATGGAAAATTCAAAACAAGTTATTTCCTAGAGGTGGAGTATATAACCTTGGTAAATAATAGCTGCAATATACCACTTGGCTAGCTAGAGAGATATTCTCTTTAGCTCTATCGGTTGAGCGTTAGACTAGTAGCCAAAGGTTTCAAGTTCGGAGGTATTGAAAAAATAATGACCTCTGTTATACATTAACAACAAACAATACAGATCTCATGAACAACACAGATAATGATAACTAACAATTGCATTGTAAAACATTGGGAATTTAATTACATCACACATCTGGACATGGTGCAACAATGCAAAGTAACACAAGCAATGTAACAAGAGGCCAAATGTGCCTGCTTCACTCATCTGGTATTGATATCACACACTTCTAGACTAGTCTTATAAGCAGTCCAAAGGGTTCTGACTATCTGATCCATTAAATATTGGTGTTACAGTCGGATCAATTATGAAAGAGTGCATAAAATAAAAGCTAAGTCAGTGAAGGGACTCACAGAATCCCCCCCCCCCCCACAAAGAAGTCAATAGTGACCTTTGACCTTTAACTTTGATCAATGACTACCAAATCTAATCAGGGGTAATCGTGTGATGCTATGGTGTGAGTATGAGATCTATTTTACACAAGGTCCCGATGCACGCCCGCACTTATTATATACCCCTAACCTAAGTGGGGGTATAAATACAGCTACAATAAGAATGTTGGTGAGACTTTATAGCCTAGTTCATCCCAGCATACTTCTAGCCAATTACCTGGACCTTTTGGTTATTCAGAAGTTGTTACAGGATTTCACATATTTGACTCCTGTGACATTATCAAATAGGTATTATAATACAGGTATACAATATAAGGTTAGAAAATGCACTACCTGTATACTGCGTATGTCTTAACTGATGATTCTCCTTCTAATTTAAGTCACAATTACAGATGTTTCACAGAAAGTCGATTAACCAGGATTACTGTATACAAAACATATACTTACATATATGATAGGAAGAAAAGTCAATGTCTGCAACTCTATCCCGTTCTGTGACAACGCTACGAAAACAAATTTTTGCATGTAATTTTACTAATTTACAACATGTATTCCTAAATTATTTTTTTCTTCAGTTGCTGATCTAACAATCCTTTGCTATTATAAATCAGGTTTTAATATAAGTTGATGCTTAAGTCTGTTCCCAAAAAGGTGTTGTTTTTTCTTGAAAATGGCACTCGGCTATTTTGATAACTTGTACAAAAATAACAATGGACAGTAACAAGAAAACTCACATGTATATGTAATATAAGGTAAAAATGTATCATCATACTCACATCTATATGGTTTTTTTATAAAAAAAAATCATTCATAAGAAACCAATGCCTATTGATATCTGTGACTCACAATTGTATTCCATTGACAAAACTTCCAAACAGACCAACCATGCCGAGGAAGTCTGCTTTATCGTAAAATTTGACGACATATTCCTCCGCCACATTAGACACGCCGTACAGGGATGCACCAGCGATACACAGCATGTCTCCAAGTAGCTTGTTTGGTGCTTCACAAGAAACAAAAGCAGTGTGAAATTAATCAGGATCAATATACAAAGGAAATGACAATCATTATTACATACTATACATACATGCACAAAATTTTTGAGCATGCAAGGTTCCTTATTTCACAATGCCGAAATACTGATATTGCATTACAATTTTTTCAGTGATTAAATACTGATAATTAAAAATATGAATGGCTTCCAAAAAAGGGGGAAAAAAGCATTTTGAGTCATAGCAATGCGACATTATTATCCTTCTACGACAATTATTTTGATTGCCTATGAAAGCACACTATTCTCTTTCTAGTAACATTTGTATAACAATCCTTAAACTTCAGTGTACCCGAAATTATTTCAACAGCCTTTAAATATATTACCAGAATGAGAATACCTAAGACCAGTATGTAATCCTGCTTCCAATTCACCATTATCATTGTAAAATATTGCCAAATTAAGGAACTTTAACTTACCTTTCCCAGTGTCCTTGACATTTGCATTGCCAGACAGGAAGTCTGTCAGGATGAGCCCACCCATGCCCAGGAGGCAGACAACAATTCCTACGAAGTTCAGCGGTTTGTATCGAATACGCAGGATGAGACATGACAACACTAAAACCATAGGAATACTGAAACAGTCCAACAGCTGTAAGAGACCAGAGACGGTAACACATATAAGACAATGGCTTCGTTTGAATATCATTTCAGCAAAACAAATTTGTTATTGTTTATCAGACACATATTTTTCTTTTGATATGATCAAAATATAGATCTTAGATAATCATCAGACAAATCATTTCAAATTTTAATTATTCCTTCCCATTTTTTTCCAGCTTTTATTACCTAAGTAGTTTTTCCTGTATATCTTATGGAAAGTCTAGAGGATTTCTTTCTGGCTAAATTTTAACACCCTTATAAGCCCAATGATGTATCAATAATTGAGCTTATTTCTGAAGTACATAACCCTGGTAATATTGATAAAAATATTGTTTTCAAGAAAAGTTAATCACACAAATGCTCATGAGCCAGCTCCCTTTAAAATGGGAATTAAAATATTAAGTCTTCAAAACACTTCTTCCACTATACCATTGGAGGAATTTAATCTAAATTTGGCCTTGACTTTCCTTGGGAAAGGGGGACTAGATTACGTAGATTGAGTATAAAGAAAATGAAAGAAAAAGTGTGGCCCTCTGAGTACAGAGTTAAGGGAATTTGAGTTTTCAAATCTTTCTTCCATTGTACCATTGGAGGGGTTTTGCCTAATAAGAACAGGTACATCAGATGTAACAGTTGTGTTACAGGCCCTCTGGGCCTCTTGTTTTATTCAGTTTTTGTTTTGATATGATAATTCCACTTGTCCTATGACCTACCTAGACACTGGTAGCAGTTGTGTTACAGGCCCTTTGGGCCTTTTGTTTTATTCCGTTTTTTTTTTTTATACATGATAATCCATTAGTCATATGACCTACCTAGACACTGGTAGCAGTTGTGTTACAGGCCCTCTGGGCCTTTTGTTTTATTCTGTTTTTGTTTTTATATATGATAATCCATTGACCTATGACCTACCTGGACACTGGTAGCAGTTGTGTTTCGGGCCCTTTGGTCCTTTTGTACATTCTGTTTTTGTTTTTATATATGATAATCCATTAGTCCTATGACCTACCTGGACACTGGTGACTGTGGTGTACTGGTAGGCACTGACCACCAGAAAGTTGGCCTCCACATCAGCTATGGAGATGAGGACATATTTCCAGCCCCATGTCTTAAGGCGTTGACACAGATTCTTCTCTCCAGAGCGACATGCCAGGATGGGCGTGAAGACCAAACACAGCAATATGTAGTTGAGGAAACTTTGAGCTATATGAAAGATAAAAGTATTATATCCAGTAAAACACCTACTGTAAACAGAGATCAACTTTTGGATGTTAATTCCCAAGTGTTCTGTAATAAAGTTTTGGATGACTAGGCCAAATGTCACAAGAAACCATATTTATAGTTTATATATGGGTGGTAAAAATTGTACTTTCTTTTAATCTAAACATGTCAAACAAGGCATATATATATTAAAATATCTAGAATTCATTAGATATATGGTGGTTTGTCATGAGAGCCTTGATATATGATCTTTTTGAGCCAGGCCCTCTCACTTTTTTCCCTATACTGTACCATCTTCAGTCCTAAGGCCCCTATTCCTTACTCTATTCCATACTAAATTACCGTAAGTCAAAAACCCCTTTATCAATACTCAACAAGTGGAATTTTAAGATGATTATATTAATAGGGAGTCCGACACTTGCTCAAAAATGCTCAAGATCAAGTCAAACACCATTCAGACATTGTCAAAGTGAAGATTATTTTTCAAAGGAAAAGAACAACTAAGATGCCAGCAGGAATTCAATGGTCAGACAAAACACATTGTTACATGAGTCCCTATAGAAAAAGATAAATTTGGCATTTCATATACCGCCATGGATTAGTTAAAACTATTTGCCCTGAGATATCATGAACTAATACACGTTTCCTTGGAAACGATTGTGCCCAAGCGTATAAGTGATCTTGATTAAAGCATTTTGTTTATATGCAGACAACATTTGTTGACGGTAGAAATCGTTTAATGACTGTTCGACATTTTCGGACAAGCTGTAAACTTCTGGAACATGAAGATTGTTGTTTCTAGAGATCCGGGTAACACAGAGAACAAGCTAAATGCAACAGAACTATTGTGGCACAAAAGGATTTACAGTGACTGATAAAAATGAGTGATGAACATGGTACAATACTCTATACCTTTGAATTAAAGGTAACAAACAATTATTTCATGCCCTTTCAGTCAATAGTCAAAACAGTTTTCCCTCGGTGTTGGGACCAACCTGGTGAATTATTTGCTGAAATAGTTCACCAAGTTGGTCACAACACTTTGGGAAAACAGTTTAGACTATTGACTGAAAGTGCATGGATTAACTGTATACTAACCCATGGCATAAGTTTACTTCACGTTTCAGGCCAGTTAGAATACAAATCATAAAATTCTGATGTTCTGATTTACCTTGCCAAGGACATTCAGTAGACATTATCTCCCCTTTGCTTTTTCAAAGTATGCAAGTATGTGGGTGATATAAAACATACAAATATAGGCTAAAGACAATTATTGTGTGGTTACTGGAGAAAATGATGAATATGTTAGTTAAATCTAAATGTAGATGATAGTGATGATACCAAGTAAACATATATCTACCAGTAGCAACAATGCCCATGACGACATCATAAACTGACTATAATACCCAACCCCTAGTCTATATAAATAAATATGGTCAGTGTTGGGTAATGATGACCTTGACCTTTCGAATTAATTTATGGATATCCAATAGTGGTCAGGATGGCCTTGACACATAAATTCTATATAAACCTGTGGTTATTAAAAAAACTGACCTTGTAACTATGGTCACCTTCCTGTGGTTATGATGACCTTGACTTTTGAAATATGATCAACAAAATATTCTGGTGATGGCCTTGGCCTGTTAGGTTTAATTACCTCTGTTAAATCAGTATGTTGTTATGGTGATCAATTAAAGGTAGTAAATATATCTTTGGGTATGAAGATGAGTGGTATACATCTTCTGCAGGGTAAGTGTGTGGGGTTGTGTATGTAAGTGAGCCCATATATGATAATGCTCTTGTACATCACTGTTAACTTAGAGATCGATGAATATCCTGGCTTGTCTAGCTATCAGTGGTCGGAATTAGTATATTGAGAAAATGTCTATTAGTTTTGTGTCGTGTGAAAGACTTATAATTCCTATGATAGGACAATTAATATATATGAACAGGGACTGACCCCAGGGCTCCATCCCAGTAAGATATCTATTTTTTGTGAAAAGATGGTAATTAATGACAACACTGTTACTATTTACACTCACCAGTTGGGATATTAACTCCCTGGTTAGACAAAAGTCCACTAGTGACAGCCAGTCCACACAGGAGAAGAGATATAAACTGGCCTAACAGAACAGCTTTCCAGAAAAGTCTGAAATATAAGACAACATGCAGTGTCACAATAAGGTCTGATCTCATAAGGCCAGGAAAACCTTTTCGCAGGCAAGTGAAAAGTATGATTAAATTAATTGTATATTTTATGTTTGACAATTTAATTTCTGGAGTACAGTACAAGTCTTCACCAGCCAAACACTTTTTTAAAATCAACTTGCCTGAAACACCTGTAGTGCTTTTAAAGATGATATTTACCTACAATAGTACTTACATATATATATATGTAAGAGATATATATCATAAACAATCTGTGTTACCATAATTATGAATTAAGTCCATTCACAACTTGCATGGATAAACAGTTTCTGATATGGTAATGATGGACTAGCTATCATATTGAATTTGACAAAAGGTTTATATATAATAGTGTCACTTTCTATTGATTCTATAGCACAGACCTTGACTTAAGAGTTTTGCGAGCCCTACTGACAAGTCGTCTACACTTGTTTCCACATGTCTGTTCCTCGTCACCATGTTCATGGTAATTTAGACTAGAAGTTAACTCCTCACTGTCAGTGCAAGATAAACAGCCCATGGTTGTTACAGCGTGCAGCTTCACTCATCACGACTCTTATCACCTGAAAATAAATAGCAATCTATATTTTGTATATATTCATAGAATAAATTATGGGTTAAATACTCCTATAGGCCCTATAATTATATACAATTATGCAGCTCCAAATATCATGCATGCTGCAGCTGTTGACAGATAACAGATTGAATGGGTTTAGCTAGTATCTTCAGAATACAATATATATTTAAGCATTGAACTGTTACCAGATGTAGTATACAGTCCATATGAATACAATTTGGGTGACAGATAAATAGAAGTATCTGTCACCCAAATTGTATTCATATCGACTGTATACTACATCAGGTAACAGTTCAATGCTTATATTTACATTTCCGGTAATTTTACAATTTGTCTGTATCTATATCTTTGGGATAAAGTCGGTTAACGTTCTCCATTTTTCCATTTGTGTTTCTTTACTGGAAGAGTCTGATTTAAATCAATATCATCTGAGCTATTGACTCAAAGCCATTATTCATGTTATCTGAGGCGGAGTGCAAAGCGTTGACGTAACGTAGTCCAACATGGCGTCAGAAATGACGGCACAATAGCCTGATTTAAATCAGTGTCATCTGAGCGATTGATTCAAAGCCATCATACATGCTATCTGAGGCGGAGTGCAAAGCTCTGATATAACATAGTCCAACATGGCGTCAGAAATAACGTAATGTACGTGATGTGGATTGCAAATTGTAGTATGCAGTGTCATATATTACAATTTGGTTTAGTAAGATATATAGGCAAAGGCAACACAGAAAGTAAATATAGGTCTATATTGTGTTTATGTCATTATGCTGACTGTTATATATGATTAAGTTCAGTTTTGGAATTATATAAATCACATAGTTTAATCAATTAATAATAATCATAAGTTTATAATAGTTTAATCAATTAATAATAATCATAAGTTTATAACAATGCTTTACCACGTGTTCAGCATGCCCTGCAAAGGTCTAATTATGTAATTCCTGATGATAACACAGTTTCAAAGTTTGGCAGCTAATATAATAGTCTTAAACTGATAAAATTGTATTTATAGTTATTTAAACATTGAATATGACTTACCAATGAAAATGATTGACTGTACTTTAGCACTAACTAAAGCAAGTAAATGAGAAATGATGAATATATCACAGTACATATGTCAACAGCATGCCACACAGGTCACTGATCAAAGATTATCTGATTGTAGTGTCAATATCTGAATATATTGTGATGGAAAGTGATAAACCGATAAGAACTTTTTTGATTTCTTTGACAACTCATCATCAATGCAAAACAACAAAATAGACAGTTTTTATTTAATCCATATAATAACTTACGAATAAGTCATGCCCGATTTCCTCAATTCAGTGTCTATGTAATGAATCTTTATGAATCAAGAGGGACTAGACGAATGCTATTGGACGACATGTTTACATTTCGTAGACGGGCTTTTCCACCCGAATGCACCTACGATGCAGTAATGATATAAGCGGCACAGTTGAATATTTCTATTTTCGCTTAAACAAACACTTTGTGTGGCCTATAATGTATGTAATATTTATATTGTATTTATAATTGCAAATTAATAGAGGTGATTATCAAATAACAGTCCACAGAAGTATATATACGTGGGTGTTATTAATGACAAATTTGTAAGTGTGTAAGCGACCTAATTTGGAACTGTCGTGTTGTAAAAAAAAGAAAACCCGAGAAAGACAGATCCAGCTGACGTGTAAGTTTATTATTTGGAGAAAACTTGATGAATGTGTGGTTTCTTATAATTTCTCTATTGGGAAGCAAAGGAAAAGAAATATATTCAAAAATGTAAGCAAATGTGACCTACATATGTTCAGATAGCCCTGTCTTCTGGCTCAGCTTCAGCAGCTGTTCGGCTTGTTGTAAATGTCAATGCATCAACCGATAAGATTGACATCTATGTAAAGTACGAGATGATCACAGATAGACGCATGTCATATGGAATAAACCCAGACTGTAGTAAGTCATTAGATTTTGCAGTTTGAACAGTTCAATAAAGGATTTAAAATTTTCTCTATGACTGTACTACAAATGTAGCAGGTGATGAGGTAGCATGCATATATGTCTGTCAATGCAATACGCCTCTAGCAGGTGTAATTGCAGACAAGGCTGGGAGTGGGACATATGTGATGTTTTCTATATAGGAATATTTAAAAAAAGAAGTTTTGAAAAAGTTCAATGTCGGGTTGAATGATTGAATTTAAATGCTAATGAGACTTGAGTCAAAATAAAAATCATGTCTAACTTAAACAGGAAAAATAGAATCAAGTGCAGGAAATCTAAAACCCACCTTCATTCACTCCTTCTCAAATGTAAAAGGAAAGAGAAAAAGTGTTACCAAAAAGGGTTGAACCTGGGATCCTATTCTTCCTTGTTGGATGTTCTAACTGATCATGACATAAAAGAAATTAACTCCTCCCCCACCCCCTTTTGCTTGAAAGAAGCTAGGAACAACTGTAATCCTATGCACAAGTGTAATATGCTGCACATAAAAAGTTTACAACACATTGTTTCTGTTTCTGTCAACACTGATACACAGATTGATTTGCTGCCAATAATATCACTTATGCAGTGGTCAATTTACAATTTATTTGCATGGGTTCTTTTTGTACATATTGCCGAAAACAATGGGTCCCACAATGTTAAATTGAAGTATTTCCGAAATTTCTATAAGTTCCATCACAATTTTACGAGTACTGGACTCAGGGCTCGCATGTAGATTGATCACTGCTTATGTACTGCATACAATTATAATGAAGCAATTAACATTCCCACTATCCAAGAGCACAAGTTATCAATTACATACTGAATCATATCCTTGATCATTTGAATTATTACTGTAAAATTCCTCCATTTTCAGGTGCACTAGAGACATGGCAATCATTCAAAGGTAGAACTTGCTGCTGGAAATATCCAGTTACTGTCATTTTAAGATATCTTCACAATGGAGGATCTCTTAACACAGCTGATGAAAGATGCCTCGTCTCAGAAGCATGCAGGGATCAGGAAAGCATCACAGACAGCTCTGGGTAAGTAACAAACAGTCTTCTCAAACACACCAAATATTGGATAAAGCATCGGGCAAGAGAGCCAAGGATCACAGGTTTGAGCCCCTGCGACGGCACTATCTTTATCCCTTTTCACTTATTTAAATATACAATTTGTTATTTGTGAATTTTCTGATGGTTTTGTTTCAGATTTATTGGAGAATCCTACTTTGATGACACAGACTCCAGCATACATATTAAGAGAAAAGTGCTTAGAACCACTTCAACTAGCATTAGAATCTAAAACAAAGAAGTTAGCAACATATGCCATAGGAGGAATACAGGTAAACATTCATAATGTCCCTGCCATCTTATGAGTGATATATGGCATCCTTTTATAATTCAACAATGTGTGTTATTGACTTAATTTTAACAAAACATAACTTTGAGAATATAGTATTGTTTGAAGGTCCCAGTGTCTTGCTTACAGTAACGTTGATCGGTGTATTGCTTTCCTTAGCCATAAGTTCTGATTAAGTTTTCAACATCTTTATTTTCATGAATCTTCAGATATGGGTGTATCATTACTCAATGATATTTCACATGACTCCTGAGTCTGAACCTCACTGCAGAGGTCAAAGTGTTAGGTTATTGATCATACATAAGAGTTTTGATGCATTTTATGACACTTTAGTGTGGGTCCTTTAGGAAAACGTGTTTTATGTTTCAGAATTTTATTGTGATGATTAAGGTTCTCGGTTTTGTTATTTGGGATATATACAGTTGACATAGTGTATCTTGTGAAATTATCAATGTGGATTGATACAATTAACTTATGTGAAAATTGCTACAAATAATGTCAGATCATACACATGTAATATTTATGACAAATTTGGAATTTTCAGCAAATACTGAAGGATGAGAAATTCCAATCAAGTATGGAGAGTGACAAGGAGGAGCACTGGATGCCGATCCAGATCCTCAACACAGTGTTCAGTACCCCCTCCTTACCCGAGGACACCCAGGTGGAGATTATGAAGGTATACTACAACAGATTTGTGTTACATCATGGTTTACTGGTTACATTTGTTCATGTTTTAGATAGAATATTGTTTCTGCTGATTTCAGCATTCATCCGGATTTTTTCATAATTTCAACATTTCTATCATGATGAGCTAAAGGTAATGAAAATAAGTAGTGTATTGTGAATGAAATCATGTTACTTTATTTTGGTGGTTTTAAATTAACAGCTATGATGGTTTATAAGCTCAGCCACTGCATCAAATCATGATTTGAAATGCATGAATTAAGGACTATTTTTAAACCCTTCTGAAGTACAGCTCTAATGCAAGTGATATAGGTATACAGAATCCTTACGTTTATTGGCGTGAAACTGAATAATGTACCATATATAAGTAATAGTTTCCTGCTTGACTTTTTGAAGTAATGCCCCTTTGTTTAAAAATCTTGAAAGAAGTATTCCTACAGTTTTTGGAATAGGCAGAGAGTATTTGTTTACCAATCTTGTGACAGTTTTAGTTGACAATGTAAAAGGAACGGATAACAAGCTCAATAAAAATGTGACATTTACTGACAATGACCACAACTATAATACATGTATAATATTATATCAAAAGCAGTGTTTTCACAATAGAAATGGCACAAGAAAATTTAATGGTTTATTAATAATTGTCAGTGGTGATTAAGCTTAAAGTGAGCTTTCCTTATCTAGATAGGGACAGAATGATGCATACACGTTATATATAGAATTATATAAACACTTTTGGATCCTCTGTTGTAGTTGCTGCTGAAGATGACATTCTCCACAGCTTGGTGTATGAATGCAGGGGTAATCACAAAAGTGTCGCAGGTAAATTATAATCTTAACAATACAATTTCTTTTGTGGGTGTTTATATGGTATTAACCAGTATATTTGTGCTTCAGGTTAATGGGTATTTGTTACCAATTTCATGTAGTTAAATTAGATAATTGCATACAACTTTTTTCTGGTATGGTGGTTTGATCAGTGAAAGCCTACAGGTAGCACACTGCCTTATACATAGTAATTAGCAACCATGCCTCATAGCCTTATCTACACAATGTAATAAAAACCCAGTACAGATGATTTTATACTGTGGTGTAGGAAGATAAACATACCTGATGGGTGATGCATGGTGAACAGTTTCTCATTGATAATAAAATGTTCTATTTGACAAATAAATGTATCCGTATTCATTCAAACGTTGAAATATTTCATTATGAAATTTCAGGGATAGACTAATGTAATGCTTACCATACTTCAGATGATTGCTGTAATTTTCTTACTTAAATAAATTATATTATTAATTAAAGTTGAGATATTGAATGTTTCTTGATGTGTATAACTAATGAATTTATAAAGAATGTACTAGAAAACTTGTGAACACTCAGATCAGTACAAATGATATATCAATCTTTACAAACAATAAATAATGTAGTAAACAAATGAAATAAATAACAGAAATTAAACAGTAATTACAACACTAGAACTGATGTATAAAATACATAAAGAGAATATTTAAAATCGCCATGTTGCACATTATTGTCTAAAGAACATATTCAATACTAGAGAGGTCTTTACAAAAGTAGTTTATCATGTTGTAACACATGATTATATTAGAGTATACTCTATATGCATTCCCAAAACGATGTTCAGCATCCTTATAGATATTGTACCCTATGTGTTTCCAGTTTAATGTCCACTTGTGTTTCCAATGTATTTTGTGCCCACGATAATATATATGCACTCCCAAAATATTAAATATAGTGTTTCCAGCATATTGCGCACATGCATTTCAAGTGAACGGTACACATGAGTTGCCGGTACGTGTGACTTACGCGAGTTTTGTAAATGTGTGTGCCATGTGTTGACAGGTCTACATAGACACCTACATTGCTAGCACCCACAGTGTGCGGGGGGCAGTGAAGGCTGCCCTCACACAGCTGTTGAGCAGTTTTACAGAAAAGCTCCAACAGGGGCACGATGATGAGGTGGTAAGGTTACACATCGTTGCTGCACGCCTTGTGTAATTTGTGTAGATTTAATTTACTTTTATTATTTAACTGTGTATCCGGAGCTGCATCTTGTGTTTTTAGTTTTTAGTTTATTTTACACTGTTCATCCCAGGACTTGTCTTAGTTTTACCAAAGGAAGAAAATCATTTTATTAAGCTATTAATGCAAACTGTTCTTTACATCAAGAACATTATTCTCATCAAACATGTAGTTCTTGGTGTCATGAACAGAAAAAAATCCTTTATAAAAGTTTTTTTTTGGCAGAACCAGTTAAAAGTAGACTGATATAGTATTGAGGTATTCAATTTAGAATACATAGTACAAGAGCCTGGGAAGAACTCTCATTTTCATTAAGATGTTTAATTATTTATTAATTATAATCAACACATGATTGTTACAGTTCATGTATACAAATTTCCAGGTAAATTCATCTTTATATATTTTTTCCCTCCTAGACAAAATCTTCTTGTATTTCATTGGTGTTTAACACTTACTTAAATCACAAGGTAGTTTACTTTCTTTTTATATAAAACAATTCACATCCATAACTGGTACATGTATGTAACTTTCATTTTGTTCATTAACAACATTCACTTTGTCTTGGTGTTTTTGGTCTTGAGTCTAATAAGTATATCTTTTTTGGAAATACAAAATAAACTGTTAAGGATTTGGTATAAGAATAATTTCACCAAATCAGTCTTTGAATTATTTTCCATTAACCTCCTATTGTTTATACATTCTTAAAGTTTGTATTTTAGACTAATTTCCTACTGATTAAATCATAGTGAGAGTAATCCACACTATTACATGTACTAGTATTACCGTGGTAAGTTATATCACATGAAATTCATAGTAAAATGCTTGTACATTTGATTTATCAACATATTTTAAGAATAGATCTTGTTGTTGACTTGAATAAAAAATCCATCACATCGTATAACGTCTCTCCCAGATATGAAAATGCAGTGAATATCATATATAACTGTTATAGGTCACAAGAAAAACTAACTCTGGGTTACAAAGGTCTCCAAGCTCTGTCATCTACACCGTACGATCTATGTTGTATACTTCTTGTGTTAAGCCTAAAGATAGCATAATACATTTCACCTTTCCTTATTACTGCTTGTCATAAAAAGAATTGTCTGTTCATTTACTTTAAATTGGAAGTTTTGTTCTCTTGTTCCGTGTATTAGAACACACTATCACATTGTCATGGTGATACTTCAGTTTAAGTCAGATTTTACCGTTATGTCTGTTTAAATAAGAAGTTTTGCTCTCTTGTTCCTTTTATTAAATCACATTGTCATGATGTTATCCCTAGTTATATTAGATTTTACTGTTATGTCTGTTACAGGTTAGGATTGAATTGTAACAATCATTGAGAATGTATCCTAATATTTATTCTATTAATGCTTTCACATTATGCCTCACACTACTAACTCTTGTTAATTAAAGTAACCTTTACTTGATAAGCTTTCAATGTTTTCAGGCTTACTGCAATGTTTAGAATTGTGTATTTTTAGAGTTTGTGTGGAATGAATTTTGAAGATTTGGACCTTGTAATATAACTTCTTTGTGAAATAAATAGAAGTGTGTATCGCAAGGTTGTGACAATACAATACAATATATATCATAATACATAGATGAAATTTCTATGTGTATCATAATGGCACTTCCATACGAAACGGTAACGATATACCGGTAGCTATCCTTATGTGACATTTTACTATTTTATTTTGAAAAAATGTCTGAAATATATAAATGCATAGGTGTTAACCTCTGAATCCTCCAGTGAGGGAGATCTCCCTCTTTCCATATTTCCAATGAGGGAGAAAGTGCATGAAATTTGTGTAAAACTGCATTACTCAATTTGTTTTCACCTTTTTATGTATCAGAGCAACTTCAAAAAGTATTCATTTGATCCAGACACACCCTACATTTACTAGGATATCATTTGACCACAGGATGTAGATTTTGTGTTTGTGTGAGATTTGACTTGGATGAGGGAGAATCTGAGGTAGATTGGTAAATTATGGTCAAAATGAGGGAGTCTCTCTCGTAATGAGGGAGGGTTAACGGGTATGTAAATGGTAGCAACCGAAGCCAGGACTGGTACCTAGTCGATAACAGTGGTAACTCAGGTCATATACAACTTTTTAAAATACTGTGATACTATTACAATGTATATAAGAGCGAATGCCAGGATGCACCTTAGAAATTTAGAAGAAAAAAAAAATGTTTTTAGTAGTAGTAAACTCAGCATATATAGTATACTAGTATGTTATATATCTCAGTCGCTAGAAAACAACTGTATGCTTTGGCACAACTTTTATCTTAATCTCCATTATCAATTATTGTCATTGGACATTAATTTGGAAATTCTGTACAAACTGAATGAGCACCAGATTGCAAACAATTTTTCTGTATTTGAATCCAATGCTTTCCATTTGAGAACTGAATCCAGAAAGTCCTTCTCATGCTGATTTCTGTCCACATAAAAATTATATCTGATTGTTTGACTTGCATCTTCCATAATTTCTGCAATATATTTATTAGATAGTTTATTCATCATTTAGTCATATGTATGTTCTTTTATTTTAGACTTTGGATGTATTTTTTTTTTAAGCGCAGATTTAGGTTGTACAACATGTATTGATCTCTGATACACTGAAATCGTGGAATAATATGCAAATTAAAAAAAAAAATGTTATGTCAGAAGTGGTAAAGAATACTTTAACAATTACTTTCAATAGGATACTAATACAATGCAAGATACTAATACTGAATGGGTATTATGGCTGTACTGCTGGTTATGATGAGCGTATTTTATAAATTATCACTACACTATTTGTTGGTATAGGCTGTGTGTTGGCATCGTCATGTAAATGGGATATATGGTACATTATACATCTCTTACAAAAGGTAGCATGTGATTCCGTTATATATTTTGCATCCAAACAATATAAGAAACAGGAAATTTGTAGAAATGTAGACAAATGATTCTAAATAATCTTACATTATGTCACAGTTCTTACTATATACTTGATGTCATGTACAAGAAAACTGTAAGCATCAAAAAGACAAAAAATGAGAGGTTTACTATTGATAATTCATGATAACAATTGAAATTAAAGTGTTGGAAATGATGTTAATTTGTAAAAGCTAGTAAGCTTAATTTTTTTTGAAATCTCATGATTTTTTTTTATGATTTTTATTCAAGAAAACATTAATATGGGATTCCAGTTTCCTTGAAAACAAGTCTGTATACTATCCATATCAGAGTATTTTTTGCATTTGTATTTCAAATCATTTTCTTTGTTAAGGCATGCAAAGTTTTGCTTATCCAAGTTTGTTATAATTTCAGACCAAGGAGAGAAATGACGTTCTTGCTGACTTCATGGCCAAAGGTTTGTTTCCAGAATGTGTCAGTGTTAGATTTATTAGATACAAGTTTGTAGGATAAACAATAACGTTTGAGAAAATGTTTCTTAAAAGTCCGACAGTCCAAGTCATACAATACAGTATATAACGTCGGTGTACCAAAATTGATACTGTTCCCAAATTAATACCCCATTTTCAAAAAGTGTTCTAAATCCTTGTTGATAAAATAAATGATATTCTAATGTTTACAATATCCCATGTCAACCTTTGCCGTTGATTTAACCTTATTTTTTCTTTATACAACATCTTGTTTTTTTTCCACAAGAAGACTTCAAAAGGGGCTAAATCTCTCCGAGAAGCATGCACCCCAAACCATACTGTCATGCGACAGCTATTATTCTCATTCGTTTAAGCATTTACAAACTATATCAAATGACTTTTATGTCATATGTATGCTCAAAAATTTAAAAACAGTTATATGTATGTATCTGACAATGATAAGTTGTTTCCTATGTGATTACTTTCAGACACACCAAGCTATGATAGTTTGTTTAAAGATGTGGTTGCCATACTCAAGTTCTTCACAGCTAAACTGGAACAGGCACCAAGGTTGGAGCATTTCTTAAATATATCGTTGCTATCCATGTTTAATATAAAAAGTGATCTCTTTAAGTTTTGATGCCTGTGTGTACTTGTCCAGATTGTATGGTTACCATGGATACTCTGACGGAGTATATGTTTAGATTGTATGGTTACCATGGCTACTCTGATGGAGTATATGAGCATAAATTGTAGTGTGATACATATCGTTCAATAGTGGTATTATCATTAGAGGACGGCCTCGTCTGTAATTGAAACAATGTGGTCAACAACTGACTAAAAATAAGAGGAGTTTATAAAGAATCAACCTTGATGAAATGATTTATATCTGTTTGATCGTTTTTGTTTCGGAGAATTTGATAAAAATCCAGAGTGTCTTATACAGTCATCCTTTTCTATTCCCAAAAAGTTCCTTTCGTGGTTAATAACAGTTTATATGAAAACTATTGATGATGAAATAGGAATATGAGTTATGCTATATATCAATGCTAACAGTATAGTAATACACTTACAACTGACTTTCAGTTCCAATCAGACTCGCCAGTCTATACCACTCCTTCTGGAGGGCGTGTATACTGTCATCTCCAATTCACCCGTCTCCATCAGGGAATGCAAACCTTTCCAGGAAGTCCTCTGGTAAGTCTCCATCAGGGAATGCAAACCGTTCCAGGAAGTTCTCTGGTAAGTCTCCATCAGGAAATGCAAACCTTTCCAGGAAGTCCTCTGGTAAGTCTCCATTAGGGAATGCAAACCTTTCCAGGAAGTCCTGGTCTAAGTCTCCATCAGGAAATGCAAACCTTTCCAGGAAGTCCTCTGGTAATAGTCTCCATCAAGAAATGCAAACCTTTCCAGGAAGTCCTCTGGTAAGTCTACATCAGGAAATGCAAACCTTTCCAGGAAGTCCTGGGCTAAGTCTCAATTAGGAAATACAAACCTTTCCAGGAAGTCCTCTGGTAAGTCTCCATCAGGAAATGCAAACCTTTCCACGAAGTCCTCTGGTAAGTCTCCATCAGGAAATGCAAACCTTTCCAGGAAGTACTGGGCTAAGTCTCCATTAGGAAATACAAACCTTTCCAGGAAGTCCTGGTCTAAGTCTCCATCAGGGAATGCAAACCTTTCCAGGAAGTCCTCTGGTAAGATTCCATCAGGGAATGCAATCCTTTCCAGGAAGTCCTCTGGTAAGTTTCCATCAGGGAATGCAATCCTTTCCAGGAAATCCTCTGGTAAGTTTCCATCAGGGAATGCAATCCTTTCCAGGAAGTCCTCTGGTAAGTTTCCATCAGGGAATGCAATCCTTTCCAGGAAGTTCTGGGCTAAGTCTCCATCAGGGAATGCAATCCTTTCCAGGAAGTCCTCTGGTAAGATTCGATCAGGGAATGCAATCCTTTCCAGGAAGTCCTCTGGTACGTCTTTATCAGGGAATGCAAACCTTTACAGGAAGTCCTCTGGTAAGTTTCCATCAGGGAATGAAAACCGTTCCATGAAGTTCTATGGTAAGTCTCCATCAGGGAATGAAAGCCGTTCCAGGAAGTCCTCTGGTAAGTTTCCATCAGGGAATGAAAAACGTTCCATGAAGTTCTCTGGTACCTTGGTAAATCTCCCTCAGGGAATATAAACCTTTCTAGGAAGTCCTGGGCTAAGTCTCCCTCAGGGAATATAAACCTTTCTAGGAAGTCCTGGGCTAAGTCTCCATCAGGGAATACATTTCTAGGTAGTCCTGGGCTAAGTCACTATCGGGGAATACAAACCTGTCCAGACCCCGGTTTCATCAAAGTTCCAGGAAGTCCTCTGGTAAGTCTCCATCAGGGAATGCAAACCTTTCGAGGAAGTCCTCTGGTAAGTTTCCATCAGGGAATGCAATCCTTTCCAGGAAGTCCTCTGGTAAGTTTCCATCACTTATTCCTTAACTTAAAATTCTACATAGGAAAGCATTACAGAATTTAAGGAAAGTTCCTTAGCTTAAGATTTTCCCCTTAAATACTGTAATGCTTTCCTATGGAGATTTTTAAGTCAAGGAATTTCCTTGATTTAAGGAACGTTGATGAAACCGGGGCCAGGATACCTCGGCTATGTCACTATCAAGAAGTACAAACCCTTCCTGTATGTCTTTGCTGGTGTCAATATGTCAGTAACAGCATTTTTGGGATATTGTCTATAAAAATATTTCCATAGAATGTCTTGCGATTGAAAAACTATCAGCTTCTTCATGACCTGGGCTTATAGTGATGCCTTGTCATAATTTCGTTTCCAAAAATTCACTCTTTAACCGAGGTACTGAAATGTAATTCGGTAAAATGGTATAACCAATATTGGAGAGACTGGTCTAACACCAGTGAAAATTTTCTATAACTTTTCACAAAAAAAAGTAACATTTCTTTGGTTGTCAGCCCAACACATCTAGTTTTGTTAATGCTTCATGTTTATTTAACTTCATTCCATTTTATATTCTTCCATTATGTTCTGAACTTGTTTTAACAATCTAGGAAGTTCCTGTGTCCATGTCTGATTTCACTCCTGGGGACTCCGAAATCGGAAAGGAGTGCTGTCATCCCCAAATCTCTGGAGGATGTAGGACGAGGCTCGGGTTGTTCCCTAACAGCGCCAAACCTCCAGGTGTCCACTGCTAAGACCATTTATAGGTAATTATCAGCCAGCAATATGTCTTCTATAAATTAATGTGTTAAAGTCATGAGTTGAAGGTATAGTGATTTTTGATATTATGCATTTCTGACACATCATTTTTCACATATTTTCACATACTACTTGAATTAGGCATCTACTTTTTAGTCCTTATTAATTCTACTAAATTGAGTGTTTTATAAAACTTAATATGAAAATTAACTTTAAATAAGTATTGATGAAAATTTCCTTTATTTTAACCAGGGATCATCACATTTGATTTGTTAAATGGCATATGCAATGCTCATATTCATTGAATGGTTTATAGTATTTTTTATTCATTACTAAGTGGTAAATGCCGTGTTCAGTATTGCAGTTCGCCTGGTAGACCTGATGGGCCCTGTGACCTCGCTACGACCAGTACTGGAGTCGTTGTTCCACCGAATGTTACTGTACCCACCACCCCAGCACAGACTGGACGCCCTTAAGGCTGTTAAGGAGGTACACTGTATACAATAGCTACTCATTATATAATTATCAGCAAGTAGTGCTTAGTTACATTCAGGCCCCAGTTTCATGAACATTCTTTAAATTAATTATCTTAACAATCCCCATCATTACAGAAGTTAAGGGGGAAATCTTTAAGATAAGAAACTTTTCTTAGCTTCTGTAATACTTCCCTATGGAGATAACACATAAATTGCAGTAAGGAATTTCCTGAAGTTAAAGAATGTTTCTGAAACTTGGACCAGGATGGATTATTATAGTGGCAAATACTTTGAAGAAAGTTAATAAGTTAATATATAATTTTTTTTCTTAAATATTTGAATATTATCTTTTTCAATCTAACCCTATAATCTTGTTCTCGCATAACTCAAAGATCCCATTTGATTTGGAATTTCGTCGGTTCCTGCAAAACTTTATTCTAAATAATTGAAATCACTTAATTTGAATACTTGGTTAAATGAAACCATGGTCCTGCTGACGTCAAGATAACAACTGTATTACCCAGGTACATTTTTTTCTTCCCAAAAATTCCTTCACATATTGATATGAAAATTACTTGAATTTGAATTTTAAATTTGGTAATTAAAAGGCTAGTGTCTAATGATGCATGGTATAATCTAGTCATTGTTTGATGTTAAGAATTGTCTGTATGTGTTATTGTAAACATTTATATTTTCCTACTGACTCTACTGATATATTTTATTAGTTTATATTAAATTAATTTTTTGATGTCCAGTTGCTAAAGACACCAGAAGGCCTATACAAGTTAGCATGCCCGACGTTTGATCTGGAATCCCAGGATGGTGACCTGAAATCAGGGACAAAGAACCCTAACTCAGATATTGCCCTACTTAAGTTGTAAGTATCTGTGTATCTCTTAATGTTTCCTCTTTTTATTTACGCATATTTTAGGTTGTGTACATGCCAGTGTGTGTACATGCCAGTGTGTGTACATGCCAGTGTGTGTACATGCCAGTGTGTGTACATGCCAGTGACAGCTAATTATTGTCCTAATGCAGGCGGTATGCCAGGTCCATTTATCAATTTTGTATTTTATTTGAAGATAAAAAGAGTTTACTGTAAAATTGATTTTAAAGATACACTTTTAATATTGGTCATTATCTTTTTACACCTTTCATAGGATGTAGCTATAGTATATGTATATTTTTTTGTGTGTTTTGGGGGTTTTTTTTAATACATTTTTGTGACATTATTTAAGGATTAACTTTCTATTTTGTTTAGGTTATCAGGGGATAACTACAGTTGAAAACCGATAAATAATACATAACCGGCTTCGCCAGTTATTGAATTTATCCGTGTAAAGTTTATCCTTATATTTACAGTATCTTTCTGTGAAATGTTAGTAACTATTTTGTTCATTATAGTCCAATCTTCGGACACAGATTTCATTTCAAAACTAATAAACGTGGGAATGGTTCAATAAATGTAACAGCGTGAAATTTGCAAGCTCCGCCTACGTTTATTGTTGGTGATGTCACACAATTGTGTTTCAAACTGTAGGATTTGCATAGCTCCGCCCACATGTATTGTTGTTGACGTCATAGAAATTTGTCAAGTGTTTGAGTACAGTTATGCAGTGATAATGATAGTCTGTTGAACAATGGTTATCGAGTGAATGTCAGTGTAGACTGTAAATAAATACTGTTGATGTATTTTGACAGAATTGTGGATGCTCTACAAGAGAGCTGTCACTGTAATGACTCGACTGTGTGTATCACCAGTGTCACGTGTGTAGACGTCATGCTTGGCGCCCTAGAACAGGTGTGTAATGGAGTGGGCATGACAGACAAAGTCTGCAAATCTATCGCCAAGTACCACAGTGCTCTGGAAAGAGGTAATTATCGACAAGTTTTTATTAATTTAATTGTACGAAAAAAGATTATAAGGAAGAAAAAGTGATCGCAACAATTACTGTGAGGGATTAATTTTTCAAATAGAAAAGTGACTTATAGCTGGACTACATATATCCTGATTGAACAAGCTTTAATTAAATCATTACATCTCTATATGGTTTTAACTTACGTACATTTCGTGTCTAATCTCAGTTATGCATTCAATTTGTTCAAGTACAACATGTAAAAACTTAAGGTTTTTTTCGTCACAACTTCAAATACATCATTATCATATATTTTTCTATGGATGAATTAAAATAAATACATTAGTCTTGAAAATTTATACAATCCTAGATAATATTAATGGGCTATTTATATTGTGTTAAATATAAAGGATAGAAACATTCATTCTATAGAATAATTTGAAAAACAATCACATCATTACTGGTACTTAAAAGAAAAAAATGAACCAATCAGATATAAATAAGTTTGTACTTTTTTTTTTCTTTTTTTTTTTCTGCAAAATGTTTTTATTTTCCTTTTGATACAAAGTCTTAAATTCAGTGACAAAGATACGCAAAAATCATCTACTTGTCAAAACAAATTGGAAAGTACAATGAAAGCTTATTTCATTTAAGAATATCAAAGTTTAATATATAATATATACATTGGATCAAATTTGCAGAAGAATATGTCATTTGATACAAAGTCTTGAATTTAGTGACAAAGATACATAAAAATCGTGTAGTTGATTGTGTACTTTATGTAATTAAAAATATAATCATGAACTCAGAAGTATCACTTTAAAGTTAAACAAACAGTCATTATAGAAGTATGTTGTTATTTTGTATTTTCTTGATATCAAAAGTAGCATCAAGGTGAAAACCTTCTTTCCTGTACAGAATTTTCTAGGTCAAATAGTTTGACGATGTCCGAGACGGATGCTCGAGAGTACAGTTGCCAGAGCAGTGTTTCAGAGCCTCATGTTGCTACGAGCGACAGTGAAGACACGGATATTGATGTGGAGGAGATTAATGCTGATAAACATACAGAGGGCGATACAGATGTGTTTGTCACAGACCATAACAACTCCAATCCAACAATGCTACACCAGCGTAACACCCAGCCAAACAGGAAGGAAAGTCAAAGTCTCATCAAGGATGAGATCCAGCGTCGTTACAAAACTCTAGGCAGTGAGTATGAGATGGTGGAGCGACAGAACGCGCGACTGTTTATCGCCGAGCTCAGTCGGACTCTCCCTCACATTGCCAGGATGTATACAGTGGCTGAAGTGGATGAAGCCCTGCAGAACTTCTCTTCTAACTTCTGTACAGGTGTGTGCATATTAAACAGATCATTTTATGGCTGAAATATGTTAACTCGGCTATACTTGGGCTTTTAGCTAGTTTGATATAACTATTAATGTAATTTCAGGGTGAAAAGAATGTGTATATAATTCTCTATAGTTGCAAAATCTTTTCTAGAAAAAATGAAAAATTGCAAGACAATAAAATCACTGATGTTGACAAAACATATACATGTACTCATTTAAGTTAACCGTATGATGGTTCATCATAAGTAACAGGCTTAGTCATAATGAAATATTCTCAATCTAAATGCCAATTTTAGTTCTGAAATATGATACATTTACAGCTTTGTCTTTGAAACAACCAATGAAATGGTATTTTCCCCACTATGATTAATTAATTTAAAGGTGATAGATATGATTTGAAAGATAACACAGTAAGACTAGTAACTATATGTTTTTAGTCTTAAATGATAAATAGCTTAAAGTTCTTGTTGTTCTCCAGCCTTGTATGACCAGCAGTACAAGTCGTCAGGGGAAAATTCTTCATCATGTCAGATGGCCATTCTGAATGCTGATGGTGTGTATGTGGCAACTGTTACCGCTCTTCTTCTCAACCTCAAACTGGAAGTGGACGGGGCCTACAGCACAGCAGACAGTTTCAGCTGTCCTCTGTCAGAGGTAAGGGATTACACATGGGAAGTTATCAGCTATATCCTGATACCCTCCCATCAGAGATGTTTGTTGTTTGATTTGCTGTCTGCAGAAGCAGTACATTTATGAAGCCCTAGGTACTGGTCTGACAGACTGTGACATCTGGTATACCCCCTTGCAAGAAAGTTAGGGGGTTTACTTGATTGGGTTGTCCGTCTGTAGACACAATGATGTACCGGCTACTCCTCCTAAACTACTGATGGAATTTCAATGAATCAATACTCAGTAGGTTATACAGGATAAAAGGTACGGGGACTATAATACTCGGTACGTTATACAAGATAAAGGTATGGGTAATATAAAGCTCGGTATGTGATACAGGATAAACGATACAGGGAATATAATACTCGGTACGTTATACAGGATAAACGGTACGAGGAATATGATACTCAGTACATTATACAGGATAAACGGTACAGGGAATATAATACATGGTACATTTTACAGGATAACGGTACAGGGACTATAATACTGGGTTCTTGCTGGCAATAATCCTTATGTAAAGTAGATGTGCATAATCTATATAAAGTTGTAATTTTGGTTACCATGGTAGCAGTTACCATTGGCTTACAGTTTGTGGATGAGGTGCTGGGTACTGGTCTGACAGAAAGTAATGTTTGTTCATATCATTTTCTACAGAAGCAGTATGTGGATGAGGTGCTGGTCTGACAGAATGTGATGTTTGTTTATATTATTTTCTACAGAAGCAGTATGTGCTGGGTACTGGTCTAACAGAAAGTGATGTTTGTTTATATTATTTTCTATAGAAGCAGTATGTTGATGAGGTGCTGGGTACTGGTCTGACAGAAAGTGATGTTTGTTTATATTATTTTCTACAGAAGCAGTATGTGAATTGGGTACTGGTCTGACAGAATGTGATGTTTGTTTATATCATTTTCTACAGAGGAAGTATGTGCTGGGTACTGGTCTGACAGAATGTGATGTTTGTTTATATTATTTTCTACAGAAGCAGTATGTGCTGGGTACTGGTCTGACAGAATGTGATGTTTGTGTTTATTATTTTCTACAGAAGCAGTATGTGGATGAGGTGCTGGTCTGACAGAATGTGATGTTTGTTTATATTATTTTCTACAGAAGCAGTATGTGCTGGGTACTGGTCTAACAGAATGTGACATTTGATTTATTATTTTCTACAGAAGCAGTATGTGGATGAGGTGCTGGATACTGGTCTGACAGTAGGTGATGTTTGTTTATATTATTTTCTACAGAAGCAGTATGTGGATGAGGTGCTGGATACTGGTCTGACAGAAAGTGATGTTTGTGTATATTATTTTCTACAGAAGCAGTATGTGCTGGGTACTGGTCTGACAGAATAAGATGTTTGTTTATATTATTTTCTACAGAAGCAGTTTGTGCTGGGTACTGGTCTAACAGAATGTGATGTTTGATTTATTATTTTCTACAGAAGCAGTATGTGGATGAGTTGCTGGTCTGACAGAAATTGATGTTGTTTATATTATTTTCTACAGAAGCAGTATGTGGATGAGGTGCTGGGTACCGGTCTGTTGTTATTCCTGTCTCCAGCCTGGCTCAGTGAGGTATACAGACAAGTCACTGCCACCAGTTTACTACAGGCTGCAGGCTGTCACAGCGACAGTGACTCCCCCCTCCTACAGATCCTTAAAGGTAGGCTGTCACAGTGATAATGACTCCCCCCCCCACAGATCCTTAAATAAATAAATCTCAACAAGAAAAACGTGAAATTTTCCCCCGTGAAGTTAAAAAAACTATATCATATATAAAGTAACCATAATTAGCAAATTTTCATGAGTTTATTTTTGAGAATTTCGATGCAATCGTGAATTTAGCGAAATTCAAACCCTCACTAGCAACTATATAGTATTGAAGATAATATGGGATATAGACAGGTGTTATTGTCTTGTTAAAGAATTTCCTATTGTTAAGGGAGATTCTCTGAAGGAACCTTCATTGAGAGTAGAAAACAATCAATTACTTGTGTAAATTGTAACATCTACAAAATATGTTCCCGTTTTTTTTTTTACATTTTTTAAGGTAATGAGTATGTAATAATAACAACATAATATGTTGAATGTGACCTCAATATTTGTAGATGTGGATGGCCTTGGGAGCAACAGTCGGGGTGGCCAGCTCCTGAGTGAGATGTGTTATAGTGAAGAAGTGTTGGACTCGGACCAGGATCCTCCAGACAACCAGCTTTATGCAGACATGGGTATGTGACTTACTGTTACTGTTGTCAGTGTTGTCATCATCATTGTCTGCATGGTATGAGGATGTGTATCTGTAAAAAGGTTTTGTTTCTGATATCAACTTAATTTATAACTTGATTTATCATGCAATAAGCACATACTTGATAATCAGCCCACAGATATTGGTATATTGCTGTCAGTAAGAAATGCAAAGAAAGATTTTTCATGTAAAAGTGCATATTTTTGCTCCCAGTAAGAGGTTTTGGGTTGGCCCCTGAACATAACAATGTTCAGCCTTACCTGTTTTATATGCATAGCTTATGAAGATAGAACTATAAATGAGAAATTTCCATTCAGAACAGCACTCGGTAATACAATGAATTATGAATTGAGAAATTTCCATTCAGAACAGCACTCTGTAATACAAAGAATTATGAATTGAGAAATTTCCATTAAGAACAGAACTCTGTAATACAATGAATTATGAATGAGAAATTTCCATTAAGAACAGAACTCTGTAATACAAAGAATTATGAATGAGAAATTTCCATTCAGAACAGCACTCTGTAATACAAGGAATTATGAATGAGAAATTTCCATTCAGAATAGCACTCGGTAATACAATGAATTATGAATTGAGAAATTTCCATTCAGAACAGCACTCTGTAATACAAAGAATTATGAATGAGAAATTACCATTCAGAACAGCACTCGGTAATACAAAAAAATTGTGAATGAGAAAATTCCATTCAGAACAGCAGTCTGTAATACACTTGAAATTCTTCTCTGCTCCTGTAGGTAAGAAGTTCTCCAAGCGTGTCCTATCCCGTTGTTGGGATGGGGTCCTAGATGTTCTTTCTGTCCTCCTAAATGGGAAGAGTTCCTGTGGGATCACTAGTAGCCTGGGGCTGATGTTGGGTACAGAGGGAGCTAAGGAGGAGAGTTTGCGTGCTCGTGAGGCCATTTGTATGAGCCTGGATGGACTACAGAAGGCTGCTCGGCTGTGCTGTGCTTTAGGTTGGTATGGAACATCTGTTCTTCATATTGGTTGGAAACATCCATACCTGTGTAGAAAATAATCAGAACAAGGCTTTTTTAAGAAACAAAAATCTGTAGGGGATGTATTCATTGTTTAAAGATCTTAACTGCATACAACATGTTGGGGAAATGTTCAGCAATATAAAGACAAACGGGCTATGTTTAGTCCTTCATCAAAACTGCATTTGTGTGGTCTATCAACTAATAAAACTCAAAAAGAAGTTAACGTTTTTAAAGCAATATAGGACAATTCTCCTTATTGCTTCTTAGCCAGTGATATTTTATAAATCATTCCCCTTCCAAAGTGAACAGAATACACTTCCTTCAAACCTACTTAGTTCAAATGTATAGTGTGAATTTTGCCCAGGACTGTTGAAATACTTTGACTTAAAGGTGGTCTTTCAGTTATTTGAGTTTGAGATTACAAGCTTCGACTGTATATTCTGATAATGATGCTGTTCTGATAATGTCTCCGACCCCAGGTCTACAGCAGCGCTGTGGCCGAGTGTTCTCCCAGCTGGCCAGTACTTCCTGTGTGTTGATTGACACTCAGAGGTCACCCAGTGCTGATCCAAAGTCAGCCACCAAGCCTGTGATATCCAGTAAAATCAAACCTGTACGTCTGCATGCCTCTCACATCCTCAGTATGGACGTGGTAATGACTAATGGACTCGAGATGGGCAGTCACTCCGCAGACTGCTGGAAACACGTCTTCAGGTAAGATAACTCCGCAGACTGCTGGAAACACGTCTTCAGGTAAGATAACTCCGCAGACTGCTGGAAACACGTCTTCAGGTAAGATAACTCCGCAGACTGCTGGAAACACGTCTTCAGGTAAGATAACTCAGCAGACTGCTGGAAACACGTCTTCAGGTAAGATAACTCCCCAGACTGCTGGAAACACGTCTTCAGGTAAGATAACTCCACAGACTGCTGGAAACACGTCTTCAGGTAAGATAACTCCGCAGACTGCTGGAAACACGTCTTCAGGTAAGATAACTCCCCAGACTGCTGGAAACACGTCTTCAGGTAAGATAACTCCGCAGACTGCTGGAAACACGTCTTCAGGTAAGATAACTCCGCAGACTGCTGGAAACACGTCTTCAGGTAAGATAACTCCCCAGACTGCTGGAAACACGTCTTCAGGTAAGATAACTCCGCAGACTGCTGGAAACACGTCTTCAGGTAAGATAACTCCGCAGACTGCTGGAAACACGTCTTCAGGTAAGATAACTCCGCAGACTGCTGGAAACACGTCTTCAGGTAAGATAACTCCCCAGACTGCTGGAAACACGTCTTCAGGTAAGATAACTCCGCAGACTGCTGGAAACACGTCTTCAGGTAAGATAACTCCCCAGACTACTGGAGACACGTCTTCAGGTAAGATAACTCCACAGACTGCTGGGAACACGTCTTCAGGTAAGATAACTCCCCAGACTGCTGGAAACACGTCTTCAGGTAAGATAACTCTGCAGACTGACGGAAACACGTCTTCAGGTAGGATAACTCCGCAGACTGCCCGAAACAGGGCCATTTTCATTTAAGCGGTTGAACTGGTCGGACCAAAGTTGTTCATTTATTAAATAAGGTCAGGCCTAGTAATCCGGTGCTGCTTTCAGGCGATCCTTTAGATAACCTTGTAAGGCCAACATAAACATTTCCTGGTCCACCAGAAAATTTACCTGAAAAAAGTAACATTTAAACGTGGACAAACCTGTTGTTCTGCATAAACATAGCTGGAAAGTTGTATTTAAGTAAGAAATGTACAGGTCTTTTTATTAAGAGAATCAAAGTTTTTTTCCATTTATAATTGAAGACACATTTGAATTGGTATTAATTTTCGTGTTTTATTTATAAAAATCTTACCAGGCCTTCCTCTGTGATAATATTGGTCCAGTTTGAGTTATTCATATTTTATAAGGAACAGTTTGAATTAAAGATATAATCTATGTTTTCAATGGACCAATGAGTTCCTTTCAATGAATTATGTGTTAATTGATTTAGTCCTTCCTTACTGATCAGATAACTTTTAACAGTTTTCAATTATATGAATTAAATGTTCTTTTGTATTCAATTATACCGCTGTTATACTTTTACAGGTGTTCTGCATTTATATCTAAACTGGAGCACACCTACTTCAGCAGTGGAAACAACCAGTCCAGTCTACCTAAGGTCCAACAGGAACAGTCTGTGGGACCAGACACTCACGACGAGTAAGTCTGCACCATAGGGAAGTATCCATAGAAACTGTCCCTTAACCTATTGATTTAGATATACTTGATTTGAATTGCACAGGGCTTAGGTGAGCTGAGGATATATTGCACAATCAGTCTATTCAAACAACTTCTTCCTCTGAACCACAGAGCGTTATCTAGTAAGCTGTCCTTAACTTAGAGATTTAGATTTACTCCACAGGGCTAAGGTGAGCTCATAATATATCACACCATCAGTCTATCAACAATTTCTTTCTCTGAACCACAGAACAAAAATAAAGTCATCCAATTGGAAACATAATATTATTATATCTAGGCAGGATTGGTTCAAAAGGTGTACAAATTGGAGAATGCTGTTATAGCCAAAACAGTGGTAATTTGGCAATACTGGTTTTATGCAACCTGTACTCTGTAATTTTGTGAAGATATCAAACGCATTAAGATTGATGAATCCTCAATTGGTGATAAATCAAAATTGTATAAATTGAAATCCTGGCCCATGGGATCGGTTGGGGCCTTTGGGCTCATCTGCAAGAAAAGAAAAAGTGAAAAGAAGTGTTTTTGCCAACTTTTCTTATGCAACTATGTGAGGAATATCAAATATGGCTTGTATCAAATTACCAGGTACTATAAATTCAAGATATAGAGGATCTTGCACACGAGTATAAGAATCTGTTCATCACATAACTGATGTTCATGAGAAAATACACCAAATCTCCCAAATTAATTTCTTTATTTGAAAGACATTTCTACTTTGACGATACAATTTTCACACTAAGACCATCAGATGACATCATTAAGATGTCATTTGTTGATGGTGTCACAATGTGTTTTTACACTTGTGTAATAACATATTATGACATGACTGAATGGGCCGTTCCGATTAATTAATAATTATCTGCCCACTTGCAATTTTATCTTTTCTATTATGGTATGCTATGTAAATACTGAAAAATTACTGCAGGAATGCAGAAACATGTACTTATAAATATTGCCACACAAGACTACTTGTCACAGAAGTCATTTGTTTGGATTTGTTTAGATGTGACATTCCAATCTACACCATTCCTGTGGCTGCTCCAGTGCCAGTAGCTCCACGGATCAACATTCCAGACCTTATCCGACAGAGCAGTAAAGAGTCAGGCTGGGAACGCTCATTAACAGGAGGAGGGGTGCTTAATGCTGCTCAGGCTTCGCAGGCACTGTGTTGTCTGTCACAGGAAGTAGACAGGTGAGTGTAGGGTTGTCTGTCACAGGAGGTAGACAGGTGAGTGTAGGGTTGTCTGTCACAGGAGGTGGACAGGTGAGTATAGGGTTGTCACAGAAGGTAGACAGGTGAATGTAGGGTTGTCTGTCACAGGAGGTAGACAGGTGAGTGTAGGATTGTCTGTCACAGGAGGTAGACAGGTGAGTGTAGGGTTGTCACAGGAAGTAGACAGGTGAGTGTAGGGTTGTCACAGGAAGTAGACAGGTGAGTGTAGGGTTGTCACAGAAGGTAGACAGGTGAGTGTAGGGTTGTCTGTCACAGGAAGTAGACAGGTGAGTGTAGGGTAGTCTGTCACAGGAGGTAGACAGGTAAGTGTAGGGTTGTCTGTCACAGGAGGTGGACAGGTGAGTGTAGGGTTGTCTGTCACAGGAGGTAGACAGGTGAGTGTAGGGTTGTCTGTCACTGGAGGTGGACAGGTGAGTGTAGGGTTGTCTGTCACAGGAGGTGGACAGGTGACTGTAGAGTTGTCTGTCACAGGAGGTGGACAGGTGAGTGTAGAGTTGTCTGTCACAGGAAGTTAACAGGTGAGTGTAGGGTTGTCTGTCACAGGAGGTGGACAGGTGAGTGTAGAGTTGTCTGTCACAGGAAGTGGGCAGGTGAGTGTAGGGTTGTCTGTCACAGGAGGTGGACAGGTAAGTGTAGGGTTGTCTGTCACAGGAAGTAGACAGGTGATTGTAGGGTTGTCTGTCACAGGAGGTGGACAGGTGAGTGTAGAGTTGTCTGTCACAGGAATGGGCAGGTGAGTGTGGGGTTGTCTGTCACAGGAGGTGGACAGGTGAGTGTAGGGTTGTCTGTCACAGGAGGTGGACAGGTGAGTGTAGAGTTGTCTGTCACAGGAAGTAAACAGGTGAGTGTAGGGTTGTCTGTCACAGGAGGTGGACAGGTAAGTGTAGGGTTGTCTGTCACAGGAGGTGGACAGGTGAGTGTAGAGTTGTCTGTCACAGGAAGTGGGCAGGTGAGTGTAGGGTTGTCTGTCACAGGAGGTGGACAGGTGAGTGTAGAGTTGTCTGTCACAGGAGGTGGACAGGTGAGTGTAGGGTTGTCTGTCAAAGGATCAGAGCATGCGTCCTTGACATTTGACAAGAATCCTACACTGATACTATAAACAATTATGGCCCTTTGTGGAGGGACAAATCCAGAATTGCCAGAAAATAACCCTTTCCAGGAAGACAATTCTGGATGTGTTCCGACACAGAGGGCCATAAATATATTATTATACCAAAAAAAAATAAAAACAATTGTAAATTTGCTTGATACATGTAGTTTAATCAACGTATAAATATTACCAGTAACATCGTTGTTTGTTGACCTGTTGCAGACGACAATTCATTTCCAGTCGCATTCGACTACGGAATTATGGGGGCTCCCGAAGGGTTATTTCCCTCGATGGTTATTTCCCCCAAGGTCATTTCTCTGGGGTTATTTCCCCAATGCTCCAATTGCGGTGAAATGTCTCATTTATACAATGTCATGTGATCACGTTTAATCCAATTAGGTCATTTTAGATAAAAGTGAGGTATAGTAATGAACAATAACGATTCCTGTATATAACAAGACAGAGTTAATTTGTCGACATCATATCAAGAAATCACACCTGGATATGAAACTTTGAAAATGTTTATTTATAAGATAAGTGGATTCTAAACCATTTTGAGCAATCATTCCTCAGAGGAGGGGAAAACTTTTTATTTTTTATTTTTCCTTGTGTGAGTTGTTCATAAATTAATTGATATATATTTACAAACACATTCCTTGGTTTTTCCATATAACAGCTAGTTTTATATATTTATATGGTCTTGTAATTTATGTAATGGGCGTTTCCCTTTTTAGGTTGTTTGAAGATGCTGCCCAGAAACTTAACCTTTGTGCCATAGTAAACTTCCTGTCAGAACTCTGTGAAGCCAGTCAGTATCAGCTCAACAAAATGGTCAAGCTTCAAGATGATGATGACTCACTGTCTGACTCACATCAGCTTCCGATGAATGCTTTACACTTATATAGACTACAGGAGGTGCTGATGAAGATTGTCCACAGTGACCGTCCTTTGATCCACCTGATGCGGACGTGGAGCACAGTGTCTACACACCTGGTAGAGGTAAGTATAGGTAATCTATGCAGTACCTCTGGTGAAGTAAAAAAACATCATACTGGTGAAGGTCATCCTTGATGTTCAGGGGTTACACTCACCTACGTTATCTACACCCCTGGAATATGTTCTGGCAAAACTGAAGGCTCCTTGTGCCACTTTGTTGATGAGGCAATCAGACTAGTTTTGCCCTTTGATGAACATCAAAAGGATCTCGTGGTCACATAACCTGGTAACATTAAAAAAATGGACAAGCTTTGAATATGGATGTGGCTCCTTTGTAATCTTCAAAATACAGGTACATGTATCAGCCTAGCGATTGGTCAATAATTTTTTCCTGAGGATTCCTTCAGTTTTTCCATGACATATTCTAGGGGTGTAGAGAACATAAGTGAGAGTAACTCCTGGATATCAAGGATGGGTGAAGGTAGAAAACATAAATATGAGATGTCCTTAAAGTTTTGAATTAAATTATCATTTCCCAAAAGACTTTTGACAGTTATGTAGTAAATTAATCTTTGTCTTGACATTAAATTAAGTGAGGAAATAGTGGATCGATACAGATATTTGAGTACTTCCAGATCTCTTTGTGTTAATTTTGTATTTGATGACAAATGTTATTGCAAATAAAGTGTATTGTTTAACAACTTAACTTTCAGGCTGCTGGTCACCATGACAGAAGTGTGTCGAAGATGGCTGTGACTTGTGTTCATGACTTTATCCTGGCAATGCTGGGTGACCGACCCGAGCTGGCCCACTTCCACGTGAACGAGCTGCTGTGTAAGACATTTGAGAACATGCTGTGTCTGGAACTGTGTGACGGTGATGTACAGGACCAGGTCAGTCTACTGGGGGTGGGGGTGGGGGGAAGTCTAGCAGGTGTCGGTTTACATTGTGTTCAGTTACTATGGCAGTCTACGTAGTGGTCAGTCTAATGTATGTGTAGTTCAGACGTTAATATGAATTGATTGTATGACCTTTAAACAACAAATGGTTCTAAAGCTTGGTTAGTCGACAGAAGAAAGATAAGTTACAAGTGTACCTAATAAAAAAGTAAAAAAATATAAAATAAATGTAACATTAATTCATAAAAGTTCCAAGTACAATCTGATTAAAATGCATATCCTTACTCTTACTCCGTTACAAAAGGATCTGACAAAATCCCATAAAAGGTCATGTTCTGGTGACCTTTGTCGCCTCTTTACTTCACACTCTAGTAGAATTTTCCAATGACTCTGTCATCTACAGGAAATGATTTCGTCACAACACATTGCACATTAACTTTTTAGGTCATCTGACCCGAAGGGTCAGGATGACCTATAGTCATCATGCTTCGTCCGTCGTCGTGCGCCGTGCGTCGTGCGCCGTGCGCCGTGCGTCGTGCGCCGTGCGTCGTGCGCCGTCCGTAAACTTTTCCATTTAAACATCTTCTTCTCATAAACCAAAAGGCCCATAGACCCAATATTGGGCTTGTGCCATGCTGGGTTGAAGGGGTACCAAGTTTGTTCAAACAAATGACCTAGAGCTTCATTCAAGGTCACAGGGGCCAAAAAGGTCAAAATCTTTGAACGACTTCTTCTGAATAACCAAAAGGCCCAGAGACCTGATATTGGGCCTGTGTTATGCTGGGATAAAGGGCTACCAAGTTTGTTCAAAGAAATGACCTTGACCTTCATTCAAGGTCACAGGGGCCGAAAAGGTCAAAATCTTTTTAAACAACTTCTTCTAAATAACCAAAAGGCCCAGAGACCTGATATTGGTCCTGTGTTATGCTGAGATAAAGGGCTACCAAGTTTGTTCAAAGAAATGACCTTGACCTTCATTCAAGGTCACAGGGGACAAAACGGTCATAATTTTTAAACGACTTCTTCTGAATAACCAAAAGGCCCAGAGACCTAATATTGGGCCTGTGGCATGCTGGGATAAAGGGCTACCAAGTTTGTTCAAACAAATGACCTTGACCTTCATTCAAGGTCACAGGGGCCAAAAAGGTCAAAATCTTTGAACGACTTCTTCTGAATAACCAAAAGGCCCAGAGACCTGATATTGGGCCTGTGTTATGCTGGGATAAAGGGGTACCAAGTTTGTTCAAACAAATGACCTTGACCTTCATTCAAGGTCACAGGGGCCGAAAAGGTCAAAATCTTTTTAAACAACTTCTTCTGAATAACCAAAAGGCCCAGAGACCTGATATTGGTCCTGTGTTATGCTGAGATAAAGGGCTACCAAGTTTGTTCAAAGAAATGACCTTGACCTTCATTCAAGGTCACAGGGGACAAAACGGTCATAATTTTTAAACGACTTCTTCTGAATAACCAAAAGGCACAGAGACCTAATATTGGGCCTGTGGCATGCTGGGATAAAGGGCTACCAAGTTTGTTCAAAGAAATGACCTTGACTTTCATTCAAGGTCACAGGGGCCAAAACGGTCATAATCTTTAAACAACTTCTTCTGAATAACCAAAAGGCCCAGAGACCTGATATTGGGCCTGTGGCATGCTGGGATAAAGGGCTACCAATTTTGTTCAAAGAAATGACCTTGACTTTCATTCAAGGTCACTGGGGCCAAAACGATCATAATCTTTAAACATTTTCTTCTGAATAACCAAAAGGCCCAGAGATCTAATATTGGGCCTGTGGCATGCTGGGATAAAGGGCTACCAAGTTTGTTCAAAGAAATGACCTTGACTTTCATTCAAGGTCACTGGGGCCAAAACGAAACTGTTGTTATTTTTCGTGTAGTCAAAAATCCAAGATGGCCTCCACAGCGGCCATTTTGAAAACACATTCTAAACTTCTCAAGTTCTACCAGTGGAATTGAGCTGAAACTTGCCAGAAATGATATCCTGAGATGGTCCCAACAAAGTGTTGTTATTTTTCAAGCCCATCAGAAATCCAAGAAGGCCACTATCTTGAACTTGGCAATCTATACAGGCATATTATAACTTGATTTAATGACTACACGTATTTTCATAGTGATTTTACAATTGGTAGTCAGATGACCGTTAAGGCCCGTTGGGCCTCTTGTTTTGTGAAGAAATGACTAAAAGTACAGATACAATTATGCAAGCTTTGTTGCCTCAAAAATTCACATTCATGATTCTGAAAAGTAGTAATTTGATTGGCTAATGCAAAAGGTCACCTGAAAGTGACCCCCTATGGGATGTTATCAGATCTTGATGCAACAGAGAGAAGTTTACGAAATGGTGTGGAGATCAAGATATGATTTTAATCAGATTGATAAAAGTACTCTTCCTTAGACATGGAAATGTGTCCAGATGACGGCCTACTTAGTGGGCAGAAACATGTAGACAACCATGTCTAAACATGTTTTTAGAAGGATACATTTATGAAACCAGGCTCCTGGAGTTGATTCTCTTCTTTTGACCTTTATAGTTATACTTTTAAGAGGGCTCTGTATACCTTTAGGCACTCGCCCTGCCATGCTTAAATGTAATTAATATTCTTTTGCTTCGGTTTAAAGTAATTCCATGACTTGAAACAAAATACTGTTTTCTCACTATGCCTTGAAACAAAATATTGTTTTCTCACTATGGCTTGTAACAAAATACTGTTTTCTCACTATAAATCTTTCATCTTGGTCATTTAAAACCTTCAATAGTAAGTTATTATAAATCATTATTCCTTTATACTACAGATTGTTTGCTCCATCTGTGAGCTGGTGGAGGCCTGTACGGCGGACATTAGGTCTGGTTGGAGACCACTGTTTGGTGCTCTGAGAGCTGTGAAGATTGAGTATACCACCAATGAGGAAGTCAATGAAGCCCGACAGCGACATGTTGCAGCCGTCCTTGACGTGTTTGAAGTTTACCTGGGCACAGACAACATCTTAGTATTTGCCAATGCTACTGTTGACTGTATTCTTTGTTTACTCAAGTATATACGAGGCCCAGGTTAGTTACCTGTTTGAATTTCTACCAAATTCTAACAAATCTCGTTATCTCGAAGTAGGCGGGACCGTCGTTAAACTTCTAGTTATCCAAGTGTTCAAGTTAAATAAGTCAAATGTTTAGTGTTAAGTTTGTCCGGGATCAACGAAATACTTTGAAAAATTTAAGCGGTCTTCGAGTTTTAAAAGATAAAGATAACAGGGTTCAACTGTATTTTTTTTTCAAATTTACATGATTTCAGTCAAATGTAAAGCAGCTTTCCATGTTTTACTTTCGTTGTTCAAAAACCGGTGAGTGTATATAAGAGTGAATGCCAGATATGCTAATGTTTGCAGGAGAGTTTGAGGATGGTAGCGATGACGACTCCGACTCGGGGAGTGACTGTGGTATGGTATCCACAGACAATGAGAACCTGTGTATCCCTGCTCTACGTTACCTGAAGCGCTGCTGTGAAATATTACAAACCATGTGGAAGATGCCAGCTTGTCCAGTCTTCAATGGGGCATTCAGGTAAAAGGATATAGTCCAACTGTCTCTGTCTGTATGTCAGGTCTTAATATTACCTGCAAATCATGGTCTAGTGACTGTTTTGAATACAGCATAATTCAATTTTAAGTGAATGCTAGGTAATAGCTGAGAGAACAATTTTGTTTAAAGCCAAATTATTTCATGCTTAAGTTTCTCAGGCCAGTTTGTTTAAAAGTTATGCAGAGGAAAACTATTTCATCTAATAATGAAGCAGAATTTTTAGATTTGTTCCATTTCCCACCATAGCAAAGACAAAAAGGTCTTCAACTCATTCATCCTCAAATGAATCATTTCAACCTATGGACTGCCTGTACATGTGGATAGGGGGAGTTTCAATGTGTCTTCAGGGGTGAATTACCGGTAATAGGTAAACAATGGAGTAACACACTATATAAACATATATATAAAAACATGCTTTCTTATACACAGAATCCATACGGACTCATCACAACAGACGGTAGACCCAGTCCTTCCCCACATGGACATGGAGGAGTTCACCCAGCATTTCAACTCTCCAGCACACACAACCATCCCCAATGGGGACGCCATACCCCAGGACGTTGGGGACCAAACAGGGACATCCCACCTGTCCTCACAGAGATCCCTGGAGGAAGAGGAGAGGACTTACGACACTGGTAGCATAACATCAAATGACTCTGGTATAACTGTGGTTCCCGGGGGAGAAAAGTTAGTTAATTCTGACCAGACCAAGCTCACTGCTGGAGAAAAGTCAGCGACAAAGACACCAGTGGTGTCCGGTCACACGGAGGACACACTGGAGTCAATGGACAATCAGTCCGGAATTCTCCATGTCTGGTTCCTTGTTGTCGATGGTCTAGCTGGATCGGTGTCTTCCTGTCCGAAGATCTACCAGTCCGACACGCTGGAAATGCTTTTCTCTATCCTTAAATCTACTGCCAATATTCCTGGTAAGGTTTCTTTACAAGATAATAAAAAAATGAATGAAATAAAATTTTTATACCAAATGCAAATTGAATGGTGATAGTTTATTCAAATCTGAAAATTTTTAGTCATATCAAAGAAATTGCATTTTTTACAGTGATATCAAAGAAATTGCATTTTTACAGTGATATCAAAGAATGTACACCAGTGTAGATGGCACACTTCAAAATTATTATAATGATTATATGGCAGGTCCAACTTTTGCCCTCTACTGTGTGAACCGGCTGTTGCTACCGATGCTGCAGGCCTGGCTACGTGCCGGGGTGAGGAAGTATGGGTACTGGGAGGCTGGAGCCACTAACTTCAAACAGTGCTGTGGTCTCTGTACTGACCTCATTGTCGACTTTACACAACAGTTCGCAGGTAAATAATCCACAACAGTTTGCAGGTAATAATCCACACTAGCTCGCAGGTAAATAGTCCAAAACAGTTTGCAGGTAAATAGTCCACAACAGTTTGCAGGTAAATAATCAACAACAGTTCGCAGGTAAATAGTCCACATCAGTTTGCAGGTAAATAATCCACAACAGTTTGCAGGTAAATAGTCCACAACAGCTCGCAGGTAAATAGTCCACAACAGTTTGCAGGTAAATAGCCACAGAAAAAGTATAATGTATTTTCTATAATGTATTTTCTATAGCTTTATCAAGATTGTGGAAGAAAGTATGAATAATTCCACCCAGTTAGGTTTTATTTTTGATTGTAATAACATACAGTTGAATGTCGTTAATATCGAAGTCAACAAGACCGAGGGAAACTTCAAGTAAACTGAGTATGCGAGCTAAGTCGGTTTGTAGGTATAAAAGATCACACCATGTTAGGATTTTATTATCAATAACTGTTTTCCTTTACCTTACTCAAATAGGACTCCTTATCAGTATTGATTGATTTAATACACAGGTTGCAAAGGGAAGACTGGAAGTCTGGTGGAGGTGATGCTGAAACAGCTCCTGGACATCATGATAGAGTGTATAGCCCAGCCCATAGAGGTCATTTCTAGACTCGGCTGTTCTTGTATCAGGTAGGTCATACTGATATAGTGTATAGCCAGGCCCATAGAGGTCATTTCTAGACTGGGCTGTTCTTGTATCAGGTAGGTCATACTGATATAGTGTATAGCCAGGCCCATAGAGGTCATTTCTAGGCTCGGCTGTAATTGTATCAGGTAAGTCATACTGATATAGTGTATAGCCCAGCCCATAGAGGTCATTTCTAGACTCGGCTGTTCTTGTATCAGGTAGGTCATAATGATAGGGTAAAGCCTAGCCCATAGAGGTTATTTCTAGACTCAGCTGTTCTTGTATCAGGTAGGTCGTAATGATAGTGTATAGCCCAGCCCATAGAGGTTATTTCTAGACTCAGCTGTTCTTGTATCAGGTAGGTCGTAATGATAGTGTATAGCCCAGCCCATAAAGGTCAATGTAAGACTCAGCTGTTCTTGTATCAGGTAGGTCGTTACGATAGTGTATAGCCCAGCCCATAGAGGTCATTTCTAGGCTCGGCTGTTCTTGTATCAGGTAGGTCGTAATGATAGAGTGTATAGCCCAGCCCATAATGGTCATTTCTGTACTCAGTTGTTCTTGTATCAGGTAGGTCGTAATGATAGGGTAAAGCCAAGCCCATAGAGGTCATTTCTAGACTTGGCTGTTCTTGTATCAGGTAGGTCATAATGATAAAGTGTATAGCCCAGGCCATAGAGGTCATTTCTAGACTTGGCTGTTCTTGTATCAGGTAGGTCATAATGATAGAGTGTATAGCCCAGCCCATAAAGGTCAATGTAAGACTCAGCTGTTCTTGTATCAGGTAGGTCGTAACGATAGTGTATAGCCCAGCCCATAGAGGTCATTTCTAGGCTCGGCTGTAATTGTATCAGGTAAGTCGTAATGATAGAGTGTATAGCCCAGCCCATAGAGGTCATTTCTAGGCTCGGCTGTTCTTGTATCAGGTAGGTCATAATGATAGAGTGTATAGCCCAGCCCATAAAGGTCAATGTAAGACTCAGCTGTTCTTTTATCAGGTAGGTCGTAACGATAGTGTATAGCCCAGCCCATAGAGGTCATTTCTAGGCTCGGCTGTAATTGTATCAGGTAGGTCGTAATGATAGAGTGTATAGCCCAGCCCATAGTGGTCATTTCTAGACTCAGCTGTTCTTGTATCAGATAGGTCGTAATGATAGGGTAAAGCCAAGCCCATAGAGGTCATTTCTAGACTCGGCTGTTCTTGTATCAGGTAGGTCATAATGATAGAGTGTATAGCCCAGCCCATAATGGTCATTTCTAGACTCAGCTGTTCTTGTATCAGGTAGGTCGTAATGATAGGGTAAAGCCAAGCCCATAGAGGTTATTTCTAGACTCGGCTGTTCTTGTATCAGGTAGGTCATAATGATAAAGTGTATAGCCCAGGCCATAGAGGTCATTTCTAGACTCAGCTGTTCTTGTATCAGGTAGGTCATAATGATAAAGTATATAGTCCAGCCCATAGAGGTCATTTCTAGACTCGGCCGTTCTTGTATCAGGTAAGTCGTAATGATAAAGTGTATAGCCCAGCTCATAGAGGTTATTTCTAGACTTGGCTGTTCTTGTATCAGGAAGGACATTATGAATATTTATTGTATAACCCTATCTGGGAAGGTCATATTAAACAAAACATTTCAGGTAACAGAAATAAAGTATAATGTCTGGAGTGGTACAGATTTTTACCCCCTCCCCCCCCACATTATACAAAAATATCTAGGACATGCAAAAACTCAAAAATACAACTCACCATATTCCTCCTCCATAGAGATGGTTTTAACTGTGACTATATATGTTGTACTTTTCCATTCGTAGACACATGTTACTTAGTGCTGGCGAGTCTTTCACTGAAAACATGTGGCAGATCAGTGCGACGGCCATGCAGCGGGCTCTGGATGTCACCACGTTCCATCTCCGTCAGCTTATGATTCTGTTTGAGGTCAACTCTGAAAACTTCTATGGTGACAGAGGTCAAGTGAAGGTGGCCATGAGGAGAGACAGTTCGTCTGCTGAGTGTAAACGGTTACAGCACCTGGCTCATCAGGTTAGCGACAGTTTCGTGTCTCAAGTTTTCATCATTTATTTAAATCCATTTCTTAAGCTGATACTTCAGTAGAAGATGTACATTGATTAGGTTGCCTTACAAGCATGAGTTGTATAGGAAATTTCGCATTAGCTCAGTGGTAGAGCAGAAGGGTTGGAAGTTTGATCCCCAGTGATGGCACTATCTTTATCACTTTTCCTTGTCCTAGTACACTTTAATATTTATGTAATGCATGTATCTGTCTGTGTGTAAGATAATTTGTTTCAAGTCAAATATTCACTTTTCACAGGTGCAATCCATATCTATTCATTTCTGAATTTGCCATTTTCTTTGTATTTACTATGTAAGCTACTTTACTGTGTACTACCGGTAATACTCACAGACATAATAGGCGGAAAAAATCTGAAAGTTACTGGTATACAATATTTCAGTGAAATCCGGGTTATTCAGTATTATTATATTACACAGGTGTTCCTACTGGATAGCCAGGTGTCCGGAGACACTGCCCTGACCAGCGAGGTGGACGAGGACAAGTCGTTTGTGTTCCTGCTCTACCCACCAGGTCAGGAGAATAGCCTCAACCCTGATGACATCATAGCCAGGTAAAGTAGTTCTTACTGTATGGGTATATATTCTAATAGGGATATCTAGGTGCTAACCTCTGAAACCTCCAATGAGGGAGATCTCCCTCATTCCACATTTCCAATGAGGGAGGAAATGCATGAAATGCGACAGAAACTGAATTGCTCAATTTGTCTTTCCCATTTTGTGTATCAAAATAATTTCAAAAAGTATTCATTTGATCCAGACACATCTGTTATGGTCATTACACATACCCTGCAGTAACTAGGACCTCATTTGACCACAGGAGGTAGATTTTGAGTTTGTGTGAGTTTGGACTTGAAAGTGGGAGATTTCAAGGGAGATTGGTAAATTTTGGTCAAAATGAGGGAGGGTTAACGGGTATAGGATGTGGTTACCATGTCTGCTGTCTATCCAAGGGTTGTAAGTAGTTCCTGTGTGTTCTTTATATTTCAATACTGACGGACTGGATTGTCATTTAACAAGAGTATTCAAAACTGTTCTACATCATAAGTGTTTTACTTTATGAAACACATGAAGTATTTACCAGTAATATTGCACCTGTATTTAAGGAAGAAAAGTATATTTATAATATACTTTTGTAACAGGTAATTTTCTACTATTGATCAACATTTGAAAACTGCTTTAGAGTGCCTTATGTTAGCTAGATAGGGCGCTATATGAAATGTTGTATATTTATTTATTCGTACCTTTCCAGGATACCATTCCGTGGAGTGGTTGTAGGTCTCCTGTCCCACCAGCTACTGTTACAGACCGTAGGTAGTGTACTGCTGAATCCCGCCCACCACCCCCAGACCAATCCCGCCAAACCTGATCACAAGGGAGAGTCGACCATAGATGATGTGACCTCCAAATTAGGTAATACTCTGTTACATCATGTCTCTCCTTCACTTTATATCCATGTAACACAAAATGTATCCAAAACACATCTATGTAACCACAAAATCAAATATTTGACGAGAGATGCAAGACCTCAATAATTTATTTTGACAAAGACTCGGCCTTACATAAAAGTTTGTTTACACTGAATGAGCAAGGTATTGATGTGCTACTTCAGCAAGAGAAAATGCTGAGATTGAAAAGTACATAAAACAGCTTTATAGGAACATATCCTTTAGTTGGTCATGTTTCTCCACTTCTAATGAAAGCAAAGATATTGTTTTAGTATTGGTCCCTTTTTTAATGGAAAGCATGGTTTTTTGTTTACAAACAAATCTCTAGTTTTTTATGAGTCTTCACTTAGTTTAGTATCCTTTATATTCCAGGTATGGTTCCAATCATGTCAACACGTAATATCTTGACGTTATTGAAATGTCTTTGGTGCTCTAACAAACTAGCAGGAGAATTTGATTCCCGTCCGGGTTTAAAGTTTCTCATCCAGAAAGTGGCGCGAACTGAGGTAGCTGTAAATCTATACAAACAAGCCGGGGCCAGTATGATTTTCTACATGAATACGTTACTTCAGATTTGTGCTTGTTTTAACGATCTGTCACGACCTGAAACACGGACTTGTCTGGCCAGTCCTGATGTGGACAAACTGGACATATGCCAGGCTCTGAGTTCACACCAGACAGACATGAGTGATATGGGCGGTAATAAGGTGCTGTTTATTCAGCTACTGTGGTGTGTGTGTAACGAATTGTGCCAGATGTACGTAGACATGCTGTCCGACGAGTACATAGAGAAGGCCGACCAGATGGCAGAACGTGAGCTCTTCTTCCTGATAGCCCAGCCAGACAGTATCACAGACATCGTACACTGCAAGGACCGGCACAAACAAAGCCATGATACAGAGGCTGTTATTCAGCTTCAGGGTGTCATGGCAACAGAAGCAGTTGCTCTTCAAGGTAATCCTTGCTTGTTTGTCCTAAATATAAATGTGTAAAGGAATATGATGGATTTGTTTATAAGAAAGCTAGTATCTACTGTTAAAGTAGAATTGTTAGGGGCATGGAAATTTTCACTTATTTTGCTCGCATTAAATCTCCACTAATATATCCACATGTAAATATAATTAACAACAATTAAACTCTACAGTATCTAATAGTAGTCTTTACAGTATCTAATAGTAGTATATGCACTCATTGCAAAACAGCACGACCAACGGTGCGAAAATTACGACATTGCGAACAGTTTTGAGACTGACTAAGCCAAAAATTCCACACACAAAGATATTGCCGTCTAGATTATAATTTATAAAGGGTAACACCTCTAGACTTTAATCTAATGTATTAAGCGACTCAGTATGAAACCCAGTAAATGTTAACATATTTGGTGATGTGTTAACAGATATAAGTTATCCCAGCTGTCTCTATCCTACTAGTGTGTTATTGGAGATGCTCTTTAAGCAGCTAGGTCTAATCTTATCAGACATATATAGAACATGCATTTAATTCTTAGTGTTTACATTCTAAACATCAAAATTTCAGTTGATTGGTGGGATTATGTCAAAGATTTACAGTTAATAATACATTATACATTTATATGTACAATTATGTTATGTTGTAATACAAATAATTATCATCCTTTACACTTGTATTGATCACATAAATATCAATCCTATAAATATAAAAACATATTCACTCAATTAGAGTTCGGAAATGAAATTTTGATTTGGTGATTTATAAAGGGGGTTATTTATATTTATATTTACAGTTTATCTGTGTTCAATTTTAAGCAAATCTTTTTTTGTAGTTAGCATCACTGAACTCTTTTTTTTAAACAACCTCTGACAGTAATACAATGATATTTGTTAATGATTATTGACAAGTTAATTTATGTAGTGTTATGACTTTACAGAGGAACCATTAAACGAAGGATTCGAGGATGTCCTGGGTCTAACAGAGGAAACATGCGAATCTCCAGAACAGGAAGTGAAAGGCATGATGGGTAAAAGTAAGCGAGAGTTGAGGGAGGAACAGGATAGCCGAGTGTACACCTTGGCTACAGACACGCTCATCAGGTCCCTCATGACGGAGTATAAAAAACGTAAACAACACCATGCAATGCCAGCATTTGTCAAACTAACCAAACAAAAGAAGGGCAATGCTCCTCAGCTAAAGAAGGAAGTCATTGATGAAGTGATTGAGAAACAGCAAAAAACATCTTTAATGAAGGTATGTTCATTAATATAGATTTTAGCTTTGTGTTTTTATTCATACAATTTCAAAACGTCTATTGAATTCAGTCAAAAAATTAGAAAGACAATTTAGCAATAGATTAACTCATTCACCCCAGAAAACACATTTGAACTCTTTCAATTCAAAGGTTAGAAAAGTTCATTATGAAATTTCAGGGGGTGAATGAGTTGACATTAAAAAACATAGAATTGATTAATCATTATAATCTGACACTATTTTGTATCTTTTCTCTCTATATTTGTTCCTGTTTTAACAGGACAGTGAAGCGCGAGCCCAGTCCCTGACAGAGCTACTGTGTACCATCCTTGGCTTGTTCCAACAATTGTCGGACCAGAAGTTTGAAGCTCTTCTCCCCTCTATCTACAACTGTGCCAACCAGCTTGTGTGTCACGCCCAGGACCCACGCCTCAAGGAGGCACTCGGCCAATGGACACACAGAATCGGGGTCATTCTCCAACTCATGCCCTCTTCTCCGTAATAACTGCATAATATTTAGATTGACAAACTAAGTGATTCAAATGAAAAAGTCATCCCAAATCTACATAGTAATGTGTGACTGTTGGTTAGTGGCATCCCTCATCTCCATGGTAACTCTATAGTAGCTCCATGGTAACTCTATAGTAACTCCATGGTAACTGTGATTGCAGCTCCATGGTAACTGTTATTGTAACTCCATGGTAACTCTGATTGTAACTCCATGGAAACTCTATAGTAACTCCATGGTAACTCTGATTGTAATTTATGTAAGCTTAGCCTTAAGTTTACAGACAAAAAGGTCATTCCTTATCATGGTAAGAACTGTGATTGTAAGTTTGGCCAGTAGTTCACAGGATAAGGATCAACTTCGCTACTTATAAACATATTATCACACCTTTTACCTCTAATAATAGACATTTTCCCCATGTGATACAAGTGTTGTTGTATTGGCATATCAGTACCCAGGCCCATTCACAGGTTTTACACAGACCCGAGCTGATGTCACTTCATTTGGTTCTTCAATCCAGATTTCAGAATTTTGTTCTGAAGCTTTGGTTTCTAGCGCAGACGATAGCAAAGACAATAATCAATTCCCTTTTGCTTTGTTTTTCGTAACTTGCGATTTTTTTTTTGGCGATCACACCTTTTATCAGCCCTAGATGTGATATGAGCTCTTGATCAAGATCTTATTCCCAGAAACAGCGTGATATCAGAATAGTCGTAAAATAACCTCTTAGTATAACCCTTGTCATAGCAGTTTGTAAGTTATCCTACAATCATAGGATATTCAGATGAAGAGGACATACCTGCTCACATCTCCTTAGAAACAAGTTCACTCGACGTTTTCTAGTGAGAACACATGTGGGGGCTATATATGATCAGGTGCTTTTTGCTATTTGTGACTCGTATTAAGTTAAATCACACTCATTTTAATGTTTTAGGTTACAGCTTGTCAAACAAGTGAGAACGGAAAAACAGTGATAGAGATTTATAGAGTGGATGTCTTGACATGCCAGGGAATTTCACTCTGGTATAGCAAGCTAATGGTAGTTATTTATAGAGTTGTCAAGGAATTCCTTTCAGTTGTAATAAAATAATGGCTAAGATTTATTGAGTGGGTGACCTAACCTACCATATCAAGGAATCTCGTTCAGTGAACAAACTGGTAATACTGGTAGATATTTATAGAGAAAATTAAATTATAGAGAAAATTAGTTTATAGAGTGGTTATGGATCTCATTAGGTGTAGTAAGTAATTGGTAGAGATTTATAGATGATCTGTCGGGGAATCTTCTTGTGGTGTAGTAAATTATGTTAAGGTTTAGTACATAGAGGCAATAGAACTATTGATAAAGGATCATATACACTGATCATTGCTGCTTTACAAAATTAGTCGAGCAAGGTTGGTGATTTTACGTAACATGATTAATTTAGGCTGTTATAGCCAGTCAAAGTAAAAATATCATGTGACTGTGATAAGTTTAGTCGACCGTCTTAGAGCAGTACCTTTCATCTCAAACACCTTGTTTGTTACTGGTAGATGGGTTTTGTTTTGTGGCAGTACCTATCTCTCTGATTGCTGTTAATCACCTGACAAGTTTATCCTTGGTTGTAGCGACATGGACATTCCCTAGGTAAAGAGGCGCACTTATACACATTCTTTTCTTTTCATGCGATAATAAAACATGTCACAAATTTGTTATGATACATGTGCAATCAAACATTTATCTTGTGAAATAACATGATTTATTACATATATATTTATATATGTTTACATATTTCTGGCATTAATGATAATACTAGTTCATGGTTCTTATATACTTCTTTATGATAACTTTAGGAGGTAACTATGGGTATTCTCAAAGCAATTTCACAAATTACAGTACCATTTATAACATACATTCAATTAACTTACTGTTGTTTGGAAAGATAGCTCCATTGCTGATGAGTTGTTTAATAACAAGATTACATGAATCATGTAGAGATGATTGGTTCTGAGTGTGTTTACTGTTGTCAACCGCTGTTAATATACAAGTACTGTGTATAGGCCTGCATTGAAATGATGTATTATGATAACTTCTGACAGAATGCATTAAGGTCAATATTCAGAAATGTATAAAAATAAAACATTTCTGCAAATAAATCAAACTTTATTTGATGTATAATAAATCTGTTTTATTTGCTATTTGTAATTAATTGTAAATTTGTATACTTGATAAATGGTAATCTTTCTGAATTTGCTGAATTCCCCGCTATGGGAGATGATATCTTTGATGCATAGGATTTTTAAATTTTCATTTCGTGTCTTTAAAATACTGCATAGACATGTTATACATAAGATATATCGTCAGTAAGATTCATTGTACAAGAGAAAAATACTGGTAATGTTGTTTTCATTTAATCAACAACAAATTGCTTATTTTGCAGAAAATTACTTCTTTAATATCATTTTGAATTCATTCAGAGAAATATCTCCTATATATACCTGGTACCAGGATTCTGACCTACGTGAGACTTATCTACTGTTATTAGCCACAAGTTTTCTTATCTACCATATTCTAAAGTCAGTACGTGTTATGCTTGTGATGTATGTGGGTACACCTTGTGATGCTCATAATGTTGCCAAATTTGATGTTTTTGCACGGAATGAGATTATTTAAGTCGGTGGTTTTTGTGACTATTTGAAAGATTGTTCTTTTTGCCTCCAAGAAAGAAAGGCATGTGGTCAAGCAGTATAAAGTATTGTTCAATATTTTGTTTTATTATTAATGTATGCAAAGTTATATTTAACGATACATTTATAATCAGTTATAAGTAATACAATATATATTCGGAGGGTTGGGAAAATGATTGTGTAATCAACATTCTTGTAAAGTAGTACCACATGCAAATCTGTTCAGCTAAACTAAACTAAACGTATGCTGCATCCTTAATAATGGTAAGACTTTTGTCTAAAAATCAATATACATGCCAATTTATTTGGTGCTAACTTTTTCTTTTATGATGACATTGACTCAGATTAGTAATGATCCTGCCCATTAGTGCAATATTGTGTTGTGATTTAATGTATTTTGTTTTCCCAGATGTCGGGAAGGCAGAGAATATTGTTTATAGCATCCCCATCTGTCTCACGTGGTATTCAGACATTATAACTCTCCTGATTGTGACTAGACTTGGAACAGACTACTTGATACTTTATGGATAATGTTGCCTATTGGCCTGTTAACTCATCCACACCCGAAGACATATTTGAACTCTTCCAATTCAATGGTTGGAATGGTTTATAATGAAATGTCAGGGGGTGACTGAATTAGAAGCTTAATGTTATGACTGGATTAGAACCACATTCCATGATATGTTGTAGATGAGTTTACATCTAGTTTTCTCAAGTTCCTGTTTCTTTTTATTTTGATCTGATTTCTTTTTAATAGTTAGGATTTTAATCTGCCGGCACTGTAAAGCTCAGACTTTTGACCTGCAAAGATTTGCATTTTACATTTGTTGATCTGGTTATGACAAATATACTTTGAACCATCGTCGGAAACCCACGGTACACTTCTCTGATGTTTGTCAGAGAAGTGTACCATGGGTTTCCGACGATGACTTTGAACATGGAAATGGTTGTCTTTTACAGTGAAGATGTATTTGCTACAAAGTACATTACAATAATTTTATAGAATTGGCAAAATTAAATATGTATCTTTTAATTTACTTAAGATGATAATTTAATAAGCTAAATTAAAGTGAAGGTTAAAAATCAATTAAGAATTAAAATTTCTCGTTGTTGTGATAACTGCCCCGCCCAAACTTACCTGGCTCTAAGAAGCTGTTGATGTGATCACAATCGGTTGATTTATAAAGATGCTTACCGGTATACATGTTGTTAAGTTTTTGAGCTCAGATTTTTTTTAGATATTGTTATTTATTTGAAATGTTTTTTATTTGTTTATAACATAAAAGTTGTTCTCTGTTTTCTCAGATCTATGTATATAATGTATTGTTTTATATGTACTTTGTTTTTCTCTATCAACAGTTCTGTAGAGAAGTTCATATTTTGTTTTGTTTTGTTAACGCTTAGTAATAACGACTCTTTTGTTAAAATCTTTTGTTTAAATCCTGTTATAAACAACATTTTTTTTGCAATATTATTATATAAATAATATCAACTCATTTCTCATGATGTAAGTCAATATAATGCTAACGATCGCAATAGTGTAATTTTCTTTAAAATGTCACATAGCATAACTATACACTTTGATATGAATGGAATATTATCCAAGATACCGAAAATTAATTCCACCATCAGTCGACATAGGTATGTGTCCTTTATGCAGCCCGCTGTGCTTTACAGTGCTTATTTTTCTAAAGAGGCAAAACTCTAGCGCCAGAACATTTCAAATTTGCTTTAAAAAAATTGATATCAAAAGACGTATAGACTACCCAGAATCTCAAATTTCTATGATACATTATGTTTGTCCAATGATAAAATATTGGATTTTGATGTAGATGTTTTTTTCAGTGCATTTGCGTAAGTTTGTAGAATTCATCCTTTCATAAGGAGATGCCATTCATCTTTGCATTAGCGTTTTAATTAATTCTACCTACTATTACATGAATGATAATATTAAATTCCGGAATATAAACATACTGAAGTGGAAGCAATATCCATTTAAACGATTTATTTGCCTTATGCATTATATGTTAACTTAATCTGGCTGCAAAATATACCTTTCTTAGCTTGAATAATATTCACATATTTCATAACTACTCACGACAATGTAAATTGTTTTCTAACTTTTGTGACAATGGTCTATCTCACAGAAGAAAGATGCGCCAGAGTTCACGAAAATTGTGAAGTGTAGATTCACACCATTCGACGATGTTGAAGTAGAAATGTTTTGAAGGACACCGTATTCGGCACTGTATTACCTGGAACTGAATTAATGTGAAAGTGTACACACCTGTTTCACGAGTGTGCGAGATGGTACTAAAGTAAATAGTTTTCAGTTTAGTCAGATGGTAGAGGTAATGTCGAAACTCTAATTTTCAAATTTTACATAGTGTTCTGTAAAGTTTTTAGTCCAAAATAAATTACCTTGATGGTTTTCCTAGCAAATCCTACGCTTAATATGCAACGCATAGTTAGTTGTCGCAAATGTAGAAAATGTGTTCAACGGATAATTGTCACGAATGTTTGGAGGAGTATAGAAGTGTGTTATTGAAGGCATGTACTCAATGGAAATTGCGAAAAAGTGAAGTTCTAGTTGTCAAATGCCAGATGCTTATTGCTGTTGGTATTTCATTATTGCGTTACCCATCAGAATCAGAAGTGATTAAAAATTTAATGAAATGTATTGCTTCGTTTTTGAAATGAATATTCAGCTGAAAATCGTTTGTACGACCATGAAACAAATTTACGCAAAAAAGAAATGGGATATCTTATCGGAGATATTTAGTCTCCACCAACTGTAATGATCCACGGTTCCTTTTGTAATTGTTCAATATTTTAAATCACTTGTTTATACGGAAAACTATAATCAAGTTATAGACTGATTTGCACTGCCATTATACTAGTAACCAAGAATTTAATGTTCATGTATATGAAGTTTTACGCAGATACAATGTAACGAATACATTTTGTATTATGGTTAAGGGCCGTGATTATATGTGTCAATCTGCAATATTGATTTATATGTCGTTATTAATTTTATTGTGCAACAGTTATTGTTCTTTCCCAATCTACATATTTTCATTTTCTCCGCTAGATTAAAATTTTTCTCTCAAATTTTGACAGGAGATAAAGGACGGAATGATATTATGTCATGCATATAACAATTTCACTGTTTGTTTTCCTAGATCGCAAAATATGTATCTGTGATAAAGTAATATTTATTTCTTTTTTTCCCTAAATATCACTTATATAGTGAGCTTTAATAAAAAAATTCTGCTTTAGCAATTTAAATATGACATTGATATAGAGAATGAATTTACTTACCCCATTCCTCGTGTATGAACTGCTGGATGTGTTCCCGTATCTTCCTTCCTTTGTTGAGTATTGTGGCAGTGATATTGTTACATTTGGATCTGTTGTAGGTATAGCCATACCTTGTGTTGTAGTTGTATATAACCATGTCTCCTCCACTTTGGCAGGTCCAGCTTGATGATTTATTGCAGGTTATTTATGAGAAATATATTTTCGTGGAACCGACATTCCAAATAAATGTACATTGTTGTTCAGCCATTTGATTTGTTTGTTTCTATTTTTCATTTATTGAGATTGTGTTCCATTCAACATAAAAAAATTGCTGTCCATCTACAGATTTTGGAAAAATAGATAGATCGGTAAGCTTCTTTATTCTCGTGATTTGCAGTTTTCATAAATTCATATAATGTATACCCGTCATATCTGTCCGGTCTTCTTACAGTTTTAATTGAATAAGTAAACGCAAGACGCTTTCAGAGATGGTATTACACGTGAACTTTGGACACACCCCAAAACAGACCATGTCAATATCCTGTCACCTTTTCATACAATATAAGCACTGTTGATGTTTCTCGAATTGAAGGCCTCGTCTATGTACAGGTGCATATCGTGTTGAGGTAAGGAAACAGAGAACACTTCCTCGCATGGGGAGAGTGTATTTGTGAGGGCTGTTTTGTGAACCATGATCATCCCTATAAACGATAGAACGAACACACCGGAAAAGTTATATATTAACGTGCGTTTCAATGTTTAAAGGCCCAGTATACGTAACTTTCGGCAAAACTTGAAGCGATAATCAAGCCTTTTAACTGATAATATTTATAGATTTAGTTAAGACTAACTGATATCAGCAATATTATATGACTTCCTACGCGGTTACCGTTACAGCAGCAGTTGAAACTCTGTATTTGTAAACACGCGTCCATTTTGAACTGTCTTCTGACTTCGACTTGTTATTGAAGACAGTGGGCCACACCTGAAATATTTCAATTCTTTGGATTATTCTGTCAAAAGTTTCTTGTTAGTTACCGCTCAGGTTTACTTCGTCGTTTTAGGCTTATTTTTACATGGTTATAAACTGGATTTTTTTTCAGAATTTTTCAGAATCACGAAAAATGTGCTGAAGTTACGTATATTGGTCCTTTAAATATTTAAATACGGACAAGTGTGGTTCAGATATGTATACAGTACGTATGGCTTCAAGATACACGAAATAGAATTTTCTAAGGAATCCTAATAAAGTATTTTGAATTTGGCCTTTTCTATCACAGTCTCATTTACTACACAGGTATTTCACACACCTGTCATTAGGTTTGGTATTTATTGTAGTCATTGACATGTACAATTGTCAGAATGGTATTTACTATCTCATTTAGCCGTATGTTTTGGGTAGATACATTCGTATGCCTGTGATAAAACAACAAGATAAGGCTATATAACCCTCTATCCGTCCAGGAGAGCAGGTCGTATGGTAGTTCAAGTGCAATATTTCATACTTAAAACACCTGAACACAGGTCATTGTTTTCTCATACGTAGCGCGTCCTATACACTAAGTAGCACCTTTAGCACTAGAACACACGTGTTCTCATTCAGAGTTCAAACACACTTTGCGATCTACAGCCCTATCTGTAGGCATAATCCCCATAGCTCTCACATAGATGTATACAATCATGAGGGTTGAGTAAATAACGATTACTTATCTAGATCTTAAATCACCAGGCAGTCCATACGAAACGTTATCACACAGCCATTCAATGGACAGGAGATATTTAAACGGTCGCTGGACACCGATCTATAATTCAGGATTAAGTGTACAAATCTAGCACAGAAATTTTGGCTTAATGATTCACCAATTATTGTGACTAAGACGGTTAGAATCTTTGTTTAGAGTTTAAATGTGTTTTTTTGATAGTATGTAATGATTGGCCTGTAAAGGTGACTAAGATGGTTAGGTTCCTTTGTTACTTTGTTTGCTGGTTAAGTTATTTCTTGAACAATACACGCGTGTGACGATTTGTAACAATGTATAAAAAATCTGATCGAGAATATTCGGTGAATATCCAGTGCCGACTATATCTCATTAATGAATTGTATTTAATGACAAGCGGAAAATCTTTCTTTATAAAGTTTAAACTTGCTCACTGGATAAGATTAGAAAATCTATAGATATGTCCTGCCTGTTGTGTTGGGACATGACTAAATGTCTGATCATTTAAGCCTACGTTATATATGGTATACCTGTAGCTCTGTGTATACGTAATATTTCCCCTACCTCACCATACTAAGTAAAACACACAGACACAAAGAGGAAGGAAACGTGTAAGGTATCTTAAAGTTATAAGCAAATAAAGATTGAATAACTCACATGTAGACTAATTATACCGTGTGTGTACAATCAGTCTACTAGTGAAAGGGACAGAAATAAGACTGTTAGTTCCATGTTGGTTCAGGGATAGTGTGAAGTGGTGAGTAAATAAATAGTAAAATGGGAACATTGTAGACAAAACCAAGTCCATCAACACCTTTTTCATTCAAAACTTTTATTTGGACAAAGGCAGATGTGTGTTATGGTACTAGAGTATTTCAGCCGTACTTATAATGGTTTCTATCAGCTATTGCTAACAAAACCGTACAAAATCCATTGATATCGAATGTACGATCCGACCAATACTGAAATGATCACGCATAGGGCCTTAACAAAGACACAATGAAAACATGATTTCCGTGCTAGTTAAACCTTATTTATAAACATGCCAGTCCAATTGTATTTAGATATCTTCATATACTAGCGACAGAATATTTGATACGTCACAGGTAGCAAGGAAACGACGTTTTCATGTATTTTGCAAAATGTATAAAAAAAATGTTTCTTGTTTGATCAATCCATTTAGCTGGGTGTCCACAGAGTTAAAAGAACAACTTGTTTCTTGTTTGATCAATCTATTTAGCTGTGTGTCCAGATTTTCAAACCTTTCGAACCTTACGAATGTTTATAATATGTTTTTGTTGAAAGTTTATTATGAATTCCATGTTTATGTCCAATATGCTTGGTGGACATTTTGTTTTGCTGTAGCGCTAAGCTGGACGGTTTTGGGTAGCTAGGCCCCGAGAGATCACACAAGTACACATGTAAATACAATAAATAGACAAACAATGTTTGATAGAAAAAATGTAAATATATTTGTAAAATAGCAATGTCTGGACAGAGGCTCGTTATATAAATCAACATGATTCAAATACTCCACACTTTGTTTCTCCGAGATATATTTATGTATACAGTATCACTGACATTTTCTTTTGAATCAAGTTGTATAAAGGTTTACACGATAAAATAACACCAATCACAGATACAAGAACAAATTGCAGTGTATCATTTATATGTAACATATATTAAAGCGAATAAAAAAAAACAACCATCACCATCTAAATAAAATATATAATTACGACAAAAGATATATCGGGTAATATCACCACCATCAGACGCCTTTTAAAAAAAACAAGACCTCCATGTTCATAACGTTTTGAATGATTAATTTCTCATTTCAAATTGTCAATTGAATACAAAGGGATACATAGACGTAATGGAAACCGAACATGTAATGGTACAAAATCGAAAGTGTTAAGATGTTTTATAAATATTCCAATGCCTGCTTATATATTAATAGAAAAATTGTCTTTGATTTCAACAAAGAAGTTAGGTAAAAGGGACACAGTTCACTAGCTTTAATACAACAAAGAAAATCAACTTTATAAATCTATTGGCAAAAAATAGTATGGCTTTCTCTACGTTATCATTAGGGAAAAGTGGGACTATTAAAAATATTGCAAGTCCTTAAAACGGACATTAGATTATGTGGTCTGTCGGATTTCATTTGATAATTTGTAAGTGGCTTGCACATGTGTTTTATTGCAAGAGGTCGGTCCCTCATATCGAAAACTAGTACAAAACCACAGTCTATAAACCCGCTATAAAAGTCAAGACACCACTCCAAATCACACAGTCTACAGCTAATACCTATAACGTTATAAACCTGACATAATATATATTGGAGTAATACTTCCATTGAACACGCCTGTCAGTAGAGCCATATTACCAATCATTAGTGAAGGATAATACACGCTATTCTTACTTTAAGAGGTTTAAAGTATTTATCATATAAGTTCCTTTATTTTTTTTAAATCAAGGTATATACAATAGCGCCCTGTTACTTCAGTAGTGAGTAGACCGACCCTTTCGTGACGGCTAATAGCTCCACGCCTCGCATTTCTTATATACATATTGTACTCCTAATTAATGTGACTTTAGAAATGTTAAGGTCTTTTAAAGTATTAGGAATTGGAATTAACGTACGCGGTCCCTAATCAGGCTTAGGAACACGGATATATATAATGCAAACGCTTGCACTGAGTTCAACAAAATTTCTTATTAAATCCACCAATCGGTAGTATCTTTTGGAAGGAAAGCACCATTTATACTTAACCATCTCAGTTTACATACTTTAGACGCAAATCAACCTCTTTATTCTGCTTGCCTTCAATAGCCTTAGTTTATTTATGACAAGAAATAATTCCTATCAGATTTCATTTTATGATCAGACATAAAGTTATATTTGTTTTATATACCTGTGTGCTGTATAAACCAGGGCATATTATATTAGCTAGACCCTGCCGTCATAAACTACAACGATTTCATGCCACCATGAACCTTTGCCTCTGAAAAACAAATCAGTATACTTAACTCTCGACTGACATTTTTAAGTACTTGCATGATATCAAATATAATAACAACCATACAAATCTGGTGATGCATCTGTACTTCCTGATGTGAATCTTAAATACCAAGCTATAGATATATCCTTTGGTCATTTTCATTGAAACCCTTGTTTATCCTTATATGGCCGTATGTTCGGCAAGTACATCTGACCAGGACCCGTATTCATGAAACTGTTCTCATGCTCAAGCATGGATTCTGTGCTCAACCCAGCTTTATTGTGACTAAGTGATGCCAACTGTCAAAAAGATAATTCCTTATTGTAAATATTGAAAATGGTACCAAGCTTCATGGCCTGTGAATTATCTCTCTTTTTTACATAATTTATGGCCGAAACAAGAAATTAAGCTTCCAATTTCTGAGCATGAGAACGGTTTCTTAAATACAAGTCTAGGTCTTCAACACAGTCCTGCTTTAACAGTCTTATTTTATGGCATTTGTTAGCTCCAAAACAAATCTACAAACAACAAAATCACAGCATTAAGATAAAATGAAAAACACATAAATACGGAAAACGTCATCGTAAAAATCAATACATAATGCTTGAACATATAAAAATCACCAGTCTTTAACATTTGATGCACCCTTGAAATATATGTACATACACAATACATGTATATATTTACTTACAATGGACTGTTATATAAAGCTGATCACAATTGCAGACTGACAAAATAATTTATTTCAAAAACCCATCAGATTCCTATAAAGTAAGAATCGTGGGTCAGCGTTGAGGCTTACATACAATACCATTCATCTGTTGTTAACATATGTAAAGCCTGGAGCATTTTATAGAACTAAATCTGGCTGTTCTGATATTGAAATATTGTTATAGCGGTATACGATATAAGGGGGCTTTTATGAACACGTGTTCCCTTTTTCACAAAAGTATTGTTATTTTGTGTATTACTTTTTGACAAAACGATCCTTCTTACAGAAATTAATTTGTGAGGATAAAAAAAATCAGAGAATAGAATACCAAAGCGTCAACAAAACCATAATCCGAACTCCAAATCGAATAAACTGGAGGCAAAATAGGAACAACGGAAAATTTACATGGGGATTCTCGTAATCGTAAAAGACCGTGTGTTTCAGAAGAGTAAGCGTCTTCTGCTTCATCACCAGGTAAAGAAATGAATCCATAAAGAAATGCCCCAGGCTTCTGTGTCAACCCAACATGATATAAACATGGCACAAATCCATAGGGAATTAGTACGATCCTTACCCCCATTAAATATATATATTGTGTAATGGTTCACTAGATTTTTGTTAGAGCTATATAATACAGTCCTCTTTACAACGACCTACATATCGACTAGGTAATGCAGTCCTTTACTACCAGACAGGAGACCAGACATATGTTTGTTTTATGTAACGTATGTCTGACACCATTATCGCTGCAGGTAAACGATCAGATTCCTAGGGCAGTATAGGAACAGCACTAATACAATTTATATATATAAGAATGTATCCTTTAGAACGGTTATACGATATCAAAATTCTTCAAAACTTTAAATATTATCAAAAATATCTTACTGAACACAAACAAAAATGCTGAGAGAAAATACATAACGTACCAAAAGTTATCCCCAAGGAAAACTGTTTCGTTTGCACGATTACATCTTTAAGACGATTTCTATAATGATTTATTAGTGATGTTCTCTATAACTTTGTAATTCTCAACAAATACTCTTCAATGGATATGTTTTCTTACTCTTTGCCCATATCGTACCCAAAAACTATACCAGATATTGCACTTCTACACTTGCAATATTCATGAAACCCAAATCTAAATTTTTCATATCTAAAATTTAACGAGTTAAACATGTTTGTGGATTCCGTTAATTGGTAAAACATAGTGTTATATCATTGCTTAGTGTTCAGATCTGGATAATTACTTACCTATTGTATTCCGACTACACAAATATACCATCATACTTTAGTATACCCTTACCTCAAGAGATATGTGAGCTTCAATGCATTTATCTGAAGATATGGACCAATATTTTAGTATAGTTGTCAACACTGCAGTTAGTCAGAAATTTAAAAGCGTATAGGTACTCTTAGGTACAATATTATTATTACTTTCATTGCTACTCAACGGCAGTTACATTTGCATTATACGAGTACATGTATGATGATTCATGATTATCACTTTAACATATGACCTTGTGTTGTTGAATAGTGATACATGTACTTATTAACACAACCGTACATCGAAACATTTTGTCACAATCATAAGCTACAAAGGAACATCTAAAGTGTTCACTACAATTTCCATACTACAACATCCAAACATTTAGTCACAAGCATAAACTACAAAGGAACACCAAAGATGTTTACTGCGGTGTCCATGCTTACAACGACACTTCGTTATGCGGACATTTCGATCTTTGTAATAGCGCGTTTCAACCATTTATGAATTCAGTAACATAACTTCTGATAAGAAATATAACGAGCTAGTTTTGTTCTATATCTCCTCTCATTACTACTGTTTATATTTGATAAAGAATTAGTAAATAAGTATCCCATCACCACGTGCAAGTAAAACTTCTGTGTATGACCAAAAACAATACGTAATTACCACCACCATGAATACACGTGTGCAGTCACCGTCACCATGCTTATATAATATAGCTTTAAATATGGGCGTGCAATTCAATTTCAAAAATGTTGTGCAAATCAACGCAACATTATACTTACACATCTAGAAGAAAATATGTAAAAACGTATACACATGCAATTAAGTAATATACCCCTAATACTAGTCCAAATGTGCAATCTATAAATATATATAACTCCTAACCATGCATTCGAGTTATATGTCCCTAACACCAACCCAAACGTGCAGTGTATAAATATATATAACTCCTAACCATGCATTTGAGTTATATGTCCCTAACACAAACCCAAACGTGCAGTGTATAAATATATATAACTCCTAACCATGCATTTGAGTTATATGTCCCTAATACCAACCCAAACGTGCAGTGTATAAATATATATAACTCCTAACCATGCATTCGAGTTATATGTCCCTAATACCAACCCAAACGTGCAGTGTATAAATATATATAACTCCTAACCATGCATTCGAGTTATATGTCCCTAATACCAACCCAAACGTGCAGTGTATAAATATATATAACTCCTAACCATGCATTCGAGTTATATGTCCCTAATGCAACCCAAACGTGCAGTGTATAAATATATATAACTCCTAACCATGCATTTGAGTTATATGTCCCTAACACCAACCCAAACGTGCAGTGTATAAATATATATAACTCCTAACCATGCATTCGAGTTTTATGTCCCTAATACCAACCCAAACGTGCAAAATATAATATTAAGAACCATACATATAGGTTATATATTTATAACAATTGACAAACAGTACATAATATACGTACATGCAACTTAAACACATCCTTTGGCATCGTCTTTGACGCAGCCAATCTGAATGCGTCATAAAAAGTGGAACCAGAATTTGACAAACTATGTGGAATACAGAACTGCCAATAGCACTGTAAAGGATCACTAGAGTTTCACTCATGAAAAAACGGAGAAAAGAATTCAACACAGGACACAAAATGGCAATACTTCAATGTACACACATGTAGTTGAAGTAGCAGTATTTACATTAGTAGTCTGATTGATGCTTGCTTCAATCCTACACCGACACCTTTCACCGATCACAACACACAAGAAAAAGTAATTGACAGGTTTTTACTTATACAATTCGTCCGTCACAAATAAGATAGCCACACTAAAATAGAATAAACTCCAACTAAAGCATGTGCCTTCACAAACTAAGCATGCGCCTTCACAAACTAAGCATGCGCCTTCACCAATTTAAACATGCGCTGTCACCAACTTAAGCGTACAATATCTTCCCTAAAGCACTCCTAGCTACCTGGAAAAGCATGAAATTTCGCCAAAAAAGCAAAAACAAAAGTTCCTTCAAGTAATACTGCGCATTTCCACGAAATCGTGCACCGCCACTAACTTAAGCACACACTGTCTTCAGCATGCCAAGCTGCAAACAAAATATGAAACGCAATTGAATCCCATGCAAAAATCACAACAACTTATGCCGCCCGCTCATCAGCATGCATCGTAATCGAAGCCTAAGCCACTACCAACGAAGGCAACAACGACTCCAGTAAATGCATACAACTTCATCGTTTGAAGTATGGCATCGCTACCAACAAAAACCCATGAAGCCATAGAAAGGACTGCTACCAACATGCGCCTCAAATTCAATTATTAAAGGAAGAATCATCCAAAATATGATAAATACTGTGTTCCGAAATAGATCATGCATCACTATTTGAAAATAAAAAAAAAAAACACCCAAAATATAGCATGCACCACCACCAAAATAAATAAAATGCACCAACATCCAAAAAATAACATGCACCACCACCCAAAATAAAATCATGCACCACCACCCAAAATATAACATGCACCGCCACCTAAAATAATATCATGCACCGCCACCCAAAATATAACATGCACCACCACCCAAAATAAAAGCATGCACCACCACCCAAAATATAACATACACCGCCACCTAAAATAATATCATGCACCACCACCCAAAATATAACATGCACCACCACCTTAAAAAATAGCATGCACCACCACTCAAAATATAACATGCACCGCCACCTAAAATAATATCATGCACCACCACCCAAAATATAACATGCACCACCACCTTAAAAGATAGCATTCACCACCACCCAAAATATAACATGCACCACCACCAAAAAAAATAGCATGCACCAATAATAAAAGCATGCATCGCCACCTGAAAATAAAAATATCATGCACCGCCACCTAAAATGATAATAACACGCGCCCCACCTAAGATATATCATTCACTGCCACCTAAAAATAAAGCATGCACCACCACCAAAAAATAAATCATGCACCGCCACCTAAAAATAAATCATGCACCACCACCAAAAAATAAAACGGATTCTGTCACTAAAATAAAATATCTGCTGTCATTAAACTATGTAAATGTCCCAACACCTATATCATAAAAGCACAGTTGTTAGTTGAAAGGCATTTTATTGGATGTAACTATTGTCATTAGTAAATAAGGAACGAAGCATTGGTTAGATTTTAATTATTTCTCTTTCTTTAAACTTTACAAAAAGTCCAATATCTCATTTTTTTATTTAAATATTTTTCATTCCAAGAATCGAATGTTGACAAGCGTTTTAGTACGATCATTTCTCTTATGGAAAATATTTTCACTAATTAATGGACATTAACTCTGCATGATTTGCAGCACAAAAATCAAATTGGTATATTACCATGTTCTGCAATAAAATTGTTTAAAACACCTCAATGTTTCCGTATGTGTAACTAAATCATTCCTGTATCATTAACACAGTTTATTCACGAGGTGTCGCGTCCCTGGTAGGTGTATACATATTCTAGTAGCAAATCTCATTATATAATCGTTAGTGAGTTAATTGAATACATCTTGGTATAGGTTGATATGGTTTTCTATTCATGTGTTGTCGCCGGTACAGTTTTCTTCACTGTTACAATTCCGTTTAATACGTAATAAAACTAACTATTGTGGGACACATCATATTGTTAACACCGTTACTCATTATACTTCAGCACGAACTCGCATCAAATGATGTAACGACATGCAACACTAGCATATATGTATAGCGACGGTAAAAACAGTGCAGTATCCTTATACACAAGATTTGACGTTCACATTACGGGAATATACATGAGAAAATATTCTATAAGTGATATCACATTACACTGTCATACTCTAATAAAGCTTGCAACATCACTTGTCATTCACCATATCCATACAAAGCTGTTTTTCATGCAGAAAGGTCATTTATGCATCCATCAAATTCTTTAACTTCACCGTACATAAAGTCTGCCATGCGCCACCACCAAAGCTGTTTTTCATGCAATAAAGCCATACATCCATCACATCACATTAACTTCACCGTACAATGTATTCTACCATGCGCCTCTACCAAAGCTGTTTTTCATGCAATAAAGCAATTTATACATCCATCAATATCATTAAATTCACCATACAAAATAGTCTGCCATGCGCCACCACCAAAGCTGTTTTGCATGCAATAAAGCCAATTTATACATCAATCAAATTCATTAAATTTACGAAATATTCTGCCATGCGCAACTACCAAAGCTGTTTTTCATGCAATAAAGCCATTTATACATCCATCACATTGCATTAAGTTCACCGTACAAAACATTCTACCAAGCGCCACTACCAAAGCTGCTTTGCATGCAATAAAACCATGTATACATCAATTACATTTCATTAAGTTCATCATACGAAATATTTTGCCATGCGCCACCACCAAAGCTGTTCATGCAATAAAACCATTTATACATCCATCAAATTCATTAAATTTATGAAATGTTCTGCCATGCACCACCACCAAAGCTGTTCATGCAAGAAAACCATTTATACATCCATCACATTTCATTAACTTCACCGTACAATATATATTTCTTTTCGGGCCTTTTAACGCATGAACCTAATTTCACAAGTGAAACATACCCGTCATATCTTGCTAGGAACAATCACCAATGCTGTAATAAACATGTTGGTATATTCTAATTTTTCCAAAAAAATGCACTTTTAACAACATTTTAAAGATATATCTGCCGTATCATTTTTTATAAAGAGAGTCTATAGTTTTGGACTTATTGAATACCATACCATAGCAATGGCTACTCTCACCAATGTTCTGACCTGCATTTATGAAACCGATTCACTGCTCATGCATCACCAACACCTTTTCCTGTTCCTGTTTAGAGGTCCCTTGCATACGTTCCTTCACACGCACCTTCAGACTACTTATGTTATATTTACCACAAACTTCGCATTGCGCCATCACCAAAGCATTTAGCATGGATAATACACTTCTGTATTTTACATAATCACGTGCTCACACTAACTTACAAGAACCTGTAATTTTCAAATGGGTGTTTTTGTCCTGATTTGTTTTCGATTCATTTAAAGACAAATTCATTCTTGAGGAAATAGCACAAGCGAATCCAACCGTTCGCTAATTAGTATTCATTTTAATATATATGTATCTATTTAATCTGAAAGAAAAGGTTTTTTTCCTGAAATAAAGTTTGACGAAATGAATGTGGTAAAACCATTCAATTCTACATTTATCATGTAAAGTACAGAAAAACCTCCATATAATATCTATCTTTGTTTAACCTTCCATTTCGTCAATTTCAAACATAACAAACATTGTCTTTTTACTTTATTTCTTTCATTCTAACACGAAATTATTTCTTTCAATTTTTTCTTGGATGTATTGCCAACTCCTTATGACGCCAAGCATTGCATGGACAAAGTGTGTCAGTATAACGAGGTTTTACTGTATTCATACCACAATGAACTTTAAATATCATAATGAGTGCATGAACTCGTGCAATGAATAATGTGTGCATAAAAACAGAAACACCGCCACCATTGCCATGCGCCATCACCAAAGCCCAGACACACTATGTTAAAACTACCACACAATATTAGTACAATAGTTACACCTATATATTCAACAACACAAGATCGTCAGAAGGTGACACCATGTCACCGTCTGTAACAGGTGAATACCGTGTACATCAATGGTACAGAACTGGTAACAGTATATCAATACCAACAGACCGAACGGCCGACATATCGCATGTTAGCGCTCATTGATTATACATCATAAAAAGGTAATCTTAAAGCAATTTTGTGATCCAGATCTCAACACTAGGCAGCATATTGATTTTCTTATATTAATTGTATACACATTTCATGGTAATTATCGACCTGTAGTCGTGAGTGTGTGTATTGGACCAATGGTAGAGTCCTGTTGTAGAGAAGTTCAATGTAGAAAGCCACGTCTGAGCTTTAGATCCACCGTTACTTAGCGTGCCTTTCAGGATCCCGTCCCGTCAGCCCTCTCTACCAACAAAATATGTCAATATGGCACATATATAATATTGATCGCATGTAAAGCTCACATCTGTACAGTTGTGGCTTGTAAATAGTTTTATCATTCCATGGCAGCAAAACATCGAAACAATATAAAGGTTCAGATGCTCCTATAGGATTTTTTTTACAAAGTTTCCTAATTAGTTCAGCTACTTAGTATTATTGACAATAGATGAACTAGATAAGATATTATGTGCAAGGAATAAAAGAGAATGTTTTACCTGGATGAACCCGAATACATTGACGACACCGGAAGTAGATGAACATTGCCTTTCCAGAATTCGTGATGCTGACTCAATTTTCCCGCGTCAATCAACCTGTCCACGTCAGCCTCCCGAATGGCTTGTTCCATTTCATCTGTTGGGGTATATTCCCAAAATCGGAGTATCGGTTTCTCCTCTGTGAGATGTAGAGTCAGGAGGCAGAGTTTCAGCAGATCGGGGTCACAGAGTCCGTTTTGGATCACCAAAGCTTTATACAAACACATTTCGGCCAGGTCCAACGGTCTTGGTGTGTTCATACCCGTGACCTTGATGTTTATTGCATACATGTAGTCGTCTCTGTGACATAGAGCGTCTATTTGTCCCGTCATCACGCGCACAAAGTTAGACACTTTCACGTGACCCGTCAATTTAACAGCAACCGCCTCACAAGATTGAAACCACGTGTCCAGTTTTCGTTCGAAAAGCTGACAAATGTGGTTACAAAAACTGAATGTACTGTTTACCTGAGATACCTGGGCAAAAGCGTCCGTGGCTCCTTTCCCATGGAAATACCTTATCACGGCAGAGTGAAAATCCTTTCCTTGTTCCTCTCTGGAAACGTTTTGGAGAAAGTCCTGATACCGCGAACGGTTTTTCACGTGCTTGCTGAGGTCCAGGCGACATGCCTCCCTCCGGGCTAGGAAGGATTCCCACCGGTCCCTCTGGTCCGGGCTGTACGTACTACAGACCAGTTCCTCTCCGACACACTCCACCACTATGAATATTTTCATAGTGGTCAGATCGTAGGTCCTGGACAGCTTCTCCAGTCGGCGGCGAAGTTCGTCCTCATATCGAATCAATGTGTTCGCCGAGGCGACGGACATCGTACGAATATCATACAATGTCTCCAGTACCTCCGAAAGGGTATGTGTCCCGAGTTCGAGAACTCAAACAGGCCGCACAATACAGTTAAAGTATTCTCCCAGTTGGAATCCGTTTTATTCCACTCCAAAGACCTCCGATTTCACAGTCAGCAAACAACGTGCCATTTTGCTACAAACAGAGAACAGACGATTGATACGTTAGCGTTATCTACGCTTGATAAATAATCCCCCAGAATCTGGCATGCTTTGGGTTTTATCGCTCTATATGTATATCAGTCAATGTTAATAATACATGTTCCCAGAGCAGTTACGATCTTCTTCAATTCTAACGTTTCATCTGCCGTTATTTACGCTGTGGCGTATTAAATTATGCATCAGGTATTTTGTGTGTACGGTCAATAAAATATCACTCGTGCGTCGTCTTTTGTAAGAATCCCCACACGTAGACTTACCTGTGAAATACCTGTAGATATATATACGCCTATTAGGTCCCGTCTGAACACGGCGTATAGTATCGGATATCGTCATACTCGCCCCACCAATGTCTCTACAGAGGACAACTCGGTCATTGAGTATAGATTGTGCCGATTTGTCCAGCTGGATGTTATCGGTGGGCGAGTTGGCCGATACGACCGACTGAGCCTCTAACGGGAGTAACAGAGTAGACAAGTCTGAACATCTCCGTGGAATGTTTCACCACCGCCGTGTAGTGGTAGTGTATGTGGAACAAACACGGAGAAACCAAAAACTCGATAGTCTGATTATACTGCAAGGACGGTTGGTCTTTGACTGACGTTCGGACAATGGGGCGTAATTTATCGCTAACTGAATGACTATTGTTCGTATATAAATATGTACATAATATACTGTGTACCTACTACCATATCTATATATACGTAAATCTTTAACTTAATACCGGTGTATATATATAAACACAACCGTGTTGTATTTTACAGTACATGGATGAAAAACTTTACAACCACGAAATGTCGCCGTCCAAAATGAAGTCATGTACAATATTTTCATAATGTAATCCGATGACAATTAAGATTTCAAATTATTCTATATTGACCCTGGGGCTTTCTCATAATGTATTCGCTTGAGTTTAATTGTATGGATTGCATATTTACTCTAAAATCTTACGGTAAATTACACCCCTGCTTTACGTTTCAAGTTACACGAATATACGTTTTCTAAAGAGGAATTAGAATTGCTAATAACTTTTAAATTATCTCGACCAGTTATAGACTTATCAAAGAACATATCCCCACCGGTGGGGCAATCAACTCATTACTGTAGAATACTATTGAGGTATACAGTGGTATAGAAAAGAATCATATATAGACAGATAATTACACGATAATTAACGAGTCCCATTCAGGGGTTTGAAAGGACTCATATCTTACTTTATATCAAATTAAATCGATGTGCAATACTAAGCGCAATATATTTCATACATAAAAATATTTATAATCATATTGATGAGTTAAATGAAATTAAATCTTCAGGATTTATCTGCGAAATCTGAAGGACAGAAAGACATGATAATAAATTACAAACCTACCCTGTTGTAGGTAATTTACAATCCAAAAGAAGTTATATGCTGAACGGCTGTCTTACTGTCGTCATCATCCTATCTCCTCTTTCTTCCTTTACTGTCATCATCCTTTCTCCTCTTTCTTCTATCACTGTCGTCACCATCCTATCTCCTCTTTCCTCCATTACTGTCGTCATCATCCTATCTCCTTTTTCCTCTATCAATGTCGTCATCATCCTACCTCCTCTTTCCTCTATTAATGTCGTCTTCATCCTTTCTCCTCTTTCCTCAATTACTGCCGTCACCATCCTGTCTCCTCTTTCCTCTTTTAATGTCGTCATCATCCTTTCTCCTCTTTCCTCTGTTACTGTCGTCATCATCCTATCTCCTCTTTCCTCTATTACTGTCGTCATCATCCTATCTCCTCTTTCCTCTATTACTGTCGTCATCCTCCTATCTCCTCTTCCCTCTATTACTGTCGTCATCATCCTATTTCCTCTTTCCTCTGTTACTGTCGTCATCATCAATCTCCTCCTTTTTTCATTACGATGGTAGTCATCTACCAACCACCCCCCCCCCTCCCCAATTCTCTATTGCTCTTTTCATACATATCTCCTCCATCTCCTGCTACTGACTTCCTCATTCTATCTCCTCCCTCCTTAGTTACTGTGGTCATCATCCTACATCCTCCCTCATTAGTTACTGTCGTCATTATTCTAGCTCCTCCTTTTTCAGTCATCCTCATCGTATATTCTCTGTCTTCGATCGTCCTCATCCTATCTCCTCCGTTCACCACTGAGATCGTCCTTATCCTATCTCCTCCGTCCACCACTGATAATGTCCTCATCCTATCTCCACCGTCCCCTATTGCTATCGTCCTCATCCTATCTCCTCCGTCCCCCATTGCTATCGTCCTAATCCTATCTCCTCCGTCCCCCATTGCTATCGTCCTCATCCTATTTCCTCCATCCTCCATTACTATCGTCCTCATCCTATCTCCTCCGTCCTCCATTGCTATCGTCCTCATCCTATCCCCTCCGTCCTCCAATGATATCGATCTCATCCTATCTCCTTCGTCCTCCATTACTATCGTCCTCATCCTATGTCCTCCGTCCTCCATTGCTATCGCCCTCATCCTATCTCCTCCGTCCTCCATTGCTATCGTCCTCATCCTATCCCCTCCGTCCTCCAATGATATCGATCTCATCCTATCTCCTCCGTCCTCCATTGCTATCGTCCTCATCCTATCTCCTCCGTCCCCAATTGCTATCGTCCTCATCCTATCTCCTCCGTCCACCATTGCTATCGTCCTCATCCCATTTCCTCCGTCCTCCATTGCTATTGTCTTCATCCTATCTCCTCCGTCCTCCATTGCTATCATCCTCATCCTATCTCCTCCGTCCTCCATTGCTATCGTCCTCATCCTATCTCCTCCGTCCCCCATTGCTATCGTCCTCATCCTATCTCCTCCATCCTCCATTACTATCGTCATCATCCTATCTCCTCCGTCCTCCAATGATATCGTCCTCATCCTATCTCCTCCATCCTCCATTACTATCGTCCTCATCCTATCTCCTCCGTCCTCCAATGATATCGTCCTCATCCTATCTCCTCCGTCCTCCATTACTATCGTCCTCATCCTATGTCCTCCGTCCTCCATTACTATCGTCCTCATCCTATCTCCTCCGTCCCCCATTGCTATCGTCCTCATCCTATCTCCTCTATCCTCCATTACTATCGTCCTCATCCTATCTCCTCCGTCCTCCAATGATATCGTCCTCATCCTATCTCCTCCATCCTCCATTACTATCGTCCTCATCCTATGTCCTCCGTCCCCCATTGCTATCGTCCTCATCCTATCTCCTCTTTCCTCAATTACTGTCGTCCTCGTCCTATTTTCTCCTTTATACCTTTGACCTCCTTCGTCGTTATCCTCTTCCTTCCCCTCCTTGCGACTTTTCTTGATGCTCCTCCCTCGATTGTAGTCTAATCTGACTGTATAGGATTAGCAACATCTTATGGAAACTAATTTATTCCTCTTTGCTTACTAAATATAAGGACAAGGCAGTATACGTGACATTTCCCGATTGGTAAAATTGCTATTACAGATACACGTTAAAACCAATCATTACTTCTACAGCAAGTAAAACATGGTATGAGCCCAGAACGTATTGATTTCTATCGGAGAAAGGTCGAAATCGACACCTGTAGATGTAAAATAAAACCCGATATCTAAGATAACGTTTGGGTTGTGTATCGCAGTGTGTTTATACAGGGTTTATAGAGCATAGGGACCTGAGAATTTGTAACAGTTAATTTGGACCGAAACTATATATGGTGTTTCAGAATAAATGTACCCGTTTGGGGATTTTGATCAATTTAAGATTTAAATGCCACCCTCTCCTCCCAATGGTCATGTATATATTTGATATGACTATTTTCCCCATTGGCCGATCCGTTTCCCTATTTGACTCTTATATGCGTCTTCGTTCAGTTTATAATCATTAATGGGAAAGTCCTGGATATGACTGTCCATTCAATTTGTATATCAGTCAATAAAATAATTTTAAACGAGATGTTGTGATTGTTTTTTTTTTATTTTGACATACTATTTGTAAATTGTATCTCCAACTTTAATTCATATATAATACTATCTTCTTGTAAGCTGCACTCTTTGCATTAGCTTTGTGTTTCTTAAAATAAGTACACCTGTCACGATTGTCGTCGATAATATTTTGTTCTTTACATATGGGCTTTCCGTTATGGGCTAAAGAATTAGAACCAAAAGCGTAAGTGATCAAATAAATTTAACAGGTGTATTGTGTACTGGTTTGTAACCGCAAACCGTGTAACTACAGACTGTCTACTGTAACGGTATAACCGCAAAACTGTTCTGGTAACTCAAGATCTTGATATCAGAACGGCTTACTCGCTTATATTGATCTCTAGTTACTGGAAATGTACTGGATAAGTAAACCTCTTGTTACTGAAAACCCATCTTCGATATCCAGGGGTTACGATCACCTACGCTCTTCCCATGCTTCATTTTTTGAAGAGAGCGTAGGTGATCGCAACCCCTGGATATCAAGGATGCTGAAAAACGTTCTGGTAATAATGAATTCTTGTTATTAGAAAAAAATATGTTTATTATATTGGAATGGTTTGCCTTATGGTAACGATCGAAATGTCGCCTGTTTCACTGTCACGCCATGATTTGAGTCCCTGAAGTCGATATTTCTTTTAACGGACTTCATGATACCGATCGGTGTCTTTAAAGATCTGCGTCCGGGTATACGTACATAGTATATCTTGGTAAACCCCACTCCCACGTAATGTATTACCTCACTCATACACTAATTATTCTAAAGTCATATGAAAATACGGAAATATGTTGGTTTCACTTCCTTAAAAAACATGTATATGTTCCTTCTTGGGTTTTTTTTTGTTTTGGTCCTTTTATACATTAATTCGGTTTTTATTTTTATTTCCTTCTTCCTTCGTCGTAATATTTTTTTCATCGAGGCCAATATCTTCATTTTTGTTCTTCTTTCTATTTCTTGTTAACACCATGACATATTTTTTTCTGATCTATCCCACCGAGTTTTGTCACCAGTTTATTCTAACCGTTAAAAGGTTTGAAGTTGTTGGAGTTGAAAATTCATCAATGATCATCATTCTTTTAAGCTTCCTTTCATTTATTCTGAATAGTCATAAATTTAAATACAGTAGTTTATATTCCGGGAACCGAATCCGAGTCTAATGTATAAAATTAATATTATGATATCATTTCCTTGTACATAATCAACCCGTGTCAATTGGGGTTTCTAGTGTTGAGTTACTGATATGATTATAAGAAATGGGAAACTGCTATGTTTACATTTTCTCATAGGGGAGCACGGTATTTTCCTATTATATTGAGCTGAAAGTCAAAGATAAACGTGTACAATCATGTACACGTCAGATACATGTTAGGCCTGCTCCTTCGAGACAATCTTCAATTACATGGTAAAAAGTTGTTTACTTTATATATCAATATATTTTGTATGAATTTGATTTTGGTTGAATTTGGTTATGTAGGGTTGTTGTGTGAAGTCACTTTGATAACCATTAAGCAGGAAATATATCACCGTATGGAAATTATAATATATAAAATATTTACTTTAGTCTGATTCTGTTAATTTTTTTATCGACTGATTGTGGAGGATTTGTCAAAGGGAAGTAACTCATGTCACCTTACAGCGCGTCACACAACTTCACGTGGACAACATTTATTTTCTTCGTGCGACCGCAGTTTATTTCCGTTACTAAATTGTTAAAATTACAATATCGAAATCGTCGTTTTGTTTCTTTGTATACTACATGACAAGCATTCAGTCATAGTTACATAAATCTTCCAGTTTGATTTATTTGAACGCCACACCTGCGTGGAATAAGTAAATATAATATACACCACCTGTCCAAATTGACTTCAGACAATGTAAGCACGAGGTACTACAATGGCATACATAAACCGTGAACTACATTGTATGGAATTTCATTGATGACACATCGTCAAATACTATATCATTTATAAAATCTCTAGACCGAAATATTCTGTGATGCGAAACACCTATATATTGTATATGTTAGACATAGATGGTGACCCCAGATATAACAGAAGTTGGTCGTAGTATAAAATTTATGTTTGACATTAAAAAATTTTCGCTCGAATTCATGAATCGGATATCAAACCAAAAGCATTAGGTGAAATTATACATACACAAAACAACTTATTAAAGTAATAAAGACACTTTTTCTTTTCAAATTCTATCTTAGAAGACGATTTTTTAACAGTAGCAGAAAAAATTAACCAAGCTCGGATTGTCACGTAACAAATAATATATAGAAAATGATTGATAGACAAAACTCAACACAGAGGAAACAAAACCGGATACATAATCCAAGGTTATATTGATCATGAACATCGCATGGCGTCCATCTTGGCAACTATATAATGTTGCACTCGCCTGAAAACATATAATATAACATATCTAAAAATATGTAAACATATATCAGAGACGTATATAACACATTTATATATATTAGACATTTATATATGTTTTAACACATTATATCCGTCTCTGCATAGATCTTTATTTTGTCTTTTCGGTCAAGGATAGCCTGAAAAAGAAAAACCTATTTGGAATGTTAGAACGTACCATCCACTAAATGACTGTTGTTTAGCCTTTGTTTGTTGTTTTGAATAAAGCTTATCATGTGACGTCAGTGCCTAGCCCCGGTTTCATCAACGTTCCTTACTTAAGGAAACTCCTTAACTTAAAAATCTCCATAGGAAAGCATTACAGAATTTAAGGGGGAGATCTTAAGTTAAGGAACTTTCCTTAAATTCTTTAATGCTTTCCTTTAGAGATTTTTAAGTTAAGAAGTTTCCTTAAGTTAAGGAACGTTGATGAAACCAGGGCCTGTGACTGTATCGTGCACTGTTTTCAATTTAGAATGAATCCAGACGCTCTATGCTTTTGAAATAGACTGAATTGAACTATACGTGCTAATCAAACCTTCGGGCAATTTAAACTTTTTAAAAGTAATATTGAATCTCAATCTATAAATTCAATTTAATGTTTTATTCGTTGTTTGTAACTGACGTTTTTTGAAAGGACATATAGAAATTAGTGTGTAGTTAACAAAAATATAGATTGTGCCTTAGTAATATTTGCCTGTATTATTTACTCGGTAAGACAACGTTGGAAATACAGTACACGGAATTAGATTAGCTATCTAAGTCCGTGGTAGTCCAAACGTCCTCAAATCGGTGAGCACAATGCCATTTCGTTGAAAAAATATGATTTAATTAACAAGTTCCGTCAACTTAAAACGACCCTTTTTATCGTGTGGATTATCATATCTCGAATTTTGAATTTGTTTTACTGTATCCACGAGTAGACGTCCGTTACAGATAAACATGATTTACAAGGATGTTATACCTGTCATTACACCTGAGCGACAGTCAACATTTCATATTTACCTGTCCATGGCCATTCCGTCCTGTTCACTTACTCCCTGTGCAGTGATACGGGCAGGGTTTAGACTAATAATGTATGTATCGATTTTCCATGTATTATGCAAAATACTTCTAAAATATTCTTAATATGCATATTTATGAGTTGTGCTTGATATAAAGCTTGAAATTCTTAAATAATTCCTACTTTCAAATTCGAAGTTATCGGTGGGAGGACAAAACAACAGCGCCTAACAGTACCCCGAAATACAATTGAATATGGCGGTTGGAACGAGCAGGCGAGTTTCGTACAGTTAGTGTAACTCAGGTGTGTGGATACTTCAACATGTAGGAATTGTGATTTTTGGAGTTTACACGACCATGCCACTTCCAGAGAGAATTATCCAGCCTGTGTGTTTGGGGGGACACCCTGTAGACATCTCGGAGGCGGAGGAGGGCACCGCTCACCTGGCAGTCGCCTCTAATTCATTGATTGGAGCTTTACTACAGCTTGCAAGTTTGGTTCGGCATGCCGATGATCTGTTTTGTGATATTTCGGATGAGTGTCAGAAAATCTTCGATCGGTCAGAAAGGATCTCAAAGAAACTTTCGAATATTGAAGTGACTGTTTCGAAGCTAGATGCTAAGGATGTAGTTATACGTAAGTATCTTTATCTTGATCATGACTATAACACGCTGTGTGTATTTCACCGGCGGAAATGTAAAACACGGGCGTTACCTGTGGGGCATTTCCCTTTCGTTATCAGCAGAGGAAACGAGCGCTTTCTATCAGGTGACCGCACGTAGGCTATTTAAAAAAAAATACACAGCCATTCTCATTAATGTCCAAAGTTTTACATTGTTGATTTTTGTTGTAAAAGCTACTCACTGTAAAGCTGTTTTTAAAAGAAACGTTGAATTAAGTATTAATAAAACAACAAAATAACTAATAGTACTATAATGAATATATAGATCTACTTAGAAGACACAGGCTTTTGATTAGTTTTATTGTATGAAAAAAAAAAAACAACAGATATAGCTTCAATATGTTTTTATTTGAAATTACAGTCCGTCTTAGTTAAATGATTAAGATGTAATTTAAATATATTTAGTCATTAATGAGTTTTATTTCAGAAGGCTTGTGCAACCGTTCAAACCTTCCTTTATAATGTAAAACAGGACCTACAATATGTCCGTGTAATGAAGGTGTAATACAACACCCACAGATTATTGATGACATATCGGTAGTATACATACACTTTAAAAATGCGTAGAAAAACTATAGGTTTATATCTCCAGTCTCGTGATTATATACAGGGAATCCCATGGCCATTGATCAAAAAATGTGTTCACACCCACGTAAACATTCTCAAGATACGGACATGTTTTAACGCCTTACCAATAATGAATACCTATTTGTGGTTTTTAAGTATGAAGACTGAGTATAAAAATGTTAGGTTATTATGAATTGAAGAATTAGAGGTTCACACTTTGATTTCTGTGATTGGTTGTACAAGGATGTGTTTTAGTAAGTATAAGAAGTGATGACGTTGACATACAATCTGATAAAAAACAGAAATACTGAAATGTGGTTAACCTATACATTAAATGTCATTTTCTTCGCTTATGATATACCTCAAGTCAGAAAGCATAATAGAATGTTTTTAAAAGTAGAATTACAATATCTTTGAAAAGGTGACATTTACATGGTAGGTGAATAAACTTAGAGGTTTTAAGATAGAAAGAAATGGCCCCTTACTTTCATTCATTATCTCATAGTCATCATAGTACCAATGAAAAACATGAGAAGTTTGTAAGTGATGGGAGTGACCTGTTTCTTATTAGTTAGTTAATAGGCAAAGTCTACCTGCTATTGGTGTTCATAAATAAATGTGAAAAGAATTATCACTATAAAGATTATCTATCTGCAACTTGACCTTTTCAATGTCATTTTTAATAAAGTTTTTCTTAACTCATAACTACTCCTATAATATTATGGCAAAAAAAATATATTGGAAACTGGGAAATTATTTGATCAATTTGATCAGGCCTTTCTGACATTTAGTGATAATTTGGATGGGTTTACATTCAACTATACAATAATGCAATGTAACTCTTTAGTGTAGATGTTGTGTTAAATCAAATTCTTGCAAAAAGGATTGTTTTGGAATTGGTTCTTTTAATTGGAACTGTCGTTTTATAGCTTATTCTTTGAGAAGGTATCACTTCCTTTTTGTAGATATATAGGGAAATTCAAAAACATAGGCAGCTTCTATCATCCAAGGCAAAAATATGTATAGCTATTGTAATATTACCCTGTGCATGCTTTTCCTAAACTGTACCGTATAAATACAATGTATATATCTCATTTGTCTCCATTTTATTGTTAATCAATAACCAGTGTCACTCAATTAACATTTCAATCTCTTGGTCAGCGAAGTTAATTTATAGACACAATGATGTTCAAAATCTCTCATTCAATAGACGAGTTTAGCTCCAAGCAGAATAATTCCCAGACATATCTACTTCATGGATGGCCACAGGCTTGCTTAATCCAGTCAGAAATTGTACAGTATAATATATATAATACTGGTGTACTAGCTGTGACATTGCAAATATAATCAATATAATACCCAATATTGTTTCTATCTTAAACTCAGAAATTCAAACTGTGATTGAGTTTAGAAGTTGAAGCATTAATACTAATAATTATACTATTATAAAAAAAGTGACTTATCATTTCTATCTTAAAACTTCACAAATTCAAACTGTGGTTGACTTTAGAGGTTGAAGCATTAATACTATTATAAAAAAGTGACTTATCATCTTGGAATTTATATAAATCATTCCCAGCTATATTATGTAAACCTGTCTTTGATCGTAAATATTTAAAATTTTGACATTTGTGGTAATTATTTAACTACACTGTTTTGCATCACGTAACTAGACAATGTTTTTTGTCTCTGGCGGGTTGGCATTCCAATTGATCTGATATCCATTAGATATTGTAGTGCTGAAGTCTATCCTGATAAATAGGGGAGCTTTAATACTTCAACTGGTCCCATTGAGACTTGGTACTGATGATGCTTCATCAATACAGCCTATAGCTAGGCATACCATCAGATGGTTTATGATTCATGGCTGCTGGCAGTATTGACGAAGGAGTCGGATGGGTCTGAAGAAAATATATCAATATTAATATGCTTACACAGTACTCTAAGGAATGTCAACAGGGCACCAAAGGGACTTACTGTTATTATCTTTGTAACCAGGTGGATTAACAAAGAAAGGAATTGTCGGGGTTTTCATCTGCTTTCTGTTTCCCTTAATTGGGACCAGTGAAGCAGGTGTCCCTGCAGGCCGGTCCCCTGACATCTATAAAGGAATTATTGATGCAAGTGCCCTCTATTACAGGAGCCTAAGTTAGCTAATGACTCTGATATAATTATGCTATTTGTTCGCAGGTGCCCTCTATTATGTAGATATCCACAATCTAGCTGGCTGTTATTGAAATATAATATGAACCACACAGGAATGTAATTCTTTCTGCTTTCAGATTTTCATTCTGATTTTCATAAAATTTCATTGCTGTTAAAAGTTATTTATCTATTTAGTTCTGAAATAGAAAAAAGATCATGTGCAGAAGGTGTGGCATACTTGTTCCTTTAAAATTTAGGTTTCCTTTATTTCTAAGAATTCCTTATGGGCCTGCAGTCACATCCTTGACCATTGTATATGTTATATATGACTCACCCTAATTTACGGTAGAGGTATCTCAGAAGTAAATATCACTTCATAAATAATTATTTTCTCCCTGAAGGGTAAAAAAGCAAGCAGCAACAATTTATTATAGTCCAGTTTGTCCTGCTTTTTGATCAAGTCCACGAAATACCCCCCAAGCACTGTCATTTATCACCTGTCTGGTGCAATTATCATGATACCTGTAGAACAGTTATAGTGATAACCAGGGCAAGTGACCTCACAAAGCCGTGGAGCCTCTATTGAAATAAATTACTGTAGGTACATGTAGGTAAGTCAGAGTAATATATGTACATGACTCAAAGTCGCTTTTTCTGAACCAGGCACCACATGGCCCACGGAGGGAAAGTGTAAAAGTCTACACCAAATGGACATGTGATGGAAAAGATAAATATAGGAGCCTTAATTATTACATTGTTTTCAATGTTACTTACACTGTATGACATTTAAATGAAAGCATAAAATGTTTTAAGAGACAATCCCTGCTTTCAAAAAGACCCAGCAGTATATAATTATTCCTTGTATTAGAGATTAAAATGATAAATAATTAGTTGTATGTTTAATTAATCTATAATGACCAGTTTTCCTACAAATTATTTAGGCCAGTTTTCGTTTTCGGATACCGTATACTAATCCAAATGGCTATATACTATTACATGTATGCAATTCAAAAAGTGTATCAAAACGCAATCCTATTTTGACCAGAACATTTTAACTGCAATCATTAAAAAAATCATTTCATACGGATATTGTATTCAATTTAGTTATGCATGGTAAAATATAATATTGGGTAAGCTTACAATATACTATTTGTAAATCAATCATTCCTGGTCCCAATATTTCACTCTAGTGTTATAGAAACCCCCAGATACATATACATCAACCACCGATCGACTATACATGAAGTCATCAATGTATATTAACAAATTACAAAAATGAAATGCCGCTTGAGGGAATGAAAAGTGGAAAATGTTAAAACTTCCACTGTGCTTCCCACAGCTCTCAGGATATAATAGCCTAACCGTGAATTATTGATTGAAAATAGAAGAATAATACTTATTTTCTTGTCATTGTTCCATGTTAGAAACACATTTGGGACTTTCTTTTTAGCAGAAACATTTCCTATCATGCATCAATGCAATATAAGTTATTTAAACATGAACTTGAGACCATGGAATGAGTGCATTTAAATTTTGTCTGTAACAGTATGACACCCGAGACTGTAAAATGCTTGTGATAAGTACCACCCACAGAGACCCGATAGTAAGGGGAAACTGCTTATTACATCCCAGTAGACATTATTTACAAATTAAACTGAATTATTTCTGGTTTAATTGGGTTTCATTTCCTACATGTTTCATATCATTAAGGGTAAAATTTCATATCTGTCACAATGTGACATTCTCATATCAGTCTATATGATACCTACAGGTGGTATATGATACAGGTTTGAACCCTGGGCAGCTCATGGCAGCGAGATGGCCACCCAGATAATTAGCTTTATAGATCAGGTCTGGTACAGGTGAAAACAATGCCCCTAGCCTGAAAGCTACCTGACAGGTAGGCTACCTGTGGGACAGTGTGATGACAATTAATTAATCGTGCCTGTATTTACTGAGATGTGACAGCTAGCTAGGTGATGTCAAACTTTCAGAGTCAAATCAGCCAGATGTGTCCAGAGAGAATAACTGATTTTCTACTGTTAATTGGGCACCTGTTCTACTGTTAATTGGGTACATGTTCTACCGTTAATTGGGCACCTGTTTTACTTTTAATTGGGCATATGTTCTACTGTTAATTGACTACATGTTCTACTGTTAATTGGGCACCTGTTCTACTGTTAATTGGGCACCTGTTCTGCTGTTAATTGGGTACCAATTCTACTGTTAATTGGGCACCTGTTCTACTGTTAATTGGGCACCTGTTCTACTGTTAATTGGGCACCTGTTCTACTGTTGATTGGGCACCTGTTCTACTGTTAATTGGGCACCTGTGTGTGTCTTCACTGCGATTTAGTAGACATTGTCTTCTATAATATATGTGTTCTACAAAATAAACAGGGTTCTTCAATTGTACATAATATCATAATTTGTGAAAAAATGTTGATAACAGGCTTTTAACTGAGTAATATCTACAGTATGTAACTAATTAGATATCAGAAATTCTAATAGCATTATTGTCAGTCATGAAATGAATGTTGATTGGGTTTACATTAATTGTGAAATGCTTGGAAATTGACACCACATTCAGGGACATATAAGTCCCTGCCACATTGTTGGCTATATGGAGAGTAGTTTGATTTGTTATCCCATGAATTCAAGTCATAACTTGAGTTCATTGATATTATAATTTATGACCAAAACGATACATATAAGTTGACCATACACTACAATTTAAATAGTATTTTAAACAAGTACATTAAATTTCTGTTTTGTTTTGTTATTTAAATAATTAATACAGAGTTGATATAGTATGTATGTTGAGTGTTTAAAATAATTGCCTTTGAATCAATTTGCTTTCAGAACTTGGACTAAGTGCTTTCGGTAAGGCATATGTTATAATGAATCCATTTTTGTTTGTTGATTTGTTGAAGTTTTATGTTTATTTTAATATTACAAATCTTTATGTGTCACTTTGTCATTGGAACGGTATGTCTAAACAGCGGAAGATGTGTCATTTCCACATTTATCAAACCTTCATTCCTGTAACCATGGTATCTCTCCAAGGAAATGGGTACATGTGTGTGGTAGTGACATATAATCCTCTGATTTAACCCTTTCACCCCTGAAAATTCATGATAAACTAACCCAACACTTGATTTAGAAGAGCTCAAATGCATCTTCAAGGGTGGAAGAGTTAAACTGTCTCCTGCACATATTAACATCAATTAACACTATACAGTGCACTCCTCTTTATATCATGTTGCATTTGTCAGGCAAAATCATGATATTAACAGGAATGTGACATTAAGAGAAACATGTTTTTCCACTAAATCTAGTGCATTTCCAATCTCCATAACTAAAAGTAAGCTATTTAATGTACATATGAAGATGTTTCAATATATATAGACAACATTATTTCAATTAAAAATCATTTTTGGGGATATTTGTTATTTTCTATGCAATATTTTGTACAAGTTGTATCTGAAATCAATGGAAATTACATCATTTTCTGGATATTTTATGAGATTGGTTAAAAAAACATGATATTAAGAGGAATTTACCTCAAAATGCATGATATTAACCAAATAAAATTACATACATTATATGGAGAGAAAAATGGTGCTTGGGAAAAACATGATATAAAGAGGAATGTGATATTAACAGGAGTGATATTAAGTGGAGTCCACTGTACTTGTAAGTATACATTTACAATACAACACTCATTGATGAAAACTTGTTCAAAATCTATCAATCACTTGTCAGTTATATACAATACAATGATATGTTCATTTTTTATTTTCTTAATTTGAATAATTTATTGATTTCACATGTCTGTTTAATACAAATTCATGTTAAAAGATAATGGACATATGTCACTTATAATTCAGGGCGATGATATCATTCAAAATTTTGACAATATTATACAGTTGTTATGCCTTATTGTGTCATGCAGGTATCACTTTTGTCTTGTGAACCTTGCAAATACAAAACATCTAACCCAACCCAACATAATTATGTTGTTCCCATGCAAGTATGTGTCAAAACAATTCTGTAACATATGCACTTGGATTTTATGTTCTGCACATGAACTAACAGATAAGAACGACCCTTTATCTTGTGTGATAATCAATGACTGTTTCATATATTGGTCCCTGATTGTACGAGTCTGGCATTTATTGGTGATAAACATGTACACCACACCAAGGATCTGTATGGGGACAGTTGGCAGTGGGACCTGATGTTGTAATTTAGGATGGGGACACAATTTAATATTGTTATAATTGACACAGCACATCTGTATTTTAAAGGGAGGGGAGGGGGGATGTTTAAGGTTGGCATATGTTGAAATGGAAATTACCAACTGTATGGAAGACAAATTTAAGTTAGGGAAACATAATATTGTACACAATACAAGTAACCACTGAGGATCTATAAGGCATGAAAAACAAAATGTTGTAATCTACTTAGGTTTGGGACACAATGTTGTAATGAACACCCAGTGATTGGAGGGGGTGGGGGTTATGTTGAAATAATAACTTCATTGAACTATAGTGGGGAGGTGATATTAGGCCTGTCATTTATTATTTAGAGGGCCTGGGGACACAATATAGTTTTAACACAGGTTCAGTGTGAGGTACAAGTGGGAATACACATTTCAATTTGTTATATTACAAAGCAAAAAGGGGGATTCATTTGGAAAAATAATATGAAAAACAGGGAAAACAAAAAAAAATCATTTGATGTGCCTGACATTCTGCTACCACTAGCCCTTGACTTCTGGGTTGCCAGTTCGAGGCCTACGTGGGACAATTTCCAGGAACTGGCCTGTAATTAGGATGGTGGTTTAAGGGCACAAATTGAAAATGCTATTTTGAATTGTTCTCCGAATTGAAATGGAAGATATATAATATTCTATGCTTCTGAATTCCACTCTTTTCAGGGAATAGCTCATGTATCAATATTGCTATCAGAGTTGCATGTACATGTATATCAGTATCAGGAAGCTTGTGTTAGCTTTGACACGTAATAACTTTCCTGGTAATGTACTTGTATGACATATAAAATTTCAGAAATATCGTATATCAAAACAAAATGTTTTCACATTTCAATGAAGACGTCAACTTCTTTTCAATAGCATCAGGCCCATTTTTTACCTGTAATGTCACCGCTATCAGGTAAATATTACAGGTATGGTACATAATTTAGGCGAAGAAAAAGCATTTTAATGTTCATTCTATGTCATTTTTTTGCATTTTTTTTTTTTGAGATTGTATCAAATGCAAAGGTCTTCATGCTTGTATGCCTAAGGTAATAAGTTGTGAGTCATTCATGAAACGTCTACGTGAAATTTCTATGTACTGTACATGTATGGAGTCACTCACAATATAACCTGTATACATCCACTGATGATAAAAGTATTTTTATTATCAATGCTTTAGCTAGCTGTTATCAGGTGTGTAGATATGCCAAAATGATAGGTAAAATATATTACCAAGTCCTTATGTGATGATGACTCGACTTCCGAATCGAAAGTTGCATCATGGTATATAATTTGACACAGGTAATTGCAGGTTGACGTTTGTGGGTGTGTTGGGTATCGTGTACCAGTATAAAACACCAACTTGACGAATCCTCTTGCTACTTATATAGGAACCCTATGGGGACATTCTTTAACCTTCAGACAGACTTTTATTTTGAAATTTATTGAGTTTTACTAAATGCATGGCTGTGTCTTTTGTTGTGGTTTTACCTTTGGTTAGATGACGTTGTGTGGTCCCCCCATATTTTGCCCCATGAAGTGCAGTACAAATCGCCCCCAATAGGTATTATTGATCAGATGTTTTGTCCTAGATCATCACAGGTAACTAACACGGGACAGGTGGTGTAGGGTCGGTATCAAATTCTACCCATTGTCTCCCTCCGATTTCCATGTATATTGTGTACATGTTTCATCATGATCCATGAATGTGATCAATGGACACAGGTCTGTGATATAACAGTCACATAGTACTGTACGTAACCACCCGACCCTAGACTTTCAAAGAGCTGCTTAAGCTACACATACATTAGCTCATCCCAGACAAGCTACATAGCTATAAAGACTATATATATATATATACTGATGCCCAATGGTGAAGCAGTCTTTTTTTCCTTTTCCTGGAAATAATTTTAAAAAATTACCTAGACCCCAACACATACAATATGCTCCAGATCCTCAGTCCTGAAAATTTAATTTCCAATTATGTTTTTTGGTTTTCTATTTGGTTTTTAGTGACCTTCTTATATCTATGTGCATACATGTTGTTGAACTTAGGGAAATAACTAGTGTATATATATGTATGAGAAGGATACACATGGAGACTTTGTGACTACTTCCAGTACAGAAGTTTAAGTTTAAAGTTAACTTTGTTTTTTTAACGCAGTCTTGAATTCAATTTGTAACATTATGTTGTATGTATGTAATTGGAATAGTGACTACTGCACTCATGGTCTAAGACTGCTTTGCAATTGGTAGAGCAGTTCCATAGATATACGGTACATGCGAGTTCTAGTAAACCAATTCTATACAAGTGAACTACAGACCACCATCTTGCTAGCCAAGGGTTACGATGAAAATGAGTGTGCCAATCGTAAACCTTGGCTTAGCAAAGATTGCTTGACCGCATACAAAAAAGTTGTATGCAAGGTATAAATTATAACAGTAAATGTACCAACATCTTGATATTGGGTTTAAAATACTGTACGTCTCCTCAGAGAGAACTCCAGATCATTTCATCATATAATAGGCCTGTACATGTAGTTTGTAAACATTTTTTCAGGTTGGAAAGTATGATTTATGTAAAGATTATTTTACACAAACATATTTTAGTTGTGTAATATAATCTTTACATAAATTAAACTATACATGTGGAGTGTTTGAGATTTCCTCATATTTCTTGCTGCAAGCGTATTCAACAGCTCTGTTCAATATCTGTAGTGAACACGTTGGAATATTTTTTAAGTATCACTGATTGGTGAACAGTACTAAAGTACCACTTAACCAGGCAGGACGATCACAAAATTTACATATTGAATACTATTTTATCATAAAACGAGTAACTAAACACCTTTTGGGTTTAAAGAGCCATCTATTTATGTGCAATTATGGTAATCTTGTGTATTTTTTTGCTTTTAATTCTATTTCTATTTATCAGCATAATTTGTCAGCTGCTTTGCATATCTAACACTTTTTGTGCTTTGGGTTAAGGTTCTAGCATGTGTTCAATGTTATATTAGCATTGTACTGGTAGCTATATACATGTATACATGTATAGTTGCTTTAGATATTTGTTTTCTTCATGAGATTTAATTATAAACCTACAACTAGAAATGCAGGAATTAAAACAAATCACTTAAGTTGCTTTCAGTGAACTAGAAGTGAAATTTGTTTCTCTAAAAGCTTGAACAGATCTTTTCTTTGAAAACCATGAACTGTCCAGTAAGTATAAAATATTGTATTAACATATATATTATTTCAATACAACATCATGACCAGAAACTGATGTTGTTAAAACATTTTACTAACAATTAAGAACTACCACACTGGTTATTAAGATGTCATGAAATTACTTGATCTTGAGTTTGGATCTAACTAGTGGTGCTGTACAACATCAGTGAAGGACATGCACTGTTATAAAAGTCAATTGAGGAACGATTTAATGATTAAGGTTTCTTTTTTGAACTTTTGAGTATCAGAAGTTCCAAATAGGTCATTGCATGTTCTCTATGTCTCACAATTAAACATATTTGTGTAGGTATTTTTTTGTCAAGGGTTCAAGATCGTTTTTTTTTTAAAGAGAACTATTATGTTCAGCAGATATTGAAGAAAAGCTTGCTTAATGTCCTTCGAATCCGAGCTGAGAAAGTTGACACATGCCAATATACAAAGCCCAAGGTGGTCCACCATATAGTGCTACCTTACCAGGCCAAAGTAGGAGATATCTTTGTGTGTTCACGCCCAACATACTTACTAATTCTCTGAAAGGTTTAGTGACATAATACGTCTTTCATTTGAAGTAATGTCTTAGAATTATGGAAAGTCAACATGAATAGTAGCTCTTTATTTAACAGGAAGCTCTCTCTTACTCCTATCCTTAGGCCAGTAATTCAGTGCCTGGTGTTTTGTGTCTGTTACAATGTTTGTGCGATGGATTACCACCCCTTGTAAAGAATTATAAGGGACAAGGTGTTACGGAGTCCTTTGTTGCCAGATTTAGCACAGAAATCATGTTCGAGAATAGAAAATATTGACAGGTAGAAATTTGTAATGATTTTTTCAAATGTTAGTATTGCAATTCAAAATGTATTTTAAAAGTACATACTTTTGGTGTGTTTCTCGATTAAAAGCAGCAAGTGTATTTGATTAATTAGCTTGCATTCTGGAGTTTTTAAAGTGAAATTTTGTTAAACAGTTGCAGTAAGTGATCATCTCAACATTACAAGAACCTTTCAGTTGATGATAATGATTTGTATTTCATCTAACTTTTACTACAACTATTCATGTAATAAATGTAGAAAAGAAATTCATGACCTTAAAGAACAAATTCAGAATCTGATGCTTTTCATCTAATGGCAGGCTTTAAAACTGAAAACAGGTTTTATAGTTGAAAGTTGGTCATTTATTCCCTGTGTTAAGACTTTCACAATGGTTACACTGCTTCAGGGGGTTTTATTTGGCAATTCCCAGGTATTTCTATATGTGTCGCAGCGAACTCTTTAATTTCTATCTCAAGAGCACCAGATCAAATTAAAATTCTGACAGAATTACCATTGCTACTGGAGACTCCAAATTAATTCCTGTAGATGACAGGACATTCTTATTAACTTCAAGTTGGAATTAATTTTGTGTGACTTGGTGTTAGGTTTGGCATTAAAAACCAATTACCCCGGCTGGACTTCATTGTAGCGTCTTTTTACTATGGGAGGTTGTAAAATCTCTCGCAGCTCTTGTCAATCAATGGAGAAATTTGACTTTCAGATGAGAAGAGTTCTCAGGGCAAGGTATATTATACTGTTGGAGGGAATAATGCCCTAGGTTTACCCATAGCTCTAATGTTAATTTTGTTTATAAACCAAATAAACTGAATACCAAGATGGTAGCTAGAGAATATAACCTGTTACTTGTCAAATCTCATTTATCTGATTTTCATATGTATATAAAATGTATCAAAAACCTGACCTTGCCTTGAACTATTTTTTTTATGAATTTACAGAATATATTATTCATAGAACTGATCAATCTTAGATAAAATACACCATGTGGATATAATGGTATAAGGAGAAGAAAGAAATTGCTTACAAGTACTTGTTTATGTGCTGTATACTTTCCAATCATATATGATAATCTCCTGGTGTGAGGATGACACTAGCTAACTTGATTTATATGTTGGGTTCAGTTAAGTATATAAACCTATATCTGGGTGATTGTTTCACTCCTGATGGTGATATACATTTCCAAGGCAACCATTTCACTCCAAATATGATATATTTTACAACATGAACTTGCCATGTACTCCATATGAGCTCACTAGCTCTCACAAAAACAAGCTCCATTAATTTTTTGTTGGAGCTGTGTGCTTTGGCAGGCCATAAAAAGTGAGACAATGTTTCTGTTATTGTTATGGTCGGGGAGGGAAGCCCCCTAGAGTATCGGTTACCCAGTCCGCTCCTGTGCAATTGTTCATTATTAGTTTATGCATGGACTGGAAGGAAATGTTGACAAATTACAAATCTCATTAGCTGTGGATAGTACATTGTTTGGTGTTGTGATGAACTCTGGTGCGCGTTCATCCTCCTGGGTGTGACGTCTCGGTGAGGATCGGAGAATGTGCTATTGTTTTTCCTTGAGTCGGAGTGAATTACAGTACTGTCATCTAGGGAACAATACAAAGAGTTACTGTGTCAATGTGTTCGGCTAATTTTTTAAGACAAACATATTTTGTGCCTGAAGTAATATTTAGTTTTAACGAACATTGTACATTAATATAGAATAACGAACAGAGATGTTTTGGTAGGATAAGCAATTGAAACGAATTATATCTTCTATATGTTTGGAAAGAGATAAAAAACTGAAGATTCAATGACTCAATGCTCACATGCAAATTGATATTTTATTCAACAACAAAGTGATTAAATATATTTGCATAGGGACTAGATAAGACCTTAGGAGAAGGAACTGATTTTAAGAGCATACATATTGATTGCTCTGAAGGAAGTCGGATATTGTACATACAGCTAGAGCTATGTATGTCTCTTGAGATTTGAATATAGGTGGCAGATTACTTTGCAAGTCTTCTCCTTTCCAATGGAGCAAGCTCTAATTCCGTTGTTGGGGTTTACCATATGGTGAGACAAGAGTAGACAAAACATATGTGTTATTTCTGGAATCGGTATCCATCCTGATAACTTACCTAATTGTTGGTTCACAGTTGTATAGTAGGGTAAAATATTGTTCTGAGCTCAGTGCATAATGGTTGAATTTTGGTCTTGGTAAAATGCATGCATCCATTACATTAATTAATGTTTGAAACAATTAACTGGCATTGGTCTCATACATGTTAAGGTTGTAAAGCCAAGTTAATTCATACAGTTAACCCATCATAATTTAGGAAGAGTCCTTAATGATCTAATTTATTTATAATGACGATTTCAACTTTTTTTTTCTTTTAATTGGCGATTATTGCATGACCTTCAGACGACAAGATTTGAGACTGTAATTTAGAGTGAAGTTGCTTAAGGTATGGGATCACATGACAGGACCAGCTATCTGTAAATCTCTGACCATGTCTTGACCTGGTACAAATCTTGTTGTCATCTCTTCAGTAGTCGGTTGTGTCACCAAACATCATTGTACCATTCATACGGCCATAATTACACTTCATTTACACAAGTCAGATTGAGCTCAAGATCGTGTTTGTGGTATTATAAAAGTAGTGTCATTTACACTAGTCATGATCAGTAGCTCTAGATCTTGCTTGTGGTATATATAGTAGGGGTATACAGTAGGTACACTGTAGCTAGTATCATTTACATTCACATAACTTTGTTGCCTGAAGGTGAACTACAATGGTGTTCAAAAGTTTAATGAATTACTTCTAACTTTCTGAATGAACTGTTTGCCTTGAAAATCACTCAAGGAATTATAATGATACCAATGTTCAAAATTATTCAATGGAATTTCTTCTTCATTTATACAGACCATTTGTATCGTATAAAAAGTAACTTACCAGGTAATTGAAAAGTTTCGAAAAATTCACTGACAGAGAATTTGGTTTAATTTCTTGGACCTTTTTTCTTCAACATTTATAAAATTATTAATTATCCTTATAATGTCGGCTTGGATACATCAAGGTTTCATTTGAAGAATGTAGTCTTGCAGATATTAATCATACAGAACATATACATATTGGATACACTCTAGTCTACTAGATACGAACTATTTAAAAGAACCAAGTTAACATAGCTATAGACCAGCCACTCCTTTACTGGTTTCCTCTGGTCGATGGTCTACATGTACATTGTATGACCTGGTCCAGTTCTGTGGTCAGGGCAAAGATAATCTCCCTGTGACATAGCTAGAACTCCACAGGAAGACCAGGTTGGAAACAGTTAACTGCAAGAGGAATGCTTCCCAGGGACAAAAATCTCGTATCAGATGGCTTCCTGTTCTTAAAAAGAAATAAATATTCATTTATTGTTTGGCTGAAGATTAAAACCTCCGGAACTCAAGGACAAGCATGTATAGCATGTAGCGGACAAATTTGCTGGCTAATAACGAAAGCAGTTGGATTTGTTTGCACAAAGGTTAACATTTGGCCTGAAAGATTGTGGTCATTCAAATCTGGCCAAATGAATACCTGAGCAAACTTTGTCACAGAATAATGAGTAGTACGTACAGACTGGTCGTTGAATATTCTTTATGAATTTTCCTGTATGGTGAATGTTAATAATTAAAACAGTGAAATTATCGGAATATTTTAATACAAATGTATACCTGTCCTGTATATCTTTGTACATGTATGTAGAAAACAGTTTAGTGTGATACGTCGATCCAGCTATAACGTAGCAGTGGGTATTGATCTAATATTTTTCTAATCATGCTAATAGGAGATTGAGAGTGGGTCAATGACACGGTCATTATCAGGTAATGAATGTCAAATCAACCAGTTGATCAGCTTTGATATTGGGTTTTTTATGCAGGTCTCGATTCGGATACATTTTTTTATGCCAGATTTTACATCATTATTTGGCTTTCCTAGCCCCTTTTACTTAGAGCAGGTCCAAAATGGGGAAAGCTTATGATTTTCATATAAAGGACTTTGAAGTCTGGTAGCTTAAATTCAGATCAAAGTTGATGCAAATAACAAAAAGATTTGCTCTCCTGAGTTTATGATTGGGAAAACTTGAGATCAGAGAATTAACTGTACAATGTCACGTGAAATACTGTGAAAGGTTTGGAAAGGTAAATCGATGAAAACCGACCTTATATACTGTGCTGGAAGTGTAGGAGTATATAGTATATAGGTGGGAGTTATCTGAAGGGCTGACAATGTGTTTGTATTACTACCATCGACAACACTTATATTAGTGTAAATTGGCCCGGAATGTGTGAGCACTAAACTGTGTCTAGATACTAAATACTATACCATCCCTACTGTCAATGGTGCTGACGAGTGTCGCACGGATGTCTCTTACCTGTCAGGTGGTGTCAGGTGTGCACAGGTACATAGTAATAATCATATGTACACAGGTCATTTCCCATACCAAAAAAAGGTACAAAAGTCATAACTTTTTTGTACCTTTTTAGTGCTTTTTTTTGTACTTTTTAAAAAAGTTACAAAAAAGTTATGACTTTTTTGTACCTTATTCAAAACTTGTAATTTACTAGTATAACTTTTTTGTACCTTTTCTGGACTTTGAAATTATCAAGTATACCTTTTTTGTACCTTTCTGGACTTTGAAATTATTAGGTATACCTTTTTTGTACCTTTTCTGGACTTTGAAATTATTAGGTATACCTTTTTTGTACCTTTTCTGGACTTTGAAATTATTAGGTATACCTTTTTTGTACCTTTTCTGGACTTAGAATATTTTCTGGACTTTGATATTATTAGGTATACCTTTTTTATACCTTTTCTGGACTTTGAAAATATTAGGTATACCTTTTTTGTACCTTTTCTGGACTTAGAATTTTTTCTGGACTTTGATATTATTAGGTATACCTTTTTTATACCTTTTCTGGACTTTGAAATTATCAGGTATACCTTTTTTGTACCTTTTCTGGACTTAGAATTTTTTCTGGACTTATAAAAATATTGAACACCTCTTAAAAGACTGGTCTTCAAAAATACTGACTTTGATTATTTTATGTTTAATGTTTTTGTACCATTATTTTGATTATCAATGTCAGAAAAAAAAATCATACAATAACATTTAAATAAAAATTCAACCATCAATTTACTAAATTTATCAGTTTCCAAATTGAGTGTCCTGTGGAGTTTCATCAATAAAATTAATAACTCGCATCCATGGCCACTTTGGTCTTTGGTAAAAGGGAGGTAACTCTTACATAGTCTACAAATACCTTCCCTTCCACCATTGATATGCAATAACCTTAGCATCTTTTCAAACTGTGTTACCCAAAGTAGCACTTTCTAAATTTGACCCCTACCAAAACCAGGGGTAGATTTTTCAGATGTTTTCTCAAAACAATTAATTGAAAGTGTTCACAGTATGCTGCTGATGAAATATCATCACTGCATGTCTTCTGGTAATGAAGAAATAGCCATTTAAACGTTTGAAGTTTAATGACCCCTGTGACCCTGAAAGTAGGTCAAGGTCATTCATATTTTTAAACCTGATGATTCATGACCTTAACATTTGATGTGTGAAATATCAAGGCTCTAGGCTTTACAGAACTGGAGCAGAAGTTTGTCAAAGTTTGCCACCCAAAACAGCACTTTTCAACTTTGACCCCTACAGAAAACTGGAAGTTGACATTTTAGAGAAAAATGTTCCCTGACAAATGTTATTTATTTATTATTCCACATAATTAACATATCCAAAAATTAATTCTGAACATTCAGCATTTAGGGTTAAAACCAGAAAAGGTGTCATGGTGGCCATTTTGCTTTTTTTGATGAATTTAGGACCGTTTCATCAGCTGACGGGGGCAACTTCAAGATAATATTTTGATATCAAGTTAACAAAATGGAAGCTTTAAGAACAAGTATTATGAAACAAGAACAAGTATTATGAAACATTATCAAAATGCAAAATGTCAGCCCATAGCATATATATATATTGGGGAATTTTCAAAATGGCCTACTTCCTTAACGAGAAATGCTACTGAAAAAACAGAAGGTATCAATATCGTCGGAATGACATGCTGTAAAAGGATTTTTTCAACAATGGCAAAAAATGAAAAATTCTAAAAATAGATTAACTTTGACCTCTGGTGAGCTTTTTTACTGGACATATGTTGTAATAACTTGTAAAAGTTTTCCCCTGATGTATTTTACAGAAATATGCCTTTTGAAAAAGCTACAAGTTTAACAGTTTTTTAGTTATAAGGAAAAAAAAAGAAAACTAAATCCCCCCCCCCCCCCCCCCCCCCATTTTTTTAAATTTTTGACCCAACAGCAAGCTTTATTACTTGAAATAATTTGTATTCACATGACATGAATAGGAAGAAATTAGATATTATCTTATAGTTTATCTACAAAAAAATATTATTACACGTACTCTGTACAATCAATATTTTTTGAGATATGGCTTTTTTGAGGTTTTTTGCAAATTATTTACTTCTATTAGAATATGAGAAATGGAAAAGATGTTGCATGTTTTGCATGAATAGTACTCAATAATCTGTATAAGGTCAATTTACTGGTATAAACTACTCCCACAGTCTTCAAATAAACAGAACCAAAATGAACAGTGATTACAATTACCTGTATATTACAAGGTACCAGCCTTACCTGTATAAACTACTCCCACAGTTCTGTGATTAACAGAACCTGGGCCAGTTAACAATTAAAAATTGGATAATTACCTGTACCTAACAGGTAGACTCAAGTTTACCTGTATGAACTACCTCCAAAACAGAGCCCATGGCCAGTTCACAATGATAATTGGATTATAACAGGTAATTAGCAGGTAGATCCTAACCTGTAGATATAACACAGGTGTACTGGACACTGTATGGACAAACCCCATTCAGCAATAAATTGATAATTACTCCCATTGAATTTATCTGGTAGTTCTACATGAACATGGAGAAAAGCTGACCAGGTGTATGCATTTTGAGTAAACAAATAAAAAAATTCTAGCTGTTTTTAACAACTGTTGTGGAATTTTTCTTTGGAAAAGACTGATATTGGCTTGTAAATGCTGCAATTAAGGCTGTTTAATTAATGTGATTGTGTATATATGTGTGGCATTGACAATAAATTATTTGAAATTAAATTTAATTTAATTTTAAAAAAAAAAAAAATCACCAGTATATCCATAAAGGCCTAAGTATAGATTTCAATAATTTTTTCCCTATTGAAAAAAAAAAAAAAAATCATATATTATTTTAATTATTAATCATGATTATTAATGATAGAATTCTAGGCCTACATAATAATATTATTTAATTTTCATTACAAGTATATTTACACATCGAGCTGAAGACATATTTTTGAGAAATGTAAAATCAGATCTCTTGTAAAAACGCAAACAATTTAGTCTATGCATACGTAATGAAAAAATCGGTAACTGTTTAGGACGAAACAAAATACATGTACACTGCAACCTGTGCTACCCAAGCACTAGCTAGCCTAAAAGTTTATTGAAAATTTTCGTCCCGTAAATCGTGAATTACGCCGAGTGGCTTCGTGGTGTATGACTTCGTTGTAAGTGATGAATTATCGTCAGCGACTAGCCAACAATAAGATAGCAATATATAATATATGTTGGTGTTCTTCTGATTTGATGTGATAACAAATCATTTTGATTTTGAAGTCGATGTGTGGTGGGATGTTTTCACCGAGTCCGCAATCGAACCCGGAAGTGTATTGAAGATTAGAGAAAAACATGTCGAGTCGCTACGTACGACACGATGTGCCTTTCTTGTTATATTTCTTTTCTGAAAATAATCACAATAATGATGTCATTCACTGATTCGATTCAATTAAAGACAAATGAAAACTAAATAACTAAGGGAGTTTTCGCTCGTCACCCTCCGTAAACCATATTTTTTCCCATGATGCAATAACCCCAAAATTTACTGACCAATCAAAACGTAGCGGGAAATTTATTCCTTATTTGATTCAACTTTGACCCACGACCTACGATTGCGAATGTAAACAAACGGGGTCGGTCTCAAACCGATTCAATATTACCGGAAAACAGTTGTATTATCACGTTACGCTGGAAATTAACGGTCCCCAGCAACTGAGATCAACACACGTAGATGGTGAAGGCAACACAGAATGTTTTCTACACAAACGGCGACGAATAGATTCTTCCCGAACTTGCGGCACACCTCGGCGTGGTGGCCATTACCAACGTAAGTTCATCGATATAAGTTGTGAAAGTTTCGTCAATATTTAAATTGTTTTGCTGGTACTTCAAGAACCCAATTCATCATGTTCATTAGTGAATATTCTTCATCTTTTCCAGCTCAACGATCACAATTAACAGCTGCATAAACACATGGCCACGACTTCCTCACAACGACTTGACTTGATTTTTTAAAAATTGTAATGTAAGTTTTTCAATGTATTTGACTACATAAATACTGATAAATTGTCTAACGGTAACTATTATGCATTCGTTTGAAGATTCGCTGTGATATAATAACAATTAAAGGTTTTAAATGCTTGCATTGTTTATTCAAATCTGCTTTACGTGTTTTAAATTGTCAAAACTTTTTAAGAAATATAGTCAAACTAAATAATTAATTGTTTGGGGCTTAATACACTGTTGCTGAGATTAGGCAGTTTTGAAATTGATTTTAACTATATACGAACACTAATTAATTATATAATTATACCATATACATGAACCATACGTATATATATGTGCATCTATCACAAAGTCAATGTGTTAAATAATGTTTTGCTTTTGAAATTCTTCAAATTTAAAAATTAATTATTTTTTTAGGGTTTATTTTTTTCTAAAATGTTTCCATCTTAACATTAATTCTCTATATTTCAGCAATTTTGTTTTCTTTTATACACCTTTCAAACACTCAACATTTATTAACATTTCAGGTTCATTATATCATTGCAAATATTCTCAAATTTTCTTCTCATTTTGTTCCAATATTATTAATTAGGAACTTAAATATAAAAAAGCCTAAATAGAAGCACGAATTTAGATCAAAATCCATGATTAAAGTTAATAGATATGTTTTTATGTTCAAGTTGGCTGACGCCAAGACCAGAGGATCCTCAGGCCAATATCATCTGACACATGCCATCCAGAACAGACACTTACAGATCTGGACAGTACTCCTTCCTACCCAGAACCATCATCACATGGAATGGAATAGCAACAGAGACTTGATCCAAACCAACAATCGAGAGTGTCCAGTCCACATTTCAACCTAGCATATTTGACTTTCTTCAACTTCAAATCATTTTCAGTGTGCGAAAGTAATTCTTAATGTTTCATAGACAATATGTTTATCGATATTCAAATTGCATAGACCAAACAAAATTTCTGTAGACTGAATTGTTTCATCAGTGTCAACAGACCTCTTAAACAGAGTGATCATGATCTGGGGCCCCCTCCTTCGACATTCATAATCATGAGCAATTAAATTCCTTAAGACATAAGGTCTACCATACTAGCATTTTGCATAGACCGACAGGTTTTCCTGTAGCCTCGGTCTATCAGTCTTTCGTTACTTTCGCACACTGCATTTTGTAGATACATCACCTGTTGTTTTTACCTATTATCCTTTTAACTTTAAATACAGAACTTTTTCGCTTGTGGTTCACCATGCGTTTCATAATGAACACTCTCCAAAATCCAATGAAAATTAGAACTTTTAAAAACCCATGGGTGCAGGGCCAGGGTCCAAGAAATAGGGATTTCCTTAAGCAGTGTATAGTGCCATATTTTTCTAGAAAGAAGATTAGTGTGTAGTGAGTATAACGGTGTTAGAAGATTGTAATGTTTATTGATGTATAATTTATGATTTATGTGAAGTGATTTTAAATTTACAAATGTATGTGTTTTTATATGATTTAAGATTGTACTTATAATATTACTTATAATATTAATGTATATTTACTACCTACCTGGATCTACCTGGCATCGGTCTGTTGTAGATGTTTCCATCTCTGGACCACATTTAGGGCCTCATATTGGAGATACTGGTACCCTATAGTATCGTATTCACTGTAACTAGCGCCCCTCCCCCATTCTACCAAGGTATACAAATTATACAAGTGCCCTTTTAATCGCAATGCAACTAAAGGATTCCATCTAACGGTGCGGTAAAACCTTGCTGTGTGCATGTTTACAAGACAAAACCCCACAAATATTGGTTATTTGTGTACAAATTATCCAAAATTGATGACAATAATGTCTCACATCATGAGTACTATCAATTCTGGTCATAATACATTGTACATTTACCTTATTAAAAAGACATTTTATGCCCCCGCCATGTCCGTCCTGTCGCGTCCCATCCCATGGTAATGTAACCAGCTAATTTAAATAACTACTTACGCATTCTCATCAGACTTTGCATACATACCGGGTAATAAGTATGATGTCTTGTTGTGCACCTTGCTCTTTTTTTTTCTTGGATCAAGCGTCCAAGAGGGCCGCCACCGCTTCTGATTGGCTAAAACATATCCTGTAATAACTTTTCTTCTATACTAAACCAATCATGATGAAACTTGGTGGGATGGATGATAACATGAAGGCGCTCATTATAAAAAAAACTGTGGCATTACGATTCAAGATGGCTGCCAACTAGAGGCTTCTGATTTATCGAAATTTAAATATTGTCCGATTTGATTGAAATTTAGTATGTATATGTAATCTGACGATACGAAGGCAATGACAGTATTCTTTTTATGAAAAACAAAGTGGGAGACATTTTATGGTCTCTGATTGGTCAAAATCCAAATATCCAAGTTTCATGAAATTTTTCAGAACTTATTTCATATGGATTTCATATTTATGTCTCATAGATATTTCTAGTTCTTGCAGGTCCTACTTTTGTTATCCTATTAAGCGCTCCCTTTGGGACTAATTTTTAGGTGCCTAGTGGGCACTAATTAAGACAAATACAGTAATCACTCTATTCACCTGTCCAATAATAGCTTATAGCTGATACCTTATTTATTGACCAATTTACTTGAAACTTGATCAAGATGTTAAGTTTACATAAATACTTTCTGAGGTTCAAGGTCATGAGGTTCAAAGGTCAAGGTCAAATTTTGTACTTTGTCACTGATGAATTTTTTTGTTGTGACATACAGTATTGAAGCAAAGTTTGTTGAAATTAAACAATGAGTCAGCTGACAATAAGTCAAAGTCACTGAGTTAAAGATAAAGTCACCAGGCCAAGGTCAAATTTTGTACCTTTTCACTGATGAACATTTTAATATGACATTATGAAGCAAAGTTGGTCAGAATTAAACAAGGATTCAATAGGCCAAAACTCATGGTTACCAGGTAAAAGGTCAACTCATGGGCAAATTTTGTAACTTTCCACTGATGAACTTTTTATTTTGACATTATGAAGCAAAGTTGGTTTTAATTGAATAAAGACTCAACAAACAAAAACCATCTTTTACTGATGAACAGGTCGGTATGACATCATGAAGCATGGTTGGTCAGAAACTAACAAGGAGTTAATTGACTAAAGATCAATCTTGTTTGGTTTGACCATTGGGTCTAAAGCTCAAGATTTGATGATCACAGGAAAGAAATAGCACATGACAGGGCCCTTGCTGACCTGTCATTGTTATAGTTTGATGTATGTGTAGTGAGTATGATATAGTGTTAGAAGATTATTTTTATATTTGTCAAATTTGTATGTATTTGTATGATGTAAGATGGATTTTTTTATTATCAAATTCATGTATATCATATGATGTATGTGTTGTGGGAATCTTAAGAAGATAATATTCATTACAATTTAATTTTAATGACAGTTCCTCAATAATGACATATTTGAAATAGTAGCTTTACAAAAATAATTGCATACAGGTAGCTTAAAGGAATATTTCTACATATAATTTCTGCAAAAATTTTGATATAGTACTACAGTGGACTCCACATAATATCACACCTGTTAATATCACATTCCTCTTTAAATCATGTTTTTCCCAAGCACCAATTTTCTCTCTATATAATCTATGTAATTGTATCTGGTTAATATCATGTATTTTGAGGTGAATTCCTCTTAATATCATCTTTTTTTAACCAATAACATAAAATATTCAGAAAATGATGTCATTTCTTTTGATTTCAGATACAACTTGTACAAAATGTTGCATAGAAAATACAAAATAACCCCAAAAATGATTTTTATTTGAAATAATGTTATCTATATATTGAAACATCTTCATATGTACATTGAATATCTTACTTTTAGGTATGGAGGTTGGAAATGCACTAGATTTAGTGGGAAAAAAACATGTTTCTCTTAATGTCACATTCCTGTTAATATCATGTTTTTGTCTGAAAAATGCAACTTGATATAAAGAGAAGTGCGCTGTAATAGGATAATATCAATGTTAAAGTAACCACAATGGATTATTTTTGAAATTTGATGTTCTGAAAAAAAAATTTATACCTTTTTTGTAACTTTTTAATACCTTTTTTGTACCTTTTTTGTAACTTTTTAATACCCTTTTTGTAACTTTGCTGTACCTTTTTATACCTTTTAAAAAGGTATACCTTTTTTGTAACTTTTTAATACCTTTTTTGTAACTTTTTAATACCTTTTTTGTAACTTTTTTGTAACTTTTTAATACCTTTTTGTAACTTTTTAATACCTTTGAAAAGGTATACCTTTTTAAAAGGTATAAAAAAGGTACAAAAAGTTATACCTTTTTAAAAGGTATAACTTTTTTGTACCTTTTTTCATACCTTTTAAAAAGGTATACCTTTTTTGTACCTTTTTTATACCTTTTAAAAAGGTATAACTTTTTTGTACCTTTTTAATACCTTTTTTGTAACTTTGCTGTACCTTTTTTATACCTTTTAAAAAGGTATATCTTTTTTGTACCTTTTTTGTAACTTTTTAATACCTTTTTTGTAACTTTTTAACTTTTTAATACCTTTTTTGTAACTTTTTAATACCTTTTTTATACCTTTTTTGTAACTTTTTAATACCTTTTTTGTACCTTTTTAATACCTTTGAAAAGGTATAAAAAAGGTACAAAAAAGTTATACCTTTTTAAAAGGTATAACTTTTTTGTACCTTTTTTTATCCCTTTTAAAAAGGTATACCTTTTTTGTACCTTTTTAATGCCTTTGAAAAAGCATACCTTTTTTGTACCTTTTTTATACCTTTTTAATACCTTTGAAAAGGTATACCTTTTTAAAAGGTATAAAAAAGGTACAAAAAAGTTATACCTTTTTAAAAGGTATAACTTTTTTGTACCTTTTTTTATACCTTTTAAAAAGGTATACCTTTTTTGTACCTTTTTAATGCCTTTGAAAAAGCATACCTTTTTTGTACCTTTTTAATACCTTTGAAAAGGTATACCTTTTTAAAAGGTATAAAAAAGGTACAAAAAAGTTATACCTTTTTAAAAGGTATAACTTTTTTATACCTTTTAAAAAGGTATACCTTTTTTGTACCTTTTTAATGCCTTTGAAAAAGCATACCTTTTTTGTACCTTTTTTTATACCTTTTAAAAAGGTATAACTTTTTTGTACCTTTTTAATACCTTTGAAAAGGTATACCTTTTAAAAAGGTATAACTTTTTTGTACCTTTTTTATAACTTTTTTGTACCTTTTTAATACCTTTGAAAAAGTATACCTTTTTTGTACCTTTTTCTTTGACAATAAAGTGATTATTTAACTGAACAAATGTGTTGAGTATAACTTTTTTGTACCTTTTTTGTAACTTTTTAGTGCTAGATTGAAACCTCTTTTCTGATAGGGTTCCAATCTAGCATAAAAAAGTTATGACTTTTTTGTACCTATAAAAATGTAACTTTTTTGTACCTTTTTTTGGTATGGGTTGACCTATCAGTCTTGTTAAACTTTGACAACCTTTAGTTGTAATTAACCATGAAAAGTACAGGGGTATCCAATATCCGTTTTCTGTCACTTGGTCATGACAAAAAGCGATAAAAGCTTGAAAGCTTTAAATACCAAGGAATATGTAGTATATATAATGTTGCTTGCAGATTAATAGAACAACTTGTTTCTGTTCAATGCAGATTTTAATAAATCTGACATAGGTCATGCCTTGTGCTTTTTGGGATGTTCATATATATATTACAAGAACGGGAAAAATATTAAAAGGACAAGATATTCTAATGATGATTGTTAAGATTAAGCTTTAAGAGGACAGTGCTTCCTCTATATGTCAGTGTCCTCTTTCTATCAGAAGTCCTTGTATAGACATCTACTACACCTGTCTGACGGTACTAACCCACCTGTAATTACAGGTATATGGTCTGTGAAATAGTGTGATTTAGTGATGGCTGGTAATAAGGCAGTATCACTGGCGTATGACACTATAGCAATACATATATACTAGTAACTGAGGGGTACTCTTTAAGTCTACCCTAAATAGAAAGGTTAATTTTCCTGCAACGTTCCTGTGGGAGTGTGTGAATGTACTTTTATGTAAAATTAGAAAGTACAGGGTTAAATAAGGTTGATTGAAGGCTGGGTATGCCGGGGACTGTCAATGGAACAGACTGTTCTCCGTCTGGCTAACCTGGACTCAATAAATACACAGGATTGTCAAAACGCTGGCAATTTAACAATATTTTAGTTTGTAGAGTTTTCAATCAGAAAGCATGAACTTGCCACTTGTATAAAGGCTACAGAATGTTTTTTTTCTTAAATATCAAATATAAGAATTAGAAGTGGTTGTTTAATAGTGTGATTTTTATCGAGATAAAAAGTTTAGTGCATGTATACTAGAAAATGTCTTTTTTTTGGTGGGGGGGGGGGTGGGGGGGATTCAGACATGCTTCTGATATTCTTAAAGATAAACTTAGGGGACAATCAGTGGAACTTTGTTTGGTGAAATTATACAGATATGCAGTTTCCATAGTAAAAGATCCTCTTTTCTGGTAGAATAATTTGATTCTGTGCCATCAAAGGAATTAAATTCAAAGCTTAATGTTTCTGTAGGATTTTGCTCACCTGCATATCAGCAGGAGATGTTTTTTTTTTTTTTAAAGTTTTTGCATTAATTACAGGGAAAAGTGATGAACTGGTATAGAATGTATTTTCATTAGAGTTCCCTGATTTCATTCTGAAATTATTCCTCAATCCAAATATGTGACTACGGTAGCTTCCATACCCTGAACTTCCATTGGTTTTTATGTAGAAGATTTTGATTTTTACGATTTCTAAATTCCTACATCATGACCATACATACTTAAGTCATTCCACAAGATGAATAATACAAGACTTTATTGTAAATTGAATGTAAAATTTATGATGAGATTCAAATTTCAAATTCTTTGGCTGCAGTCTAATGTGATCTAGGAGAATGCATGTCCACCACAAATTGGTCACACATTTATGTATTGTAGGACTATATTTGAGTCATGTTTTGGATTTTTTTGCTGTATATTGACTAATTTCTTTTCAAAGGTACTTTGTGAAGCAGTAATTAAAATGCGCATAACATGTGGAAGTTGATGTTGGGTAATACAGCTGTCACCAACATCAATACAGTCAAACTGCCAGCTTGGTTTCCTGATAACAGAATATTTTATCCACTCTTTATAATTTGTAATTTCTGATATAACAACCAGGTGTCATGGTATAGTCAGAACAGTGTAATGTTCTCAACATCTGCACGCCACAAAAAATATAACGCAGAGATGAACAAAATGCTAATGATACACATTGCCGCACTTGTACTAATAGCATGGAAAATCTAAGGGAATGATATTTGCATAGTAATTAGTTGATCATATCTTGGAACGAAAACCTACACAATTTAAGTTTGTGTTCAACTGTTAGGAAACCTAAGGCTTATCCAGTATTCAATTCATTTATTTCAATAATGGTTTTTGTGTTAATTGCCAATTAATGCTCCATATGAATTATAAAATGAAATTACTTGAGGTTTTGCCTCAGCATTACCTAAATCCATCAATATATGATGTTCATGTCTTTATGAAAGAAGGATATGTGTATAATTGATTGGAACCTTTTGTGAGTTTACAAATGTAACTCATTCACCCCTGAAATTTCACAATGAACTATTCCAAGCTTTGAATTGGAAGGGTTTAAATGTATTTTCAGGGAAGAATGTGTTGAATATTGATGTACCTGCAAACAATCTCAAAATGGGAGAGATATTTGTTGTAAAGCGGAAACTGACAGTCTCAATGGCTGGTACATCCTGTTGAACTATTAGTCATATTGAACAGGGAATCCTGATGACAGGGTGGAAATTGAATGTCTATAAGTATGATTGATGGTTATTGTGTTTCCAATCAGATGATAAAATATCCATATAACATATCTATACACGAGTTTAGTCTCTCAGTATTACTGATCAATTTCGTGATTATTTGGGGATATTTTGTACCAACTTGGCCGGAGGTTTGTGTAATGAGTGTTATTGATTTACAGGTTTTGGCAGAGTTATAAACTGGACATGCGTCATTAGGTAGTCTTTCTCATTCTAATGTAATGGTAGGATTATAAGATTTAGTGAGACTTAATCCAGGTATAAAAAGATGTTAATCTGAGGTTTAGTGCCACATAAACAATTATTTCTGAATCTGACATACATTAAAATGAAAATAAACACTTTCCTGTACAATAATCCTAATGCAGATTTCGTGTATTTTTTTCAATGAATCATCAAAGTCTATGCTTCACTTGAGGGATGTCACAAAGTGTGGGAAAGTCCTTACCTATATATCTGACAGCAGAGAAAGTGGGGAAACTGTTTCAGGTGTATAAACAACTTATAATTAAATTTTCATGTAATACTTGTACAAGTGTTTCGTTATATGGCCATAAATCTTTGTTTGTTTATGGGATGTGTTTAAAGCTGGAGGGAATACAAAGATGGACTTCTTCCTATGAAACTTTCTATTAAACATTTTATGTAGATATTTATGTTGGTGTTGCATTGAAAAAATAGTGGACAGTCATAGATTATCTGATAGTTGATTAATGTCCGCAAGTGAGTCATGTGTGATAGAAACACAATTATAATTGTAAACATGGAAGAGAATTTTTTACGATAATTGGGTATAATTATCAGAGTTATAGGTTTTACTATAAATAACACCATTTGTAAATGTACCAAAATGATTTCATGTGTTCACCGCCATTTTAAATTAGTAATGAAATGTGGTATAGTCATTCACATCATGTAATTGATTGAACAAGTCTGTAAGTATAAAATTATAAACTGTATCTTTATAACTCTGAACACAAAAAGAGAAATATTATCATGTCTAAACGATTGGGTATCAACTAAACACACACCAGTGACTCACATGTTAATACCAATACATGTTTTAGGATTCATTATTTAATAAAAAAAATATACTTAGAGACTTGCACAAGTCCTAAAAATTAGTCATCGTATTGTGATGACGATGGGTAATTAAAAAGTTTGAAGTTGTCGAAGGTAATGGTGGCTCTAATTAATCCGTGTGAAAGTGTTTTCTGTAGACTTTTTGGATATTAAAATGATTCCTTCAAGGCTTATAATGTTTTGGCATGTTGCTCTATATTTCAAATGGCCCTGCGGTGGCCGAGTGGTTAAGGTGCATATATATCCTGACATTCTATCACTAGCCCTCCATCTCCGAGTTGCGAATTTGAAACCCATGTGGGGCAGTCGCCAGATACTGACCAATAGGTCATTGGTTTTTCTCTGGGTTCTCTGGCTTTTCTCCACCACCAAAAACCTGGCACATCCTTAAATGGCCTGGGCTGTTAATAGGAGGTAAAACAAAATTAATCAAACCAATTTTCTGTTTCAAAACAGTAAGTATATATGTCAAGTGGATCATTGGTTGTACAATTAGGTCCTAGGTGCAAAATAAACATTGTATAATTACAAGTACATGTGGTACATGTACTTAAATTATTTTACCTACTGGGTATAATCTTTATACGTGCCATAATTTGATCTTAAGTGTCTGATAAAAAAGATATAGGAAGAAACACTCTTGTGACATGTTTGGAATACAAACAGATATACTGACTCCTGTATCTAGTACTAAGTTGGTATAGGATGATATATTAAACACCCTAATCATCTATAGTATACTCTTATATTTAGTATACACTTATATTTAGTATACACCTACTTATTTTATGTCAGCTTGTATCTAATTAAGGAAGATGTCATAGCTCGCCTGTCTGTTAAAGCTTCATGGTCTGCCTTCGCGACAAACTATTTAAAAAAAAAATGTCACTTCAGTAATTATAATAAGATATTGTGTTTGAATTCAGAGGTATCCTTTTTGTATAAGGACAAGAAAGATATTTAAGTAAGAATTCCATTACTGAAACTATTTTCATAAAGCTGACAATGAAATTACTTTTGAACATCTTTACTGCTCTTCAATACATGCATGGTCAGCTTAACAGAAACCAGGAAATTATATCTCAGATGTAAGTCAAAAACAGTAGAAGTTCATCATTTCCTTTGGATTTGTATCAATCCAATATCATTCAGAAGACAATGGAGGAACATAAAAATATTTGTCAAGCAGGGTTGTTTAGTTGATAAAATGAGTTGTTGAAGTTATTGATAGCAGTTTGTTAAGCTTTGAACAGAAAGAGCTCTTTGATGAGACAGACACACAGAAAGAGCAGTGGGAGACTGTGTTAGCACACCTTGTGTCACATGGGGGACAGGTATAAACAAACAGGTAAGGTGTTACCTGTAATCTACAGCTTATAGTGAGGTGGGAGTTTGTTAACAGTTTATATATATAAAGTTACCTGCCAAAATGTAATCAGAGTGTCAGAGTATCAAGATTACAACAACGTGCTGTTTTCTGGCGTGTAATTTTGTAGATTGTAACAATTTACAGGTCTTGTCACTGGTAATAGCAGGGAACGGAGACATTACCAGTTATGGAATGACACCAGGTGTTAGATTCCTTGATACATACCCTGGTACAGTATGACATTGATGATCTTGTAACTTGTTTTTGAAATTGTGTTCAGAAATTAAACGTGAAATGATACCCTGAAAATAAATAATGAATACAGGAAGGAACTTGATTGCCTTTTATTGAGATATATAGGAGACTTAATTAAACGTTTCAATATCTTGCCAAACCTCGTTATAATGCCACCATTTCTTTGGACTAATGATTTTAATGGCAGTATAAAAAGGTTGACTATTGTTATAAAAACACACCTGTTAAGTCAGTAGACTCGTTCCAACAGGAGGCTTAAGAACTGGTAATGATCACGCTGTCTGAATATGTCAGAGTACCTTGGGAAGGAATACTGTCGACAGAAGTGTATGGTCGGGGACTCGTAAGAAAGCATTTGTGGTTGTCGCATTGATCATCCTATAAGGATACATAATGAAGTAGGTTCAATGCTGTATAAAAATAACCTGAAACATAATGAAGTAGGCTTGCTGTTTAAAAATAACCTGAAACATAATGAAGCAGGTTTGCTGTATAAAAATAACCTGAAGCACTTTATTATTATGCTTTATAGCAAATTAAAATGTTCAATTATTGATCATGTTTGATGTTGACGTATCCTACATTTGGAGCGAGTGTGTCACTGGTGCATGGTTTGTAGGTCTATTGGAGACTTGTTGGTAGGCGGAGCGGTTTTGTGGTTTCTATATATGTACAGTCTATTTGAGATTGTTACCAGTGTATGTTAAATTGTGGTTTCTATGCAGCATGCACACCATACTGGTACATATAGTGGTCTATATATAAGATCTGATGGGGTTTGTTATTGCTATGTGTTGTGGTTTTTGTAATGCTTGAAAAGGTGACATTTAGGGATCATGTTGGTGTCGGTCATTGGTAGCGTCATCTGAACAAAGATTTACGTGCTATAATTTGAGTTTTTTTGGACCTATCAAACTCAAATTCAATATGGTGCTTCCTTTCCGCATGTCCTTGCTTAGGTTTGCTCTTAAGGAAAGTCAAAGATCAAGGTCACTGTTACTATAAATACAATTCAATTTTTTGTCCAAAATATGGTTGCTGTGCAGTAGCTTGATTTCCTTTGGGCCTGTTCAACTCAAACATGATACAATGCTTCGATCTTACTGAAAGTCCTTGCTTGGGATTGCTCATCATGTTTGAAGGTCAAGATCAAGGTCACTGTTACTATAAATAGAACCGACATCCTAACTATGGATTCCATTTGATAAGTAGAGTTCTCTTAATTGGGCCTGTCAAACTCAATACAGCACTTTCTTATCAAATGTTCTTGCCAATGAAATTGCTCTTCAAGTCTGAAGGTCGAAGATCAAGTTCACTGTTACTATAAATAGAACTTAAGTTCAAACAAAAGTTTTTGTAAGATGACTTCCTTAGGACCTCTATAATTCTTGTTATCTTATTTAGGCTAAACAAAAACCATTTCTTTATTAATAACATATTAAGTGCTCCGTTTTGTTATAATCTATGTACTGTTGGCCACACAGGTGACACATCCACCTCTGTGGTTCCTGTCTCTGTTTGGTATTTTGGAGGTTCTCCCTCCATCAGATATGTACTGTTGATTCTATTAGGTCGTGTTTGGGGTGTTACTGATACGTGTTGTGGTTCCAGTAGGTCTAGATCTTTTCTAGGATTGATACTATTGTGAAAGGCATACACAGTAAAGGGCAGTGGGATAGGAGCTTGTACCTTTAACACAGCTAGGGTACGTACGGCTGGTCTCCATTGTTCTGTAATGGTACTGTTCACCTTTACATTAATAACTGGGTAGAAATTGTTCCCCGAACAATTCGATACCAGTCCAACGTTATCTTGTGTTGAGCTTCAACACCCAAAATAAATGTCTAATTATTTCTACAAATTATTAAATGTAAATACTCTTTTATCATTGAGTAAACATGAGGTAAAATCTTGTAAATCTTGTCCAGGTCTGAACAGGTAGATATACATGATATTTATGTTATACACACTATAGTTAAATGGTTAAAGCTTATATATGTGCGGGAAAACAGGCAGGTATTAAACATATCGATGATTAGCAAAAGTTCCCGATCAATACACTAACCCTGTTTTGTTTAGACAACTCTTTGATTTGCTAATACCTATGTTTTATGTTTGATCGGCGGTGGATTTGAGATCTATAAATACCTGAGGTACTATGGGTTTTGAGGAGTGAGGTATTTTGATTGTGGTGGCTGTCAGCGGGCAATGTAAACACAAGATACCTAAAGATAAAACATTTGTGGTGTTAACATTTTTGACACACATGATTGTAATTATCGATTGATAAGTCCCGGATTGTGCTAGTTTTTACATACCTGTTATTGACACAAGGCGGTACATATCAGAACACCAGTTGTATTCCTTTATCAATACCTGTACGTGACAATTTAGGAGCGGGTAAAGTGTGATTTATATCATATCTAAAGTTAAATTTTGTACTCAAATTGAAACGTTATCTGTGAATTATATATTTTTTGGGGGACAATCCAAAATAAAGAGAATTGAAACCTGAAAAGATTCAGCAATCCAAATCACTTTGAACATGCTTACATTGATAACCTGCAATTCCGTAGCATTAATTCCTTTAGAAATGATGAGAAGGTTTATAATTATTTGCATAAGTGCAGAGAGATGCTTTACATACATGAATTTGCAGAAGGTGAATAATTTATTGAGATTTTCTGTACTGGTTTGCTGAAATACATTAATCTATTTTATTTTCTTTTAATTAATAATACATGGTATTTTATTATGTTTAAGGTGTTGGCTGACAGGTGATAACAATTGTACGACTGGCCTAGATTAATTATGTATCTACCTGTCGTGTTGTCCTAACTCCTTCTGTAGAAGTCTCTGGCCGTGATTAACAAACAAGTGTACAAGGCTGTATTTATTGATGGTTTTATACCTGTAGATGTCTATCATATACCTGCCAGGTCATCTTGGTGACCCCAGTCTGACCTTAATGTGATCAATTACCAATACACTACTTCGTGGTACAAGATAATGGCTCTAAGACAACAGTTATATTAAAGAATGCCTAGTCTACAGTTATAATCAAGAATGCACATACAAGGCATTTAACCCTTTCACCTCCGTCAACTAATGAAATCATCCAGGTCATTGCATGGTTAATTCTACTGCAGTTGCATAGGGGTGAAAGCTATGTTTAAAGAAGTAGAGTAATGTGAGTTAAACATCCTAATTTTTAATGAAAAATTATCAGAAATAAAAGTAAAAAAACTTTTTTTTTTAAAAATACTTAGTCGTTATCAAGATATTTGGAATTAACATACCTCGCCTACCTGAACATACAAATGATGTACCTGTAGATTTTGCTGCTGGTTGATTTGTAATTAAGTTATGTCACTAGTAGAGTTCAGTTCAAGTATACTGGAAAGTCAAATTATTATTGATGATAGATGACATTTGAATTGTGGTCAAAGATTCAATTTGAACTATTGACCTTAAATGTTGATAAAATTATGTTATAATAAGTAAATTGAAGGGTTCTGCAGAAACCATCTTTCATAATCAACAGGAGCCTAGATGCCAAAACAAAAGGGAAGACAACATGTTACAATTAATATTGATATCAGATTTCTATGTACTGGCCCTGTAGAAAGTGTGTCTTAAATTTCAGTGACTAAATTGATGAGAATAATTAGGTTGGTAAATAACAGTAATGATCACGGACAGGTCATGGATATATATATGACCACTTTTTTCAGAGTTTAACTTGGGTCACCTGTACATGTGTGTCATTGATTGTTCATGGAGTTAATGTTTGTTTCCCTTGGATCAGTACGGTAAAAACACAATAAAGACACAAGGTTATGGGTTTGAAGAGCATTTTGTTTGTGTTAGACATGTCAGTCTATTTGTCAGTAGTGTAGAAGGCAATAAACTTCCAACATTAGGATATGTTATTACATGTAGACTACACAGGGTCACGGACAGGTGGTCTGAGAGGCTGGCTAGACGTGATGTGAGGTTACGGGCAGTAGACAAGAAAGAGTAGTGATGGCCGATTTCCCACTTGTCTGTCTTTCAGGCGAGTTCGGCTTTGTCTTGTATGACATTTGCAAATGACAATTACCCTCTTGAGTGTGGACACTGCCGCCATCGTAAACATCTGTATGTGATTTACCTGGATTTATATTGACTCACCTGAGCTCACCTGAGCTCACCTGGCCAAAGTAGTTATGGTACTGACATATACATACATTTATACTCCACTTTAAAGTAAACACACAACTAGGACAATTTGTAAAGCTTCAGTATTTCATATTGGGCTGTACGGTAAAGGAACTTAAATATTCATAGCTTAAAACTTGGTATATCATATATACATTCTTTGTACCATACATTTATACATGTACATGTATGTGTGTGTTATAATTCTGGAACAAATTGTATTGATCCTGTTATATTCTGGCATACATATATGCATGTACATGGTAATATGCTACAAATTAGGTACCCTTATTTTTCATTTATTGTTTCAGAAAAATGGTAAATGCATACAATCATAAACCAATTTGAAAGTTAAAATTGCTATCGGTTGCAAAATTTATTGAATACGGTTCTGCTTTTACCAATTATGTTGATTGAATCTGGACCACAATGATACTGAAACCACACGTCCATTGTAGTGACACATTCCTGTGCATTTTGGAGCTGCATGCTAGCAAACTGGATACGGTGACTCATATTGAATTTCATGGTGCCGAACTTCAGATCGGAACAATAAATAGATATCAAAATAACTCTAAACATTAACTAATTAAGAAAAGAATCGATTAATTAATGCAAGAGCTTTAATTTCCTGTAAGAGGTTTTTTAAGTGATAACTTGAAATTCGTGATATAGTAATGTCCATGTCAATTTGTAGGGCTTCCATCGCTTTCAGTTACTACAACCATCTATTTCATCATTGATTCTGTCGATGTGTCAAGTTTGTACGATTTCTTAAAAAACATTCTCCGTTGAGTGAATCACAGGAAGAACAGGATTATATTCTCTGCCGAGAATTGAGTTGGAAGAGGAACTATTTTAACACATATTTACGTGGGTTTTAAATTAATCCTGTTGAAGAAAATCACATTTTCTTAAACCTGTCAATATTCGCTCCACAAATATTTCTATCGCATATGTCATATACACTCATCAGCTTACATAATTTTTGAGGCGATGTTACATTTTAACTAAAGAATGTTTTCTGTTTCTGATCTGACCTTTACTTTATTCAGTAGATCTGTTACTTTAGCAATAAGACATTCAGTAGCCTTCAAAATTTACTAGATCTTCTGAGCACAATGTAAATAGAATGTAGGTCACTGTTATTTGTTTTCTGCTTTACTGATCGATCGTGCCATATTGGCTATAGATTAGGATACAAAATTGCATTCAGATCAATTAATATCTGAAATTTGGCTTGTCCAGTCTTCAGGATTACTAAATGTCAAGTGTATTTTTATTTCATAGTTACATGTAGATATAAATGAGATAGCATTATGATTAGATGTATTTGATTGTGGTATAGATATCAGAGGGATTACCTTGTTATGTACCACAGAGTATGTTGTTATACAGTGTCTGCTGTATGTGTGATTGAAGTTTTTGATCAATGGTATAGTAAAAGTTGAATGAAATGTATCGTTTTAGAGAAGTCTGACCTTAAGTGTCGGTAGGTGGTTATTCCTCACGTTTATGTTTTATGATTAGATCTGGGTATAGATGTTATCACCTCACGTTTGAGGTATTAGATATACAGTTGTACAGATGCTGACTTCATCCAGATTTGTATCTCACTCCCTTCAAAAGGTTGGAGAAAGATAGAACGTGGATTAAATTTCCTTAGCTTTATAGTACTTTTTGAAATATTAGAATATTAAATTTCAATTTGATAGCATGATTTTCTCTCAGATGTATTTTAATCTTTCTCCTAGCTGTCACTGCCTTGTCATTGGCTATATCATAAGGGTTAAAGGTCACTATGTTGTGTCTTCATTTCATGTCATTAACGTCATACTATGAGTGTGGGAATATTTAGTTAATTCATAGAATATGTGCATATACATGTACCTATATACTGGGTACTATTTTCTGGCTAAATGCTGATTCTCTGTACATTTGAACATTATTACTAAAATGTTTGTGGATAAATGTTTGCACATAATGATACATTTATGAATCTGGAGATCAATTATGGTACATGTATACCATAAATGTGAAAGAAAATCATCATTAAAAATCATTTCAAATGTGGATAGTTCAATTCATACATTTAAATTATAATTGCTTTGAACCAAATTGAGCTTCTTGAATCTACAAGGATCAAACTATTCATTATAGTAGAAAACCTTCTACTCCTCAAAATGGCTTAACAAGGTGCTGCGTTTGACGGTGACTACCTGGAGAACCAGCTTTGACAGTACTCCTGATCTGTTGTCCTTAGCCAGACCCTTAAACGGACACCTTTCATGAGTCTGCACAAAGACCATAAAATCTCCTCCTGGGAGAGTAATCATTGCTTTTGTAGACCGCATTGGCTGAAGCTTGTATTCTCCGGGACTGAAGGTCAGCCGATTGTAAAGATGTGTGCTGTACTGTGATATTTAATGTGCTTTCCAGTGGATAAATCTTTTACCTTTTCTCAATCAGTAAAAGCTATGATATTGCCGAAAGAATGATAACACAATCTATAAGGGGAGGAAAAAGGTCTTGTGGAAAAACGTTTCTGTAGTATTTGCATTTCAGACAAGTTAATATTTATAAGCAATTTCGATTTGGTTTGAAGTCTATTTTTACTTTGCTTGTTATTGCACATAAGGATATATAGCTAGTGTGTAGACAGATCCAAACACTAATCTAGTCAGGTTCTACACAGGAAATGGCAAGGCAACCATGTCAATTGTACAGAGTTGAACTTTAAAAGATTTCATTCAATGGCACGTACGAATTCATTACCGATAACCGCACCTTATTCAACAAATCCACTTCCTCTGCTTTGTAGACTTTTCTGCTTTATTAGAACTTCGATCAGTACAGTTTAAGCTGAGGCCATGTTGAAAGTTCTTGTCCTATATTGCTCATGTTGTGCTGTCGTCATGGAATCCCGCGATAAAGGCCATGCAATGGCAGCAACCTTGCATCCTGATTCCATGACACTAAAGTAAAATCGTAGCGTCAGCGAAATAAATCTGATTTAATGTTTCTGAATCCATTGCAGCTGCTACTTATAATTTAAGTTTTATTTTGGGATGTTGGATGTTAAATCAGTTTTCTTATAACTGAACTGTCCAACTGATGTCATTTTCACAATCAATGTGTACATTGTACCTGCACGTCCAAAAATTTGGCTACCATGTGTATATATTCATTTGTTTAGTTTGCCAATGAAAATTTGAATCATTAGACAGATTCTAATTCACGAATCAATACCTCTTAATAGTTTGGTGAATATAATTATGGGTACAATTCCAGGAACACCTGCTACCTTTTAGTATGTACGTGCATATAGATTTTTTTTCTTCTAAATTGAGTCTTATTACAATATTTGGGAAAATACATTATGCATACTTAGTCGTACAGTACTGTAACATTATTCACCCTGAGGAAATTCAGAAGGATGTTCAAGTAATCACTGTTAATGTCAGAATTTATATGTAGAAGGTAGGGAAATGCATTTTGTGGATGATTCATCCTCTTTTTCAGTATAGAAAACGGCTTAAAATGTCACCGAGTGGAAGGAAATGGGATTTGTTGAAATTCCATTGATAAAGATGTATCTAATGGATGAATGACCCAACACCTCGTATAATAAGATATGAAAAGGTGTTTCAGTGGTATTATTTACGCATGGGTTTGTCATTCTCAGCAACTGAACCATATCCACATGATGTAAAAAATACACAGATATATAGGTCAGAGCTATAGCTAATTGAATTTAAAGTAAGCTTAGGCATTCAACAGGATTCTTAGGCATTCAACAGGATTTTTTAAAAATATTTTTTAGAAATATTAACAGCTGCATTGAAATGTATGTATAACCTGTCAGAACGTTTTTGTGCCAGCTAGAAGAGTTAAGTAGGATATGAATTAATTTCAGGAATTTATGAGATTGGTGTAATTGTTGCCTGGTAAAAAATCTCCTGTATCTCGATCTCACTGTTAAGGATGTATTACAATACCCCCAAAACACCCACACCAACAAAAGACAAGCATTTTTATAGCCACGTTAAAATGTAAGAAAATTGCTTTATAAATAAAATTCCCACGTTTGTAGATTTCATTTTTTTTTTTGCGTCATAAGTTTAAATAGGTACCCGACAATAGCATCCTTATCATGTCTGAAGTATTGTAAATCTTTCCTATTCCATTTCAGTATAATAGAAATTGTTCATTCAGAAATACCTTTTATCACTTGACGGTTGACCCCATGAACTTTCTGACAAGTGCTTTAGAATATTTTCACCTGTATGGTGATACCTGTATATATGCAGTTAGATCAAAACGTTTGAAGAAGCAATAATTGCTTGTCAGGTATTTATCAAATCTTGCTGAGATTTCAATTTATAAAAGTGTCTTGAGCCGTGTAGTGCATTTAGTTCTTTTGTGTATATGATGTAATAGATTTGTGGGGTGCAGGAATGTTAAGAAGTCCAGGACAGATAGCAAGTTTAGTCCTATTGTCAATTAGAAGACAACTCCAAAATAATAAACAAAAAATGTACCTTCCACTTTGCTTCATTAATTTTACTGATAGCCTTGTTGATTATTTTATTGGCAAATGATGGCCATGACTTCAACCTTGTGACATCTTAGAAGTTGAGGAGGAAACAGGGAACAGCATATTCCCCCCAAAACTCATAGCCAATACTATATCTGAAATTATACTGGAACAAATCAGTTGAAACAAGAATGATTCCAAATTATTCTAATACAGTTCCATGATATTGTTATGTCATGGTTTATACACGGCCATTAATTAAGACAGCATACATTGTACTGTATTATATAACTTGGTACATGTTAATGCCTAATTCAGACACACTTGTTGGCCCTTAAGTTGACATTACTCCACATTTAATCATACCAATCACCATTTTGTAAAGCCATCAAGACCAAGATTAGGAATCCATTGAGAAAATTATATAATTTTTACGTAACACTGCCCTGGTTTTGTCTGTCATCGTCGTGGTAATGAGGTTTACCGGGTCTGAACGGAAGTTTGGTACAATTATCTAGTGGTCATGATACCTGTAATGGGTCATCACAGGTATGTGTCTGTTACACTAATCAATATTTACCTGGATAAATGTCACTGATAGGTGTGTGGGTATTGGCTCGGAGGTTAATGCTTTCTGCAAACCAAGCAACGGTTTTAGTTTGAATAATGCATTTGAAGCTGCAATAAAAACTGCAGTCATATTCATTTACCTGGTTGAGTTACCATGATCGGCCTTGATGCGAGATGCTAAAAGCATCCTTGTTGTAATATTGTCAGTCACGCTACAACAGGAAATGCTGCTTTCCTGGGAATAAACAGAATTATTTTTAACCTTGTCAAAATATTTACCTGTAAAACAAAGGTAATTGTGATTGACCATGTGGCTCTAATTGACTTATCTCTAACTAGCCAGGTGAGGCTGAGGAACAGGGCTTTGGGCACTCACACCTGAAGGGTTTAGCAATGTGGTATAGAATAGAAAAAATCAATGGGTACCTTACTATGATAAACCATTAATATCCTGTGTTTATCTGTATACAGGGTCAACGGAAGTGGATGTTTGTAAACGGATCATGACACATGGGCTACAGTACTATTCATTATTCTGTATATATATGGTCAGTAATGATAATGTTTATGGATATATCTACTAAATGGTATGCTTAATGCATGTCTGATGATGAAGACAAGCCGCTAGATCGTATAACGGTAGAATGGGGATACATTAGAATTGTTTTCGGTGTCATATTTATTAGCTTGCCATTTTTTAATATGGTTGTGGTTATTTGATCAGGCATTATATATGTGTACACTCACATATCAGAAGTTTTATTTGTGATGAGTGTTCAGCATCTCCAATAACTAATGAACACAATGTACATGATGTACATGTAGTTTCCACTTGTCGTCATCATACTGATCCTGACATACGTACTATACAGTATTTACTTGACAGAACACCACAGATGTTCATACAGATATGTAGTATGGATGATTTATGGCTTTATATGCACTCGACGGTAATTAATACAGTGACACATTAATTATATTGGCTGCTCCACAACTGCCCATGTGAAATGTTCCATTGAGTAGTTCTATGATATTGCAAAGTATATGTCTGGGGAATTCATCAATGAAGTGGATATTGCAATGTAGTCCTTATGCTACTGAATGGTATAAATACATAGTTGTATGTGTCGGGGAGTAGTTTCATTTACCACTCACTGAGGATGTACCCAGCTTTATAAGAACATTGCTTATCTGAAGGAAATTTCTTAACTTAAGAGTTTTAATTTCAATGCTTGAAGTTCATGAATTTCCTCAAGTTAGTTCCTGAAACAGAGTCTTGAGTGGTTAACATATTCTCAGGGAATCTTAATTGCTGTAAGTCTGCTGAACGCTAGATTTTTAACCCAAAAAATAGAAGACATTTCATGTACTCGACGCATATATACAGCAGAACCTCGTTCTCAAAGTCAGTCGTCTGGGACTTTGGGTAAACTTCATGGTATCCAAGTGTTCGAGTTAATCAAGTTCAAATGTATAGTGGGAGGTTGACTGGGTCCAACGAAATACTTTGAATTAAACAGGTCCAATACCCAGTACAGCGAAATACTTCAAATTAAACGGGTCCTATACCCGGTACAGCGAAATACTTCAAATTAAATGGGGTCCTTGAGATATACAATATGTAGGAGTTCAAGATAACAAAGTCTGACTGTATGGAACATTTAGTTCAGAGAGATGGTATGGTTACAAGTAAAATTGTATGGCAGTGTGGTACATTACATAAAATTGACCAGGATTTATAATCTAGGATGGTGACACGCACTACACTGACCAGGTTTATTTACATTAAGTACAGCCACACATGTCCTACACTGTACAACATCCTACACGTGCAGGGTTCTAACTGTTGTATAAATAACACCTTGATGAATTGTAAATTCTGCCAACAAGAATCGTGAAATTTAATCCGGGATCAGACATGTCACACTAATAGCACACGTGTTGACTGCCATTGTAGCGGCCATGGCCACTTGTACATCGATTAGTAGTGTGTCCGGATTAGTCGTGTCCCGCTACTGTCACCTTTGTCTCAATCTACCTATTGTTGTTACTCTTCAACAGTATCGGTCAGATCTGTTCAGCCGAACACTGGGCTCTCCAACATCTATATACTGTCAGAGAGATTTAACAGTAGGGAATCATGGTCGTCTTTGTCTTACAGGCCAGTAGGACGTATTAACAGGAACATATTCAAAATTGGTTGGTCAGTTTCATTGGTCAGACCCGAGACATGCCAATTGTCCTTTGTTTGATGGTGACTATTGAAGCTTTGATTCCAGCACACATATAGAAGTTGACCAGTCAGCTGGACAATATGGTTTGGCCATTTCAGATGTTATAGTCTCCATAGGTTTACAGGCTTACATCGTAACAGCAGCTAATGATGAGATCTCCCATTAAACGAGGAGATGACCAATTGGTGTTCATTGATCAAGGCCATAGCATATACTGACGTTCTACTGTAGATTACTTTTCTTTGTGTGAGATTCTATTAATTTTAGACATCTAGCATTGATCATTGATCATGAATATTATAAAAACAATACATTAAAACCCCACTTACTCGAACCCGTTAAACTCAAATACCCCTCATTCATCGAACAGTTTCTTCATGGTCCTGACCGTGTTTGCACATATTCAGCCAACCTCTGAAAACTCGGAAAACCATGTATTCCTCGAACTATTGATCAGGTCCCCATGAATTGAGGAAGTGGGGTTTTACTGTATTATAGTAAACAATTGTTCTAAAAATGTTTGTTTTCTTCTACAATATTTTACAATAAATAAAGTTAGATACACTTATATTGGTCAGTTCCTGGTTTGACTTGTATAGAAACTCCATTACATTTGAATTGTGTTTCTGAGCTACATATAGGTATTTGATAGCTAATTAATGATATATTTTGGAACCTTTTAGTACAGGTTTTAGTGGACCTTCACACTGTGTATGGCCGATATTCCGTTGGCTTTTACCTGTCGTAGGTAACTCACGTCACCTTAATCACACCTTTTAGAGATTGTACCGCAGATACAAGCTCCCGGATTTTGATTGAAGCGTTTCACAGCTAGTGAATTGTGCGACATTGACCACAACACCGGGGGACACCTGACCAGCTGGATTTTGTCTGACCATTTCTCAATAGATATTTTCTGTGACGGCTTTGTGAAGTGAAAGGTCAAAGTTCAGAAGCAACCTAGAATAGTCAATGGTCAGCTAATCCTCTTATAGATCTCCAGTGATAAAAGGTGGCGACTTCAATACCTGCTACACTTCAATGGAGATTTTCTTGTTTAATTACGATATCATCTTGATTGTTACCCGATGTCACCTCCCGTTTGTTCTTTGTTCCTTAGACGATTGGACAGAGATTGTCTAAAACAGATTATGGAGTACTTTGATGGGATAAAAGTCGAAAATATCAAATCTTTATCCTGAAACATGGACTGTCCTTTGGTCATTTGTATTATATAATGATTATGCAAATGCAAGGTCTTCAGCTAACATTGATGAATGACAAAATATTGAATAAGAGAATAATTACTGTGGTTATACATGTAAAAGAACCAAGGTATTTGCCCGTTTATTAAGTAGTGGTATTGAATGTCGTAACTAAATTACTGAGATCATGCAGTGTTTTGCCGATTTTATTTTAACAGACATTTGTTCGAGTTTATTAGTTGATATAATTAGTTATTATCCTATATTTTGATGTATGCATCTTGAGATGGGCTTGCTTGTGAAGCTTTATGATATTCCGGCTGAATGTAACACCTAACAGCTTCAAATGCCAGAGAACACCTACAACAACAAGAAAAGAACATTTTTGTCTTGTTATTGAATAGTTCTCGGAAGGAAGTGTCACAAGAGACGGAAAACAATGTCATTTATATGAAGCCGTACTTGAAATCTCTTCTCCGTGGTGAAGTATGTCGCAGGCCAATATAGGACATGGAACTCGGCTCTGACAATTACTTCATCTTTAATGGTTTATCTGTAGAGCAAGATTTCAAATAGTGTGTAATTTAAAAAAGCTTAAAAGAATGAAAATAACATGTACCATATGTGCAGAGATTCTTACACTACAAAGTTAATGTTAGAAAAAACTGAAAATCCCATTTTTTTTTAACTTCGTTCAATTCAAGTATGTTTTTTTTTCAAGAAATTTGCAGATGTTGATCTAGATCGGTTGGTTCAGATTCACCTGCCCTTCATTGTTGAAGTAACTATAACTAGTAGCTTATTGCATTGGTTTCTTTCAAGTTGAGAACAAATTTGAGTTAGCTGGGATCTTAATTATATATGTTGCTCCTTATCTCAAAGTTAAATTTTAAAATTAAAAGCATATTCAAGCAGGTCAATGCAGGTCTCAAGGAAGTGTTTTTGAGTGTTGAAGTCTTTTAACTTTCAATTTCAATGGTGGAGCTTTTCTGACATATATGCATAATCAGCTTACAATTTATATTACAAAATAATACAATTGTTTACTTATAAGTCAAGAACGTGGATTAAGATTAGAAGTACAAAAATGTACTCCGTCTGATTGTTTCCTAAGTATTTTATCTTTAAGCTGATCTCGGAGGCTTTTAAATGTCAAAAACTTTTCATCCATGAACTATAGTGCAAGGTGCATATTTGACCTTTTTTGTTAGAGTTTTTGATATATCGCAGTGAACCAAAATTGACCTGAAATTTGTTTGATTTTTTTTTTTAAAGAGAAAGAAAAACACAATCCTAACATGTCAGGTGATCAATTTATTCGCTTGAATGTTCAATATCAAAAGTGTATGTTCAGCTTATAAGCATCAGTATTGGCCATGCATAGTATTTTGATTTGTATACAGCATTTGTTTACATGTTTTCGCTCGAAAAGTCCTGAAAAATTACGTAGCGTGTGAAAATTTGAGTTCATGCAGAGACGCATTTCATCCTTCAGTTAATGGTATGGTACTTAGAACAAAGCTACTCTGTTTTCTTTAAACGTACTTGGAATTTTACGTAGCACGTATACCAAAAGGGCAATTATTTCAGGAATTCATTAAATTTTTCAGTTTCATATGCCCTTGATAATTTACTAATTTACTAACTAACCAGATTCATGATTAACACAGTGAACAAATTTGCAGGAAAAATATAAATGCAATATTTGTAAGAAAGAAGTATTGATGTACATAATTATTTTTCAATAGATACCTGTGATGTTCATTTATCAGCCGATGAAGTCTCAAACTAATTTTAACTGGTAATGGACTTTGGAGTACACTTTTTTGTATTTTAGCAATTTCTTAACAATTCAATGCGTAGGTTAACGTTAATAACATGCATAAGTTAGTGATCTATCAGATTCGTATGAGATCCATATACCCTAGCTGTTACAATCACACTACAAATAGAATCTTGATGTTTTGTTTGGTAGGTATATCGCATGATCTTGTACCCTGGGAACTCAACACAGTAAAAATGTGAGGGATTTTATTACAAAAAAATGAATTTGAGAAAGCCTGATGACAGCTGAGACGTGGCCCGAGGGAGATGTTAACATCATGTAGATAGTCTAGTGGTTGTCGGTGGAAAATTGTATTGTTGACTTCAGTAATGGGAAAACTTCAAATGACTTGTATGTAGTGTTACATGCTTGGTTTCCCTCACAAGAAAGCCACACACTAGTGTTACCGGCCAACTTGCTCCGTGAGATAGTCGATACTCTGACGTGCCTAATAAACTAGAACACTCTGTTCAATACTGGCGACACACTATAAACGATCAGAACTTTCAATACCACTGAAATACCTTTATGTTTATAGCCAGTTTTTTTTGCACCTATGTCAACTCCTGAAGAGAGATTTGATCTTTTCGGAAATAAACGATATCTCCGATGGAGTTGGTTGTTGTCAACAAAAGGCGGAGTTTTGCATAGCGACAAACCACAAAAGACCTTCATTGGCATGTCAATGTATGCAGAGGGTCAGAGCTTAATGAATACTAAGAGGCAAGGTAGTGGGAGCTGTAGTCTGTCACCCACGAAAGTTTGATTTCCGAGTGATAGAGATTGTACAAAATGTACACAAGCAGGGCAACCGTGGTATTTGTGTACAGCCTATACACGAGGTCTAGTTTTATCTTTTAAAAGTAACCTTGATGGAGAAAGCTATTGAACATTTAAGCCACAAGGAAAAGGATCTGAATAATAAGGCTGGAGATCTAGAGGAGTCTTAAAATATGTTGGATATATTTTTATAGAGTTCCGTTATATTTTGATGAGATAAATTGTTAAATTTTCTCTAAACATCCTGCCTGAATGTCGATGGTGATTGTTTGCATGAAGCATACTTACAAATTTTTGAAAATTGTACTATATAACATTGGTCGCGAGTTGTTGACACAGTGTGCTTGGCTGACATCAATCTGATTGGTTCACTGGTGCCTGGGAATTTGAATATTTTATGTCTGTTAAACTTGTTTGACCAATCAAATAGGATTACTTTTGAAATTGTAAAAGGCTTAGTTGTCTTTATTGAACTTTGTTAAATGTCGCATAAAACTCGGCTTGTTTATGAGGGTCATATATAGATTACAGTGTTGACTGGTGAAATATTTGTTTAATCCTCATTTATACCATAGAAACATTTGTCAGAATTAAAGGAAAACCTTTTAACATTTGTACCTCATATACTGTGTGACAACCATTAAAGGAACAGAGTGGTTTACCTTTGTGTACGTTTTCAAAAAAATGTTTGTTTTCATTTGGTCTTACAAACATAAAAATTTACATTTGAAGTAAATTGTTTACCAGAATTTCATTTTAATGGGCAAAGACCTTTAACATTACAAGTAAGTGATCTGGGATTTTCATACAGTACCCCTGACCTAGATATACTTGACCTGGATATTCATACACTGCATGTTTTGTTTGCAAATATAGAACTTAATATTGTAAGGATAATTAAGTTATTGTGAATATATAAAATAACATAACCGATTGCATGTTCAGTGCAGTAAACAAGTAAACACAGCCGGTAGAATGTTCAGATTTGTCCAAAATTTGTCAAAATGATTGACCGGAAGAATAAAAAACGTAATTTAAAAAAGTCATGCAGGGTTGTAAACAAAGATAAATTATATGACTTTATCATAATACTGTATGCAGTACTGACTTGGGCTCACTCAAATTTTAGGTCATAACCAACTTTAAACAGATAAGCGCAATAATGAATTGGTTATTATCCAGAAACTGTTAAATAAGTGCAAGGGAATCATAAAATTGCTAGTGTTTACAGTATTCATTTTGCAAAAACGAATGTGTAAGTGTCCTAACAGAAAAACTCTTGAGGTGTACGTGTGTATATAGTTGGTCAATAAGTGATTAACTGTTCATTGTACCAGATCGATGATGACAGACAAATTAAACAAGTGTGACTGAAGACTGTTTTACGTGTAAATGAACGACTGTTGATTCAGCCATTAGAAGGCTATATAGCTGTAATTGATGATAGACTTTGTGGTCCATATAACACTCATCACTCACGGTGATGGACAGACTGGTCTATATAACTAGGACGTGGAAATAAAACAGTGATAAAATAGCTGTGAAAACATTTATCTATACCTCAGTTCAGTCTGAAAACAAAAAACAAATAAGGCATGGTTAGGAAACTTACTACCGGTATTGCTATGCATCAGTCGTACATCAAACAATCAATTATTTTTTGTATTACACATATCGAAAGATAAATAAAAAATAGAAATGAATATGTCTGGCAGGTTTAAGAGGTTTGTTTTGATTCCTAGATCTGACCACAGGTGTTTACATGAATGAAGCAATATGTCAAGTTGTATAAACAAAGCTAAATAAAAACAACCCATATTACAAGAACCTGTGATTCCGACGGACACAATTTACTGTACAGCATGATAGACAGTACAAGTAGCAATAACCTTTAACTTGTTACACAAACTGATGATGTTGTATTAGCTAGGTAAATCCAAAACTGTCTTATTGTAGTGGCATTGTATCAATTGTAAATTCCTTATTGTTCACTTAAATAAAAATGTAATATCGATGTAATGCTACTGTAGAACAAATAATCTGTATCTTGTGTAGGACCCCCTTGAACTACCGGTGGAGAATTGTTATGTGGTACGTAGAGAATTGTTACGTGGTACGATCAGCTTGCCTGAGTGTTTGTATCATTGTGCTGTATCAATTACGATCCTTTATCAATATGTTACGGAACGACGATACAAAATGCAGTCAATAATGTATCAGCACGGCAGTATTTGTGGTAGATAATCCGCAGGCTTGAGGATCACGGCCGTGAAGGCCTCTGTGTAATTCACATTAGGCGTCTATTTAAGTCTGAATGTTATTTCTTTGTATTCCATGTAATAATCAATTAATGATATGAAGGGAGGGACAATAAATAATAAAACATCAGAACACCTGGTTTACAATTATGTAAACAACCTACAGCTGACACCTATTGATTAGGGTTACAATAGACCATAGTCCCTGTGGTCCGCTACCTGGGGCCAGCAGGGGGGTAGAATAGACCATAGTACCTGTGGTCTGCTACCTGGGGCCGGCAGGGGGGTAGAATAGACCATAGTTCCTGTGGTCTGCTACCTGGGGCCAGCAGTGGGGTACAATAGACCATAGTCCCTGGGGTCCATTTCCTGGGGCCAGCAGGGGGGTAGAATAGACAATAGTTCCTGTGGTCTGCTACCTGGGGCCAGCAGTGGGGTAGAATAGACCATAGTCCCTGGGGTCCATTTCCTGGGGCCAGCAGTGGGGTACAATAGACCATAGTCCCTGTGGTCCGCTCCCTGGGGCCAGCAGTGGGGTAGAATAGACCATAGTCCCTGTGGTCCGCTCCCTGGGGCCAGCAGTGGGGTACAATAGACCATAGTCCCTGTGGTCCGCTACCTGGGGCCAGCAGTGGGGTAGAATAGACCATAGTCCCTGTGGTCCGCTCCCTGGGGCCAGCAGTGGGGTACAATAGACCATAGTCCCTGTGGTCCGCTACCTGGGGCCAGCAGTGGGGTAGAATAGACCATAGTCCCTGTGGTCCGCTACCTGGGGCCAGCAGTGGGGTAGAATAGACCATAGTCCCTGTGGTCCGCTACCTGGGGCCAGCAGTGGGGTAGATTAGACCATAGTCCCTGTGGTCCGCTCCCTAGGGCCAGCAGTGGGGTACAATAGACCGTAGTCCCTGTGGTCCACTACCTGGGGCCAGCAGTGGGGTAGAATAGACCATAGTCTCTGGGGTCCGTTACCTGGGGCCAGCAGTGGGGTACAATAGACCATAGTCCTTGTGGTCTGCTACCCTGGGGCCATTAGTGGGGTAGAATAGACCATAGTCTCTGGGGTCCGTTACCTGGGGCCAGCAGTGGGGTAGAATAGACCATAGTCTCTGGGGTCCGTTACCTGGGGCCAGCAGTGGGGTACAATAGACCATAGTCCTTGTGGTCTGCTACCCTGGGGCCAGTAGTGGGGTACAATAGACCATAGTCCCTGTGGTCCGCTACCTGGGGCCAGCAGTGGGGTACAATAGACCATAGTCCCTGTGGTCCGCTACCTGGGGCCAGCAGTGGGGTACAATAGACCATAGTCCCTGTGGTCTGCTGCCTGGGGCCAGCAGTGGGGTATATAAAATTAGACTAGTTTCCTTGGTCTTCACCCTGATGCTAGCAGTAAGGAGTATGTCAGTCCTGCAGTGACTGATCAGAGGCCATTAGAATAGACCATATATTTCTAGAATAAACAAGGGAGGTAAATTTACCAGGACTTAAATTATCCCAGACTTCATCATCACAAGTAAGGGAGATAACTTGTCACAAACTATACAATATTATGGACTTGGAATTTTTACCGGGGTTTAAAAGTAGTTCAGTTTTACAGACTAAACCACATTTAATAGTCTACTTTTGAGTAAAAAATGTCTTTTATGATATTTACGGTAGATAGCTGTACATGTTTATGAGTTAAACAATGATATAGTAATGATTGTATGCCATATTATATGTAATTAAACACCTACACCCTAGGGTTGCCTTCACCTCATGTCTGCTATAACATTACACAAGTTTTTACATCTTGGTTTAGATCTCCTGATCATGATCTCTCAATCCGATTGTGATGATCTAATCTGTCAGGGAATTAAAATACTGTATCAGTTCTAGCTGTCAGTATTTCCTAGTGTGATGCTTGGCTAAAGTCATGACATACCTAGCCCTAATTATATAAAGTGTCCATAGAACTTACAGTGTATAATATAGTACCAGTTTTTCTTTTCATATATAAATCTATATTTAGGAATAATCTTTATATACCTAAGATATGGTACCAGGTAAATGCTTCTGTATTAAAAGGTAACAATTTGTGATTTGCTGATGATATAATGTCCCTTTTACCTACAAAAATTTAATTATACATTGAAGTTTTATACTGATCTACATGTATATAAAACACTACTGTGTATCATTACCGTATATAGAGGTGTGTCAAACGATCATGAAGACATATAGACACGATATGAGAAATTAAAGAGACATGGTATTTAGTTTTGTAATTACAGCTTTATCTGGTTATATATAGCTGTTTGAATTTGACATGTGCACCATTTAAAAATGATAAGTTTGTAAACCTCACAGAATAATGTGAGTGGGTTATATAATTATTCTGATAAATGTTTTGAACCACTCCCTGGTTTAATTACAAATATTTCATTATCTATATGGTTTTGAAGTGATGTTATTGAGTGTGTGTCCTCCTTAGACTTGACGTAATGTTACCTACAAGTGGAGTTTGGTGACTCTGATAAAATATCTGTTTGGTGTTACATTAGTTGTAGAAAAAAAGAAATGTTTCAGTTTCATCAGACTGAATTTCTTAATGTTGGATAATAAAGAAACAACAGAGATAAGAATGCTTGGAATAACACATATATATGATTATAACATATGTAGTCCTTATTCAGTGATGTACATTAATATTGTAGTAGTGTTCTTGTTAGTTGTAATCTAGACCCAGATAGGTAACCACAACTTCCTGTTTTTATCTAAAACATGCAGGTAATTAGGGAATGTAAGACCGTAATATTTACATACCTATGTAAAATTGTCTAAATTTTGACATTTATAGTTTGCTTTTAGACTATATACAGTGTATATGCTAATGTCAGAAATTAACGTTGGAAGACCTTGACAGTTGAACCAAATGTTGACATCCTATGACCTTTGTGTACTTTCAGCTGTTGGTGACCTCTCCGAATTTTCCCAGAATGGCGAGTACCATGTCACAAAACACGGGTTTGATAGCGACCTTTTTACACAGGAGACAAGGAGTCAGTGCATCAGGGACCAGTATGCCCAGGCCGAGGTTTCCCCGTCTCACGCGATGCGGGGCGCGGACATCTACAGGAAGGATGGACTCTGTAGCTCTCGGCTCTTCAGGCTTTGGCCCGTACTGCTACGGGAGCCCAAGGTTAAAACGCCTGACCTCAACCTACCTCGAAAGGTAAAGGTCATCACTGATCTAGAGATACAACTGTACATAACTTTCACACAAATCCAACGGATGTGCAATAATTTTTCTTCAGTGCAGAAAAATTCTAGAAAATTCTTTGCATTCATTGTAAGAGTAGGTTTAAATATAACTGCATGCTTATGAGCATGGTTTATAATAATCATTACAAAAACCAATTGCTGTCTTATAAACACTCCTGGTTTACATCTAGATTCTCCGGAAAAACTACTTTCCAATAACAATTAAACCCTCACATAAGATTTGTTGCCGATTGAGTAGATGCCTGTAGGTAGGTCAAGTGACCTTGTGAGGAATTTATCTGTGGTATATATATATATATATATACGGTATACATTGTATAGACTCTGAAATCGCTGAAATGAAGCTTGTTTTGTGGACCGTAATTCCTTTGTTCTTTTTCCTTTGTTTGTTTATCTGTTCTTAGGGAGAGGTAAAGATGTTTTCAGCCACATTTTTTATTGTGATGTTTTCTGTGCCGAGCTCCACATTCCTTGGAGTATTAGCTATCGGATATTTATAACATTATACTAGGCAGAACTGTAAAGCTGTTCTCATATATTTAGTTGTAGAGATGCTGTTTTAGAATCACAAGGTTTGTTATTAACGGAAAGTTGCTTAATTCAGGTCAGTTGTATCGTGAATTACATTGGAAGGAAATATTACGGTTGCATATGACAGGACTGCTGAATTCAGGTGGTCGTTAAGGCAGATCTGACTGTATATTTTAATCGAAGTAAGGTGTGTTAGGCTGTTGTTGTTAATCTAGTGTTAAGTAATTTTTATCTTGTGTTTCAGACCCAGTCTGTTTTTACATTTGAGAAACGGTACAAGAAGTTGCAGCAGCGCCCAAAGACTATACATGTGACTGATGAACAGTACTTTACCAAGGAGGAAATGGCCCGTGAGGCGGAGGCCATGACAGAGAGTCTCTCTCTGTCAACCTCGGCCAGTCTCATCTCCATAGATACCTCTGGTCAGGGGTTTGAGAGAATGGAGTCATTACGTGGTTCACAACGAAGTATCGCTAGTAAAGATAAGGAGGCAAAGAAGAAGAAACGGAGACGAACTGTGTCGGGGGTGTCGGACAATATCATGCAGGAAATTGAGGCATTCGAGAGGAAAAAGAAGAATGGGTACAGAGAACAGCCCCGCGATTATAGCTTTGATGACATAGACATGGACGGTAATACAATCCGCCGCGATGAAGAAATGGCAAAATATCTCGATGAAATTGATGCCAAAATGGAAGAAAAAAAGGAGATAGAATATGCATTCAGGAAGCCGAGGATTTTACGGTTGTTACCATGTCGACGTTCAAAGTCCCTCCCAAGATGTCTTAAATTACATTCTATGAAGGCTCTTACTTATGATAGACAATCTGTGGGAACTGACCACTCGGGTCGTTACGAGGGAGATGCTGTTAGTCTGGCTAGTGTTGGTTCAGGGTCAAGTCGCCTCTCAAGGTCAACGAAACGGTCAAGTATCATCAGCAACAAGATAAAGTCACTGGTCAATGGAAATAACATCAGCAATAAGTTACGACCTCGACCTAAATCCCTTGACCTTGATGCTATTGACTTTGGTGACGAAACCATGACTTCTTCCTTGGCCAATTCTAAAATGCCCAGCATGCCAGATGGAATTCTCAGTCAGTCAGCGAGAGACAGTTCTAAGATAGGACCAGGGACTTATTATAACTTCGAAAGTGAAAGCAATACATTACCTAGGCGACAACCAAAACGTATAGAGCGAGAGTTTACATGGAATGCCTTGCCGAGAGATTGGACAACGTCTGTGAAGCTTAGAGAGATATCTAAGAGGAGATCAAAGGAGGACAGACAGTCATCATCAGGTACGTGTGTACTAAAAATAGCATGTACTAAAAATAGTATGCATCGGGAAGCATTTGGATTCTTATGTAAAGCAATATCATATATCAGCTGTATCTTCACCAAAAATAAACAGTACACTGACAACTTTTTCCATGACAGATCACATTTCTTCTTCAATTCAGCTGTGTGTTTCCGCAGTATGATGTCACAAATACACAACGTCATTGATACTAATGAAAGATTTGTATATATTTGCTGTTGTGCAAGCTATTCAACTCTGTACACACATTTGAACCCTTTTAATTCAAACGCTGAACTAGTTCATTCAAGAGTAAACCTCACATGTACATGTATGATCTTCTTACATTTTGATTAATCACCAAACTTTTTAAGCATTCTAGTTGCAGTCAGGTTTCTGATATTGAAATAGAATCAGTTATCTGAGAGATAAGTCTATTGACTGAAATAAATCAAAATATGGATATAATATTCTATATTTACTGGTGACTGTTCAAACGTCTTGTTAGCTTGAAATTGGCCATATCAAATATAAATAATTGAAATTTGACGCTCATGACATACAATTTCACAACACATTACAAACATAAATTGTAATGAAGCGGAATTAATATTTTTCAAAGTTCAAGGTTGAAAACATTATTTCGGTAATCACTTAAATCTTTAAAACCTTCTGTGTTTTTGTATGTATATATACACAATAACATTATATAGGTGATAGATGTTTGTGTTGACCATGTGACGTTCAGGTTATTTAAAAAGACATTGTCAAATTAACTTTGCTTCATTGATTTGTGAATTACAAACCACTGGACCGTGTGCTGATACATAATTATATGTCTTTTAGATAATTGTTGGCATTTCGTTCAGGTGTCCAGACATATTTTGGTAGCTACTCAAACTCAAACAATAGCAGTGTGTACAGATAGGCCTGCCTAGTTATTTATGACATAGCCTCCGTAATGATAGTTATATGTATATGAGGAATTCCGTCGGCCATGTTGATAGCTGTGTAAGTACATGATAATCGTAAATTTTGCATTTCTGTAAAATTTAAACAGTGACCTATTTAATTAGGACTTAATGTGATGTCCTTCCTTTGGAGGGTATACTTAAATCTGTGTTATTTTGAACACACAGCAATTTGCGTTTTCAGTATATTTCACAAATGACTTGTTCTCTCTTCCAGTCGGAGCGTTCTGCTCCTTCAAAAATCGGATCCTAATACTGAGTTTGTATTTGATTTCAGTCATAATGTCTGGCTTCTTGTTGTCTGTTGGTGATCATGATTTGATTCTGTTATCTTAACTTGTGCATGGAATATTATTTCTATATTTGTATGCGCAAAATATATAAAAAATATCGGGCTTCATTTTAACCTAATTTTTTATGAAATGTGGCATGGTTGACATACATAGACTATAAACATTTAACATATTATTCAATGTTTACGGTGGAGTTAGTAAAACAATTTACGTCATTTAATAAACATTTGTAATATTGACTACAGCTATCCTGTACATGTTATTTTGAACTCCTCTAGAGTTAACGGTTTTGTGATTTTATATTACAAGTGCATTCTCTTTGTGGACTGCATATAGAGTGAATAGTTTTTCAGGGACGTACATGTACCATGCTTCACTATAGAAACTGAAATTCCTTTTCGCACAGATAGAGATATAAAACTGTTACCAACTTTTTCCGATGAAATATCTCTAGTGATGTTTTTCTAAAGTTTTGGAATTTTGAAATCATGACAGACTTATATCAGTTCTATGTTTTGAATGTGCGTATGTATATTACCTAACCTGAGTTTTAATGTTTGATGTAGGGAACTGGAGTGGTAGCAGCAGTAATCGCCATTCCCTCGACTCAGACATGAAGATTGAGAGCATGCCGTCCACATCCCAGTGTTCCCTGGGGCAGGACTCTGGCCGTGACTCACCCACCTTGGAGGAAAGGTTTGTACACATAGTCAACATTGTAACACATCTACATCTAATGACATATTTAAAAGTGCTGTTATTACTGTGTTTTTATTGAAAATATTCTCCTAAATTATTTGTTGTCTCTCAAGGAATCAAGCATCGAAAAATCTTTTAGAATATGTTCTCCCAAAACATAATCTTTCTTTCGAGTATATATAGTTGGTCCCCAACTTAAGGTTGGTTGTCACTAAGGATCAGTTGCCAAGGAGAGATGATCTAGGTATATGTAGTTTAAATGGTTGACCTCTAACCCCTACACCCTTCAGAGACAATTCAAAAGATGGATAAATTTCTGCCACTGTGGGTTAAGAGATATTGGTTATCAAACCAGTGGTAAGTCTCCTGTTCGATGACTATGGTTCTTCCCTCAAAGTTGTTCATTCTGGATAGGTAATTGTCTCAATCATGTAAAAAAAAATTTTTTTTTTTCAAAAAACTAAATCATCTGTTATTTTGAAAATATCCCTTTGTCAAACTTACAATACGGTTCGGCTTTGGCTCACAAACATGGTAACTTAATTATGTCATATATTGGTCTGTAAAGACTTTTTTTTTGGTATTGGACATTTTGAAATAATGAAAAAAACCCACCAAACTTCTGAAGTAATCTGGTACATTTTGTAGTGTGCTGTTTAGGGTAGGGGTATATGTATTGCAACATCATGGATGTTGGAACCTGCAATGATACAATCATATAAATATGTACAATTGTAGTGATAATGGTTTTACTGATATTTTCTTGAGATCGTTGTACAATTTCATCCTCTACAAAAAACCTTGAATGCTGATCTCCTGTCACTGGTGTTTTATCTGTTGACAATAAGTCATTGACACATTTTGATATAGAAAGTGATTGATTTCAAAATGTTTTCAAAAATCATGTTTGAATATTCCATTAATTTCCTTTTAAATTCTTAAAAAGCATGTTTAATATCTTTGGATGGAAAATGTGTGTCCCTACCTGTGTGGTTTAGGCTGATAAAAGTGTTGTGGACAAAGAGGATTATATTTACAGGAAGTGATGAATATATGATAGGAAACTGTTGATTATGGTATACAGTATACTAATCTGATTACTGAATATATCACATATATATTTATGTTTCGTTTTCATTTAGTAGCTGTTTGTGGTCTGTAGAAATCGGTCATCAACATTGTTCCTGAGGTTGAAACAGGACATATCAATACAAATCAGGTGTATATGAGGTTGAAATAAGACGTATCAATTACAATCAGGTGTATTATATATCTTCTTGTTGATCGGTCAGTCATTGTCCTGTGGCTTATAGCTAGGTAGCGGTCAAGTATTACAGACAGGCAGTGGTCACTGAGCCACAGCCATTGTCTATTAAATCACATAGGACGAACACTGTACCCTGGTCATACACCTTATAAAATAATAAACTGGATACATAAAAATCTCAAGTCGGATATTATATACCTGTAGCACAAAGGTTTTAAACTTATGAATGATAGGAATGAAGTGTTGAGGGCATTCTGTTACCTATCCTAACCACAAATATCTATCACATGCTGCCCTGAAGCTTCGGCCACCGCTCTTTTTATGTTTCCCATCATACTTATCTGTTACGGTCCCTACAGAGGCTATATTAACACATGTACAATGATCCACACACCTGTTTACTAATAGGTAGGAGTGGTAAAGAAGACGTTTAGAAGATGTATTTGGATTATGTTCATGGTTAAATCTGAGCCATTTATATTTTGGAAGACATTGAGAGTATATCTATAGTCGTATGATCGTAGGAAATCTAAAACCAACATGATCTTCTACATGGAAGAAAGGGATTCTTTTAAAACAAAAGCATTGAGGTTAGTACAGACATATATGGTATTATGAAACAGATATTGTTGAACATCTTCAGCACGCTTCGACAGATAAATCAGGGCTTGAAGGTGCTCCTACTCTCTCTTAGATGTTTGACAGTCAGAAATGTATTCAGTTAAATCATGATCGCTATCTTTATACAAAATTTTCTTGTCATGAAATGTTTGTTTCTTGTCAGACAAATCGTTTTGTTAACTTCTATATCCATTGTAGTTCATAGCCATTAACCTACTGACCTTCCATATACATACACACAATAGCAGCAAGCCTTACTCCTCAAGTCTGTATAAATGGGACGGCTCCGGCAGGCTAGACATGTATAGATGTTCTAGTACATGTTATATTGAACTTAAATGGAGTCCTGTGATATATGTCTACACCAGAGTATTACTTATCAGACAAATGAGAATACTTGGATGAAGATTTTTAGATTGGAGGCTTACTGAACAGCAATTCCAAAAGATTTATAGCTTCCATTTATTGAAAAGCAAGAGAGAGTAGCTTCTGTTTAAGACTACTGAAGTTTAGTATATTAATTAATGTAGAGAACAAAATGTTGCTTTTCATTCTTACTTACAACTTAATTGATATACACTCTGGTATATTCTTTGCGGACCCCAAACATATCCGGCTAACAGATTATTACCCATGAAGTTTAATAATCTATGAAATAAAAGCATTTCAAAATGAAGTTCATTCTAATAAATCTTATATAATGGTTTTAAAGTTGATATTATAGTTAAGCCTCTATAACTAGCTCTCGGAATTTAATTGGGTATTACAGTCACCAATCTGTAATCTCTTTACTTTTGTGTGATTGCAGGTCACGTTGCGACACAGACACCACTGGGTACGCAGGAGATGGAGCGAGCACCGTGAGTGACAAGAGTTCCCTGAAGGACCAGAAAGGAGAAACGGACCGTTGGTTACAGACTCTGGCGAAGAGAGCAGCCAGCCGTGACGAGGTGTCTTCTAGTAGTGCTGAGACTCTGAACTCCCTGACCAGGCTTACCAAACAAAACATCATGGCACTCGACCTCATGATGTCGCCTTCAAAACGCAAGCCAGCTGCATTTTTTCTTGATGATGACGAGTCTGTGTATTCCGTGGATCAGGAAGGATTTTACACGTCTTTCCACAATGACAGTGGACTGAGGCGAAGTTGTGGAACACTTGTGGACGAGGAAATGTCGTCCCCGACGAGAGACACACAAAGCGTCACCAGCTTTGAAAGTGTTATCAATACATCCGACAGTGATAAGTATGCTGGATTGAAAAGAGGGGCCTCCCAGGGTGGAAGCAAAGTGCTAAGCAAGGTGAATCCTCCAGCCCCTCCACCAAGGACAAGCTCATGTCCACGCCTCAGTCCTGGGCCTGAGGACAATGCTAATGCCTTACAGACACCAGATGGTATTTCCAGGCAAGATTCGTCCTCCATGTCGGAGTCCGACCAGGAAAACATCTACATGCGACTCAAATCAAAGACACAAATATCCTCGAGCGGAATCCCCTCGATTTGCCCCTTGTCAAGTGATGAGGAAGGGGCCAACAAAAGGCAGTCTGGAGGATCAGTAGAGAGTGATGACAAGTTCAACTCTGAGGTGAATCAGGGACAAATCATGGACATGAATCAAAACTTGAGTAAGGCTACTGAGTTAACAAATGATTCTATATTCTCAGTTTCATCAATTGACACTAGTTGTAAATATGACACAACTTTTGATTACACTGACGACACTTTACTGGGCAACAATAAAAGTGAAACGGACTTCGAGAGCCAAACTCTCCCCAGAACCTACCACACAGGCAATTGCAAGGAGGGCACCAGTTTTGACTACACAAAGTCATGGCCAAGATCTCACAAGAAAAATGACAACTCACAAACCCCTGTGTCTGGGATACTTAAGAACAGTGACCGTTCCTTGAGTGGTCCCAAACCTAACAAATCGCTGAATTTCTCACCTGTGATCAACATGTTTAATCCAGGGACACCACAAGCCGTCCAGATGCCACTCCCATGCTCCCCTGCTTCATCAGAGGAAGGTAATAGGAAGCTGAACAAGCAGAACTCTCCAATGTCACCCGATTCTGCAACATATAAATTAGCAGTGCCCATAACACAGGAAAAATGTGACAGTAAAACTGGCTTACCGATGAAGTATCAGCCGGTCATTGTTGTCAAGCCAGGTCAGAGGTCAGGCCAAACCTCAGATAAGAAAGGAGCATACGTCAAATTAAACCAGGCAAATGAAAATGTGCCTTCGGTCAACCAGATCAATCCCTATGCAGCCTCACCTGTTGCCAAGCAACCATCAAACTCATTCTCAGGAAGTGACAATTTGTATGCTGTTAGTCCAGTGAAGTCTGGGAGTCCTACAGCAAACCAGTTGAATGCTGCTGATTCAGGCTACTTAGAAATGAATACTAATTCAAGTGTGCACTCTACCAATAGTCAGGACAAGAATTCACTTGGATTTCACCATGGGAGTCAACTGTCTCTGGAATCCGAAGATTCCTTCAACTTCACAGGAAGTTACATGAGCATGGCAAGTCCATGTAGTTCACCAAATCTTTCTAACTTGGATGTTCCCATGGTAGCTACCCCAACGGGATCAATGGACTCGTTACTAGAGCAACCAAGCAGAGACAAAGGTTTTATAAGTATTGACCAATCAAATCTTAGTACTACAATGGAAACTGTTGCCATATCAACTAATTCTTTTTCATCATTTGGTGGAAGTGACAATGAAAGATCGTTCAGTACATTTTCTGGTCCTTCTCGACCAACAATGTCTTCTACCCCACAAGCATCAAGTCAATTCCAACTTCCACGCCACAATCGATCTACGCCTTCACAGCAACGAACCCCACGCTACAATCAGTCTACACCTCCCCAGCAACAACCCTCACGTCAAAGTCGTGTTACGCCTACACAACAGTCAACCCCACATCAAAATCGGGTCACGTCTCCACAGCAACCAGCACTCCCTGCAAGAGTTCCACTTGAACCACAGAACAAGACTGGAGCACAACGACATCCTAATTATAAAGTGCCATCCTCATCACATCAACGTCAAAGCTCACAAAAAACTCATTATCAAAACAGTATGATGAATAGACCAGAAAACTATCATCCAATGGCACAGAAGAGTAGCAGGTCATCTTCAACATCGCACCTTCAGAAAAATGCAATACCATCTTCGCGATCATTCCCGTCAGATATGACAAAGTACGCTGGGAATGATACAGGTTCATCAGAATCTCTCAGTTCACGGCCCGGTCGACCACGTCAGAACGCATCAGTGAGAAGGTCCAGTGCAGGGACAACGTCCTATAGTGTACAACAGAGTGGTTCAGATTCAGACTCCAGCAATAACGCTAACAGTCGCAATGACTCTTACCGTGTTGCCATGGTGAACCCGAGTAGGAACAGCTCTTACAGAGTGGCAATGAAGGAGAGTAAGAGTTGTCCTTCCTTAGAGAACTCTCAGAGGATCAGGCCAAGTCCTGTACTGTCTCAATCATCTCATTCAAACGGACATAAAAACGCTAGTCCAGTATTAACCAAAAGTTCTTATAAAGTTGGAACCCCTTCTCCGCTCCCTGCTGAGTACTATATGCCTCAGGCCGATCCTGAGGATTTCAATCGGACAGACTCCTACAGATACGCTGTAAGGAATACCCACGGTGTAGTGTCCGAGGACGTAACGGGAAGAAATTCATCCTATAGAGTAGCAATGAAGGAAATGGACTCTGTGATCCCAGACAACCACATGAGTGGCGTGCATTCAGTACCTGCAGGGGGTCGTGATATGCGGAGGATGGGAATTACTGATGTGGATCAGGTCAAAGGCATAGCCGGAGGGTCAGCAAAGCCCCTGAAACCTTCTGATTCCACCAGTAGTGTACAGGTGAAACTCCGACGTTCCACCAAAAAGGGGGATGTAGATCCCATTTCAGTGCTATCCAGTATGGAGAGTGGAAGCTCGCACAAAACGAACAAAAACCGTCACAGCACATCCTCCACCTACATCAGGTTCGACCCTATCTTTGAGGACAAGGAAGACATCACCGGCTCCATGGATTCTCTCAGGGATTCATCTATGGGGTCACTCAAAATGGCCGATTCCTCTGGGGAAATGTCCTTTTATGGTGGTGACAGTTTCTATGGCAACGGTAAACCTAAAGTGAATGCAATGAGTAATGGAAAGACTCCCAGTTTAAGTGCCAGCGAAAAAAGTTCATCGTCAATATTCAGTAATGTGAAAAATTTTGTAAGACAAAAATCAGGAAGTAAAAATTCAGCTCCTGCTGCCGTTGAGGATGACTATAGGTTTACTATGGTGTGACATTCTGGAGTTTTGGAGGAAAATATGTGTGTCTGATCATGAGTGGAGAATATGGAAGTCTGTCGGAGTGGAGGATATGTGTGTCTGACTGAAGAATATAAAAGTCTGTCGGAGTGGAGGATATGTGTGTCTGACTGAAGAATATAAAAGTCTGTCGGAGTGGAGGATATGTGTGTCTGTTAGGGCAAATGTGTGTGTGTATGTGGTTGAGTGTTGTTTGAATGTTAGAGATGTCCTAAAACGTACATTAGCAGGTTAGGGAATGTCAAAGAACGACTGAATGATGAATCTTACAAGAATAGTTCATGCTTTCATACATAACAGTTCATTAATAATTTGTTTAAAATAACTTTAAATACAAAATGATCAAAAATCTTGCTAATGACAGTTGCTCTGGAACCAATATCTTCCTTTTCGGTTGTGTGCATCTATTATTCCAATATCTTCCTTGTGTGCATGTATCATCTACGTCAAGTCCATGAAATGGCAGCTTTGATTTTAATATCAACAATATCAATGACTTCATTGAGCTTATTCCATGTTGACTTTGAGTATCTGGTACATTTGTTGATTTATATGGCCATCTAATGGGTAAAAATCAAAAATATTTAAACTATTTCATTGGACATCTTCATTTAATAACATTTTTACATTATCATCACAAAATGATCAGGCCATTTACATGACACAGCATATTATATACATGTGTATCAGAATATAGACCTTCCCTCACCTCAATCAGACAATGACTAAAATCAAAACTTCCCATGTCAAGTATCATTTAAAAGTGCTACGAGTGCTAATATTTAAGCTAGCTTATTTCATTTTTTTTTCAAGAAATACAAAAAAAATCCCACTTTTATGGCTTAATTGAGTGAGAAAGATTACATATTGGACTATTCATTCATTGAAGCTTGTGAATTCATCCAAATCATTAAGTCGGTGTCATGTAACATCAGAAACAGGAAGCTGTAGTTGATGTATGCGTGTAGGATGTGACCTTTAGCTCATATTGCTATACCCTCGTCTTTATAAAGAAACCCAGTGATTTTTCTAGAAGTATTAAATGTGCCAGCCTTTTTACACGTCGGATCCATTTCCAATGCTGCTTCAACTTTCATCATCAAGCATTTATTAGGTTTTACGTTGTACTAGATTCCATTGTTATCGATTTATAGTTTTAACCAATTCCATCATTTGTCCAGAGCGAGCCCCTTCAGGACAGTAAACCTGTATTACATAATATTGCCAACAAATAACATCAAACTTCCTGTATTTCATCCTTATTATAAATATTTCATCATCAAAAAGATTTTATTGAGCAAATAATGATGTGTACATTGGAGTGCACCATCTGTGTACACTAGCTGTTGATCACATCCCAGCTGTGTGCCTTCATGTTCCCGTTATGTTATACACTGAATCAACATTTAGTTAGTGAATAAAAAATCAAAATCCATTTAATGGACATTTGCATATGCATATTGCAGATTTTGCAAAATTTGTTCAAAATCAAATATCTATTTTGAAATTCCACATATTTATCTCCAAGCTTAACTTCATCTTAAGTATCGTATAAGGTTGAAAAAGACAATATGAAATGTGAATGTTGTTGAGTTACGTTTCTGGGAAGTTAAAATAAAAATAGGCTTATGTAAGAAGTAACAGAATGTAGCTTTCTTCCTTATTTTCGATTTCGTTTTGGAAGGAAGTTAAAATACCCAAGTATCAAATCACTGATTCTGTTACATATCTTAAAGGAAGACCAACTAATAGATCAATAGTTTGATAACAGAATATAATCAATTCTGTATGAAAAATTGATCTATAGATTTAAATCTACATAATATTTACATCATGAGGTTGGCAGAGAATACATAAAGATATCAAATAAAGAGGGCAATCTGCATAATCATTGAGTATACGTAAGGGGACATAACCACAACATATAACTCATCCTCCAGATAAACTTGAACTGTGAAATGTTAATTACATCATCCTCCAGACAAAGTTGAACTGCGAGATGTTAATTACATCATCCTCCAGACAAATTTGAACTGTGAAATCTTAATTACATCATCCTCCAGACAAACTTGATCTGTGAAATGTTAATTACCGATAAGAGGGTTGTTGAGTGGTTTGATATGGTCTGTACAGAGGCCTCCTCAGGGTCTTACCATCGGAGTACCTAGCTGAGAATACATGTTGACAGGTCTGATCATTCCAATTCAGTTCAGTATTTAAATACATTGTACCTTCATGCATCTGAAGACTGAGCAAACATGTTGTTTGTGATAGTGCAGTAACTTGTCTGATCGAACCTCATCATTAGGTGATAGATGGATACAATTTGATCAGTATGGGTGCGGGAAGGATTGTGTTTTAAAATCTGAAGTAAAATCTGTAAGAGATTCCAGAGATCATAAAAATCTCGTATTTCATTCCATATAATCTGTTGATTTCATTCCCTATAATCTATGTTGAGTGTATGACAACGTTCCTAATGCATCCATATCAATTTTTTATCCAGTCATTGTTTAAGTCAAACCAATATTATTTATGTTGCGGATGTAGAACTATGCTATTTATGACAATAACTAACCATTGCAGTGTTAGATATGATTTTGTTTGCAATTCCCACAAGGCAGCATTTTTTAAATGTAATCATTAATTTATGACATTTTGTTTTTAGAATTTCAATTTTTTGTTCTCATTGAATAAGTTTCATATATGATTTTTTATGTTGATTTTTTTCAATTACCATATTGTTATAAAAATATTGATTATTAGCATAAATGTTTAAAGAATATTATGAAGAATTAGTTTCCAAGCAGGAAAGTTTGCAAATGTATCATTCCTAATATTTTAAAGTCTTTACGTTTTTGTGAATGTTAATAATTAGTGTTACTACTGTAGTTTGCGAGTCCAGGTAAATATACTACAGTCTACATAATCAAAGACTGCATTGCTTACATTAAACTTTTGTGTACCTGGTGTATATATAATAAATGTATTTTTGAATGCATGTAATCTGTACATTATATATTCCTTATTGCTGTAAATATTGTAGGATGTTTTATGTATATAATTTTATTCCTACCAGCCATATTTTATACATACATACATATCCATGTCATATACTATCCAATTTGTTTTACACACTATATCACATTTGTTGAAATACATTTTTTTATGTAGACAAGTTCCTTTTGAATTTCGATATATTTTAAGCATTATTGAATCCTATTTCTTACAATTCTTAAAAAATAAATATCATAGAAAAGAAAGTAATAAAAAATTATTTCAATCTACCATTCACTCTGGCTATACTTAACATGGTTTATAAGATACTTTTAAATCAAAGGGTTTTCACTTTTAACCTTTGATATGACCCATCAATGTGTGTATAGATTAACAACCATACCTTTTACTTTTTCTATTTGAATGAGCATGGATGCAATGTATTATATAGACACTTCGAAGCCCTAAATCTAGTACTTAAACGTTTTCATTCGCTGATCATAGTTCTGAGGTGTTCATGCAGGTTAGGAGTAAAAATGACCATAAGACTTATATTTTTCTTAATGAAATTATTTTGAATAACAATGGACACCCTTTTTTTAGAATGTACCACTATGAACATTCCTCAAGTCTTGTTGAAGTTATCAGAATTTGTTAAGAACAAAATATCAATTAAATTTTGTCAATCGTTTATATTTTAATACCTATCATTTAATTTTTGTTTTACCTTGTATTAAATTACCAAAATTCCATTTTATATATTGGCGTCTTAATTCACCATCAGAATCATGTTACACAATGTTAAAAAATCCTCATTTTTTTCTCTTGAACTCATTCATCCCTGAAGTCACAATTGAACTCTTTTGATTTAAAAGTTGGAATTGTTCATTTTAAAATTTCGGGAGTGAATGAGTGAAGGAGGATCTCTGTTCCGGTTGTCGAATGTAGATATGTAAAATTAATGTGTTGTCTGTGTGATCATCATCCCATGTGTGTGGTAAAGTGCTCGTTATGTTTCATTGTACACAGTTATCTACCTTGATTCATGAGAATATGTGTAGTGCAATGCAGTTCTGCAGGTGGTCGACTGTAGAATCAAATAAAAGTATTTTTAGATAAACTTTGTTTTAATTGTTTTTATTCCTAATACCACAATATGGCAGAGGGCATAAAGCACCTTCAGAGGTAGGCTAGGGTATCATGGGTTTCCAGGGTAGAAGACAAATGGTCTAGAAAAAAGGAATGTAGTGGAATCAGACTTGGCCGGCAACGGGGTAGCTGAATGGAGAATTCTGTCTATTGGGAGTTTCATGTGCCAGTCCAAGGCTGGCTGAGCTTTGGTTTATTTTGTTTTATGCCCTATTAACAGTAAGAATCATTTAAGGGCGTTCCAGGTTTTGGAGGTGGAGGAAAGCCAGAGTACACGGAGAAAAACCTTCGACCTACATTCAGTACCAGGCAACTACCCCACATGGGATTTGAACTCGCAACCAAGAGTGGAGGGCTAGTGGTAGAATGTCATTTGTCCCCTCCTGCCATATTACAACAGGGATATTTGTAAGGTAGTGAGTACTTGGTTAACACTTTTCTTAACACCCGTTTGATAAAGGGAAGTAATACAACTTTCCATATCTGTAATTTAGGCTCAACGACTGTAGTACAAGGTTATAATGAAGAGTTTGACATGATGAGAAGTGACTGGTCAGCATGGATTATCCATCTTGTACTTTATCAAGTATCAAACATTTAGGAATAGACCGGTAAATTATTCACGTCTTAATTAAAGCCCTTCGTAAATCAGCTGCATCTAAATCCATTCTTCATTTACACTGGTTTAATCCTCTGTCTGCTTAGATCGAGTGTTTGTAGTGGATAATATGCTTAGATCATTGGTTTTTTTTTCAATTAAATAACTTAAAAGAAAAAAGAATATTGCTTTAGTTTTTTAAAAGAATTTATTAATCAAATTTTAAATTTGTATCAATTGCAAGTATAACTGTAACCAATGTCCCAAAATACAAGGATATCTAAGGTCCAACAATCATGTACAAATAAAAATTGTCAACAAACTGCAACATATTTCTTACCAGGAAACATTCAAACCTGGCAAATGTGACCACAAAATCTCATAAACTACCGAATAGCTAAGGAAATGCATCTGAAATACATAAGACAAGGATGCGTTGAGTTGGACAGCGTTTAGAAGTCTATGCTTTATAAGCTGGGCTGGGAAAGGACCATCAATGAAACGGAGGATAGGGGAGGCAATCCTTATACACCAGGATTCATCAATACACAATCGCAAACTGCTTAGTTTTGACAAGTATACGTACATAAATATGTATCACATTTAAAACAAATGTAGAGTAGTAAAGTTGATTTTAAGTGAATATCATAACTAAAAGCAGTTTAAGTTATGGTTTGATGAAAGAAAACTTAATTGCTATTAACATGCCATGTAAATAACTTTGAGACAAAGACAGTATTTTAACCAAGTATCATTGCATATTGTGTGAGAATATTAGGACATTAAAGTTGTGATGAGATTTATGGTTAATATTGAATACTAAATCTTGGTAGGGTGTCGAATGGACAAATACCCTGTAATGTTTGAAATCTTTTAAAGATATCACACATATCGTTCCTCACACCAGAGCTGCAGTAATTAAGTTAGAGACGTTTACTCTCTCTCAGGTGAAGTATGAGAAGCTAATTTGAAAAGTTTGAAGACAGAAATTAAACATTTACATCATGATGTTGTTGAAGTCATGACTTTTGATTAACAGGTCAAATCTTATAAGGCTTATAAATGTAAGATTATAATTACAGCATGTACAAAATTTCACATAAAACATGTGATTTCTTTAACCACCTTTTGCTAATCATAGTTGATGGCATGGGATGATGAAATGGAGATAGACCAAGTAGTCAACTGTTGCATTTTTGCAAACCTGTAAGATTTTCTTACAGTTGTTAGGTTGGTAAGCTTAACCCCTGAAGATCTTCACATCCTGAAGTAGACAACCTGTTCTGCCAACATACACAGAAAGTCTCTCAGTTAAAAAAATAAAACATTCGAGTTTAAACAATTCACCCTGGGTCCATATTCATAAAACTATTCCTAACCTTGGATTCTGTGCTCAAATCATGACCAAAATCAAAAAGTCCAATTCAAACAGTTTTTTCCGAATCATTGACAAAATGTTTTTTTTTGAGCCATAAATCCATGCTTGAGCATGAGAACACTTTTATAAATTCCGGCCCTGGTAATACAACAGAGGACTCGATCACATTAATATGTCCACACCCTCCACATTTTTACACAGTGTTACATATACCACACCACTAATAAAAGGAAGCACTCTTTAAATATCACATACATCGTACATCCGCTGAACCAGTAATGACTCAAGCATTCAAATTCAAAATTCATGGATTCAGTTTGCTGCACACACAATATTTCCAAATACTAACAGCACTTTCATTTTTGTTTACTTATTTCACAGATTACATACACACAATTCACACATTCAAGAGTTACTCATACCTTTTTGTCTATTTTCAATTTTTGTGAATAATTAAAGAATTTAAATAATTTCCCATCAGACAATACTTTACCAAGTTATGCTGTTTTGATATGAAAAGAGGGGTGATATAAAATGTTGTTTCCCTTGTTTTAATTTCCTTCAGACAGATTTGACTGGTATAAATCAAGTTTCAGTCTGTACCAACAAAAGTTTCCCAGTGAGGTGGAATGTTGAAGACTTTGACCTCAGCCCAAACTTCATTACAATCGTACTGGTTACCACTGTGATCGAGGATGACATGCTAACACTACAAACCATTTATATAAAATTCAAAACTAATGACAAATATTATACACTTTTATGTAAAAAAACTTTTAAAAAAAAATTAGCACTTATAAAGACAGTCATGCTGTGCAGTCCACAGTTTTATGGGCTCAAATTATGTGGATCTTCTTCTAGAACACATTTACAGTACATTTCAATTTACAAGCAAGACCAGAACCTATCAAAAACATGATTCATAAATACCCGAAATCTTAAATGTGTCAAAAGCATTTTTGAATATGGCTTTTTCCCCAGATGCATCCTCCAGCAGATATTTCATGGGACTTGTCTGGGTGATAATTCATCATCATGTAACGATGGGGATTAATCACACAGAATGACCATATTTCATCATGGACTCTAGAATCAATCATGCACTGCCCAAAAAATTAATTCAATATTCTTTTAAACTCATAGCAGATAAAATAGTATGTTGTTTTTGTAGTAGAAGGTTTAGAAATATTGCTAAATTTCTTTTTTAATACATATAAATACATGCCTTTAAACAAGAGTACCGGGAAGGGTACATGATACGCCCACCCGCAAAATCAATGAGTGTAATTATGGAAGGGGACAAGGACCATTCTTACATTTGTTGAAATTTTCGAAGTTAAAGGGCCATAACTCTGGAAAGACATATTGAATAAATTTCACTCGGTTTCAGATTTTCATGCATATAACTTTGTGTAAAGCTTCATCAACATCCTTCAAATAGTTCTCTGGAAAAGTGTTGGACAAACCAAATGTTGAAGAACGAAGAAATGAACGTACCAACGAACGATATACATATATACCCCCACCCTTTTGGTGGGTGTATAAAAATCTATACAAAACTATATCATTAAACACATCTAAAATCAGGATTTGAATAAACAATAAGAAGCAAAGTCCAAACACTGCAGCAACAAATTAAAGTTTAAGTACCAGATAAAAAAAAAAGATCATGTATCACTCTTACCTTTTATCAAGAAAATTTAAAGGAAGATTTTGTATCAACTCAGAAAGTAACATTGTTATGCTTTTGGTGTCCAACAACATGTATGCTTGTGACCATACCTTTATAATACCCCAATGTTCATTATACCATACACTTTCACTCATTCACACCTGTAAATTCATAATGAACTTTACCAACCTTTAAATTGGAAGAGTTCAAATTGTGTTTCCAGGGGTGAATGAGTTAAATGATATCAATACACCATCGTCGTTCATGTTATCAAATAAAGAACTTGATCCACTAACAAAAAGGAACAGCATGAGAAGCAGACAATTATGATACTAGTTTTTATAAAACTATAATCAATATCACGGTTTTTTTACACTGTTGGATAACAGGTTGTACAAAGAAATGAAACTGGAATAATGTTTTAACCCACAGCTGTCATTTATATGACGACCAATGTAAAATACACAGCTGATAAATATAATAATTAAGGCACTTAGAAATCTTTATAATGATGAATGTTACAAACATAAATGTATTACCTACATGTTCAATTACCACTAGAAAATAACACAGAACTTCAAATATTCTAAAACATTCCACATATCAATAGAAAGATTAATAATTCAGTAATTATGTATCACAATCTATATATTGGTCCCTCAAATAACAACAAACCATTCCTTAGACAAGTTATATATATGTCAAGTGTCATGTTTATATAAGTGCTATTCCAGAAATAAATATACAATATATATATTACATGGGATTAAGGGAGGCATTTTCTATCACTCATCCACTCAATATATCTTTTTAACCTTGTTAACTATACATATTCTAACAATTGATTGGACCCATACACCCAAAGATAATCCATTATAAGTGTCTCCCTTCTCCTAACTATATAAAGAGAATATCTAATAAAGTACAATTAGGATTTTTCCACTTTACAATAAACTAGTGCTTAAAAATAAGCCCTCTGTATGTAAATCATATTCAGAAATAAATCTGAACACAATCTACTTATTTTGGTGCCCTCAAATTTCAGTGCATCACTCAATTTAAACTGGTAAGCACAATGATAAATTGGCTCACTCACAGTATACTTGCTGTAGAAACTGGAAACAATTTACAGAATATAATTAATGCAATCAACATTTAGCAGAAAACCGCTAAAATAAGATTACCACTAAATTGTATGTCTACAGTATTACCTATGCCACACATCACAGTACATTCTTATGATATAGATACTTTGTGTATGTTCTAACCCATAAAAATGTAAATGGTTTAGACTTCTCCGTGATAAAATTTGAAATAAGACGTAATGTCATGCCCTGTACGTGATGTTATTGCACACTTCAAAATTATCATAAAAATATCCTTTGGTTTGGAGTTATGAGTTCTATGGCAGGTATGAGCTGAATGCTACAGATCTCATTGCAAATATCATTTCTTTGACAATTATGAATTAAAATATGGTCCAATACAGCATTCACAGTATATTATCTTGTATTTATCAACATACAGCACTCACTCCTGTATCCCACCAGTCATGGAGGTACATTATGGTATATATAAATATCTATACATACAAATTCAAAAATAATTTTCTATTTTGCTAATTTGTAGAGTGTGATCCATTTAATAAACATAAAAAGAATCTCCGAAAAAGATGACAAAAAATAGAAAAGTTACAGTGATCTTAAAAGGAATTATAAGAAACCTACAAACAAGGTGAGACAGTTAGTACAAATATATAGTGCTGCTTAAGTTTACACACTTCATATATATTTATCATCACTGTAATCAAATCATATCAGCAATGCTTGTAATGAAGTGGTTAAATCGAGTGAATATTTGTGATAAAGTGACTGAATTCTAAAGTAATACATTATGTTTATACACCAAACAAATATAATGGCTGGGTTGGAATAATAAGTACAAGTCACAAACTATGTAGTATTCACAAGACCCATGTTTTAATGTTCAATAAATTGACAATATGAATAGAACTATACAGGACATGCAAATTACTAGGAAATTTGTATCTATGAAATAAGTGTGCGACACTTAAAACAGTATCAATAAGTAATAATGCAACATATAAAATGCAGACATGGGACCTGCTTTCAGTTTGCAGCCTTTAGACATAAAAGGATTTAGTGAATGCAGACAACACAGCAAGGGAATCATGATCTAGTCAATCTTGGATATGAACTAAGGGCCATAACTCTAGTGTTTGTTTCTGGACACCCAATATGAACTAAGGGGCATAACTCTAGTGTTTATTTCTGGGTACCCAATATTAACTAAGGGCCATTGTAACTCTAGTGTTTATTTCTGGGCACCCAATATTATTGGGTCAGCCTACAATATACTGTTAAAGAAGCTCAAATAAAACATCGTTATACTTTAATTTGCTTAGAGTTCTGAATAACATCAGAACCTAGCTGCCTTGTAAGGTCATCATGGTGATGAAGGTTTGTAAAAGTGCAGCCTTTTTATTTTAAGCTTAAATAACAAACGAGATCATCATGGTTATGTGGGTTGAACAGTGCTCAGCCTTATCCTATATCTAAGATGTGTACATATGGAAATTATAACAAGTCCTAAGTCACCAATCGGTTACAACATTTCTAACTTTCAACTGGCTTTTATGAAAACGGTTTTAGACAATGTGAATATGACAGATTCACAACACATGTAGCTCATCAGGGTGATTGTCAGCCAAAGAACAGCAGCCATTAAATAGTGTCCTGATGGTGATGACTTGATGTCAAGATAGATGATCACAACGATGATTTTTGTGTTCTCCAGCCAGTGTCAGGAGAACTGTATCCTGCTTGTGATGACTTGATGTGAGATCAATGATCCCTACAATGACAATCATAGTGTTGTCCTCTGTGATTGGGCCGTGTCGTCAATATAAGGAGAATAGTGTCCTGATGACAATGATGATTTCAGTCTTACGCTGTGTTACTGGGTCGTGTCGTCAATATAAGGAGAATAGTGTCCTGATGACCATGACAAGGATGATTTCAGTGTTCCGCTGTGATTGGGCTGTGTAGTCAATGCTAGGAGAAGTATCCTGATGACCATGACAAGGATGAATTCAGTGTTCCGCTGTGTTACTGGGCCGTGTCGTCAATATAAGGAGAATAGTGTCCTGATGACAATGATGATTTCAGTGTTCCGCTGTGACTGGGCCGTGTAGTGAATGCTAGGAGAAGAGTGTCCACATGGCGATGACAACGTTGACAAAGAGCAGACCTGTTCCGTAGAGCAGTATCACAGTAAAGATGATGCCCCTGGTGTCCCTGTCAGGGACGGTGGAGCGTAGACTTAGTTCTATAAAGGCACTACAGATCCATTGTCCGTCAAGGGCGTAACACGGCACCACGTTGAGGATGACCAGGGCTCCCGACAGTGAGATCAGATATCTTTAGCAAGTGTTAAGGAAATCGCAGTAACTCAACATTGGTGGGCATTGTGAACAAACTTATTTTCACGGCGACTTAATTTCATGTTTTGATATAAAACTACTATTTTGCGGCGATTTGATTTTGCGATAAATACGGTCGTATATCCTATGTACAGTACTCCTACAGATGGCATACCTCTGATTGAAACTATTTTGTGGTGATTTATTTTTGCAAATTTTAATCAACTGCGATATACATGAATATTAATCACACGCGAAAATAAGTTGGGTTTACTGTAAATTTTTTCTTTTTACTAAGGCTGCTTAAATTAAAGTCATATCCACTACTTCATAGCAGTTTAGCAGAACATGTTTTAGTGGATTTAATTATTAAATGTTTAAACATTTGTCACATTAAACTAACAAGTATGTTAACTCTTTCCGTACCGTTGTCGTATACAGACGACAAAAAAACGTGACGTCTCCTCCCCGTTGTCGTATACAGACGACAAACAAACGTGACGTCTCATCCCCGTTGTCGTATACAGACGACAAGCTACTTGACGTTACATAATTTTTGATTAGCTGGGTACAGCAGCCGACAGATGAGTTGACGAATAACATTTTACACAAAATCGACTGCGTCAGTTTATAACAATCAATAAGACAGGCGTTAAGTACACATTTTATGTCATGTGACCCATTTAGATTGAATTTCCCGCGAGATACTGCGAAGTGTCATCACCAATATAAACATCTTATGGCGGCAAATGCTTTAGCTATACATACCGGTACCACATCTGACGAAAATATTGCTGCGAAAATAAAGCTATGTATGTCTTCTAACTATAGAAGAACCAAAATGAGCATTGGTTTACATTTACCTGCATTATTTTGGCATAATATCCACTACGCAAACACAACAAAGAGACGTGATTTTGGCCGAAACGTCTGGGGGTGAGCCTAGTAATGACTTCCGGTACGGAACCCGGACCGGAATCACGGTACGGAAAGAGTTAATACTATCAATCCAGAAGCAACTGTTAATCTATAACATGTATATACACACTACACTGGATATTTACCCTTACCGTAAAAACTGCACATTTTTTTGGAGGAAATCAGTCAAATTGCAAACAGAACTCTACAATTCGATTACCAAGGAAAGTGTCAATGTTTTATACATGTTGATGTTTGTAACTTTAGAACATATTTCCTTTTATCTCATTAGCAACTTATTTCCTCATTTATCACCCGACATTACCAGATCAGCCAACAGATAAAGGATACTTGCTGAAAGTTTCCACCATGTCAGGTAGTCCAACGGGCACAAATGAAAATCTTGGTACAAAATTTGACAGACTCACTGAAAAATAAAATGGCAATGGTAAGATATAACACAATATAGTATCACAGTTCTATACAAAAGGCTGAAAATATTCAACATATGTATGACAATATTCTAAACACAAGGTAATTACAGACACCACATGTTTTAAGTTAAAGCAGTATTTTTAGGTTTGGTTGTTTTACACTAAACATAATTATGCTCAAATGAATATAAAAGGAACAAGTTCAGATCTTACCCCTACATCTATTGTTGACATGGTTATCAATAACAACATGTGTATTGTAAAGTTTGACCACCCTACCTGTGTATTGTAAAGTTTGACCACCCTACCTGTGTACTGTAAAGTTTGACTACCCTACCTGTGTACTGTAAAGTTTGACTACCCTACCTGTGCATTGTTAAGTTTGACTACCCTACCTGTGTATTGTAAAGTTTGACCACCCTACCTGTGTACTGTAAAGTTTGACTACCCTACCTGTGTACTGTAAAGTTTGACTACCCTACCTGTGCATTGTTAAGTTTGACTACCCTACCTGTGTACTGTAAAGTTTGACTACCCTACCTGTGTATTGTACAGTTTGACTTCACTACTTGTGTATTGTAAAGTTTGACTACCCTACCTGTGTATTGTAAAGTTTGACTATCCTACCTGTTTATTGTAAAGTTTGCCTACCCTACCTGTGTATTGTAAAGTTTGACTACCCTACCTGTGTATTGTAAAGTTTGACTACCCTACCTGTTTATTGTAAAGTTTGCCTACCCTACCTGTGTATTGTAAAGTTTGACTTTATTACCTGTGTAATTTAAAATTTGACTTCCATACCTGTTTATTGTAAAGTTTGACTTTCTTACCTGTGTATTGTAGGGTTTTACTTCCCTACCTGTGTATTGTAAAGTTTGACTACCCTACCTGTGTATTGTACAGTTTGATTACCCTACCTGTTTATAGTAAAGTTTGACCACCCTACCTGTGTATTGTAAAGTTTGATCCCCCTACCTGTGTAATGTAAAGTTTGACTACCCTACCTGTGTATTGTAAAGTTTGACTTCCCTACCTGTGCATTGTAAAGTTTGACTACCCTACCTGTGTATTGTAAAGTTTGACTACCCTACCTGTGTATTGTAAAGTTTGACTACCCTACCTGTGTATTATAAAGTTTGATTGCCCTACCTGTGTATTGTAAAGTTTGACTACCCTACCTGTGTCAAGATTTACTTTCTTACCTGTGTATTGTTAAGTTTAACTATCTTACTGTTAGTTGGATCATCTAAAACCAAATTATAGCTTACCTGAGTTTACCTGTGTCACTCTATACAGTATGTACTTTACCTGAGTTTACCTGTGTCACTCTACCTTGTGTACTTTACCTGTGTCATTCTATACAGTATGTACTTAACCTGAGTTTACCTGTGTCACTCTACCTTGTGTACTTTACCTGAATTTACCAGTGTCACTCTATATCTTGTGTACTTTACCTGAGTTTGCCTGTGTCACTCTCCCTTGTGTACTTTACCTGAGATTACCTGTGTCACTCTATACCTTATGTACTTTACCTGAGTTTACCTGTGTCACTCTTTATCTCATGTACTTTACCTGTGTCACTCTATACCTTATGTACTTTACCTGTGTCACTCTATACCTTGTGTACTTTACCTGAGTTTACCTGTGTCACTCTTTACCTTATGTACTTTACCTGAGTTTACCTGTGTCACTCTTTATCTCATGTACTTTACCTGTGTCACTCTATACCTTATGTACTTTACCTGTGTCACTCTATACCTTGTGTTCTTTACCTGAGTTTACCTGTGTCACTCTTTACCTTATGTACTTTACCTGAGTTTGCCTGTGTCACTCTATACCTTATGTACCTTACCTGTGTTTGCCTGTGTTACTCTATACCTTCTGTACCTTACCTGTGTTTGCCTGTGTCACTCTATACCTTCTGTACCTTACCTGTGTTTGCCTGTGTCACTCTATACCTTCTGTACCTTACCTGTGTTTGCCTGTGTCACTCTATACCCTCTGTACCTTACCTGTGTTTGCCTGTGTCACTCTATACCTTCTGTACCTTACCTGTGTTTGCCTGTGTCACTCTATACCTTCTGTACCTTACCCGTGTTTGCCTGTGTCACTCTCTACCTTATGTACTTGACCTGAGTTTACCTGTGTCACTCTATACCTTATGAACTTTACCTGTGTCACTCTATACCTTGTGTACTTTACCTGAGTAGTGCAGGTCCAGGGGGTGACCGAGGAAGAGGAGTGGAGGTTTCCTGCCATGGTGTACCTGGAGCAGCCGAGTGTGGTTGTCTACCGACGGGTAAACACAGACCATATCTACACTGGGGATATAGCAGTCACTCTGGAACTTACACATCGGCCGATCTGTTGTTGACCGTGCGGGTAGGCACGCAAATTTCTGAAGACAAATAAACAATATTTATTTTTCTTTCTACAGGATTGCAATACCACTACTGTAACATACTCCTCATTATCAAACATCACAATATCAATTTGAAAACATTCAGCAGATTAACCAAGCTCTTTTTATTATTGTTCCAGAAAATATCTTAGCAATACATGTACATATTATTAATGCTTATTTTGTTTTAATTGCTCTTATCTCTTCTGATTTATACATGTATTGCAATATATTGTACTGCAGATACATGTAGTTCAAAATGTTACAAAATGCATACATGACACTTTCATTAAACTTGAGAGATTGGTTTTGAACTTACAACAAAATATTTCACACAATCAATATTTACTGGACCCCTACCCATCATCATGCAGGAAATATAGAAAACCAGAATGTAGACAAATAACCCTCTGCCTGTACTAAAATCTGTAGGGAAAGATCTTTTAAGAATGTTTTAAAGCAAAAGGCAAAACTCTATAAAGAATGGGATGAAATCAAATTCATGTACAATAAAACCTTGTTGTCTTGAAGTCAGTGGTACATGTACCAAGAAAAACTTCTGAGTTATAAGAGAATTTGACTTAGGTGAGTTTGAATACTTTGTGTGAAGTCTGGTCTGGATCGACAAAATACTTTGAATTAATCGGGGTCTTCAAGTTACACGAGTTTGAGATCGCGAGGTTCGACTGTATGCTGTGTAATCGGGTAGTTTCGAGAAAATTATTACAATATTATGTATGGAGAAATGTAGACAATTTTCTCAATGAAATGGGAGAGGCAGTCTGTATTAACATTCTCCTGATTAAATGGTTTTATGTATTCAATATCATTAAATCAGTACAATAGGTATGGAGAAATTTGTTACAAATCAATAAAGAGGGGAGGTAACTTTAACCAATGTACTTTTATCACAGTGGCATAACTTATAGAGGAGATCACTTTTACCTTTATATCATTCATACTTGCTTGATATGTAAGGGTTCCATGTGCTAAATTTGATTCAAATTTGTGAAATGTATTGGCAGAACTTTGGTGTCTACAGACAGACAACCTGGTTATAGTCTGCGGCAGTATATTAAGTTTTTACCTTTGTATCAGGGAATGTATTAAAATGAACATAACCCATCAGTTTAAGCTAAAAGGTAACATGTAATAAACATCTACTGACAACATAATACCTTCCTGGTACCCCAAACTCTTCAATATTCTTTAGAAAGACAACAACAAAAGATAGAGCCTAAATATGTATGAATAAGAAGGAAATTCTTAACTTATTTTTATATATGATTAGTACATCACGTGACTGAATACTGACTTCCTATTGGCTACACACATGGGTTCTATGAAGATCAGGCACTATCAAATTTGGCGCGATGTTCAAAGTGAATCTATTATGACGTCACTATTACTTTACATCAATATGTTTTGAGAGCGCGATTATTGGCGCGAAAATAGACATGGATTATGAGTTGCTTGAAAATGGCTGACTTTTGAATCTGCTTGAAAGCTGGCCATGGTGTATCACAATCAAAAAAAAGTATATTTAAGTGGAAGGGCAATGTACTAAACACGTTATGGCCCTGTCGAGAGGGCACTATTGCCTCATAGTATTGTCTTGTTATGAGATAGTGCCTTCGCCTACAGTTAGGCACTATTCCATCCCTCGACAGTACTATGAGGCAATAGTCCCTCTCAACAGGGCCATAATAGATAAATAGAATACTCCAGCATTTTCATTTCCTTGATAGTTTTTGAAACCTTTGATACTTTGAGAAGTCTGCAGATATCTAACAAGAAAGACCAACACCAGGACAATGGATTATCTCCCCTTTATCAACACCTATATACTAATGACCCACACTATACATACCTGCTCCATTGTCGACTACACACCAGAACACATTTAATCAATTTAAAAGTTAAAAGCAAGCACAGCATCTTAGAAAAGCTATACTATTAAAGTTATCATGTTTGAATCTTTTGCATTTAGATAGAAAAGCACACGTATGAAATCAAACTTGCTTTTGATATATTTCATATAATTTTCAGTAACTATACCTCATTTTTCTTTCAATTATATCGTCATATAGATCTACATTGGCACAAATTTATATCTGAAGATAGTTATTGATCTGCTTTTGCTGCATGCCATTCCAAATGGAACACTTAAGAGTTTCTCGATCTCCAAAAACAGAACAATATGGTGTTATCCTCGAGGGAAATATATAGCGATTGGGGACATTTGTATTTTACAGGGTGTGGCAGATGGCGGTTTGCGAGGGTGGCGAACTTAACGAGGGAATTATATAGACGGGAAACCCATTATAGAGGTTTAGGTGGCGGTATGCGAGGGTGGCGGTAGATTTAGGTGGCGATTGGTCAAGGGTAAGGTATAACCTCAGACACTAGTTTTAGATATCTTGTTTTTAAATTACCTGTTGTTGCACATGAGATAGCATAGTCTAAATATGTCATTATTACTACAGATGTTAAGCTAGATTTAAAATATTCATATTACATTAATGCTCTTGGAGACAATTTTCAGAAACAAAAAGTTCAAAAGTGATGATGTACAACCATGATTTTGCTTATCTAACATTTAGAGTATTACTTTTACGGTAGCTAAGCAACCAAAATCTTCGAACTCCAAAGATCTGCTCTCCATACATGTTTCATTTATGCTCTAGGATTTTATCATGATAAAATTCTAAAGCACACAGTAAGCTAACTTATTTATTTCAAATTAAGGTTAGCCAAATTTCAGATTAAGCTAATTGATTTTTTTCAGAATAAGCTAAGTGCCTTATTTCAAATTAAGTTATCGTTAAATGACTTATTTCAGATTAAATTAATTGATTTTATTTCAGATAATTTAAAATTAACACTCACATTTTCTGGCGAGGTTTTGACGTGGAATCTAAAACATAGGTGAGTATTACTGGTGCCATTACAACAGTCCAAAGTCTCTGACTTGCCAGACAGGGATAAATCTGCAAAATAAACAAAACTACAGGTGCAACACTACCAAAAATATAAAAAAAAAATAATTATAGGTATAATGTATGAACTCCAAACATCAAAGCTTAATTGGTGATGTTAAATAAAGTTTCTGTCAACTTGCATGCATTCAATTCTTTTGATTAAATTGACATATGTATTTTTTCAGGTTGGTGTCTGTAAGTATTGTAATGAGCTGTAGAGAGGTTCTGTATTACATTCAGTGCAGTAACCTATCACAACCCGTGTATGGCCACAAAGCATAGCAGATTCAAATTGTGATTTAGTCATTCATTTTGGTACATTTATAACATCAAATTATACATACATACAAAGTATACCTTTACAGCATATCAAAATTGATGTCAGGTTTATAATGCTAACTCCGAAATGTTTTACACCTTTGTGTACATATTTATGTTTCACTTGCAATTGTCATGTGTCTGATGAAGGTGACAGGTGTGTACTCTACAAGTCGCTGAAACGTAAAACAGAAATACTTGATGGTTGTGCTTAAAACCCTTCCTACAGTAATATTTCCTTTTTTTTTTTTTCAAATCGCTATAGTTATATCAATCACAATATTCCAACCACACAAATAACCCTGTCACCTGATCACACAATTCATTCAAACTTACAATTTCTATCAAATTAGGATTTTAAGGAGATTCAGAAACGTTTTACATCACAAGTCACCAATTATAAATCGGCAGTAGTGAATACTCTTGTACATTGTGATATTCTAGATTCTAGATTCAAAATCGTGACAGTTGAGCACACAACATACTTGGATCTTTGGTGTCTAGACTCTTCACAAGGTCTATGTTCATACAGTGTCCTAGTGACGACTCCCTCATGCTCAAACTGATGCAGCTGGTCCAGTCGTCAAGGTTACGCACATGACAGCCACTGACACTGGTGATGGAGTCCCCCACACTGAGACCACGCGGACCAGACACTGCCGAGTTCTGAAAATGTAAGGTCAGAGGTTATTCATGGAGAAACTATGTCCTATCCAAACCAAAAGCCTACTAGTATTATAGAGATTGTCAGGAACATTATCATTTTATGGTTAGTAATTTGTTATTTTACCGTGTATAATCTGGGGTGACAACTGAAACCTGGGGAAAATTTTACTCTGAATCGGGAGATGTACCAAATCGGGGATAGTGAAAAACTATAGCGATTTTCCGGGAGTACCACGGAGAATCCGGGAAGGTTGACACCTATGATTGGTTACATTCTGATCTACTCATTTTTAAAAACTACTAGTATCCTTACGCATCTCAATAACTTGTCTAGTTGTCTAAGCAACCTAAACTATAGACTGTATCATGGGTTTGTCATTGTACATGTACTGTAATAATATTTGCATCTAGTTTTTGCTCATCATAACTGAATGCGATGACATAAACAATAAATTATTCACCCACAAGGAAATAGTTTCTGTTTAAATTCCGTCCCCGAGATCAGAATACTGCCTCAACATACCTCTGTAACATAGGTGACGGCCACGGCATTCCCGGCAGTGTACAGGGGTACCCACAGGTAGGGCAGGAGGACCAGCATAATCACAGAAAATATCACTATCACAAAGTTGTGCCAGACCCCCGCACAGTAGATCCTGAGCTGTCGTATAGGGGAGACAACCTGTAGATGGTCTGTGTACAGGTCGACGTAGGCACCCGGGTATAGAATCAGTAGGAACAAGCCAAAGCCGTTCACACGCACCTGCTCCCTGAAGATACAAATAGGTTGGTATAGACTGAACAGGATGAATTTGTGTACATTATAATATTCGATCAATGTGCAAGTCCGAGTCCAGTACACATAAAATCATGAAAAGACTCGTTGAAATTCTGGAAATACTTCAACTTATTATTGTTGGACCCATAATTTTCGGCAATATTTACCAAAAACGACACATGAAAATAAATTGTAAATTGAACGCTGAACATTTGAACTTGATTTAATAGCATTAACAATTTCTAACATTAAGAAATGCAGGTTTATCATATTGTATTTTGACACACAGGTGTATTCTATAATGCTAGTCAGTCATGAGATTAAAGACTCATGTATTTTGTTACTATATGATAACAAAGCTATATAGCTTTGAATTTTTCATTTGAAACAAGTCAAAATATAAAACCTTATAATTAACACTGCTATCCTTACCAGTGGAACAGTAGACTAAAATAACATTCATTACAAAATGGGAAAATATTATACATCACTCAGATGTTTTTGATGACAGATGATGGACACACTAATGATATCATACATAATTATACAATATGTATATTATACAAGACCATATTAGAATATGTATGTCATACATACATCTTAATAACTGAGTAAGGAGCAGAAACAGAAATATATGTACCTGACAGCTGCCACAGCGTGCCCCACCTCATGTAGTATGCCACATACTAGCAGTGTTAGCAGGTAGTAAGATACCTGGCTGGCTGGTAAGTTTATACCTGGCATCTATAGAACATAACAAACAGTTTGTAAAATACCTTGAACTCATTGTAAACATATTTGTTTCACAACTTTTTTTTTAATTTTTATTTCTCCTGGTGTTTATTTGCAAACTCTATGGTTACTAATACTGTAATTACTGTTAAATCACTTTGACAATGTTTTACAAAGAGCTGATTTCTAAACATTTTCCAATCTTATGAAATGCATGATTATACAGTGCATTCCCCTTTATATCATGTTGCATTTGTCAGACATAAACATGATATTAACCCTAAAATCTGCAAAGATAAAAACTTTAGTACTTACAATAGGGGTGAGAACTTGATATAAAGAGGAATGTGATATTAACAGGAGTGATATTAAGTGGAATCCACTGTACTTACAACAGGGATGAGAATTTGATAAAAAGAGGAATGTGATATCAACAGGAGTGATATTAAGTGGAATCCACTGTACTTACAACATGGGTGAAAACTTGATATAAAGAGGAATGTGATATCAACAGGAGTGATATTAAGTGGAATCCACTGTACTTACAACAGGAGTGAGTACTTGTTGCTCCACGGGCTGTTTCCGGAAGGTGTTGATAACGAGTAATGTCAGCAGGAACATGGACAGCAACATGGCCAGGAGTCCGAACACAACACCACAGGTAAACCATACCTTCAGAAAATTGGGGCGCCATTGGCCGATACGTAGAAATGTACGATTGAGGAATGTGGAGTACCATCGTAGCTGACAGATGGAAATGGCGAGACCAGTCCTATCCAACAGATGGATGTAATGTCTGCTCCAGGACTTGTGCGACTGTTGAACCGAAATAACCAAACTGTACGCAACAACAAAACTTAAATCATTATTCGATTTGAGAAATTTCTGACCTAGCATTTGTTTTGAACTTTGAGAATTCCTCTTAAGAAAAGCAATATGCTTGTCATATTCTTGTTACCCGGTAAATCCAAAATGACTGCCTGTCGGCCATTACTGTAACTAGACCGTTGGACAATGGACCATGCATGGACATTGGGCAATTTAAATAGCCAACCTTCTGATGATAGTGGACTAAAAATGTAAACATCCAATAGAAAACTTTTAAAATCAGGATTTGAACCTACGCAGGCTTTATAATTATATGATTGGACTACAGTTAAATCAAAAAAGCAATGTAAGGGAGTAAGGTTGGGGAAAACCACTAAGTTGTAGTCAAACCTCGTTATCTTGAACTTGAACTCGAAGACTTTTAAATTGAAGTATTTTGTCTGTCCCTGCCAAGCTTTACACAGCTGGCATTCAAACTCACATTGTTCGAACACACGGATAATTCAAAGTTTTCCTAGGGTCCCATTGACTTCGAGATAATGAGGTTCGACTGTAATATTCAAACTGGTCCATGTTACGACATGTGGGATATGGATTCAATTATTTCTGTCCAATTTTAAGATGTTCAAAGGAAGCTTTGGCTGCTTAGAAACTTGATGTCGCAACCATAACAAGAGAAAACGTAAATGTATGCCACTTCCTTACTTACGAATACCCGAAAATTGGGTAAATTCAGGGGACGTCACCTCAGAAGCATTTTGATTAAATTAATATTTCTGTTTTAATCTAAAACAAAAGTTTTTAACTTGCACTGTCAACTTAAAGGAACTACATGAGGAACTAACACCTGTTCTAATTGCCATATTCGACTCTTTGCAATTGTTTCTGCCACAGCACCAGAAGCATGGAAAATTGCCCACATTGTTTCAGTGTTCATGAAGGGAGATCACTCCGTTTCAGCATACTATAAATCGTTATCATTAACTCCAATTTGTTCGAAGCTGATATAACATCATACATACATTATGTAGATCTGTCACACGACATCTGGATGATGTGTGTATCCTATCAAACACTCAACATGGATTTTGGAAAAAGGCGCTCATGTGAGACACAGCTGGTAAAGCCCATTGAAGACCTTGACATAGGCATAGATGCCGGGAAAAGACTGACATTTTTCTTCTGGACTTTTCCAAGGTCTTTGATAATATATAAGGTCCCACCCAAGCGATAACACATCAAACTTGATCACTATATGGCATCCAGGGGAACCTTCATGCATGGACTTAAATTCTTTTAAACGACAGGACCCCTACCAAGCCAAACATACAGTCAAGCTAGAGAGTCCAAATTTAGGCAGGCAGCAAGATTTGTGACCTACAACTATACTCCTCTAGAGAAGAACCTTAGGTAGTGTTATGGCCATGCTGGGCCGACTTGGATGAGAACCATTGGCAAACAAGAGAGCTAGGAGCAGGGTTTATTCAGTGTACAAAATCATCAATAATATTGTTGTTGACGAAAGTAAAAATTTAGCCAGAAGATCTAGAACAGGTAAGTCGATTCAATGACCCGTGGATCCACTAGCAGCAGCCTATGGCAAGTCCCAGTCAATACAGACCTATATAAAACTCATTCCTTTATATTGTTTCACATTTTTGGATATTTTTAAAGTATATAATTCAGATGATTCAAAAGGACAATACATTGATTGTAGTAGTCTAAAACTTTTTAATTATTCTGAAGAATATTTTCATTTGGTGGTTTGAGACATTGTCACCATACTTTCCATCACACAAATATTTTTTTATTTTTTTTTTTGCATAATTAAATTTGCATCATAGTTCATACCTAAATAAATATTACTTGGACCACAGGGACACGTTACAATAGTTATGTTATGTTTATATCGACCCCCCATATATTTTATACATACATTAATTACTATTGTAACGTGTCCCTGTGATGGACAGAAAAATTGAAGTTTCAACTGATTTTGGTAAACAAATCCATATTAATTCCAACTGTCGTATCATCGTCCAATTTGCTTATTGTACGCAATTGAGTCATAGGTGCTGCATGATATTGTCATACGTGATATGAATGATATGTGAACAACCTTTTTGTGTCCAGCACCTGTGAATCTAGTGGTTTTGGCCCTGACCTCAATATATCATATTATTAATATATCAATGTACAAAATCAGCTGATGATCGTCAGGGAAGTCTCCCAATGTGACTGATTACCTTGAGAAATGCGTCCAGTAAATACATGGACGACCAAACTCCCAGGACAAGGGCAATCCATGTCGTCTGAAGCATAATTAATCCACCCTGGCTAAATCATACACGTGCATAGTTCATATATAGCACTTCATGTGCAACATGTGCTACTTAATCAATAACAAGGGTCTTTTGAATCATTTCTGAAAATAAACATTAGCTCATTTTACAACATATTCGTGGATAATCATTGATTACGCTGGATGTCAGAAAACAAGATGACGAAACACGTTATCCGTCTCTCATTTTTTACATTCGTGAAAAAAATGTTGGCAAAAACTGTTTCCTCGTGTGTTTTGTTTTCATGCCAGGCGCTTGCAGGAAGATGTACGATGCCACGAAATGTCATACGGCTAATGGACATAAGTGTTACCGAGTCAAAACCTGCATTTATCGACTATATTTGCCTGATTCTTATGTAAAATTAAAGCCGGCTGTAAACGGCATCAATGTTGTGTTTTTAAAGAGTTTTCTTTAATTAAAGGCACAATTTGTAAATTGAAAATACATATTTATATTTTAAATATGAATTGTTTAAAATGTGTTGAAATAAACTGAATACACATAAATTTTAACAACATTACATAGGAATGTCCATTAGATCAGAGGCGTATACAGTGTACGTCTCTGATTACATCGATGACACATAATATATTCATTTTTTAATATTAAAGATATTTAATGATAATTAAATTTATGGTACATGATCCTGTATCTTTAACACCAGACCAAGTACTTTGCAATTGCTATGAAGTGTACCAGGGATGCCCATTATAGCTACATATATAGGTGGATATGGCACAGATTACAAAAGATATACAGTGAAACCTCTCTATTCAGACACCATAAGTGGCCTTAATAGCGGGGTGGTCTGAAAACCGAGGATGACTGTGCAGACATATTTCTCTGAAATCCACCTTTTCAAATGTTTTCATGGTCCATTAACTATAATATATAGGCTTTATAATTAAATGTTAAACATACAGTAATTAGCCATTATTTAACCAATTTCACACCAAAATACAGCTTACTGATCTGACACTTGACAGGTGTACACAGTGAAATACACAACAGATGACTTTGTATTTGGTCGTGATCTTAATAGTGAGGGAAAACTTGGGAATTTTTAAAACTGATCATCATTGCGATGTGATCTTAATAGTGATCATGAGGTGGTCTTTATATAGTGAAGCTTAAAATACAAAGATAGATAGCAGATTTTCTCGGGGCTGAAATGAAGTGGCCTTAATAGTGAGGTGGTCTTATAATAATTCTGAGGTGGCCATGGTCTTTAAGCACTGTATAGGGGATGTCCATTAGGTGGATGACACAGATTACATATAATATATAGAGGATGTCCATTAGGTGGATGACACAGATTACATAGAAGATATAGGAGATGTCCATTTGGTGGATGTCACAAATTACATAGAATATATAGAGGATGTCCATTAGGTGGATGACACGAACTACATAGAAGATATAGGAGATGTCCATTAGGTAGATGACACAAACTACATAGAATATATAGAGGATGTCCATTAGGTGGATGACACGAACTACATAGAAGATATAGGAGATGTCCATTAGGTGGATGACACAAACTACATAGAAGATATAGGAGATGTCTATTAGGTGGATGTCACAAATTACATAGAAGATATAGGTGATGTCCGTTAGGTGGATGACACAGATTACATAGAATATATAGAGGATGTCCATTAGGTGGATGACACGAACTACATAGAAGATATAGGAGATGTCCATTAGGTGGATGTCACAAAATACATAGAATATATAGAGGATGTCCATTAGGTGGATGACACGAACTACATAGAAGATATAGGAGATGTCCATTAGGTGGATGTCACAAATTACATAGAATATATAGAGGATGTCCATTAGGTGGATGACACGAACTACATAGAAGATATAGGAGATGTCCATTAGGTGGATGTCACAAAATACATAGAATATATAGAGGATGTCCATTAGGTGGATGACACAAATTACATAGAAGATATAGGAGATGTCCATTAGGTGGATGTCACAAAATACATAGAATATATAGAGGATGTCCATTAGGTGGATGACACAAACTACATAGAAGATATAGGAGATGTCCATTAGGTGGATGACACAAACTACATAGAAGATATAGGAGATGTCCATTAGGTGGATGACACAAACTACATAGAAGATATAGGGGATGTCCATTAGGTGGATGTCACAAATTACACAGAAGATATAGGAGATGTCCATTAGGTGGATGACACAAACTACATAGAAGATATAGAGGATGTCCATTAGGTGGATGACACAGATTACATAGAAGATATAGGAGATGTCCATTAGGTGGATGACACAAATTACACAGAAGATATAGGGGATGTCCATTAGGTGGATGACACAAACTACATAGAAGATATAGGGGATGTTCATTAGGTGGATGACACAAACTACATAGAAGATATAGGGGATGTCCATTAGGTGGATGACACAAACTACACAGAAGATATAGGGGATGTCCATTAGGTGGATGACACAAACTACATAGAAGATATAGGAGATGTCCATTAGGTGGATGACACAAACTACATAGAAGATATAGGAGATGTCCATTAGGTGGATGACACAAATTACATAGAAGATATAGGAGATGTCCATTAGGTGGATGACACAAATTACATAGAAGATATAGGAGATGTCCATTAGGTGGATGACACAAACTACATAGAATATATAGAGGATGTCCATTAGGTGGATGACACAAACTACATAGAAGATATAGAGGATGTCCAATAGGTGGATGACACAAACTACATAGAAGATATAGGAGATGTCCATTAGGTGGATGACACAAACTACATAGAAGATATAGGAGATGTCCATTAGGTGGATGACACAAACTACATAGAAGATATAGGAGATGTCCATTAGGTGGATGACACAAATTACATAGAAGATATAGGAGATGTCCATTAGGTGGATGACACAAACTACATAGAAGATATAGGAGATGTCCATTAGGTGGATGACACAAACTACATAGAAGATATTGGAGATGTCCATTAGGTGGATGTCACAAACTACATAGAAGATATAGAAGATGTCCATTAGGTGGATGTCACAAACTACATAGAAGATATAGAGGATGTCCATTAGGTGGATGACACAAACTACATAGAAGATATAGAGGATGTCCATTAGGTGGATGACACAAACTACATAGAAGATATAGAGGATGTCCATTAGGTGGATGACACAAATTACATAGAAGATATAGGAGGTGTCCATTAGGTGGATGACACAAATTACATAGAAGATATAGGAGGTGTCCATTAGGTGGATGACACAAACTACATAGAAGATATAGGAGGTGTCCATTAGGTGGATGACACAAATTACATAGAAGATATAGGAGATGTCCATTAGGTGGATGACACAAACTACATAGAATATATAGAGGATGTCCATTAGGTGGATGACACAAACTACATAGAAGATATAGAGGATGTCCAATAGGTGGATGACACAAACTACATAGAAGATATAGGAGATGTCCATTAGGTGGATGACACAAACTACATAGAAGATATAGGAGATGTCCATTAGGTGGATGACACGAACTACATAGAAGATATAGGAGATGTCCATTAGGTGGATGACACAAATTACATAGAAGATATAGGAGATGTCCATTAGGTGGATGACACAAACTACATTGAAGATATAGGAGATGTCCATTAGGTGGATGACACAAACTACATAGAAGATATTGGAGATGTCCATTAGGTGGATGTCACAAACTACATAGAAGATATAGAAGATGTCCATTAGGTGGATGTCACAAACTACATAGAAGATATAGAGGATGTCCATTAGGTGGATGACACAAACTACATAAAAGATATAGAGGATGTCCATTAGGTGGATGACACAAACTACATAGAAGATATAGAGGATGTCCATTAGGTGGAATACACAAATTACATAGAAGATATAGGAGATGTCCATTAGGTGGATGACACAAACTATATAGAATATATAGAGGATGTCCATTAGGTGGATGACACAAACTACATAGAAGATATAGGAGATGTCCATTAGGTGGAATACACAAATTACATAGAAGATATAGGAGATGTCCATTAGGTGGATGACACAAACTACATAGAAGATATAGGATATGTCCATTAGGTGGATGTCACAAACTACATAGAAGATATAGGGGATGTCCATTAGGTGGATGACACAAATTACATAGAAGATATAGGAGATGTCCATTAGGTGGATGATACAAATTACATAGAAGATATAGGAGATGTCCATTAGGTGGATGACACAAATTACATAGAAGATATTGGAGATGTCCATTAGGTGGTTGACACAAATTACATAGATTATATATAGAGGATGTCCATTAGGTGGATGACACAAATTACATAGAATATATTTTTTTCAGATTAACGCGAAGTAATTGTTATTTTTCACAATTTCGAGTTTAAAATAAAAAGTGCTCCAGCTACACAAAATATGAAAAAATACAAAAAGGATGAAATTATCCACTTTGTTGCATAATATTTCTATAAATATAGTGAACATTATAAAGTTGTACTGCAAAAATGAATTTGCTATGATTAAAAAAGGCGAAACGCTGATGTTTTTAAGAGATCAATACGGAAGCCGGTTAGTGCCACATGAAGTAAACTTTTTATGTCGTAATTACGACTTAGTATGTCGTAATTACGACATAGCTATCTCGTAATTACGACTTAGTATGTCGTAATTACGACTTAGTTATATCATAATTACGACTTAGTTATCTCGTAATTACGACTTAGTTATTTCGTAATTACGACTTAGCTATCTCGTAATTACGACTTAGTATGTCCTAATTACGACTTAGTTATCTCGTAATAACGACTTAGCTATCTCGTAATTACGACTTAGTTATCTCGTAATTACGACTTATGGAATATCTTATGTGCAGCAATGCTCAATATCGTAGACGCTCTCATTGGCCGAGGTGCTCTCTAGGTACATAGGACAGCGACTGGCTGAATTGAATGGGTATAATAAACTAACTTACCTTAAATTAACGACAGCAAATACTCCAAGACACCCGTTCCAATGAAAACACAGCACTATACAGAAACAATAATAATAATAATATTTATTTATGTAAAACGAACAATTAAATTCATGAAAACTTTTGAATTTAAAATATTACAGATGGTAATTATAATCACAGATTTTGACTTGAATTCCTTGGGATAGCCTATATAAATCCTTGTAAGGCTTATTTCCAATGGGGTTCCTATAGACCAGATCAAACTACGAGATATAACTTAATGGTAATGACGACATACGAAGTCGTAATGACGACATACTAAGTCGTAATTACGAGATAACTAAGTCGTAATGACGACATACTAAGTCTTAATTACGAGATAACTAAGTCGTAGCTACGAGATAACTAAGTCGTAATTACGACATACTAAGTCGTAATTATGAGATAACTAAGTCGTTATTACGACATACTAAGTCGTAATTACGACATAAAAAGTTTACTTCATGTGGCACTAACCGGCTTCCGTAGATCAATCCAGCATCAAAAGGCAAACTTTCGGCCTTTCGCGAAGTGCAAAATATACACGTAAGAAAGGTCTACAAGCAACAGATACCTATATTTTTAACACAATTTTCAGATGCATATACGCTATTAAAATGTATCAAAATTTCTTTATTACAATGTAAAATATTTGAATAAGAATAAAACAAGATTTGAACGTGACTGAAACCTCAGAAGAATACATCCTTAAGGGTAAGAGTAATAAAAACAAGAAAACTGAAAGTATTTTTTGAAAAAAAAAACAATACTTTATTAAAAAAAACTTCCTCACCGGGATTCTAACCCACTTTGCAAAGTATCCTTAGGCTGGAAGGTAAACATGTTAACCATTAGGCTATGCAGCGATTCTAACAATAACGAAATTTGACAAAACGCGGAGTGCATATTTTCACTTTTTGAGTAAAACGCATTTAAAGGTTTCATATCTCACCATCCTGTTTATTTCACTGATTACAGCTTAACGATTCAACTATGTTAAAGATTAGGCACCATATATATCACATGTAACGAAGGGTTTGATATAAAATGGTGTGTTAATTAGTTATCACTAATTAATCACTTATTATTTTATGACTTTCACATTTTATGCAAAGAGGTTGAGGCTCAAATGTTAAGAGCATTAACAACCTTATGACAATCAGTTTTATTGATGGTATTTAGAGTATATTTATCTGAAGTGCTCTTTCTGTTTTTGGATAAATTAATAGAAGAATGGAATGTTGTCTCCCAGACTATTCACCTAAATAATTACAGAATGCACTAATATATTTACATTCAATGGATACTTGATCAATCCATATGGTACTGTTAAAGCTACTTTGAGTATATTGGCACAGTACAATTTTACAGTTTTTGAGAAACCCTAAAATACATACCGCTTGGGTATAATCAGATATGAGTTTAAGTCCCATACTTTCACAAATTTTAATTAATAGCCTAATCCTGTTTACCCATTATTTTTACAACTTATGGTAAATCAGGTTACTTGATGTTGATAACACAAAGGTAATTAAAGTATACATACTTTCATGGGGAACCTGGTAACTGTGCTGTTTCATGGATTCCAGGGTATTACATCTGCACTTGAGACAATATAACACTGATTTAGTATCATTTATAAACAGAAAGTATCAATAGACTTTGGGACAACAATATTTTCAAAATATGCAGTCATACAAAGGTAGCAAGTGCATTTGGGATATTATTGGATAATAGATACACATGTATCACTGGTAATTTCCAATGTCATAAAGTTGCAAGTGCTCATGCTCTTTTGGTTTAAGAGTATCTGCTCATTTTGCACTTTTTTTGTTATTAAGATAAAGTTCCAATTTTTTAGAGGATTTGAAGATGCCAATTTCAAACCTAAAAATGCAAAAAAAAAAAAAAAAACACCCCGTTTTTTGGCCAAAAGGTGCAACCCCTCGAAAATGTGATGTATGTGACTGAGAAGTGGGGAATTCCCAGGATGACGTCATATCTGGTAATTATCCAATGAGCGAGTGTTTCATACGGAATCTCCATCTCCTATATCTTCTATGTAGTTCGTGTCATCCACCTAATGGACATCCTCTATATATTCTATGTAGTTTGTGACATCCACCTAATGGACATCTCCTATATCTTCTATGTAGTTCGTGTCATCCACCTAATGGACATCCTCTATATATTCTATGTAGTTTGTGACATCCACCTAATGGACATCTCCTATATCTTCTATGTAGTTCGTGTCATCCACCTAATGGACATCCTCTATATATTCTATGTAGTTTGTGACATCCACCTAATGGACATCTCCTATATCTTCTATGTAGTTCGTGTCATCCACCTAATGGACATCCTCTATATATTCTATGTAGTTTGTGACATCCACCTAATGGACATCTCCTATATCTTCTATGTAGTTCGTGTCATCCACCTAATGGACATCCTCTATATATTCTATGTAGTTTGTGACATCCACCTAATGGACATCTCCTATATCTTCTATGTAGTTCGTGTCATCCACCTAATGGACATCCTCTATATATTCTATGTAGTTTGTGACATCCACCTAATGGACATCTCCTATATCTTCTATGTAGTTCGTGTCATCCACCTAATGGACATCCTCTATATATTCTATGTAGTTTGTGACATCCACCTAATGGACATCTCCTATATCTTCTATGTAGTTCGTGTCATCCACCTAATGGACATCCTCTATATATTCTATGTAGTTTGTGACATCCACCTAATGGACATCTCCTATATCTTCTATGTAGTTCGTGTCATCCACCTAATGGACATCCTCTATATATTCTATGTAGTTTGTGACATCCACCTAATGGACATCTCCTATATCTTCTATGTAGTTCGTGTCATCCACCTAATGGACATCCTCTATATATTCTATGTAGTTTGTGACATCCACCTAATGGACATCTCCTATATCTTCTATGTAGTTCGTGTCATCCACCTAATGGACATCCTCTATATATTCTATGTAGTTTGTGACATCCACCTAATGGACATCTCCTATATCTTCTATGTAGTTCGTGTCATCCACCTAATGGACATCCTCTATATATTCTATGTAGTTTGTGACATCCACCTAATGGACATCTCCTATATCTTCTATGTAGTTCGTGTCATCCACCTAATGGACATCCTCTATATATTCTATGTAGTTTGTGACATCCACCTAATGGACATCTCCTATATCTTCTATGTAGTTCGTGTCATCCACCTAATGGACATCCTCTATATATTCTATGTAGTTTGTGACATCCACCTAATGGACATCTCCTATATCTTCTATGTAGTTCGTGTCATCCACCTAATGGACATCCTCTATATATTCTATGTAGTTTGTGACATCCACCTAATGGACATCTCCTATATCTTCTATGTAGTTCGTGTCATCCACCTAATGGACATCCTCTATATATTCTATGTAGTTTGTGACATCCACCTAATGGACATCTCCTATATCTTCTATGTAGTTCGTGTCATCCACCTAATGGACATCCTCTATATATTCTATGTAGTTTGTGACATCCACCTAATGGACATCTCCTATATCTTCTATGTAGTTCGTGTCATCCACCTAATGGACATCCTCTATATATTCTATGTAGTTTGTGACATCCACCTAATGGACATCTCCTATATCTTCTATGTAGTTCGTGTCATCCACCTAATGGACATCCTCTATATATTCTATGTAGTTTGTGACATCCACCTAATGGACATCTCCTATATCTTCTATGTAGTTCGTGTCATCCACCTAATGGACATCCTCTATATATTCTATGTAGTTTGTGACATCCACCTAATGGACATCTCCTATATCTTCTATGTAGTTCGTGTCATCCACCTAATGGACATCCTCTATATATTCTATGTAGTTTGTGACATCCACCTAATGGACATCTCCTATATCTTCTATGTAGTTCGTGTCATCCACCTAATGGACATCCTCTATATATTCTATGTAGTTTGTGACATCCACCTAATGGACATCTCCTATATCTTCTATGTAGTTCGTGTCATCCACCTAATGGACATCCTCTATATATTCTATGTAGTTTGTGACATCCACCTAATGGACATCTCCTATATCTTCTATGTAGTTCGTGTCATCCACCTAATGGACATCCTCTATATATTCTATGTAGTTTGTGACATCCACCTAATGGACATCTCCTATATCTTCTATGTAGTTCGTGTCATCCACCTAATGGACATCCTCTATATATTCTATGTAGTTTGTGACATCCACCTAATGGACATCTCCTATATCTTCTATGTAGTTCGTGTCATCCACCTAATGGACATCCTCTATATATTCTATGTAGTTTGTGACATCCACCTAATGGACATCTCCTATATCTTCTATGTAGTTCGTGTCATCCACCTAATGGACATCCTCTATATATTCTATGTAGTTTGTGACATCCACCTAATGGACATCTCCTATATCTTCTATGTAGTTCGTGTCATCCACCTAATGGACATCCTCTATATATTCTATGTAGTTTGTGACATCCACCTAATGGACATCTCCTATATCTTCTATGTAGTTCGTGTCATCCACCTAATGGACATCCTCTATATATTCTATGTAGTTTGTGACATCCACCTAATGGACATCTCCTATATCTTCTATGTAGTTCGTGTCATCCACCTAATGGACATCCTCTATATATTCTATGTAGTTTGTGACATCCACCTAATGGACATCTCCTATATCTTCTATGTAGTTCGTGTCATCCACCTAATGGACATCCTCTATATATTCTATGTAGTTTGTGACATCCACCTAATGGACATCTCCTATATCTTCTATGTAGTTCGTGTCATCCACCTAATGGACATCCTCTATATATTCTATGTAGTTTGTGACATCCACCTAATGGACATCTCCTATATCTTCTATGTAGTTCGTGTCATCCACCTAATGGACATCCTCTATATATTCTATGTAGTTTGTGACATCCACCTAATGGACATCTCCTATATCTTCTATGTAGTTCGTGTCATCCACCTAATGGACATCCTCTATATATTCTATGTAGTTTGTGACATCCACCTAATGGACATCTCCTATATCTTCTATGTAGTTCGTGTCATCCACCTAATGGACATCCTCTATATATTCTATGTAGTTTGTGACATCCACCTAATGGACATCTCCTATATCTTCTATGTAGTTCGTGTCATCCACCTAATGGACATCCTCTATATATTCTATGTAGTTTGTGACATCCACCTAATGGACATCTCCTATATCTTCTATGTAGTTCGTGTCATCCACCTAATGGACATCCTCTATATATTCTATGTAGTTTGTGACATCCACCTAATGGACATCTCCTATATCTTCTATGTAGTTCGTGTCATCCACCTAATGGACATCCTCTATATATTCTATGTAGTTTGTGACATCCACCTAATGGACATCTCCTATATCTTCTATGTAGTTCGTGTCATCCACCTAATGGACATCCTCTATATATTCTATGTAGTTTGTGACATCCACCTAATGGACATCTCCTATATCTTCTATGTAGTTCGTGTCATCCACCTAATGGACATCCTCTATATATTCTATGTAGTTTGTGACATCCACCTAATGGACATCTCCTATATCTTCTATGTAGTTCGTGTCATCCACCTAATGGACATCCTCTATATATTCTATGTAGTTTGTGACATCCACCTAATGGACATCTCCTATATCTTCTATGTAGTTCGTGTCATCCACCTAATGGACATCCTCTATATATTCTATGTAGTTTGTGACATCCACCTAATGGACATCTCCTATATCTTCTATGTAGTTCGTGTCATCCACCTAATGGACATCCTCTATATATTCTATGTAGTTTGTGACATCCACCTAATGGACATCTCCTATATCTTCTATGTAGTTCGTGTCATCCACCTAATGGACATCCTCTATATATTCTATGTAGTTTGTGACATCCACCTAATGGACATCTCCTATATCTTCTATGTAGTTCGTGTCATCCACCTAATGGACATCCTCTATATATTCTATGTAGTTTGTGACATCCACCTAATGGACATCTCCTATATCTTCTATGTAGTTCGTGTCATCCACCTAATGGACATCCTCTATATATTCTATGTAGTTTGTGACATCCACCTAATGGACATCTCCTATATCTTCTATGTAGTTCGTGTCATCGTCTATTCTATAATTCTTCATACATGATCGTATAGTTTCGTTTGTAATGACACAAAGGAAATGACAGTTGATACTTTGCATAATTTTAAATCACAATAAACTTAACTATACTACTACCATAGGCTAGCATTATTAATATTACAATGAGCTACTTTTAATTATTTGATATATATATATGTCCTTATTTTCATTTTATGTACCTATAACTCATTTAGCTATATTCCAGTCTCTTATATAATATTGATCTTAAGATCAGTGCTTTAATTTAATGTGCATTAATTTGTGTATAATTATGTCTACATTATTGTGTATATATCGCCTTTTACCTAAATATATGTTTGTTTTCATTGATGTAAACTGTATTATATATTTTCTGCAAAATACTTATATGTTACATCGCTAAACTTATACAATTTGTGTTTGTATATCCTTTTATTATCTTTATTTTATTTGTTACATAGATCTAGCCGGTTGTAAAGACGGAGCAGCTAGTGTTGCCAATAGATGACTTGCCCAAGTCTACTTATACATTAAATCAGGTCCATCTAGTCGATAAACTTTATTTGGCAAATACGCGGGGTTGTTTTTGCCGATGTCCATTAGGTGGATTGGATTTTTGGCCATCCGGAAGATGTAGGTCAGCAGTAGCCTCGCAAAGAATACGTCGAGCAGTTTGATTGGATAATTTCTAGAAACCGGAAGCGATGGGAACGAGAAAGTAGAATTATAAGATGGGAACGAGTAAGAAATCATAGTTAGGTAAACGCTTCCCTTGTTCGTCCATGTGGATTAAGAGTTGCGAAGATTTGTTCATTCAAGAAAATGCGGCTTGCATCAGACAGCATGGCAGCCGAAGACGAATCAAAAGAAGTGAAAAATCTTCAACCACACTTATCTAAACAGGATTTGAACACTCTTGTTAGTATTTGTCGGCAGTTCATATTATTGCATGAATGAATAACGTTTTCTAAATAGCCGAATAGGGTAATAAGTCAACCTGAAGTGATCAAGTATGGCGACTTATGACAGATGTTGGGCAGCTCGTCCAATAAGTGTTATCAACCGGTATCTTGCATAAAGCTCCAATTACTTGACTTTTATATTCGTACAGTTCCGCACATACAATGTTTTGATAATTTACAGTCATTTAAATAAATGATCATATACGTTTAAACAATACTTTAGATAAAAATGCGCAACAAAACCGAATTTACCTTAGTGGTCGATATGACCCAAATGGATGATTGTCATTACTTCATCAATTTCATTTCCAAACATATTTTGTTAAAACTTTAATCAAATACTAAGGACACATTGATCGGCCAGATATGAGAATATTCGAATGAGTTTCCTATTTTGGGAACCAAAGGACAACATTTATTGAAATTATTCAAATCATAGCAATCTTATTTTCGGAAATATAAACAAGTGTCAAGTTTGGGTACTGTAATCCAGGAAATGCATTTATTTTCAGTATAATCAACTTTAAATTCTCTTAAATAAGTAAAGTTGAATTTTAAATGCCACGTTTAGCAAAATATATACAAGATTACAAAGGGCAATATACGTGTATGATTTAGATTCTAGTAATTAATGAGAGTAGTAGTAAACCCTTAATACATTTTCTTTCCTCTTTTGTTTCAATATATTTCTATGTTTATGTTTGGTTTCATCATATTTCTATACTTTTCATCATTCTATTTTTTCAACATTTAAAAATAGCATCTAGTAATGGAAACTGATGCAACACACATACCCCTTGTCTAGTACAAACACTGTTGGATATTGAAGCGAACATTCAAAAATATTTTTGAAACTGGATGCAGGAAGACACTACTTATAATATGAAATACTAATGTTTATATTATATGCATAGATTATGATGATTTATAATGGTTTTTATCCATTGCACAGATTTAAAATATGGCAGAAGTTAAAGTTGTGAGCATTATTTGTTAATTCATAAATTTGAATAAGTAGTATTTTATCCAAGGAATGCTCAGCTTTGCTGTTTGATGATTTTTTCCTGAATAGCTTATTTCATGATGTCCAATTTTAAAAATATATATTAAGTGGATTTAATATTTCGAGTAAAATGTCATGCATTTATTAGATCCATGTCAATTTCAAAAATTCTAGGATGGGATAGAAATATATATTTTGAAGAATTGAGATTAAGAATGCACATCATTGTAAGATAATAGCGATTTATTCATTCAAAAGAACAATTCAAATGTTCAAGGAGTCAGATGGTGAAGTTTAGTTCTGATATTGCAATTCTATATTATATATTTGGAATTTTTATATTGTTAATATGTTCAATAACTTTGAAACTTTAACTTTCAGGATGTTGGAAAGCTCACACCACTGACACTTGATGTGATCAGTCGTCAAGCTACAATCAATATAGGTAAATATAACGTAGTTAATTGTAAATACTGTAAATCAATTACATTTTGCAAGATATTTATGTTCGCGTTAATTCGTGAAAAGATTCAATCACAAATTCAAATACCTCACAATTATTTCTATCTCTAGAGGTGCCCATGATTATTCTATCGCCATTGTCACTTCTAGATAGATGTTCGCGAAGTTATGTATTCACGAATGTGTTTTTGAAATGAGGCTCCCAAAATAAAACATTCGCGAAATCAAAGTGATTTACAGTAGTGGAAATCATTCAATTCTTTCCAGTAACAATCATTTTTCCAAATTTAGATAGCCTGTTTGTGAAAATAACCACTACTGAAGTACCAGGTACATAACATTAGAGAGATAGTATTTCCACATTTCACAACTCTCATTCTTCATCAGTATGATGTAATTTGCTTCGGTTTGAAAAATATGTATACAAAACTCTTGTAATCAAGTGTGTATAGCGATGCAGGCATATTATTTTGCTGTTGTGATGCTGTGAGAAATGATCTAATTTAGGAATATCTCACAATGAGATTGTATATTTCCTGAATGATGTAAAAAAATTATTTTAATTTACAGGCACTATTGGTCATGTGGCCCATGGAAAATCCACAGTAGTAAAAGCCATATCTGGTGTACAGGTTTGTGGAAGTTTCTTTTTCTGGATGGGCTTAGTATTAACATTTGTGTTGAATATGGCAGGGTACAACACTAACACTAGTCCGTTAGTTTGAGACTAGTAAAAATTCTGAAGGACTAGTAAATACGCTCTGTTTATTAGTCCTGTGGAGAAGTTGAGTTTGCTATTTCGTTTTTGTAATCTAATCTACAACATTTTTAAGAAGAGGAAATGGTACAAATTTAGCACTAAGGATACACTAAAACTCATTTCAGAGCATTTAGATACTTAGTCACTCAGCCCTCAGGACTAGTCACAATTTCACAGGACTAGTACCTTAAAAAGTTTACTAGTCCTTTAGACTAATATACCGAAAAACCCTAAAAATGTAAAGTGTAATATTTATGTTAACCGTAACTCAGGATTTTTTAATGTAAAAAGTAGACTTCTGTGGTGAGCATCTTTCAGTACAAAAATAATGTGGAAAACAAATTTCAGATGCAGTCAGATTTTTTTTCATATTGGAATAAAAAACGTACATGCAACCAGTAGTGATGCATGAACAACAACGAGATGCAAACATAGCATCAAAGTAATAGAACTATTCTGGGTAAGGGTTTTTCGTGGGGGAAGTGTAACATAGGAATCTCCAAAGTATTGTTATGGGCTGAACATTGAGTATGTGAGAATCTCCTTTTGGTCTGACAATTCCTGTTGCTTTTTAGTCTGCGTTCAACATTTATAAATAGTTACTAATGTTCACATGAACTTTTTACTTTTTATCCCCCGCTCTCACTGAAACGGGGGATATTAATTTGGATTTGTTTGTCTGACAGTTTGTCTGTCTGCCTGTCTGTTGCGCTTCGTTTTCTTGCAAAAATGGTTGCAAATATTATCAGGTTTTCTTGAAACTTGGTTACAAGGTAAAATGTCTAAAGGGCTCGGCCAAGTTCAATCGCCACTTTCGGCAGATGTTATTTGTTGGAGTTATATGGCCCCCATTGCGAAAAGGGGGAAAGCGGGGGATATTAATTGATGAATTTGCTTGTTTTTTGTTCTAATATTGACTGTTGTTCTTTTTCAGACTGTTCGATTCAAGAATGAATTGGAAAGAAATATCACAATTAAATTGGGATATGCCAATGCAAAGGTAACTTAATATTTTATTAGTTTTTCCCAATCTCTTCATTAATATTTTGTTCAGAGGATAGGAGGTATATCACAGTTTTGCACAAATATTTTACTAGTGAAAATTGATGTATTTCAGATTTATAAATGTGACAACAATGCTTGTCCACGTCCAGGCTGCTACAGGTCATGTGGCAGCTCAAAGGAAGATGTTTTCCCTTGTGACCGATCAGCATGTCCTGGAAAATTCAGAGTATTGAGGTAAAGTGACTTCCATTGACTACAGTTAACTATCATACACTGCCATCCAAAAGTTTTGTTACAAACGTTATGTACATATTAATCCATTAACCAACAAAACAAAAATGAACACAACTGATGCAATTTCCTAAAGATAGTCCACTTATCAGTGACAATTGGCATTTTATTTAAAAAATACCCAAGTCCTGGAAGCTGCAGGGAGGGTCAGGAGAGGGGTATAGTTTTGATAATGTTCAAAAATGAATAAAAGTTTTTCTTTCATTTGCACAATTAAATGAAATTAATACAATGTCCCACTGTCAAAAATATAAGAAAGAAATATTTGTTGAACTGTATGTATTAAAAACGTGAAATTGTACAAATATAACATTCTGAGGATTGTAATCGTATTAAAAACCATACATAAATGTAGTTGAAAAATAACAAAACATCGTAAGCAGTTAATTATAACATAAAGAATAAAACACTAAGAATTGTTTGTAATTTTGTGTTTTGTGAATTTTGTATTAACATTGTGCACCTCTGATTTCTTTACAGACATGTATCATTTGTGGATTGCCCTGGTCACGACATTCTTATGGCTACCATGTTGAATGGTGCAGCCGTCATGGATGCTGCCCTTCTTTTAATTGGTATGCTTTAAAAAAATTGATTGAGTCTTAAGCTTGACTATAATATGGCTTATAATACATTCTATTCTTGAAATGTTAAAAATGAATCTTGATGAAAGAGCAATATTGATTTAGTATTCTAAATGTAAGTCATATATTCCAACTTGCACAGTATGTCAGTAATTTTTGCTTTCTTTCTCAATCCAATAATTTTGATTTGAACTTTAAAAATTTTAGAATTATTTGATTTTCAAGATTTCCTGATTTCATGAATGTAACCCTTTTGTGAAACTGTTTGTTCCCAAAATAGATTTTGTGCAATGCATTTGATAAGATTATGTGCAATGCATTTGATAAGATTATGTGCAATGCATATAAAATTGTAAGATTGCTATTATATGTAATGTTTTGTTTTCCCTTCACAGCTGGAAATGAATCGTGCCCGCAACCTCAAACCTCTGAACATTTGGCAGCTGTTGAAATCATGAAGTTAAAACACATCCTTATTTTACAAAATAAGATTGATCTGGTGAAAGAAAGTCAAGCTAAGGAACAGTATGAACAGATTCTATCATTTGTCAAAGGTAGGACTGTCCTTACTTTTACAAATACTGTTTTAATGATTAATATTTATTTTTATATCTTGGTATTAAAATTACTTTCTTAGCAATTAAAATGTATAAAAAAAATCTTTGTATTTGAAATCTTAATTATTTTTTTAACATTAATTCAAACTTTATATTAAATGAATTTGAAAAATGAAAATAGCAAGTTTGCTGATACCAATATTGAATAATTAAGTGTTTTTGGTGAACCAATAAAAATTGATATTATCATTTGTGTCTGGTTTATGTGTAGTCTGAATTTATGATAGAGAAAAAAAGAGTATTAAATTGAAAATTGCAAAAATAAAATACAGAAAGAGTCCATTGTATAATAACAATGTTGTTGTTTTAGGTACGATAGCAGAAGGTGCACCAATCATCCCTATATCAGCCCAGCTGAAGTACAACATAGACGTTATCTGTGAATATATTGTTAAAAAGATTCCTGTGCCTCTCCGGGACTTCACATCAGAACCCAGACTTATAGGTAACTACACTAGACTTTTCGTAGACATTTTGGGTCCAGAATGTACACCGTCTTATTACCATTATATGTTAAATGTTACAGCTTTATTAAAACTATTCTTGCTATTCAGATTTGTGATTCTTTATATCATTAAATCATGATCTGATGTTAACGATTGTATTAGATATTAAATGTCAGGTTGTGTTTGGGAGGAAGATATTAATACATAGCTTACATACCTGTGACTCCAAAGATTGAAAACATTCTAAGTTGAAATGCAAATGAATTTATTTTGTGATTCTTTCTGAATGATTGATTGATCAAATTCCATACTTTGTTATTTGGATGATCAATTACAATAATTCAAATGTTTAAAGATCAGAAGTTAGCAGAAACATGTATTACTTAAGGATTAAAGTTTCTTTCTGGTGGTTTTATCAAAGGATAAAGTTCAGTAGGATATCGATAGTTGGAATGGAACGCGAAGCGTTCCATGAAACAACTATCGATATCCTACTGAACTTTATCCTTTGATAAAACCACAGGAAAGAAACTTTAATCCTTATATTTACTGTCCAGACCTTATATTCCCACGTGTATTTATTTCTTTCATCAGATATTATGATACTTACTGCGATGAAATCAAACAGTATCGTTTGGTTTCGGTAGACTGTTGAAACAGCCGCCTTATGAAGTGACGAACTCCCGCGAAATTTCAGTCAACAAGTAAACAAAAAAGTTCCAAAAGATAACATCTATTTATTGTTATTTTTTCACATAAGTTCATATATAAACAAACCATACTGTCTTTGTTACTGTTATTGTATTTAAAAAAAACATTAAAATGCTTCTTATTTATTTCTTGAATAAATTAACACATACTACGCGGCAGGATATTTATCGAGTCTGTAAAGTAGTGACGCGGCCTCGTGTTCAAATTGTAACGGAGTGTATTACTGCGCGCTGCGCCAATAGGCGCGTGATCCACTGATTTTATCGGAAAATAGAGTTCAGTAGGCATTCGTAGAAATGTATAGGCAATATACTATCAATTCCAAACAGACTGTAAATATTTTGGTATAAAAGGAGAGACTGACATCATAATTCTCTGTTTGCGTGGTTCCTGTAAATGTACATATTGTCGCGGTAATCCTATTATATGCTTCTTAAGTAATTACCACTGATGCGCGAATTAATCATTGTGCTAATGTGCCAGAAACAAACAATGCATTGAAATCTGATTGCGCCAAATTAAGTACGTTTACAGTAACTGCCTTTGTTTAATTTCTGGTACTAATTATCGCTGAATGTTAATTTTGAAATTTTGTTTTGCAGTTATTCGATCTTTTGATGTCAACAAACCAGGAAGTGAGGTTGATGATCTAAAAGGAGGCGTGGCAGGTGGCAGTATCCTGAAGGGAGTCCTCAAGGTATTTACTCAACAATTGTTAAGGATGGAAGAATAAAATAGGTTTAAGTATAATTGTGAACTTATAGGGATACTGAGTACCTTTACAGTTAATTTTGTGTGTGATGAACATTGTTTAATTATCACCAGATAATTATAAAAGCATCTTCATGGCAATATTTCTGTAAGATTTGTAAAACCTTTTACTAGGAGGATTTCATTACTTACTTTTAAGCATAGACAACTATTGTATGTCTTGATTCATTAAATAATGCTGCTTTTATACAGATGGATAGTTGGATACTAAGCCAACATGATTGCCATTCTATCATATTCTTTCTACAATGAATGTTTTTATTGACTGAGCAGCCATTTGTAAAATTACATTAAATACATCTTTTTTCAACGAATCAGTATCTTAGACATTGTGTTTCCTTAAAATATATTTCGTCTTTAAGTCCCGTAAGGTCATTAAAAATTTTTTTGATAGCATGTTAAAACATTTAATGTTATGGTTGATATTACCTTTTATCCTTACACTTCTTTTCTTCCCAGGTTGGCCAGGAGATTGAAGTTCGACCTGGAACTGTGTCAAAAGATCAGGATGGAAAACTAACATGTACACCTATATTCTCTAGAATTTTGTCGTGTTTTGCTGAGCAGAACGACCTTCAGTACGCTGTACCTGGTGGATTGATAGGTAACTTTACAGCATGGTTTCAACACAATACTTAATTATGTGAAATTTATAATAATGAAGGACAATTTTGGAGGAAATTTGAGTAGCAGTGTGCAAATGTTTCTTCCTGTTTACCAGGGTAATAGCCTTGCCTTAATTAATGTTGGATACAGGTATGGATTAAATGAAGATCCTTTTCTCAGATTAGGTCTTATAATTCTGTCCAAACTTGATATATTAATTTAGTACTTGATACTGTAATTGCTACAAGAGTGTTGATGGAAGTCATTGCAGGAGAATTTAAAACTTTGTAATATAATTTAAATTATTGACAAGTTTAGTTAAATGACGGATCAATATTTAACCTGATAATGTCTTCACCACATTTCATTTTCTAGTATTCCAACTATTTCAATACATAATTATGATTCTAAACCTCTGTATAAAATGTCGCCTATTTTACATCTTGTATTCCTAAAACTGCTGGTGTCTTACAGGTGTTGGTACGAAGATTGACCCGATGTTGTGTCGAGCTGATCGTATGGTTGGATGTGTACTAGGAGCTGTCGGTGCCCTGCCAGACATCTACACAGAACTCACCATCTCCTTCTTCTTATTGAGGCGTTTATTGGGGGTGAAAATGGAGGGGGACAAGAAGGGGGCAAAGGTAGGTTTTGTGTCCAAATAATTAAATGCTTTTCTAATATGTCACCATTTGATGAAAATCATGTCACCTTTCTTCCTTTGTTTGTCCGTTTGACATTCATTCAGTTTGCTTCTGACCAGGTGTATTCGTCTTGAAGCATCTCTTTCTTTCTTCTTGCTATTTCAAAAAGTACTGAACAATTATTTCTCAGAATTTTCATGTTTATTACCCCTGTGTATGAGTTGGAACAAAATGCTTTCAGGTAGCAATATTTGATTCAGACACTTATTTTGGATTTGCTTTTTCTAGAAACACTTTTGGGATCTTCCTCAAACTTCTCATGAAAGTTTCATTCGGTTTTTAGTTTGTTCAGTTTTGAGATTGATTTGATAGACAAGATGCTGCATGATGGCCATCTTAAATTTTGACACTTTACTATTCTTATTTCTTAGAAAGATTTCTATAAAGATTCTAACTTGGCTCTAGTTGGTACTCGAATGCATGTGTCATTTTAAAGCTTGGTAAAAAAATATTGTTAAAGTTATTCATTATTTCAAAAGTCATGGAGATTTCTTTATATTTACATTCTGATTGTTTCTTCTCTATATGAACATACCAACTGAAAACAACAAACACTAGACTATGAATACAGTATGAATACATCCGTTCATGTGAATTACTTATGACGTTATATATTAGTCTTGTTCAATGGGAGTCTTACGGTTCCGCTTCGGATAACATGGAGAACGCCCCCGCGTCAAACGTTCAAATGACTACGGTAGATTGTTGGCGCCAATTTTACACAAATTATGGCTGTTCCGCCTTTTTCGTTTAAAGGACGGCGCAATAACAAACGCAGTTGATTGACCAGATGTTCAATAAAAAAGAAAATAAATTAGACAATTGTTCAGTAGTAAAAAATGTAAATATATGAATTGAACGGCGTTGTTTTAATTTTCATGCCGGTATGAATGCAAATCGGTTACATCCATATTGACCATGAAGCCCTAACGGGCTTCATGCAATATGGATGTAACCGCTTTGCATTCATACTGGCATGAAAATTAAAAAACGCCGTTCAATCCCTATATGAAATTTCATAATGTAAGTAAGTTATTTATTTTCCCTTCTCATCATACTGTTTTTTTAGGTTTGTTTGAAGAGAACTTTAGACAGTCATAAGAAACCATAAATCTCTGTTGTTCTTTCTTGATTACATGTCATGCCAGTCTAGAGATCAACCTCACTTGTAAAGTGAAACGGTACATAGATGCGCTTTACCTAGAAAGTTGCTACAAAATGAAATTTTAATTTCAGGTGCAAAAGTTGTCAAAGAATGAGATTTTGATGGTAAACATTGGTTCCCTGTCGACGGGTGGCAGAGTGCTGGCAGTGAAGGCTGATTTGGCAAAGATTGGATTAACTAACCCTGTTTGTACAGAAATAGGAGAGAAAATCGCTCTCAGCAGAAGAGTGGAAAAACATTGGAGGTGAGATATAGTATTTCTCTTACCCTCAACAGGGAAATCCCAACTTTTACCGATGTGAGGTTTCCTTATCTCGCCCTAGGGTTGAGAAAAGCTACACATGCTTTTTGCATGTTCTCAACAACTGTATGATATCATAGCAACAATACCCTGACGTCACGGCAACAATATAATCACGTCACGTCGACAACTCCGTCACATCATTTGCAAAAATGATCTGATTTCGTTTGGTATTGATTGGATTTTGATTCTATCAAACTCGCAAAGTAGCTTAAAATTTGTATAAATGAAGTATTAAAAGATTGTCAGAGTGACAATTTTTTTATCTCAGATAAGGAGGGACCTACAGATTGATAGAGCCCTTGCCTTCGGCTCGTGTCTATGAGCCCATAGATCCCTCCTTACTCATAGATAGGTAACTAATAATGTTATTTTGAAAATATTTGTTCTTTATAACAAATGTACCTGATTATAATTTCTGGTATCTGGTGATTATATAACTATCAAAAGGTGTTTTAATACTGCAACAAACTCTAACAATGCATAATAAATGGTGTTATGTGTCATCAAATTGTCCGTAAGAAGGCCTAGGTCTGATAAGAGGTGAGATAGCCAAGGGGTTCACTTTGGGGTAAGATTTGGAAATTTTTACCCATAATTTTCCTGAAAATCAAATTAAAAAGTGTATTATTTTATACAGACAAATCTCAAAGAAATTTTGCTAATCCCATAAAATCTCGTAACTTCTCTCATATGTTTTAAGAGCTAGAATTATCCCTGTAGCCTAACTGTTACAGGGAGGACATTATCTGTTTAATTCTTTTGCGATTGGCTATTCCTTTGACCAACATGGAATCCATATTTGAATTCAAGAGTTATGTCAGATGCTTTATTTTCCTGCCATTGCACAGTTTAGGAACATTAACTGTGCCTGGTATCATGTATTATTGTATTGATGTTGAAGAAAATTTGCTGATATTGTATAAATCTTACTGATTTACATTTACCTTACAGGTTGATTGGTTGGGGTCAGATTCGACAGGGTGTCAAGGTCACACCGCAGAAGAACTAGATGGTTACACCTACACAATGTGAAAAATAAAGACATTCTTATCGGAAATAATGCTGTGAAAATGCCGTGTCATCAAAAGGGATGGTGCACACACATGGATACTTCTAGGAATGATATCTAAGTTTGACCAGCATTTTCAGTTCAATACACCATTCATAAAGGATTCATAATGTTGTATGGCTGTGTATCAGACATGCAAAGTGATTAATACCATTCATGGTGGAGTCTGCAATTTATCAATGGTTACTATAGCATGTTATCCAACCTGATAAACTGCAGTTACATGCTGTCTTTGATACAATTTTCCCTTATTGAACCCTAAGAAAACATAGTGAAATCATGTGACCTATTTACAGGCAGATTTTTCGTTTCAAATCTGTCAGAGGCAACTGGCTATTGAATGGGACAAATTAAAATCGGTTTTCTTCTCTTTTTTATGTGAAATTTAATTGATATTGTCATTGAAGTTGTAAAATTATAACGGCATAAAAGGCTATTGGATTAATTTTTACTTTATTACTCAAATAAACTGCATTCTGTACAAGATGATGTTTATAGCATAAAAAGTGCTATCAAAGCTACAGAAATATGTTAAGTTCATAAAAGCAACATGCCCAGTAACTCCAGGGAAACAATAAATAATTTATTATCCATGCTTTCTTTGTCTTGTTCTTTTTGTTCTTTTGATTGTGGCGGTGAATTAAATCAAAAGAATACAATTGTACCTTAATTTGCCTTTTCCTGGCAAACTTGCAAATTTGTTACCATCTTAACAGTTTTTATCGACTTGACTACAGAAATTACTTTTGACAGTATAGATACACAACCCTCTGCTTAGAAAAGTTAGCATTACCGGTACTTATCGATTCTGACTAAGTACTGCACATTATCTAATGCTGAAAAAGACATGTTTTTTCCCACCTGCTAAATGCTGTGTATACACGTCATATTTGATGCACTGTTTCAGAAATCTCTTCAAGTTTTAGCATATTTTCTGAATTTCTCTTTATGTTTAGGTCATCTGGCCCAAAGTGTCATTGTGCTTCGTCTGCCATGCGTAAACTTTTCACATTTCAAACTTTTTCTCAAGTTCCACCAGTGGGATTTAGCTGAAACTTTCCTGAAACCATTCATGATGGTCCTGACCAAGTGTTATTTTTTGGGTCGGTCTGAAATCCAAGATGGTCGCAACAGCCACTATTTTGAAAAAAAAAATTTCAAATTTCTTCTAGAGTTCCACCGGTGGAATTGAGCTGAAATGATCCGTAGATGGTCCTGGCCAAGTGTTGTTATTTTTTGGGTCGGTCAGAAATCCAAGATGGTAGCCACAGCCGACATCTTGAAAAACATATTTCAAACTTCTTCCCAAGTTCCACCAGTGGAAGTAGGCTGAAATGATCCTTGGTGGTCCTGAGATGATCCCATCAAGTGTTGTTATTTTTCTGGTCGGTCCAAAATTCAAGATGGTCGCCACAGCCGACATCTTGAAAAACATATTTCAAACTTCTTCCCAAGTTCCACCAGTGGGAGTAGGCTAAAATGATCCTTGGTGGTCCTGAGATGATCCCATCAAGTGTTGTTATTTTTCTGGTCGGTCCAAAATCCAAGATTATTGCCATAGCTGCCATCTTGAAAAACACATTTTAAACTTCTTCTCAAGTTCCATCAGTGGAATTGAGTTGAAACTTGTCTGAAATGATCCTGAGATAGTCCTGACCAAATGCTATTATTTTTTGCATCAGTCCAAAATCAAAGATGGACGCCACAGCCTCCATCTTGAAAAGTACATTTTAAACTTCTTCTCAAGCTCCACTGGAAGAGTATTAACGAAGAGAATTAGTCCATTCAAGTTTTAATTTCATGTATGGTATTGCCATTACGTTTGGCCATCAAAAGCAATTGTGTATTTCTCCTATCCATGTGTCAGGCTACTTCATTTGCCTATAGTGCATAACTATTGTTTTTGTGAAAAAAGGATTAAGGTGTGAAGTAAACTGACTAAGCTTGTGTTTCATAATTCCCGATAGAAACATTTTCTAGCATCCTTTAAATACATCAAAGTCTCTGGGGAATCGTAAATTCGTCTTGAGCAAATTATACAGACCGCTTAAACATGATGTAATCAAGCAGTTATTTTGTAGATTGACAAATGGATAAAGGTTTTTAGGTCAATATGCAAATGTTTCTGAAAGTTAAACAGGGTATGTCCCAAGTCACATTGAGGCTTTCGCACCACAAGTCTTCTATGTGTGTGTTACGTCGTCTTCCACCGCACCAGCATTAACACTGTGGTCATGGCTAGCCTTTATCAGTATCGCAAGTTTCACCACTGACCTTTTTCTCACCGCTAGGATATGTGATCACAATTCGCCCTTCTGTTCAAATCAAAACTTTAGATACCACCAAATTATGCTGATCTTTCAAAGAAAAAAAGACCCCTCCCCCTTTTCAAAAAGCCTTAAGTGATCCGACCTTTTGGCACAGCTATTGGAAACTGATCATGAGGATTTTACATACAAAACCTTTCTAGTATGCACCGAGTCGAAGTGATTGGAATATATGTTGCTGCGTTCAAATGTTACATTGAATTTAGATGAGAAGCTATTTGGGTCTTGTCAGTTTGGATTTACGGGTAATTATAAACCGGGCCCAATTTAACATGACGTCTCACTTTTGTCCAAAATATTCTCGAACGGTTTCCAAGCTCATTTGGCGCCTAACTGAATTGTAAACTGTATAAAAAAAATGATGAACATTTCGTTTAGAATTAATTTTGAACCAAATGAGACCAAAGATAACGATGAAATAATGCTGTCTTTGTTTTTTTTTCGAACATTAAAAAGGGGATTGAAATGCATTAACTACATTTGTACATCATAAATGTTAATAAGAACGATGCATTACAAACCTTAAAAACACAGTCAACACGTTTATCAAACTTCGACCAGGTTTGCAACCCAAGAGTTTAACATTACCGCACTCCGTTCATTCTGGACATTGTAATACATCGTATAATAGATCTACGTCATTGTGTTGAATACTGCCAAAACACATTTTTCCAAGAACCTTCACGTTATGATGGAAGTCATGATCAATTACATGGGTATTTGGCAAATACTCAAGTGTTACAATTCTATTATAGCAATAAATTACTTGTTAATTTGAAAGTAGACATAGAAAGGCACCTAAAACAGAGAGGGCATCTCATAAGGATTATTTTCTTGGGACAAAAAAGATTGTTTTCCGTTTTGTGCTCAGGATCATGAAAAAGAAAAACAAGCTGCCGATATTTGAAATTTTATCTTTGTTTTCACACGGAATTCATTCATCAAAACGCAGAAATCAATAACAAAAATAATCAAAGTAAACAAAATGATGAAATGCAAACAACCAACTTGATAACGTTTTTTCTTTTTTAAACTTACTGATAAATCATTTTACAGAAATACTGAGTATATATATGTTGAGTATTCTTCAGATTAAAAACAAGACATAAAATCTAGCGACAGTATTTATAGCAAACCCGTAACATAAACACGAGAGCGCGCAATACGCTCTTATCCGTCATGGTAAGGCAGAAATTGTTCTTAGGGTTCTGACTATTTGATCCGCTAAATACTGGTGTCGGAACAATTCGGACTAAGGCAGATATAGATGTAAAGCAACTAAGAATGCATACGGTACCTCAAAACTCGGGGATTTTACTTTTGGATAAACATGCATGATAAAGACGTTATGAATTATAACCCCAATAAAGTTCTGTCCTTGATATATGACCTTGTATGACGTCACAACACTACAACTCATTGTAGTAAAATCAAGTGTTCGTAAATGATGCACATATTTTAAGTCTCTTTTCATTGAAGTTAAAATATATTTGGAAAAGTTTTACGTGAAAGATAAAAGTAAAACATGTATACAGATCAAAGTCACACTGGATTTCTATATTGTTCACCAACTTTTGCCTGCAGATTCACCTAAGCTGTCAGCAGAGTCATAAAACAATATCCTCGACACCTCCTCTTCATCCACGACCTTGATAAATACAGGCATTGACCTTAGGAAATTAACTCTGTTGTGAGCATGCGCAGTAAACTCCAACATGTTGATTTCCGTTGCGAGTCTGTATGCCGCTTCTGCGTGCTCTAGAGCTCTGACCGAGTTATTCCGGCGGTACTGGAGATCACACTTACCAATAAGTAAATGAACTTCCAAGATCTTTGGTATGGCGATATCAGAGTTCTCTAACTGGTGGAGGTAGTTTCCCGCCATCTCTATATCATCAGTGTCTGGTTGTTGTACGTCCATCGTTAACCCGTTGTCGCCACACCTTAACAACAAAATAGCTAAACGACATAACGCAAACCCGATTCCGAATGGCCCGTCCTTTCCTCCGTCACGTTTGAAATTGTCAAGAGCCCTCTTACAACTTTTCATGGCTTTTCCATGAAGTTGTTTGTATACAGTAGGGTAGTTGGGTCGGTGACTGTTGAGCATGGCTAGTTGACTTGAAATGTGTCTGACATCATTCATGTACAGCCAACCCGCCGCTCTACCGGAGCATCCCACGGGATCTGTCTCGATAGTCATCTTTGCGTCGGACAACGTGTTTTCAAGTTTGTGTAGTTTTCTTTTAGACAAGTACATTCTGGTTTGTGCTGAGAACAGTTCAAGCATGAAATATTTTGGATTGCTAGTCTTTGCAACTCGTTGCAAACCTTCGCTAATATGTTTTTTGGCTGAGGCTACATCAGAGATGAACAGATCACGACTGGCGTGGAGATAGTCTAGAATGCACATCATGTCCGAGTCATGGACGTACTTGAGCTGGATATTTATGGAAAACCTTTCAAACTTCTCGAACTCACCCTGGTTTATCATCGTGCTGAGGGCATTGAACGCAACCTCTAGACGCCTACCCCTCAACTTGTGCGGGTCCATTGATCCTGGGCTGTAGGCTAACGCCGACAGATGAGACCGCTTCGGTGAAGATCTTCGTTTTTTTATCTGATCTGGACTTTCCGGTGTTTTGCTAGGACAATTTTCGGAATTTACAGTGATAGGATATACGTTTTCGGATAATATATTGTTCATTTGCATATTTTCTGTCTCATCACTGGATGAGAAGTCGACGGGAAAACTGTCAGATTTGGACAGCTGGTGGTCGGATACGCTGCTTATTTGTTCGTATTTACGTCGACAAGATGTACTGTGTACATCATAAACTTCTGTCGCGAATGTTTCATCAGCTTCTTCTTCTTTCCAATTTATTCCGAAAGACTGTGTTCCGAGGTGCACGTTAGCTTTTGCCTCATTCACGAGTTCTGTTGGGCAGAAACCACGTAGTCCGCTATCAGGAACATTGTCTTCGTATCCAGGAACCACTTGTTTGGACCTTCTGTCAAACAACTTACGCTGCTTTTTCAAATGACGATTTCGTCGTACCATCCAGTCGACGTCCTCCAATTCGAAATCCTTGTGAAGTTCCTGAGAAAATTTCAAATACGAATTAGGTGGTGATTCCTTTGTGAGTGATTTGAACCGATCAAAAGGATTTGATTGCTGCTTTGGTTCAGAATGATGGTTATCATCGGCAAGCGTGTCTTCATAATCAGTGGAGTTGATATGCTCTTTTGCACGCGGACTTCCACTGAAATGTTGAGACTGAGGTTGCCATCCCATAGACGAGCTTGGCTTCCCTTGGTATGCCACACGAGCTTTGATACCTCTTTGGAGTACCTCTGTTAGAATTGGTCCTTTAATTTTATTTGCAAATGATCGCAGAATTTCAGCATCGACTGGTGTCGGAATATTGCCTGTGGTTGCTTGCTGAACATCAGCTACGATTGGGATTGATAGCACGTTGCCCGACACGCTGGATGACATTTTCTTCATTTTCTTGATGATATATTCATATTTTTTCACTAACGATCTTATGAAAACTGGCATGACCTGATCACTGATGCATTTTGACAGTTCCGTAATGAAGATGACACATCTTTCCGAGCGTGTTTTCCCGGATTTGATTCGTTCACACTCCTCCACTCCAAATATATACTCTTGATAATGAATGTCTAACAGATCATTCGCCTCTACATTTTCAAGAATGAGACAACAATTTTGTTTGATGACGACCTCTAATTTTGGAAAAGCGAATTTCGGAATGACTCGACTGCATTTAGAACACGCTTCGACAAGATCACCTTTAATATGACCAGCGGCATCTACTGGCGTCCCGGTATTGCTGCAATTCGTAGTATCACCAGCTATATAAGAATTTTTCGAAGGCGGCATTTTGTCGTATTCTACCCTGCTACATTCACTTCTTTTATCCGTATGCTGCACTGAACATCGCAGTAAACTTGCCAAATGGTCGTGGTTCACCGTCAAAGATTTCAGGAACGAGCCGTACGCGGCTGGACCACGTGTTGGAAGTAATTCAAGCAGCAAACGACACCGGTCTTTCCTCGTATTGCTAGATTTGATATGGTCACAATCATTCTCCGTCAGGACTCCATCTTCATACAAGTGGTCTATGATCTCACGGGGTTCAAGGTCGTCCACCAAGGTAATATGATTTTTCCTCAGAATATGGCGCTGTTGAGTTTCCATGACTACTAGCTACCTGTTGACAAACATAAAAAGTAGATATTTCACTGAATTGCAGAAGGACTTTGTGATCATTCATTTACATAGAAATAACTAGTGGATGAATATTTTAATAATGGGATCTGTGACAACACATGAGTATAATGTATTTACAGCACACGTCAAGGTCATAGAGACATTTCGCCAAATTGTTCTCTTACACTACATGCAGGCATGGACCATGTACAGGGGACGGGTAACATGTTTACCGATTCCTCCCCTTATTGGATGTTAGAATATCTTGACATTATTGATTCGACACACTATGGTTTTGTCAGCTTAATTAGAGTCATGACGCCGATGAAGTAAACGTTTATTTTCTAAAGCTCAAAAATAGGTTTTAAACTTTTTTGTGTGTTAAAAGTAAGCTTATCCTTTACTTGTTATATGCAATCGTGTCAGATGTATATGCATTAAATCTGTAACTGTGTTTATTTAAGGATGGAATCCTGTTCTGTTGAGGTTTATGGGGTATAAACCTCAATGGGGCTTGAGACAAACTTAATGAACTGCGAAACAGTTCGTTTCAAATTTGTCTCTAGAATCATTAAGGTTTAAACCACATAAACCTCAACAAAACAGGATTCAATACTTATATTTACATTGAAGTTGATTATGATATTTAAGCCAAATTCTTAAATATTGGACTTGTGCAAGTCTATGCAGCGGAAGGTTACAAGACGTGCGACGTAATTATTCCCTGTATGACGTCATCCCGATGAAATTCATAGCTGCTGTTTTGTATTGATAACAACTATAAAATTGTACAACACAAACACGGTTATTCAATCTGAAAAATGAAACAAACCCAATGTTGTAAACAGTTTAGAAAAAATGACCATTTTCTGCACTTCTTTACTGATGTATTTATACGCCAAGTAAGTTCATCGAAAAATAAACTTCAAACGCTTTGGTCGGTATATTGAGTCCAAGTTCACTTGAAATGTAAATATTGTCCTATAACTGTAACTTGTGAACTGTTTATGATATCATTATGACAAAACTACCCCATTCTATGTTGTTTATACTATGTACAGTTCTATATGGTCGATATGTAAGCTATTGCAGACATTATGTACGCTGCTCTGATAAATATCAGGGTTATTGTTTTTGTTTATAGTATATCAAAACTTTGTCAACATTCCTTTAATTTCTTCCAATACCGGAATCTGATGGCTGTATGGAGCAAGAGGAGAGGAAATCACAATCCTATTTAGCAACAAAGGCCTTTCTTTATCCTTCTATTAACACAAAACGCATTTTTCCACAACCGGATGCCAACTCGGTTTTAAATCAATACACGTAATTAGACAACTTTTGCATGTTGCTGCTGCCAGAATAATGTTTGCGTATAAAGGGAAGGCAAGGAGAAAGCTCTATAATAGCCCAGAAATATACATGATATCAAACATGTTTGTATACTCAACAGAAATGTTATCTCTGCGGTTACGAAAAAAGGTAGGACCCTATCAATACCCTACACAGAAAATTTTAACCTTTGGAGTACACCATTATACATAAAAGGCTAGATAACTGTTTACCCACCAGTAATATTATCGTTGCTGTTATATAAGTACAGGTACGATCCTATTTACACAATGCAAACACTTTCAATTTTCCTAGTGTACCATCACTTGCGTATGGTGTGTCTGGTATTACCTACAACTGTAAATTCAGAAAATATCGCATTCTGGTATCACTGTCTACATCCAGGGCCCGTATTCATGAAACCGTTCTCATGCTCAAGCATGGATTTCGTGCTCAAGCCTTATTTCTTGTTCTGGCTATATATTATTTAAAAATTCTAACTTTGTCAAAGTTTTGGGAAAATGTTAAAGAGACATGAAGTCAAAAACTGTTTTCAACATTTATATTGACTTTTTGACTCTTCAACATGATTAAGGAGAGTTTCAAGAAAGCTGGTTTGAGCACAGAATCGATGCTTGAGCATGAGAACGGTTTCATGAATACGGGCCCTGGTCTCATATATCTGTTGATAGTTCTGTCAACTGTGTATGTATTCCATGTGTATGAAATCTTCACTGTCCCATCCATTTAACTAATTTGATTTAGATTGGTATCGATTTAATTTGTAAAATACATTTATTGGATCGTTCGTATATATACATTGAACTATTCTAGCATATGCATTGGAAAAGTTCCAATGTGTCGTCAAGGTTGTACGAGTTAATAATGTCAAGGACAGCATGATGCAATCTGTCTACATATCAGCATTAATCATCGTCTCCTGACGTATTGACCAATATCGATATTTGATTGGATACAGTTTTCATTCAATTTCTTTTTTTTTTTACTTTTTTTTTTTAAAATCCTCTATGTACATTTATAATAAACTTAAATTGCATTGTAACATATTAATCACCCATATATATAATCATGAACGGAATTTTACCACTCGTATTAACTACTGTTATCATTTTCATATCCAGTAGGGCCCTTCCTTCCAATAACGGGTGTATATTTAGCTCTATTAATCGCTGACCTATATTTAGACATATGACCGAGATATATATTTATCTGATATATTTTTTGCTACAGGATTTAATTAATATTCGGTATATCATTATAAATGAAATAATACGGTATAACACAATTATTAATACATTTATTGGGTATGTGTATTGAATATATACTTTATAAGTAGAATTGCAACAATAATTGTGAACAAATGACAATTAACGCATACCTATATTTAAAAAAAAACATTGCGGTCATACTTGGTATATAATAAATTGATTAATACCAACAATGTCTGAAAGCGAGTTACATAAAACACAACATCAGATGAAATTTACCTTAAATACAGGGTAATCTGTACGTAAAGCAATATTTTCCGTCTATAGTGGCGGCGCATGGCTGTCTATCTGGCTATAGCAGCTATCAGGAGTGGAAGTCATACTTTCTGATTCGTCTATTTTTATACAGTGGGGTTTTCCAGTAAACATTATGAAGGTCATATCATGCTGCGAAACACAGGAACCCGAAACATCTGTTAAAAGTCACTGATTTATGGTTCTATGTTTTAAAGGCCCAATATACGTAACATAATGATTTTTTTGTGATTCCAAGAAAAACCAGTTGATAACCATGCAAAAAGAAGCCTAAAACGAAGTAAACCTGAGCGGTAACTAACAAGAAAACATGACAAAAAAAAATCCAAAGAATTGAAAACAATTCAGGTGTGGTCCACTTTAACAACAAGCCGAAGTTAAAAGACAGTTTAAAATGGACGCGTGTTTACAATACCGAGTTTCAACTGCTGCTGTACCGGTTACCGCGTAAGAATTCATCTTGAATATTGCTGATATGAGTTAATCTTAACTAAATCTATAAATATAAGTTTTTAGGCTTAATTTTCGCTTCACGTTTTGCCGAAAGTTACGTATATTGGGCCTTTAAGCATATTATAGGTACTTTACATTAGGTTGTTATCATTATTGTCAGAAATTCAGGCTCCTGTGGCGGAAAGCACTACAACATACCTTATTGTCTACACAATAAAACATCAGTTTTATCTTGAATTAAGAATGTCATTATAAAATGTTATCTAGTTTTATATTGGAGATTAAAAAAAGTTCAAAGTGGTACGCCCTTGTCCTAGTTCCCTGATACCAAGTCTGATCCGGTTGTAACTGCAACGATGTGTTACAACATAATTATGTCTTATATAATTGAAAGAACGGATGCTCAACCTTTAATACTTTTGGACATTTTTTATTCATTAAAAGGCATATGTGCATTGATTGCAATAGTGCATTATTGTATCTTGCAATGCTTTTAGATGTATAGATAGATACTTATCGATTCGCAATGTTTTCCTATGCAAAGTTTACACAATTATAATGTTTAAAATATACCCTCGTTTAATAGTACATACCAGTACATTCTAGCAATGCATAATTGATAGATATATCAGTATTTCAAATATTTTGCCATGTAAACCTATGTTTCAGAATATGCTTTATATTTTATTTATTACCATATTGTTCAACGCTCAAACTATTTCCACAAACCTTGCTTCATTCTATAATGACTACTAAGTATGTAAGGTTTACAAATGTGTCTTTCTTCATTTAATGATGCTTAACATACTGAAATTTACGAGCACATCACTGTAAATTCAAAGTTTACCTATTACTTATTATTTACACTGTATACCTTTAATGCAATGTTTACCTTTTATTTATTATTTTCAGTGTATAGCTTTAATGCAATGTTTATCTATTATTTACAGTGTATACCTGCATTCATACCTGAATCTTGCTGGCTCAGATTGTCATTTGGTCATGTTTTTGTTAGGCTTATTGCCTATGGTTCCTTTGGTGTTTGCAATATTGAAGACGAACTGACGTAAAATAAGTTGAAATGTACAAATTGAACATGTCTCGTAAATACATACCTACATGTCATAAAGCTCACACATACCTACATGTCATAAAGCATATGTACATACAAACCCACGTGTCATAAAGCATATACATGTCGTACATACCTACATGTCATAAAGCATATGTACATACATACCTACATGTCATAAAGCATATGTACATACATACCTACATGTCATAAAGCATATGTACATACATACCTACCTGTCATAAAGCATATGTACATACATACCTACATGTCATAAAGCATATGTACATACATACCTACATGTCATAAAGCATATGTACATACATACCTACATGTCATAAAGCATATGTACATACATACCTACCTGTCATAAAGCATATGTACATACATACCCACATGTCATGAAGCATATGCACATAAATACCTACATGTCATAAAGCATATGTACATAAATACCCACATGTAATAAAGTATATGTACATAAATACCCACATGTCATAAAGTATATGTACATAAATACCCACATGTCATAAAGCATATGTACATAAATACTACCCACATGTAATAAAGTATATGTACATAAATACTACCCACATGTAATAAAGTATATGTACATAAATACCCACATGTAATAAAGTATATGTACATAAATACCCACATGTAATAAAGTATATGTACATAAATACCCACATGTCATAAAGTATATGTACATAAATACCCACATGTCATAAAGTATATGTACATAAATACCCACATGTAATAAAGCATATGTACATAAATACTACCCACATGTAATAAAGTATATGTACATAAATACCCACATGTAATAAAGTATATGTACATAAATACTACCCACATGTAATAAAGTATATGTACATAAATACCCACATGTAATAAAGTATTTGTACATAAATACTACCCACATGTAATAAAGCATATGTACATAAATACCCACATGTAATAAAGCATATGTACATAAATACTACCCACATGTAATAAAGCATATGTACATAAATACCCACATGTAATAAAGCATATGTACATAAATACTACCCACATGTAATAAAGCATATGTACATAAATACCCACATGTAATAAAGCATGTGTACATAAATACCCACATGTAATAAAGCATATGTACATAAATACCCACATGTAATAAAGTATATGTACATAAATACTACCCACATGTAATAAAGCATATGTACATAAATACCCACATGTAATAAAGCATATGTACATAAATACTACCCACATGTAATAAAGCATATGTACATAAATACCCACATGTAATAAAGTATATGTACATAAATACCCACATGTAATAAAGCATGTGTACATAAATACACACATGTAATAAAGTATATGTACATAAATACCCACATGTAATAAAGCATATGTACATAAATACCCACATGTAATAAAGTATATGTACATAAATACACACATGTAATAAAGTATATGTACATAAATACCCACATGTAATAAAGCATATGTACATAAATACACACATGTAATAAAGTATATGTACATAAATACACACATGTAATAAAGTATATGTACATAAATACCCACATGTAATAAAGTATATGTACATAAATACACACATGTAATAAAGTATATGTACATAAATACCCACATGTAATAAAGCATATGTACATAAATACACACATGTAATAAAGTATATGTACATAAATACCCACATGTAATAAAGTATATGTACATAAATACCCACATGTAATAAAGCATATGTACATAAATACTACCCACATGTCATAAAGCATATGTACATAAATACCCACATGTAATAAAGTATATGTACATAAATACTACCCACATGTCATAAAGCATATGTACATAAATACCCACATGTAATAAAGCATATGTACATAAATACCCACATGTAATAAAGTATATGTACATAAATACCCACATGTAATAAAGTATATGTACATAAATACCCACATGTCATAAAGTATATGTACATAAATACCCACATGTAATAAAGTATATGTACATAAATACTACCCACATGTCATAAAGCATATGTACATAAATACCCACATGTAATAAAGCATATGTACATAAATACCCACATGTAATAAAGTATATGTACATAAATACCCACATGTAATAAAGCATATGTACATAAATACCCACATGTCATAAAGTATATGTACATAAATACCCACATGTCATAAAGCATATGTACATAAATACCCACATGTAATAAAGCATATGTACATAAATACTACCCACATGTAATAAAGCATATGTACATAAATACCCACATGTAATAAAGTATATGTACATAAATACCCACATGTAATAAAGTATATGTACATAAATACCCACATGTAATAAAGTATATGTACATAAATACCCACATTAATAAAGTATATGTACATAAATACCCACATGTAATAAAGTATATGTACAAAAATACCCACATGTAATAAAGTATATGTACATAAATACTACCCACATGTCATAAAGCATATGTACATAAATACCCACATGTAATAAAGCATATGTACATAAATACCCACATGTAATAAAGTATATGTACAAAAATACCCACATGTAATAAAGTATATGTACATAAATACCCACATGTCATAAAGTATATGTACATAAATACCCACATGTAATAAAGTATATGTACATAAATACCCACATGTAATAAAGTATATGTACATAAATACCCACATGTAATAAAGTATATGTACATAAATACCCACATGTAATAAAGTATATGTACATAAATACCCACATGTCATAAAGCATATGTACATAAATACTACCCACATGTTATAAAGTATATGTACATAAATACTACCCACATGTCATAAAGTATATGTACATAAATACCCACATGTCATAAAGCATATGTACATAAATACCCACATGTAATAAAGTATATGTACATAAATACCCACATGTAATAAAGTATATGTACATAAATACCCACATGTAATAAAGTATATGTACATAAATACCCACATGTAATAAAGTATATGTACATAAATACCCACATGTAATAAAGCATATGTACATAAATACCTACATGTCATAAAGTATATGTACATAAATACCTACATGTCATAAAGTATATGTACATAAATACCCACATGTAATAAAGCATATGTACATAAATACTACCCACATGTAATAAAGTATATGTACATAAATACTACCCACATGTCATAAAGCATATGTACATAAATACCCACATGTAATAAAGCATATGTACATAAATACCCACATGTAATAAAGTATATGTACATAAATACCCACATGTCATAAAGTATATGTACATAAATACTACCCACATGTAATAAAGTATATGTACATAAATACCCACATGTAATAAAGCATATGTACATAAATACCCACATGTAATAAAGCATATGTACATAAATACTACCCACATGTAATAAAGTATATGTACATAAATACTACCCACATGTCATAAAGCATATGTACATAAATACCCACATGTAATAAAGCATATGTACATAAATACCCACATGTAATAAAGCATATGTACATAAATACCCACATGTAATAAAGTATATGTACATAAATGCCCACATGTAATAAAGTATATGTACATACATACCCACATGTAATAAAGTATATGTACATAAATACCCACATGTAATAAAGCATATGTACATAAATACCCACATGTAATAAAGTATATGTACATAAATACCCACATGTAATAAAGTATATGTACATAAATACCCACATGTAATAAAGTATATGTACATAAATACCCACATGTCATAAAGTATATGTACATAAATACCCACATTTAATAAAGTATATGTACATAAATACCCACATGTAATAAAGTATATGTACATAAATACCCACATGTAATAAAGTATATGTACATAAATACTACCCACATGTAATAAAGTATATGTACATAAATACTACCCACATGTAATAAAGTATATGTACATAAATACCCACATGTAATAAAGTATATGTACATAAATACCCACATGTCATAAAGTATATGTACATAAATACCCACATGTAATAAAGTATATGTACATAAATACCCACATGTCATAAAGTATATGTACATAAATACCCACATGTAATAAAGTATATGTACATAAATACCCACATGTCATAAAGTATATGTACATAAATACCCACATGTCATAAAGCATATGTACATAAATACCCACATGTAATAAAGTATATGTACATAAATACCCACATGTCATAAAGCATATGTACATAAATACCCACATGTCATAAAGCATATGTACATAAATACCCACATGTCATAAAGTATATGTACATAAATACCCACATGTAATAAAGTATATGTACATAAATACCCACATGTAATAAAGTATATGTACATAAATACTACCCACATGTAATAAAGCATATGTACATAAATACCCACATGTAATAAAGTATATGTACATAAATACCCACATGTCATAAAGTATATGTACATAAATACTACCCACATGTCATAAAGCATATGTACATAAATACTACCCACATGTAATAAAGCATATGTACATAAATACCCACATTTAATAAAGTATATGTACATAAATACCCACATGTCATAAAGTATATGTACATAAATACCCACATGTAATAAAGTATATGTACATAAATACCCACATGTCATAAAGTATATGTACATAAATACCCACATGTAATAAAGTATATGTACATAAATACCCACATGTAATAAAGTATATGTACATAAATACCCACATGTAATAAAGCATATGTACATAAATACTACCCACATGTAATAAAGTATATGTACATAAATACCCACATGTAATAAAGTATATGTACATAAATACCCACATGTAATAAAGTATATGTACATAAATACCCACATGTAATAAAGTATATGTACATAAATACCCACATGTAATAAAGCATATGTACATAAATACTACCCACATGTAATAAAGTATATGTACATAAATACTACCCACATGTAATAAAGTATATGTACATAAATACCCACATGTAATAAAGTATATGTACATAAATACCCACATGTCATAAAGCATATGTACATAAATACTACCCACATGTAATAAAGTATATGTACATAAATACCCACATGTAATAAAGTATATGTACATAAATACCCACATGTCATAAAGTATATGTACATAAATACCCACATGTAATAAAGCATATGTACATAAATACTACCCACATGTAATAAAGTATATGTACATAAATACCCACATGTAATAAAGTATATGTACATAAATACCCACATGTAATAAAGTATATGTACATAAATACCCACATGTCATAAAGCATATGTACATAAATACTACCCACATGTCATAAAGCATATGTACATAAATACCCACATGTAATAAAGCATATGTACATAAATACTACCCACATGTAATAAAGTATATGTACATAAATACCCACATGTAATAAAGTATATGTACATAAATACCCACATGTAATAAAGCATATGTACATAAATACCCACATGTAATAAAGTATATGTACATAAATACCTACATGTAATAAAGCATATGTACATAAATACCTACATGTAATAAAGTATATGTACATAAATACCCACATGTAATAAAGTATATGTACATAAATACCTACATGTAATAAAGCATATGTACATAAATACCCACATGTAATAAAGTATATGTACATAAATACCCACATGTAATAAAGTATATGTACATAAATACCCACATGTAATAAAGCATATGTACATAAATACCTACATGTAATAAAGTATATGTACATAAATACCCACATGTAATAAAGTATATGTACATAAATACCCACATGTCATAAAGTATATGTACATAAATACCCACATGTCATAAAGTATATGTACATAAATACCTACATGTAATAAAGTATATGTACATAAATACCCACATGTAATAAAGCATATGTACATAAATACCTACATGTAATAAAGTATATGTACATAAATACCCACATGTAATAAAGTATATATACATAAATACCTACATGTAATAAAGCATATGTACATAAATACCTACATGTAATAAAGTATATGTACATAAATACCCACATGTAATAAAGCATATGTACATAAATACCCACATGTAATAAAGTATATGTACATAAATACCTACATGTAATAAAGTATATGTACATAAATACCTACATGTCATAAAGCATATGTACATAAATACCCACATGTCATAAAGTATATGTACATAAATACCTACATGTAATAAAGTATATGTACATAAATACCCACATGTAATAAAGCATATGTACATAAATACCTACATGTCATAAAGTATATGTACATAAATACCCACATGTCATAAAGTATATGTACATAAATACCCACATGTAATAAAGCATATGTACATAAATACCTACATGTAATAAAGTATATGTACATAAATACCTACATGTCATTTAAGCAATGAATGTTTTAGCAAATGTTGTTACAGTCCTATAACACACATTGCTATTGATGACAAACTAAATAAAGCCCGGTAGGGCTTTATGTAAGTTTGTCAGCAATAACAATGTGTGTTATAGGACTGTAACAATATTTGCTAAAATGTTCATTACTTATATTTACATTTTGATAGAATTATTGTATTGCGCTTTATTTAGTTTCTTCGGAACTATTTTGAACAGCAAAACATGCGAAGACAACAATGAAATTGATGACGTCACAATAGAGATTAATGACGTCACAATAGCAACTGCTGTTATAGTCTAAGGCACTGGGTGTTATAGGCCTATGGCAGCAACTGCCTCTTAGCATTGTGTCAAAGGAAAATTACAGAGCAAATGTAAATATAAAGCATATGTACATAAATACCCACATGTAATAAAGTATATTTACAAATGCTCCATGCTTTACCATGCACAATTAACTTCAATTCTTACCTGTTAATCTTGCCAGTGCATCTTTTTAGCAAAAATGATATCTTTTCCAATTATCAAATTTACTCATTCATGTTTTGTTTGCAGCCAATAAACGCTTTGGAACATGCAGAGAATAAAGTGTATATACAGGTGGTCGGGAAGCAGGCATGCTTACAGGACTTTCTCAGAGAAAACCACTAGACAGGATGTACTAGCCTACCCCAGACATGTCAGGTTAACCAACACGGGCTGATCTCTACACAGGACATAGTTGACACCAGGAGGTTAACATGGTTCGCAGGAATTAAAGCTAAATTTGACAATTTGACGTGCTTGATAACATATTTACTTTCCTTAGCACCTCTTGGTTATAATCTTTCGATGACGACAATCACCTAATTCAAAACAAATAATGGGAGGGGCGTTTATTTAGGCTGTCTATGCATAGATACAAGATATGTAAAGCACTTCACTCTTTTCTTTAAATGCCACAGTGTTTATGAAATGATTTTTTTTGTCGCAAACCTTTGAGTGAAAAAATGATCATAGGGCCTAGATTATCAAAGCTTCAGAGTGGGTTACATTAAAATTCAAATAGGTGCATTGTGCCTAATCTGTGCTATATAAAGGAATGTTGAATTGTTGAATCTTTTAATGATTTGTCAGTTTATTTTTGTACAATTACACATTATTGACGTTTGTTTTACATCTTGTAAACAATATGCACGAAAATGGAAGCGTTATAAATAAATGAATTGTATTAACAGAAAATGTGTTTTCTTCATTTCCCTCCGAAAATGGATCCGTTATGCAATAAATGAATTACGCAGTTGAGTATGTATTAAGATAAAACTATATTTTGTTCATTTTCCCCCTTTTTATCTGCAGCATTAGCTCGCGAAATAAAGTGGTTTACATCTGACTTTAGAAAGAGGGATTAGAGAAGGGGAATACCAAATTATGCATCCCAGCCATTTACACCGAGTCGGTAATACAAAGGAACTTAAACACTTGTGTATGTGTTTACTAGTATCTTACTAACAGTAGTGCATGATAATCAACGGACTAGCATAAAACTTTAGTTGATTCAGTCGAAATTTTTTTAATACCAGATAGTATACTAGATAGAAATAAATCGCCTGGCCCGGTTTCATTAACGTTACTTAACTTAAGGAAAGCCTTTAACTTAAAAATCATAAAGAAAGCATTACGGAATTAAAGGGGGGATTTATGTTAAGGAATTTTCCTTAAACTATGTAATGCTTTCCAAAGAATGTAGATGTACCTGAAACTGTGGCTTGTTCTCCTATCACGGTATTTTGTAGTGTCACCATCTGCCTTGCAATGTTGTTGAAAAATAGCAAAAAAAGTGCATAAAAATATTCATTTATATTTATTGCACCCTGGCATTATTGTCGCATCGGCTGAAGTATTAATAAATAATTATATACCGTTATTTTAAGTATCAAAGTAATTGTGAATACACAGTGGCAAACGCCAGCAAATTACAATAATGCTATATACTCAAACGTCAAACAACCAACTGTGGAGCCATGCCATTCCACACAGAACACAATTAGTTTACGTCATACACTGTGTTTTACTCAACATACATACAAAGAGGCATTATTTTGAATTCACCAATTCAGATATATTGTGAAATATTACACCTGTGCATTTAACCCTGGAAACAATGATAACGTGCATATTAAGGTACATTGAGCGATTTTGTTGCGTGACGCAAATCGATTCCGACATGTAACCTCTGGTATGTGTGATAGCATGTGCCGTTATGCAAATTATTCTAAATCACAAAATTGAAAAAAACCCAACAAAAAAAACAAAAAACGAAAAAAAACCAACAGAATAACAAAGCGTCAACATAACCATAATCCAAACTCAAAATCGATTAAATAAGAGGCAGAATATGAACAAATGAAATATTTATACGGAGACCCTTGTAAACGTACAAGAGAATACGATCAGGTGGTCCGGAAGAGTAAACGTCTTCTGCTTCATCAACGGCACCCGCCATGTAGGTCACATCCAAGTAATTATCATGCCCTCACAGTAAGAACTGAGGCATACTTCTCAATCACAACAATTACACTATATAATATATTAACGAGCATATTCAAAATACACAATCCGGAAAAAAAAATCCATTCACTTAAGTAAAAATCGTCTCCCGTAATACTATGCAGATGGTAATGGAGCTATAATATCGCCAAGTGATGTTCAATCGTTTGTTAGATATCTTATAATTATCTAATTTGAGAGATGCAGGTTGATCAGAACTATGGACAAGCTTTATGGTCGCCATCTTTGTCCCACTGAGAAATATTCTGTATCTAAGTGATATGCAGATGGACATTTAGTGTGTTTACTTGTTGTGACATCGTCGGAAACCCACGGTACACTTATCTGACGTTTGCATCCCGTGGGCCAGAATCGGTAAAAACCTTCGTTTCCCCGAATAGAAGTTTATTCGGAGATTTCAACCAATCAAAATAGTCGTTTCTCGTGGCACTCTGTTAGATGATTTCACCTTGACCACGACCAGCATATTTCTGTATGCATGACGCCGATGTCATTCGCCGTATAGCAGGACTTTATATTTTAATCACGATCGACACAATTATAACACAATCGACAGGTTTTGTTGACAGGCGGTGCTACAAATAAAACGGGATGTCCCGGCTGTATGTAGTCACGGATGAAACCATCGATATGATTGGCTTCTATTTTAGTACGAAAACGAGAGTTTCTTTCCATTTGAGCCCACGGGATGCAAACGTCAGAGAAGTGTACCGTGGGTTTCCGACGATGTTGTTGTTATTGACAATGATACTCGGTTCTCGTTTTGATAACTTGATGTTTACTTGGATGTGACAAAGATTTACATGGCTGGTGTCGTCGATGAAGTAAAAGACGCTTACTCTTCCGGAACACCTGGTCTAATCCTCTTGTACTTTTACGAGAGTCTCTATGTAAATCTTTCCTTTGTCCCTATTTTGCCTTTAGTTTAATCGATTTTGAGTTCGGAATATAGCTTTGTTGACGCTTTGGTATTATCTGATTTTTTTGTATCCAGCACTACAGGTCTGTATTATATGTATGCAAGGTGCTCTTTTTTGTTGCGGTTAAATGTAATATCCAGAGTTTAATTGTGATTGAACCAAAATGGCAGCATGTAATAAAAGTAGTTAAAGAGAACCAGAACATTTTCTTAGTGTCCTTTGTTAGTTATTGATGGAAACCTTCCAGATTTCTGCTCCAGTGCGTTTGAATACATGCATTGTATCGGAAATTAAGTGTGTGTTTCTCCATTGTAAGATAAGTCGGTAGCAGTACGTTATTTTTAATAGCCAATGAAGGTATTGAGTGACCGCTTCTTTTCTGCGTATTCGCTGCACGTATGCCATTAAACATGGAATTCAATACTTACGTTCAGGATACAATTACTTGACATAAGCCATAATTTCACAAAGACTGAACTTCTTCCGGGTGTGTATGTATGTATTTTTTACATACAGATGGGTTAAAGTGATTTCTATTCTGGTTTTCACTTAAAGGCCCAATATACGTAACTTCAGGGAAATTTTCGTGATTCTGAAAAATTCTGAAAAAAAATCCAGTTGATAACCATGCAAAAATAAGCCTAAAACGAAGTAAACCTGAGCGGTAACTAACAAGAAATTCTTGACAAAAAAAATCCAAATAGTTGAAAATAATTCAGGTGGGGCCCACTTCAACAACAAACCGAAGGTAGAAGACGGTTCGAAATGGACGCGTGTTTACAAATAGCGTGTTTCAACTGCTGATGTACCGGTAACCGCGAAAGAATTCGTCTTGAATATTGCTGATATCAGTTAATCTTAACTAAATCTATCAATATAATAAGTTATTAGGCTTGATTTTCACCTCAAGTTTTGCCGAAAGTTACGTATATTGGGCCTTTAAACATATGTAAAGATCCTGTTGTTATACTACGCTGGAGAGCAAATTCTCTTAGCCAAAGTTACCTTGAATTTCTTAATCTGAATATATATGGCATTCAAATGAGCTAAACGTAAACTAATTTCCCTATGTACTGGGTTAAGGTATATGAATTAAAAGAATAAAGACATACTGAAAAAAATCATAAAATTGGTCGTTAACGTTATACAAACCAACAGGGTACTTGCAGTTAAAACTACCGAAATGGGTACAGCATAAAGCATGATCAACCGGCCATCGATTATTGACACGGGTACAGCGTAAAACAAGATCAACCGGCCATATATTACCGACACGGGTACAGCGTAAAGCATAATCAACCGGTCATGTATTACCAACACGGGTACAGCTTAAAGCATGATCGACCGGCCATGTACTACCGACACGGGTACAGCGTAAAGCATGATCAATCGGTCAGGTATTACCGACACGGGTACAGCGTAAAACATGATCGACCGGCCAGGTATTACCGACACGGGTACAGCGTAAAACATGATCGACCGGCCAGGTATTACCGACACGGGTACAGCGTAAAGCATGATCAACCGGTCATGTATTACCGACACGGGTACAGCGTAAATTATGATCAACCGGCCAGGTATTACCGACACGGGTACAGCGTAAAGCATGATCAACAGGCCATGTATTACCGACACGGGTACAGCGTAAAGCATGATCAACAGGCCATCCATTATTGACACGGATACAGAGTTAAGCATGACCAACCGGCCATGTATTACCGACACGGGTCCAGCGTAAAGCACGATCAACCGGCCATGTATTACCGACAGGGGTCCAGCGTAAAGCACGATCAACCGGCCATGTATTACCGACACGGGTACAGCGTAAAGCATGATCAACCGGCCATGTATTACCGACACGGGTACAGCGTAAAGCATGATCAACAGGCCATATATTACCGACACGGGTACAGCGTAAAGCGTGATCAACCGGCCAGGTATTACGACACGGGTACAGCGTAAAACACGATCAACTGGCCATGTTTTAGCAACACGGGTACAGGGTAAAACATCATCAACCGGCCATGTATTACCGACACGGGTACAGCGTAAAGCATGATCAACAGGCCATCCATTATTGACACGGATACAGAGTTAAGCATGATTAACCGGTCATGTATTACTAACACGGGTACAGCGTAAAGCATGATCAACAGGCCATCCATTATTGACACGGATACAGAGTTAAGCATGACCAACCGGTCATGTATTACTAACACGGGTACAGCGTAAAGCATGATCAACCGGCCATGTATTACCGACACGGGTACAGCGTAAAGCATGATCAACAGGCCATCCATTATTGACACGGATACAGAGTTAAGCAAGATCAACCGGTCATGTATTACCGACACGAGTACAGCGTAAAGCATGATCAACAGGCCATCCATTATTGACACGGATACAGAGTTAAGCATGATCAACCGGTCATGTATTACTAACACGGGTACAGCGTAAAGCATGATCAACAGGCCATCCATTATTGACACGGATACAGAGTTAAGCATGATCAACCGGTCATGTATTACTAACACGGGTACAGCGTAAAGCATGATCAACAGGCCATCCATTATTGACACGGATACAGAGTTAAGCATGATCAACCGGTCATGTATTTCCGACACGGGTACAGCGTAAAACATGACCAACCAGTCATGTATTACCGACACGGGTACAGTATAAAGTATGAACAACCGGCCATGTATTACCGACACGGGTACAGCGTAAAGCATGATCAAAAGGCCATCAATTATTGACACGAATACAGAGTTAAGCATGATCAACCGGTCATGTATTACTAACACGGGTACAGCGTAAAGCATGATCAACAGGCCATCCATTATTGACACGGATACAGAGTTAAGCATGACCAACCGGTCATGTATTACTAACACGGGTACAGCGTAAAGCATGATCAACCGGCCATGTATTACCGACACGGGTACAGCGTAAAGCATGATCAACAGGCCATCCATTATTGACACGGATACAGAGTTAAGCATGATCAACCGGTCATGTATTACCGACACGGGTACAGCGTAAAGCATGATCAACAGGCCATCCATTATTGACACGGATACAGAGTTAAGCATGATCAACCGGTCATATATTACTAACACGGGTACAGCGTAAAGCATGATCAACAGACCATCCATTATTGACACGAATACAGAGTTAAGCATGATCAACCGGTCATGTATTTCCGACACGGGTACAGCGTAAAACATGACCAACCAGTCATGTATTACCGACACGGGTACAGCATAAAGTATGAACAACCGGCCATGTAATACCGACACGGGTACAGCGTTAAGCAAGATCAACCGGTCATGTATTACCGACACCGGTACAGCGTTAAGCAAGATCAACCGGTCAGGTATTACCGACACCGGTACAGCGTTAAGCATGATCAACCGGTCAGGTATTACCGACACCGGTACAGAGTTAAGCATGATCAACCGGCCATGTATTACCGACACGGGTACAGCGTAAAGCCTGATCAACTTGCCATATATTACCGACACAGGTACAGCGTAAAGCATGATCGACCGGTCATGTATTACCGACACGGGTGCAGCGTATATCATGATCAACCGGCCATGTATTGCCGACACGGGTACAGCGTAAAGTATGATCAACCGGCCATGTATTACCGACACGGGTACAGCGTAAAGTATGATCAACCGGCCATGAATTACCGACACGGGTATAGCGTAAAGTATGATCAACAGGCCATCCATTATTGACACGGATACAGAGTTAAGCATGATCAACCGGTCATGTATTACCGACACGGGTACAGCGTAAAGCATGACCAACCGGCCATGTATTACCGACTTGGGTACAGCGTAAAGTATGATCAACCGGCCATGTATTACCGACACGGGTACAGCGTAAAGTATGATCAACCGGTCATGTATTAGCGACACGGGTACAGCGTTAAGCGTGATCAACCGGCCAGGTATTACCGACACGGGTACAGCGTAAAACGTGATCAACCGGTCATGTATTACCGACACGGGTACAGCGTAAAGTATGATCAGCCGGTCATGTATTACCGACACGGTTACAGCGTAAAGTACAGTGTATGATTAACCGGTCATGTATTACCGACACGATTACAGCGTAAAGCATGATCAACCGTCTAGGTATTACCGACACGGGAACAGCGTAAAGCATGATCAACCGGTCAGGTATTACCTACACGGGTACAGCGTAAAGCACGATCAACCGGCCAGGTATTACCGACACGGGTACAGCGTTAAGCATGATCAACCGGTCAGGTATTACCGACACTGGTACAACAATAAGCATGATCAACCGGCCAGGTATGATCGATACGGGTACAGCGTAAAGCATGATCAACCGGCCAGGTATTACCGACACGGGTACAGCGTTAATCATGACCAACCGGCCAGGTATTACCGACACGGGTACAGCGTTAATCATGACCAACCGGCCAGGTATTCATCCTTTTTTCAAGACCAACTCTATTCGTGTTCCCTTTAGAACAACAAATTTTATTTCAGCAATTATGTTAGTTTGAATGATAAGCTCAACTGAACATAAGATTTGTCATTAAATATGTTTGTATTAGTCGGTACAGACACCTGTCTACATATTTGTTTACATATAAAGTGCTTTTGTTGTCTACCCAATAGCTTATCACCGTTTCCACCAGAGCGGAACGGTCGGATTGCTCCGCTGATTGAAGTAAACCCGATCTAAAACTTCCTGGTTTATTTAATTTCTATGACCCGATGATTCAGAAAGACGACAAAATGCTCCGCCATGGACATTCGGGATGGAAAATACTTTTATCTTTGGTAAGATTCCTCGGTATTTACATTCATTGATATTAGTGTGGTTTAACATGTTTCATTACAGGCGAACACCCATCTGTAAATCAAAAAATGGAACCGTTATTGAAATCATCATTACAGCTATCTAATTATTCAGTTATGTAAAAGGAGCTTTACGAAAGTGTATATTGATATATATATATATTACCGATAGAATAGGGATTAGGTGTTTAAAGGAATCTATATAATCTGATTTATTGTCAAATACATTTTCCAGAAAGAAAGATACCGGATATGTATATTGATAATAAATATGATAGCGATATATATATGACCATTTTAATACACACAAAACATGAAACATACGACACTATGTTGATGTTTCTACTGGAAGTCAGTAGTACGTATGAGAGTATAACGTTACACACCTAGAGGACTAAAATATATCGGTCTCAATATTAGGTGTTTTGGGACCTGACCGCACCAACTTCGCAAGCCAAGGGTGTACAATACGCTACTCTACTTTCACGTGAAAAGGAGAGTACCATTGGCTTGCGAAGTTGGACCGCCCGGGCCGATATCAATTTGTGAACATTTTAAACTTATTGCACACGTAAAAAGGGTGTTATCAGTAGTTAACATATGATAATACATTTTCCCGCGCAACATGCAGGGATATAGCCCCCTACCCAGGGTGAAGATATAGCCCCTACGCAGGGTGTAGGTCTAGCCCCCTATACATGGTGTAAAGCTAGCCCTTTTCCCAGGGTGCAGATCTAGCCCCCTAACCAGGATGTAAATCTAGCCCTTTTCCCAGGGTGCAGATCTAGCCCCCTAACCAGGATGTAGATCTAGCCCCCTAACCAGGATGTAGATCTAGCCCTTTTCCCAGGGTGTAGATCTAGCCCCTACTCAGGTGTAGATCTAGCTCCCTAACCAGGATGTAGATCTAGCCCTTTTCCCAGGATGCAGATCTAGTCCTTTTCCCAGGGTGTAGATCTAGCTCCCTAACCAGGATGTAGATCTAGCCCTTTTCCCAGGGTGTAGATCTAGCCCCTACTCAGGTGTAGATCTAGCTCCCTAACCAGGATGTAGATCTAGCCCCCTACCCAGGTGTAGATCTAGACCCCTAACCAGGATGTAGATCTAGCCCCCTACCCAGGTGTAGATATAGCCCCCTAACCAGGATGTAGATCTAGCCCTTTTCCCAGGTGTAGATCTAGCCCCCTACCCAGGTGTAGATCTAGCCCCCTAACCAGGATGTAGATCTAGCCCCCTAACCAGGATGTAGATCTAGCCCCTTACCCAGGTGTAGATCTAGCTCCCTACTCAGGTGTAGATATAGCCCCTACTCAGGTGTAGATCTAGCTCCCTAACCAGGATGTAGATCTAGCCCCTACTCAGGTGTAGATCTAGCCCCCTAACCAGGATGTAGATCTACCCCCTAACCAGGTGTAGGTCTAGCCCCCTAACCAGGATGTAGATCTAGCGCTTTTCCCAGGGTGTAGATCTAGCCCCCTAACCAGGATGTAGATCAAGCCCCTACCCAGGTGTAGATCTAGCCCCCTAACCAGGATGTAGATCTAGCGCTTTTCCCAGGGTGTAGATCTAGCCCCCTAACCAGGATGTAGATCAAGCCCCTACCCAGGTGTAGATCTAGCCCCCTAACTAGGATGTAGATCTAGCCCCCTAACCAGGATGTAGATCTAGCCCCCTAACTAGAATGTAGATTTAGCCCTTTTCCCAGGTGTAGATCTAGCCCCCTAACCAGGATGTAGATCTAGCCCCTACCCAGGTGTAGATCTAGCTCCCTAACCAGGATGTAGATCTAGCCCCTACCCGGGTGTAGATCTAGCCCCGTAACCAGGATGTAGATCTAGCCCCCTACCCAGGTGTAAATCTAGCCCCCTAACCAGGATGTAGATCTAGCCCCCTACCCAGGATGTAGATCTAGCCCCCTAACCAGGATGTAGATCTAGCCCCTACCCAGGTGTAGATCTAGCTCCCTAACCAGGATGTAGATCTAGCCCCTACCCAGGTGTAGATCTAGCCCCCTAACCAGGATGTAGAACTAGCCCCCCTAACCAGGATGTAGATCTAGCCCCCTACCCAGGTGTAGATCTAGCCCCCTACCCAGGTGCAGATCTAGCCCCCTAACCAGGATGTAGATCTAGCCCCTACCCAGGTGTAGATCTAGCCCTCTAACCAGGATGTAGATCTAGCCTATTTCCCATGGTGCAGGTCTAGCCCTTTTTTTTTTCTCGGAATTTCATATATCACTCCTGGTGTGTCTAAAATGTCATTCTGTTCTTTGCAGTGCACCGGTATTTGTCTGAATGTTGTCTGCTGTCTCATTTTAGCATTTTTACTCACTACTTAACAATACTTTTCAATGCTTAATAATTCCGTCAATGTCCAAGGTACAGCCCCACAATTTGTACTTATCACTAGTCAAGCTTATCAGTCTTTGAGCAACTGGTCCATTTGTTGATTAAACAGTTGGAGTACAGCAGCTGATTATCTACGTCTTTTATGTGCTATTCTTCCCCCTGTCTATCGCCCTGTTCTGTGATAATGTCTCTCCTCTGTCTATCGCCCTGCTGTGTGATAATGTCTGCTGTTTGTATTCTATGTGTTGTTCTCCCCCTGTCTATCACCCTGCTCTGTGATAATGTCTTCCCTCTGTCTATCGCCCTCCTCTGTGATAATGTCTGCTGTCTATATTTTATGTGCTGTTCTCCCCCTGTCTATCGCCCTGCTCTGTGATAATGTCTACTGTCTATCGCCCTCCTCTGTGATAATGTCTGCTGTCTATATTCTATGTGCTGTTCTCCCCTCTGTCTATCGCCCTGCTCTGTGATAATGTCTTCCCTCTGTCTATCGCCCTGCTCTGTGATAATGTCTGCTGTCTATCGCCCTGCTGTGTGATAATGTCTACTGTCTATCGCCCTGCTCTGTGATAATGTCTACTGTCTATCGCCCTGCTCTGTGATAATGTCTGCTGTCTATATTTTATGTGCTGTTCTCCCCTCTGTCTGTCGCCCTGCTCTGTGATAATGTCTGCTGTCTATATTGTATGTGCTGTTCTCCCCCTGTCTATCGCCCTGCTCTGTGATAATGTCTGCTGTTTATATTGTATGTGTTGTTCTCCCCTCTGTATATCGCCCTGCTCTGTGATAATGTCTACTGTCTATATTCTATGTGCTGTTCTCCCCTCTGTCTATCGTCCTGCTCTGTGATAATGTCTTCTGTCTATATTGTGTGTGGTGTTTTTCCCTCTGTCTATCGCCCAGCTCTGTTATAATGTCTACTGTCTATATTGTATGTGGTGTTCTTCCCTCTGTCTATCGCCAAGCTCTGTGATAACGTCTGCTGTCTATCGCCCAGCTCTGTGATAATGTCTACTGTCTATATTCTATGTGCTGTTCTTCCCTCTGTCTATCGCCCAGCTCTGTGATAATGTCTACTGTCTATCGCCCTGCTCTGTGATAATGTCTTCTGTCTATATTGTATGTGGTGTTCTTCCCTCTGTCTATCGCCCTGCTCTGTGATAATGTCTGCTGTCTATCGCCCTGCTCTGTGATAATGTCTGCTGTCTATCGCCCCGCTGTGTGATAATGTCTGCTGTCTATATTGTATGTGATGGTCTTCCCTCTGTCTATCGCCCTGCTCTGTGATAATGTCTACTGTCTATATTCTATGTGTTGTTCTCCCCTCTGTCTATCGCCCTGCTCTGTGATAATGTCTGCTGTCTATCGCCCTGCTCTGTGATAATGTCTGCTGTCTATATTTTATGTGGTGTTCTTCCCTCTGTTTGTCGCCCTGCTCTGTGATAATGTCTGCTGTTGGATAAATAAATGTTATATAATACTAGTGGTATATGACCTTCCGGACTTTTGATTGGTCAAGAAGTTGAACTTTGACCGGATACCACGTAGTTCAAAGCCACCTGCGGAACACAGGGGCTAGGCACGGACCTATGTCACTATGAAATGATTGTCAGATATTTTTTTTACGTTTCTCGAATATAGCCCCTCCCACTACTATATATCTGTGACAAGGGAAAGAACTAGCCTCAACGAGAAAATCGACCTACTTTCACTCTAAGTTTGTTTTCGTCACTGAATGAAGTCCAATTTTTTACATGCATGCCTCATTTTAAAGGTGAAACTTTTATCTCTCAGCCGATACCAAATATATCCCGCTACACGCATGTAAAAGCTCACAAGGCTGTCTAGAATCCGAGGTTTTGCATGAAAATCGTTAGGTGGGCACTTCCGTGTCCAGTGCTTCATACCTTGTCTAACCATGGGTATAGCTTTATTAACGTGGTGATTACTGAAAACAGCAGTTCCATCACTAATGCTAAAGCACGTTATCCTACCTTGAAGTCGAATGTTTATCGCTATTGTAATCCAGGTCATCCGAGGTTAAATTTACGGTTCACTGAAGATGTGAACTTCATCCGCCATTTTTCAAGTTTACATATTTTCGGAATCCATCTAGATTTTCCCACTACTCATGTAGACCGACAAACTCCGAACAGTTGCACTGGACACGGAAGTGTCCACCTAACGATTTTCATGCAAAACCTCGGATTCTAGACAGCCTAGTGAGCTTTTACATGCGTGTAGCGGGATATATTTGGTATCGGCTGAAAGATAAAAGTTTCACCTTTACAATGAGGCATGCATGTAAAAAATTGGACTTCATTCAGTGACGAAAACAAACTTAGAGTGAAAGTAGGTCGATTTTCTCGTTGAGGCTAGTTCTTTCCCTTGTCACAGATATATAGTAGTGGGAGGGGCTATATTCGAGAAACGTAAAAAAAATATCTGACAATCATTTCATAGTGACATAGGTCCGTGCCTAGCCCCTGTGCTGCGGAATGTTGGCGTCGTCATCGATTGTTGACGTCGTCACAACTAGGCGGAAGTATATACGAAATGACATATTTTCGCGCAAAATTCGCCGTTCAATCCAGAAAACAACATTGCCACCGCGACTTAATATTATTGTGGTAGAAATAGGTCACACGACTCTTGGTTATTGGATATAGAATTTATTTCACTCTCGTGAAATATTTTTTAAAGTTAAAAAAAGACAGTCGCTAAAGCTCGTGTCTTTTATAAGTTTTAAAAAATAATTAATTCGTGTGAAATAATTCTATATCCAACAACCACTCGTTGTGTAACCTCTATATATAATGAATACACAACCTTGCACATACATGATGTTTTGAGTTACCTACACGGGATCCTGTATGTGTACTACGTTTTATGTCCTATAGGTAATCCTATACTGGTATTGTGGAGGGAGTCACGGGCTAGTGGTTCCCTGCTTTACCTGTTCCTGTAACAACTCCTCTCACTACTACAACGGGACTGACTGTATCACACGTAAGTTTTGTTTCATTGTTGTTTGGAACTAAAAAACAAACTATAAAAAGGAATGTTTCTACAGCGACCACACACAAGAATGAAATGAAACCTTAATTTAACACTCGGTGGCCTACATACTCCCTTTAGCAGTCAGTAACAAAACATCTGAGAGATATGTGTTTTACTTGATCGGTTGAACAAAGACATCTTACAACAATTTGGCATTGCTATTGTTGAGCTAGGTTTTTTCTCCCAAATTTTTAAACGCAAACCATTAAGACAGCAAGTTTTGTTGCTTTTCTGTTGAAATTTTTACTATTTTTTTTATGAAGGTGGATATGACAAATTTATTACATTTTTACCATTGAAATATCGAAAATTATTCATTCTATAAAAGTGATATTTTCACTAGTGAGAAATATGAATTTTTTTCTGATTTGACCAATCAGAATGCTGTTTACAAAGGACATTTGGGAAAATCAAAAGCTGCCACTGCAGATTTTTGTATCTTACAGTATCTTCAGTAATACCAAACATATTTCACTCGTGTGGCTAGTATTTTGATATTTTCCATACGTGCTGCGCACTCGTGAAAAATATCAAAATATTAGCACCACCCGTGAAATATATTTGGTATTACTGAAGCCACTGTTAGATATCCTCTACATATCGAAATGCTCTTGTTTATGAATAGTTCACTTCCTCAAAAGTAGGTTTTCAAATTTAAAGTGTTTATGTGTAAATAAGAGTCGGGTTTGTTTGGTTCTGTTGTAATTGTAAGGGTAAGACGTTTTTGAATTTGGTTTCGTTGACTCGATTCCCATTACAGCTATTTAAGTACTGTCACATAATTAAGTATCACGAGCTTGGTATTTATAAGTGCAAAATCATTTTTATAAATCGATGCAAAATATACAAATTGCTACCATCAAGATTATTGAATGAACTGACTTTGGATTGCCATCATATGAAGCAAAACATAAAAAAAAATCATGCATTACATGACTCTCATGAAGTTTTACTTAATAATTTGGTTAACAAATTTTTGCAACGTCCTAGAAAGGACAGTTTTAAGCGGGTTAAAGTCGACAAAAAGCAAAGTTAACTTATCTTCGTTGATGTTATGATAACCATTTTACTCCAGGAATCAAGGCTGGAGAAGGCCCCTGTAACAAAAAACAAAGTTAACTTATCTTCGTTGATGTTATGATAACGATTTTACTCCAGGAATCAAGGCTGGAGAAGGCCCTTGTAACCTTGTGACTGATGAATGTACAGCCAACTCGACTTGTACCGGTATCGGTGGGATATGCAATTGTAGTGAGGACTATTACGACAACGGGGACGAGTGTGTAGCAAGTAAGATGTCATAGATTGACTTAAACGAGATGTATGCCGACTATTATGCATGTCTTTAATGGAACTTGTATTGTTTAGTTATATTATTGTAGAAATAGCTAGTATTGCATGTGGTTAATTGCATGCAAAATTATATAAGGTATAAATAAATCGGTCTAACTGGGAGCAAGCGGTGTCTTTGAAGAAAGTTTCCGCTTATTTCCATACTTCTGTCTAAACCGTTATTGAAATACCACACATTTGTATTGTCCTTCCATATCATACATGTCATGTCCATGGTCTGGATGAGGAAGTTTTAAAACTGATATGACAATGGCCGACCGACTATATGTTAAACATTGACAGTGATCGTAAAAGTGCATCATTGATTTCAACGTTAATTCCTTAGATCGACCCGTTGGTTTTTCAGTAGTTATTCTTACTTGCTGTGGCAAAATCTATCTGTCTATACTGCAGATAGCCCAACACGAATCTGTTCAATATGTTTGATTATTTACAGTGACATCCTAATACTAGACAATGACACTATTGTTGTCAGGGGTAGAAAGTATGATGAGTCAAAGAAAACAGTGCATGCTAACTTTGTTGTACACAGTTACGTGTGTGTTGTGAAAAATAAATCAGAGAATACCGAAGCGTTAACAAACTCATAATCCAAACTCAAAAATCGATTAAACTAGTGGTAAAATATGAACAAAGGACAGATTTACATGGAGACTCTTGTAAATGTACATGAGAATACGACCAGGTGTTCCGGAAGAGTAAGCGTCTTCTGCTTCATCGACAAGTAAACAGTGCTGTTTAATGGTGTCAAACTGTAGCTAAAGTTTTTGCAAATCTGAGTTTCTGTTATGGTTAAATGCATTTGGTTTAGTCAGTTGTATAAAAGAGTAGCTAGTTATATTTGTATAGAAGCTTGTTAGCTATAGTACAGGTTAGCCAGTAGGGTGTTGGGAGAAGCTACCATCTTTCTTATAATATATTATTCACATGCTTCCAAGTCCGCGCAACAAAGATAGTACACAGGCGTAAAGCAACTCTTTGAAATAAGGGATTTACAGTCTTCTTATTCTGTGCAGCTATATTGGTTTCGATTTTAACGTAAATACAGCATGGCATTATTCACTGTTAAGCATAGTTTTAAAACTAATTAAGATCACCACTTGGCCATAATACTTAAAACATAAAATAGGTTTTAGACTTATATTTCTTTATGTATCACAAGCGGTCTCATACAACCGTAAAACTTTGATATATCGTGAAAGTGTTTGATGTTAAGATACACATAACCATACAGCTAAGATGTATGAATGTATGGCGTTAGGTGATATAGAGTTGTTGTATTTAGATTGAGTGTAAAAACGTTATAATAAAATAAATCGCCAAATTTTATGGCTTTTAATAAGGCATACTCGTAAGACTAAGATATATCAACCATGCTATTATCGTAATGATTTAGAGTGATTAGAAAATTAGGACAATCATAAAATGTATGACTTCCAGTATGATATAACTTTATGTAGATCATATATCAAATGACTGTTATGATGTGACATACGTATACAACTAAAATATAAGGTGAACTACATGGTGGTTAGTATTATCCTTCATAGGTCCCTTACTGAGCATATGCTGTTAAGTATAACAAAGCAATCATACTAAAGTGTGTCTTGTTAAAATTAAAAGGTATAAAACGAAATATACATTTTTGTCATTTACAGTTCACCTGAAGAAAGATAGTGCTTCATACTGATGTGATATAATTATTGTATGTATGGAGTGGCATATAACCTCAGATTGTGCATGTTTAGAAAAGTCCCAGATCAATCGCACTGACTGATTCTTAATGTTTAGTATTACTTTCTTACATGTACATGTACTAAAGGAACATCGGCGTCCAATTGGTCGAAGGGATTGTCGACAACCGATATAATTTATATTGATACCTTTGTTGCATGTATGTGATGTAACGTGGTTATTATTTTGTTTATGGAGAAAAAGATAGATAGTCTTGAAAATTGACAATTTATTTGTCTGTACTGTCGCTATTACTTGAACGATCATATATGCATATGTTTATATATATGTTTTGTAAATAATTGTTATAGCAATAAATGATCAAAGGGAATTGTATCAAAAACACTGCATGATATCTTGCATGTGCATGTACAGAAATGTTCCCTACAGTTCCCAAATAGTGATCTCAACTATTTTAATTTCATTACTTTAAGTTTCCTAGTAATTATATAAATATCACAAAGTACACACTTTTATATATTTGAGAAGTCTTTCTTCATTCAGTTTCTGAAGGAAGGATGGCATTACTCTTTTGATAAAGCCAATCGTAAACAAATACCTGCCGTTTTACCAAGTCTAACGATATACGATTTTAAATGTTATTATTAATTATTGGGTTGGTTTATGTTGCGGAAAATACATATAGATTGAAGGAGGAGCGACAAGGTACTGTCACCCATGCTGGTGTCAAATGTATGAATCATAACCTTGGTGCAGCGTGTCCAGCAAACAAAGACCAGTGCAGACATCACTAGGAGATTATATATCTGTATACTTTTCATCTTGAAACCTTTATCTTGGGCACCAACGTGAACAGCGCAGGTAAGTAGAGAGAAAACTGGATGGCATGGCCGTGAGATATTGACTGACAAGAACAGGTAATTACTTTTGAAAAACGGTAAGTAATGCTTCAAATGCTTTATCCATCTGACTAACCATATCAGGTAAGTACACTGCGGAACAGGATACTAACATTTGCATATATAATATTTATATCATTTTTGTATATCTACGCATCTACCTGTCCAGTATAGACAGGTGTAACGGGGTGTCGGAAACTAATGCTTCAAATCTTACTTTTATTAACGTCTATTTAATGCTATCCTATCTACCTCCCATGCCCGAATATGTGAGTAGACAGGGTAAGGGAGACTAACGCTTTTACTCGACGTTATATTTACGTACATACTAACTTTAAGTCTACTTAATACATGTTGTGATGGTCAAACACTTGATAGAGAGGTGTTTTTATATGGTTTGTTTATTGGAAAAATGTAATAAATTTATTTTCCCTTTTTTTAGTGTCTGCACTTAGTGAAAACTGCAGTGGAGCATCCCAGTGTTCTGACAGTAACACTGAGTGTACAAGTACGGGCGGTTATGTCTGTAGGTGTCAAGCAGGTTACTTTGATAGTAACGGATTTGGTACTTCCGGCGGGACCTGTTCAGATAGTAAGTTAATTTCATATTATACTACATGTATATATTGATTTTGTTATGTTGACGGAACTCGGAGAGGGAGGGAGGGAGAGAGAGAGAGAGAGAGGGAGAGAGAGAGTGGGAGGGAGAGAGGGAGAGAGAGTACGCTGATTCAATATTACTATAAATATATTGTAATCGTGACATGAGTACTTTTGGCAGAGCACGTACCCCGAATAAAATTATTTCCATATTGCCACAGGTTGATAATTAATGAATTATATTGTGCTATTGGCATGGTTTGAACAGAAAGTATAATTAGTGTTATCTATGGATATTGGTGTCTGACGTTGGTATGGCGTGAAGATGCCTACCAGTTAGAATTCATTACTTGTTGATACCATCAATACACTTATTCTTGAACTTTAAACATTTTTATGTTAGTATTTTTTTTACCTCAAATTCATTATAAAATATTATATTTCCAGAATAATATTTTTAGCAATCATTGACACAATTCTTATTTTGAATCCTTATTGTAGAAGGATACCATGGGTATTATTTTCAACAAACTATACTCATTTCCATACGGCTGTGTTCTGATATTATTTATTTTCCTACTATTGGCCTTCCGGAACACGTGGTCACAACATGTACTTTTTCAAGGGTATCCGTGTAAATCCTTCTTTAGTTAATACTATCCCAATAACTTGATCAATTATGATTTTGGATTATGGTTTTTTTGACGCGTCGGTATTCTGTGATTTTTTTTAATGTATGTTTTTATTCAGCAATATGCATGATAATTAATTAGACATATAAATGTGTAGCCATTCACAGATATACGATTTCAAGACGACGACAAAAACATGTAACACCAAACTAGCCTGATGAGAAACAAACTGTTTTCGTACGGCAGTTTGTGAACAGTGTGTAATAGAGTTGAAATTGTAGATACAACTGCATCAACACATTTTAAACATAACCATTAAGGCAAAACGATATCAGGCAAATGAAAAGGGAATACGCGGCTGATTCGTCTGTTTTCTATTAGTAATTCTGTGTTTATGTTACAGTGAATACTCTGAAGGCCTCAGCGTTGTCCTACTCATCCGTGACGTCCAGTAGTGCAAACATCATGTGGACATCTCCTGCGGATTCTTCACAAGTGTCCGCATTCGTCGTAGTTTGGAGGGTGAACGGCAGTTCTACAGTGGACGGAAACCTGACAGTAGGGAATGGCGTGACAAGCGCAAATATCACAGGATTGATGCCGGGTACAACATACGTGTTTTCTATTGTGTCGCAGGAGAACGGGAGTCGTGCTTCCGTACAGGAGGTGGAGTCTGACGATAGCATTACACTTACATCAAGTACGTAGATGCGTTGTATTAGAACGTTAATGTTCAATTTATAAAAAAAAACACGGACTCGTATCATAAACGCACTAAGTTAAAACATTGAATGTTTTGATACTTTTTTCCCTATTATTTATTGATTACTTTCATGACATGCTACAATCAATATACATATAATTTAGCAATATGTTTATCACTAAATTGTGTCAAAAGCAAGTACATAGGGAGTGTGTTACGTCATCTTTATGATAGGGGAAGGCAGACTCTGCTAGTGGATTTTTTAGTCCCCGAGGTTGGCTTCATAGCCACAGTTAATCTCAGTTGAATAGTGGCACGGTACATAATAAACATATTTTCGTAGTACACGATTTGAAATTATACAGAACTAGTTTAATTAATTCATAAATTAAAGGGGTTTTACGCACCTGACCCTTCTGCTTTTACATTAGTTTAGACATTTTGGATTCCTACCTTTTTGCCCCTCGCATCACTGAAGAGTCCTAGGAGAACGAAACAGCTGTATGATGCAGTTCAATGTATTTGTTCGGCATACTGTATATATTACTAAATTTAAGAGGTTCAGCATATGTGTGTGTTACGTCCTCTTTACATTAGATACATATAATACGGCTCGGGCAAATATCAGTGTAAAAGTTTTCAACCATCATTGTTTCATGAAGGATTTGATTTTGTATTAAATATCAATATGCTATACCCAGTAAAGTTTTAATGAATTAAGTATGAATCTAAAGGTGAAATGAATGTGTTTTGTATTTTCAGAGGCAGAACTTAGTGCGGCTTGTGGAGGAGCAGTTTTGTGTGATGATGCCATGTCTGAGTGTATTGCTGGTAATAGTGGAGGGAATGTGTGTAGGTGTCAGCTTGGACACTACGATAGTAATAGCTATAGTAGTGCTGGCGGAGTATGTACAAGCAGTAAGTATGCAGAATCGGCAGTTTGTCACTCAATGTTTATGTAATTGTACCTAATATAGAGTGAATGAAGGTAGCCATCGATATAGAGAATCATCACCACAGTGAGTCATTAGAATCTGTTATTTTCGAATATGTTTAAAAGTATATCTGATATAAAGACAATTCATAACTAGTATTTTCAATAAAAAATCCGTGCTATTACCAAGATATATTTTTTTCTTTGATCAGTTTGTTAATAATCAAATATGATTGACGAATTCCTATCTCATAACAAATCCTGATTATTTGTTGTTTTACAAAAATACCAAACAGTCTTTGGAGAAATGCATACACACCAGTTTTAGATAATGAACATGGTTTTGTGTTGATAGCGGTACGTTTATGTCACAGTAAATCCCATGAACAGTTTTATAATGATACACGGCTCTATGAATGTTCAAGCCAATTGGTTCGGCAAACATCGTTCAGTTGTATCTTTGGTTTTCATGTCAAGTAGTATTTCGAATCGCATACCAATGTCCATGGTCGCAGTCATTGAGAAATAGTATGTATCCTGGTGCGAATATGAATGCGATGAAGGACGCGATGTTTATCCTTCCGGAACATAATATGGTCTTATTAATTCGATTTGTTCTCTTAGGTAACCAACTAAATTGATCATTTGTTGATGTTTCCCCTAATTTAGTAGATGTTTAGCAATACAACGCGGCTGATTCGTCTGTTTTCTATTAGTAATTCTGTGTTTATGTTACAGTGAATACTCTGAAGGCCTCAGCGTTGTCCTACTCATCCGTGACGTCCAGTAGTGCAGACATCATGTGGACATATCCTGCGGATTCTTCACAAGTGTCCGCATTCGTCGTAGTTTGGAGGGTGAACGGCAGTTCTACAGTTGACGGAAACCTGACAGTAGGGAATGGCGTGACAAGCGCAAATATCACAGGATTGATGCCGGGTACAACATACGTGTTTTCTATTGTGTCGCAGGAGAACGGGAGTCGTGCTTCCGTACAGGAGGTGGAGTCTGACGATAGCATTACACTTACATCAAGTACGTAGATGCGTTGTATTAGAACGTTAATGTTCAATTTATAAAAAAAAAACACGGACTCGTATCATAAACGCACTAAGTTAAAACATAGAATGTTTTGATACTTTTTTCCCTATTATTTATTGATCACTTTCATGACATGCTACAATCAATATAAATATAATTTAGCAATATGTTTATCACTAAATTGTGTCAAAAGCAAGTACATAGGGAGTGTGTTACGTCATCTTTATGATAGGGAGGGGCAGACTCTGCTAGTGGATTTTTTAGTCCCCGAGGTTGGCTTCATAGCCACAGTTAATCCCAGTTGAATAGTGGCACGGTACATAATAAACATATTTTCGTAGTACACGATTTGAAATTATACAGAACTAGTTTAATTAATTCATAAATTAAAGGGGTTTTACGCACCTGACCCTTCTGCTTCTACATTAGTTTAGACATTTTGGATTCCTACCTTTTGGCCCCTCGCATCACTGAAGAGTCCTTGGAGGACGAAACAGCTGTATGATGCAGTTCAATTTATTTGTTCGGCATACTGTATCTATTACTAAATTTAAGAGGTTCAGCATATGTGTGTGTTACGTCCTCTTTACATTAGATACATATAATACGGCTCGGGCAAATATCAGTGTAAAAGTTTTCAACCATCATTGTTTCATGAAGGATTTGATTTTGTATTAAATATCAATATGCTATACCCAGTAAAGTTTTAATGAATTAAGTATGAATCTAAAGGTGAAATGAATGTGTTTTGTATTTTCAGAGGCAGAACTTAGTGCGGCTTGTGGAGGAGCAGTTTTGTGTGATGATGCCATGTCTGAGTGTATTGCTGGTAATAGTGGAGGGAATGTGTGTAGGTGTCAGCTTGGACACTACGACAGTAATAGCTACAGTAGTGCTGGCGGAGTATGTACAAGCAGTAAGTATGCAGAATCGGCAGTTTGTCACTCAATGTTTATGTAATTGTACCTAATATAGAGTGAATGAAGGTAGCCATCGATATAGAGAATCATCACCACAGTGAGTCATTAGAATCTGTTATTTTCGAATATGTTTAAAAGTATATCTGATATAAAGACAATTCATAACTAGTATTTTCAATTAAAAATCCGTGCTATTACCAAGATATATATTTTTTTCTTTGATCAGTTTGTTAATAATCAAATATGATTGACGAATTCCTATCTCATAACAAATCCTGATTATTTGTTGTTTTACAAAAATACCAAACAGTCTTTGGAGAAATAAATACACACCAGTTTTAGATAATGAACATGGTTTTGTGTTGATAGCGGTACGTTTATGTCACAGTAAATCCCATGAACAGTTTTATAATGATACACGGCTCTATGAATGTTCAAGCCAATTGGTTCGGCAAACATCGTTCAGTTGTATCTTTGGTTTTCATGTCAAGTAGTATTTCGAATCGCATACCAATGTCCATGGTCGCAGTCATTGAGAAATAGTATGTATCCTGGTGCGAATATGAATGCGATGAAGGAAACGACGTTTATCCTTCCGGAACATAATATGGTCTTATTAATTCGATTTGTTCTCTTAGGTAACCAACTAAATTGATCATTTGTTGATGTTTCCCCTAATTTAGTAGATGTTTAGCAATACAACGCGGCTGATTCGTCTGTTTTCTATTAGTAATTCTGTGTTTATGTTACAGTGAATACTCTGAAGGCCTCAGCGTTGTCCTACTCATCCGTGACGTCCAGTAGTGCAAACATCATGTGGACATATCCTGCGGATTCTTCACAAGTGTCGGCATTCGTCGTAGTTTGGAGGGTGAACGGTAGTTCCACAGTGGACGGAAACCTGACAGTAGGGAATGGCGTGACAAGCGCAAATATCACAGGATTGATGCCGGGTACAACATACGTGTTTTCTATTGTGTCGCAGGAGAACGGGAGTCGTGCTTCCGTACAGGAGGTGGAGTCTGACGATAGCATTACACTTACATCAAGTACGTAGATGCGTTGTATTAGAACGTTAATGTTCAATTTATAAAAAAACACGGACTCGTATCATAAACGCACTAAGTTAAAACATTGAATGTTTTGATACTTTTTTCCCTATTATTTATTGATCACTTTCATGAATGCTACAATCAATATCAATATAATTTAGCAATATGTTTATCACTAAATTGTGTCAAAAGCAAGTACATAGGGAGTGTGTTACGTCATCTTTATGATAGGGGGAGGCAGACTCTGCTAGTGGATTTTTTAGTCCCCGAGGTTGGCTTCATAGCCACAGTTAATCTCAGTTGAATAGTGGCACGGTACATAATAAACATATTTTCGTAGTACACGATTTGAAATTATACAGAACTAGTTTAATTAATTCATAAATTAAAGGGGTTTTACGCACCTGACCCTTCTGCTTTTACATTAGTTTAGACTTTTTGGATTTCTACCTTTTGGCCCCTCGCATCACTGAAGAGTCCTAGGAGAACGAAACAGCTGTATGATGCAGTTCAATGTATTTGTTCGGCATACTGTATCTATTACTAAATTTAAGAGGTTCAGCATATGTGTGTGTTACGTCCTCTTTACATTAGATACATATAATACGGCTCGGGCAAATATCAGTGTAAAAGTTTTCAACCATCATTGTTTCATGAAGGATTTGATTTTGTATTAAATATCAATATGCTATACCCAGTAAAGTTTTAATGAATTAAGTATGAATCTAAAGGTGAAATGAATGTGTTTTGTATTTTCAGAGGCAGAACTTAGTGCGGCTTGTGGAGGAGCAGTTTTGTGTGATGATGCCATGTCTGAGTGTATTGCTGGTAATAGTGGAGGGAATGTGTGTAGGTGTCAGCTTGGACACTACGACAGTAATAGCTACAGTAGTGCTGGCGGAGTATGTACAAGCAGTAAGTATGCAGAATCGGCAGTTTGTCACTCAATGTTTATGTAATTGTACCTAATATAGAGTGAATTAAGGTAGCCATCGATATAGAGAATCATCACCACAGTGAGTCATTAGAATCTGTTATTTTCGAATATGTTTAAAAGTATATCTGATATAAAGACAATTCATAACTAGTATTTTCAATTAAAAGTCCGTGCTATTACCAAGATATATTTTTTTCTTTGATCAGTTTGTTAATAATCAAATATGATTGACGAATTCCTATCTCATAACAAATCCTGATTATTTGTTGTTTTACAAAAATACCAAACAGTCTTTGGAGAAATGCATACACACCAGTTTTAGATAATGAACATGGTTTTGTGTTGATAGCGGTACGTTTATGTCACAGTAAATCCCATGAAAAGTTTTATAATGATACACGGCTCTATGAATGTTCAAGCCAATTGGTTCGGCAAACATCGTTCAGTTGTATCTTTGGTTTTCATGTCAAGTAGTATTTCGAATCGCATACCAATGTCCATGGTCGCAGTCATTGAGAAATAGTATGTATCCTGGTGCGAATATGAATGCGATGAAGGAAACGACGTTTATCCTTCCGGAACATAATATGGTCTTATTAATTCGATTTGTTCTCTTAGGTAACCAACTAAATTGATCATTTGTTGATGTTTCCCCTAATTTAGTAGATGTTTAGCAATACAACGCGGCTGATTCGTCTGTTTTCTATTAGTAATTCTGTGTTTATGTTACAGTGAATACTCTGAAGGCCTCAGCGTTGTCCTACTCATCCGTGACGTCCAGTAGTGCAAACATCATGTGGACATATCCTGCGGATTCTTCACAAGTGTCCGCATTCGTCGTAGTTTGGAGGGTGAACGGCAGTTCTACAGTGGACGGAAACCTGACAGTAGGGAATGGCGTGACAAGCGCAAATATCACAGGATTGATGCCGGGTACAACATACGTGTTTTCTATTGTGTCGCAGGAGAACGGGAGTCGTGCTTCCGTACAGGAGGTGGAGTCTGACGATAGCATTACACTTACATCAAGTACGTAGATGCGTTGTATTAGAACGTTAATGTTCAATTTATAAAAAAAACACGGACTCGTATTATAAACGCACTAAGTTAAAACATTGAATGTTTTGATACTTTTTTCCCTATTATTTATTGATCACTTTCATGAATGCTACAATCAATATCAATATAATTTAGCAATATGTTTATCACTAAATTGTGTCAAAAGCAAGTACATAGGGAGTGTGTTACGTCATCTTTATGATAGGGGGAGGCAGACTCTGCTAGTGGATTTTTTAGTCCCCGAGGTTGGCTTCATAGCCACAGTTAATCTCAGTTGAATAGTGGCACGGTACATAATAAACATATTTTCGTAGTACACGATTTGAAATTATACAGAACTAGTTTAATTAATTCATAAATTAAAGGGGTTTTACGCACCTGACCCTTCTGCTTTTACATTAGTTTAGACTTTTTGGATTTCTACCTTTTGGCCCCTCGCATCACTGAAGAGTCCTAGGAGAACGAAACAGCTGTATGATGCAGTTCAATGTATTTGTTCGGCATACTGTATCTATTACTAAATTTAAGAGGTTCAGCATATGTGTGTGTTACGTCCTCTTTACATTAGATACATATAATACGGCTCGGGCAAATATCAGTGTAAAAGTTTTCAACCATCATTGTTTCATGAAGGATTTGATTTTGTATTAAATATCAATATGCTATACCCAGTAAAGTTTTAATGAATTAAGTATGAATCTAAAGGTGAAATGAATGTGTTTTGTATTTTCAGAGGCAGAACTTAGTGCGGCTTGTGGAGGAGCAGTTTTGTGTGATGATGCCATGTCTGAGTGTATTGCTGGTAATAGTGGAGGGAATGTGTGTAGGTGTCAGCTTGGACACTACGACAGTAATAGCTACAGTAGTGCTGGCGGAGTATGTACAAGCAGTAAGTATGCAGAATCGGCAGTTTGTCACTCAATGTTTATGTAATTGTACCTAATATAGAGTGAATTAAGGTAGCCATCGATATAGAGAATCATCACCACAGTGAGTCATTAGAATCTGTTATTTTCGAATATGTTTAAAAGTATATCTGATATAAAGACAATTCATAACTAGTATTTTCAATTAAAAATCCGTGCTATTACCAAGATATATTTTTTTCTTTGATCAGTTTGTTAATAATCAAATATGATTGACGAATTCCTATCTCATAACAAATCCTGATTATTTGTTGTTTTACAAAAATACCAAACAGTCTTTGGAGAAATGCATACACACCAGTTTTAGATAATGAACATGGTTTTGTGTTGATAGCGGTACGTTTATGTCACAGTAAATCCCATGAAAAGTTTTATAATGATACACGGCTCTATGAATGTTCAAGCCAATTGGTTCGGCAAACATCGTTCAGTTGTATCTTTGGTTTTCATGTCAAGTAGTATTTCGAATCGCATACCAATGTCCATGGTCGCAGTCATTGAGAAATAGTATGTATCCTGGTGCGAATATGAATGCGATGAAGGAAACGACGTTTATCCTTCCGGAACATAATATGGTCTTATTAATTCGATTTGTTCTCTTAGGTAACCAACTAAATTGATCATTTGTTGATGTTTCCCCTAATTTAGTAGATGTTTAGCAATACAACGCGGCTGATTCGTCTGTTTTCTATTAGTAATTCTGTGTTTATGTTACAGTGAATACTCTGAAGGCCTCAGCGTTGTCCTACTCATCCGTGACGTCCAGTAGTGCAAACATCATGTGGACATATCCTGCGGATTCTTCACAAGTGTCCGCATTCGTCGTAGTTTGGAGGGTGAACGGCAGTTCTACAGTGGACGGAAACCTGACAGTAGGGAATGGCGTGACAAGCGCAAATATCACAGGATTGATGCCGGGTACAACATACGTGTTTTCTATTGTGTCGCAGGAGAACGGGAGTCGTGCTTCCGTACAGGAGGTGGAGTCTGACGATAGCATTACACTTACATCAAGTACGTAGATGCGTTGTATTAGAACGTTAATGTTCAATTTATAAAAAAAAACACGGACTCGTATCATAAACGCACTAAGTTAAAACATTGAATGTTTTGATACTTTTTTCCCTATTATTTATTGATCACTTTCATGACATGCTACAATCAATATAAATATAATTTAGCAATATGTTTATCACTAAATTGTGTCAAAAGCAAGTACATAGGGAGTGTGTTACGTCATCTTTATGATAGGGGAAGGCAGACTCTGCTAGTGGATTTTTTAGTCCCCGAGGTTGGCTTCATAGCCACAGTTAATCTCAGTTGAATAGTGGCACGGTACATAATAAACATATTTTCGTAGTACACGATTTGAAATTATACAGAACTAGTTTAATTAATTCATAAATTAAAGGGGTTTTACGCACCTGACCCTTCTGCTTCTACATTAGTTTAGACATTTTGGATTCCTCCCTTTTGGCCCCTCGCACCACTGAAGAGTCCTAGGAGAACGAAACAGCTGTATGATGCAGTTCAATGTATTTGTTCGGCATACTGTATCTATTACTAAATTTAAGAGGTTCAGCATATGTGTGTGTTACGTCCTCTTTACATAAGATACATATAATACGGCTCGGGCAAATATCAGTGTAAAAGTTTTCAACCATCATTGTTTCATGAAGGATTTGATTTTGTATTAAATATCAATATGCTATACCCAGTAAAGTTTTAATGAATTAAGTATGAATCTAAAGGTGAAATGAATGTGTTTTGTATTTTCAGAGGCAGAACTTAGTGCGGCTTGTGGAGGAGCAGTTTTGTGTGATGATGCCATGTCTGAGTGTATTGCTGGTAATAGTGGAGGGAATGTGTGTAGGTGTCAGCTTGGACACTACGACAGTAATAGCTACAGTAGTGCTGGCGGAGTATGTACAAGCAGTAAGTATGCAGAATCGGCAGTTTGTCACTCAATGTTTATGTAATTGTACCTAATATAGAGTGAATGAAGGTAGCCATCGATATAGAGAATCATCACCACAGTGAGTCATTAGAATCTGTTAATTTCGAATATGTTTAAAAGTATATCTGATATAAAGACAATTCATAACTAGTATTTTCAATTAAAAATCCGTGCTATTACCAAGATATATTTTTTTCTTTGATCAGTTTGTTAATAATCAAATATGATTGACGAATTCCTATCTCATAACAAATCCTGATTATTTGTTGTTTTACAAAAATACCAAACAGTCTTTGGAGAAATGCATACACACCAGTTTTAGATAATGAACATGGTTTCGTGTTGATAGCGGTACGTTTATGTCACAGTAAATCCCATGAACAGTTTTATAATGATACACGGCTCTATGAATGTTCAAGCCAATTGGTTCGGCAAACATCGTTCAGTTGTATCTTTGGTTTTCATGTCAAGTAGTATTTCGAATCGCATACCAATGTCCATGGTCGCAGTCATTGAGAAATAGTATGTATCCTGGTGCGAATATGAATGCGATGAAGGAAACGACGTTTATCCTTCTGGAACATAATATGGTCTTATTAATTCGATTTGTTCTCTTAGGTAACCAACTAAATTGATCATTTGTTGATGTTTCCCCTAATTTAGTAGATGTTTAGCAATACAACGCGGCTGATTCGTCTGTTTTCTATTAGTAATTCTGTGTTTATGTTACAGTGAATACTCTGAAGGCCTCAGCGTTGTCCTACTCATCCGTGACGTCCAGTAGTGCAAACATCATGTGGACATATCCTGCGGATTCTTCACAAGTGTCCGCATTCGTCGTAGTTTGGAGGGTGAACGGCAGTTCTACAGTGGACGGAAACCTGACAGTAGGGAATGGCGTGACAAGCGCAAATATCACAGGATTGATGCCGGGTACAACATACGTGTTTTCTATTGTGTCGCAGGAGAACGGGAGTCGCGCTTCCGTACAGGAGGTGGAGTCTGACGATAGCATTACACTTACATCAAGTACGTAGATGCGTTGTATTAGAACGTTAATGTTCAATTTATAAAAAAAAACACGGACTCGTATCATAAACGCACTAAGTTAAAACATTGAATGTTTTGATACTTTTTTCCCTATAATTTATTGATCACTTTCATGACATGCTACAATAAATATAAATATAATTTAGCAATATGTTTATCACTAAATTGTGTCAAAAGCAAGTACATAGGGAGTGTGTTACGTCATCTTTATGATAGGGGGAGGCAGACTCTGCTAGTGGATTTTTTAGTCCCCGAGGTTGGCTTCATAGCCACAGTTAATCTCAGTTGAATAGTGGCACGGTACATAATAAACATATTTTCGTAGTTCACGATTTGAAATTATACAGAACTAGTTTAATTAATTCATAAATTAAAGGGGTTTTACGCACCTGACCCTTCTGCTTCTACATTAGTTTAGACATTTTGGATTCCTACCTTTTGGCCCCTCGCATCACTGAAGAGTCCTAGGAGGACGAAACAGCTGTATGATGCAGTTCAATGTATTTGTTCGGCATACTGTATCTATTACTAAATTTAAGAGGTTCAGCATATGTGTGTGTTACGTCCTCTTTACATAAGATACATATAATACGGCTCGGGCAAATATCAGTGTAAAAGTTTTCAACCATCATTGTTTCATGAAGGATTTGATTTTGTATTAAATATCAATATGCTATACCCAGTAAAGTTTTAATGAATTAAGTATGAATCTTAAAGGTGAAATGCATGTGTTTTGTATTTTCAGAGGCAGAACTTAGTGCGGCTTGTGGAGGAGCAGTTTTGTGTGATGATGCCATGTCTGAGTGTATTGCTGGTAATAGTGGAGGGAATGTGTGTAGGTGTCAGCTTGGACACTACGACAGTAATAGCTACAGTAGTGCTGGCGGAGTATGTACAAGCAGTAAGTATGCAGAATCGGCAGTTCGACTTTTAAATTTTGTGTAGCTGTAACCTATGCGGCATCCGTCTCCATCATTGAGTAAGGGAATTAAAAAAGGATCTGAGATGGAAATGAAAAAAGGCATTTTATCCGTCAACGGAAACTCTGGGTCGCACCTCTTTGTAAATGTCAAACCCATTTGCAAGGAATCGTTAATTAAGCAAAGGAATGACACGACAGACATTTACAGAATACAAATGGGACATTAAACATGATTTGTTTGACTTCTTTTGAAGATGGTGTTCTTTTGTTACAGTGGATAATCTGAAGGCAACCATGTTGACATCATCATCTGTAACCGCCAGTAGTGTAAACATAAGTTGGACACCTCCTACAGACTCTTCACAAGCTTCCAGTTTCGTGGTAGTTTGGAGGGTGAACGGCATTTCAACAGTAGAGGGAAACATAACTGTAGGCAGAGATGTCACAAGCGCAAATATCACAGGACTGATGCCGGGTACAACATACGTGTTTTCTATTGTGTCGCAGGAAAACGGGAGTCGTGCTGCAGTACAGGAGGTTGAATCTACCGATACTGTGTCTCTTTCTTCAAGTAGGTTGACGCGTTGTAATATATCATGATATGATTAAATCAAGGATAAGAAAACGTACTCCTCGAAAAATGTGAAAATGCAGTAAAATAGCATATCAATGAAAGAAGAGACGGAAAGCAATGTAATTGTTGGATATATATGATTGTTGAAACAAATCATTATTAAATACATCGGTTTATCTAGTAATACTTATGTGCTAAAATATGAGTTTGTCAATGGTAAATGGGTTCTAATTTAAAACTATCAATTGATACTGCTCTGTTTGTGAAAGTGTTGGGGGTTGATTGGAGCATAGCACGTATATTTTTTGTAATTTCAGGGGCAGAACTTAGTGAGGCTTGTGGAGGAGGAGTTTTGTGTGATGATGCCATGTCTGAGTGTATTGCTGGTAATAGTGGAGGGAATGTGTGTAGGTGTCAGCTTGGACACTACGACAGTAATAGCTACAGTAGTGCTGGCGGAGTATGTACAAGCAGTAAGTATGCAGAATCGGCAGTTCGACTTTTAAATTTTGTGTAGCTGTACCCTATGCGGCATCCGTCTCCATCATTGAGTAAGGGAATTGAAAAAGGGTCTGAGATGAAAATGAAAAAAAACATTTTTTCCGTCAACGGAAACTCTGGGTCGCACCTCTTTGTAAATGTCAAACCCATTTATAAACAATCGTGACTTTAGCAAAGGAATGACACGACAGACATTTACAGAATACAAATGGGACATTAAACATGATTTGTTTGACTTCTTTTGAAGATGGTGTTCTTTTGTTACAGTGGATAATCTGAAGGCAACCATGTTGACATCATCATCTGTAACCGCCAGTAGTGTAAACATAAGTTGGACACCTCCTACAGACTCTTCACAAGCTTCCAGTTTCGTGGTAGTTTGGAGGGTGAACGGCAGTTCAACAGTAGAGGGAAACATAACTGTAGGCAGAGATGTCACAAGCGCAAATATCACAGGACTGATGCCGGGTACAACATACGTGTTTTCTATTGTGTCGCAGGAAAACGGGAGTCGTGATGCAGTACAGGAGGTTGAATCTACCGATACTGTGTCTCTTTCTTCAAGTAGGTTGACGCGTTGTAATATATCATGATATGATTAAATCAAGGATAAGAAAACGTACTCCTCGAAAAATGTGAAAATGCAGTAAAATAGCATATCAATGAAAGAAGAGATGGAAAGCAATGTAATTGTTGGATATATATGATTGTTGAAACAAATCATTATTAAATGCATCGGTTTATCTAGTAATACTTATGTGCTAAAATATGAGTTTGTCAATGGTAAATGGGTTCTAATTTAAAACTATCAATTGATACTGCTTTGTGAAAGTGTTGGGGGTGGATTGGAGCATAGCACGTATATTTTTTGTAATTTCAGGGGCAGAACTTAGTGAGGCTTGTGGAGGAGGAGTTTTGTGTGATGATGCCATGTCTGAGTGTATTGCTGGTAATAGTGGAGGGAATGTGTGTAGGTGTCAGCTTGGACACTACGACAGTAATAGCTACAGTAGTGCTGGCGGAGTATGTACAAGCAGTAAGTATGCAGAATCGGCAGTTCGACTTTTAAATTTTGTGTAGCTGTACCCTATGCGGCATCCGTCTCCATCATTGAGTAAGGGAATTGAAAAAGGGTCTGAGATGAAAATGAAAAAAAAACATTTTTTTCCGTCAACGGAAACTCTGGGTCGCACCTCTTTGTAAATGTCAAACCCATTTATAAACAATCGTGAATTAAGCAAAGGAATGACACGACAGACATTTACAGAATACAAATGGGACATTAAACATGATTTGTTTGACTTCTTTTGAAGATGGTGTTCTTTTGTTACAGTGGATAATCTGAAGGCAACCATGTTGACATCATCATCTGTAACCGCCAGTAGTGTAAACATAAGTTGGACACCTCCTACAGACTCTTCACAAGCTTCCAGTTTCGTGGTAGTTTGGAGGGTGAACGGCAGTTCAACAGTAGAGGGAAACATAACTGTAGGCAGAGATGTCACAAGCGCAAATATCACAGGACTGATGCCGGGTACAACATACGTGTTTTCTATTGTGTCGCAGGAAAACGGGAGTCGTGATGCAGTACAGGAGGTTGAATCTACCGATACTGTGTCTCTTTCTTCAAGTAGGTTGACGCGTTGTAATATATCATGATATGATTAAATCAAGGATAAGAAAACGTACTCCTCGAAAAATGTGAAAATGCAGTAAAATAGCATATCAATGAAAGAAGAGATGGAAAGCAATGTAATTGTTGGATATATATGATTGTTGAAACAAATCATTATTAAATGCATCGGTTTATCTAGTAATACTTATGTGCTAAAATATGAGTTTGTCAATGGTAAATGGGTTCTAATTTAAAACTATCAATTGATACTGCTCTGTTTGTGAAAGTGTTGGGGGTTGATTGGAGCATAGCACGTATATTTTTTGTAATTTCAGGGGCAGAACTTAGTGAGGCTTGTGGAGGAGGAGTTTTGTGTGATGATGCCATGTCTGAGTGTATTGCTGGTAATAGTGGAGGGAATGTGTGTAGGTGTCAGCTTGGACACTACGACAGTAATAGCTACAGTAGTGCTGGCGGAGTATGTACAAGCAGTAAGTATGCAGAATCGGCAGTTCGACTTTTAAATTTTGTGTAGCTGTACCCTATGCGGCATCCGTCTCCATCATTGAGTAAGGGAATTGAAAAAGGGTCTGAGATGAAAATGAAAAAAAACATTTTTTCCGTCAACGGAAACTCTGGGTCGCACCTCTTTGTAAATGTCAAACCCATTTATAAACAATCGTGACTTTAGCAAAGGAATGACACGACAGACATTTACAGAATACAAATGGGATGTAAACATGATTTGTTTGACTTCTTTTGAAGATGGTGTTCTTTTGTTACAGTGGATAATCTGAAGGCAACCATGTTGACATCATCATCTGTAACCGCCAGTAGTGTAAACATAAGTTGGACACCTCCTACAGACTCTTCACAAGCTTCCAGTTTCGTGGTAGTTTGGAGGGTGAACGGCAGTTCAACAGTAGAGGGAAACATAACTGTAGGCAGAGATGTCACAAGCGCAAATATCACAGGACTGATGCCGGGTACAACATACGTGTTTTCTATTGTGTCGCAGGAAAACGGGAGTCGTGATGCAGTACAGGAGGTGGAATCTACCGATACTGTGTCTCTTTCTTCAAGTAGGTTGACGCGTTGTAATATATCATGATATGATTAAATCAAGGATAAGAAAACGTACTCCTCGAAAAATGTGAAAATGCAGTAAAATAGCATATCAATGTAAGAAGAGATGGAAAGCAATGTAATTGTTGGATATATATGATTGTTGAAACAAATCATTATTAAATGCATCGGTTTATCTAGTAATACTTATGTGCTAAAATATGAGTTTGTCAATGGTAAATGGGTTCTAATTTAAAACTATCAATTGATACTGCTCTGTTTGTGAAAGTGTTGGGGGTTGATTGGAGCATAGCACGTATATTTTTTGTAATTTCAGGGGCAGAACTTAGTGAGGCTTGTGGAGGAGGAGTTTTGTGTGATGATGCCATGTCTGAGTGTATTGCTGGTAATAGTGGAGGGAATGTGTGTAGGTGTCAGCTTGGACACTACGACAGTAATAGCTACAGTAGTGCTGGCGGAGTATGTACAAGCAGTAAGTATGCAGAATCGGCAGTTCGACTTTTAAATTTTGTGTAGCTGTACCCTATGCGGCATCCGTCTCCATCATTGAGTAAGGGAATTGAAAAAGGGTCTGAGATGAAAATGAAAAAAAACATTTTTTCCGTCAACGGAAACTCTGGGTCGCACCTCTTTGTAAATGTCAAACCCATTTATAAACAATCGTGACTTTAGCAAAGGAATGACACGACAGACATTTACAGAATACAAATGGGATGTAAACATGATTTGTTTGACTTCTTTTGAAGATGGTGTTCTTTTGTTACAGTGGATAATCTGAAGGCAACCATGTTGACATCATCATCTGTAACCGCCAGTAGTGTAAACATAAGTTGGACACCTCCTACAGACTCTTCACAAGCTTCCAGTTTCGTGGTAGTTTGGAGGGTGAACGGCAGTTCAACAGTAGAGGGAAACATAACTGTAGGCAGAGATGTCACAAGCGCAAATATCACAGGACTGATGCCGGGTACAACATACGTGTTTTCTATTGTGTCGCAGGAAAACGGGAGTCGTGATGCAGTACAGGAGGTTGAATCTACCGATACTGTGTCTCTTTCTTCAAGTAGGTTGACGCGTTGTAATATATCATGATATGATTAAATCAAGGATAAGAAAACGTACTCCTCGAAAAATGTGAAAATGCAGTAAAATAGCATATCAATGAAAGAAGAGATGGAAAGCAATGTAATTGTTGGATATATATGATTGTTGAAACAAATCATTATTAAATGCATCGGTTTATCTAGTAATACTTATGTGCTAAAATATGAGTTTGTCAATGGTAAATGGGTTCTAATTTAAAACTATCAATTGATACTGCTCTGTTTGTGAAAGTGTTGGGGGTTGATTGGAGCATAGCACGTATATTTTTTGTAATTTCAGGGGCAGAACTTAGTGAGGCTTGTGGAGGAGGAGTTTTGTGTGATGATGCCATGTCTGAGTGTATTGCTGGTAATAGTGGAGGGAATGTGTGTAGGTGTCAGCTTGGACACTACGACAGTAATAGCTACAGTAGTGCTGGCGGAGTATGTACAAGCAGTAAGTATGCAGAATCGGCAGTTCGACTTTTAAATTTTGTGTAGCTGTACCCTATGCGGCATCCGTCTCCATCATTGAGTAAGGGAATTGAAAAAGGGTCTGAGATGAAAATGAAAAAAAACATTTTTTCCGTCAACGGAAACTCTGGGTCGCACCTCTTTGTAAATGTCAAACCCATTTATAAACAATCGTGACTTTAGCAAAGGAATGACACGACAGACATTTACAGAATACAAATGGGATGTAAACATGATTTGTTTGACTTCTTTTGAAGATGGTGTTCTTTTGTTACAGTGGATAATCTGAAGGCAACCATGTTGACATCATCATCTGTAACCGCCAGTAGTGTAAACATAAGTTGGACACCTCCTACAGACTCTTCACAAGCTTCCAGTTTCGTGGTAGTTTGGAGGGTGAACGGCAGTTCAACAGTAGAGGGAAACATAACTGTAGGCAGAGATGTCACAAGCGCAAATATCACAGGACTGATGCCGGGTACAACATACGTGTTTTCTATTGTGTCGCAGGAAAACGGGAGTCGTGATGCAGTACAGGAGGTTGAATCTACCGATACTGTGTCTCTTTCTTCAAGTAGGTTGACGCGTTGTAATATATCATGATATGATTAAATCAAGGATAAGAAAACGTACTCCTCGAAAAATGTGAAAATGCAGTAAAATAGCATATCAATGAAAGAAGAGATGGAAAGCAATGTAATTGTTGGATATATATGATTGTTGAAACAAATCATTATTAAATGCATCGGTTTATCTAGTAATACTTATGTGCTAAAATATGAGTTTGTCAATGGTAAATGGGTTCTAATTTAAAACTATCAATTGATACTGCTCTGTTTGTGAAAGTGTTGGGGGTTGATTGGAGCATAGCACGTATATTTTTTGTAATTTCAGGGGCAGAACTTAGTGAGGCTTGTGGAGGAGGAGTTTTGTGTGATGATGCCATGTCTGAGTGTATTGCTGGTAATAGTGGAGGGAATGTGTGTAGGTGTCAGCTTGGACACTACGACAGTAATAGCTACAGTAGTGCTGGCGGAGTATGTACAAGCAGTAAGTATGCAGAATCGGCAGTTCGACTTTTAAATTTTGTGTAGCTGTACCCTATGCGGCATCCGTCTCCATCATTGAGTAAGGGAATTGAAAAAGGGTCTGAGATGAAAATGAAAAAAAACATTTTTTCCGTCAACGGAAACTCTGGGTCGCACCTCTTTGTAAATGTCAAACCCATTTATAAACAATCGTGACTTTAGCAAAGGAATGACACGACAGACATTTACAGAATACAAATGGGATGTAAACATGATTTGTTTGACTTCTTTTGAAGATGGTGTTCTTTTGTTACAGTGGATAATCTGAAGGCAACCATGTTGACATCATCATCTGTAACCGCCAGTAGTGTAAACATAAGTTGGACACCTCCTACAGACTCTTCACAAGCTTCCAGTTTCGTGGTAGTTTGGAGGGTGAACGGCAGTTCAACAGTAGAGGGAAACATAACTGTAGGCAGAGATGTCACAAGCGCAAATATCACAGGACTGATGCCGGGTACAACATACGTGTTTTCTATTGTGTCGCAGGAAAACGGGAGTCGTGCTGCAGTACAGGAGGTTGAATCTACCGATACTGTGTCTCTTTCTTCAAGTAGGTTGACGCGTTGTAATATATCATGATATGATTAAATCAAGGATAAGAAAACGTACTCCTCGAAAAATGTGAAAATGCAGTAAAATAGCATATCAATGAAAGAAGAGATGGAAAGCAATGTAATTGTTGGATATATATGATTGTTGAAACAAATCATTATTAAATGCACCGGTTTATCTAGTAATACTTATGTGCTAAAATATGAGTTTGTCAATGGTAAATGGGTTCTAATTTAAAACTATCAATTGATACTGCTCTGTTTGTGAAAGTGTTGGGGGTTGATTGGAGCATAGCACGTATATTTTTTGTAATTTCAGGGGCAGAACTTAGTGAGGCTTGTGGAGGAGGAGTTTTGTGTGATGATGCCATGTCTGAGTGTATTGCTGGTAATAGTGGAGGGAATGTGTGTAGGTGTCAGCTTGGACACTACGACAGTAATAGCTACAGTAGTGCTGGCGGAGTATGTACAAGCAGTAAGTATGCAGAATCGGCAGTTCGACTTTTAAATTTTGTGTAGCTGTACCCTATGCGGCATCCGTCTCCATCATTGAGTAAGGGAATTGAAAAAGGGTCTGAGATGAAAATGAAAAAAAACATTTTTTCCGTCAACGGAAACTCTGGGTCGCACCTCTTTGTAAATGTCAAACCCATTTATAAACAATCGTGACTTTAGCAAAGGAATGACACGACAGACATTTACAGAATACAAATGGGATGTAAACATGATTTGTTTGACTTCTTTTGAAGATGGTGTTATTTTGTTACAGTGGATAATCTGAAGGCAACCATGTTGACATCATCATCTGTAACCGCCAGTAGTGTAAACATAAGTTGGACACCTCCTACAGACTCTTCACAAGCTTCCAGTTTCGTGGTAGTTTGGAGGGTGAACGGCAGTTCAACAGTAGAGGGAAACATAACTGTAGGCAGAGATGTCACAAGCGCAAATATCACAGGACTGATGCCGGGTACAGCATACGTGTTTTCTATTGTGTCGCAGGAAAACGGGAGTCGTGATGCAGTACAGGAGGTTGAATCTACCGATACTGTGTCTCTTTCTTCAAGTAGGTTGACGCGTTGTAATATATCATGATATGATTAAATCAAGGATAAGAAAACGTACTCCTCGAAAAATGTGAAAATGCAGTAAAATAGCATATCAATGAAAGAAGAGATGGAAAGCAATGTAATTGTTGGATATATATGATTGTTGAAACAAATCATTATTAAATGCATCGGTTTATCTAGTAATACTTATGTGCTAAAATATGAGTTTGTCAATGGTAAATGGGTTCTAATTTAAAACTATCAATTGATACTGCTCTGTTTGTGAAAGTGTTGGGGGTTGATTGGAGCATAGCACGTATATTTTTTGTAATTTCAGGGGCAGAACTTAGTGAGGCTTGTGGAGGAGGAGTTTTGTGTGATGATGCCATGTCTGAGTGTATTGCTGGTAATAGTGGAGGGAATGTGTGTAGGTGTCAGCTTGGACACTACGACAGTAATAGCTACAGTAGTGCTGGCGGAGTATGTACAAGCAGTAAGTATGCAGAATCGGCAGTTCGACTTTTAAATTTTGTGTAGCTGTACCCTATGCGGCATCCGTCTCCATCATTGAGTAAGGGAATTGAAAAAGGGTCTGAGATGAAAATGAAAAAAAACATTTTTTCCGTCAACGGAAACTCTGGGTCGCACCTCTTTGTAAATGTCAAACCCATTTATAAACAATCGTGACTTTAGCAAAGGAATGACACGACAGACATTTACAGAATACAAATGGGATGTAAACATGATTTGTTTGACTTCTTTTGAAGATGGTGTTCTTTTGTTACAGTGGATAATCTGAAGGCAACCATGTTGACATCATCATCTGTAACCGCCAGTAGTGTAAACATAAGTTGGACACCTCCTACAGACTCTTCACAAGCTTCCAGTTTCGTGGTAGTTTGGAGGGTGAACGGCAGTTCAACAGTAGAGGGAAACATAACTGTAGGCAGAGATGTCACAAGCGCAAATATCACAGGACTGATGCCGGGTACAGCATACGTGTTTTCTATTGTGTCGCAGGAAAACGGGAGTCGTGATGCAGTACAGGAGGTTGAATCTACCGATACTGTGTCTATTTCTTCAAGTAGGTTGACGCGTTGTAATATATCATGATATGATTAAATCAAGGATAAGAAAACGTACTCCTCAAAAAATGTGAAAATGCAGTAAAATAGCATATCAATGAAAGAAGAGATGGAAAGCAATGTAATTGTTGGATATATATGATTGTTGAAACAAATCATTATTAAATGCACCGGTTTATCTAGTAATACTTATGTGCTAAAATATGAGTTTGTCAATGGTAAATGGGTTCTAATTTAAAACTATCAATTGATACTGCTCTGTTTGTGAAAGTGTTGGGGGTTGATTGGAGCATAGCACGTATATTTTTTGTAATTTCAGGGGCAGAACTTAGTGAGGCTTGTGGAGGAGGAGTTTTGTGTGATGATGCCATGTCTGAGTGTATTGCTGGTAATAGTGGAGGGAATGTGTGTAGGTGTCAGCTTGGACACTACGACAGTAATAGCTACAGTAGTGCTGGCGGAGTATGTACAAGCAGTAAGTATGCAGAATCGGCAGTTCGACTTTTAAATTTTTTGTAGCTGTACCCTATGCGGCATCCGTCTCCATCATTGAGTAAGGGAATTGAAAAAGGGTCTGAGATGAAAATGAAAAAAAACATTTTTTCCGTCAACGGAAACTCTGGGTCGCACCTCTTTGTAAATGTCAAACCCATTTATAAACAATCGTGACTTTAGCAAAGGAATGACACGACAGACATTTACAGAATACAAATGGGATGTAAACATGATTTGTTTGACTTCTTTTGAAGATGGTGTTCTTTTGTTACAGTGGATAATCTGAAGGCAACCATGTTGACATCATCATCTGTAACCGCCAGTAGTGTAAACATAAGTTGGACACCTCCTACAGACTCTTCACAAGCTTCCAGTTTCGTGGTAGTTTGGAGGGTGAACGGCAGTTCAACAGTAGAGGGAAACATAACTGTAGGCAGAGATGTCACAAGCGCAAATATCACAGGACTGATGCCGGGTACAGCATACGTGTTTTCTATTGTGTCGCAGGAAAACGGGAGTCGTGATGCAGTACAGGAGGTTGAATCTACCGATACTGTGTCTCTTTCTTCAAGTAGGTTGACGCGTTGTAATATATCATGATATGATTAAATCAAGGATAAGAAAACGTACTCCTCGAAAAATGTGAAAATGCAGTAAAATAGCATATCAATGAAAGAAGAGATGGAAAGCAATGTAATTGTTGGATATATATGATTGTTGAAACAAATCATTATTAAATGCATCGGTTTATCTAGTAATACTTATGTGCTAAAATATGAGTTTGTCAATGGTAAATGGGTTCTAATTTAAAACTATCAATTGATACTGCTCTGTTTGTGAAAGTGTTGGGGGTTGATTGGAGCATAGCACGTATATTTTTTGTAATTTCAGGGGCAGAACTTAGTGAGGCTTGTGGAGGAGGAGTTTTGTGTGATGATGCCATGTCTGAGTGTATTGCTGGTAATAGTGGAGGGAATGTGTGTAGGTGTCAGCTTGGACACTACGACAGTAATAGCTACAGTAGTGCTGGCGGAGTATGTACAAGCAGTAAGTATGCAGAATCGGCAGTTCGACTTTTAAATTTTGTGTAGCTGTACCCTATGCGGCATCCGTCTCCATCATTGAGTAAGGGAATTGAAAAAGGGTCTGAGATGAAAATGAAAAAAAAACATTTTTTCCGTCAACGGAAACTCTGGGTCGCACCTCTTTGTAAATGTCAAACCCATTTATAAACAATCGTGACTTTAGCAAAGGAATGACACGACAGACATTTACAGAATACAAATGGGATGTAAACATGATTTGTTTGACTTCTTTTGAAGATGGTGTTCTTTTGTTACAGTGGATAATCTGAAGGCAACCATGTTGACATCATCATCTGTAACCGCCAGTAGTGTAAACATAAGTTGGACACCTCCTACAGACTCTTCACAAGCTTCCAGTTTCGTGGTAGTTTGGAGGGTGAACGGCAGTTCAACAGTAGAGGGAAACATAACTGTAGGCAGAGATGTCACAAGCGCAAATATCACAGGACTGATGCCGGGTACAGCATACGTGTTTTCTATTGTGTCGCAGGAAAACGGGAGTCGTGCTGCAGTACAGGAGGTTGAATCTACCGATACTGTGTCTATTTCTTCAAGTAGGTTGACGCGTTGTAATATATCATGATATAATTAAATCAAGGATAAGAAAACGTACTCCTCAAAAAATGTGAAAATGCAGTAGAATAGCATATCAATGAAAGAAGAGACGGAAAGCAATGTAATTGTTGGATATATATGATTGTTGAAACAAATCATTATTAAATGCATCGGTTTATCTAGTAATACTTATGTGCTAAAATATGAGTTTGTCAATGGTAAATGGGTTCTAATTTAAAACTATCAATTGATACTGCTCTGTTTGTGAAAGTGTTGGGGGTTGATTGGAGCATAGCACGTATATTTTTTGTAATTTCAGGGGCAGAACTTAGTGAGGCTTGTGGAGGAGGAGTTTTGTGTGATGATGCCATGTCTGAGTGTATTGCTGGTAATAGTGGAGGGAATGTGTGTAGGTGTCAGCTTGGACACTACGACAGTAATAGCTACAGTAGTGCTGGCGGAGTATGTACAAGCAGTAAGTATGCAGAATCGGCAGTTCGACTTTTAAATTTTTTGTAGCTGTACCCTATGCGGCATCCGTCTCCATCATTGAGTAAGGGAATTGAAAAGGGTCTGAGATGAAAATGAAAAAAAACATTTTTTCCGTCAACGGAAACTCTGGGTCGCACCTCTTTGTAAATGTCAAACCCATTTATAAACAATCGTGACGTTAGCAAAGGAATGACACGACAGACATTTACAGAATACAAATGGGATGTAAACATGATTTGTTTGACTTCTTTTGAAGATGGTGTTCTTTTGTTACAGTGGATAATCTGAAGGCAACCATGTTGACATCATCATCTGTAACCGCCAGTAGTGTAAACATAAGTTGGACACCTCCTACAGACTCTTCACAAGCTTCCAGTTTCGTGGTAGTTTGGAGGGTGAACGGCAGTTCAACAGTAGAGGGAAACATAACTGTAGGCAGAGATGTCACAAGCGCAAATATCACAGGACTGATGCCGGGTACAACATACGTGTTTTCTATTGTGTCGCAGGAAAACGGGAGTCGTGATGCAGTACAGGAGGTGGAATCTACCGATACTGTGTCTCTTTCTTCAAGTAGGTTGACGCGTTGTAATATATCATGATATGATTAAATCAAGGATAAGAAAACGTACTCCTCGAAAAATGTGAAAATGCAGTAAAATAGCATATCAATGAAAGAAGAGACGGAAAGCAATGTAATTGTTGGATATATATGATTGTTGAAACAAATCATTATTAAATGCATCGGTTTATCTAGTAATACTTATGTGCTAAAATATGAGTTTGTCAATGGTAAATGGGTTCTAATTTAAAACTATCAATTGATACTGCTCTGTTTGTGAAAGTGTTGGGGGTTGATTGGAGCATAGCACGTATATTTTTTGTAATTTCAGGGGCAGAACTTAGTGAGGCTTGTGGAGGAGGAGTTTTGTGTGATGATGCCATGTCTGAGTGTATTGCTGGTAATAGTGGAGGGAATGTGTGTAGGTGTCAGCTTGGACACTACGACAGTAATAGCTACAGTAGTGCTGGCGGAGTATGTACAAGCAGTAAGTATGCAGAATCAGCAGTTCGACTTTTAATTTTTTTGTAGCTGTACCCTATGCGGCATCCGTCTCCATCATTGAGTAAGGGAATTGAAAAAGGGTCTGAGATGAAAATGAAAAAAAACATTTTTTCCGTCAACGGAAACTCTGGGTCGCACCTCTTTGTAAATGTCAAACCCATTTATAAACAATCGTGACTTTAGCAAAGGAATGACACGACAGACATTTACAGAATACAAATGGGATGTAAACATGATTTGTTTGACTTCTTTTGAAGATGGTGTTCTTTTGTTACAGTGGATAATCTGAAGGCAACCATGTTGACATCATCATCTGTAACCGCCAGTAGTGTAAACATAAGTTGGACACCTCCTACAGACTCTTCACAAGCTTCCAGTTTCGTGGTAGTTTGGAGGGTGAACGGCAGTTCAACAGTAGAGGGAAACATAACTGTAGGCAGAGATGTCACAAGCGCAAATATCACAGGACTGATGCCGGGTACAGCATACGTGTTTTCTATTGTGTCGCAGGAAAACGGGAGTCGTGCTGCAGTACAGGAGGTTGAATCTACCGATACTGTGTCTCTTTCTTCAAGTAGGTTGACGCGTTGTAATATATCATGATATAATTAAATCAAGGATAAGAAAACGTACTCCTCAAAAAATGTGAAAATGCAGTAGAAAAGCATATCAATGAAAGAAGAGACGGAAAGCAATATAATTGTTGGATATATATGATTGTTGAAACAAATCATTATTAAATGCATCGGTTTATCTAGTAATACTTATGTGCTAAAATATGAGTTTGTCAATGGTAAATGGGTTCTAATTTAAAACTATCAATTGATACTGCTCTGTTTGTGAAAGTGTTGGAGGTTGATTGGAGCATAGCACGTATATTTTTTGTAATTTCAGGGGCAGAACTTAGTGAGGCTTGTGGAGGAGGAGTTTTGTGTGATGATGCCATGTCTGAGTGTATTGCTGGTAATAGTGGAGGGAATGTGTGTAGGTGTCAGCTTGGACACTACGACAGTAATAGCTACAGTAGTGCTGGCGGAGTATGTACAAGCAGTAAGTATGCAGAATCGGCAGTTCGACTTTTAAATTTTGTGTAACTGTACCCTATGCGGCATCCGTCTCCATCATTGAGTAAGGGAGTTGAAAAAGGGTCTGAGATGAAAATGAAATAAAAACATTTTTTCCGTCAACGGAAACTCTGGGTCGCACCTCTTTGCAAATGTCAAACCCATTTGTAAACAATCGTGAATTAAGCAAAGGAATGACACGACAGACATTTACAGAATACAAATGGGATGTAAACATGATTTGTTTGACTTCTTTTGAAGATGGTGTTCTTTTGTTACAGTGGATAATCTGAAGGCAACCATGTTGACATCATCATCTGTAACCGCCAGTAGTGTAAACATAAGTTGGACACCTCCTACAGACTCTTCACAAGCTTCCAGTTTCGTGGTAGTTTGGAGGGTGAACGGCAGTTCAACAGTAGAGGGAAACATAACTGTAGGCAGAGATGTCACAAGCGCAAATATCACAGGACTGATGCCGGGTACAACATACGTGTTTTCTATTGTGTCGCAGGAAAACGGGAGTCGTGCTGCAGTACAGGAGGTGGAATCTACCGATAGTGTGTCTCTTTCTTCAAGTAGGTTGACGCGTTGTAATAGATCATGATATGATTAAATCAAGGATAAGAAAACGTACTCCTCGAAAAATGTGAAAATGCAGTAAAATAGCATATCAATGAAAGAAGAGACGGAAAGCAATGTAATTGTTGGATATATATGATTGTTGAAACAAATCTTTATTAAATGCATCGGTTTATCTAGTAATACTTATGTGCTAAAATATGAGTTTGTCAATGGTAAATGGGTTCTAATTTAAAACTATCAATTGATACTGCTCTGTTTGTGAAAGTGTTGGGGGTTGATTGGAGCATAGCACGTATATTTTTTGTAATTTCAGGGGCAGAACTTAGTGAGGCTTGTGGAGGAGGAGTTTTGTGTGATGATGCCATGTCTGAGTGTATTGCTGGTAATAGTGGAGGGAATGTGTGTAGGTGTCAGCTTGGACACTACGACAGTAATAGCTACAGTAGTGCTGGCGGAGTATGTACAAGCAGTAAGTATGCAGAATCGGCAGTTCGACTTTTAAATTTTTTGTAGCTGTACCCTATGCGGCATCCGTCTCCATCATTGAGTAAGGGAATTGAAAAAGGGTCTGAGATGAAAATGAAAAAAAACATTTTTTCCGTCAACGGAAACTCTGGGTCGCACCTCTTTGTAAATGTCAAACCCATTCATAAACAATCGTGACTTTAGCAAAGGAATGACACGACAGACATTTACAGAATACAAATGGGACATTAAACATGATTTGTTTGACTTCTTTTGAAGATGGTGTTCTTTTGTTACAGTGGATAATCTGAAGGCAACCATGTTGACATCATCATCTGTAACCGCCAGTAGTGTAAACATAAGTTGGACACCTCCTACAGACTCTTCACAAGCTTCCAGTTTCGTGGTAGTTTGGAGGGTGAACGGCAGTTCAACAGTAGAGGGAAACATAACTGTAGGCAGAGATGTCACAAGCGCAAATATCACAGGACTGATGCCGGGTACAGCATACGTGTTTTCTATTGTGTCGCAGGAAAACGGGAGTCGTGATGCAGTACAGGAGGTTGAATCTACCGATACTGTTTCTCTTTCTTCAAGTAGGTTGACGCGTTGTAATATATCATGATATGATTAAATCAAGGATAAGAACAGTATTCCTCGAAAATTTTGAAAATGCAGTAAAATAGCATATCAATGAAAGAAGAGATGGAAAGCAATGTAATTGTTGGATATATATGATTGTTGAAACAAATCATTATTAAATGCATCGGTTTATCTAGTAATACTTATGTGCTAAAATATGAGTTTGTCAATGGTAAATGGGTTCCGATTTAAAACTATCAATTGATAATGCTCTTTTTGTGAAAGTGTTGGAGGTTGATTGGAGCAAAGCATGTATATTTTTTGTAATTTCAGGGGCAGAACTTAGTGAGGCTTGTGGAGGAGGAGTTTTGTGTGATGATGCCATGTCTGAGTGTATTGCTGGTAATAGTGGAGGGAATGTGTGTAGGTGTCAGCTTGGACACTACGACAGTAATAGCTACAGTAGTGCTGGCGGAGTATGTACAAGCAGTAAGTATGCAGAATCGGCAGTTCGACTTTTAAATTTTGTGTAGCTGTACCCTATGCGGCATCCGTCTCCATCATTGAGTAAGGGAATTGAAAAAGGATCTGAGATGAAAATGAAAAAAACATTTTATCCGTCAACGGAAACTCTGGGTCGCACCTCTTTGCAAATGTCAAACCCATTTGTAAACAATCGTTAATTAAGCAAAGGAATTACACGACAGACATTTACAGTATACAAATGGGACATTAAACGTGATTTGTTTGACTTCTTTTGAAGATGGTGTTCTTTTGTTACAGTGGATAATCTGAAGGCAACCATGTTGACATCATCATCTGTAACCGCCAGTAGTGTAAACATAAGTTGGACACCTCCTACAGACTCTTCACAAGCTTCCAGTTTCGTGGTAGTTTGGAGGGTGAACGGCAGTTCAACAGTAGAGGGAAACATAACTGTAGGCAGAGATGTCACACGCGCAAATATCACAGGACTGATGCCGGGTACAACATACGTGTTTTCTATTGTGTCGCAGGAAAACGGGAGTCGTGCTGCAGTACAGGAGGTGGAATCTACCGATACTGTTTCTCTTTCTTCAAGTAGGTTGACGCGTTGTAATATATCATGATATGATTAAATCAAGGATAAGAAAACGTACTCCTCGAAAAATGTGAAAATGCAGTAAAATAGCATATCAATGAAAGAAGAGACGGAAAGCAATGTAATTGTTGGATATATATGATTGTTGAAACAAATCATTATTAAATGCATCGGTTAAATTAATAATACTTATGTGCTAAAATATGAGTTTGTCAATGGTAAATGGGTTCCGATTTAAAACTATCAATTGATTATGCCCTGTTTGTGAACGTGTTGAAGGTTGATTGGAGCATAGCACGTATATTTTTTGTAATTTCAGGGGCAGAACTTAGTGAGGCTTGTGGAGGAGGAGTTTTGTGTGATGATGCCTTGTCTGAGTGTATTGCTGGTAATAGTGGAGGGAATGTGTGTAGGTGTCAGCTTGGACACTACGACAGTAATAGCTACAGTAGTGCTGGCGGAGTATGTACAAGCAGTAAGTATGCAGAATCGGCAGTTCGACTTTTAAATTTTGTATAGCTGTATCCTATGCGCCACCCGTCTCCATCATTGAGTAAGGGAATTGAAAAAGGGTCTGAGATGAAAATGAAAAAAACATTTTTTCCGTCAACGGAAACTCTGGGTCGCACCTCTTTGTAAATGTCAAACCCATTTGCAAGCAATCGTTAATTAAGCAAAGGAATTACACGACAGACATTTACAGAATACAAATGGGATATTAAACATGATTTGTTTGACTTCTTTTGAAGATGGTGTTCTTTTGTTACAGTGGATAATCTGAAGGCAACCATGTTGACATCATCATCTGTAACCGCCAGTAGTGTAAACATAAGTTGGACACCTCCTACAGACTCTTCACAAGCTTCCAGTTTCGTGGTAGTTTGGAGGGTGAACGGCAGTTCAACAGTAGAGGGAAACATAGCTGTAGGCAGAGATGTCACAAGCGCAAATATCACAGGACTGATGCCGGGTACAACATACGTGTTTTCTATTGTGTCGCAGGAAAACGGGAGTCGTGCTGCAGTACAGGAGGTGGAATCTACCGATACTGTTTCTCTTTCTTCAAGTAGGTTGACGCGTTGTAATATATCATGATATGATTAAATCAAGGATAAGAACAGTATTCCTCGAAAATTTTGAAAATGCAGTAAAATAGCATATCAATGAAAGAAGAGATGGAAAGCAATGTAATTGTTGGATATATATGATTGTTGAAACAAATCATTATTAAATGCATCGGTTTATCTAGTAATACTTATATGCTAAAATATGAGTTTGTCAATGGTAAATGGGTTCCGATTTAAAACTATCAATTGATAATGCTCTTTTTGTGAAAGTGTTGGAGGTTGATTGGAGCAAAGCATGTATATTTTTTGTAATTTCAGGGGCAGAACTTAGTGAGGCTTGTGGAGGAGGAGTTTTGTGTGATGATGCCTTGTCTGAGTGTATTGCTGGTAATAGTGGAGGGAATGTGTGTAGGTGTCAGCTTGGACACTACGACAGTAATAGCTACAGTAGTGCTGGCGGAGTATGTACAAGCAGTAAGTATGCAGAATCGGCAGTTCGACTTTTAAATTTTGTATAGCTGTATCCTATGCGCCATCCGTCTCCATCATTGAGTAAGGGAATTGAAAAAGGGTCTGAGATGAAAATGAAAAAACCATTTTTTCCGTCAACGGAAACTCTGGGTCGCACCTCTTTGTAAATGTCAAACCCATTTGCAAGCAATCGTTAATTAAGCAAAGGAATTACACGACAGACATTTACAGAATACAAATGGGACATTAAACATGATTTGTTTGACTTCTTTTGAAGATGGTGTTCTTTTGTTACAGTGGATAATCTGAAGGCAACCATGTTGACATCATCATCTGTAACCGCCAGTAGTGTAAACATAAGTTGGACACCTCCTACAGACTCTTCACAAGCTTCCAGTTTCGTGGTAGTTTGGAGGGTGAACGGCAGTTCAACAGTAGAGGGAAACATAACTGTAGGCAGAGATGTCACAAGCGCAAATATCACAGGACTGATGCCGGGTACAACATACGTGTTTTCTATCGTGTCGCAGGAAAACGGGAGTCGTGCTACAGTACAGGAGGTGGAATCTACCGATACTGTGTCTCTTTCTTCAAGTAGGTTGACGTGTTGTAATATATCATGATATGATTAAAATAAGGATAAGAAAACGTACTCCTCGAAAAATGTGAAAATGCAGTAAAATAGCATATCAATGAAAGAAGAGACGGAAAGCAATGTAATTGTTGGATATATTAGATTGTTGAAACAAATCATTATTAAATGCATCGGTTTATCTAGTAATACTTATGTGCTAAAATATGAGTTTGTCAATGGTAAATGGGTTCCGATTTAAAACTCTCAATTGATTATGCCCTGTTTGTGAACGTGTTGGAGGTTGAATGGAGCATAGCACGTATATTTTTTGTAATTTCAGGGGCAGAACTTAGTGAGGCTTGTGGAGGAGGAGTTTTGTGTGATGATGCCATGTCTGAGTGTATTGCTGGTAATAGTGGAGGGAATGTGTGTAGGTGTCAGCTTGGACACTACGACAGTAATAGCTACAGTAGTGCTGGCGGAGTATGTACAAGCAGTAAGTATGCAGAATCGGCAGTTCGACTTTTAATTTTTTTGTAGCTGTACCCTATGCGGCATCCGTCTCCATCATTGAGTAAGGGAATTGAAAAAGGGTCTGAGATGAAAATGAAAAAAACCATTTTTTCCGTCAACGGAAACTCTGGGTCGCACCTCTTTGTAAATGTCAAACCCATTTATAAACAATCGTGACTTTAGCAAAGGAATGACACGACAGACATTTACAGAATACAAATGGGACATTAAACATGATTTGTTTGACTTCTTTTGAAGATGGTGTTCTTTTGTTACAGTGGATAATCTGAAGGCAACCATGTTGACATCATCATCTGTAACCGCCAGTAGTGTAAACATAAGTTGGACACCTCCTACAGACTCTTCACAAGCTTCCAGTTTCGTGGTAGTTTGGAGGGTGAACGGCAGTTCAACAGTAGAGGGAAACATAACTGTAGGCAGAGATGTCACATGCGCAAATATCACAGGACTGATGCCGGGTACAGCATACGTGTTTTCTATTGTGTCGCAGGAAAACGGGAGTCGTGCTGCAGTACAGGAGGTGGAATCTACCGATACTGTTTCTCTTTCTTCAAGTAGGTTGACGCGTTGTAATATATCATGATATGATTAAATCAAGGATAAGAAAACGTACTCCTCGAAAAATGTGAAAATGCAGTAAAATAGCATATCAATGAAAGAAGAGACGGAAAGCAATGTAATTGTTGGATATATATGATTGTTGAAACAAATCATTATTAAATGCATCGGTTAAATTAATAATACTTATGTGCTAAAATATGAGTTTGTCAATGGTAAATGGGTTCTAATTTAAAACTATCAATTGATTATGCCCTGTTTGTGAACGTGTTGAAGGTTGATTGGAGCATAGCACGTATATTTTTTGTAATTTCAGGGGCAGAACTTAGTGAGGCTTGTGGAGGAGGAGTTTTGTGTGATGATGCCTTGTCTGAGTGTATTGCTGGTAATAGTGGAGGGAATGTGTGTAGGTGTCAGCTTGGACACTACGACAGTAATAGCTACAGTAGTGCTGGCGGAGTATGTACAAGCAGTAAGTATGCAGAATCGGCAGTTCGACTTTTAAATTTTGTATAGCTGTATCCTATGCGCCATCCGTCTCCATCATTGAGTAAGGGAATTGAAAAAGGGTCTGAGATGAAAATGAAAAAACCATTTTTTCCGTCAACGGAAACTCTGGGTCGCACCTCTTTGTAAATGTCAAACCCATTTGCAAGCAATCGTTAATAAGCAAAGGAATGACACGACAGACATTTACATAATACAAATGGAACATTAAACATGATTTGTTTGACTTCTTTTGAGGATGGTGTTCTTTTGTTACAGTGGATAATCTGAAGGCAACCATGTTGACATCATCATCTGTAACCGCCAGTAGTGTAAACATAAGTTGGACACCTCCTACAGACTCTTCACAAGCTTCCAGTTTCGTGGTAGTTTGGAGGGTGAACGGCAGTTCAACAGTAGAGGGAAACATAACTGTAGGCAGAGATGTCACAAGCGCAAATATCACAGGACTGATGCCGGGTACAACATACGTGTTTTCTATTGTGTCGCAGGAAAACGGGAGTCGTGCTACAGTACAGGAGGTGGAATCTACCGATACTGTGTCTCTTTCTTCAAGTAGGTTGACGCGTTGTAATATATCATGATATGATTAAAATAAGGATAAGAAAACGTACTCCTCGAAAAATGTGAAAATGCAGTAAAATAGCATATCAATGAAAGAAGAGACGGAAAGCAATGTAATTGTTGGATATATTAGATTGTTGAAACAAATCATTATTAAATGCATCGGTTTATCTAGTAATACTTATGTGCTAAAATATGAGTTTGTCAATGGTAAATGGGTTCCGATTTAAAACTCTCAATTGATTATGCCCTGTTTGTGAACGTGTTGGAGGTTGATTGGAGCATAGCACGTATATTTTTTTGTACTTTCAGGGGCAGAACTTAGTGAGGCTTGTGGAGGAGCAGTTTTGTGTGATGATGCCATGTCTGAGTGTATTGCTGGTAATAGTGGAGGGAATGTGTGTAGGTGTCAGCTTGGACACTACGACAGTAATAGCTACAGTAGTGCTGGCGGAGTATGTACAAGCAGTAAGTATGCAGAATCGGCAGTTCGACTTTTAAATGTTGTGTAGCTGTACCCTATGCTGCATCCGTCTCCATCATTGAGTAAGGGAATTGAAAAAGGATCTGAGATGAAAATGAAAAAAAGCATTTTATCCGTCAACGGAAACTCTGGGTCGCACCTCTTTGTAAATGTCAAACCCATTTGCAAGCAATCGTTAATTAAGCAAAGGAATGACACGACAGACATTTACAGAATACAAATGGGACATTAAACATGATTTGTTTGACTTCTTTTGAGGATGGTGTTCTTTTGTTACAGTGGATAATCTGAAGGCAACCATGTTGACATCATCATCTGTAACCGCCAGTAGTGTAAACATAAGTTGGACACCTCCTACAGACTCTTCACAAGCTTCCAGTTTCGTGGTAGTTTGGAGGGTGAACGGCAGTTCAACAGTAGAGGGAAACATAACTGTAGGCAGAGATGTCACAAGCGCAAATATCACAGGACTGATGCCGGGTACAACATACGTGTTTTCTATTGTGTCGCAGGAAAACGGGAGTCGTGCTGCAGTACAGGAGGTGGAATCTACCGATACTGTGTCTCTTTCTTCAAGTAGGTTGACGCGTTGTAATATATCATGATATGATTAAATTAAGAATAAGAAAACGTACTCCTCGAAAAATGTGAAAATGCAGTAAAATAGCATATCAATAAAAGAAGAGACGGAAAGCAATGTTATTGTTGGATATATTAGATTGTTGAAACAAATCATTATTAAATACATCGGTTTATCTAATAATACTTATGTGCTAAAATACGAGTTTGTCAATGGTAAATGGGTTCCGATTTAAACTATCAATTGATTATGCTCTGTTTGTGAAAGTGTTGGACGTTGATTGGAGCATAGCACGTATATTTTTTTGTAATTTCAGGGGCAGAACTTAGTGAGGCTTGTGGAGGAGGAGTTTTGTGTGATGATGCCATGTCTGAGTGTATTGCTGGTAATAGTGGAGGGAATGTGTGTAGGTGTCAGCTTGGACACTACGACAGTAATAGCTACAATAGTGCTGGCGGAGTATGTACAAGCAGTAAGTATGCGGGACCCGCTGTCTGTGTAGCTATGATCGGCGCGGCTCCAATCTCTTTTGCATCGTTTAGATAATTGAAATTAGAAATTTATAATTGATGAAAAATTGCAATTCATGTTATCGTTCAACCGAAATATGCAAATGTATCATAATCACCTAATGATAAACATTTGGCATGATTTCTTTTTTTGCTATCTGTAAGGTATTGAATATAAAAATATATGAATGAATTTGTTCTGATACTGAAAACCGTATTCCCTAGTTAATAGGACTAGAAAATCGGAGGTTCCGAATGTTTAATCCCTAGTATAAACATTGAAATAAAAATGTCTTATTAGCAATGAATGCTCAAGGAAGTTATTTTGATAACAATCACATTCAAGGGAATACGTGTTTTGGGGTTTCTTCCAACTCGGCTATGGAAAAGTTATTTTTCTTTCAATAATTCGACTCGTATACGAATTTTCAGTGACTAAGGCATTAACGATAAAGACATGTATTACATTTCCATACATAAAGTTTCTGTTTAGTGGACTGCTGCATGTTTTTTTTGCGTGTTCATTTCGGAACAATTGTTCTTATCGTTTATTGTGTATATATAATAGAGATAATTTAATCATTAAATAAATCAAATCCTAATTTATCTACCAGAGGTATATTTTTGACGTTTTTGAGTTTTCTTTTTAGTATGCTTACTTGTTGTGTTTGACAGTGATGACTCCGGACTCATTTTGAGGACTTGATGTGTACTTTTATGTGACCAAAATTAACTTGGCGGGTGTTGCCGATGGAGCAGAAGACGCTTAATCTTTCGGAACATCTGGTCTTATTTTCTTGTACTTTTATGAGGGTCACCATGTAAATTTCCGTTAATCGTTATTGCCTCTAGTTTAGTCGGTTTTGAGTTCGGATTATGGTTATTTTGACAACATGGTAATCTCTTATTGTTTTGTTGCAATCAGTTAAAGTCACCATCCTATCGACATCATTGATTAACAAATGGCGCCAACGTTTGCCATATTTACACAGTTTCAAATCCCCATCACGATTAGTTTTACGTAACATGTTAACAGTAAGCTTCAAAGGGAAATAAAGTATATTTGAGCACACATCCTCAATTAAATGTTGAAATGTGTGCATGTTCATACGACAAAGAGAAATACAACACTAGCAGCTCTCTTATGATTCACACTTTGTGGACGAGGGTTTCGCATTTCACGTGCATGGCATCGATGAAAGATACACGTACATTAGCTTACAGTCCATTATTAACCAACTAGATAGTACTTACATCGAGGAGGAGACAGAGTAAATTAAAGAGAATACCAAAGCGTCAACGAAACAACTATCAGAATTAAAAAAACAGTCACACTAGGGACATAATATGAACAAAGGAAGGTGTATGTGTTGACCATCAAAAACAGTACAAGGGAATACAACCATACTTATTAGCATATTTAAAAAACGAAGCATAGGAAAAGATGTTATCAAATCTTACTCATAAAAATAACAATCCATATAACTGTATCCTTTCATGAACCTACTATAAAACCAAGAATACAACACAATGATTATCCAACATTTGTTTGTCCTTCTTTCTATCATCTTTTTATCTTAGTGAAATAGATACAGACTCTGATTTCTGATATGCTTGCCGTGCAATACTTTTGCAGTGAATGGATTGATCGTGAGAAGTTTTGCCGTGGGAGTAGAAGGTATCAGTACAGTAACCATAGACTGGCAGGCTCCAACTACCGGAAGCGAGCAGGTCAAGCGATACGAGATCCATTGGACTCCCTTGTTACTAAACGGAACCGGAAACTACACCGCGCTTAACGTGACCAACGTCAGACTGATAGGATTCGTTTCAGGACAACAGTACTCTTTCTACGTTAAAACCATCGAGCACGGAAGTCGTCGCAATGAGCAAGAAGTACGGACAGCTACTAAAGCTATTACAATGGGTGAGTTTAATTATGTATGAATATTTGACAATGGCCTCCTTTCATGATAGCATATGGTTTGAATGATCCGTATGCTGTATAAAAACTGTTCAATATGGTCTGGTGTGAATGCATGGCGTATATTCTATTCACTTGTAATGAGTATGAGGTTCAAGGTCGAATTGTGACGAATTGTGAGTTTGATGAATACATTATCATATGTCTGAGGTGAAAACCTTTAATCAAATTTAAGAAAAAAAAAATGTTAATCTGTTTACGACATGCTTCAGTTAATCACACCAGGAGAACATCGGTGTTTGCATTCTTAATTTTACAATAAATTGTTAAAAATAATTAACATTTTTTCCCGTGTGTTGGTCAAAATCATCATAATTTTGAATAATTTAATTTTGCTTATTCCTGCAATGTTAAACTTTTTCAGGTTATATCGTATAACCTCAAAAATCAGACAACGCAAAAACTGATGACGTCATATACCACCATTTTTGGCGCGGTATTTTGTAATCAAACATCTGATTGGTTGAAGTTGTTTTATGGTGAAATTTATGCACATGATTTTGTATTTTGCAAAACCATTTAATTTTTGTTATCATAAATACGCAATCATTGTATAAGACTTATGTCTTATATATGTAACTTTAGAAACGAAATTATAGGGAATGACCACAATTTTTTTAGGGTTATACTGTATATACCGAAAAACTGTGTGCACTTTTTTGAATAAATCGCTTCGCGGATTTATGCAAAGTGCACACATTTTTTTTCGGTATATACCGTATAACCCTAAAATAATTGTGGTCATTCCTTAAATATAATTCTATATATTCTTTTCTCTCTGCTTCAATTTACAGACGCGGGTCTCAGTGTTAAATGTAATGTAAGCTATACGGCATGTGCAGACTACAATTCCAACTGTACGAAGACTGATGACGGGCTGAGTACAGTCTGCAGATGTATGCCCGGTCTCTTTGACAGCAACAGTTTCAACACTCCAGGAGGAATGTGTATTAATAGTAGGTATCAACCCAATATATATCGTAACCAAGGTTATTACTGTTAACCCGTATCTGGGATACTCCAAAATAGTGTGTTTTAGTAAGTCTTTTGTCATTATACAGTGCTCTTTCCATTCTGAATTATTGTGTATCACAAAATGATATCATTATATTCGACATAGCAGAATGGTTAAGGCTACGCTACTGATTTTTACATAACTGAAAAGGATAGGAATCATTTTTGAAAAACTCCAGCCGCCAAGAATTTGTCTCTATTATTTTTCTTTGATCTCAACCCTTCTTCAGCGAAGCTTGTTGAACAGTTTTCTGAACAGTAACCAATGTCTATAAATGTGATGCAGTTTTAGCAGTTTATTTTTTTGAGCGATGTACGAAATGATTTCTAGATTACTTTTCAGGAGACAAGTTTTTGCTTACAACACCTTTAAGTGAAAATATGCCACATTTCTATGGGTATTCCAAATAGAGACACAGTTGGTATTTAGATACAAAGATGCAATTGTTGTTTCTGCTTAAATTCATGTATCATAAATCAAACATGTACAACTCACAGCAATTTGCCCCTTACTTATTCTGTTTTAGTCAACGTTTAATTCAAATACATGTATCCTCCTTCTGATTTAGTAATTCTTGCCTATTTCATCACTATTGATATACCTTTCATTTCTTTACTTGTACCATACGCCCTGATATTTAACAGTGTCAACACTAGCAGTGACTGGCCTTACCTTAGTGGCTGTAGGAATAGAAGCGGTCAACATTAGCTGGACGCCCCCATTGGAATACACTACTCAGGTCGATAGGTATGAGGTGAGCTGGACTCCGGCCACTGCAATCAACGGGAGTGTGTCGTTCAACGCCATGCTATCCACTGATATACAACTTGTTGGTTTTACACCGGGTCAAACCTACACATTTGCTGTCTTCTCTGTGGAGTCCGGAAGCAGGAGAGAGGAGCAAAATATTAGCTCTATATCAAATGCTATAACTATGAGTAAGTCGTACCATTTATCTCATAGGTTTTATACAAAGATGAGCGAAAGACACGCACACGCGACTACATATTAAATTTGTATATAATTTAGTAATCGATACTACATGTCAAACATAAATTACTCTGGAACATACAACTGCTACGTCCTTATGTGACTCATTAATAATACCAAGGCCAAAAGAGAGGAAGTCAAATATTATAGACTATTTTTGAAGTATACTGGGAGGTGCATAAAACCCCTCTGTTGTACAATTCAAAAAAGGTCGGGAACTACGGTTTCATTTCAAACCAATAACGTGTATTTGTATTTGTATCCTGGTCCGTACCTCTATTCAAAAGAAATAATTTTTTGTATTAAGATAACGGCAAAACTCGGGAAATAAAAAATCAAAAAGCAGAGTATTCCATCTTGTATATAGAAAGATGCATGTCCTATTTAATTTTATTTTCAAATCATTAAAAGCTGAAGCGATAGCAAACTAAGACCAAAAATAATATGCGACTTATTTAGACCTGCACTCAACAGTTACTTTCCGTTCCAGAACCACACACCCCTTCAGATTTCACAGAAACAGATGTCGACGGACCCGTGATCACGCTATCCTGGAACCTACCTTATGGAATAATAACTGCATATGAAGTAATGACTACTCCAACACTTGGGTTGACAAATGTGACGTCAGAATCAATATCCTACAGTGCTAATGTATCAGACGGTCAGCAGTACAATATCTCTATCACCGCTATCAGTGGTAATGAGCGGAGTGACCCACTGCGTTCTTCGTTCACAACGGTATCGAAAAGTAAGTTTTTTTTTTCAATGTAAAGCAAAGCTGTTAAAGTATAGGTAGTTAAAGTTCACGCAAAATTTATGCCTAACAATAATGTCAGTCTTAGATCTTTCTGATCTTTCTTTCTGCATGTTTAAACAAAAATTAAATTCGAAAATCCTAAGATTTTCCCCTTAACAACGCATATTTAAGGCGCCCCTATTTTCCTTTTCATATTATCGAAATATATAGTCTAAAATATTAATCTGACACAACATTCCTAGATATTAGTTTGTCATTCTCTTTTGTTTCAAGCATTAAAACGCAATTTAAAGTAAAAGTAATAGCGTATTCACTGTTATTTGACAATACATCAAGAATTAGAAGAATATTTTGCACTTAGATCATTTGTTGCGTTTTGTGTTGTTTTTTTGTTTGCTTTAAACATTATGATGATAATTTGTATCGTTTGTTACAGCTATATAAAGTAATAGATAAATCTTATTTTGTGTTTATGTAACGCTATAGTCTATGGAAACTACAAGACAATCATCTTATGTTTTAAACTAAGGAATATCAGAAAAAATTCCAGGTAAACACTGTTCAAAGTCATTATATTATTATAGTGTTATAAGTGACTGCTACAAATTTCGTTGATGTAAACGATAAATTAATACAACGAATAAATGCTATGGGAGACGTTTAATCATGTATTATTCTAAATAACAAAAGGAACAGCAACATTCCAAACCAGATTGTGTTTCAGAGCACAATGCTCAAACTTGCCGAAGAACCATTGCCTCGTTTATTGTCAGAAAACAAGTATATCAGAGTATGTTTATGTATCCTGTCGGTTTGATATGTTTTCCCGCTTCTTTATAATAAATTACAGCTCCAGATCCACCTAAAATATCAGACGCTACCTTTTGTAATTCGACGACGAATGAGAGTATAACCCTGGTCTGGACAACCCCGGAGTATCTCAGAGGAAACCTTCAGTATTATGTTATTAATAGCAGCACAACGGGAGACATATATACCATACCATCGGGCCAAACAGAATATGTAGTCGCTGGTCTGAAACCAGGTATGATTTGAGAAATAACGTTATTGGTCCCTGATCAAATGTGAGGGTCATACTTTATTTGTCATCTTAAATCCAGGATTAAATCATTATCATTATTTATCGAGTTTTCATCTATGATGTATTGCTTCAACTGTGCATTTAAGAGCATGAAGAAACTATTTGACTTTTTTCATGACAATACAGGAAAATCGTAGTTTAGAAATGTTGTTTTTATTTCATTTCAATATTGTATCTCAATCCTGATGAAGTTGTGTTTACTGATAAGCCTTGAATAGCGTTCTATGTCCATGTGTTGATGTTAAGAATCGAGGTTTTTACATTTCAGGATCAGTTTATAACTTCAGCATAGCTTCAGTTAATGATGCAGTTGTATACGGGAACCAAAGTGATTACACCAGCCAATACAAATGCAGAACTGACGCCGCAAGTGAGTATGCGACACATTACAATTTTGAACATTATCGAGATATAATTCATAGTATATAAAACCTAACCGGCATACTTAAACTACGTTTAACGAACAAATATATGATTGAGTCTGAAAATGTAATTTTACCTTGCTTTAACATTTGCTGTCTGAGCCATCTCAGTATAACTGTAGTAAGAAATGTGATCATGTATTTATTTTCAGAGCGTTACAAAAATGCTTACAGGCTTGTGTTTTCATACTGAATGGTATCTGAAGTGAAAATAAGCGAAAATGAGCAAGCAATCAAAATAATACTCATATAATGATGGTGATGGACTTAACTTTATGTTGTTCACGTTTTGTGACATCGTCTAAAACTTCATTTATCATTACTTTAATATTCTCTGATTGTCTTTAAATACATATTTTACAGTATCAATGGCGCCTAGTACCTTACTTGTGACACAAATACAGAGTCGGGAGTTTACATTAAGCTGGTCCAGACCAACGATAACCAATGGGGCCCTGAGTGGTTACAGACTCACAGTAACTGAGGGGAGCACGTGCGTCCAAGAAGTCATCTACACCTGTCAGTCCTGCCCAGTGGTATATTTTCTTATATTTTCTTCCTTTACGATGAAAATAGAATGCGTATAGTATTATAGTATAGTATTGCCTGCTAATTTTACAAGGAAGGATATTAAGTTTGCGCTAATAACGTAATTTCCCGTGTTTTGCCCGCGGGCTATACGATTTTTCTAAACCAGAAGATGCCTAGTGCAGGCTATCTTCCGGTGCGGACTATCTGTATTTCTAAAAACCAAATTATGAAATAATGCGGGCTATACGTTGTTAAATGTTTCCACTTTTATCAACATGTCGATCTAAGCTATTTGTAAACAAAATATATCATTGATAAGTTAATAAAGTGCTTTAGTTATACGCATTAACATATATATTTACAAAATAAAAACAATAATCCCATCATATGTCTCTGATTTCAAGCATTCAAAATAATTAATCACAAAGTCACATACGAAGTACACCTGTACTCACCAGGTAATACTTTCGACGTATAACCCACGGGTAATCTTCCAATGCGGGTTATATGGTATTTATTTTACAAAAGACTAAAAAATGCCTAAATTTACTTCCCGCGGGTTATACCCCAGTGCGGGTAATATGCAGGAAATTACGGTAGCTTGGCAGGCAAGGAATTATTATGTATGAGTTGTAATAACTTGTTTCAAAATTGAAAAATCAGAGAATACCAAAGAGTCAACAAAACCATAATCCGAACTCAAAGAACTCGAAGAGAAGTTAAATTTAAATTATATATGCTAATTACGAAAACTCATTCTTGCGATAATAAAACAGCGCGAAAAGTATTTTGGAACTGCACTTCCATGCAATCTTCGGGTTTTGACATCCAGTAGACTATCTTTACAAAGTTCATCTACAAAAATCTGATATTGAGGAGCAAAGGCAAGATTTTTTGTAAAGTAGACTTTTTAAATGCTCAAACAAGCTTAATAAAACTGTATCTTTAACTAAATTTAAAAAGTGCAGCATATGTGTGTGTTACGTCAACACACCGAGATATGCATACAGGTATATTTTGTGCCTGGTTTTATTGAATTATTTTAAGTTCATATTATGGGCGTCACATATACAAATCCACCACATTATATGACATCAAATCGATATCAATTAAACATTAACATAATATGGTCAATATCAATCTGCGGCCGTTTTCTTTTCAGTATACGCCGATTCTGTATACATGTTCATTCGCCGAAACAAAGACAGCAGCAGTGTATCCGATACACTTAGATGTCGTTTTCAACTATACTATCCGGAACCTACTACCTTATACTAACTACACTGTTAGTGTGGTCGCTGTTAATACAGCAGGGGACGGTTTACCAGTTACCGAACACACTTCAACAGACCAGGAAGGTAAAGCAAAACTGCCTTCGGCTAACACTAGCGGAATGGCTTATTGTTTTAAAACTACCGAAACAATTTATTTTTATACTTTTAATATTGTTTTTTTTATGTAATGTAAATATTTTGTTTTTCTCTGTGTCTTGATAAAGCAGCGGATTGCTCCGAAAATTTGTCTACACTGTTGGAATTACTTTTTTGCCCTTAATCATATGATACATATGATAAAGCTTGAAACTTTGAATAACTTGTACAGAAATCAATATCAATTGTAAACGAGAAATCAACAAACATACAATGTATAGACCAGGAAAATAAAGCAAAAAATTACAACATTTAAATATCGGTATTCAGAGCTGTAACGATTTCAAACAATAGTACTGAACGCAGCATTGATACATATATTTGCGACAATATTATATTAACATTATTATGTCTTAATATTTTCTCAGTCCCGCAACATCCTACTGATTTGACTGCGACTGTGTTGAGTGCAACAGAAATTCTTGTGACCTGGAACATATCAGGACCAGAGCCAGGTCCCACCAAGTTTGACCTGCATGTTGTACCAGAAACACCCGAAATAGATCGTACGGAAACTATACAAGGTTAGTGGCATACCTTATAATCAACCCTGTCATAACCTACCATGCACTACCTAATATACAACCGAAATACCCGAAATAGATCGTACGGAAACTATACAAGGTTAGTGGCATACCTTATAATCAATAACCCTGTCATAACCTACCACACACTACTTAATATACACCCGAAATACCCGAAATACGGAAACTATACACGGTCAGTGACATACCTTATAATCAATATTTCTTCCTTACACTACCATACACTACCTAATATACACCCGAAATACCCGAAATACGGAAAATATACACGGTCAGTGACCTACTTTATAATCAATAACCCTGTCTTACCCTTCCATACACTACCTAATATATAAGATATACAAGAGAAATACTTCTTATCCATATAATATAAAGTCGGTAGTAAAGCATACTAATCCTAACAGAGCATGTACTACAATACACCGACAACCCCACCCCCCCCCACCAAACAATAACCACGACATAAATCAAACTTTAGGATGGGCCAGATGCAATACAATGGAACATGTCTTTCGTTTTGAAATATTTCAATATCATAATCTATAAAGATTTTTAACTAATCAGATTAAAATGCCGATTCTGATTCCGTTACATACAGATCTGACAATATTCAATAACAGACCTGTTCTATTGACCTTTGCACCCTCTTTAAGTAAAACCTAGTCGAATGGTCTTATTGACGACAGTTGAAATGTCATCTGCAGCAAGTAATTCATCACAACATGCATATAATCTTGTTGTGATGAAATAACTGAACCTACAGATATATGGTTATGCATGTACAAGCCTTTTGACCCACTAACATTCACTTCCACGATTCTAGAAGCGGTGCTTTGATTAGCTAATGCAAAGGTACATAAAGAAAAAGAAAAATAATACTAAAGCGTCAACAAAACCATAATCCGAACTCAAAATCGATTAAACTAGAGGCACAATAGGAACAAAAGAAAGATTTACACGGAGACTCTCTTAAAACCACAAGAGAATAAAACCAGGTGTTCTGGAAAAGTAGGCGTCTTCTGCTTCATCGACGACACCCGCCTTGTAAATCTTTGTCACATCCCAGTAAACATCAAGTTCTCAAAACGAGAACTGAGTATCATTGTCATTCACAACAAGTAAACACACTAATGAGCATACTCAAAAACGTCCATCTTCATATCACTCAAAGATACAGAATATTTCTCAATGAGACAAAGATGGCGATCATAAAACTTGCACATAGTTCTGATCAACCTGCATCTCTCAAATCCTTGTGCTGTTATTTTGTCAGCAGTCGACATCGATCACGGAAATCACCATACCCAGAGCAAGCTCTAGAATGTCGAATCAAATTAATGCGACATGTTAACACCATAGGTTGGAGAAGCATGGATGTCACTATCAAGAAATGGAAAGTTTACGTTAGGAAAATTGAAATCGTCACGTTTATCGTATAGCTGAGTAGTAAGCTGTCCATGTTGGTCGTAGTTTAAGTAGAGATGGAGGTAAGCAGCTGATGTAGAAGAGTCTGTTGTGTTCTTTATTTCAAGTTCAGAATGACCTCTACGGAAAGTTGTCAGTCCTAATGCGGAGAGTAACAGGGGGCAACAAGGATATGCATTTTAATCATATTGATTTTGAACTAGCAATTAGCGTATATAATTATGACATTGATAATGCCTGTATATTTTGTCAATAGGCTTCTACACCAGAGCTTACATAGTGAAAAATCTTGAAGAGTTCCGATCGTACAAGTTTAATATCACAGCCTTTACAGACAAGGGTTCGACCAGTTTTCAACAGCCACTTCCGGCCGTGACAACACATGCTACCAGTAAGTACAGCTCTGGCATGTTTAGCACGCAGTTACTATAATATTTTTGTCATTTTAACAATTTGTTTAAAATGTCTAACCTATTGCATTGAAGTTAAACAACATTGTGAAATACATTCCATTGCCTAATCACTCTTTGGTAGCTTTATGAAGTATAGATAACATATCACAAACGTTTAATTGTAATATGACCAGGAAAGCATTTGTGACAAGATAGTTGATCGATTAACTGATTTATTTGGATATCGTTTGAGGATGTTAATCTTTTAATTGAAAATCAAGACATAGTTATTCATATTGTTTGTTCAATTTGCTTATTTGAGGAAAGATGCTTTGAAGAAGTTATTAAACTTGGGAAGTTGCATAAATGTATATTGCTTTAAATCTGTGCTATATGTTTGAGATGCTGTTTTTGTCTGACAGATCCCGGTGCAGTAGACAACTTTGTGGTAGCCCGACCTGTTGGACCAGATTTCGCTACTGTGAAAGTTTCCTGGCAGCTTCCATCATTATTAGACAGAAACAGTGACGTGACAAAGTTTCTGTTTTCTTACAACGCCACAGGAGGGGTAAGCATAAATGTATTAAGCACAAAAATTGTCAACTCTTGTCCACTACTAACTAAATAATACAGTATTGCTATTACCCACTCTGGTATACTTCCTAAGGTATGATTGCTAAATACAAAGTATTACACACAATGGATACCAGGTTCATCTCCAACATTAGATACAATGGAGGTTACACAACGAGTGGTTATTGGATATGTAATTTATTTCACTCGAGTTAATTATTTTTTAAAAGTTACAAAAGACACGAGCTTTAGCGAGAAATCACATCATCTCGAATACATTCCCGCCAAGTTGTGACGACGTCACCAATCGATGACGTCGTCAACAATCCACATTTCTGGTCAAAGTTCAACTTCTAAACCAATCAAAAGTCCGGAAGGTCATACTCCACTAGTGGTATATAACATATTTATTCAACAGTCAGCAGGTTTATACAATGGTTTGAGAGTGAAATACCAGAGGCTATTGTGGTAGAAATCTAGCTTCCGTACTTTTATCTAGCTCCATATAATAGTTTACAATCATTAACTTGGAATTGAATACTTATTTTACTTATATACATTTGTACTGGTTTCGTCATCTAATATTCTAACTAAGCAAGGATTGCAATTTCTAATAACAAAAACGATGTACGCAATTTTGCATTTGAATGGTATCACATAACCTATATGTTAAAACGTGTTTTAGGGGTAGGGGTTGGGGGGGGAGGGCTATTTTGGCTACTACCCGCTTAGCCAAACTACCAATAATTGCAATTTTCCCAAAAAGAACCAAATATTTAGCTCGAGAAACTACGGTAAAATAACTACATTTTGTAGATAAATATCTGTATTTGAAACAAAACTAAATATCACTTAAAACGTCATATAATGTGTGGGCGAATTCATTTTCACGTATAGAACTCTTTATAAAAAAGATTAATTTTACATTTAAAAAAAGAATACTTTTAAATATAATAAAGATCAACCTAACTCCTCAAAAATGTTTATGTTTCAGAACGTAACATCACACTCAGAAGAGATAGCTGTAGATTCAGATCCCAACCCAGTAACAAGAAACATAACCGTTGTACCATTAAACACCTACACTATAGAGGTAAGTCAGCGCTGAATGTGTACATGAGCATTAAGTTACAATCTGTCAATGCCTTTAATTCTAAATAGGTTTCAAGACAAATGGAATAACACGTGATGAACAATGATAATCAGCTCTTAACTTAATAATCATTATTTTTATCATGAACGTCAATTTGTGTATTGAAAATAGAATATCTTTTTTTGATATATCATATGTAAAGACACTTATAGCACTGTCGGATTCCCGTATCTATTAACTTTTTCCGAGCATTATTTCGTGTTTTCCCTGATATACCAAATACAAAAATATAATATTAATGAACCAATACATAAATCTTTATATCATTTATGACACGTATTGATTCTTCGTTTTAGGTGTATGCTGCAGGTGCGGATTCCACTGGCAATGTCCTCCTGGGGACAAAAAGTACGATGGCGTACTTTGCACCTGCTGGACGTAAGATCATCTAGATTTGTATATATTCAAATATCACATGATATGATTGTTAAGTATTTTTATATTTTTAAATTTGCGAAAGCGTAAAATGTGCTTTGATGACCAGAACAAATTGTAAAAGTTCGTGAAACAATGTTTCGTTACCTTACAGCTCCACCTCTCGATGTGGATGGATCAGTGATTCCGTCAACTTTGAACAAAAACATCCAAGCCACTCACACTACGTTTGCACTCAACATTGAAAACCGATTTTTCACAAACATGATCTACGGTCCTATAGTTGATAACTCCCTCGTGTTGTGCAAGGATAGCTGCACAGGTCTAGGTAAGTGGAAGAAAATAACAAAACTGTAGAGAAAATATTGCTGTAAATATATTGCATAAGTGTTGACGTACATACATTTCTACTGTGTTTTCGTATTTAATAAACACCCACAAAACAAGTTTGTGCAGAAATCCTTCTGTTCGTCGATCTGTCCACGATCCTTATAATCGTAATTTCCTCTAAGCCGTGTACTTTTTTAACTTACGCAGGATAATATATTGTAATGCATATGCACATCATATGAATATATGCATGAGGAACCGAATTCACCATTCGACTGTGTTGTCTGTACTTATGGCCATGAATAACATTTAGCTTTAAACTTTATATTCAAGTACAAGTCCTTCTAAAGAGTTTGCTGGGTTATTTGGTAACAAGGTACAATCAGACATTTTGCACAAAAAGGATGATTAAATCATTCATGCGGCAGTTATCGCAATCGAAACAATACATTATGCTCCAGAGAATTTGTAAGAATTCGCTATTCCTGCTCAGTATAGCGAACTCAAGAACATGGTTATTATATTTTTTATTTTCTTAAAAAAGTTTTCTATCATCAAAGTTATAAAATTGTCGTAAGCGTTTTTCTTCATAGGAATCTGGTCATATCAGGAAAGGTGACATTTGACAAGTACACTATATAATCACTGCCCTTTAAAAATGTTCATTAACATAGCAAAATAGCAATCATTAACATAATCTGGCTTCAATGCATGACTTTTCCATGTCACTAGATATTTTATTACTCTGTCTTAAATCTTCATTTTCTTATAACTCTGTACTGGATGTACATGTAGTTGCCATGTACTGACCGTAGGTCGGTGGTTTTTCTCCGGTTACTCCGGCTTTCCTCCACTTTCAAAAACATGGCACCTCCTTAAATTACCCTGGCTGTTAATAGGACGTAAAACAAAACAAAATTGTTTAATTAGCTAATTATTGATATGAGTTTGATTTTTAGATGATAAATCTGAAACGAAGGCAGACGATTATTTAAGTACACTAGACGGGTGGAAAGCAGCAAAGACGACAGGATTCATTCAGATGTATAGGGCCATGTCAAAATTGGAGTTCGATTCTGCATTGATTGGTACGTTTTAGACAAATTCTTGTGTGTTATTAACTTAGAATATCGATTTAACATAATCATATGTGTTTTTTAATGATACAGTGGTTGAATCGGTACAACTAACAATATATTTTAGAAACATAGCAAACAATAGATAAAATGAGATAGACATAAAGATATATCAGATGTCTAGGTATAAAAAAGCAAAGCAAAAACAAAAAAACAGAAAGAAAAATAAAAACAAACCAAAAAACAAAACAACCAAAAAAAATTACACAAACATATCGTTTGTTTAACAGCTGGAAATTCAGGGTCCTCAACATTCCGCATCGTGATTGGGGAAAGGAAGAACTGCAGCCAGACATCAAATCAATATTGCAATGGACCTCTTGAAGTTGAATCATCCTATTTGTAGGTTTAATTTTCTTAATCAAGTTAATATTACTTTATTAACATAAATTAGTTAATCGTAAGTGGTTAATTAACCAGGTTCCTTCCCCATCATCCAAAATTTCGACCATTTTTAATGCTTTCTAGAAAATCTCATTTAGCTTTGTTTTCATGTTAAAGGATGGATGCTTCTTTTGGATTTCATTTTTTGTGCTCCTAATGTTGCGAATCCCAAGTTCCAAAATTGTCTTTGTGCGGATTGAGTTATATTATTTGCTATTCTGTTTTATCAAACAGCCATTTCAAATGATTTATTTTTCAGTGTTAAAGCGGCAGTGTGTACTGTCGGAGGTTGTACACTGTCATCAAAGTACGGACCGTTTTCCACCCTAGAAGGTATGATTCCTTTTACTCTAATCTTGAATCATGAAGTCGTTTTGATTATTTTAATTTATTTGTTTTTGTTTAGATACAGGAAAGTAAAATATAACAGGTAAGTTGGTTAGAATACATGACTAAATAGTTATTGAAATTGTTATATTTTTCTTTGTAGAAATTGAGTTACATTTTTTACCTTTTATCCTATGCTTTCTAGGTTAAGTGATGTCCACTTCTACGTAATGTCATGCTGTTGTCCTTGTGATGTCATGTCTGTTATTATTTTACGTCTTGTCCGTTATGCTTATGTGATGTATGTTCATATAATGTTCATTTATCGTATTGTTTACGAACTGTATAGTATTGTTTATGTATCGTTTTGTAACTGTTTTGTCTATGTAATGTTTTATTGCTTTGCCTTTGTGTTGTACATTATGTGATATCCATTGTATTAACTGTTTTGTTGCCGTCTATGTAATGTCATTTTGATCTATCGTCCTGTAATTGCCTTGCTAATGCGTTGTCTATATTTGTTCTAAACCGACTATTTTAGATTGTTTTTGACGTTGTCAATTTTGATAAAATGTCGTGTTGCCATCATGTGTATACGCTATTTGGTACGATTTTACCATCTTGTTTTTGATATTTATATGATAAATGATGCCTATATTGTTTTGTAAGTTTGTTATTCAATTGATTATTGTTTTTGTTATATTGACTTTCAGTTTTTTAATTGTATTAACATTTACGTATTTTATTTTATTATCATTACATACAATTTTCTTGTCATACCTGTTTAATATGTAACTATGTATCGTTGTCACATTATTTATATGATTATCATACACTATTTGATATCCATTTTGTTATCTTCTTATATTATACTTGCTCAATTTACAATCCATTCTTTATTTAACTCATGTACGTTTTGTATTTGTATGTAGTTTTATTTGATATTTAAATGAAATTATTTGGAACACTATTTGCCATTATTGAAGGCATTTTCTCTATGAAATGTCTTTCTTCAACAAAAAAGGTGAGTAGAACTTCACATTGAAACATTTTGTTTGTATAATATTATACTTTAATTACGTTGTGTTGTGTTTTATTGATGGCTTTGGAAGTATGCTTATAAAATTGATGTTTTCGTTTTAAATAATTAATATGTGATAATGAAGATATTTTCGACACTTTAAATCAAAGCACAATCATAAATCACAAATTGTGCTCTAGTCAAGAATATTTAGATAGCATAGTTGTGATATGACACTGATATTTTCATAATATTCCTCTATGAGGTTTTCGCAATTATAGCATCTAAATTTGATTTTATTTAAATATAACCTAATTGATCTTTCGTTATTTTTCCATAAACTTTCCCGTCGCATTACTGGAGCAATTGTCGTCACAATAAGCGCTGAGTCTACCTACTTCTGTATGTTTGACTGCCCCAATAACAACCCAACATGGCGAAAGGAGGATCATGTGACGAAGAGGGAAAATGGTTTCTGTTTACTCAAATCCATCGTATACAATATACTAATAATTGCAACATTTAGTTATAAACTTACAAGCAAGCAATCATGATTTAAGTCAAGATTTAGCATTATATGAAAAACAATATTTGTATAAATGGAAATAAATGAGAAAGTGATGAGCTATAAGACATATTATATCATACGTTTTGTAATTTATTTCGTATTTGGGATTGAATCTTAAGTGGTTACTTTGTATTATCACACCTTATCTATATAATGTGTTATAACCAATGGAGACCCCTAACTGCTTCTTATCTGCACATATTGACATTATCAGGCTGATCAGTAGTATGGAGCAGAACATATGCCAATTACTCGACAACAATTAATGGAGAGCTTTCAAAAGAAATTGTGATTCTTGGTAAGTAAGTAAGTCCATTAAGTCACAGTATATTGGTGTTCTTGATTTATTTCCATAAAAACTCTGTATCTGATTCAGTATTTTTTGTAAATTTACAGAACGGCGTGAAACGTTACAAAGCTTTTCTTCGTTATATATAGTTTTAGAATAATCATGTAATTTACATACTGCACACTTGTTTTTATTTGCGTGGAATAATTTATGTTCGTGGTCAAATCAGAATCCATGCAATTAAATATCCGTGAAATATAACACCATGTAACACCTGTAAGACTGGTTTCCATGAGAGAACAAAATTAATAATCCCAAAGTTAAAGATATAAAATTCAAAATTGAATATCATGAATATATGAGCATGGTGCATGTTACGTCAACCGCTTCATTTAAATGTGTATTATTTTATAATATTATATTAGTGTCAATATTGCCAAGTGGTATGTTTATCTTTCAGATTGTTTAACTGTGATTTACAAGCTGAATTGTTCACATAGCAAAAGACATCGATTCCATCAAGTTTACAGAACAGTCATAAGGAAACCTGAATAAAAGCTAGCAAAGACGGTTTGGTACAGAAACAAAAAGGTCGTCAGAGAACGAGTTCACACTAAAACCTGGAAAAGATAATAAACGATACTAAAACAACTAAATCTTCACAAGACATCACACGCAAACGAGATATTCATATGCGCAAAGGAACCAAAACAACACAACTTTCCCACCATTGTAAGTACATTTTCGCCTGATAGTCTTTTTTATACTTTGTGAAAACTAAAACACAGAATGATCAACCTTTACTCGTCGGAACGGTCCATATTATGTCTCCTCGGTTCTCGTCGATGTGTTTTATTTTGTTTTCCCTCTAGTTTTCTTTTCGTTATCGTATTGACACATCCACTGTTCCTATTGCTATGGATTGTTAATAGGTTTCTGCAGTTCCTTTTGTTGTCTTTCGGTCTTGAGTCTCCTCGGTTCCTGTTCGTATGTCGGATAGGTATCCTCTTGTAATATTAGTTGTATAACGTCTCCATACTCTCATCAGGAACGGACATTCTCCTCTATACATTTAACTATTAGTCTGCTTTCGATTTGTTGTTATGCTACATTATTTAACATTATTATTATGATGTTTTTCATTCTAACGATATCCTATACCGCTCTTAGCCTGCAGGTTTATATTGCAAATTGATTTACCTTCACGCTAGTATCTTAATCAAATAGCCATTTGTCACATTGTTTAAGAATACGCCATGGGCATAATCATGCTTCTCGCCGATAGTCAATTAAAAAGACTAAACCTCCTCCAGGCAAAACCTTTTATTAAGATTTTAATGCATAATGTGTCTAGGAGACCATTCTGGCATATACAGATGTATACAGTATGAACGCATACAAAGGAAAGACAAATATACCATATTATATAGGTATTGATAAGTCGGGAATCATCGTTGAAAAATGAAACAAAGAAGAAATATAATCATACTTCTAATAATACTTCTCCTTGTGTTTGGTTATGCTATACTGCAATCCGGGGGAAATGATAGGGACTTGAAAGGTAAGGCGTTCTATACATATTTATGAATCACTTCCAGGAATAAAAGCTATAACATTGAGGCAATATAAAATTTAAATCATTCTTGAAAAACTAAACTGCATTTTAAACATTTGATTGCATTTTTTTCAGAAGAAGCTACGTTGGATTTTCAATATAAGAAGAGGGTCAAATTGAGTGATAACTATGAAGTAAGTAGCTTTTGTCAAAATTTCCCGAAAATGTTTTGCAATATGACATAATACTTATTGATGTATTTATATACATGGGCTTAATTTATGTATAGCCAAACTTACGGTCCAAGTGATTTCTATCTATAAGCTGTAATTTGAGTTAAGGATAGAAAGAAAATATGACAAAAATAATTTTGGTTTGCTTCTGTTGCCTGTTTGAAAATCGTTACATATTTTAAATTACCGATCTATGACGACTGGACTTAAGCCAGACTTAAGATAATTAAGCCATGTGTTTCGTGCATCTTTCTAGGTCATACTCCTGACACTGATTCCATGCTAAAAGTGATATTGTTGTTGAAGTCTTACTTATTGCTCATTTGGTAAATTGATAGCAGAAATGGATTTAAATGTTGAGGACGAAACAGCTGCATAATGCAGTTTAATTCATTTTTTCGGCATACTAGATTTATTACTAAATTAAAAAGGTGCATCCTATGTGTGTGTTACGTCATCTTTTAAGGACACAACTTAAAACTCTCAGTGTTGACGTTTCAATCGTATCACATGATTCAAGTGAGAGATGAAAAAAGTAGCGATAAAAAGGTCGGAGCACAGACTGTATTCTTGAGCGTCAAGTAAATAACGTGGTTTTGGAATATGGGATTTTGTCTTCGATATTGTTGCACGGTATTAAATAATATGATGTTATTCTATTTCCTCTGGCTAATTAGTCATCTTGAATGGATGTTTTGTTAGCAACGATCATGTATTGATATTAGCATGTGAAGTATTGGTTAGTATTTATTCATTTTTTCCTGATGCTTTGATACAGATTTTTAAATATTATACAGATTAATAGACGTCATCCACACGTTGGATCTGAAACAGACAAACCAACCCTTTTAAACAATAAAGAAAATGTCATCTCGTCCGATGCCAATGTCAAACCAGCTTTTGCAGAAAGAAAAGAACAAGAAGTAAAGACGATCAAGAGTGTTAAGGACAATGACCCAGAACAACTGTACAGAGAGAGGAGAAACAGACTTCTTGAAGTCTGCTCCAGCCAGCACTACCATCTCAAATCTCCCCAAGCAGCCCTGACACGAAACATTATCGACCGCCGGCAAAACCTGGCTTACTGTACAATCCAAAAGACAGCTTCAACGTTTTGGAAGAGAGTGTTCAGGGTAAATTTTTTCGATTTGTATTCTTGTAACGACTTTGAATGTCTTTCAATTCAACTGTATAGGTATATTCTGCACAAATTAGCGAATTTTTTATGTATGCAAGAATGATTTTTATCATGTTGAATATATACATCAATGTTATATCTCTGTTTTTATAAATTCATATATTTTGGTATGTTATGTTTTGCTCGATTATATTGAATATTAAATTTTATTAAATAATAATAATCGCCAGATAATTCGTATGGTATCTTTACTAGTAGATTAGAGCATATTCTTTTTTATTAAGTGTTTTCCTATCTTTTATTCCCTGTATTATAAGAAAGATTCATGGCCCTTAAATAACATTTAGAATTAAATACATGTAGAAAAAAATATAAAATAGTTTTCTTCCCGATCAAACATATTACTTATTAAATTTCAAAGTCATACAAATTTTGCTTTCTCATTTTTATGCAAGGATTCATTTGCCTGTTGTATATTAAATAACATATCATATTTCAAGACAATGACGAAATAACGAAGTAGGCCTGATTAAAGAATCACAAGCACAATCTGCCTTGCTAGAGCGTGTACCCTTACGTTGCCAGCACAATTGCCTATAGGGAGTTACTTTATTTTTAACCAATTTCCATTAAACAAAATATAATTCATGATTGAAATTATGGTATATTTCAGATCGTCATCGGGGAATCGCAGGCAAATTCACCATTCGATCCATCAGTTAGAGCACTTCAACATTTTGACAATCTGAAGGACATGCCGCAACGCTCAAGGGAGAGTTTCATGAAGAAATCGCTGAAGTTCCTGTTTGTTCGCGACCCGTACAGTCGTCTGTTTTCCGGATATGTTGACAAGCTTTTTTCACCTAATTATGTTTTCTGGAGAGCGTATGGAAGCTTTGGGATAAAACATACCCGCACACATAGCAGTGGAAGTGATCTTAATTGTGGTCATAATCTCAGTTTCAGAGAGTTTGTAAAAACAGTTATATATGCAGAAAAACATAATACTCACAGGGACGGACATTTTACACCGCAGTATGAACATTGCGATCCGTGTCAGTATAAGTATGATTTCATAGGCAAACTTGAAACCCTTGCACAGGATACATTTCACCTTTTAAAGAAAATGGGAAAATATGCATTAATGAGATCGGTCATGAACAAATTTAGTGAAAAAACTTTAGAAGATACCATTAAAGACCAAGTAAATATGTTATTTATATTTAGGCCTAAATATCATCTTTGTGACGTCACATTCTACGAAGCACAAAAGTTAATGTGGAAAAAATTTCAAATTCGAGGAATATTGAGTAAACAGTCAAAATATCCAGTTGCTAAAGAGGCAAGTGGAGGTGTAACAATAGCAGCGTATATACGTATGGTGCACATAGGTAGAGGAGACGCAGCCAATAGGAATATATCTAGGGCGAACAAGGAAGAAGCTATGCTTGAGGCGTTTTCCACTGTGGATAAAGAAGATATGGAGAAGTTGAACGCAATATTCCGTCATGACTGCGACCTGTTTGGTTATGATTGTAGGCCTGACAAGTTATTCAAAATTAATCAGGTTATCAAACCATGGTATTTTGATAGCAGTACAGCATAACATGTTAAAATAGTTTATTAAAAAAACGATTTGAAATTATACTGAACTAGTTAAATGTTATTTCTCAATTCATTAGTTAGAGGGGTTTAACGCACCTGACTCTCCTTCTATATTAGTTTAGAAATTCTGAATTCCCATTTTTTGGTCCATAGCATCGCTGAAGAGTCCTAGGAGGACGAAACAGCTGTATGGTACAGTTTAATCCATTTTTGCGGCATACTGGATTTGTTACATTATTTATTAAAAAGGTGCAGCATATTATGTATGTGTTACGTCATCTCTTTACATTTGTCCTATTATGATATATTGAAACGGTTTTTTATTTTATTTTTTAATGTATTTTAATTTAATGCAAGAAGCACTGTGTTATACATGTAACTAAGGCAGTTCATGTTGTATGCTAACTTATAGCAAATCTGGCTTTGTTAATTAAACGGTGCAAAGTCGTTACTTTCAGTCAGACCTTTTTTTGTTCTGAACATCATAGTGTATTATAACGTGGGGTGACTAATTTGGGGTCCTCTGTAGAACAGGTGCTTTACCGTGTTACTTCAGGCAACACAAGAGAATCTAGACAGACCTTCTGTTCAAATGTTTCGGCCCCTATATGTGTCCCTTGCTTCTCTAGGCTTTTCTCGATTTAGACTCAATACAACATCGTGTTCGCTCCTCCTCAGACTTTCCTGACTGGCGGAGTGTCATTGTACTTCCGTAGCCAGGTAAACCATTATCACGGATCAATAATACTTCATTGAGATGGACATTGTAACTCTCCTTTAAAGTGGCCCTGTAACCCGACAGTAACGTCATCATAAAATCACAGCTCATACTTCTTTTTTTTATTTTAAATATATTTTATTGATTAAAACATCCTCAATAGTATTGAGCAACAGGCTTTTTGGCCTATCTAAGCTCTCTCACTAACTTCGAGCATACTTTTAAAAATATAATTTGAAAACGCATATGTACATTGATTTTCAACTCAGATCTTGATCTCTTTGACGGTTTGTTTCGTGACAATTTTGAAATAACAGACATGCATTCATTTTGTATTATTACAGAAAGACTTGACTACAATAGTATTATCATGAAAATAATACTATTGTAGATTACATATATGACGAGTAAAAGCTACTTGAAAATTGAATGTATGACCATTGGGTATATTGCATATCATAATATTTATCCTCGATATCCAGGGCTAACACTCACCTACGCTCTCTACACCCCTGGTATGTGTCATGGCAAAACGGAAGGTTCGCTCAGGTAAAACAAAACTGACAAATTGCTAGGGGTCGAGTTAGAGCGTCGACTATACTAGGGCTGTTATATTTAATGTGTTTAAACATGCGGGCTACGTCAACCAATCGCTGCCTTGCTGTCAAATAATCATGCATGCACAGATCTAACTCTAATAACTCTAGTCCGACTAAAATAAATCGGTAGTTTGTACTATAGTTCTTTAGATATGCGCACTGTATACCTCTTGTTTCTATACACATGCGCAAAGCACATAACTAAAGTGAGTTCGATTGTACTATAGTTCGAATACAGCCACTAAATTTGACTCTCGAACTCGGCCAAACTGATGTCTGCCTTTTGAAGATTGGAAGGAATGTCTTTCCAATTTACATATTATATCACTATTTTGATACTATCATTTAATGCATTATTCCATTTGAATTACATTATTCCTTAATGATATCTTACCTGTAACTGTCATGACCACATACAGTCTCAGGACATATGTTGATCGGTAGCCAAGCTACCCCGGTATATTGTATATACATATCAATTGCTATATGGCATAATGATATCATCCCGAGTAAAACTAAATAATATCGTACACATACAACATATATGCAACTGAAAATTATATTAAAATCTTTGGATATAAAAATGTATGTGTTATTAGTACAACCATTTAGAATGATATCTATGGATTCTGTTATATTAATATCATTAAAAATAATGTCCTGCAACAGTTTGTCTCCTGTATAGATACGGCATGATACAAGTGTTTAATAGTGTGACCACATGCACAATTTATTGTATTTTTAGGTGGTCTGTTAACAAATCATATTTAAATTGACTAACACCATTTTATTAAAAATTTAATTGACACATTAATATATTAGTTTTTTTCTTGAACGTCCATTCATTGTATATAAATTTGATGAGCACAGTAATTATAACTGATTAGCCAATTAACTACAAAAACAGCTTATTAGCGAGGTGGTCTTAACTCTGAGGTGGTCTTCAAGTGAGGATTGACTGTAATGATACACTTATAGTTGGGACTGTTCCATATATTTATCATGTTGGGGAACATATTAGCGTAAATAGTAGTTCTAGTTCGAGGCACATTGAACGTTATATTGTGTATATTTTTTTTGATCTGGATTGAATATCTACAGCTGTAAAATTCGATTAAGATAATTTAGAGTTATTATGATAATTTATGTAAATCTATATCCATTGGATTTGAGAAATGTTGATGATTATTGTATATTACTATATATATCAAGACATAGCATCTCTACTTCACAATCATTTACATACAAAAAAATAGATATGGTCCAATGATCGAGCCTTGAGGTAATCAGCTCTGCTCTTTGTTTTCTATCTTTAACATTATTTTCAAAACCACCCAAACATATTATCCCGATTTCCATATGTTTTCAGTTTATGTGTAAATCCTCTATGGCATACCCTATCAAATGCCTTACTTGTGTCTGAAAAAAAAATAAACTTATCTCATTTTTTTCTTCATGTTGACTTGCAATAGTATCATACAGTAACATAAACCGACTAACTATCTTAAGTTTTGAGGTAAAAAGCCCGATTGATTTATTGATATTATGCTTATTTAAAAAAAAACCCCATATATATATTTTGCAAGTATTTTTTTATAAAAATGGAGTAATAGCAATTGGTCTTTAATTAGTAGGATCACATTTTGACCTATACCTTTATATAGTGGGATAACATTGGCACATTTCCAGGTGTAAGGTAGACAACTCGACTCTTTTGGTTTATTAAATATTATCAGTAAAGGTTAAACTAATGATTCTGCTGTACCCTTTACGAAATAAGGGAATTGTTGGCTGGACCTGCTAATTAATAGTTAGTTATTAAATTAAGCCCGTCTTTGATATTCTGTTGTGTAACGATGATATTATGAAAGGTAAATGGAATTCCAATAATCTGCTTAGAAGTTAGGTAGTCTGCATATGCATCAAACAGTTTTTCTTTAAGTTTTACTTCCAGCCTATATAAATTGTATGCACCAATTACTAGATCAAGTCCTTTACTTTCACGCATATAATAATTATATAAATTACCACTCCTCCTCTCCTATGCAGTTTTTTTTTTAAATACATGTATATACATAAGTGACTGTCCATTTGTATATAGGCATTAGCAATGCTTTCATTCGAAGATTTAGTTAAACATACTTTATCAACATGTGATAATTCACTTTCGATTACGTCTTTCTTTTTTTCTCAGGGAACAATCATTTACATGGCATACCGTAATATTATCGTGCTAATATTCTATCTAAGGACACGAAAGCCTGCCGTACTGTACGAACATACCATATCGCTGTTCTGTCAAAAAATAACACCTTCTTCTTTATATTCCACTCTAGTTTTAAGGATGTTTGTTCAATGACCACTTCCGTCTATACAATATGTCATGTTTGTGAGGTATAGGTCTAGATCGCAATAAACTAGAGTACTGGTTACTATGGTCACTTGGCCACAAAATATAGTTCCACTCAGTGGCGACTCACACTCTTTATTGAATTCTATTAATTGACCAAGGACATATCGATTTGTTCGCCAACTGGTTCCTTATTTTTGAGTTTTGGTTCGTTCTTTCTGATCATAGCTTTGGCGTGTGCAACTGTTTCTGGAAGATTTGCGTTCTGTGTTTCTGGAAGAGTTAATGTCAGGAAAGCTGCGACAAGACTTAGACATCCGAACACGAAAACGGGCACTGCCTGTCCTATCCGTCCTGGGATCACCGTAGCCTATATGCGAACACAAATACAATGTATATTGTAAAAATGTACTTTGAAAAAAAAATATAATGTATATAGTATTGACAGCAGGTAGAAATGTTATTACACATTAAAGAAATCAAAACTTTAGACATGAAACAATCTATGTTTTAATTAATAAATATTTCTTATAATGATCAACACTAAAACCACTACATTCCATTTTGACAAGAAGAAAATGTATTTATATACATTGTTTTTTTTAATTTGAATAAATACATACTAATCTTGCTACACCTGGGGCCATCATGTATCCAAGGTTACCGAAGGTTGTACTGAGGCCCATGCCAGTGTTTCGGACCACAGTCGGGAAAAGCTCCGCCGACCACACGTAAATGACACTGAATCCAACCGCCATTCCAATTTTTCCTATCATTGCCAGCACGATTGGAACCAATTTAAAATCTGAAAATGGAAAAGTTACGGCTAGAAAATAAGAGGAAATATGGTTAAACAATCAATATAGCTGATCACAATACTAAGTATGGTTTGTTAAAAACCATCAGAATCGATTAAACTAGATGCAAAATAACAATATATATACCTTCTGTTTAGTAACAATGTGTAAACCTCCTGTTTGAAAACAATGTGTCTACCTCCTGTTTGAAAACAATGTGTCTACCTCCTGTTTAGTGACAATGTGTGTACCGTCCGCTAAGTAACAATATGTATACCTCATGTTTAGTTACAATGTGTATATCTCCTGTTTAGTAACAATGTGTATACCTCCTGTTTAGTAACAATGTGTATACCTCATGTTTAGTAACAACGTGTATACCTCCTGTTTAGTATCAACGTGTATACCTCCTGTTTAGGAACAATATGTATACCTCCTGTTAAGTAACAATGTGTTTACCTCCTGTTAAGTAACAATGTGTATACCTTATGTTTAAAAACAATGTGAAACCTCATGTTTAGTAACAATGTGTATACTTTCTGTTTAGTAACAGTGTGTATATCTCCTGTTTAGTAACAATGTGTATACCTCCTGTTTAGTGACAATGTGTATACCTCATGTTAGGAACAATGTGTATACCTCATGTTTAGTAACAATGTGTATACCTCATGTTTAGTAACAATGTGTATACCTCCTGTTTAGTAACAATGTGTATACCTCCTGTTTAGTAACAATATGTATACCTTCTGTTTAGTAACAATGTGTATACCTCCTGTTTAGTAACAATGTGTATACCTTCTGTTTGAAAACAATGTGTATACCTTCTGTTTAGTAACAATATGTATACCTTCTGTTTAGTAAAAATGTATATACCTTCTGTTTAGTAACAATGTATATACCTCCTATTTAGTGCCAATGTTTATACCTCCTGTTAGGAACAATATGTATACCTTCTGTTTAGTTACAACGTGTATACCTTCTGTTTGAAAACAATGTGTATACCTCCTGTTTAGTGACAATGTGTAAACCTCCTGTTTGAAAACAATGTGAATACCTCCTGTTTAGTAACAATGTGTATACCTTCTGTTTGAAAACAATGTGTATACCTCCTGTTTAGTGACAATGTGTAAACCTCCTGTTTGAAAACAATGTGAATACCTCCTGTTTAGTAACAATGTGTATACCTTCTGTTTGAAAACAATGTGTATACCTTCTGTTTAGTAACAACGTGTATACCACCTGTTAAGTAACAATGTGAATACCTCCTGTTTAGTAACAATGTGTATACCTTCTGTTTGAAAACAATGTGTATACCTTCTGTTTGAAAACAATGTGTATACCTTCTGTTTAGTTACAATGTGTAAACCTCCTGTTTGAAAACAATGTGTATACCTTCTGTTTAGTTACAACGTGTATACCTTCTGTTTGAAAACAATGTGTAAACCTCCTGTTTGAAAACAATGTGTATACCTCCTGTTTAGTGACAATGTGTATACCTCCTGTCTAGTAACAATGTGTATACCTCCTGTTTAGTGACAATGTGTATACCTTTTGTTTAGTTACAACGTGTATACCTTCTGTTTGAAAACAATGTGTAAACCTCCTGTTTGAAAACAATGTGTATACCTCCTGTTTAGTAACAATGTGTATACCTCCTGTTTAGTAACAATGTGTATACCTTCTGTTTAGTTACAACGTGTATACCTCCTGTTAAGTAACAATGTGTATACCTCCTGTTTAGTAACAATGTGTATACCTCCTGTTAGGAACAATGTATATACCTCCTGTTTAGTAACAATGTGTATACCTCCTGTTTAGTAACAATGTGAAACTTCCTGTTAGGAACAATGTGTATACCTCCTGTTTAGTAACAATGTGTATACCTCCTGTTAGGAACAATGTATATACCTCCTGTTTAGTTACAACGTGTATACCTCCTGTAAGTAACAATGTGTATACCTCCTGTAAGTAACAATGTATATACCTCCTGTTTAGTAACAATGTGTAAACCTCCTGTTTAGTAACAATATGTATACCTCCTGTTTAGTAACAATGTGTATACCTCCTGTTTAGTAACAACGTGTATACCTCCTGTTTGAAAACAATGTGTATACCTCCTGTTTAGTGACAACGTGTATACCTCCTGTTTAGTAACATCGTGTATACCTCCTGTTTAGTAACAATGTGTAAACCTCCTGTTTGAAAACAATGTGTATACCTTCTGTTTAGTAACGATGTGTATACCTCCTGTTTAGTAACAATGTGTATACCTCCTGTTTAGTAACAACGTGTATACCTCCTGTTTAGTAACAATATGTATACCTCCTGTTTGAAAACAATGTGTATACCTCCTGTTTAGTGACAACGTGTATACCTCCTGTTTAGTAACAACGTGTATACCTCCTGTTTAGTAACAATGTGTAAACCTCCTGTTTGAAAACAATGTGTATACCTCCTGTTTAGTGACAATGTGTATACCTCCTGTTTAGTGACAATGTGTATACCTCCTGTTTAGTAACAATATGTATACCTCCTGTTTAGTAACAATGTGTATACCTTCTGTTAAGTAACAATTTGTATACCTCCTGTTTAATAACAATATGTGTACCGTCTGCTAGGTAACAATGTTAATACCTCCTGTTTAGTAACAATGTGTAAACCTCCTGTTTAAAAACAATATGTATACCTTCTGTTTAGTAACAATGTGTAAACCTCCTATTTGAAAACAATGTGTATACCTCCTATTTAGTGCCAATGTTTATACCTCCTGTCTAGTAGCAATGTATGTACCTTCTGTTAGGAACAATGTGTATACCTTCTGTTTAGTAACAATGTGTATACCTCATGTTTAGTAACAATGTGTATACCTCCTGTTAAGTAACAATGTGTATACCTCCTGTTTAGTAACAATGTGTATACCTTCTGTTTAGTAACAATGTGTATACCTCCTGTTTAGTAACAATGTGTATACCTCCTGTTTAGTAACAACGTGTATACCTCCTGTTTAGTAACAATATGTATACCTCCTGTTTGAAAACAATGTGTATACCTCCTGTTTAGTGACAACGTGTATACCTCCTGTTTAGTAACAACGTGTATACCTCCTGTTTAGTAACAATGTGTAAACCTCCTGTTTGAAAACAATGTGTATACCTCCTGTTTAGTGACAATGTGTATACCTCCTGTTTAGTGACAATGTGTATACCTCCTGTTTAGTAACAATATGTATACCTCCTGTTTAGTAACAATGTGTATACCTTCTGTTAAGTAACAATTTGTATACCTCCTGTTTAATAACAATATGTGTACCGTCTGCTAGGTAACAATGTTAATACCTCCTGTTTAGTAACAATGTGTAAACCTCCTGTTTAAAAACAATATGTATACCTTCTGTTTAGTAACAATGTGTAAACCTCCTGTTTGAAAACAATGTGTATACCTCCTATTTAGTAACAATGTTTATACCTCCTGTCTAGTAGCAATGTATGTACCTTCTGTTAGGAACAATGTGTATACCTTCTGTTAGGAACAATGTTTATACCTTCTGTTTAGTTACAATGTGTATACCTCCTGTTAAGTAACAATGTGTATACCTCCTGTTTAGTAACAATGTGTATACCTCCTGTTTAGTAACAATGTGTATACCTTCTGTTTAGTAACAATGTGTATACCTCCTGTTTAGTAACAATGTGTATACCTCCTGTTTAGTAACAATGTGTATACTTCCGGTCTAGTAACAACGTGTATACCTTCTGTTAGTAACAATGTGTATACCTTCTGTTAGTAACAATGTGTATACCTCCGGTCTAGTAACAGTTTATATACCTCCGTTCTAGTAACAATGTGTATACCTCCGGTCTAGTAACAATGTATTTACCTTCTGTTGCGAGGATAGATATGACGCCACTGCCTAGCAGTGACACTCCTGCCACTGCCATGCCTGATATGTACATCTTCTTTCGGCCCACCCTGCCTGCTAAGAACAAAGGTATGGCGTAGCCGGGGAAATCAGCTAGACCAGCTAGTAGGACGTTTAAGTAGAAGTTTCCTGCCAGATTTCCTGTATTCAGTGTGAATCCAAAGAAACAATGGAACACCACAAAACTACAAAAAAAAAAAAAAAAAAAAAATAGTATCATTAACAATTACATGTTGCCATCAATAGATTAAAACTAGCACGGTTATACATTGAGAGATTAACACGGAGTTTTACCACGACTACAGCTACTGCAGTAATAAACCGAGTTGGTGCACAAAACACAAAACACGGAGTTTTACCACGACTTAGCATATATATATATAACTACTGCAGTAATAAACATGAGTATACAGAGTTGGTGCACGAACACAAACATTGAGCGTTAACACGGCTATACATAGAGAGATTAACAGAGTTTTACTCCAAGATTAGCATATATACTACAATAATAAGCCATGAGTATACAGAGTTGGTGCTTAAACACAAACACTTAGCACGGCTAAAAATACAGAGTTTCGGAGCCTTCCCTCACATTGGTAATGTCAATGGAATAGAAATAGTCGACAACCGTTCCCTGAGACTAATCTGGGAGGACTCCTGGTTACGCCGCAGCGCTCCGATAATACACAGGAACGATAATACACAGGAACGATAATACACAGGAACGATAATACACAGGAACGATAATATACTGGAACGAGAGGCCACATACTTTCACACAACAACATTGTAGACCACCAAGTGTTAAACAAAGCGTTACCGCAACAACTACATTACATTATTACCATCTTGTGTACTTGTTTGCTCGTATACGATTTTTACCATCTCGTCACACTGTTTACAGTATTACCAACTTGTGTTCTTGTTTGCTCCTAAACGAGTTTTACCATCTCGTCACACTGTTTACGGTATTACTATCTTGTGTACTTGTTTGCTCCAATACGATTTTTACCATCTCGTCACACTGTTTACATTATTACCATCGTGTATTCTTGTTTGCTCCTATACGATTTTTACCATCTCGTCACACTGTTTACATTATTACCATCGTGTATTCTTGTTTGCTCCTATACGATTTTTACCATCTCGTCACACTGTTTACATTATTACCATCGTGTGTTCTTGTTTGCTCCTATACGATTTTTACCATCTCGTCACACTGTTTACATTATTACCATCGTGTATTCTTGTTTGCTCCTATACGATTTTTACCATCTCGTCACACTGTTAACAGTATTACCATCTTGTGTTCTTGTTTGCTCCTATACGATTTTTACCATCTCGTCACACTGTTTACAGTATTACCATCTTGTGTTCTTGTTTGCTCCTATACGATTTTTACCATCTCGTCACACTGTTTACAGTATTACCAACTTGTGTTCTTGTTTGCTCCTAAACGAGTTTTACCATCTCGTCACACTGTTTACGGTATTACTATCTTGTGTACTTGTTTGCTCCTATACGATTTTTACCATCTCGTCACACTGTTTATAGTATTACCATCTTGTGAACTTGTTTGCTCCTATACGATTTTAACCATTTCGTCATACTGTTTTACCTAAGTGTAAATATGATTATAGTACAACTGAAGAATTCGGCCAATTCCTTATTACCATCTCGTTATTACATACGTCAGTACTAGTACGTTTAACACTGCTCATTAGTATGATGAACGTGTTTTCGTCGAAACGTCCCACTTAAATATCCTATCGCTTATGTAATATAGCTTTCATTATATAATTACACAGCTTTGATATGCCACATATATATACTGTATTTATATAAGCTATAAATAAAGATCTTTTAAAAACTATGATTACAAGCTTTTAACTGCTATGTATAACGAGTTTTACATGCCATCAAAAGAGCGTATTTACACGCAGTAGATTTTAAACGCGATAGATGCAGACATTTTGCCTAAAAAAAACAACGTGACACGAATATAAAAATAGAACTCGTATAAGACTACAAGTTCATGTGCTAAACATAGGGGTTACTTACGTCTATATATATGCATATATTTCATAACAAATCAACAAACAACTAAGATTTTGCCGCAAGGCCTTTCTGCCTTCTCATGCTTCTTCAGGAAATAACACTATGTATATATATATACTTTTCATTAATATTTATACAGAATTGATACGGCTATCAAATACTGATAATAGATTGCATGAATATCATTAGCAATATTTATTGTGTACAAAAGGAACACAGTTGGTATATATATTCTTCAGCAGTATAAATAAATACGTACCAGTTGAAAAATATAACCAAGGACTGACAAAGAAGAGAACGGCGTTTTAGAAAATCTGTAATGCTATGTTTCTGTGTGGGTCTTTTGATCTGTTCAACCATGTTCTCCTGCAAGGGGACGCAGTTCGTCGTTTTATTGGATGCAGCAATTTTCAGTATAGTTTTCCTTGCTCTTTCTTCATGTCCATGACTGTACAGCCATCGTGGAGACTCAGGAAGGATCCTACAAAGTGATAGAAACAGGGATGTCATGTATAGAATTATGTACCATATAGAACTGTTTAAGTACAAGAACATTCACATGTATTATATATCGCATGTCATAAGGAAGTAGTCTGATACGGATACAATAATTTGGATAATTTAAAAATAGATAAGATAATAAATCTTTTATATATAATATGTATCATGTTCTTTCTGGCGCTAGCAATGTTCCGAAATTATTCCTATTCTAGAAGATTGAATGGACAACTGAGCCACCATTGGGATTCATTAGGTATAACCACACACGATAAATTGAGTTACAAAATTGATTATCTTAACATACCACCAGTATAGCAAAAACAGCAGAAAAGGTGCTGAACAAGCAATTTGGATATACTTCCAGTGACGGAGACCATATCCTATACCCGCCAGTAGGGCGATCCCTGCCGAGTAAGGATAATTGAACAGAAACCCGGCCCACCGACGTTTGGAAGGACCAACCATTTCAATTGCTACAATGACAAATGATACACCTATTCAACTGTTACATGTTTGTATAGTTTACATACGTGTACATTTATATTTACTATGCATCCTTCCATTTTGATGCATATATAAAGCAAATGTTGCTATGAAACTGCAATTGCATTTGATATTGCACCTACTGTGGCGTCATCAATTTCATTGTTGTCAACATTTGATTTGCAGTTCAAAAACTGTTAGAAATAACGAAATAAATCATAATTACCATAGCAAAATGTAAACATAAATATATTTTGTTTAGAAAATATTGTTTATGGTCATATAACACATACAATCCTATTCGGCTTCATTTAATTTTTTGATCAATAACAATATGTGATAGAGGACTATAACATTAACGACTAAAACAATCTTAATGTAATTTTGTCTGCTTTAGCAATGTGTGATAAAGAACCATAAAATTATTTACTAAAATATGCATTGTCATTGAGGACAGAAAACACAATATGAACGTTTTGAAAAAGTCACTGCTTTTTTGTTTGAGGGACAGTGTAGGGACGATCTTCGAAGTAACGTTAATGGTGTTTGTTTTTTCAATGAAAAGATTTCAATTAGTTTTTGGTGTTGCTGTCTTGTTCATGTCAAAGGTCAATACCACTGTGGAGTGACACATGACACATTACAAACATGAATAGTAGTGTCAATATGTAATAAATTCATTGCGGCCACTTTTTTTAAATTTCACATAATTATCTCAAATCTAAATGTACAATTCGTGATATAATTGTGTATTTTCAAAAGTCTTTTCTTTCATTATTCATTTTTTTTTATATCCTTTAGGTAACCCACTGAACTTGACATGTATTGAAATGATAATACCTAATATTTGACGTTAAAACGTTGACAAACAATGTCAAATGTGCTGCTATCTGCAACATTGCCATATTAGTCATTTGAATAGGCGATCGCATAGAAGGTATAATGCATACTATTGTCTAACAAGATCAAGGGGTACAATACAAACCTAGAATGAATGACGATATATAAACTCCCCTTGAGGTCATTATTTGGATGAATCGCAATATGGCGAACACATAATAATTTGGTGACCATGCCGACGCCAATCCGGACAGGAAGACTAAGACAAGACTGCAGCATATTACGCGCTGTCGACCGAACCTACAAACAAAATGAACAGCTATTAGAAATACATTACAATGATGGGGAACAATAGTCATATTTACGTTTAGAACGTTCAATATTTCAATTAGTGGAATTGAATCACATAAAACCAACAATACCAAGCGTTTAAACCTATATCATACAATAATCAATGATCATATTGACACAATCTAATCGATGATGAATTGTGGAATTGATTATCTTCATATGTGCCAAATGAACCTAGAATGACACTTTTTTACTGTTTTTCGGAACAACAAATAATTCAAAACCTTTTACTGAAGGATATTTCTCAATATCTTTAATGGCAAATGAGAATAATTTTCAATAAGACCATTATGTACACTGTTATATTCAAAGCTGGCTTGATCTAAATGACAATTGTGAAACAAACTAAAAATATTAATGTATTGTATTGCGATACTATGTGATAAAAATAAACACATGATAATGTAAACATAATCTATATAATTCTGTAGAATCATATCTTCATGGTAGCATTTAGATGTGGTTTATTTAATTTACTTACTTGTAGAATACTTATCTGTGACTGTTCGACACAACCTAAAATGCAGCTGACGAGGTCCAGGTAAAGTCTTCTGACCTGTAACCCTATTTATTGCACCTCGAACAAGAAATTATTGGTTTAGAGCTGTCATGTGGTGACCTTCTCATACAATGTATATTATCAAAAGTTAGTTTTTCATGCGTTCCTTGAAATATCCAAATTCCGAGCATATAAACATAGTAATATAAAATCTAAGTTCATTTTTCCTACATCTTCGTAAAGATATTCATTTCCCCTGAACCAAATGAAAATATTGGATCATGCAACTTTTGAATGATGGTTTTAACTTTTAAAAGTAGAAGGAACACATCTTTGCTTTGGTAATCGACTACCAGATGCTCAATGAACAAATGAATGAACACTAATGTACTTGAGTATATAGTTATATAAAAAGACTCAAAACACAAACTGCTTTTAAGTATTTTGAGGATTTTGTATTAAAAAAGGACAAAAAATTCAGGATGAAAAAAATTTGGAAATAAAAAACAAATATGTACAGGTGTATGGTCAACACTTGCCAGCTCTAAACCTTTTGTTTCATTTTAAATAAAAAGGGTCCTTGATGCAATAAATACCTTATAAAGTCAGTTACTGATCTTTAATATTACCCTCATGGCTGGTAAGATGTATGGTAGGGTTTAACCACGCCCATATTTTAACATGTTACTAACTATGCAGGATTCAATCGAAGTTCAGTAACTTACGATATACTAAGTAGATAACGTGTCTGGTCAGCTTTGTCAGGTCTTTATCGAATGCTAAAAGTATGTTACCCACAGACTTATAATATTTGTTTTCATTCACGAGACGCATATTTACACGATGGCGTTTTGGGTTAAGTCATGAATATGTTGTTACATTTTGAAAAAAACACCCACATTAATACTGATTTGTGAACAGAACCGTATTTACTACTCCAAAAAATACTAAGGTAAAATTTTGTCAAACGCAAGGTTGATGTGGAGACCATCGAAAAAAGACCATTTGCGGCGACGAAAAAGCAAAGGTATGATAACCTAGCAGAGATCAGATACTATCAATACACATCATGTAAGTAATTGCTTCATATATTCCAATTGAATTCAGGCATAAAGCTTAGCAATATCAACTTTAATCCTACTAACGATTGTAATAAATGGAAATGAATGACTGTCTAATACTTAAGTGCTTTAAATCAAGATTAATTGTCTCTGAACTGTAAAGAATGAGAATACCTGTCGGCGAAAAAACCTTGAAATAGGGATCCGGCCAGTGCTCCAGAGTATATAAACATCTGCATGTAGGCCGGAATATTCGCTTTTTCACAGACCAGGTCATACTAGGTGTAGAAAAAAATATCGTTTTAAACAACGCTTTAATATTAATAAGGTTATTTATTCATAAAGAATTATGTAACAGTTAAATACTTTTATAATCGAGATATATAGAGGATACACAAAGTGTGATTATCGGATGTATTATTTATTTCACTCGAGTTAGTTAATTTTCAAAAGTTACCAAAGACGCGAGTTTAAGCGAGTGTCTTTTTTAACTTTTGGAAATTAAGTAACAAGTGTAATAAATACCATAACCAGCAACCACGAGTCGATTGATCTGTTTCTATCTCGATTTCAGCCGCAAACAGCTCAATTTTAAAATGGACTTTATGCGCGTTAGCATATCATTTGTAATTTCCCGCCAAATGATGACGACGTAAATACTCAATAAGTGACGTTGTTCCGGTCAAAGGTCAGCCTATCAAAACGCGTGTTAAGTGTATACCACGTGTGATTTATTGGTTTTGTTTATAAAACAGTTCTAATGATTAATTTGTGCCTTGGGAGTTGAATACAACCCGCATATTGTGGTAGAAATATCACTTATTTTAAAATCTCTAGTGAAACAATATTGTTTCAGTGATATTCTTATAAAAAACCAAAACATAAAACAACAACAAGATTATCCAGGGATTAAAAAACTACATGGTAATAAGGTATTGGCATTTCATTTACTGTTTTGCTGCAGAATAGAAAATGAACAACATACAAATGTAAATATAAAACATAAAGTATGCATATTATAAATATAAGCTGGTGTAAATTTGATGTTTTCTTTGCAGAAAGTACTGGGATATGAACAAGTTAGTGTACCTTTGACACGAAAGTTTCAAGAAATACGGATTGGTCGTACGTCCAGGCAGTGCATGGCTGTGTCAGGGGACTACGGTCGGATGAGTTGACTGTATGTGTGAAGCATTCTTCGGCTTCAATATCTTGTGTAAATACATCGGAAAGGTTTGCTGTCTGTTTTGTTCCTTCGTCAGAAAAGTGCTGAGTGTTGCCTAAAATGTTTCCAGAACACCTGTTAAAGGAAATCTAATTATTAGATACCATCTGCGTAAATAACGCACGCGTTTCAACTCAAATGATAAAAATGAAATTCAATCAACCAAATAATAAGTTCTGAAAAAAATAATCAGAGAATACAGTGAAGCGTCAACAAAACTATGATCCGAATCCAAAACTGATTACTAAAAAGTAATCCAAAGACAAAATATGAACCAAGGAAAGATTTACAAAATAACACCCAATAGTTTGTTTGGAATTAAAGAAAGAAAGACATTAGTATGTGAAGCTAAAAAGGAAAAATAATACACGGTTTTATTGTATATCACGCGTTCAAATGCTTTGGATATGCAAATGTTGCATGGTAGATTATGCTCCAAAGGGACAGGGAAGCATTATAGAAAATAGCGATCCGTGGGATGTATAGATCGCATATGGAGATACTTCATGTGCAAGAACCTTGTCAAGGGCCAGCTGTTTCATCAGATACATTTAATTATATAGCTATTGAATATTGAATATACATAAGTATTTTGTGTAGTAAATATACATCATCTGAAAGCAATCGACCATACATCTCTGATTTCAGAGGGATAGATGCTAAGTGTTTTGAGACCTTTGGCGGCTACAGTCTACAGAGAAGGAGAGAAATATGACATATGTTACTGAGTAACATCTCGAATACAAACTTTAGATGTATTTATAAATTAGTGTTTTGACATTTAAAACAATATCATTACGACGAAGGAGGTGTAAGGAAAGGAAACTATTAGAAAGATAAATTAATAATGGAGGATTGAGTTTACTAGCAGGGCCCAGTTGTTCAAAGGGTGATTAGCTTAATCACTATTTAACGACATTTTTCAAACTTTTACACTTCGTTCAGTATACAAGGTAAACTCTTTAAATTTTGCATGTAAATTGCCACTATTAGATGTTTGATATCTGCGAAGTTGTAACTCAATCTATGGTTTCATTTTAAAGTTACAGGATACTTAAAATTTGCGCTAATCACTTTTTAAGCTAATCACTTTTTGAATAACTGGGCCCTTGATGTGCATAGCCTTAATATGTTTCAAGGGATGAGTGGTAATGGGATTTACGTATCTTAGTGTGTAGAAAATCGATAAATACTGCTTACCTACCTGTGTTTACTAGAGAAGAGTAGACGTTCGGTAATAACTGATACCTACCTGTGTTTAGGAGAGAAGAGTAGACGTTCGGTAATAACTGATACCTACCTGTGTTTAGGAGAGAAGAGTAGACGTTCGGTAATAACTGATACCTACCTGTGTTTAGGAGAGAAGAGTAGACGTTCGGTAATAACTGATACCTACCTGTGTTTAGGAGAGAAGAGTAGACGTTCGGTAATAACTGATACCTACCTGTGTTTAGGAGAGAAGAGTAGACGTTCGGTAATAACTGATACCTACCTGTGTTTAGAAGAGAAGAGTAGACGTTCGGTAATAACTGATACCTACCTGTGTTTACTAGAGAAGAGTAGACGTTCGGTAATAACTGATACCTACCTGTGTTTAGAAGAGAAGAGTAGACGTTCGGTAATAACTGATACCTACCTGTGTTTAGGAGAGAAGAGTAGACGTTCGGTAATAACTGATACCTTCCTGTGTTTAGGAGAGAAGAGTAGACGTTCGGTAATAACTGATACCTACCTGTGTTTAGAAGAGAAGAGTAGACGTTCGGTGATAACTGATACCTGCCTGTGTTTAGAAGAGAAGAGTAGACGTTCGGTAATAACTGATACCTACCTGTGTTTACTAGAGAAGAGTAGACGTTCGGTAATAACTGATACCTACCTGTGTTTAGGAGAGAAGAGTAGACGTTCGGTAATAACTGATACCTACCTGTGTTTAGGAGAGAAGAGTAGACGTTCGGTAATAACTGATACCTACCTGTGTTTAGGAGAGAAGAGTAGACGTTCGGTAATAACTGATACCTACCTGTGTTTACTAGAGAAGAGTAGACGTTCGGTAATAACTGATACCTACCTGTGTTTAGGAGAGAAGAGTAGACGTTCGGTAATAACTGATACCTACCTGTGTTTAGGAGAGAAGAGTAGACGTTCGGTAATAACTGATACCTACCTGTGTTTACTAGAGAAGAGTAGACGTTCGGTAATAACTGATAACTTCCTGTGTTTAGGAGAGAAGAGTAGACGTTCGGTAATAACTGATACCTTCCTGTGTTTAGGAGAGAAGAGTAGACGTTCGGTAATAACTGATACCTACCTGTGTTTAGGAGAGAAGAGTAGACGTTCGGTAATAACTGATACCTACCTGTGTTTAGGAGAGAAGAGTAGACGTTCGGTAATGACTGATACCTACCTGTGTTTAGGAGAGAAGAGTAGACGTTCGGTAATGACTGATACCTACTTGTGTTTAGGAGAGAAGAGTAGACGTTCGGTAATAACTGATACCTACCTGTGTTTAGGAGAGAAGAGTAGACGTTCGGTAATAACTGATACCTACCTGTGCTTAGGAGAGAAGAGTAGACGTTCGGTAATAACTGATACCTACCTGTGTTTAGGAGAGAAGAGTAGACGTTCGGTAATAACTGATACCTACCTGTGTTTAGGAGAGAAGAGTAGACGTTCGGTAATGACTGATACCTACTTGTGTTTAGGAGAGAAGAGTAGACGTTCGGTAATAACTGATACCTACCTGTGTTTAGGAGAGAAGAGTAGACGTTCGGTAATAACTGATACCTACCTGTGTTTACTAGAGAAGAGTAGACGTTCGGTAATAACTGATACCTACCTGTGTTTAGGAGAGAAGAGTAGACGTTCGGTAATAACTGATACCTACCTGTGTTTAGGAGAGAAGAGTAGACGTTCGGTAATAACTGATACCTACCTGTGCTTAGGAGAGAAGAGAAGAAGTGCGTTGTTTACGTCCGATATTCCAATGAAGATTATTGGGAGACATATGAAAAAATAAATCCGTCTTTGGTACGGTCCAAATTCTCCAATGGCTTTCAAAATATCATCAAACCGCATAGTCTATATTCAAAGAAGCTAGAAACTGAACAAAGTTACCGAATTATACAAGGCCGCTGTTCGACACTGTTGAACAGGTATCCAGCTGCTGAAACAGCAAGAAATATACATAGGGTGAGTTATGTTTACAGTTTGCTACACATACAATGCGTACATTAATGGGAGTATTTATTGATCTAGCATTTTTATCGTAAACAGTCCAGTGATCTGCCTACCTACCGTATTCCTTTGGTAGATACACGTCAGGCAAAGTCATGAATAGGTGTGCAGTATGTGTTATTGATAGCAGTTTAAATATACACTGGTAAGTACTGGTTGTATACTGTGTGTGTGTTTTTATATATATTTTTACAACCGGGTGTGCGGATTCATGACCTGGATTTTACCTGTAGTGGTATATAGTACCATCCACATAGAATAACATTGTATTTGATTTGCTAGCCATATCCTATAAACATCCCCTCAACCATGCCTCCCGACCGGTAAGCACGTATAGCACACATATACACATATAAACATGGGTAGCTGTTGTATCTCTGTTATGTATGGACGGATATATCGGTTTTGGTTTTAGAACAAACCTGTATCAAAGTAACATCATCCATATATGTTGTTATAAATAACGTTTAAAAAAGGAAATATTAATTCAAGTGTAAATGTGGTATGTAAACCCATCCAAAGCTATATATCGGGTGGTTCGGTCGACTTCTCGTTAAAACAAAATCACTTATTTCGTGCTTGGATGAAACAATTGATAGTATATCAGTGTTATTTGATCATCACACATATATACAGCAATGTGGTTTAATTAGCATATTAATCGATCTGAAGTTTACGATAGAGAACACCTGCTGAGAATATGACATATAAATAATAAATATATTACTATAATACCAGTATAGTTATTTCACTCCATTAGATCAAAATTAATGTATAAATCATTGACATTTAATGAGTCTGAAGTCCAGTCATGATACTAACAAGCTACTTACCTGTCGCTTCCAGAATGCGGCATATATATGTGTTGTCAATTCAAGCGATAAGCTCCTGGTGCGTATGAACAGCTAGCTCTGTGTGCCTTATCACAACCAGGCAATATACATTCACACAGAGATATGTTACACAGGTTGTACATTTAATGACACCGTACTGTAATGATCACTGCTGTATTGTGTATATCGTTTACACACGTGTCTAATTGTAGAGGTCTGGGGCATATATACGATCTATCTGACTTATTTACTTGTTTGTTTACATATATTTACCTATCCTTGTTTAAGAACGTAAATCATTCTATCACACCACTGCAGTGTATATAAGCTAGGCCATATGAATACTTAATTTATAAATTTAATTAGGACAACTTGCATGTGTATAATCATATGTGCACTGCAAATAACCCAGAATATCGTGACTTACACAAGCATGACTTACCGGAAGATATAAGACCATTCAGTAAAATATTACTGAGGCCCGCTGAAACAAATTTCAAAGGTTGAGATGCAATATATCAATAACTATCCACGCCGACCACAAGTGAATTGATATAACGTTATTTGTATATTGCATGTATGTATGGGAACCATGCAAAATGTTTCACTGGCCCGTTAAATGATTCAAGCTACTACCATGTTTATCTTTTTCTGGAAGCCTCGCTTTCGAAAAAAGTTCTATTTTAAGCGTATATGTATAGATTCTTCTGGAATTGACGTATTAATACTAGGTTTCAATGGCGTTTGGAATTGCGTTGCATTATATTGATCAATTTAAAAACAATGATCCAGATAAAGAACATTTTCAATTTTTTTTATTACTGTATTTTTTTTATTGATATTGATTGATTTGACACGGCTGGATTAAGCAACTGTTACGTTGATGAGAATTAGCCTTCACTGGTTTACATGAATAAGGTTTTAAATACATTCCTACAACCAGTTCCACACATTTCATGGTTTCATCATCAGTTATATCTTGTATTTTTGCATGAGTAAACTGTCGTATGATCATTATAGTACCATGCACATTGAATGATCACACAGCTCAAATATTCTATCTGCCGACTTTATAAATCATGCTTTCAAAAATCATTTTTAATGCATTTAAAAATGTGAAAAAGTCATAATACGAAATCGAAATCAAGTTAACTATAGTCAAAATTTGAACAAACAACGATTCACGCTTGAAAATGTACATGAGAATAAGACCTGGTGTTCTAGAAAGGAACGGTTATCGACCACATGGAGATATAGGTCACCTCGAAGTTAGTTCCACGTTCTGAGGTTTTTTTGGGCCACATACCAACATGACATACTAATGAAGGATCGTATTCAAAAACGCAAACGCAAATATAACACAAGGATACAGAATACCTTTTTTTTGTGGATAGATAGCGGCTTCTGCTGACGAAAAATGTACGAGAGAAGCGTGTCGAAGAAAAGTAAAGGACAATCGTATTGTCTTTATCATTATTTGATTTTAAATATTAAATTTAGTAATAGATACAGTATGCCGAAAAAATGAATTAAACTGCAGCATACAGCTGTTTCGTCCTCCTATTAAAACCTTTTAATTTATGAATTTAGAAGTAAATTTAATCTAGTTAAATATAATTTCATAAATTAAAAGGTTTCACGCACCTGACCCTTCAGCTTCTACATTAGTTTAGAAATTTTAGATTACCATCTTTTGGCCCCTACCATCACTGAAGAGTCCTAGGAGGACGAAACAGCTGTATGCTGCAGTTTAATTCATTTTTTTTCGGCATACTGTATCTATTACTAAATTTAAATGGTGCAGAATATATATGTATATATATGTCATCGTTAGAGCAAGCCCTAGATTTACTTATTAACTGCCACATGGCAAAGCCAAAAGTTGGGAAAGCAGATATGTAATTTGCAAGAAAGGAGAAGTTTGCAATCAGAAAGTTGAGGCCTTAAGAGATGTATGACCATTTTATATAATATTGATATCAGTAAATGGTTAGTCTATACTTCAATCTTCGTGGTATTAATTGTCTACGAGCTATTGAAAGGACATGCAAAACGGTTTGTGACTACACTTAGGTTAGAATATAAATTTTCCGTTTTAATATAAATTAATCATTGACGGATTGATTGAGTGAAAATACTCTAGACTTCCGCGCAGGCGGCCCGGGTGCGATCCCCGAAGTCGTCGTACACATTTAATACTCAGATAAAGTGTTTTTCTCCTTTCCTTACAACTCCAACAACCCAGGTGAAGTATAAATTGGTCTGGGTAGGATGTTGCAGAATCTGTGCTGTAGCACTCCAGTGAGGTGGCACTATCAAATATGCCGTTACAATACCGCCTCGGTAGAAGAAAGTTTCTCTCATTCAAATGCTTCAGCCTACGGTCTTCTCTCTTTCGAAAGGAGTTTAAAAATCGTGCGGTACCAGTTAATGACATAAAAACAAGAAAAAAAATATAGCAGGCCCCAGCATAAAAAATCAGACGTGACAGCAGTTATCATAAGAAGCCAAAGGCTTAGTTAATGACGGGTTTGTCGAGCGTCTATAAATAACTGCCAAAGTAAAGAAATACATCTGCAACACAGGGAGGCATTCGGTCACAGTGGGATAATAGCCAGTTGGCATAGGACAAGTAGTTAGCGCCTAATGAGGCGAATTCCATATAAATGCATAATTATGTTCTTCGTATTGAGTGTGGTACAATTGTATATGCATGCACTGTGAAACAATGAAGAATATATTATGTTAGCTGGATAGCGCGCTATATCAAATATTGTATATTTATTTATTTCATTTATATAAGTGAGTAAAACAAGCCGTAAGGAAAGTGAGACACTGATTGACTACATTTTGTTGCCTATCACACGACACTAAATTGTAGGTTATTCTATGCAAGAACAAAAATTATGCACAAAACATGCAAATTGTCCATAGATAACCTCGTTAAAAATATTCAAATGCTATGTTAAAGAGCAATAAGCTTGGCGTGGCATTTGATACTGGTATTATTAGCATGTTCTGATAAAATGCATGTGCGCAATGTTACATAATACATGTATATACTTTGTCGTGTTATGTAATACACATCCGACCAGAAAGTTTGCTCTTAGTAATTTATGAAAAACACTATTTTTTTTTTGATGATAACACTTACCATACCAGTCTGTTCCTAACGTCCGGGTCGTTAACAGCAATGTGTGTCTCTATGCTAGAAACCTATTGTATTGATGATGGGCCTTTCTATAGTTGTTGATTTCATTGTTGATATGCCCTTTAATAAAAGTTAATATGCTCGTCTAGACACCAAAAATACAAAACGATTTCGTTTCCATTTCATTTTGTATCACATTAAACCATGTTAACTACCGTTATTTTGGCAGCGCGTGATAGGCAAACATATCAGATTGAAAAAAAAAACAACAACATTAACACACACATATGCTGCACCTTTTAAATTTAGTAACATAAACAGCATGCCGTAACAATTAATTAAACTGCATCAAACAGCTGTTTCGTCCTTTTATGACTCATCAGTGATGCTAGGGGCAAATAGGTGTGAATCCAAAATGTTTAAACCAATGTAGAAGCAGAAGGGTCAGGTGCGTACACCCCTTTGATAATTAATTAAGAAGTAAAATTAAACTAGTTCTGTATAACTTCACATCATGTACTACGAAAATGTGTATATTAAGTAGCGTGCCACTACTCAAATGAGATTAACTGTGGCTTTGGAGGCTCCAGCAAACCCCAAGGACTAACACATCCACCAGTCTGCCACCCCTTATCATTAAAGATGACGTAACACAATCACGGTTGCCCATAAGGTCTGGAATGTTGTACAATGTATGTAGTTAGATATGTTAGTTTGTTCAGATTCCTCTTTTGACAACGGGGACAATTTGTTATATACTTTCAAAAGGGTCTGATGCAACGAAAAATGTAACAATTACGAAAAATGTAACAATTGTTACATTTTTCGTGCAAAATTGGGAAACTATACACATATAGGTAGTATACCATAAGGGGAATAAAATCGCAGTATGCGCCATCATCACTTTAACTAAGTTTCTGTAATTTGTCGGTTCGAAAGCATAATATCGCTACTACATGTATAACAAGTCATGCAGCCGTATATATGTTCATTTTATTATGTTGGCTGATTCTAGCAATTCTACTATCTTCTTTTTTTTGATGTTTGAAATAAAATCTTTCTCCACAAATGCGGCTATATTGAACAGAGTAGTATGCATAATTTACAGAAAAATACTGTAAATATAAGAATTAACCTTTCCTTTTTTTAAGTTTATGAGATTATAAATCCAATGGAACAGTTGGTAAATTTAACGTAAACGCTTCGCGTTGGAGCAATTTACCTCGTGCTACAATGGATTTATAATCTCATAAACTTAACAAGATAAAAGGCTAATCCTTTATCAAATAAAATACATGCAAATACTTTTTATCCAATCCCTATGCATGTAAATTGATATCGGTTTGAAGTATATAGCAAAAGTCTACTCGATGTGACCCAGCAGTGATGCATCGTCATAACGATTTCCTGAAGACGTTATTACGCGAAAACTGGCACTAAAACGACTTTCAAATGCAATATAAATTATTGGCTGTATACAATTATGCTGAAATCCTCATTAATATGACGGGGATTCAAGTTGTAAATCACGTGCTGATTTTCGGTTACATCGGTTAATTTTTATTGTGTTAACTACATTAATATTCACTCTATCTGAATAAAATAAAGACGACGTACTCCATAATTTAACGGATACAGTTATTTGCCATTTCAACTATTTGTTAGAAAATCTTCTTATTTCTCAAAACCACTCCGATTAACGGTTCCGGCAGTTTCTCGGAGTGCTTGGAAACAGTGGTGTAACTTCGGGGTAGGGGTGGGACCAAGTTACCATGTGTTCCATTTGTCTAAGGGCACTCAGTATAGTCAAACTATATACAATGTAATATTAAAAACTAAAAAACATTAAAAAAAAACACCAAAAAACTTATAAACTATTGTGGGTTTAATATCCATGTTATTAATATCACGACAACACGGTTGGCATTGCAGGATAACATATTTTAGTATTGCTGCAAATAACATGTTAACAGTCGTTGATATTATATTAATCTAAATCTAAACAGATATTTTTGATATCGTGTGGACTTAATTTCGTTCATTTACAAAATCACCAAGTTTAAAAATTCAACGAAATTTACATACCATTTTTTTAACGATCACATTTTGACCTACCAGGTCTCATTATTATCAATTATTTCGTCACTTAATTTTTTCACTCGGATTTTGTTAGGGAAATCTCGGTTAAATTACTAGTTCACAATAATCCTACTGTTAGATTCCAAGTTATTTATTTCTTTTATTTTAAAATTCATACAAAACTTGGAAAACTTATCATTACAAAACATTAGAACCGTTTTGAATTTCTCACAACGCACAACCGAACTGCCCCAAGCCCAGTTGTCACTGGTCAGATTGAAGATCATCCTTAGTAAAAGGAAGACGTTATTTGGTAAGTGTACGATTGGAGTATTATGCCAATCAGTGTTTGGTATTACATCGTAATACATTTATGATGAAATGGCTAATAAATCTATCTACAAAAATCTCTTCAAAAGTTTGCACACGCGTTTAATGGTTCTGTAGAGACACAAAATGTCGCAACGGCATTCTCGTGGCACTCGATATTCGAGTGTATGAGAATGGAAATAACTCATGTGTGACTGCAATTTACACACTGTGTACTTCTTTTATTATATAACATGCAAATGAATAAATACTTGTAATACAGAAAATTGATTTAACGGTACTCGGTGATAATTATGTTTTAATCAATTAGTCTAATAGTCGTATGGTCTAAACTTGTGTCTAAGTGCCCCAATCCCAGATGAGTTATACCCATGTCTTAGTGACCCATTCCCACACGATTTATACCCATGTCTAAGTGACCCATTCCAACATCAGATATACCTATGTTTAAGTCCTATTCACACATGATTTATACCCATATCTAAGTCCTATTCACACATGATTTAACCCATATCTAAGTCCTATTCACACATGATTTATACCCATATCTAAGTCCTATTCACACATGATTTATACTCATGTTTAAGTCCTATTCTCACAAGATTTATACCTATGTCTAGGTCCTATACACAAATGATTTATACCCATGTTTAAGTGACCCATTCCCATATGGTATATACCCATGTCTAATTGACCAATTCCCATATGGTCTATACCCATGTCTAATTGACCAATTCCCACATGGTCTATACCCATGTCTAAGTTACCCATTCTCATATGGTCTATACCCATGTCTAATTGACCAATTCCCATATGGTCTATACCCATGTCTAAGTTACCCATTCTCATATGGTCTATACCCATGTCTAAGTGACCAATTCCCATATGGTCTATACCCATGTCTAAGTGACCCATTCCCACATGGTGCCCCATTCCCACATGGTGATCTATTCCCACATGTTATATACCCATGTCTATGTATGCCATTCCCATATGGTCTATACCATTTCCACGGGATCTATTTTAGGTGACCTGACCAAAGGTAATGTTGACCTATTGCGATCGTGTTTCGTCTGTCGTCGTATGCTGTCGTCCTTTAACTTCTTTTAACTTCTTCTCAACTCCCGCTTTGTCAATTTCATTCAAATTTAGCAGGAAACATCCCCATTGGAAGCCATTTCAAGTTTGCGAAAAATCTAGCAGTTATCTCCCCTTTGGTTTACCAAACGTATTAAAAATACATCTTAAATACTCTTTTTTTCTCAAGGACCATCCGTCGTATAAGCTTGGTTTTGGTAAAAGGTCTTCAGGGTAAAGACTACAACGTTTGCAAACGGAAAAAACGGCCCTACTAAGAGTCGAGCAAGTTTCTGGTGGTAACCAAGATCATGAATAAACAATAAAGTGCCAATTTTCTCGAAAACCATGGACTTTTTGTATATGCACATGCATTTGAAAGTTGAAGGGGCAACAGAAATTATTATTTTGGAATTGGAAATATCATTCAAATTGCCAGCATACACAGGTGGCTGTTAAGGGCTATCGGGCCTCTTGTTAGAAATTAATGTAGCATGGACAACTTGTGTACATGATATATTGTACACTGGTCACGTATAAGCGTTTCCGCCAATAGTATATACGTATTATTATCATGAATTGATACTTTTCCCACTTTCTGAATGGCTAAAACTTGGTCACATAGAGGTCAATATTTTGTGATATTGACCTTGGCTCGTATTCATGAAACCGTTCTCATACTCAAGCATGTATTTCGTGCTCAAGCCTTATTTCCTGTTCTGAATATACATTATTTAAAAAATCTAACTTTGTCAAAGTTTTGGAAAAAAGTTGAAGAGACATCAAGCCAAAAGCTGTTTCAACATTTACATTGACTTTTAGACTCTTCGACATGAGTAAGGAGAGTTTGTTACTATTGTGACCAATTAAAAACGTTTTTGCTTAAATTTCTCTTCCATAGCCCATTATGTAAGACTGGCCATGTATATTGTTACATTGTTCGTGCACAACACACGAAAAATGTAACAATTTTGTTACATTGTTCGTGCACAACGCACAAAAAATGTAACAATTTTGTTACATTGTTCGTGCACAACGCACGAAAAATGTAACAATGTTACTTTGGTCGTGCACAACGCACGAAAAAGTACTTGATGAATATGTTCTCAGTAGTTCCTGATAGTCTGGTAGCAGGGACAGATAAGCATGCAATACGGTCCGTACAACGCTTTTTTTGCTGTTTCTATACCTCGGAGATGTGCTCTTTAAGAATCTGAATGATGCCACTCTGTCATCATTGGGTAATCCGCATAACATGAAAATTAAGGCCGCCATTACTGAAAATCATATTTTCGTCAATATCTCAGTAACTATACATGGTATCAAAATAATTTTGGTGTTTATCCCTATGTTTTGAAGGGTAACGAATAAGATTAAGCCATTTTAGTAACGATCAAACTTAAAGGTTGTGCTGAATATGCAAAATAAGCCGCCATTACCGAAAATCTTGTTATGGTCAATATCTCACCAACTACAATTGTACATATTGTATCAAAATAATTCTGGCGTCTATACACATGATGTCAGGGATAAAGAATCTGATTAAACCACTTCAGTATTAATGACATCAATATTTTTGCAAAGTCGTCATGTGCACAGAGCATCCTCTTTACCTATGCTAATACATGCCGCAACTGCTAATTTGTCTCATTCCGCAGGGCCGTGGTGGCCGAGTGGTTAAGGTGTTCCAACATTCTACCACTAGCCCTCCACCTCTGGGTTATGAGTTCGAATCCCAAGTTCCCATGTAGGGCAGTTGCCAGAAGCTGACCGTAGGTCGGTGTTTTTTCTCCGGGTACTGCGGCGTTCCTCCACCTTCAAAACCTAGCACGTCTTAAAATGACCCTGGCTCTTAATAGGACGTAAAACTAAATAAACCAAACTAAATGTCTCATTCCTCAAACAAATCACTTTCAACAACATTGTCATTCATCAACCCGTCGGGTTTGCCCAGTCTGGCAGTGTGCGTCCAGTGACATCCACTTATCATTGTGCATGACAAGTGAGCTGTAAAACATCCATACATTCTTGTCCAACAGGTGTATTCACAACACAACTACATTTGATCATTTTCAGCACCTCCGGCGGAGCAACACTAACGTTTGGATGGAATGTTACTGGAATCAAGCATCTAGTGCATTCCGCAAGTTCCGATCCAAACTCGACAGAATCTAGTGGTGGAGGTTCTGAGCTGAGAGCTGATTTCCAAAAGGAAGTCTGAATGTGCCCCCACTTTACGTTCTTTGCCACATTTTCCCACCAATCCATCTGCGACCAGTCTTCTCTCCGGACCTCAGACATATTTGATGTCACCACGCTTTGACCCTGAAGGGGGTTGCCATGAATACTGTCGCTTCTTCAATGATATCATATATATCCTCAGATGAAATGCCCCAGTTGTGCAGTTCTACACCACCTTTAAGGACTTTGATGACAGTGTTTTTCCTACTCCAGAGCACTGAGCCACATTGCCAAGCCTAAGAGGGCATGGGCGGCTGGCAGCTGTGAAAGCAAGTGTCCATCTGTTCAATTGCAATTGCCCCAATGTCTATAGTAGTTCGTACGTCACTTGGTCCTTCCTTTGTAAGACGTCGGGTCATTTTTAACTTTGCATAGAAATGCAGCAGGAGGACAAAAACATTTGTGTCCTCACATATATGATGATGGTTCTTTTTTACGCCACTTTCAGCTGCCTTAACCATTTGCGGTCTGTTTATTTTATCTGCTTTTTCTTGGCAAGTCATGAGGTCTTCCCTGCGGAAGACAATACCATCCTGAATTACAACTAGTACTGGGTCAGTAGAGGTAATGTCCAGACTGTTGATTGGGTTCGTCCTGTGCTTTCTTGATCAAATTCTGACATATCAGGGCCCGTGTTCATGAAACCGTTCTCATGCTCAAGCATGGATTCTGTGCTCAAGCCAGCTTTCTTGAAACTTTCCTTACTCATGTCGAAGAGTCCAAAAGCCAAGGTAAATGTTGGAAACAGTTTCTGTCTTCATGTCTCTTTAACTTTTTTCAAAACTTTAACAAAGTTATGTCTTTAAATAATTAATAGCCAGAACAAGAAATAAGGCTTGAGCACGAAATCCATGCTTGAGCATGAGAACGGTTTCATGAATACGGGCCAAGATCTATAACCTCTACCTTATTCTCAGTTACTCTACTGAGACTGCACCAGTTGTTATTCAGGATGGCATTGTCTTTCGAAGGGAAACACCCATGACTTGCCATGAAGAAGCTGATGTAATAATCATACAGCAAAAGGTTAAGGCATGTAAGAGCAAAGATAACATCATTGAAGAAGCGACAGCATTCGTGGCTGCCTACTACATGGTCCAAGTTTTGTGACATCAAACATGTCTGGATGTCCGTAGAGAAGTCTGGTCGCGAAGGATGGGTAGAAAAAATGAGACAAATGCTCCAGAGCTTAAGTCACTCCAAACTTCTAAAGAGGCATTCAAACAGAATGTAAAGCCGGCTCACATTCAGGATGAGGATATCCGACGGGTTGCTGATTGTGACAATATTGTTGAAAGTGATTTGTTCGAGGATTGTGTCAAATTAGTCGTGGCAACATGTATAAGCATACGTAAAGGGGATGTAGGCTAGTTCTGTAACTAGTCGGATATACACAGACGTTGATTTTTTTGTATATTTTGGTGTGATCAATATTGAAATGGTTTAATCTGATTCTTTACCCCTGACAACATGTGTATAGACGCCATAATTATTTTGGTACCATATGTGGTTGCTGAGATATTGACGAAAACGAAACGAAAGTTATGGCGGCCTAAATATGCCTTTTCAGCACAACCTTTAAGTGTGATCTTTACTACAATGGCTTAATCTTATTCGTTACCCCTCAAAATATAGGGATAGACACCAAAAATATTTTGATACCATGTATAGTTACTGAGATATTGACGAAAATAGGATTTTCAGTAATGGCGGCCTTCATTTGCATATTGTGCGGATTGCCCAATGATGACAGAGTGGCATCATCCAGATTCTTAGAGAGCACACCTCAGAGGTTTAGAAACAGCAAAAAAACTTTGTACGGACCCTATTGCAAGGTTCTCCAAAAATCTTTGGTTTGGCAACCGGACTATGAGGAAAAGCAATAACAAATTCCAAAATTCAAGATGGCCACAGGGGGCCGTTTTGGATTGTCCGATCAGTTCGTAAATAACGCATGCACAACAAGGCATTAAGGGGAACCTACCGTAAAAATAGCGATAACAAATAAATTAACGGACGGAGGATGGATGAAATGTGAACTGACTTGCCAACCATCTGATGATGGCGGACTAAAATAGACCGTTTTCAATGTTTGAATGGTTCGCGCGGCATTTGCATAATTTCGTAAGCGACAAACAGCGAGGGAGTGCTATAGCACTGTTTCACATAAAACAGAAGATAAATGTATGTTATTTTCCGCTAATCATGTTTCAATAATCGATGTATTTGTTCAGGTGAAATCGTGAATGTATGTCCTTTAATTCGGCTAGCGGCGTCAGACGCATTTATCGTTGCAAAACAGAAAAGTTGTTATTGCCCGGTGGAACTCTTCTGTGTGGCGGTAAAAATACTCTCCGTGGGATTTAATTTTTCAAATAGTCTATTTGGGCGCCACCTACCCAACCTAAAACATCAGGAAGATCCGAATAGTTCATTTACAAATGTTTAGATAATCCAGCCAGCGCTACACGCCAGAAATAATCACCTTGGTCGCGTTCAATATTGTAGAGATTATGAATATATCAGGTGTTTACAAAGCTTTATCGTTAAAAATCTACCCTGTTCTTTCCGTTTTTCAATGTCGGCATAAAAGAGCATTTATTCTCGTTATGCCTTTTGTCTGTAATTAAGGCACCGTATGAACTTGTTCACATTATTCGGAATTGCTTTTTTAAGTTGTTATTTTACCTTTTAAAAGTCGACAAACTGCCCTTATTCTCATTTGATGTCTTAATACCTCGGGTAGACTTTTCCTATTTACCTCAAACCGATATAAAGGCTCATAGATGAACATGCAAAGGAATTTGATAAAAGATATTTCGGACGACAGATCCAGAATGATGTCATATTGACATGGCAAAAACGCATACGCTGTGGGGGCTGATTCAGGCCATCGTAATGCGAAACTGTAGTTTCTCGAAATGCATTAAAAAAACGGAAGTCGAATGGCTCGAATCAGCCACCATAATACAACGTGTACGGCTACATGATTTGTAATAGTAGCGATACTATGCTATCGAACTGGCAAATCGCAGAAACTGAGTTAAAGTGATGATGGCGCATACTGCATTTTCTCCCCCCCCTTGAGGTATACTACTGATGTGTATAGTTTCCCCGTTTTGTCCAAGCTCTAAAAAAACAGTTGCCACGAAAAATGTAACAATTGTTACATTTTTCGTGCATCACGCACGAAAAATGTAACAATTGTTACATTTTTCGTACACAATGCACGAAAAATGTAACATTGTTACAATTTTCGTGCACCACGCACGAAAAATGTAACAATTGTTACATTTTTCGTAATTGTTACATTTTTCGTTGCATCATTAACAATTGTTACATTTTTCGTAATTGTTACATTTTTCGTTGCATCAAGGGTCTTTCAAATGATGATACAGATGTTGTTTGTCTTGGAGCAGCGCTAAATAAAAAAAAATAATGTTGCATCAAAACAAAAAAACTTTATATTGATTGTCATGGAAGTGAAATATGTTAATAAAGACAGATAAATGGAAAGCCGACATTTTTATAACTACCGCTTTTCATAACTACTTTGTACATGTATACGTTACTATATTTATTAGTGTGCTCTATATAAGTGAATAATTGTATACGTCACAACATGTACGTTGCTAAGCGACATTGTGAAGAGCGAGGACGTCGTTACAGAAAGGTTGATATTTATACAGCTGACACCGGTAGGCTACACCAAGGCAGATATATGTGTAATACGAACACATACTACTACACGTGCACTTGGGACCTGTCCATAGCAAGCAAGGTATACTTATCTACAACAATATCTATATCTCATGTTTGTTTTCTATACAAAAATTCGGCACAATCTGAAAAACCTAACATTAGTTGTTCTGCGTAGCAATGTTTGTTACAATTGTACGTAGTGAATTCATTCTTGTATTTGACATTGATTTTTTGTTCCTGCATATTGTATATAATGCTATAAATTGGCCATCGTTTTTTTAACAGATGTATGTCTTCCGTGTTACAGTGCAGATCTATGCAACTGCACAGACGATTGCTAATAAGTATACACTCTTTCATGCGTGTTATATGTCCATAGCGTCCTGATATAACATGACTAGCCAACCGTCAAAAACAGCCGTTTATGTTGGAGAGGGCAGGCTTACAAATATACACACTTTCCCTATCTATATATTAAATCTATTTCAAATAGTTTTCAATTTGATACAATTTCAATTTGTTGTTAAATAGCTTTGATCAGCTGTAAAATCCCGTAATGAAAGCATTGATACTTCATGTCTGACTGGCAACGGTTAGATAAAGGTATGTGTGTAGACTTTTCCTTTTTCTCTCCTGAAAGGTTAACGCCGTGCTATATAGTAAATTGAAATTGTTGCCAGGACGTTGAACGACCTATGCCTGAACTGATATAGATAAAACGTCTTTAAGTCCGGGCAAACTTTTTGTCCTAGGAGGACGAAACAGCAGTATGGTGCAGTTTATATTACTAAATTTAAAAGTTGCAGCACATGTGTGTGTTACGTCAATCTGATTAAAATACAGATCCTCACTATTACTATCGTGTGTAGGATCTGACAGCGACCAGTAGAAGGTCATGTGCAGATGATCTTTATTATTTCCATTTCTAGGAAATGAACAGCCAATCAAAATGCACATTGTAAACCGAGTTTGGTAGACGGACAAAAATGGCGGCGGGTCGAAGCGAAGAAGAGAAAATCATACAGGGCGTTATATAACAATTTGATTAGTATATTTTGTGATAATTTCTTTATCGTCAGTTGTTATTTCTTTTGGAAAAACGAAAAACTACAAATCAAACTGATAATGTCCAAGAAGAACACACGCCTTGGCGTACAGACCGCTGAACTGGGCGCCGCCATTTTTGTTTGCGGTCGTTCGGGTTTCTCGCTTCTTTACCTGGTTTAACGGCAAGTGTAGAAACAAATCGAAGTGAACTTTTCACTTTCAGAATCTGGTAAGCAGCGATTTGATTGGTGAATACAAAGGTCATCTGCACATGACCTTCTACTGGTCGCTGTCAGATCCTACACACGATAGTAATAGTATGGATCTGTATTTTAATCAGATTGGTGTTACGTCATCTTTGATACATTTCTTTTTCAAGGACTAGTTGCATGCGTCTTCTTCTGGATCTTAGGTATACCCAGTATGTACGAAACAAGTATTCTTACCGTACTTAAGTGTCACTTAAAATATTTCAGTCGGTAGCAATATAACAGTAATTCTTGTAACAGATGTATCAAAGGGTTATATGGAACTCATTAAGAACGCTAATACATGTATACTGTACCATATGGTGGGATTTTTGAAAAATGAAATGAAATAAAATCTAAAAGGATAATTATTTTCTGTGTAGCAGAAATGTGACGGAGCTTAATATATACGATGTTTTAACACATAACGTGTTGATCGGCAGATCAAATGATCAAACTAATAGGCATTTTTTCAGAATATAATAATAAGCGTAATAATAGGATGTTATTAACACTAATAGAAAATAATAGAAAAAATGAATAATGATAAGAAAGTTTGTTATCGCAGATCAATTTTATGCTTGTCTTTTAACGGATCTTATTTAATATCATTTGAGTAATGGCACAGTACATGATAAACAAATTTTCGTAGTACACGATTTGAAATTATACAGAACTAGTTTAATTATACAGAACTAGTTTAATTTTACTTCTTAATTCATAAGTTAAAGGGGTTTTACGCACCTGGCCTCTGCTTTTACATTAGTTTAGAAATTTTGGATTCTCACCTTTTGGCCCCTAGCATCACTGAAGAGTCCAAGGTGGACGAAACAGCTGTATGATGCAGTTTAATGTATGTTTTCGGCATACTGTATCTATTACTAAATTTAAGAGGTGCAGTATATGTGTGTGTTACGTCATCTTTAATGAATATGCTATTGACCTGCGAAATCGCAAAAATATTATCCTCGAGGAATGCCATTCTACACTGTCAGTTGACATAAAGCCCCGTCAGAGTTATTTTCTTTGTTCAAAACTCAGAAAAAAATATAATTTAGTATGAAAACATCCTCATTGATATCTTTGACATTATCTTAAACAATTGCCACTTAAAAGATTTGTGGTTACTGAACAAATAGAGAATACCGAAGCGTCAACAAAACCATACGAAAAAAGGAAAGATCCACATGAAGACCTCTTGTAAATATTAATTTAATATTCAGCTTCATCGACGACATCCGCCATGTAAATCTCTGTCAAATCCAAGTAAACATCAAGTCCTCAAAGTGAGAACAGAGTCATCATTATCAAGCACAAACAAGTAAGCACACGAATGAGCATACTCAAAAACGTCCACCTTCAAATCAAACAAAGATACAAAATATTTCTCGATGAGACAAAGATGGCGACAATAAAACTTGCCCATAGTTCTGATCAGCCTGCATCTCTCGAATCCCTGTGTTGTTAGTTTGTTTGTCAGCAGTCGACATCGATTATGAAAATCACAATATTTAGAATTTAATTAAGGTATCATTGTCTAAGAAATTCCACATATGATGGATATCGCATTATTACATATTAAAAAGTACTGCTCAGCGTCTTGCGTGTCCCATCTGAACGCAGACACATAACCATAAGATAAAACTGTAATAAAAGTATACCACAGCTTCACTTACCGTAGAAACGGACAAGAAGTTAAGACTCCTTGCCAATGACCGCTGTAGACGTCGGCATACTGTCCCGAATAGCAAGTTTTATACGTTCCGTAGAAACCTGAGATTTGCCAAAGCCAGGTCTTATATTGTAAATATGTTGATGACACACTAACAAAATTCTGAAAACAGAAATAGGATCGCGTCTATATACGGAGGACACGATTACTACACACATAGACAAAAAAATGTATAAGTATGGACGGATGGAAACGCAAAACATTAACAAAAACCTGCAATTTTACATAAAAACAGGTAAAATCGATAAACTTAGCGTAAAATATAAAAAAAACTAAGGCTTTTGGAAAATTCACATTTATACCAACTACGCATCCCGTATCAACATATGTTTATTACAACGAAATTATTCATTTTTGTGTTGAAGTACTTGGAGCGCAGATGCAACTGCAGAGCGATAAATTGCCGTATGTCTATAGAATGTATTGTAGAGGTATTCTGGTCTACGAAGAATGATTAAAGGTGATCGAAACATACATGTTTACCGCAAAAATACTTTTAATATCACGTTAAGTTTGATATCACGTACAGTATAGCAGGTGACGAACGCTGTCGGTGCGTGGGTTATTGACGTTATTTGTGATATCACGTACAGTATTACAGGGGACGAACGTGTGTGGGTTATTGACGTTACTTGTGATATCACGTACAGTATTACAGAGGACGAACGTGTGAGGGTTATTGACGTTACTTATGATATCACGTACAGTATTACAGAGGACGAACGTGTGAGGGTTATTGACGTTACTTGTGATATCACGTACAGTATTACAGGGGACGAACGAAGGGGGGTTATTGACGTTACTTGTGATATCACGTACAGTATTACAGGGGACGAACGTGTGAGGGTTATTGACGTTACTTGTGATATCACATACAGTATTACAGAGGACGAACGAGGGAGGGTTATTGACGTTACTTGTGGTATCACGTACAGTATTACAGGAGACGAACGTGTGAGGGTTATTGACGTTATTTGTGATATCACGTACAGTATTACAGAGAACGAACGTGTGAGGGTTATTGACGTAACTTGTGATATCACGTACAGTATTACAGGGGACAAACGTCTGAGGGTTATTGACGTTACTTGTGATATCGCGTACAGTATTACAGGGGACAAACGTGTGAGGGTTATTGACGTTACTTGTGATATCACGTACAGTATTACAGGGGACAAACGTGTGAGGGTTATTGACGTAACTTGTGATATCACGTACAGTATTACAGGGGACGAACGCTGTCAGTGTGTGGTTTATTGACGTTGCTTGTGTGTGTAGGTAAAATACAGAGCATTTAAGAGGAAATCGGCTAGATGTGTGATGTATACATACAGTGGACGCCTCCAACACAAAGTATGTACAACAGCTTAGCGACAAATGTGTCACAGCCAAGGTTATACGCAAGTATAAATTCATAAACTAAAGGGGTTTTACGCACCTGACCCTTCTGCTTCTACATGTACATTAGTTTGGAAATTTTGGATTCCCACCTTTTGGTCCCTAACATCACTGATGGGGTCCTAGGAGGGACACAATGCAATTTAGTTCACATCTTCGGCATACTGTATCTATTGCTAAATTTAAAATGTGCAGCGTATGTGTATGTTACGTCATATTCAAACAGACTTCGCTTAAATGGTATTTTCTAAATTAATTGTTAATTTTCATTTCTCCAAATAATACTTCCAAAACTTAATCTAACATGTATATAGTAAAAGAGTGCGAGCTGTTTATCTATACCTAAGGAATCGATTAAATGAATATGAATCCAGGTTCCTAGTCGGTTTATGCATGTACATTGTAAGTACTATGGCCATAACATGTATTTAAGTGCCATTCTATAACTCAAAATGACGTAATTTGTTAATCATATCACGTTTTATTACAAACATGCACTTCTTGTCCAGTTGGTTTTGTTAAATTATACGGTAATGTTGTGTGATAACCCAACAATAGTTGTTGATTTCGATGTGATGCGCTGTCGTAGGAGTATATCACTCTCAATTCATCTTTGAGGTAATTTATTTAAATATTTAATTTACTTTATTAATCTATTATGATCATTGGTGTAAATCCAAATCAAATTTACCGTGGATGCTGGCAATGGCCAATCTTTCTATTACGGCCACACAATGATCGTACTGACCAGTGAATATATTTAATATATTTATGCTGTGATATCTTGTTATGTACCAATATGTTTCGCACTTTGTTTGCAAGGATAAATATTTCATGATTTTTTTATTTAGAGCTGGCGTCCAATTGAAGGATATATCATGAGTCTACAATTTGACGAAACCTTGAAACATATTGGTGAGTTTGGTCCATACCAGAGACGGATCTACTTCCTGCTGTGTCTACTCATCATCTTCATAGGCCTTTCAGACGTAGTCAATGCGTTCCTGATGTACACGCCAAATCACTGGTGAGAATCATTCTTAAATACGGTAATCCTGACAGCAAATGTATGGACATCAGTTGCTGGCAGAAAATTCTTTTACAAGTATCTTTGTACCCTCGGCATACTGTATCTACTACTTAATTAAAAAGATGCAGCATATATGTGTGAGTTTCGTCATCTTTCATGATAAGGGATGGTAGACTCTGCTGGAGGATTGTTTTAACTCCCCGAAGTTTGCTGAAGCCTCCATAGCCATTTTTGTACGTAGTACACGATTTTAAGTTATACTATACTTATGTAATTCTTATCCTAAATTCATAAATTAAAGGGGTTTTACGCACCTGACTCTTCTGCTTCTACGTTAGTTTAGAAAATTTCAATTCCTTGCTTTAGGTTCATAGCATCACTGAAGAGTCCTAGGAGACCGAAACAGCTGTTTGTGCAGTTTATTTCATTTTTTTTCGGTATACTGTATCTGTTACAATGTACCAAATCTGAAAAGTGCAGCATATGTGTGTGTTACGTCATCTATCTAATTAAATCTAACCTTAGTTGCCTATATATTTCTAAGCCCAGTGATGACATATAGTGTTCACGTGTTTATACCACGCTATAAAATATGAGACAAAATGTGAGAAATGTTTTTTATGTTTTATAAGAAATTTAGTTTTGAAATTGTTTACACTTGTACAGGTGTTCTAGCGATGATTTCACATCGAATACCAGTGCTAAGTTGTTGAATGGGACGGACGCATTTGAAGATCACAAATCGGCGTGCAGGAAAAGCATGGGACCAGACAATTCATCCAGCGATGATGATAAACTCGCGACAGAGCGGTGTACATCTTTGGTGTACGACAAGTCAGTGTTTGTGGAATCTGTAGTTACCGAGGTATGATTGTATACATACAAATGATCTTATACATGTGTATCAATGTAATATTGAATCAAGGCAAGTAACAAATTAATATTTTAACGAGTTTTTTTAATTCAATATTTCATGTCATAACTTATATTCATGAGAAAATACGCCAAACACTCAAATCAATTTATTGATAAGTGAAAGTACTTTATACACTACCGAGACAAGAATATGAGGAAGATGTTAATTAAAATGTAGCAATTGTTTGCACTGTAATTGTGAATTTTCGCATTACTGAGATTTTATATGAAAAATGATTGATTAGTGTAGATAACTTAAAAACTTAAATCGACGAAATTTCAAATACGTCTTAATTTGAATTATAAGAAATAGGTATACGGTCATAAAAGCATGTCACACCAATGTCAAATTTACAATACTCTGTGCTCTATTTTTAGAATAACCTTGTATGCGAGTATGAATTAGTTCCCACTTATGTACAAATGGTGATATACGCTGGTTCCTTTTGTGGTTCACTACTTCAAGGCGTTCTTGCTGATGGGTACGTCTTCTAAATTAATCAATAAAAAATGTCATGTTCATCAATGTTCACGCGCCACAACGCTGTTTCATTTCCCAAATTAAATAACAAATTATATTACAAACAAATAAATCTAAAAATTGTTTCATATATATTCTATTTATGTGATGTAACGTGTATTTTATGTGTCTTGATAAAGGGGCGAATAGCCTTGAACATTTGACAATGTATTTGTCCGTACTGTCGCTATTACTTCCACGATCATATATTTATTTCTAGTTGTTAGGATCCAGTACATGTAGTGGATCATACCGTCGATTTTACTTAAGTATAAAAATAAATTAGAGAATACCGAAGCGTTAACAAAATAATAATCCGAACTCAAAATCGATTAAACCAGGGGCAAACAAAGGAAGTATTTACATGGAGACTTACAATGCGGTTTGAGAATTGGCTAATCTTTGACTGTCTGATTTTATTCTCAGCATTGGAAGAAAGAAGACGATCTGCATCAGCCTTTTTTTCTTTATTGGCTCTGGGTTTGGCTCAGCGTGGTCCCCTAACTATTATGTGTTCACAGCTCTACGATTTATTCAGGGCCTGTCATCCCGGGGAGTATATATTCCCTCCTTTGTCTTAGGTAAGGTGGACGAATCATGATCAATTGTAAAAAAGAACAAGCATACATTACTTTTGTAAATATCAAATTACTCGAACATGTAGTCAATTTGAAACGGGTGATTTTGTTTAAACTCATTTGAATAGTGGCACGGTACATAATATACACATTTTCGTATTACACGATTTGAAATTATACAGAACTAGTTTAATCTTACTTCTAAATCATAAATCAGAGGTGTTTTACGCAACTGACCCTGTTGCTTCTACATTAGTTTAGAAATTTTGGATTCCCACCTTTTGGCCCCAAGCTTCACTGAAGAGTCCTAGGAAGACGAAACAGCTGTATGATACAGTTTAATTAATGTTTTCGGCATACGGTATCTATTACTGAATTTAAAAGGTGCCGTATAGGTGTGTGTTACGTCATCATTAACGTCACGATAATATATTGTTTCTCGAGAAATTTTTAAATGTGGTTGTAATTAACATTGAATTTGAAACAAGTGATTGTGTTTAACATTGAAATAACTTTGACGATCTGATACATACATCTCATAGAAACAAAAATGATCTGTATCATGCGACTGGGATCAATAAAACAATCATTTTATTACCAACAGGTATAGTTCGCTTATATAAACTCAAGCGTATACATAACACACTTTGTACTTTATAGGCGTGGAAATGGTTGGTCCGTCGAAAAGACAATATGCTGGCTTTCTATTAAATTACTTCTACTCTGCTGGAATTGTGATATTGGCAGGGATTGGATATGGGTTTCGACATTGGAAATACATCCAGATAGCCGCCTCAGCACCATTGCTTCCATGCTTAATATACTGGTGGTATAAACATACTTCTACTTTAGGGGCTGAGCCAGAGTTGTATGCATTTATATGTATGTGGGAAAAACCATTTTTATAGTTTAGGTTCTAGGCTTGAAAAAAATTGGGTTCTCGCTCGAAATCCCTATAGATTTTTTCCCAGCATGCCCCAAATGTTTCCCGTCGGGTGAGAAACCATACTGGTCATATATTGGCCATTTCTTGAAAGATTTTTGCAGTTTTTTTCCAAATAGTGGTATTTTGGGCTAGGGAACACGTTTAAAACCATACAAGATCGACACGGAGTTTCTTTCCAGTGATTCAGATGTCGGTCGAAGGATTCGAACCATATCTTCACACATTTACTCATCAATTAAATACAATGAATAAAGATATTGAAATGTAATTTGGGATGTTGATTCATCGTGATAAAATGCAGGTTAAGTATTGATTTGGTGACGATCCACTAATTATAATAGATTCAAATGTTAGGCTGATTTAAGTTGAGAATTTTAATTATTTAAAGCATGACCCAACGTGGAACCTTGTCGAACTCCAGTAAAATTTGTGTAAGATTTTCCTAAGAATTCTTTCTCTTGGACAAATTCCCATAAAATTTTCGGTATGATATTTAATGTGATCAGGCAAGAAAGCGTTTTATTGTCAAAGTAATTAAAAGACTTGAATTTCTACATTTTTTGCATTCCAGGGTGATACCCGAGTCCCCAAGATGGCTAATAAGTCGTGGTAGAACAACAGAGGCCAATGCTGTTCTACTGAAAATAGCAGAATCCAACAGTACAGAGAGTTGTATCCCTTTGACTGAAGACTATGCGGAAGTAGAGAGTGATGTTTCGAGGACAACTGCCTATTTCAAGCATCTTATTTCCAATCGTTCATTAATTTGTAATTCACTGGTTATATTTTTTAATGTGTAAGTAACATATTTTGTTACTTTTAATGCCGTTTATGTGACAAGTGACGACACTTTAATAGCAGAAAATGTTGTTTTACAAGACAATATCACAAATCATTGTTTTCCACAATAAATGAATTATTTTTTGGGCACGAAATTGTTTATAAGGTTTTATCATTAAGAAATAAAAAGAGAAGAATACATGTAACAACGTGCAAAACCTACTTCTCCTGTAGCATGTATATCAGTCAACAAAATAACAAATCTCGTTTAATGATGTTTTTCATATTGTCTAGCCTTTAATGTTAATACAACTTATTGCTGATATATCACGACTTGTATTCTGTTATTTTCGTTTTAGCTTCGTGGTATACCACTGCTACTTTGGATTTGCTCTAAACACGGAAAATCTTAGTGGGAACTTCTTTCTTAACTTCCTGATAAACGGCCTGGTAGAATTCCCTGCCAACACTATCGCCCTTGTCCTCAGCGACAGGATCGGGCGAAAAAGGTTATACATATCATCTATGTTCCTGGGAGGGGTCATGCTATTAGGAAGCGCAGTAATGACTACTCTTGCTGTTAAAGGTAAACATCTTAAAATGTCCAATCCTTCTCCATGGATACCAATTTTCTAATAATGTGAAGCAACATTGACTATGTGAAATGTTGCGTTCTGAAAGTAAACCATTCTCTGTTATATTGTAATAAGATTTGAGTTTTTGTACTTTTGGTTAGGTGATTTTAGTCTGGTTTCCTATAGCTAATTTCTCAAAATTTGCACATAAAAATTAAGCACCTATAATAAGCATATTGGGAATGGCTAAGAAGGGTTCTTTACTAAGGTTTCAGACATTCGACACTCTGGTTTTTTAATTCTCAAAATTTAACCATGCAAATAACGTATCTAAAATGTGTTCCTGGGTTATTGTAAAGTTGCTTTCTTCATTCAGATTTCAGAAATGTGACGCTTGCTATGGCGATGCTGGGGAAGTCCGGCATAACAGTGGGGTACTGCGTAATCTATCTTTGGGCTGCTGAAATATTTCCGACAGTGTTTCGTAACAGTGGCATGGGTCTTAGTCTGGCTTGTGGGAACATCGGGTATATAGTGGCTCCTTATATGGCAAAGCTGGTAGGTACATTAAACACTTGTTTAACTATTTTTAAAACATAATTAATGGCCCTTCACCTGAGAATATATTACTAGGGTTAACAAACGGCGGCAAAAATATAAATGAAAATTATAGACACCAAACAAACGCCGTGTTAAATGGTGATGTCAATTCTGTTGGCATATTGAATAATGTATTATTATAAAGACCAAAAATTTAATTAAATCGCCCTTCTCCGTATAAATAAGAGAAAGCACTCATAAACAGTTGTTAATTTCCTATGATAACATGTTTCTTATAAAATATTAAAGAAAGAATTACGTTAAAGGATTTGTGCAACGAAAAATGAAAATTGCAACCGTGGTCTGGTTACTTTGTGTTGACACGATTATAAGGTCATTATCGCCGACCGCTTAATTATGCATATTTTGTGACCCAGAACGAGGCCACTCCCCCTGTGACGTCATCTTAGTACGGGAAAATTAAGCTATCGCCATATGCATATTACACTGTTTGCTTACATAAACATTGTATATGTATAACGTGTATAACAGCAAATATTGTTGTGATAGTTACATACTGATACATACAATACGTACAATATACTTTTTAAAACGAAAGTTTATGCATACTTTAAACTTGTAATGGCCAAAATGGTGTTTTGTGGGGCATTTGAATACTAAGAATATAGTAGTCAAGAGATTGACACAGTCCGTGGTCGAAACATTACAAATCACGGGCGTGCTATTCACATGGGATTAGTGATCAAACACAAGCGTGACACTAATTAGTTGATTGGTCAGTGAATTCATCTGGATAAGACAGGTAGATGGTAACATTTTACCTTTATACTGCTATATATTCTGACATCAGTCAGGACGACGCAACCCGTACCAGAGTCATAAAAACGATACACATGTACACCAGGCAACCAACTTTATATTTATACCATTATGACGAAAATAACCAGAATTAATGTTTATCTCCAAATTATTTTCTCATTTTACGGTACGTATGTACAGGTAGATATTTACCTGTATTTAAGTCAAACTACATGATTTATATAGAAGCAGATCTCAATATCATATATAATTTTTTAATAATATATCCCAGTTCAATAGATATTATTAAGTAAAAAGTATATTTACGTTATTTATCATTAGACAATTGCAGTTTAAAAAAATGAAACACAATATGTAATATTAATAAGTAGAAAACTTGGCACATACACACTAGATAACATGATGAATTAATCATAAAATTCATAAAACTTAAACACAGATAATTAATGATGAATTAATCATAAAATTTAAACATACATGCACAATAAGTAATACATAATACTAGATAATTGATGATAAATTATTCATAATATTAAAACATACATGTACAAAAAGTAATACATAGCACTAGAGAATTGATGATAAATTATTCATAATATTAAAACATACATGCACAACAATTAATACATAGCACTAGCTAATTGATGATAAATTTGTAAATGAAATGTTCTGCTACCTATTGACACACATTTGTATTGAATGGTCTACAAAGTTATTACTCTAAATGGAGAAGATGGGATGCTGCGTCAGCGTACTCAATGCCATCAATGGTACCGGTCTCCAAGCGTTCCTTCAGTTGGGTAAGGTGGCTGTCGATGCTTCTGTATCGCTTGGCTCTGGGTCTGGATTCTGGATTGTCCTCCAGAGGCGTGTTGGATGCGCGTTATCTCGTTGGTGGCCTGGATCTCCTGGAATACGCGAATGATGCTGAAGATGTTCGGGTGAGAGTGTTCCACTTTCTTCCTCAGTTTGCTGTGCCATCGTTCGATGTGGTTGGTTGTCCGGGGGCCCTCGGTCTCGTAATGGTTCCAGAGTTGTTGTTTGCGCTCTATCCACTGTGTGACGACGTAATCTGTGAATGCAGTGGTGCCTTGTTGTACGTCAGCATCTTCTAGGTCCTCCAGTGCGTTGAACCAGACATCTTCCACACGGTCCAATGGAACAAGGGGCAGTACAGTGGCTCGTCGTACCAGTAGTCTGATGTCGTCGTTGTCGGCATAAAGTTGTTGGAGTCCGGTCTGCTGGGCTTTCCTCCACCAAATACACTGAGTGAAATGGAAAAAACAGCCCTTCAGTGTCAGAGCTGGAAAGACGGTACGGATGGCGTTCTGGGCAGCAGTCTCAAAGTCAAGAAAAACAGTAGTCGGGTTGAGTTGGAGGTTGAGTTCTGTCATCTTCGTCTTGAATAGTGTGAGAAGTCGTTGGTGAGTGGCCTGGGTCTTGCTGGATAGTAGACTGTATACAAGTGGGTACATCTGGTCTCCTATCTTGGCATGGATGGTGTAGATCTGGTGAAACTGGGTCGGGCAGGTCTAGAAAGTTCCATCACAGAAAAGGGTGTCGGCGTTGCAGAGGTCAATACGGTTGTCGGATGTCGCGAAGGCAATAATTCTGGATTGGTCACCGTCATCAAGTAGAAGGAATTCTTCTCTGGCAGTTGTCTAGCTGTGTCCACTTTCCCTCGAGGTTGATGTCCTGGATGGTCTTTGGTAGTTGAGGAGTCTGGGTACGTCTGGCGCTGTACAGTAACTGCTTGCTGGACTGGAATGTGGGTAGATGCTGGACCGTGGACAGTGTGTCGTCGTTCCAATCTTTGCGGCGTAGCTTGATAACCTCCTCATCATAGATCCTGGGTATTGGCTTTACCTCCTCCATGTAGCGGGTACGAATGGTATCAATGATTTCCTGGGGGACAATCTTGGCATGGTCCTGTGGGTGGTTGTGGGGATGACGTCCATTTCCAGTTGGGATGTTATTGTGGGTACTCAGTGTAGCTGGACAGTTTGGTATGGTACATCTCCAATAGGTGCGACCTCCTCTGTTATTCTTCACACAGTAGATGTATCCGTTATAGGCGATGTTCCGTCTACCAAACTTGTTACGAAGAAATTTCACTTGAATCTGTGCATTTGCTATGGTGGTGGTATATATGACCATCCAATGTATTTATATACTTACAGATCAAACAGCTTGGACACTTATCTCAATAGTTCAAGCAAGCCACCAGCATCAATTAAGTGACCAACAATCAAGTTATTTCATGTACTCACCCTTAATTGCCACATAAATTACAAGTTATTAATATTCAAAACAATTAGCTTATGTGTCCAATTACAGTGCATATTATAATATTTTTGTTGGTTCAACAGTTTAGTTAGTGGTCAGTTGATGGACCCCAGCCATCAGGTGATAATTAATAGGTAAATAGTATATAATTAGTACCAAGAGAAGTACACGTAATACTTATGATAATGAGGGTTAATTATTATGACATTTGTTAATTAATGTATACATATAAACATATTTATGATAATTTAGCAGTCATTAATTATCTACTAAATTCTTCAAAAACAATAGTCTTATGTTATTGTGTTTCACAATATGTAATCATTTAAAATAGTGAAATATCTCCAATTAGTATTTATTTTTGTACCACATAGCTGTCTTCTGCAAATCCAGCTGATGAAAATGGTATATGGTATGTAACAATTGGTGAAATATCGATGAAATGAGATAAATTCAAAGTTTGTGTAAATACAGGTAAAAATCCAGGTAATGTGGGAGAACACAGGTAAAAATCCAGGTAATGTGGGAGAACACAGGTAAAAATCCAGGTAATGTGGGAGAACACAGGTAAGGTTTATATGAAGCAGACTATAATGACTATCACAACATACCTGCCCCTATGTTATTTTTAAAAAGTGGGAGAAACAAGAACACACCTATTATACATCTGGTCAATTAACACGTTAGGAAAGAAATACAATATATTGATACCCTGTCAAAATCTCTCAGATAATAATTAAACGCACATTGCGATGTACATTATTACGCCCACTATACATATACTTTGTTTTCACTGGAAAAACATATGACTTGGGAAAAAAAAAACGTCGCTAGTGCAATCGTTGAGATGGATATGGTAAAAACTGTCACCGACATGGAGCTTAATAAATAAGCGATATTTCCTTCTTCAAATTCCCGAATTATCCCACGCAGATATCGACACGGGAATACTATCCAATGTCCGGTTTTTCTGAGGCAAATCTATGATTGGAATGTTCCGTACTACAACTAAAATAATCACATCTTTAAATAAAATGTCTGAGCTTACGTAAAATAAATGAAAATAAGTACTTTCATAATTGTACCGTGTTAATATATACATTATGTAATATATATTATGTATCTTTATGGGTTTCTGATTTCGTTTGTTGGTATTTTAACCGAATACTAAAAGAGTTTACAGTATCATTTTTAGATAGTTAGATTGTATTTCCCGGTTTTATTCGAGTCGAAGTTGACAATGACAAATATGCGTGTTGACAATGTTTTCTGTGCTGATGTCGCTTTCCCTGGTATGTCTACTTGAACGTCTCTGAAAGCGACAAATTATTCTGTAGTTCTATAAACATGTTTTTTTATGTGGATGAAATATCAAGGCAAAATCTAATGTTACCAACTACATCACTATATGTATTTGGCATGCTGAATGTTGCCAAATTTACAGTATTTTAGGTCGGTAATCAGCGGACCTAATATAAGAATGTAAGCTGGTAAGGATAGATTGAGGAGTCCTTGTACTAAGATGACGTCACGCGATCACGTGACCAACGAACTCATCATCTCTAGTTTCGCTTGAGAGGTCCAAGGCGTATGACCCGAATTTCGTGTCAATGCAAGAAAACCAGACCCCGCGTGATCGTCAGGGCATGTTATTATGGTTTTACAATACTTCTTTCACCAAATATAAAAATTCATTTTTCGTTGCACATATCCTTTAACATCTAATTATGTTTTCATCACTGATACTTGATTTCCAAAATCGAATGATAAATCAACACGTGTTAAGGGAGAATTCAATCACCGTGGACGATTAACATAACTATATACATACTTAGTAACCAGTTTGACAAGTCCACCTCCGTACGAATATTAATAATGAGACGTCTATATCAAAGCGGTCGATTGTTATAATAATACATTACCTTGATGGGTATTTTTTGATAGAATCCGTTTATGGTGTCTCATAAAGTATAAGTCATGATCGGGAATGGCACATTGTCTTTTATTGAGGATTTTATGTCATATCTTATTAAGATAAGAGAAGTAAAGCTGATTAAAACATTATTATATGTACATCTTATGACGGAACAAACTAATCGGTCAGCCTATACAAAACTACTTAATTTTGTCGGAGGATTAGAAAGGGTTAGAGATTTGCTATAGTGTCTTATAAGACAACACTGGCTGGATGTCAATATGTTTTTTACTGCATTTAAGAAAAATAATCATTTTATGATTTTGTGATGTTCTTATGATATATATGGACATGTGACACTTTAATAGAATAAATCTTGAACTTGAACTTCATTGTTATATGCTAGTTAACCTTGTTCACACTTGAGTGAACTTATAATCCATCAATCCTTTCAAAGGTATAAACATACATTATGCTAGAAATGAATAAACCTCCACCATACAGCTGTTCTGCCCTTTATACTTTAATAATTTTAAGCAGTGATTACTGGGAAACAAGATATAACAATTTTAATTTATGAAAACCGATAACACAAAAACTCATTTAAAAACTGCAACATATGAAATTGACCAAATTAGTATAAAAGCACAACGGGAGGAAGCCGCGTTAAAATAATGATTTCATTAATTGATATATTTATGATTTCTTTCTTTAAAAAGAGGTTTTCCGTGTACCATATGTTAATATACGACTCTTTCATGGCCAGGAGTGTAAGATAGGGAAATCCCACCCGAGGGGTTTTCAAATTTGGTAAAACCCGCGGATTATGAATATCCCTATTTTACACCCTTGGTCATGAAAGAGTATTTGTCTCTCATTTCAACTACATGAATTAGCTCAAAAACAATGCAAATACGTTTTGACTGGTAACCATTTTGAAAATATCAACTTTTCCGTTGAGATTTTTTGACGAAAACTAATTAGTCAGTCAGCGAAATTAGGTATACCCATATTTTTGTTCGCACAGAAAAAATAATTTCAGTTTTCTTATGTTGACGGTTAAAATATTTTTAAAGGTTTTAAAATTACCACGTCGCCCTTTTCTCTTTTCGGCTTCATATTTCACTGTATTTGTGACGTCACGTCATTGTTGAACCAGTGTGACGTCGCGCATGTGGCTATATTGCATGAGTAGATGTGTAATATAACCACTGTGATCATATAGATGTATTGTCCTGGACAAATCAGTATGATACACTTAAAAGAGTTGCTGTAACACACACATATGCTGCAACTTTTAAACTTACTAATAGATACAGTATGCCGAAAAAATGAATTAAACTGCATCATACAGCTGTTTATGCATATGAGAGAAATATATTCCATTACAAAATACAATACAGCTTACTGTAGATATATCTGTTATTTGTATGACATATTTTGCAGGCAACCAATTCAGCTGATACCATGAGTAAAGCAATTCCGTTGACTGTGTTTGGAACGTTGTCTCTTGGAGCAGCCTTGTTGACTGTAGTGTTACCAGAAACAAACAGACGAAACCTCCGTGAAACAGTGTATAATGCGGAACAACCATTAAGTCATGTAGAGATGGACATTCATGTCAAGGAGACATAATGTATTGTATATCTGACAGTGTGTGGTGATGGAATACCTGGTATGTGTTCATTACGTTTACCATGTTACAAATTAACACTAGTACATGAAAACAGGAAATACAGGTCAATAAGTGTAGAAAACAATAGCCGTTTGTTTCTGAACATTTATCAAAAGAAACATTATGAACTCATTTGATTCATGTAAATCACTTATATATCGCGAGGTATTTATTTTCGCGTTAATTTGCGAGTAGATTCAATCGCGATATAAAATACCTCGCGATTATTTCTTCCTCTAGGTTTTCCCGTGTCTACTCTATTGTTATCGTCACTTCTAGGCAGACTTTCGCGATTTTATGTATTCGCAAATATGTCTGAAATACTAAGTTCGCGACATAAAATATTCGCGAAATCAAAATGATTCACAGTAGTACATTGTTAACTGTGATAGTATACAATACTGAACTTCAATTTACAAGATTTAGGTGATGCAGATCGTTCTGAACTAATTATGCAAAAAGATTGATTGGAAATAGATTCTAAATCGTCGATATAGGGAAGTATCAAAACGTAATGAATAACATGTAAGGCATTTATCAGTTTATAAGAAGTTTACTGTGAAACCTCTCTATTAAGACCACCTTAGGGACCGCATCAAAGTGGTCTTAATAGCGGGGTGGTCTTAACACTGAGGGTGACCATGCAGACTGATTTCTCTGAAATCCACTTTTTGACATTTTTTCACGGTCCATTAACTTATATAAAGGCTTTTTAATGTTAAACACATATTAATTATAACTGATAAGCTTATTTGACACCAAACTACAGCTTACTGATCTGACACTTGACAAATGTACACAGTGGAATACACACCAGGTGACTTTGTGTTTGGTCGGTGGTCTAAGTAGTGAGGTGACACTTAGTGCAAAAGTGGTATTTGGGACTTTTCAAAACTGGTCTTAATACCGAGGTAGTCTAAACGGAAGATTTTTACAATTCCCATTTAAATTTTGTTGCATGTCCAAAAAAAAAAAAATATATATACACTGTTTAGTGTTTTTTGTTTGTTTTGAATTAACAATGACAAAGCTTATATAACTGGAAAATTTCGTTTTTAAAGATGAAAATTTCCTTATTATGGTATTATCCATATTTCCGTATAATAACTACTGTTGACCAGGATATGATAAAAGATGATGGTGATTAATGTACAGTAAGTAAGGCATGTGATTTGATAGGGGTTCTGACACACTTCATCAAGGTGTCAACGATTTTTTAACGGTTATCGATCATACGTTTCTTGAACATACATCTCTTGTCTGATACAAATATAAATATGAATTCTAATAACGTGATTAGTCAATGTCTTTCGTTGAAAGTTCATGACCGTATTAACGACACAGATGAACATTGCATTTGCTATATTAATCTGAAAGTCGGGCACAAGGCATACAACTAAGGACAGAGAGAGCAATGGCTCCAACGTGTATCTTAGTGCATGTGGTGTTCGGATCAATCCTTCTGATTGGTTTGACCACTGGGCAAGTGCAACGACCGGCGTCCGGCTTTACGAGAGTTCCTAATACCGTCATCAATGCCATGATACGAGCTTTGACTCGGCGGACGGTAAGTGTCGTTATTCAAACGTGTACCACATCAATATTCAAGGGGAAATGTCCAAAGAAATAATTGCACTTTTCGAAAAAAAACTTTGTTTCAAGAGTTTTCATTTAGTACTTGGTCTTAGGATACCATGTGTGTTTTCACAATGACGAACAATTTAGAGTTTTCTCATTCTTGATTTTCAATATAAATTGCTGGTCAACATGATGAACATGTTTAATCATGAGACCACCGATGTTTTACAAAATACGTAATCTAGTAAGAAACATTTTTTAGTATATTAAGTAAATTTTCTTATTGTTTGATATCTTAAATCACTTATTATTCATATTCCATACGAGAATCGTACAAGTAACTGTTGTGGGGTCTTAGAGGACGAGTATCATTTCCTTATGGAGTGTACTTTATATTTTAAGATAAGACATATATACTTTAAGAGGAGGTACTATTTTCATCCGAATAAAGTTTCTGGAATTACTATAGTCTACAAACAGGTGTACATGTATGTTAAGAAATATTGCTGCTTGCATTTATATAGCGAATGAAATGCGAAACATTTTTTTGTTAAAAGTTACGTCCGCCCTGATGTCGGATAATTAGCACTGAAATTCATAATGTCACTGTTTTGTTGTATATATTTGTGAAATATATTGCATTGTAGAATGTACCACTAGAAAGAGCCATGTATATGTAATGTATTTATGGCCCAAAGACATGTGTATCTATTGCTGAATAAAGAATTCAACGTATTAACGATGACTGATGTACGTCGAATACCTGCTCTTATTTATGGGCAAAAGTGCAACTACTTGCGTACTTCCTTTTTAATTTTGTATTGCGTTACGCGTTCCAACAGTGCACCAATTTCAATATGTACCCCTTTTGATTAATTTGAATTTATTACACTTTTGTATTCAAATATGCACTAAACGAGTAGTATGGTTGAAAATGTAATCGTGTTTAAACAAATAACCTATTATTAGCATAAATAATATGAGGCTACACAATTAAAAGCGTAATATAAAAGTAAAAAAAAAACAGAATGAATTATTTTTAGACGTAAAATATGATGATAATTATCCAGCCGTTATCTTTTTATTCTCTACAAAAAAAAAAAAAAAAAACTAGTTTAAAATTAGTTAAGCTTGTTTAGTCTAGAAAAAAGTCATGATGTTTGTTTTTTTTTATATTACGCTTTTGATCGTTTTGTCTTCATATTATTTATGATGATAATAGGTTTTTTGTTTAAACATGATTACATTTTCAACCAAACTACTCGTTTAGTGCATATTTGAATACAAAAGTGTATTAAATTCAAATTTATCAAAAGGGGTACACATTAACATTGGTGCACTGTTGGAACGCGTAACGCAATATAAATTTTAAAAACATTTGTCTATCAAGAAAAAAGGTATTCGACAAACATCAGTCATCGTTTATAAGTGATCAACAATATTAAACAATTAAAAAAAAGTATTTTATATACTAAAAAATGTTTTTTTACTACATTGCGTATTCAAAATGTGTTCAAAATTTGAACAAAGGAAAGATATACACGGAGGTCCTTGAAAACTTACAAAAGAATAGGACCAGATTTCTGCCACTGATTCAATGGAAAGTGCGTATTGGCAACGGAATAAGACTGGATAAGATACTGAGATTGTTTGGATAAGATCCATCAATATAAGGGTACACATTCTTGTGAATCTTTACATCCCCGCAAATCATTTCTACGTCTATTATATCACGTGTTGTAATTTTGAATAATAAGATGCAATGGAGTTCAGTTTGAATGATTTGAATATGCTGTGTATAAAGAGAACTCAGGGACAAACAGGAACAAGGCCAGTCAACCGTGTGGATCGAGTGTCATCCCTGACGCCAATCTTAGTCCGAGTAAGTCCTTTTGATTACATTGTACATAACACGTGTAGGTTGAATATATTCACATGTTTGTCACACCACAAATCAGCATTTTTAATTACATATATATTCACTTTTTAACGGTTTAAAAAAAAATAAGAAAATACCAAAGCGTCAGCAAAACTAGAGGCAAAATAATATATTATGAATGTCAAAGTACGTAATGTATAATTATTAAGCAATTATTGTTTTAGCAAATGTTGTTAAGTCAGATAACACACCATGTTATACTGTATAACAATTGAAGGATGTAGATATTGACTGGCAACACCGATTGTTTGCTCCCCAGGGAGTTGCGAACGATATTGACTGGTTGCTAATGCCCTATAACCACGGATAATAATTTGTTAACCGCTTTGAGACGGCCCCAAGGTCGTGATAAAGCGGTATATAAGAATCTTGAATTATTATTTATTAATTAGGCATAATTAAATAAATGTTCATAACTTTGGAGTAATTAGTATCAGCTGTGTAAGGTACACTTCTTATGAGAACAAAAGCGATATGTTACTAGGTTTTTATGTACGTAGTTATAAATATTTCTTATATGCCATAATGAAAATATCTTGTCCCAGTGACCCCAATACATCAGCACCTCTCTATTGTATGTCTTCATTGGATTTTCTCTCAATGCACTTTTACGGTGATTTAATACACGACGAACGATAATTGTTATGTTTTTTGTCCCGTTTGACAATTATAATCTGTGAGTTGTCAAGATGACATATTCGTGTAACCTTCACACGGTGAAAGAAAAAACTGACACAAATGATGAATACAAAAGTGGCAAAAATTCATAATTTAATCCTACAGCTAATACAAAACTGGGGCAAACTATAGACAAAGGAAATCCATAAATAAATCACCGAAAAAATCCTTACTAAAGATAAAATTACTACGGGTAAAACATTGTTAAAGCTAGTTGAATGGAAGAGCATCACCACAGACCTGAATTCAGACGAATGGTTCTTAGCTGGAGACAATGTTATACATGTATAATTGGAACATGAATCGAAAAATTGCATGAATCATTCTGTCTGCATCTCTATACTTAAAACATTCAAGTCTAAAGAAGTTAACAGATATTGAGTTCAGTAATTAAATCAGAAGTAAGCTTTTGAGTTATAAAAGCATGTGAATAAGCCCCTTTCATTGTAAAAATGACTCACCGAATCACCTGTCTCCAGTCTCCCGTGACTTACATTACAAAAGGAAATAATGACAAATCCTACATAATGTATATTAAACGCTTACCATATTTCCCCTCTTTATCTATTTCTGATTTTAGATATAAGTCGTCCTCTATTTTGGAAATTCTATATTCTCTATTTTGGAAATTCTATATCATTCCCACTTATGACTACCGATATGTAACTTTTTTTGTGTTTTGGAACTTTGGTTATATTTTCATCCGTTATTTTCATAAGGTTTATACAATATATATCAAAGTCAAAAATAAATGTGATGACACTGTCAGCAGGATTTTGCATTCACTGTCCACAGCCGACCGAAAATGTCAACAGAAGGATCCCAGGCCCCTCGATAAGAAGGGAACTCCCTACAGTTGCCGCTAGCCAAGTACAACCAATAGATGCAATCATCGATGGAGCTGAATCCAGTGAGTTATTGTATTTAAAGGGAAATAGGCTAATCAGAAAGAGAAAAAAAGGGAAAACATTCATACATTGAGAAGGACAATACTTCTAAGGTAATTATTGTTTAAACACGATTCCCTACTCAAATGTGATAAGTATTGTGCTTTTTATTACACCTGTCGTCGATAATTACATGCCAGCTTGACCGAGGATGGTTTTTGATCGTCCAGGCGTGTGTAGGGTCAGGTAGGCACAAAATACGTTTGTTTTATACTTTCTTATAATTCTGAACATTTCATTTCATCTGCATTTTTTAAATAAAGAAATAAAACAAACTAATCCATGCTTTTTTAATTTACTGGAGAAAATCGTCACTCAAAAAGAGAGAGAAAAAAAGAATATTGAATGAAATGAGAATGAGACAAATTAATGGTCGTCAAGCTGGCGATTTTTATTTATTAATTTTTTGGGGTGCGTAAACTATATTGATACAGAGCATTTTCCAGAAGTTTTGGGGTGATTTTTAGTGTGCGTAAATAACACTGGTGCGAAGATTACACGAGATTTTACGGTATATTAACACTGATAGCACATACTGGTATATTTCTCCCATCATTCACAGATTTGTCTCCCCTTTTACCTGTCCAAGATTTATAGCACGAGCTGACAACTATTCAATTTTGACGTCAGGACAAACAATATAATGACGTCACGACAACAATATTATGACGTCATGACAATAACATCTCGCCAACGTCAAGTCAGCATTGTGTTGCATTGATACTTTCGTAGAAACAAATAAAAAAATAATTATCCCCTACTTTGATGTTGTGACAGAAAAATCTCCAACCCTCGGGGTGATATTCTTGATAGTCTAGACAACCAAGAATATCACCCCTTGGGTTGAAGATTTCTCTGTCACAACCTAAAGGTAGGGGGAATATTATATTCTTTTATCCTTTGTCTACATTCTACTATTTATTATCGATATAACAATTATCTCAGACACAATTACAGTGTAAGAGTTACATAAGAAGACCAGTGTTCCTTTAGATACCATATTTTCTACTTAGTTATTGATTTTGTTGTATGCATGACTGAATATTTATGAATCTTTTCCAGCTTCAGCAACAGTTCGTCGCGCAGATCAGATGCTGCTAGAAAGTCAAGGAGACCTTGTAATTGAGGGCGATATAGTCCTTGATCGGTCGGAATTGGCAGATATGGACAAGCAAATGTATGAAACGCATTGACATTATTTACACTTAAAAGTTAAACATTTGTTAAGCCGTTGAAATGGCTAGTTGTTAGGGTGGTTGGGTGGTGCAGTGGATAGCGCACTTGCTTTTCATCAAGGCGGCCGGGGTTCGATTCCCCGACCGGACGTGAAAAGGTTTGGGGTCACCTGCCCGACCACGTGGGTTTTCTCCGGGTACTCCGGTTTCCTCCCACAATAAGATCCCTCGCGCGCCAACATCCGGGCCAACAAGAGTGATTTATAGAAATTGGATAACTTGTTTCATAATTGTTGTAAAATAGATAAAATTTATATTATTAAGCCTTTGAAATTTTAAAAGTTAAACATTTATAAAGCCAAAGTAAGCAGATTGTAAGGAAATTTTGTAATTGGGGGCGATGCAGTTCTTGATCAATGGAATAATCAGATATGGACAAACAAATGCATAAAACGCATTGATATTATTTACACTTAAAAGTTAAACATTTGTAAAGTCCAAGTAAGCAGATTTTAGGGAAATCTTGTAGTTAAGAATGGTAAGTCCTGTCTCGGTCGGAATTAGGTGATATGGATGAACACATGTATAAACTCATTGAATTCTAATTGAAAGTTAAACATTTGTTAAGCCAGTTGAGCAGATTGTTATGAAATTAATCTT